>CM066321.1:171693849-172942849 GCA_033807775.1 Saussurea involucrata
TATATACACACACACAGTACTATAAATATAAGCCAGATATCCAAGACACTTCCAACAAATTAAACTACACCTTCCAATATTCTCTCAAAAACAATCTTGTTTTCGCATATAATTTAAATATATGGGGATTTTTCGGTTGCAATCTGTAGTTTCTAATGCAAAACAACTAATCAAACGGCAAAGTGTTCCCAAAGGATATTTGGCTGTGTACGTAGGAGAAATTCAAAGGAAACGGTTTGTGGTTCCTTTATCTTACTTGGACCAACCGGTGTTCCAAGATCTGTTACGTAGATCAGAGGAAGAATTCGGGTTCAACCATCCAATGGGAAGGCTTACGATTCCATGCCACGAAGAAGCTTTTGTTCATCTCACAGCCCAATTACGCGTTTCATAGTTTGAGGACAAAGGATTTTTGTCACCATCTAACGATCTTCGCTTCACTGTAGGTTCTTTTTTTAGTTCCTAGCTAGAGAGTTTAATAGGTGAAGTTGTAAAAATTAGGGCCATTCCCTTTTTCTATAATTGCAATATAAATTAAATTGGTGTTGGTATAAGAACCTATGTTCCTATAAACAATGTCCAAACCAGCTTATGAAATTCATTTTGGTGTTGTTTGTTTGTTTTTTGTTTTTTTGTTTTTGTCTATAAACCCAATATTAGTTAAGTTGTTTATATAGATTAAGAGTAAGTTTGGGAGAAAAAAATAACAAAAGGAATCAGGGTTGAGCCCATAAAGCCAGGAGGGAAGGGTACAGCGAAAATTTTTGAGAGCTTAATCATCAACAGCGAACAAACACTTTAATGTGGCAGAGCGAGTAAGCCCTCCATGCATGTCATTAAGCTCATTACTGTATGTTGGAGGAATTTGAAAAAGTATCGGAGAAAAACACAGGTTAGTAAAACTTGCATAAAACCGTGAGATCCCGTAAGAGCCGTTTTCCTTAAGTTGTATTCCGACCCTTATTTGTCTTGGTATCACGAAATCAACTCGAGAATAATCTCGGATTTTCAGTCTCGATCGATTTTGGCAGAAATCTTTCCTTTTTAAACTTGGATAATCTTAATCACTCTTGCATAAAACCGTGAGATCCCGTAAGAGCCGTTTTCCTTAAGTTGTATTCCGACCCTTATTTGTCTTGGTATCACGAAATCAACTCGAGAATAATCTCGGATTTTCAGTCTCGATCGATTTTGGCAGAAATCTTTCCTTTTTAAACTTGGATAATCTTAATCACTCTTGACCCTTGACCTTTGACCCTGCCATATGGCGCCATCCAGCAAGCCCGGGTTCTAGTTAGCTTACACAAGTGTTCATTTCACACCTTGATAACGCCACTTTTTGGCGTTATTTCCGGTTCTCAAACCAATGAGATTGGCTTGTATTCAAGTAAAAATGCGTGTATTTTACGGTTTATCTAGTGATTTACACAGGTTATCTAAAAGGCGGCATTCCTCGAGAAAAGAAGCTAAAAAGAGCCCAAAACGATTCCAAACGAAGCCTAACGGAAGCCCACGAGTCAAGCCCAAGACCCACGACCGAACCAGGACCCGAACCGTGAACCAGAAAACGACCCACGCAGCTAATTGGACACGCGCGACTTACCACGCGACTTGCAAGTCGCGTGGCAAGTGGCGTAACCCACTGTTTCGCGTTTTTCAGCTACAAAATCCGATTTTAGGTCATTATTCGAAAAAAAAAGACTGGCACGAGACAGGCAGAGGCGATTTTGGGGCGATTTCCAGCGACTTTTCGGAGCAGTCAGAGTCACGTTAGAGGGCCGATCACGGAGACATTCATTACGTAACGTAGAGACGAGCACGAGAGAAGGGAGTTACCATTACATTCTTTACGATTTCATCTTTTACGCGTTACCATGTTTACATACACTCTCGTATCTTTTTCTCTTGTGTTTGAATCCACCACCGACATGAACTAACCGGTTCGTGTTGGGGGTTGGAATGAATTCGGTTTGTAAGCATGTGACGAATTGAATTGAACTTTTATCAGTTTTCCCTAATTAATGAAGTATGTGATTTTGTTCTTAATGCTTTTGTGAATTTGGCCAATCTACAATTGACTTGTTGTTAGTAATTGAGTTCGGGAGAATTAGTTGCTATTTAGAATTAGGAATTGCATACCTAAAGTCCGAAAGGTGATAGAAATATACCGAGTAAGCTTTAGTCCCATTTAAACCGTTAGGTTGATATCGAGAGATAAAATCTAGCCAATTTAACATAAATCGAGTACTTAATGTGTTTTGGAATCCATAAGTGAGATCGAGAGATTGAACTTATCTTTTTCAAAATAAAATCCGTTGTTAGTCGAAAGAAAACGACGGTGATCTTAAAAGATTTGGGAATCATTAAGGGGATTAACTGGTAACTGTTTTGAGTCGATTGTTTGCATGTGTATAACCTGAGGATTTCCAACCCTCAACTTTTCTCTCTATCAAAGTTTACAAAGTTGTTCTGTTTGTCTTATGTTTGATTTGATTTTATTTATTGCAATTAATTAGTTTATAAAACCAATCCTCCAATTTCGACAGTTCAATTAATAGTTCTTATAGTAATTGTGATACTTAGTTCCTAGTTCCCTTGGTTCGATACTCGTACTTCCGTACGTTATTACTTGATTCGACACCGTACACTTGCGGTTAGATTCTCGGGGTGTGAAAACCCCGTGTCAAGTTTTTGGCGCCGTTGCCGGGGAACTAGTTGTAATTAATAGCACTACCATCTTGTAACGTCCCAAAAATTACAAGGAATTTAAAAATTTTAAAGTAACATTTCATTAATAAAAACTCATTTAATAATTCAGTCGTTTCGTTTGCAAACTCATAACTAATATTCTCACGAACAATAAACAGCGGAATAAATGTCTAAAATTAAAATCGTAAAAGTAATCAACTCTTCCCACGAAGAGCCGTAAGAGCCGTTTTCCTTAAGTTGTATTCCGACCCTTATTTGTCTTGGTATCACGAAATCAACTCGAGAATAATCTCGGATTTTCAGTCTCGATCGATTTTGGCAGACATCTTTCCTTTTTAAACTTAGATAATCTTAATCGCTCTTGACCCTTGACCTTTGACCCTGCCATATGGCGCCATCCAGCAAGCCCGGGTTCTAGTTAGCTTACACAAGTGTTCATTTCACACCTCTTATCCCGTGTTATAACTTAACTATTAACCTCGTATTCTCTTTTGAACCCAATTACACAAAATAAACCAACGATTTCACTAAAATCACCAACACCGTAAACAATGGGGGTGTTCATCGGTTGAAATCCATTAATGTAGGTGGATGCGATCCGATCCATTAAGCATATTAAGTCAATACCAATCGGCCCCTAAATTACAGCTAAATTGATTGTGTTTCTTCTCACATGACTTCACAGAAACAATGGGTATATATATAGGCCTTGCAATTTGTGCCTTAAATCATGCGACTTGTTGCCGGTATCCGTTGCTCGATTTTGGTCTTGCGATGTGATGTTGCAAAATAGAAGTCACATGTGCAACGAAGTGGATCCCAACTATATGCAAAATTCAATTGAAGAAATTGTTTTGGATTGAATAGTACTGTTGACTTTTGGTTTGACTTGTTTATTTGAAGAAATTGTTTTAGAGATTTATTCAAATTTACATATTTCTACGTTCTCTTATTTATTTATTTTCCTCTATTTAAGCATACATATTTTACCATAGCCAAGCAAAAAAAAGCTCCTAAAACTCTCCAAGATCTCTCTACTTTAGCATTA
Source organism: Saussurea involucrata (assembly GCA_033807775.1). Lineage (NCBI taxonomy): Eukaryota > Viridiplantae > Streptophyta > Magnoliopsida > Asterales > Asteraceae > Saussurea > Saussurea involucrata. The sequence goes on from CM066321.1 coordinate 171,697,607, forward strand.
GCTGTTGCCTATTGGAGTCTGGAGATTGCTCATGTGCGCTTTTGTTAATCATAACTTTATTTATGTTTAGTAAATTTGATTAAAATCAAGCAAGAACAATGTAATCAATATGGTTATAAAAATACAAATACACAACCGAAAAATGTATTTTGTAAAACTATAGATTCATACCTCTCTGTGTCTAACCATTCTTTACCTTCCTGTATCCCTTTGTGCAACCGCCAGGCCGTCGCAAATATCCCGACCAAAAACGCGCCACCTCCAAACGAATATTATATGACAAATCAATAAAAGAATCTGTATTTTAAACCTGTATCGAACCTTATGAACACCTAATCATCGGGATCCATTTCAACATCTTCTTCCAGAGATAAACTGTCCGTTTTGCTTTCATCTTCTGAATCCATTTGCTCTTCATCTATTCCATCATCATCAGGTTGTTCATTCTCGTTGAGCGCACTGCTCTCTTGCAGTTGGGATTTGGCGAGGCTTTCTTCGATCCATTTGGGACACGTGTTAGGGGTGCTAGTTTTGGAAATGGTACAAGAGCATTCTGGGATTGGGTGGGAGAGGAATGATATTGGTTTTGATTGGATGAATTGTCTTCTTAGTCCTTCCTCTCCCAGGCTGTCATTCAGATGTTTACGTGCTGCTAGGGTCCAGCTTCGCTTTGGATAATAAAAATGATCTCCGGTGCTGTTGAACAGATTAGCGAGAAATTTCCTGCTTTGAAAAGCCGGTTTAATCAGAAGTGTGTGTTAGGATTAAGATTAAGGCATCGTTTGGCAAAAATAAGCTAGTTTATTTTCTGGGTACATGTTTGGTTTGGATGGACATAAGCTAGCTTTTTGATAACCTACTTGGAGTAGCTTATGAGAAGCTTTTTGTGACTTTTTCCAATTATACCCTCATTAATATTAATTATTATTTATTAACTATTATTATAAATAAATATTAATTATTAAAATTTAATTATTATTAATTAATAAATATTAATTAATATTAACTGAAAATTATTAAATTAAATTTTAATTGTACATTAGTATTAATCTTTAATTTTTTAGAATTATTGTTAATCATATCAATTATTTTTACATTATTTTTTAAATATTAATCAATATTCAATTACTATTATTTTTTTAATTATTATTCGATTTTTTCATATTATATGTAACGGTTATTTCAAAATCACAAGTTAATATATATTTTTTCTAAAATTTGTTTTTAACATTTTCAAAATTTATTGTATATATAATAATATTTTAAATTCTTTAAATTAACATATTATATTATTTAATTTTTCTTTACTACCTTGTTTGTTTCAATTAAGATATTATATTGCTATAAATTTGTTTTAATTATATTATTAAATATTGTTATTGATAATTATTCAAGATGTCCTTTTTGGTCATTTTACATGCTTATAGCTAGTTTTTGCCAAACGTTACTTATTCACCCGCTAGCATATCAGTCACCAGCTAGTTTGAAACACATAGTGATAGGCACTAACCCTAGCCCAAGCCAAGTTAATAAGTTGCATATTCTTGAAAAGTTAATTTTGGTATTGATTCTATGATTTAATAAGTTGCATATTATTGAAAGGTTAATTTTGGTATTGATTTTGTGATACCTTTCAATAAATAGGGGATAGAGGGGAGAGTAGGGGAGGCAGAAAATTAGTGAGTTCTATATGGGAGAGTGCTAGCCTCTCGAATGCTAGTTTGTTCTTTATTTTCCTAATTATTTTACAGTGTTCCTGTCACTTGGTTATATTTCAATTGTTCAATCAATTTGGTTCTTATCACATAGCCTAAATGAAACAGAACAAATAATCCAAGCAGATATAAACCAAACTAAACAGACCTAGTATATCCCATCCAAAAGCATGGTGTTAGTGTAATAACCGGGTACGTTATTGGTTTACTTAATTTTATTATTTTGGTTTTAAGGTAAGTTTGGGAATAGTTTTATGGAGTTATAGGTCAAGGGGTAGACTTTTATTTTAATTTAGAAGTTTGGGGGTATGTTTTGCCATATAAGAGAAGTTTGGGGTTTGTTTGGTTGATGTGATTTTCATTAATAGAGTGAGGTGTCTCATTTTTAAGAGATAACCTCTTAAATATGTGTGTGTGTGTGTTGAATACGGTAAGAGAAAGAGAGACCAAGAGAGTTAGATATTTTTAGTGTGTGTGTGTGTGTGTGTGTTTTTCGGCAAGAACAAGAGAGAGAGGGAGAACCGTAAGAAAAGAGGAAGAAGAAAGCTGGATGTTAGCAAGGGATTAAGTACATCAAGTGATTGGAAGTAAAGGTATGTTTCTATTTAAATTACTCTCCTTATGTGTATTAAGCTTACTATGAGTTTAGAAATGGGTCTTGATATTTTTGGAAGAATATGAGAAATCTGTGTTTAGAATTGTGTTCTAAAAGTAGTCTTAAACATATCTGCAAAATTACAGAAACGTTCATGGCTTAAAACTATAAATTTCTGGGTTAAGTATGAACTTAGTTGACTGAGATAGTTATGAGTGTCGCAGTAATGGGTTGCGACAGTTATGGTGTTTTGCGACAGTTATGGTGTTTTGCGACATTCATAAGTATCGCAACCTTGGGTTGCGACAAGATCATTGGTATCGCAACAGTTGGTTGCGACAAGTGGTGTATCGCAACAGTTGGTTGCGATAAGAAGAAGTGTCGCAATAGTGGGTTGCGACAAGTTACTGTGTCGCAGTAGTTGATTGCGACAAGTTCCGAGTATTGCGACAAAGGGGTTATCGCAGCTAGTTGGTTGCGATAAGAGTCGAGGATTTTTAGATTATTTAGGATTCTTAGTTTTAAAGGAATCATTTAAGGGTAAAGAGATAATTGTACCTAATTGTTTCAGATTCTGTGAATTTTAGGTGAAGGATTGGATTCTCGAGAAAAGCTTGGAAGTTTTGTTTGATAAGCAATCAGGTGAGTTTTACTTTAAAACGTTTTTAAACTGGAATATATATATATGAGATGAATATGTGGTATGAATGTGATGATGTGTTTATAAATGAAGTATGATATATTGAGGTGTATATTATATTTTTTATTTGAGCATTACACTACACGAGTGCACGTTGGCCGGGCTTAGGACCGGTGGAGTTTTGGCTGTACGGAGGGACAGCGGTGTTGGCTGTAATTTTAGTACAGCGGAGTAAATTGATTAGTTGGCTCGCAACCAACTAATTTGGCCATGGGAATGAGGAGTTGTACACAGCGCACGAGTCTTGCTTGCTATTTAATTACTTATGGTTTATAGTGTTTGTACAAATGATTTTAAACTGACAGGGATTATCTCACTAGACCGTTTGGTCTAACCCTCATTTTGTTTTCAAAAATATGTATTCCAGGTCGAGGAACTTTTATTAGCAAAGGGAAGGATAAAGTGTAGGATGCGGTTGATAGCTGACGAAGATTAGGAAATGCTTATGTTTTATATTGTATAGTTTTTAGACTATGGGACCGTACGTGATTTATCATGTATCTTTTGGTTATGAAGCTATGATATGTGAAATATGTTATTTGATGTATGTTTTGGGAAGTGGGTCGTTACAGTTAGAATGCATAGTCTGCAAAAAGCAAAAGAAAGAAAAACAGTATAAACATCAAAAAATGTATTTACCTGTCTGGTCGATAAGTTCTGGCAGATGCCATCTCATAGAGCCGATGTCCCATGACCAAGCTTGAAAAATCAGGCCACCCACTACCATCATTATTGAACCCAGGGAAGAATGCATCTGCTTCTACTGATACAATATAGTCAAGGGCATCCCACAGCAACCGGTGAGCTTTGTCCCTTAAATCAATTGGTGAAGGGTCTGGCTCAGAATCTTTTTCTGCAACCCAACCATACCATCCTTCTTTTTCATGTTGATAAATAGGGCGGTCGGGAGGTGGAGGAAGAGGTCGAGGGCGAGGGCCGGCCTGATTCCATTCTTCCTTCAGCTTATTGGCGGTTTTAAGAGGAGGTGGATTGAAAGAGTTTGAAGGAAGTGGGGCTTCATTGCCTAATAATTTATTTAGTTCGTGTTTATTGCATAAATTGGAACGATCCACTAAGTTGGTGTACATGGCACGAAGGGGGATCATGACACGTTGACCACCGAATGTTTCGGAACCTGCCAAGTAGATTCTTATTGTCGGTGGATAACCCATGGCTCTCAGGAGAAGGCCCACCTGCAAAGTTGATGGTGAATAGAAATAAATAATTAAATATGTGTGTGTGTGTGTTCCAACTCTAAACCTAGAAATATAAATATGAAATATATCTTAATGAAGACGCTATGTTTTGCTTCATTTAAAACTTGGTAAAGTTAAAGGTTCAAATTGTCAACCTCTTGAGATAAGCTCTAGGGCAAAACTTTACATATGTTAAATAAGCATGCAAGTGTGATCTTCGGTCATATTTTGACAATGTACCCACAGACTGCCATAGCAAGAAACAGATAACCATGAAGAATATAAATCCGTATACCTCTTCAGGCATCAGTGGACATGAGCCGTTTAGTTTCCGAATAAATGAGTCAACAGTTAGTTCATCATGAACGGTTTTCTGCTTGATCATTTGTGCCCGTCGGTACTGTATAAGTTCAGTATGGACATCCTACACAAAATAGATGACAGTTAGGTATGGAAGTGATAGTTTTGAGGATTTCCTTCATATAACTATATAAGCATCAAAGTTTTTTGGCTGATCCACATTGCAATATTGCATGTATTATTTGAGGCAACACTGCCAATTGCTTTTTCTATTATGATGCGAAAAGATCATTGAAACTGGCCGTTTACCCAACGCTTACCCGGTAAAGTCAACACTTACTTAATTTACCGGGTAAGATTTTAGTCCATGAAAACGGCATCATATGAAACATTTCGGTAAGCGCTTACCGGGTAAGAGTCGTCACTCTCACAGTCTCACTTACCGGGTAAGACTCTCGGACCTTGTTATCGCTCTTAGCGGGTAAGATTCTCAATCGTGTCATGTTCATGTGATAAGGTAAAGTGACCCGGTAAGCACTTATCGGCTAAGTGTGGATTAAACAGCCCCTAAGTTGCCATGTTTATTGTTGGTTTAGAAATAATCACATCTATAAAGGAGGAGTGTTCTTTGAGAAGAAGACTCAAAGAACTGACGAGGTATTCACCGATGCAGATTCTAGTAGAAGATCTACAAGTAGATACGTAGCAAGTAGATACGTAGCAAGTAGTTGATATCTTCATATCTTTACAAGAAAATGGTTCAAACCAAGTTTTGATGGAATCGTCAGCAAGTTGAGGGGATTGTTGGTTTAGATATAATCACATATGTAAATTATGTCAGCATAAACTAGTTTCCTAGTTCAGCATAAAGGTGTTTCCTAGTTTAACATAAATTAGCATCCTTTATAGATTAGTTTCCTATTAATGAGGAAATATATTGTGTATTCAAACACAGCTACCAAACGAGGCAAAAATACTTTAATTTTCTTGGAAAAAACTACATGAACCTTTTAGCCATAAGGATATGTGTTCATTCTAATCGTCATATGTAGCTTACTCTTTGTTACCATTTCAAAAATATAATGACGAAGATTTATGGTACTGAATATCCCAAAAAAACTCAAATATGTAAATTTGCGAACAATCTCACTTACAAAGCAATTGCACAAATTTACTCTTAAAATATGCAGACAAATAGTAACGCATCGTGCTTCAATGAAAGATGTAAGTATAATAATCTCTCTGTGAAAACATAAACAATGATGGAGAGAAAAACAGAGGTAGAAGAATACTTTGGCATATTTTTGTACGGGCTCCACTGCCACCTTTGAGTAACACTTCAACTGTAAAGTTAAAAGTAAAATAAAACTGCTAACCTGGAAAAGCTCGGCACAACCCTTGTAAGCCAAGCTATCTCTTACTAGACCAGGATGATAAGCAAGATAAGGTTGCCCAGAAGCTCGTAACCTACATAAGAAAGACGTGATGCTCAAATACTAATGTGATCAAAAAGCGGTGGAACTTTAGCACTTCAAAGGATGCTGAGGTTGATGTCAGAAAAAAGGAAATGGAGGTATATATCCAAGCAACTTCTATGGGCCAATAAGAACTTAAGTGTTACTATACTAGAACTATGCCAATGAACTTGTAGCATCATATGTACCTCACCTCCAAACCACTCTACATGCATGGAAATCTTGGGCACTTTTCCACTTTCTAACAATCATAGTGAAGCCAAAAGAAAAAAATTAAGGTCTACGTGAACTTTGTCATATAAAACTTGATCTTGCATGTGCAGTTGTTCTTCCGCAATCCCAAATATATGCACCAATAACATTTCACATATATGATGATATCTTGGTCCAATATTACCAGTGGCGGATCCAGAAACTTATGTGATTAGGGGCACACTTACAGGTGTTAAAAAAATTCCGAAACTGAATAACCTTCTGAACGAAGATGATTTCAGGTTATTTGATTTTCGGGTTAAACACTTCGTTTAATCGAATAAAGATAACTTAATTTGCTTCGGTTTTCAGTCAACTTTTTACTATTTCGGTTAAACCAAATAGCAACAATTATTTATATATTTATATTTCGTTAAACTGAAAGCAAGTGCACATTACACATTAATACAAAATTTGAGTGATTCACAATGGACCAGATGGCTAGAGGAACGAACGACTAAACCATTTTTAGTAGAATAACATGTTGACACTCGACACTATATCAATCTGTAACAAACCTAGTTAATGATAAATAAGAATGCTTAATAGTTAATAAACATATAAATCAATAGTGAGTTGCAAGAAGTAAGAGCGCAAGAAATCACCATGAAATTAGATTCAGATATATAGAAATCAAATGGCAAGAGGCCAAGAAATCAGAAATAAAAGATAAACTAGAGCAAACCCAAAATCAAATTAACAAACCCAAGAACCAAGATCAAATAACAATCAACAAATAGAGAACTGCTTATTAACAAATAACAATATATATAGATCTATTAATAAATAAAATGCAAAAAGAAAGTTGGAAAAGCCAAAAAGAAATGGGGGCAAGAGGTCAAAATAGATGGGGAAAAAGATAAATCAAAGGAAAGTGTAGGGGGGAAATATAATTCTTTTTCCTCCTAGCTTTTGATTTCATTGGGGGCCTTTGCCCCCACCCACGAATATTACCACTTTGTCCATTAATAATCACAAATACTGATAGCATGGATTTGATTAACAAGATTCCTCTAACTTGTCATTATTGAAGGGTCTTTAGATATTTGTCTAAATAGTCACAAACTTTCATAAAACTATCGGTTGAATCAAAGCCTTTATTTTGGGATGAAGTGGGTACCATACAAGTCTTCAAAAAGAAGACGAGGTTTTTTTCACATTCACACTCCGTAATCCAACAGGCAGATTATTACTAGACAAAAGTTGGCCTTGGTCAACACAAATGCATGAGAAATGCATTAAGTGGAAGTTGAACTCATCTTTGAGGTGTGGTGCATAACTTCCTAAAGGATGTGCCTAAAGAGATTATAAATATGTTGTCTCATTTTGAGGGAACAAAGGTGATATTAAGTTGCATTTAGCACTCTACTCTCTCTACAACTGAATAAATTTCAAGAACAAATAAGATAGCTTTACCTTTTCACCATTAGATGAGCAAGTGCTAGAATCTCAGGACGGAAATGAAGAGCGTGAAATGCTACCCGACATCGGAGCCTTTGATATTCAACCAACTTAGACGAGAGGATAGGCTGATAAGAAAATAAGCATTAGATTAGAGGAGAGAATAAATAGCAGAGATTTTAAGACACTATATCTGGTTGGTAACTGGAATACAATGGTGGAAATTGTAAGAACTCCAACCATACAAAGACAAGTGTGAGTTTTATAAATTACCCCAATTGTTGGTATCAGTGAGTGTGGGTTCAGTATAATATTAATCACATTGTCAGTATATACCTGTTCTAACCATGACCTGTTTACAAGTAACAATCCAATAAGCTAGCTGACTTTGCTCATAGAAATTCTAAATCTCTCTGAGCATGGAGCATATTTGTGTTCATTAGTTCAGATACATCTGGGAGAGAGTGAAAAGTAATTATTTTTGTATGCAGTTTAATTCAAGACAAGTAGTTTTTTTGTGTTTTTGTTTACATTGGTACTAAAGCACATACATACATGCATACATATTAGAGGGAGACATTCTGATTTGAGGAGGAAACATTTTCCAAAACTCAATCATATTACTAAAGAGAAACAATAGCAGGTTGACGTGCAAGATTTATCTAACAGTGGAGAAGGCAAGAATATACGAAAACTTTAAACGAGTACCTGTAGACAGCCTCCATCCATGAGCACCAATCCAATAACCTTTGCCTTCTTTAACTCTGGCAAGAGTTCCCTAATGTAATAATCAGGAGAAGCCGACTTCTTTGGCTTAAAAGTCCGAAATTCTTTGCGTTTTCTTGCCTCCTTCAGCTTAGGAGGAAGATTTTTCACAATGATAACATCATTTTTAAGAGAGCTTATGAATTGTTCTTCGTTGTAGAGGTATGAAAAACTTTTAAACTCAGAGCTGCAGAGAATTGAAAAGAATTAAGAAATGCTCAAGGGTTACAAAGTAAAATAAAATATTACCGGTCATTTCTAATTGTTACAAACACTGCCAACTTTACCTGATGCCTTTTGAATTTGTACTGTCTTGAATCTCTGGGATGACCAGAGTAGCATTGAGAAGCCTGGATATCGCAACAAGATCACAAATCTAGAAAAATGTCAAGCCCGTATAAACCTTTAGAAAAAGATTAGCAAATTACTGAAGAAAATTTTGAGATCAACATGAACATACCGAAGATCTAATCTTCTCAAATTCACCAAATATTTTGGCATATATGAAACCATTACTTGGGTCAACTGGAACTGCAACACGAAAATCAAGTTGAAGTAACAGGAAGCAAAAGAGTATATGTGGAGTTAAGGTATTAGTGCTATTGGATAATGCATGAGAGCAAGTAAAGGTATGAATCCAAGAATACTTAACTCAGAACTTAGATTAAATATGTATCACAATGACAATTTAACCATAAAGATAGAAGCTTCCATCTATCTGTTGATAGGGAAAGATGAAAACAACAGTCGAAATTATCTTAAAAATTCTTTATAGATCTAGTTCGACAAGTCCCATAGCTTGTGATAAGCGTTAAGACAAGGTAGAGAGCATGCTCATTACCAGGATAGTGACTTCTAGGGTTTGCATATGGCTGCAAAACCTCTAAAGGTTTAACTTTCTTCCACAACTTCTGAGATCTAACACCCTGCAGTAACCAAAAAGAAACAAATGAATTACCAAAGTACGAATTCATAATTTTGGTTGATATTACGAATTGATAATATGTGTGAATTAATATATATACACTGCCATAGAATTAAGATCAAAGTACCAAGTTTTACCTGTTTCCCTGCAACATCTATATTCAAATCCTCAATAAATCGTGTCATTACACTATACTGTACTAGCTCCACACTCGTATTTGCAACAAACATGTGCACCAGCAAAGACAAAAAAGACAGAACCAGGCCTCCAAGTGCCACCCATTTGATTTTGGATCTGAACATCGTAAGGATCTATCACACACTTGAGCAACGCTTGGGTTGTTACTTGTTACAGCTGCACCAGCAAATGAATCCCATGCCGCCAAATCATGACTGAAAATGCAAAAGAAGTTTAAATAAAATGTTTTAACTCTGGAGTAATATGACCAACTACAAACCACAATTCTTTTGCCAGGTCATTACATCAAGTAAAATGTGTACCCTAAGACCACTCACACTCCAATAACATTACACCTGAGCTACTATGGCCAAACAAACTGGTTTGATATCATCAAGAATTTGCATTTGCAGACCCACAGATTTGTACTTCTAAGTTCCAATATCCTGAAATTATTTTTGCCAATGAAATCAGCAAATAGGTCTATTGTCTGTTATTGAATTACTTCCTACTGGACTGTGGTCATAATACATGGCATTTGAACCGATAATCTATCAAACTGGCTTCTGATTGCAGTTTCATTTTGGGATGCGGGAGTAGAAAACACCCGCTCACATCAAGCCACCAACAGAGCTAAGAACACTTCAAATACATGACTAACTGAAAAAAAATTCAAGCGCCAAAATGCCATTGTCATAACAACTTCCCAAATCACTTGTTGCCAGAGATTAAAAGATTAAATTAGTCCAAGAAATCACAAAATCTGTAATGAAAATAAATTAAGTTCCATCAATGTAACAGCTAGGTTATTAGGTTGGACATGCAAATTTATTTAACAAAATAAAAACTAAGTCAACAATTTTAAAATTGATCACTATTTTCAAAGTGCGAAGCATTGGATTGGTAAGCAGATCTGAAATCACAAATTTGCATACACATAGATGCAGCGCGTGCGTGTATGTGTGTTCGAACCTGAAATTCGCATAAACAGTTGGATTGCTGGTAGAAATTTACGGCGAAATGGACGGACGACGAGGCGGTGGTTGAATGCTGCGGTGGCCGGAGAGAGCCTGCGAGTGTGACAGATGGAACAGAGGAGTGTGTGTGTGTGTATGTATTTCGGGTGGTGATTGTTGAAAAAGGATAAAAAGGGAGGGAGTGGATTGATGTTGCGTGTAAACTCGGATAGCGACCTCGTTTAACTCAAATCTCGACAAAAATTATAATTGCCGTAAGATTTAAAGTTATGTTGACTTATATTTTTTCTATTAAAACATTGTTTTTTTTTTATTTTAGAGTAAATTACATGATTGGTTCACGTGGTTTACATAAAATTGTATTGTGCATTTCTAATTTGAAATAATTGTGGAAAACGTCTCCATGGTTTACAATTTCTCACGCTTTTGATCCCTCTACCCTAATACCGTTAAAAAACATCTGTTAAGTAGTTTAATTGGAAGGATATTTTAGTCATTTTATATCTTTTTCTATTGTTTATTTAAAAAAAAATTGTAAATTATATTATACATAGAATAATGCACAAGGACCAAAAATGCAAGGAGACCCCATATAGTACTCGTATTCATCTCTTCCGACTACCACAACCGATCGACAATTCTCGTAAACCAGCGACGAACTCTAAAGTCCCTCCCTCCACCATAAACCCTTTCCCTTCTAAACCCTCGATTGTGAAACAAAAAGTAGCATAAAAACCCATATATGTATGTATAATGTTTGTGTGTGTCAAAAATCCATCTTTGTCTTCGAGAGCATAAAAACCCCATCTTAATCTCCAAGGAAGCCATATATGACTTTGTAGAATGCATGTGGAAAGATGGATTAAGAATTTCATTTGGATGATCAAACAACAATTGAGGTTGTGGGAGCGATGAAAACGAAATATATATACATATATACACGTACACACACAAAACACAGGTTGACATCATATTTCCAACCAGTAGCAGAAATGTGGGATCTCTTTTTTGTTCCATTGGATCTGTTCTTTCATATAATCACATATATGCTACATGCATCAAAGCTTAAATCACATGGATTTGCTTAAGTGCAGTAGGGTTATCTGTCGAGTGGCGGGAATGAAATGATGACGAGGTGACTGAAGTGGAGATGATGACGACGGGGTGGGGTGCTTTCATGTTTCTCTCTCTATCGATGTTCCTCATATGTATATATATATATATATATATATGTAGAGAGAGAGAGAGAGAATTATGTAATAGAATTCCTTCGGGTTTCCTCACAAACATTATCTGGATCTTGAGTTCTTCAAAAAAACGGAGTACACCGGCGATCGGAGTTGACACCGATGTGGATTGTTGCTTGAAATCGAGATTGGGGAGGGACGGGATTTCATCGGCATCGAGTTTGGGACCAGAAGCGATAGTTAGTGAACGAGATCCAGAAAAACTCCATCGAAACGTAGCGGTTGTAGGGGGGAGTTAAGCAGATGGCTTCCAATGTGGTGGAGGCCGAAGTTGAGAAAGGAAACAACTCAAGGTGTTGGTTTCACCGGAGAAGGGAAGTAGGCCATGGTAGTGGTGAGCTGAGCAGGCGGTAGTCGACGGGAGGTGGTGGGATTTTGTTACGATCGAAGTCTGAGGTTCTCCTGTTAAGAAGGAAGGATTATGGTAAGAAGGAGGAGGTCGTCTTAGGGTTATAATGGTGGTGGAAATGGAGGGCCTATGGATCGGTGGCGATGGAGTTTGCCGGCAGTTATGGGCGGAGATTGTGGAAGTTTGATGTTCATGGTGGAAAGAGTTCGTCGGCCGTTATGAACTCAAATTTTGAGTATACATTTATATAAAAAATTAATAACTAAAATAATAATAATAATAAATATTAGATTTTTTATTTTTAGTAAGGAAAGGAATATGAGTAAATGAATAACATTCCCCTCCAGTTAATTTACTTAACAGAACTATCTAACGGTGTTAGGGTAAAGGGACCAAAGACGTGTGAAAATCTAAACCACAAGGACGTTTTCCATAATTATTTCATTTTAGGGACGTACAGTGCAATTTTATGTAAACCATAGGGACCAATCATGTAATTTACTCTTTATTTTATTAAATTTATGTAATTAAGATTAAACCACATATTTGGTCCCTGTGATTTGTCAGAAATAACACTTTACGTCCCTAACATTTTGAAATGACAAAATAGATAGAGTAAATTACTGTTTTGGTCTCTGTGGCTTGTTGATTTTTACGGTTTTGGTCCTATAACTTCAAAAAATACAATTTTGGTATTTGTGGGATGCATTTCGTTATGGAATTGGTCCCTGAAACGGACGGCCGTCTATTTCCTGCCGTTAACCCCCACCACGTGACATATCGTTAACCCTTCTATTCATTTCTGGTGACTTATCCTCTGAAATCTCCTCTATAACCACTCTCCTTTTCCTATGGGACCTTTCATATGTGTTCAGGGTAGTCCTACCATGTTCAATGTATATGTCTATGATTTTCCACTTGTTTGTATATCCAACTAAGTTCAAAATATCCTTGTCATTACCCAAAGCTTCAAGGCTTTGAGTCTAGGTCATGTTCTGGAATGCAAAAGTGATAATACATCCTCTCCTCCGGGTCATAACGTAGCTTTACCATCATCAAGTCTATTTCTTGCACACTAAGCTCATAAACATCCATTAAGTCTACATACTTTACTTTACCAATAATGTACTTCCTTCCTGGACTTCTGGTAAATACCCCACCATGATGAACCTTCATTGAAATCAACCCTAGATAGTGTTCTGCATGCATAAAGAAAATGTCATTTTTTTTGTAAAAAAAACAGAGCATCATACCATCCGTCTCCAAGACAAGAACTTTGGTGAGAAATCAAAATTTTAACTTACCGTATACTTCGTAAGGGTCCATAGTTAGGTTTGGTTGGCGTATCATCCACATATGCGCCATTGTAGTACTTTGTCGAGCAGAGCATAAGTGAGAAAGAGGAGGAAAACCTGAGGGACCAGGTGTGTAATAATGGAGATGGTAAAGGCACACGAAAGGTTTTGATCGGGGTTGGAAACGGGAGGGAAAAAGGAGAGAGAGAAACAATTATGGTTTGACAAAAATACCCTCGTATGCATGTCACGTGGTGGGGGTTAATGGCAGGAAATAGACGACCGTCCGCTCCAGGGACCAATTTCATAACGAAATGCATACCACAGATACCAATATTGTAATTTTTGAAGTTATAGGACCAAAACCGTAAAAATCAACAAACCACAGGGACCAAAATAGTAATTTACTCAAATAGATATTATAATTTGTAAAAAGGTCTGATTTGGTCCCTTGCTCCAACCGTGTAACGTCCCATAAACCTAATCAAGCAATACCATAGATTAAGCATTCGAATTACATAAATAACTTGTTCATAAACATTCTTTTCACTAAGCTAAGCAAAATTGACAACGGAAGTCTCTATTCCATAGCCGAGAACTCTATCTAAACATCAGCCAAAAGACTTGGAGTCGCTCTAAGTTCCAAATCCTTCCTGCCATATCACAGTTCTTACTAGAAGAACCTGTAACACGCTTACCTGAAAATGGTTTAGTTTTGAAAAACGAGGGTTAGACCAAAAGGCCTAGTGAATTCCCTCCATAAAACATTTATCACAATATAAAATCATTTCATTGAAAATACATTCACATCTTTCTCATAAACATCATCCAAGGTTCAACACAGGGTTCAGGGATCGCATAAGCTACTCCGATCGGGGCCTAACGGATACCCTCTCGTCTACACCGGAATCCAAGTGGACCCCATGTTCCTTCATGTAGGAGGAAACGAATTCCAACCTACAAGCTAACCTCCATATGCCCAAGGGATTAGAAATCCCAAGGTACCCTGACCCCACTGTGCAACCGACTCCACGTAGCATACACAAACATTTGAAATCATATTCATGAAAACCTTAAACATCATTTCATTTACAAATAAACATGCAAAACATGGAAACATGCATAACTTTTATAAATCGGTTCATGCTCAAAAGGGAACCATATTCAGTAAAACATAGTACGTCATAAAAAGGTTGAGAGAACTCACCTTGGTAACGCTGAACGTACTCCTTACTACCTCCAAGATAATCCAATCGACCACCTAAGGGCATTAGGTTTAAATCAGATTAAACGATTCAATTCTACTAACCAGCTAATACTTTTCGGATACAGGGCTTTCCGAACACTTAGAGCTTTCCGGACGCACCATCCGGATTCTACTCCCTTCCGGTTACCTATCCGGATTCTACCCCTTTCCGGATACTTATCCGGATTCTACCCATATCCAGATACTTATCCGGATTCTAACCCTTTTCCGGACGCACTATCCGGAAAGATGCACATCCGGTAACATCCAAGAATCCTTACCCGGACACATGCATACCACCCGGACACTACCGAAACATCGGTGTCCGGAAACTACGACGGTTCGAACCCCAGAATTCTAAAAGTGATCATTAACTCATTTTTTTGCCATTAGTTCGATTAGATAAGCATAGGGGTTCATCCACTAGTCATAAACACCCATTAGTTTCATTTTTAAACCATTAAATCGGCACATTATAAACAAAACCCAAGATGTTCAACATAAGGGTTAAATGGGTGAAGAACCCACTAAACCCTACTGATTCCAGTCCCAATTACTAGACACAAGAGAGTAAGGAACTAAGATTTACAGCAGAAAACATAAAGGAAGATTACCTTGCTAGTCCCTTTCTTGATTAAGAGTTCTTCCCAAATTTTGCTCCTTCTTCCTTTCCCTTCTTAGCCGCCAACCACACAAGACCCAACAAAATACTGATTTCTAAAATCAGCCCTAGGGAATTGTAGCTATATATAACTCTTCATAACTTCCAAAAGGTCCCTCAAGTCTAACTTTCAAAGATTAGAATTTGGCCACCAAACATTCACCTTTTCTATAAAAAGAAACCGGTAGTTACAACACTCCCCCCTTAAAAGAATTCCGTCCCCGGAATTCCTTATTGGAAACGACGCGGGTATCATGCCCATACCTCAACCGATACTTCCCCAATGTAATGCCACTTCTGACTCAGTCAACCACCTCAATAAATTCGAAGCATGGAACATTGGACGCATTCCATTCAGTTCTTACGGTACTCTAACTCGTAGGTTATTGTTCCTATTCGATCGGTCTTAACGATAGAAGATTAAATAAGGCTTCTCAAGCATCTTTACTTCCCTTAAGGAGGAACTTGGTGGAATCCCCCGCTACAACATGAGATCCAATTACTAAGAAGCAGTCACTCACTTGACAGCTTGGCACAAGGCCAACCTTGTACGTCCCGACAACTCACAACCCCGAGTTCCTTCATCATAACTCAACTCGCTACCTTGCACCACCCAACAATCGTCTATGCTGATAACATTTCCCTTTTCTCGGACCACCTAGACCACGGTTCGTCAAACATCTCTCTCATTCTCACTACTTCACCACCCCATACTTATACGTAACTAAGAGTAGGAACCTCCAAACCCATCGTTGGATTGTTCACCTACTCAAATTAAACTTATCCTGAAACACATCAATTCCTCCCGGATTTCCACGTTTGTTCATTCCTATAAAACATAACTCCGGTTATCCTCACTCCACTGGGAGGAGTAACCATGGTCACACCATACTATTCTCACTAACTTAATCACTGCACGACCAATTCGTTTAAACATTTCTCACAAAGTCACTAACTTAACTCATTCGATTGTCTTATCCACTCCTTTTCTGCACAACCTCGTACCCGATTCCCTTCCTCAATACTCTTTCCAACGGTTCGCATACTTATCAATGACAATCTACACAACCCTGTACCTTTCGGCGTTACCGTCAAGTTTACTACTTCCAATTTACTCACTTATTCCGACATGCTATCTTCACCTCCCCATGTTAGCGTGGAGCATTGCCCACCGAACATTACTTGCCCCTCTCTCCCGACCTTTCCACATGCTGGTATCACTTTCTCATTACTCACATAACCAAAAGTTGCACCAAGATCTTATCTTAAGGCATTCAACCAAGCCGTCTTGAAACAAGACCATTGTTCGACGTCACTACACATTCTTTAATCTCCAACTTTTACCTTCTCAGACCTTTCTTTCACACATAAGCAACAATTCACATTCTTTAAGGATTTCACATCTATCCCACCACCTTTTGACTAACACAACCCTCATCCTCTTTAAACTTCCAATGACCCCAAAGTATGTTTCTTAGCAACGTCCCATATTCACTCTAATAATCCACCCCCCTTGGATTCCCTATTACAAACAGATCTATTAATTCAGGAACACCTCGAAACTCGGGTTCCACAATTCTTTCGATTAACCACCATGATCATAAAATCAGATAGATATATATATACAGTCATCCCGGCTTTCTTACTTAGATTTACCTTAAATAACTCTTTAACAATCAGTGTGTTAATCTCAATAACACTTCCCCAAGAATTCTCGGTAGAATTGTTACACATCCAGTAATAACAAAAGAATGTCATTACTTAACAAATCTATAAAATTTTAATCAACCAACCAAAGGCTTATACCTCTATCATGGCATTTCAAATCAATTAATGATCATACTACCACTCCGACCCACAATCATCATCATGTCATTCTTTAAACATAACCAAAATTTCCAACTATTTCCTTCTAGGATCATTCCCTCACGCATAAGAAACAATTTTCATTCTTTAATGATTTTCTCATCTACTATACTACAACTTGACTAACCTATTCATCATCTTCTTTAAACTTACTCTGCCTTCAAGAATATACTTACTTAACAACATGCATAACCACAAAGCTTGGTCTCACAGCTGGGCAATCACCCATTTCTGCCCCGACATTCCATCCCGATAACAGTCAAAATAAACACCAACTTACAAACCACGTACTTCAACAACTGGGATTGCAAAACATACACTCTATCCGAAATCCCAAAAAGGACTTCCTTCTAATCCTTCATCTTTCTAACATCGCCTTACTACATCACCGGCTGACACAGATATCTTGGCAATTGAAGCTACTATTCATTCGTACATTCACCACTCCTATCATCACACTACTGACCAAGTCTCTCATGGTCATTCGTACACAATTCACACTTTCCTTCATATTCTCCCGTATACTACACTCGAGTCTGTCTCGCTACTTAGTTCTCTCCCAACTTGTTGAACTATGACTCACGAGTTCACACTTAGCTCAAACACAACATCCTAGCTAGCTCTTTATGATCCGAGTCCTTCCCTAGACACGGCACATTTTCTTACTGACTAGTATAGTCTACACTCACTCCGCTTGTGTTACACACTTTGTCCTTCTACGGACCCTCCTCACCTCGTAAATAGAACGCTTATTCAACAACAACAGTCTCTTACTAATTTAACACCTCTACAAGATATTCTATAAACTTACACTCATCTGGTTTGAGTCTTCGGCCTCGGCCAACATACACCGTTGCCGACTTCAACAACAAAAGACACTCTTAACTACTTTCTTAACCTATCCTTTAACATGAGTTCCTTACGGGACCTATTCCTCCCTACACATCATAGTTAACTTTATAATCCGTCGTCCCTATTTCAAAACTTACTCATGTAACATCAATATTACAAGCTCCCTTCGAAACTCATGGCCCACACCGTGGACCTTTCATTCCTGCCTCACAACACTACTCATAAAGAGTTGCTAAAACCAATACCTTGGTGACTCCTAGTCCTTCCTCCGGACACCATCGCCCCTCGGAAACTGTGTTCTCAGTCACCGAGCAAAGGTACAGACCCTCATACACCTGACACTACACTAAAATCCATTCCCGACTCTTCCAAGGTCCAACTCTCCTCTTAAACACATATACCAAAACTACATACGTTCTCCCCTGACTTGACCAACGCCTCTCCGCTCTCGGAGTTCTTCCTTAGCTTAAGACGTAATACTCTACGACCTAGTGGGTTCATAGCCTTCATGCATGACAATACAGTAAATAAATCCTTTTGCACATTTTATCATTTTAAATAAACAACATTTAGAAACACTCGGGTACTCGTGACCCCATCATTCTTATAACTTCAAAACCCTGCACAACGATTCGAGAATCGTTGGCATGCATCTTCCCGTGAACCTCAATCTTGCTCAATCCGAACAATGTTATTACGAGAGTAATATATTGCATGAAAATCTTTTCGTATGAGACAATTCTGAAAGAATTACCGACACAAAGTAAACCAGTCAGTTCTCACACTCAATTGTATGATATCAAAAGGTCAATAAGAATTTTGGTTATAAGTGAATTGCAGGTAACCATTTCTTGACCATTTTATAACAACTTAACTTATCATTAAAATTGTGGAATACCTTGCAAATCGTTAAGCTCGAAATTTCATTGTGCGACGTAATTGAAATCGCTTTTTCTTTAAACATACACGTGCACATCCTGACTCATTTTTGATCAAAATTTATATTTACACATTTAACTTAAATCGTGAAAACCTCATGTTACATAAAGAACGCCATGCATGAGACTCTACTTGCTATTGAAGGCTACTCACTCAAACAAGGTCAATCGCTTTACTCACGCAACTTATCCTTGACACTTTACCTACGACCAATAGTCGTCCTCTCGGTCATGCAACAACTCGCTGCACAAGCGTTCTACATCTCACTTACTCAATCATTTCATACTACTTTCGTTTTGATCAACTATCTCACTTTCTACTTCTACATGCTTTCAATTCAATATAGGTATGTTATTTCATTTATTCTGCCACTGAAAAGCTCGACTAAGAAGTCAGGGCTCCATTGACACTTTCAAGATTTCTACACAGTCCTTCCTTACCATCCCAACTGATCTACCCCCTGATTTCCATAATTAGGACTCTCCCAAAACTGGAGTCTTACTCAAACTCAAACATTCATCCTTTCCGAATCCACGAAGAGCTACCTCTTAGACGACTCATAACATTCTTTACAGCATTTCTCCTATACGACGTATACATACATCACATCATATATGATCTTACCCGACCCTCCCCAAACAATGGAGCTCGGTCTATCCCTCAGGGATCTTGCTGACCTATTCCTCAACGTTCTCCCAGCCATAGCGCTAAACTGAAAGAAACCGATAGTTAATCCTTGCTAGACGTGACACAACAAATTTGCTATAAGTAAGGTATTGTAAGCACGCACATGTACCTGTAAGTTCGTAAATACACTGTCCAGGTGTAATCCCAAACTTACCTTACACGTTTGTCCTTGGCACCTTATTCCTAAGCGCATTTATAGTGATCGTTCCTAGAGGCAATCATATGTCTCGGCTGTGTTCCTCATCTTACAGTTTAAGTTTAGGCCCTAATGGTCACCTAAATCCCTTAAACTAAGGCTCTGATACCATTTGTAACGTCCCATAAACCTAATCAAGCAATACCATAGATTAAGCATTCGAATTACATAAATAACTTGTTCATAAACATTCTTTTCACTAAGCTAAGCAAAATTGACAACGGAAGTCTCTATTCCACAGTCGAGAGCTCTATCTAAACATCAACCAAAAGACTTGGAGTCGCTCTAAGTTCCAAATCCTTCCTGCCATCTCACAGTTCTTACTAGAAGAACCCGTAACACGCTTACCTGAAAATGGTTTAGTTTTGAAAAACGAGGGTTAGACCAAAAGGCCTAGTGAATTCCCTCCATAAAACATTTATCACAGTATAAAATCATTTCATTGAAAATACATTCACATCTTTCTCATAAACATCATCCAAGGTTCAACACAGGGTTCAGGGATCGCATAAGCTACTCCGATCGGGGCCTAACGGACACCCTCTTGTCTACACCGGGATCCAAGTGGACCCCTTGTTCCTTCATGTAGGAGGAAACGAATTCCAACCTACAAGCTAACCTTCATATGCCCAAGGGATTAGAAATCCTAAGGTACCCTGACCCCACTGTGCAACCGACTCCATATAGCATACACATACATTTGAAATCATATTCATGAAAACCTTAAACATCATTTCATTTACAAATAAACATGCAAAACATGGAAACATGCATAACTTTTATAAATCAGTTCATGCTAAAAAAGGGAACCATATTCAGTAAAACATAGTACGTCATAAAAAGGTTGAGAGAACTCACCTTGGTAACGCTGAACGTACTCCTTACTACCTCCAAGCTAATCCAATCGACCACCTAAGGGCATTAGGTTTAAATCAGATTAAACGATTCAATTCTACTAACCAGCTAATACTTTCTGGATACAGGGCTTTTCGGACACTTAGAGCTTTCCGGACGCACCATCCGGATTCTACTCCCTTCCGGTTACCTATCCGGATTCTACCCCTTTCCGGATACTTATCCGGATTCTACCCCTATCCGGATACTTATCCGGATTCTAACCCTTTTCCGGACGCACTATCCGGAAAGATGCACATCCGGTAACATCCAAGAATCCTTACCCGGACACATGCATACCACCCGGACACTACCGAAACATCGGTGTCCGGAAACTACGGCTGTTCGAACCCCAGAATTCTAAAAGTGATCATTAACTCATTTTTTTGCCATTAGTTCGATTAGATAAGCATAGGGGTTCATCCACTAGTCATAAACACCCATTAGTTTCATTTTTAAACCATTAAATCGGCACATTATAAACAAAACCCAAGATGTTCAACATAAGGGTTAAATGGGTGAAGAACCCACTAAACCCTACTGATTCCAGCCCCAATTACTAGACACGAGAGAGTAAGGAACTAAGATTTACAGCAGAAAACATAAAGGAAGATTACCTTGCTAGTCCCTTTCTTGATTAAGAGTTCTTCCCAAATTTTGCTCCTTCTTCCTTTTCCTTCTTAGCCGCCAACCACACAAGACCCAACAAAATACTGATTTCTAAAATCAGCCCTAGGGAATTGTAGATATATATAACTCTTCATAATTTCCAAAAGGTCCCTCAAGTCTAACTTTCAAAGATTAGAATTTGGCCACCAAACATTCACCTTTTCTATAAAAAGAAATCGGTTGTTACAAACCGTCATTAAAAAATGACGAGCATTTTCGTCCTTATATCGATATTTTTTACCTAGTTGAGATTGATTCTATTATTTTGGTTCTTGTATTTTTTTATTGCGTAAAAGACATAAAAAAACAATAAAATGACAAAAATATCCCTCATTTAACAAAAAAAATTTACAGTCGTTGGATGTAGGGACAAAATCTTGACATTTTGCAAACCACGATAGTTATCTTGTAATTTCAAAACTACAAGGACGAAAAGTAGAGTTTTGACAAACCACTAGGCCCAAACCAACGACGTTACATATCAGGCAAACCACGATAGTTATCTTGTAATTTTGTCCTCGTGGTTTCTCTTTGCTTCTATTTTCGTCCCTCAAACCAACGACATTACATATCAGCCTTTAACCCCTCCCATGTGCCCCGCATGTGAGGGGAAGATTTGTCTTTTCATATTTTATTTAGTTTTCACCCATTAGAAAAGTTACCATGTGTTGAGTATTTCCCCATGGCCCACAAACCATTTCTCTGTCTTAAGAAATATCACGATTTGCACCTAGGTCAAAGCTTCAAAGATTCAAAACTTCCATGGTTATATACAAGCTCCGTTTTATTCATGCTCAATAAATGTAAGTTTATGTTTTACAATACAATGTATTTTGTTTGACCTAACTTCTACATCTCCTTTTTAACAAGTATCTAATTGTGGATTTATTGATTGGGGTTGACAAACCTATGTGTCCACGAGCTATAGAAATCATACAAGGCTTACTGAGGTTGAAGAATACTCTTGAAGCCACCATAGGAGCCAAGACAATTGAAGTTTGTATGTGGAAAGTGATTTTGTTTATTGGTTAGATTGCATTGACAATTTTGTACTTTTATTAGTAAACTAGGTAACAATACCGCGCCTCGCGCGGCGAATCCAAACATTATTATATGAACGTAAGTACGCGTAATCTATGAACATATTATTGTTTGAACTTATTAAGAATGTAGCATTAGAACTAAATGTTGGTCGAATTTATAAGTCTCAAACCAAAAAAAAACAATTTGTGAGTTCCAAAAGAATATTGAAAAATGAAAACTATACATTGGGATGTTTGTTATTGAAGTTCATCCTAAATGTGATGTAGAGAGACACCACCCCCATTGCCATTGAGAACACTAAGTTGGAGACGAATGGTCCAGAGTGAAGTTGACAAAGTTTGGAATGCCAACCTTCAGCAAGACAATCGCGTTCCATTTTCTCTTTCGGTCAATCCAAGATAGTAAGCAATGTCATGAAAACATTTAATAAGAAAAAACTTTGATTATTAAGCATTTTGTTAGATTTACAAAATATGCACATTTTATTGATTTATAAGCATTGTTAGCTTAAACAAAAAAATAATAAAACATAGCTTAAACAAAAAAATAATAAAACAAAGTATACAATAATACAAAGATAATGAAAGGTTTTAGTCAATTAATGCAACAATTTTTTAAAAAGAAAATCAAAACTCTAAGAAAAATCTAAAGCCTCATTGGAGGCTTCTCCTTAATCCTCTCTCCCTACGTTCCCTTTTATATATATATATATATATTGATGATTGTTGGGCAGCTTTTGCAAATATTTTGTTAGGTTGTTGTATGAAGAGCTCGATTTCTGTGTCAAAACTAATAGCTATAACAATATACTTGTTGTTTCCTTAGTTAATGAACATGTTGGTTCCTTGTTCTTCACATTAGTTAATGAACATGATTTCATTGGTTGGTGTGTACCGAAGGCAACATGATTTTCTTAGTTTTGTTCAAATTTGCACTTATTTGTTAAACACACTTGCAAACAGGTTACAAACACATCAACTAAAACAGACTTGAGGTTGCATGCATAATTTTTGTTCAATTTTGGACTTCCTTGTTAAACACACTTGAACCATTATACGTCATCTGTTTTTCATGAACCAAGTTTCATTAAAACATAATTCTGTCACATCTAGAGCTAATGGATAATTCTAATTAAATAGAATTCCCTCCCAGTCAAACACAAATTTCATTAAAATCATTATAAACCATCTGTTTTTCGTTAGAACCATTATGGACCATCTATTTTTAAGGAACCATATTTCATTAAAAAAAACAGACTGCAAACAAATTTCATTTTTCATCAAAAAAACAGGTTGCAAACAAAAGTAGATTTCATGAAAAAGGAGGTTGCAAACAGATTTCAAGTAAAACAGTTTTCATATAAACAAACTATAATGTGCTTATAAACCTCATATTATGTCCAGATTTCATATAAACATATTATAAAGTGACTATAAACTTATTATAACCATATTTCATTTAAAAAATAGTTGCAAATAGATAGAACCATTATAAACAAGAACCAAAACAAGCTACAAACAAAACCATTACAAACAGATTATAAACTGAAATAAATAAGAACCAAAACATAATTCTAAATGCCATTAGAATTAATGACCAAAAAAGAATTCCATCAACTATTGTTTCAACATAAACTACCAGAAAAAAGTCAACCAACCATTGTTTTAGACAACATAATGTATCAAAAAGGGTTAACCAACTAAAATCCCAGTCAAACACAATCTATAGTTGTCCTTGAATTGTGAGTTGTGACCTTTCTTTATGGATTTGATACATGTGATAGTTTTTCCAATCCTTGAAAGTTTACCTTCCTTGACCATCGGTTGACTCAACTCATCAACACTTTTCTATCATTTGCTTCCTGGGGCTCCCTATTTTGTTCTGAAGGCTTTGTACGATGAGCAGGTGAGCGACGAATCAATGCAGAGAGGTGATGGTAACGTATGTGAATGACGACAAAGAAATGAACAACAAAGCTAGGGCTTTACTCTATTTGATTTGTAATTACATAGTTATGTAATCTTGATTTATTGAAAAAAAAACTAAGCTTTCCTTTTAACCTTTAAAGAAGTTTATAGAGATGTCACTAAAACCTTGCTCCGACTTTTAGAGAAGCTTTTTGTAAGAAGAGTCTCTAAATCCTTTAGGGTGCGTTTGGTACGCAGACGAGACGGGACAAAAAAAATAGTCTCATGTTTGGTATGCCATGGGACAAAAATCAGATGGGACAAAAACAAGTTTTCATTAGACAAAACTTAAGATTTTTTGTTCCACCAAAATAGGTGGAACAACATGGGACTAAAACATAAGATTACTAAAATACCTTTTTTTCCGACGTAACCTAGATTATAATTATCTCCTCCAGTCCAGTCCCGTCCCGTCCCGTCCCATCCCATCCAGTCCAGTCCAGTCCCGTCCAGTTTCGTCCCGTCCCATCTAGTCTACGTACCAAACGCTACCTTAGAGATGTTTTTTTACCAAACATTCTTCTCTAAATGTTATCGTGCCTTTAGTTACACTATTTAAATTTTGTCAACTAATTCATCCTCTAAAACGTACTTTTAGATACACTTCTAAAACTTTCTAAAAGTTCATTATCTAAAACCTCTTCTCCTTGTAGTGGATCATTCTGTCCCAAAATAAGTGTCTACATTACTATTTTAATTTGTACCAAAATAATTGATTGTTCATTTTATAGTATTGTTTATTGTTTCAAGTCTTTTATCGATTATCAAAGTTAAAACTACTTGACTGGAAAACCTATATATATTATTTAATATTTATCATTCATCTCATCGACTTTTGATTATTCCATCCTCATGAATTATATTTTTATATAAGGACATAGTAGATTCTTTTTATTAACTAAAAAAATTCATACCTTTTGAAATTTGTTATCAACCTTGTGAGATGGTCCAAATTATATCTATATTTAGGATTTCAATACTACCCTTTTTTTTGAAGAAGAAGAGGTGAGACCGTTACCGAGATTCGGCAATGCCATTACCCGGACGGGACTCGATCATATCATTAAAAGAAACGTTACAATTGGAGTCATTACAAGAGTTAATAAAAGAGGGCATGCTATCAAAATAACTAAGACGGTCAAGTGTATAAGCATGCCTAGCTAATAAATGAGCCGAGTCGTTGGCAAGGCGGTTGACCCAATGAACGGATATGTGGTCTTTCGAGTTGAGCATGAGTCGATATCCTTGATGATGTCGCCAAACTCCGAGTTGTCCGCATAAGTGTCGTAAATTGCATCCACAACAATCTTGGCATCAGACTCAATTATGACTTTAGCCTCGTTGCGATTAATAATCCAGTGCATAGCCTCACGAATAGCAAGGGCTTCGCATTCTCTAGTGGTCGGGACGAAAGAGCAAGGCGAAGCGAAGGCCGAGACGAAGGTACCTGAGTTGTCACGCAAGACGGCTCCAAATCCAGCTTTTTAGTTCAGGACAAAAACCGTGGCGTCCACGTTACATTTAAGAAAACCAATTCGCGGCGGTTACCATCTAGGAACGGGAGGGGGTTCGGGGTGGTTAGGAGGGTGCGAAGAGGCATTAGACGAAACCTGTCAATCCGAAAGCATAAATTTAGCTCGAATGATTACCGAAAACGGATCGCGCAGGCCGCTATTCCAAATAACATCGTTACGCTGAAACCAAATGCTCCACAAAATCATGAGAAAAAGGTCACGGGATTGATGTTGGTTATCGCAAAAAAAATTAAAGACCAATTCATGGAAGGAATTGGTCGAGATGATAAGATCCTCAATGATATTCCCAAGGCCCGCCTCGTTCCAAATTAAACTATTCTCCGGGCAACCGACCAAGGCGTGCCAAACATTTTCCAAGTCACGGTTACACATGGGACAACTAGCTACGGTCCTAATGCCTTTCGATTGAAGGGCGAGGCGAGTGGGTAAAACATTTCTAATGGCTCTCCAAGCAAAGAATTTCACTTTATTTGGAATGTTGGCATTCCAAAGTGAATTCCAATCGCCGCTCAAAAAGAGGTGGGAAAACGAGGTTATTTGTTCCGTGATAGTGCGGTAACTAGACTTGATGGAGTAAATCCCGTCGTGCGACCAATGCCAAATAGGGAGTCCTCTCGGTTGAGGATTGGAGGAGGAAGGTTGGTAATTTTAATACGATCCTCAAGGGAAAATAAATCATTTATAAGCGCGACGTTCCAACCTTGAGAAACCAGGTCCACAAGATCATGGACGGTCAAAAGAGGGCGACTATTGTTAACCGGGGTACTAATAGTGAATCCCGAGTCGTCTTTGAGCCAAGGATCTTTCCAAACATTAATAGAGTGACCATTACCAATCTTCCAACAGAGACCCGTTTTGAGGACAAGTTGCGAATGCCAAATACTTCTCCAAATGAAGTTAGGAGCGCTTCCCAAATGGGCCGTCAAGAAATTTCCACGAGGATAATATTTAGCTTTAATGAGGTGCCCAACGAGGGAAAACGGGTTTTGTACAAGCCTCCATCCTTGTTTACCGAGCATAGCAAGATTAAAGGCGGTGAAATCACGAAAACCGAGGCCACCAAACTTTTTCTGGGTACAAAGCTTATCCCAATAGAACCAATTAATGGAGCGGTTGTCGTCGGGCTTATGACCCCACCAAAAAGAATTGATCATTTTTTCGAGGTTTTGGATGACCGAGCTCGGAAGAAGAAACACGTTCATATAATACACCGGAATGGCTTGGGCGACGACTTTAATAAGCGTGGATTTTCCGGCGGAGGAAATGGGTTTTTTCCTCCAAGATTGAAGCTTCGCCTAAAGTCTATCGCGAATATGCCGGAAAATAAATTTTTTGAGCGACCCACAAGGAAGAGGAGGCCCAAATAACGGCCCGTATTAATTGGGTTATGAATCCCAAGAATATGGGAAAAAGCATGCATAAGATCGGGGGCCAATTTGCTACTTCCCATGATACCCGATTTAGCATAATTAATAGCTTGACCCGACGCTTCCTCGTAAATGGTGAGCATGTATTTGAGATGTCTAATTTCATCAATCGAGGCCCTGCAAAAAAAGAAAGCATCATCTGCAAAAAAAGGTGAGATATAGACGGGCCACCTTTGTTCGCTTTGCTACCATGGATTCGGCCAACCGAGTCCTCGTGGTTCAAATATGACGAAAGGCCTTCCATGCAAATTATAAAGAGGTAAGGGGAGATGGGGTCCCCTTGACGAATTCCTCTCTTTGGAAAAATAGGCTCAATCATCTCGTTGTTAACTTTAACAAAGTGCTTGACGGATTCAACGGTCATCATTATCATGTTGACCCAATGGAGAGGGAAGCCCAAAGCAATAACCCTTGTTTATTCATACATTGTTGACTCATTATTACCTAATTTTGAGTATATGAATGTTAAGTACTATTATATCTCTAAAACAAGAATAAGATCTCGAGTCATAACCAAAATCAAATTTTGATTATAAGATTGATGGTTCCGAAAAAGTTTGTTTTAACTCTAAAAGTTTAATACAATGATAAAAGAAAATGTTAACATGAGTTGAAATGGAAACCCAACTAATTTATATTGATTTACATAGAGTGTTACTCTAACAAGTCAAAATTGTGACCCCGAACTATGTCAATCTATATATTAAAGGTTCATAATAAGATATTTTTTTACAGTTGAACATATTTACTATGTCATGTAAAATTATTATAGTAAATAATACTAATTTAAAATAATTGTTGATAAATTTTATGTTAAGGTCTACTCGCCAAAACAATTTTATATGAATTATTTGAATTTCTTGAGTTTAATATTACTTCTGATTATAAAAAACAATATATTAAAGATCTTTTTTTGTATATATAGAGAACCCTTCTTTTATATTTTGTCCAATACCTATAAAATTTCAAGAACCTATATGTAGCGTTTAGGGAGCGTTTGGTACACTGAACATGCACCGTCTCATGTTTGGCAGGGCTTTTACGTGGAACATGCAAGAACATAATGGAACAAGTTTGTTCCACCCCACCCCATGGAACAAAGTGGAACATACCTATGTTTTACCAATATAACCTCAAAATAATTTAATTCTTTTGTTAAACATCAAATAAGTCTTTTATTTTATCTTTTATTCATTCTTTAAATTTTATTTATTGTATTTTATGCTATTTAAAATTTCACTTTACTTTGCTCAAAATATTGTTTTTATATGGTTTCTATGTTTTGATTAATTTATGTAAATTATTAAATACTAAATAGTAAAAAAAATATAGAAATTCTTAGAAAATAAAAATTGAAAACTACATATTTTTTATTTTGGTGTCACTTTAATTGTCTTGAAATAAATTTTCTAATAATTTAATTTGTAAAAAAAATATTTATTTCATTATATTTAATAAATTACATAATTAATCAAAATATATAAAATATATAAACAACTTATTAAGGGTAAATTGGTTAATATTATGTGATCTGTCTTACCAAACGTTGAACAACTGTCATGTCCTGTTCTGTCCTGTCTTGTCCCGTCCTGTTTTGTCCTGTCTACATACCAAACGCACCCTCACGTTTGATCTCTATATTAGAGCATCTCCAACAACTTCCCCAAAATTTCTCCAAAATGGAGAACAAAAAGCCAAAATCTAAAAAAAATTACATTCATCTCCAACATATTCCCCGTTTTGGAGAAAAAAACGTTGATTAGAATTTATAATATTCCATTCATTTATTAAAATATTTTTTTCTCTCTACATATTTATTTTCAAAGTTTTATATTGGCCCTATCACTTGATAATCATTTTTGGAGGAAAAACCCATTCTCTCTCCTATTTTCTTCATTTTGGGGATAATTTTGGAAAAACTGTTGGAGTAGAAGTAGAGTCCAAAATCCTTATATTCCTCCTTTTGAAGAAAATAAAAAACCGTTGGAGTAAAAATGAGGAAGCTGTCTGAGATGCTCTATCACTGTGTTCTCTAATCCGAAGAGAAAAGAAAAGAAAGTAAATGGATGGAAAGAAAAAGGGAGAGAAAAGAAAGGAAATGAAAGTAATTTTTTCATTTGTGTTCTCGAAAGATAAAGAAAAGGAAGGAAATGAAAGTAAAGAAAATATTTTTTCGTGTTCTTGAACATGAGAGAAAGGAAAAGAATGATGTCATTTTTAGTAATATACCTTTAAAAATATATCTTTTAAAAGGAAATATCGGGTAGTTTTATAATTTTAATAATTTCAGTAATTTTTTTAAATGTTTTTAACTTCTTTTCTTTTCTTTCATTCTCTTTCCTCCCACAGTTGAGTGGAAAGTTTTGGAAGGAAACTTATCATTATTTTATTTTCGTTTCTATTCATTTCTCTCCTAAAAAAATTCTAAAAACACGAGTTTTCTATACTTTCCGCTCATTTCCCTCCCTTTCCTTTCGTTTCTAAGACTATGCGCATCGGGGCCTCGGGCTCGGGCTCGAGCTGGTTGGCGCTGGATGGGATGGAACACCATCGCACCCGTGTGGGTTGGCGCTGGATGGAACCAGCTCGGGTTTGACAATTTTTTTTTCTTTTTTGAAATATAGACGTTGCAAACCACATGGATTCAAATTTTTTTATTTTTTTTATTATTTCTATCCTATAAATATTAATCTTAACCCACTTATTTTTTCACACAAACAAATTTACTCTCAATCTCTCCCATCTTCCCCACTTCATTCTACTCTTTCAATATTACTTCTTTCTTCAAAAAATTCATAATGGATAAAGAAACACAAGAGTTCACAACACCACGACGAGGATCCAAATCGCGAGGCACGATGTATCGGACAGATACTAAACAAAAGCCTTTCTCCCACGAGGCGGCTTGGAGAATTGTGAAAGACCACCCTAAGTGGAAGATCGTACATTCCATGGACGATAACCCGAGGCCCTCAAAACGGAGCAAGTCCACGTCGGATTCAAACCCAAACACGACGTCTTCTGACGCACGTGTTCGGTTCAACCTTAACGAAGAAAGCCATGAGGAGGAGGATGTCCTCGTACAAGAACCGACACGACCGACGGGGAGAGATAAAGGTAAACGTGCCGCGTCATCCTCCACAAAGACGGCGGAAAAGGACAAGGTGTTGAAGGATCTTATGGAGTATGTCGAGAAGTTCAACGTTGCAAATAACAAAATACTAACCGTGGAGGAGGAAAGGTTGAAAACCGCGAGGGACAAAGCCGAGGCGGCAAAGACAAAAGCGGAAGTTTTGAAACAAAGAGAAATGCGGAAAGATCTCAAGTTTTACATCAAACCACATGATCATCTCACGGGTAGCGAGTTAAATGCGGTTTTAGCCCACAAAGAGTTGATTCGACAACTATATGGTTGGTGAAATTTGTAGTTTTTTAATTTGAAATTATGTATTTTTTATGTTTTTAATTTGGTTATGTAAGGTTAAAATTGTAGTTTCAATTTATGAAATATTTTATCTTATATTAAATTATAAATTATTTATAAAATTTAAATTAATATACTTGTAACAAAAATAAAAATAAAAATAAATAAAAGATGGGATGGTGGTGTGGGATGAATGTGGGGGTTTGTGGGTTAGAATGGGTTAGAATGGAAAAATGATGTAGCGCTGATATGACAGTGAAAAAGCGTGGGATAGTGAGGGATGGATGGTGAGTTTCGAGAAGATAGATTTTATGCTTCTTTCATCTTTTTGTTTTTGTTGAGATGGGTCCCATCTCACCACTGCAAAGTGCAAAATGAGAGACGTGTCCGCCAAATTCGCTACTCCAATTTCCTCTCTCTCCTCCGCCGGATTACCACTACCAGAGAGAGAAATTAACCGCCACGCCGCCGTCGACGACGACGATGGATCCTATTCATACTGAAGACGAGAACAACAACAACCAGGAGATCGTCTCAGCTGTATCCTCCTCCGATAACCATATTTCTACTATCGTTATCATCATCGGTACTTTATCCTTCTCTCCATATATATATATATGTACATGTGCGTATGTGTGAAGTAGCAGATTTAAATTATGTTTGATGATTTTGATTTTTGTTAATGGAAATTGGAGCAGCTATGCAGACGGAAGCACTTCCTCTTGTGGACACTTTTAAGCTAACCGAGGACCGAAATTCTCCGTGAGTGTTTGCTTTACTCTTTTCAATTTTAATATTCTGTTCCTATTTATTATCATTAGAATTTCGTTGATTATATATTTACCAAGAAAGGGAAAAAATACCCAATTTTAGTTTATTTTCTTTTGAACAGAAAAAATAAATAAACTAAAATACCCAATTTTAGTTTATGATTGCTTTAATTTATCAATTTTGCTGTATTTAAATGTCATTACCAAATATGGAGTATTGTTGATTGTTCCAGAAAAAATATACATTGTTGACTTCTTTAAGAGGGTTAATATACACCCCCGAATTCAAACTCGATGTGAATCTTTTTTCCTTTTTGTGGAAATTTTGATTGATCTGCCCAATATATATATATATATATATATATATATATATATGTGTGTGTGTGTGTGTGTGTAGGGGATAGTTCATATGAGAACCATAAATAATTAGAGAACCAGGAGCTTATGTTTATAGCGTGTATTCATCGACAAATATACGCTATATAAATTTCATCAAAATATGTATGCTGTCGATGGATATATACTATATATTCATTAATGAATATATTAACTTGTCTTTGTATTTTGTCAACAAGTATATTTAACCACAATATAGACTAAAAGATTAGTTCCGCTGTTCGACATGTGTTTATCAAATTATGGTAACATGGCTGGGTGTTTCTAGTACACACGACAGGACAAAGGGACAAAACCCACTGTCCCCCGTTTGGCGCAACATGGGACTGGGTGCAGGGGCGGACTCACGTTGCATTTTTGGGGGTCGGCTGACACCCATAAAATCCACAAAGCAATTCATCTTTGCAATATCATGTATATATTTTATTAATGTATAATATGTCTTGACCCCCAATTTTAGTATAATTTCAATTGAAGCCCTTCATCCATAAATATATATTATTGTAATTGATTTTAAAGTTACTTTATATATAATTATCTACTTATTTATGTACAATATTATAATTTATTAGACAAAAGTCTTAATTACTAACTTAGTGTTTGATACTATTTAATTAGGGTTAAATGTTAATTATTTTAGCATTTCGCTGTTAAAAAAGTTCTTTTTGTTCTAAAAGAAATTTTTATATTAACTCACTAGAAAAACCGAAAAGATTTGTGAAAAGAAAAATGTCAACATTCGGAATCGATATTGGTGGTAATGCTTCTCACAATACTATGTACTTAAATTTCGACCCCCATTACCATGATTTCTGGATCCACCACTGACTGGGTGGAACAACATGGGGCAAGGGCTACACAAACTAAAAAAATACTAATATACCCGAATTTGATATGTAATCCAAAAATGGTATTTATTTTAATGGTCATCACCGCCCATCGCTGCCGCCACCACCACCGGCGGCCACCTCCCTCCACTACCTCCACAACCACTGTAGGCCATCGACTACCACTGCTTATCGCCACCACCACTACCATCGCCGGCCGTCTCCATCTCTACCGACCCCCCCCCCCAACCGCCTCCCACCACCACCAATACCTCCACCATTGTGTACCGCCACCACCACCACTGTCCACCATCTTCACGGCCTCCACAACCACTGTCGTCCACCAACCACTACCGCCTCTACCTCCACTTGTCGTTGCAACAATATTCACCGTGCCTCCTCCAATTCATAAGCATCTTCCAAACCGAATCAAACATAGTATTTCCTTTGTACGAATTTGGTTTTTTCGAACTACCATCAATTATATCATATTTTCATTTAAATTTCTTAACTATTATATATGTATGTATTTGTGTATATGAAAATTGTGTAAAAATGTTTATAAATTAAATTATTTAAATATTTATTCCATTTGTGTCATTTATAACTATCATATGATGTATAAAATCACCAAACAACTTTTAGGGGCAACTTGTCTAGTCTAGTCCTATCCGGTCCTAGTTGTACTCCTGTCCTATCCAGTTCTGTCCGCTCCAGTCAAGTCTGTCTACCAAATGCTACCAAAGAAAACAACATTTTTTCTATGGTGTCAAATGCTTGAGACTAATTAGGAAATAAGGTAACTTTAATTGGGTACTAGTCTTGTGTGGGTGTTTACTTATTAGGAAGGAAGACAACTTTAATTCGTCATACACATGTTTGATGCTCCTCACGATGCAGGAACTAAATTTCTTTTATACACATATGTGTGTTTGCGTATTAATTTATTTTAACTCTAATTTTTAATTTTAATTATGCAGGTTTCCAAAAGGAACTCCTTGGGTCCGCTATTATGGTTCATACAGAGGTCTGAATATAAATATCTTATGGCTGGGAAAAGATGCTGCTTTAGGTGAGTGTTAGGTCTTCAGTTAGTGTATGATATTAACTTTTATTTTGACCACTATGAGGACATTTTATCTTCTATCATCAATTCTTATGCTCTTCCGAGCCTTTAAAAATAGTTTGGTTTGTAATTTCGTATTATATATGTATGTTAGGACTTAGGAGTTAGGACTTAGGACTTAGGAAGAATAATTATATTTCCAAGTTATTCAATCAAAGTCCTATTTACTAATCTAAAAAGAAGAGGAACCAATTTTCAATAATTACAGTTTCTTATATTACCTTATTTGAGGGTAGCTCTCCCTATTGGTTAAGGGTGGAATATCCTACCCCTGATTCGGTTCCTAGGATTTGAATTTTTCTTTTTCGCAACATTTCTCGCTTAATATCAAATGTAACAAAGAACCAGCTTTGCTTATAACAACTATGATATGTGTGTAATGGGGATTCAGAGGTTCTAGCTGTCCGTTCTATTATGATTTACGTAACTGGATTTCATTTTTATTCTGCATAGTTGTCACACCTTTTGGGTATGACCATGGATTTGTTATATAGCATATAAAGTTAACTTATCTGGCTTGCAAATACATCTGCACTTGGTTTCTTAACTTTAGTTGATTATCATACAATTATCAAATGCATCGTACTTTTGCTTCACATTCATGTAATTATTTGGTCATGGAAATGGACTTCTTAATTCTTGATTATTATTCGATTATTATTCCTCAGGAGTCGACAGTGTTGGTACCATTTCTGCATCTCTTGTGACTTATGCAGCTATTCAAGCATTGCAGCCAGACCTTGTCATAAATGCTGGCACTTCTGGTGGCTTTAAAGTATGGATTTAATTTCTATTATTTCATAATCATTTCATTCCCAGTTTTATTTCTAAGCTTATCAGCATTTTGTAGTCTATTCATAAGTTTCTTTCTGTTGAGGAGACCATAGTTCATATTTGTTCTTTTAAAAATAGTTCATATTGGTTATTTACTAACAGGCGTACCATTAATTATCTTATTTCGTTTATGTAGTTCTTACTTCTTATCTTTATACATGTTGCATGTCTCAATGGTTGCTTCGTTAACATGAATTTATAACCTTTAGATATTTGCAGGCAAAAGGAGCTTGTATTGGTGATGTCTATATTGCATCGGAAGTTGCTTTTCATGATAGAAGGATACCAATCCCGGTAAGCTGCACTGATCCTTTCTTGTATTTTCATATAACCAGTTTGGGAACCCACCTGGCCTACAATAAATCCTGAAATTTTATTGTGAATATGTAAGCGATAATTCTAGAAGGCCCGAGGATGTTTTTCAAGTGCATTTGTATCATTAAAGATATATTTGCGAAGTGTGTCTTCAGAGTTATTCTTTAGTATATGAATATCCCGATGTTACAGAAAATATCGTCTTTTTAAACACTGAGGTTAGGGGCTCCATTCGAAGTGGTATAGGCCAAAGTATTATTGGGATTAACAATCTTATGAATTATTTAGTATAGACAAATAATTTGATTTTTGTTTCCAATTGACTTTTAATATGCACTTGGTTATTTTCTCCTGATGCTGTAGGTTTTTGATCTGTATGGCACTGGTGTGCGGCAGGGTTTCTCAACACCAAAGTTGTTGAAGGAGCTCAACCTTAAGGTATACAACACGATGATGATATTGAGATTTGATGGACTAGAAATGTAGTCAAAACTAACCAAATTACTTTATATAGAATAAAATCAGGAGTTGATTTAATCACACCCCTTTTCTTCTAAAGAAGGAAAACCATAGATTTACTCTTAACATTATATTGCAAATTTCTATTTATCAAACAAGGTTATCTTTGTAAACATTATATCTCCCTTTTTAACACCCAGTTGGGAAAGATCTGTATCTCTGTGATTCCAAATTCAGTTTCCATTTATCTTTCTGCTAAATTTCAGGTTGGCAAACTGTCGACTGGAGATTCTTTGGATATGACCCCACTGGATGAAGCTTCCATAGTTGCAAATGATGCAACAGTCAAAGACATGGAGGTAAGCTTTTGCTTTAACATTAAGCACAAGGTACCACCATTTTATGCAAGAACTTCAAAAATCTCGTAATTACAATATTTTATGCAGTGAGAACTACCGTTTAAAGCATGAATTTTGAAAAATATCTTATGTCTTACTATACTCTTGAAATTTAGTACTTGTTAAAACAAATATTTGGTGTTCAGGGAGCTGCTGTCGCGTATGTAGCAGATCTCTTCAAAGTCCCTGCAATATTTGTGAAAGCCGTCACTGATATTGTTGACGGGGATAAACCAACTCCGGAGGAATTTTTGCAAAATTTGACAGCAGTGACAGTTGCACTCGACGAAACAGTTGCTCGAGTGGTTGATTACATCAGTGGAAAATCCGTCTCAGAACTTTAAACCGTTATTACCATTCTGTTTCAATGGAGGTAACGGCAATTTATTGCAATACCTTTAATGAAAAAATGTAATTGATTTGTGTATTAAACAAATGATGTCTTATGTATTTTCGAGCTCATTATTAGTGTGTGTGCTCATTAACGGTCAAACCCGTTTGAGAATTATCTTCAATGATGCATTCTACAAACCCAAAACACGAAAAAGTTGCAACATTTTTATAAGTTTTGCTGTTCTTGCAATGCTTTTTGATCATCTTGGTAGCTCCTTTATCTTTCGAAGGTGGAATTGAGAAAACCTTCTTAAAATGATATTTTTGCTTATATTTGCATATCGAATATTTTTCAAATGGATCAAAGTTATCTCGTTATGCACAATTGGTTCATTCTAATTGGAGTTTATGAGCTTAAAACCTCGTAGTTGTGTGTTACTTCTTGGAAACAATAGTTTTGCTTTTTGGGGGTCAGGTCTGCCTACATCCCCCACGTTTGGGTGGATATACAAGGCTCGTTTAGTTTGGTTACTTCTCCAAAGAGCGAAAGCGATCACCCTCTAGAATTCACACCAAAAATACACCTACAAATCTAAACCCTAATTACAAGTCACCAGCCATATACTTACCCCTTTAGTGCATGGCCTCATGACTTTCTTGCTCTTCAACTAACCCTCCGTAACTCCTAAGCAAGAAAACCATAACGTCTTTTCTTGCTCTCCCTTTGAGCATTTTGACTCGTGATTTTCGGGCAATAAACAATTCGACTAATATGTCTATATAAACCTACCTCTATGAACTTTATACCTCACCCTCTTTTTTAAGGAAAGTCATAGTTTTATTCGTGCGATTCAAGACGAAATGATAACAAAGGCCGATGGTGGGAAAGCTAACATCTTGGCTCTTGGCAAAGCATTCCCTCACCAGCTTGTAATGCAGGATCTGCTTGTTGATGGGTATTTTAGGGATACTAACTGTGATGATCCTGAACTCAGACGGAAGCTCACTCGACTCTGTAAACATCCGTCTTTTCAGCTTCTCATTTATTATCATTTTTTTCGGTTTCTAAAGCAAGTAGATATGCGCCCGAGGACTAGGATTGTCATAATCGGTCCTAGGATAATTAATCTTTTATGTCAACGGTCCCTCGCCACTTAATCGATCCCATAAATCTTGGTCCGAATCTGAATTGGTCCTTTCGGTTTTTTGCTTCTTTTTAAGATTCATTTTTATATTATGTTGCTTTTGGCACGCGGGACAAGACAGAACACAGTTTTTGTCCCATGTTTGGCTCAACATTAAGCCAAGTAGTACACAAATGCATTTTCTTTGTCTCGCCAAACTAGGAGGAATAAAAATTAGAAGATGAGACAAGATTAGTAAATTACTAAACTATCCATATCAAATTAAACCCCTAAAACCTTCGAATAAAAATATCTTGCACTAATTATCACGCCCCATTCATGTCCATCAAT
Source organism: Saussurea involucrata (assembly GCA_033807775.1). Classification (NCBI taxonomy): domain Eukaryota; kingdom Viridiplantae; phylum Streptophyta; class Magnoliopsida; order Asterales; family Asteraceae; genus Saussurea; species Saussurea involucrata. The sequence continues at coordinate 171,735,316 of CM066321.1, forward strand.
CACACGGATACATGTCATCATAAAGAGAATATATGTCATCGGAAAGAGAATATGAACTTGAATTAAATATATTTAAAAATATATAAAATCTGACGTGTCTTAGTTTCATTGGTGGGACAGGAACGAGACATGAAATTTTGGGACAACAAATTTTTATCCAAAATAGCATTTCTGATTTGATCTATTTTTCACAGGCAAGACTACAACTGTGAGAACAAGATATGTGGTTATGTCACAGGAGATACTTGAGAAGTATCCTGAACTAGCACTTGAAGGCTTGCCAACAGTCAAACAAAGACTTGACATTTGCAACAAAGCTGTCACACAAATGGCCATTGAGGCCTCACAAGCCTGCATCAAAAACTGGGGCCGGCCCGTTTCCGATATCACCCACTTGGTCTATGTTTCCTCTAGCGAAGCCCGACTCCCAGGTGGCGATCTTTACTTGGCCAAAGGGATCGGGCTAAGCCCAGACACAAATCGGGTCATGCTTTACTTCGCGGGCTGCTCAGGAGGCGTGGCTGGGCTTCGTGTCGCCAAAGATATAGCCGAAAACAATCCTGGAAGCCGAGTCTTGTTAGCAACCTCGGAAACCACTATTATTGGATACAAACCACCGAGTGTCAACCGGCCTTATGATCTAGTCGGGGTTGCGCTTTTTGGAGACGGTGCTGGCGCGATGATAATCGGGTCGGACCCGGTTTTGGGCCTTGAAAGCCCATTATTTGAGTTGCATACTGCCATACAAAACTTCTTGCCTGATACTGAAAAGGTGATTGATGGGAGGCTGACTGAAGAAGGGATTAGTTTCATATTAGCAAGAGAGCTTCCTGAAATCATAGAGGAAAATGTGAAGGGGTTTTGTGACAAGTTATTGGGCCATTTGGGCTGTGATGATATGGGCTATAATGATTTCTTTTGGGCCGTGCATCCTGGTGGGCCTGCCATATTGAATAAGTTAGAGAAAAAACTTGATTTATGGCCAGAAAAGTTGAGTGCAAGTAGAAGGGCATTGGCTGATTATGGGAATGCAAGTAGTAATACAATTGTGTATGTGTTGGAGTATTTGATAGAAGAGAGTTTGAAGAAGAAAAAAGAAGGGAAAAAGGGTGGGCCTGATTTGGGCCTTATTTTGGCTTTCGGGCCCGGGGTTACGTTCGAAGGGATTCTTACGAGGAACTTAACCGTGTAATAAAATCGACATCAATCTTTGTTTTTGGATTTGATTTTAATAATCAGTATAACGTAATGTCCAGAAGTTGATCGAATTTTGTTTGATATGTTTGTGAATCTTTTTTTATATGTTTTCCAAGAAAGAACATTTCACGATCCATCGATGACCATCTGTGCAATATTCAAAAAAATTCTCGATTAACATAACCGTTTTGAGGTTTTGTATTTCATATCCATTTTGATCGGTAATTCGTTGATTTTATAACATTTGATGAAGTGAAAACCAATTTGTCAAAATAATGATTGAAAAAGACCTATAGAACAGTTGCATAATAGAAATTTTTGAAGCTTAGTTGCCTTGGTTTATTTAGAGAAGAAAAATATTTGTTGCACTGAATAAGAAAACTAAAGGTGAAAGATCATGCGAGAAATCACTTTTAATCTCAAACCCACTCATGAATCGTGCTTGATACATGGATTTATCCGGTGCATCTCATCCTAACATGCATCCAACGGTTGATAACCACTTCTCACGTTAACTAAACTTTTCACCTGAACCCAACCATAAGAACTAAGAGGCCGTTTACCAAACACTTACCGAGTAAGCGTTTACCAGTAAATTTTAACATTATCACTTATTTACCGGGTAAGATTTTAGTCCACCAAACCAGTTTCGTATGCAACAATTCACCCAGTACGCATTAATCGTGGTAAGAGTCGTCGCTCTCACTTACTGCATAAAACTCTCGGTCCTTGCATTCGCTCTTACCGGGTATGATTTTTGATCCGTGCCATATTGATCCGGTAGGTAATTTTACTTGGTAAGCGCTTGCTCAGGTAAGCGTTTGGTAAATGGCCCCTAAACGACTGTTTATTAAACATGCATCGCTTCTTACCGGGTAATTAAACACATTGCCTCTTATTGGTAAGAAACACTTACCCGACCAGAGTTGATAGTCTTTACCGACAACTTTACTTTGCCAATTTAGTAATCAAGAATCTTATCCGATTAGAGCTATCGGGTAAGAGACGTTTATACTATTATGTTATTTTGATGACCAAGAATTTTACCCGATAAACGCTAACCCAATTTGCATCGGTAAATGGCCACTAAAGCAAGCAACATTTAACGCATTTTCCCCCATGATGCAATAAAAAAGAATCTTGAAATCCACCTAAAGAAGGGGGTTATAATTTAAACCACAACCATGTTGCCAAATTTACAACCATCCACCCATTTGCGAAAAAACCCCAATCACATGCGGCAAGGTTAACGAACTAAAACTTGGACAAGTATAAATGGAAATGAAAATCGAAGACCACATCTCGAAGAGTTAGATCCACGATACTATCTTTGGCTTAGACGACTCCAGAAGGTAGACGTAAAACAAGTTGTCCTCCAAAAACACTGAAAGAATAACAACCACAAGCACAAACGTTATCGCACGATAGAATGTCTATATGGTACTTGTCTTATCATATAAAATAATACTCGGTTATTGCATCTTATGTTGTAAATAAACAAAAAAAGATTTGCACTACCCTCCAGAGGGCCCCACAACCATCGTGGGGGAGGTAAATCATGGTGTTCTAAGACAGGGTGGGGAGGGCCGGATTTGAACCAACGACCTTTCTACCGAGGCTAACGTATCTTATGTTTTGATTATTTTTGCCCATCTTATGTTGATATAATCATTTCATAAGTGTATATATAAGCAAATGCAACAAATAAACCCACATACCCTTTTCACCTTTCTGGGAGGCCAAAAGGCCCAAATACCGCTAGGCCAAATTGTACTAAAAACTTATTCTATTATGTGCAACATTAGGCGTTTACCAGGTATATCCCATCTGAGGTGGGGTCTTGGGAGAGTGAGATCAGCTGGTTGTGTCCGTGAACATTTGTAATCTTTTTTTTCTTTCTTTTTCGAATTTAGAAACGAAAAAAAGCAAGTGCAAAGTGAAGTCCCATGATGGGAACCAAAAGTTTATAGCTCATCTAACCTTTTCACATAGTAGTAACAGAAGTCTGCTAAAATGAAAGTCTGAACAATTTCCGAGATTAGAACCATGGACGGCCATAAACCGTAACCTAGGGCAGTAAGCAGATGGCCACGGCTATCCAAAACCTGTCGAATGAAAAGCAGAATAAGCAATTAATGTATTAAATCTTACCTAAAGAACCCAAGAAAAAACATTTATCGAAATTTATCCTAGATAGATATTTAAATGCTAAAAAATATTGACTATTTGATTTCCGAGTCAAACCTGGAGAACCCAATGAGCACAACTCAAGAACCTGGCAACACCGAGAGCGAATACATAATGAGCTGTGAATGGTTCAACAATCTGCCATATGGAGTTGGACCCAAGTAAGCAAAAGAAGAATAAATGGAAAAATGGTGGTGAAATTGAGTAATAAAATTCGATTAAGTAACTATTAATTAACCTTTGTGTTCTGCATGACCCTAAGTTGAGGTAGAACAGAAACTGCTTCAAGATAAACGCAGAATGCCCAAAATACCCTGTTCATAATGTGATGTGTTGTTGATGGATGAACTAACAAAGCTAATACCGCACAAGGAACAGCCTAAAAAAAGAGTTCACATAAAGGTAAGATTTTTCTGAAATATTGTGTACCAAAATTTCAATAAACGAATCTTATGAACCCAAATTAGTGGCATTAATTTACTTATAATGACAGCAATGCGCACATAGGTATTTTAACATGGTAACTTTCCAAGAAAAGAAATGTTGCAACTTTCATGGGACATCCAAGAGAACAACAGAATGCAATTTTCACGGAACAGAAGAAGTGCTATGTAGCAACACTCGGATTTCAAAAGGGAAAGCATGAGTTAGTTGCTGCAAATTATATTTTAATATTAATGATAAGTTAACTTCAAATTCACGCAAATGTGAGGATGCACGAGGCTTTACCACATAGTACATTGCAAAGTTGTCTTTGTCCTCCATGTAGCTTGACTTCAGTCTGAAACGAATCATAAAGATAACCCACAATGTTGCAGCTAATGTAGATAAATCAAGCAGGGTGTGTATATCATATTCCATGACGACACTACAGTACAGTCTAACGGCCAAAAACAAAGCCGTCAGTTCTTGCGACTTGAGTGATATACCTGCAATAACGGGCAACACAATACACTAAACGAGATCAACATAATATAGCTTTTTAGGGCACATTTATTGAAAAAGATGTACCAAATTCTTAATTCTTATATGAATCATGATTTCATAATAATTGTGTATTATATGTAAATGAAGGCTTGGGTATAAACTTATTTGTCTAATTAATTTCCACTTAGATGAATAAGTACCAGAAGATCAATCGACCACCTAGCTCCACTTCACACTTTTTAGAACACTGGTCACTGTATGAGAAAGTTTATATGCATAGAAGAAGAGTACTTCTACTAATAGCCTGACTCGCTACTCATTCCATAATCCATAACAAGAGACTGGAGTACATAAAATCTAGATGTCTAGTGCACTCACATCGTCAATATCTAGAATAACCCAAACCAATCACACCAACACATTATTTTAAATAATGTTTATATATGGCTAATCCAAGACACCTCTATAAACCCTAGACCCAAAAAACTACTTTGACTCATAATCTAATAGAACAAGTTTTTCATTTTAAATTATTTGCATGATAGGATGATAGGCCAGCTAAAGAAGCTAACTTCTTTAGAACAAAAGAGAAGATACCTAACTGATTCAAAACCTAAAAAACAGGAAATATCTATTCCCTCCATTATGAAGGGAGAGAGGAGTTCATGTACATATTGTTAATAGAAGTTAACATCCATGATTTCGCTATATGTAGTATCTGTCATCAATTCTAATGTATTTATGGGATTTTCTTTCCGAATCAACAATGGTTCATATCACATTCGAAATTGATAATTAATTAGTTTTACCTTAAATCCTCAATAGTTAAATTTTACCTCATACTTGCTTCCCTTTTTGGAGAGTGAGTGCGTCGAAAGTAACTTCCGATCCAACATAACAAATAAGGGAAAAGAAAATTTCTTTTACAAGATAACCCCCCTCATCTCCAAAAAAACCAATCAGAAACAACCTGATAACCAAATCATGAGTAACTAGAATTTTGCAAAAGCAATATTGATATGGATCTTGTAGCAAACTTAACACCAATGGCTCAATTTGTAGTACCAGTTACAAATTTCTATGTACATGTCAAATTATCCTCCAGAAGTTCTTGGAATCCACTTCAACTTTGAAAATACAAAAATAATGGTTCAAGTTAAAAAAAAAACTAAAGTATATCCTTTTAGAAAACCGAGATCACAGAATAAGTTTCACCAGGTTAATAAAATAACAAAAAGAGGATGAAGTAATTCCGTTCAAAAACTCTAGAAGTTCCTATTAGAAAACAAAAACTTACGAAATTTCCTAATTTCATGGATATGCACAACTAACAAAATATAAAATTACACTGAATTACACTAAAGAAATAGATGATGTGTAGATCAATTTGATAAATTACTAACCAGCACAAGTTTTTTCCTTAGAGAGCTTATATATAAGGACGGCGATTCCAATGGAGTGAACAGCTTCGGCAGCAATAAATAGATTGTCATGATCGTGCACAATCGCACGTAGCAACACCAAGGCCACCATCCCGGCGACTACAGCCAGAAAAGCTTTCACCTTTGGCGGTTGCCGCCGTATCCATGACGATATCACGTGGATCGTCTTCTTCGGTGGCCTCATGTTTCTTTTGCGAATCTGCCTTTTGTTTTGCCCCTGTGTATTTTCAACAACGAGGTGGAAGTAACGGCGGCGGTGGCTAGGGTTTGACTACGGTGGAGATTCGGTGGCGAGGAGCAGGGGAATTTTGGGGGAAAAATTTGGTTGAGATCGGTTTATTTCTAACTCCGACGAGTGTTTGGATGTATAAAGAAAATATTATAATACGTTTCAACAAAATAATATTTTTTACTTCAAAAAAAAAAAAAAAAAATATTTTAATATAATGTTTTATAAAAAAGCTAAAAAAAAGAGTAAATTACACGATTGGTCCCTGTGGTTTGTCAAAAATTGCATTGTAGTCCCTAATTTGAAATAGTTATGGAAAACGTCCTCGTGGTTTACATTTTCACCGTCTTTGATTCCTATGCCCTAACACCGTTAGATAGTTATGTTAAAGTGAGTTAACCTTGAGGGTATTTTAGTCTTTTTATTCTATTTTTTTATATTCAATTAAACATTTATTCTTTAACTTAAAAAATATAATATTTAATATATTTTCCTTTTCTGTTGAAAAAAATTTGTATATTATATTAATGATATTATATCTTTATATATATATACACACACACACACACACTTCAAGTGCCCTTCATCAAATCAAATGTTTCACGCCCGATTAAGGCACATTTATCAAAGGACACTCAAATAGGAAGAGGAACCGATACCTGCAAGAACTGTTTGGCAGTATCGACAGTTTGGCCAACAACAATTTCAAGAAAGGAGGAAACCATTGTTTGTTGGTCGGTAGCAGAGAGAACTCCATCACCATCCATCTTCGATGATTCTTCTTCTTCTTGGTTGTCTACTATTCAATCCAACTTAGTGGTTGTTGGAATTTCGTCTATTACCATTAGTAGAGGCGGTAGTGGCGGTGAAGTCCAAAAATTTGAGCAAAAAAGTGGTGGTGGTGGTTCTAAGAGGTGGATTGGAGAAAGAGTGGTGGGAGGAGTTGTGGCTGTATGGATTTACGGTTTTTGTTTCATCTCGATCTGTTCGATCTGTTCATCCATATCTGTTATACAACATTCTTAATCCATCACATTATGTAACACCTCGAAATATCCAAAATCAATGTACTTTTATTTTTGGATGAATGTTTAAAATAATGGAAATATTATTTTTAAACGGAATGTCGAGAAGGGGTAATTTGGTAATTGACCCAAAGTTTAAGTTAATTGTGGAACTTGAAACTTGGAGGTTGGTTTGGTCATTTAAGGAAAGTTGTGTATGTATATAAAGTTGGAGTCGGCTAATAGTGATAATCATCTCATTTCTATTTGGTGAAGTCGGTCAAGCAGAGAGTGGGTTAGCAAGTTTGATGTGGTAAGAAGTTCAACCCATTCTTGCAATTTCGTTCCTTAAGATTTGTTGTCTCAAAGCAAATCCATTCTTTAATTAGGTTCTGATTCGTGTGGGTGAAAGAAAGACTGAAGTTTGGATTTCTGATTTGGTTTTGTCAAGTTTCGATATTGCAGGTGAGTTCATCTACTTGTTTTGCTAAAATGAAATCTATATGTGTATTAAAATGGTTAAATAAGCTTATTGATATCTTTATGGAATAGATACAAGTCGAATTTTGAAGTACGGGAAATAAAATATTGGAACTGGGTAATATTGATGAAATCCGGAAGATGAATAATCCGGAAGGATCCTGTAACACCCTCAAATTTGGAACGAGCAACTAACTTTAATTTCAATAAAATAACCAAATGAGGGTAAAACTATTTCTACAGATCATCCCTGAAAATACCTCAGAATTTAAACATCATAATTTCCACAATTAATAACTTAAAACGAGCGTTACTTAACACAACACAAGTTGCTAATCCCAAATAAATGCGGAAGGCTTCACTAATCAAAATCACCTTCCGTGCACTCTACTAGCACTCGCCACTTCACAGTGTAGCTAAAGCTACTCCCAACCTGAGCCTGTTGCACATGTCGACAAATGAAAAGGGTTAAGCTAACGCCTAGTGAGTTCAAGAGTTTTATTATGACCATATAAATCCATAAACCGTGAGAGATGAAATTTTAAGCCGTGAGTTCCAAAAGAATTTACTCTCGTAAACTGAGCTCAATCACTCCAGATCTATTGCCCGCGAGTATAGGGAGCCCCCAATTTCAACCACTTCAGGTCTATACATTGGGTCACTCCAAATCCACAACAACACATTTGGGATTACACCTTACTGCCCATGAGACGACGTCCGACCATATAGGACCACACCTTACTTATCATGGAACCCGATGCCTATTCCGTGCTACAAAGGGAAACTAACGTCTCGTAAACTGAGCTCAATCAATCCCGATATCTTGCCCGCGAGACTTGGAAAACTCAAATGCCTATGGATGCATAGCTAACAAGGTCTAAAACATTACACGACCCCAAATGAATAAACAAGTGCATTCAAACATGCAATTCCCCAATAACATAAATCATGATCAAAACTCAACTTGAGCTATCAAAACTGGACAATTGTCACCAAGACTTAGCAAAATCCAATACCGAGCCATAAACTCAACTGACTCAAAAGATAATTCATGAAAAGTCATAACATGAGGTTAAACGTAGCAACACACAATTTTGCCAATAATATTTCAAATCCATGAAAACCCGAAATAGAACCTTGGGTTGGGACAACCCTCTTTTCCAAAGAACTCACACCGTGCATTTCCAAATCGTCCCATATTGTACTAAATGCATATTTCCAAAATATACACAAATGCATTTTCATTACAAATAGACTTCACTTATAACATAAATCAACAACCCATTTTCATGTATGATTTATTTATCACATTTTCCCAAAATTCCAATGTAAGTGTTTTACAATATTTGCCACAATAAATACTTCAAAAGTTAAAACCCACCAAATAACTCAACATCGATAATTTTCATGTAAAACACATAAGTACTTGGAAAAATAACATTTTGGCATGTACAAAGTTTTCACAAAGCAACTTGAACTCACCTTGCTAGATTTAGGCTAAATCTAGGTTTTTCCCCAAACGTAAGCTCCTTTGAAGAGACCCGAATCTTCAAGCTCAAATCTTCCAAAACCTAGATCCATAAATTTCCACCCATCAATAATCATATCTAACCATACAACTTCATTTCCGTAAGCATTTTCATCACAACTCAACATATACTAAAACCCTAATTTCCATAGGTGAAGATAAGAGAAGGTTACCTTGACCACTGATAGCACTTCACGTGCCAATTTAGCATAAATTAAGGGATTTATAATCTCTAATTTAGTTGCCATGTATATAGGCTAATTTGTTGTATTTTCCATTCTTATCTCTTTGTAATTATTATATAAATCAATTATTCTCAATCACCAATCAAGGAGAATCATTCTACATCTTCTACATGGTATCAGCCATCATACACTGAACCCCTTTCCTACTTTCTTTTCTTTTTTTGCTGCTCTTTCAACCTCTCCAAATCTCCATGTCTAGCACCACTTCTGATGTTCTCCCTATCTCTACATTGATTCATATGATAACCGTCAAATTATCGTCTCCAAATTACCTCTTATGGCGTAATCAGGTGGAACCATTGTTGGTCTGTCAAGATTTGTTTGGCTATCTTGATGGATCGATTCCAACACCGGCTGTCCAGGTCTGCGGTAGCGACGGGAAACAGGAGCCAAATCCAGCTTTTCGCGAATGACAGAAACAAGATCAAAAACTAAAAAGTTTGCTACTTTCCTCTCTTACAGAGGAAGCCATGGCCATGGTGATTGGGTGCTCGACCTCTCGAGACGTCTGGAAAGCACTCGAGTCCACATTTAGCAGTGACTCTCAACCGCGTGAATTCAGTCTCCAAAACGCGCTTCACAGTCTCGTGCACGACACCCGTTCGGTGAGTGAATACGACCGTCTTTTCAAGACCTTATGCGACCAACTAGCGGCCATTGGTCGTCCCTTGGCCGAATCTGACAAAGCGCATCGTTTTTTACGTGGCTTAGGGCCTACATTCTCTGCCTTCTCTGCTGCCCTTATGGCAAAGCCGCCTTTGCCATCTTTTCCCGAACTTCTTTCAAATGCAGAAAGTTTTGCATTGTTCGAAGGATCCATGGAGGCAACAAATTCCTCTACTGTTGCCTTTGTTGTGCATTCTCAACAGTCTAATCGTGGTCGAGGAAACCTTTATCGGGGTCGCGGTAATCAACATAATTCAAATGGTGGTGGTCGGGGACGTAATCATCACAATGGTGGTTCTCGGCGGCCACCACGTTGTCAAATCTGTCGTGGTGAACACTATGCCAACAAATGTCCCGATTATCTCAACCGTCGCTCACCGCAAGATGTCGCAAACTTAGCTGAGGCTTTTAATGCAAGTTGTATCGTAAATTCACCACCACCCTCTGATTGGTATGTTGATACCGGTGCGTCCGCTCATATGACGTCCTCACCATCATCTTTAGATTCTTATGCACCTTATTCGGGAACGGATCAAGTGGTTGTCAGTAAAGGTGCTAAACTCTGTATTTCTTATACCGGCACTCTTACTTTGCCCTCAAATATTAAATTACTTGATGTTCTTGTTGTGCCGCATATCACTAAGAACTTGCTCTCTATTAGCAAGCTAACATCAGATTTCCTGTTAATGTTCTCTTTACTGATAATATCTTTGCCATTCAGAACCGTCAAACCAGGGAAATCATAGCAAAAGGCAGGCGTGAGAACGATTTATATGTTTTGGAACGGGGATCATCTGCGTTTGTTGCTTCTTTGAAATCCAAGCGTCTTTGTGCCTCCTTCGAGTTATGGCACTCACGTCTTGGTCATGTCTCTTATGATATTATTCGTCTATTAAATAATTCGGGTTTGTTAGCTTTTTCATCGGTGTTACCAAACCCCACAGTTTGTTCGTCGTGTCAACTTGCTAAAAGCAAGCGCTTGTATTTCTCTACTAATGATAAACGCGTGTCTCATGTTTTAGACACAGTTCACTGTGATTTGTGGGGACCGGCTCCGGTCAATTCCACCTCGGGTTTTCGTTATTATGTCATTTTCTTGGATGATTTCTCTCGTTTTACTTGGATGTATCCCTTGCATGGTAAAGATGGTTTTTATGATGTGTTGCTTCAATTTTATACATTTGTACAAACACAATTTGGACGTCCACTTAAAACCTTCCAAAGTGATGGCGGAATGGAATTTCTAAACAAAAAAGTACAAAACTTTTTTAAAGAAAAAGGCATCCATCACTCTCTCTCTTGTCCCTACATGCCGGCTCAAAATGGTAGGGCGGAACGTAAGCATCGGCACATTACAGAAACCGGATTGGCTATGTTATTCCATGCTCATGCTCAAACAAATTTATGGGTTGAAGCTTTTACATCTGCTGTTTACATAATAAATCGGTTGCCTTCATCGGTGTTAAAAGGAAAATCACCATTTGAATTATTGTTTAAAACCTCACCGAATTATGCGAATTTTCATCCGTTTGGGTGCAGGGTATTCCCTTGTCTAAGGGACTATGTAAAAAATAAACTCTCACCTCGAAGCACTCCATGCATTTTCATCGGGTATATCAGCCAATGTAAGGGGTTTCGGTGTCTCGATCCTGCAACATCTCGAATTTATATTACCCGACATGCAAAATTCGACGAGCTCACTTTTCCGTTTCAAGGATCGACAACCCAACAACACATTTCATCAGGTCTGGATTATTTCAGTTTTGAGGAGCCAATTTTACAGCCCAATATCATTTCTGAGCGGTCTAGTTTGCAACAACAGCAACCGACATCCACTAATCGGCCCTATTCCATTTGCCACGACTCAAACTCATGCCAACCAGCTTCGTCATCGGGGCCGCCTACGCACCAATTTCCTGATGGGTTTGATCAAAATGAACCAACTCCTCCAAATCAAAACCAACAACCGAACCAAGCCCCCATACTACCAGTCCATCCAATGCAAACTTGTTCGAAATCGGGAATTTTCAAACACAAGCATATTGTGGATATTGCGGAAACTAAACTCATGACCGCCCTTCTTTCCTCTAAAGAACCTAAGGGTTTTAAATCGGCAGCAAAGCATTCGTAATGGCTTCTCGCAATGAATGACGAAATGGCAGCACTTCGCAAAAATCATACATGGGATTTAGTCCCTCGCCCAATTGGTAAAAACGTGGTTGGGTCGAAATGGGTTTTTCGCACCAAGTACCTCTCTGACGGCACCATTGATCGGTACAAAGCTCGTCTTGTCGCACAAGGTTTTACACAACTTCCCGGATTTGACTACTCTCACACGTTTAGTCCGGTTGTAAAAGCCTCTACCGTTCGTATTAATTTGGCTCTTGCCATTATTCGAAACTGGCCATTGCACCAATTGGACGTAAAAAATGCCTTCCTCAACGGCGTCTTATCGGAAACAGTCTATATGGAACAACCACCGGGCTATGTGGATCCTCGTTTTCCAAATCACGTTTGTCGGCTTAAGAAAGCGTTGTACGGCTTAAAACAAGCACCCCGCGCGTGGTTTCAACGCTTGAGTTCTTTTCTTTCCACACTCGGTTTTCGCTGCAGTCGCGCCGACACATCTTTGTTTATCTTCCGACAAGGTACGTACACTCTATATCTCCTTGTCTACGTTGATGACATCATTCTCACAGGAAATTCTCCGACTCTTATTCAGAACTTCATCACTCGTCTAAACAAGGAATTTGCAATTAAAGACCTTGGTCGTCTTAATTATTTTCTTGGACTTGAAATCACCTATACAAACGACGGAGTCTTCTTAAGCCAAACAAAATACGCTCGCGACATTCTCACTCGAGCTAAACTACTCGAGTCAAAGCCGGTTTCTACTCCACTTGCCGCGGGACAAACTTTGGTTTCCAACGGTTCGTTGTTTGATGATCCAACACTTTATCGATCATTAGTCGGTGCTTTACTGTATCTTATCATCACTAGACCTGATCTATCATTTTCCGTGAAGCTTGTAAGTCAGTTTCTACAGGATCCTACAGACGACCATTTTCAAGCTGTGAAACGGATCTTGCGATACGTAAAAGGCACTATGGATTATGGGTTATCATTTACTCGCAGCGGTGGCACTTCTCTTTTGGGATATTCTGACGCCGATTGGGCTCGATGTATTGAAACGCGCCGTTCTACCTACGGATATTCTATTTTCCTAGGTGGAAATCTTATTTCTTGGAGTGCTAAAAAGCAACCAACCGTTGCTCGTTCTAGCTGTGAATCCGAATATCGTGCATTAGCTAATGCTGCAGCTGAGCTTGTTTGGGTTACCCACCTACTTCGAGAATTGCACTCTCTTCCTACCGATCGGCCTCGCCTACTATGTGAAAATAAAAGTGCTATTTTTCTTTCTCAAAATCCCATTTCCCACAAACGAGCTAAACACATCAACATAGACTATCACTTTGTTCGAGAATTGGTTGCTTCGAGAAAAGTCTACACAATTCATCTCGTCGAATCTTCAAGTGGCAGATATTTTCACTAAAAGTTTGGCTCGCCCCTTATTTCAATTTTTTCGGTCCAAGCTTCGAGTTTGTCCCAACCCAAAGTCTCGCTTGAGGGGGGGTGATAGCACTTCACGTGCCAATTTAGCATAAATTAAGGGATTTATAATCTCTAATTTAGTTGCCATGTATATAGGCTAATTTGTTGTATTTTCCATTCTTATCTCTTTGTAATTATTATATAAATCAATTATTCTCAATCACCAATCAAGGTGAATCATTCTACATCTTCTACAACCACAACGTGAATCCACCAACCAAAGCACTTCTAGCTCCCCAACAACACCCTATAAGCTCCAACTCTTCAAAATGGACAAAAAGGTTGGATGAAACCCTAGAAAATGTAGAAATCTCACCAAAATGAAAGTGAGATGAAGAATTCCAACCTTCATCCATAAATTCTTGCTAAGAGATGAGGGAGAGGGTTTGAATCACAGGATTTATGGTTTCAAGGGTTCCAAAAACGGTATAGGGGGTTAGGGTTCGGTTTGGGAGAGAAAAGGATGAAGGAAAGGAAGTGAGGAGTGAAATGGGGATAAAAATTGGATTTAAAACAGCCCCCTACACCCCGACCGCGACAATGCCCGGCGACTATGCCCTGTGGCATAGTCGCGTGTCACAGTCGCGGAAGAGGTACCACCTTCTGTTTGATTTTCGACCAGAGCTCCTCCTTCGCGACATTGCCACCGCGATTATGACATGGTCAATGTCGCTGGTCATAGTCGCACAAGGTGTACCGAAGGCTGTCCCTTCCCTGAGACTATGCCACGCGACTGTGACACTGTCATAGTCGCTGGTCATTGTAGCTTGACCCGTACCAAGCCCCGAAACTCGACTTTTTCAACACCAAAACTCCTGATACTCTTAGGGACTTTAAGCAATGTTTCCCCAACATAAATTCCACCATTTTCAAGCAGCAAGACGTTCGGGTGATATTTACTTACCGAAATTACGGGTGTTACAATCCTCCCAACCTTAAAAGAGATTTCGTCCTCGAAATCTGGTTTCCATACTTCTAGTGGTGACTGACCCAACGCTTTTCGTGTTTCCTCGGTTTCCAATTGAAGTCTCGGATTTCCTCCTGGCTAGAACTGCAATGACCACGATAAGCTGATACTCACACAAACACCCCCACAGACACGTTACACTTATATCCGAGTGGACGCTTAACTTATTAGAGTAACTTCTAACCACAAGACTTCGGTTGTCTCCCCAACCTTAAGTGATTCATACATTCCCATTGACAGATTCGAACTCTCCAATCACTCCACATCCACATGTTCTTAAATTTCTTTTCAAACTAGCCCAAAGTTTAATCACCACCGAAATCAGCCAAAACTTCTGAATCCCAAATATTCCCGCCACTGGACTAGCATCCACTCCTAACGGGTTCCATTAACTCCAACACCGACGGTCATCACTAACCCATCAATTACGTAACTCCAAAGATACGTCCAATTATCAATTATCCAACCGACATATCTTCTTACCACACAAGGAAGGTCATTTCACTAAATCCGCTCATCACAATTGAACATCTTAAGATTACCACAACCATTACCATCATTCCATTAAAATCGGATTACAATCCTCCGATTACTCTAATGATATTTGGACTCAAGCCCAAAAGTTGACACTTAGTTATACCACCCAAACTTTGAATCACACCCGACTCAACACCCGAGTTTCACTCGTCGAGCATTCTTACAAACCCAAGGTTATCAGTATGGCGTCTACTGGGTCCTACACATTCATTATGCGAAAATTGACCAAGACCCAACACAAAATTGCCAACAAGATGGTTACAACCAACCTCAAAATAAGATACCGCGAATCTAACCCTTCAGTTACAAAATACGTCGATTCTACAAACAACACTACTTGGCCAATGGTACCAATACGTATTAAAATACTCAGCCTTCCACTGACGAAGTTCTACTCACACTTACTTTTAACCGGGGTTACTTGACCTTTCCAGGGTCCTAATGAGTTCAAGGCTCTCAAGTGTATTATTTAACAAATATGCCAATCGAAAACTTTTTATAGAAACTTTCAACACCAAGATTTTCATATCAAGTTAACCGCACACATAAAAACTACTACTATCAGTTAGGTAGTTGCGTAAAAATGGACACACTCGTCCCACATATGAAAATCATCTTGAAAACCATTTCACCAAAATTCAAGTTATCAACAAGGCTTAAAAGTATGCTCGACAATCTTATGAAATGGACCGCCACGGTCTTAGCATAGATTTATTTAGGTCATGCACGTAAAGAAATTCTCATATTTTAAATAGTGTGCAACAAAAGATTTGTACGCATTTCACAAGGAGTTTAAACGTCCTCCGACTCCCCAAAAATCCCTTTTTAACCATAAAATGACATGAGATCAAATTCACCAACAAGGTTCGCGCACATGCCAATTTATTTCACAAAAACGGTGAAACGATCCATAAATATGCTTTGGTTAAAACACAAAATGATTTACGTTAGTTCCAAGTTCGAAGATAAAAGTTAACACGTTTTCACCATTCGAAGATATTGACTAAAACATCATGAAGAAATTTCAAATTGGAGTACGCATGCAAACTTGTAACACTTCCCTAGTGTTTTTCCATAAATAAAATTTTATGCATTAGATAGTTCGTAATAAAATTTCAACAGATGAAATTCTCTAAATTAAATTTCTAAATTTTCTCTTAGTCATATAATGACATAAGAGTAAAACATTTTTGACAAGGCTCACACATTAATGTGTTTTCCCAAGACTTGGGAGAAAATAAGTGCTCGTAAACGGTGGACACCAAAAAGGGTTTAAATCGACTTCGAATGTCGGATCGTACAAACAATGTGCATTAGTGTTCCAAAACATCAATAGTTTCACGCACTCTAGATTTAGACAAATAATTTTCCACAATCCCCATCACGGAGCATTTACACCAAAAATTTCACACTCGCAATATAAACGGTAAAATGTCGACGCTTAAAATTTGCCCATTAAAATACTTAAATTACACATTTTCTCCAAAACCAAAAGGTTTACAATTTTCTTTCCAAAATGTTCATCAAGTCAAAATTTGACCAAAGTTCACGTCTCACCCATTCGTGTTTCCAAAACATACCGTATTGTAAACCATGCATGATCCCCACAACACTAAGACATGTTTTGACCAAAAGACTTTCACTTATGCAATGAATTAGTAACAGTTTCATTCGTGATTCATCTATCAAGTCTTCGAGGACCAGTGACTACCAAGTTATGCATACCCCTAGGTCAATAGTATTGACTCAATACCATACATTTGTGTGAAAGGATAATAAAATAATCACTTAACCGAAAGCGCATAAAGCAAATTGTTAAGAAACACTATCAGAATGTCCTTTAAGGCATTACTCAAACCACGTATAAATCAATCCGTACATTGAATAAATTGCAACAAAACCTGCTAACACAATTCTTTAAAAAAAGAAATTACGCGACGTCAAAGTTCTAAAAACATTCTGTTTGGTCGCCTCACGGCATAAATAACACTTCTCAACAAAACCCGAATGAGACAAAATGCCCAATATAATCCAAAATCAACACACGCAATAACCAAAGTATGCACCTTACAAAATTGCATTCACACGACACAAAACATCGTAAACGAAACCCCGTAAAACTCTGTGGGCTCAATTGCCTCGACCCAACCAAGGGATGCCAAACCTTTCGCTTCCAAAAACTCAAATTGCATAAAGCAAGATCATAACTAAAATGTCAAAATTCCAAAAATTCTCTCTTTGTTGTAATACACTATAAACAACACTTTTCAATAAACTCGCATTAAACAAATTTCCCAAAATAGCTCTACATAGACATAATGGAAGATAACTTTCCGTCCAAACTTTAACACATGTGAATGAGATCCAATGTTAAAGTCATAAGCCGTAGTTACTTGCCCGACATCGTAAACATCATAAAAATATGGATATCACTGTACCCGAAAGTAACGTTGGGCAACAATAAAATAAAACAAGTCCCGACGGAGTTTGCAACTCCCGCAATAAAATAATTTCATGCACGTTTCAAACCATGATTTAAAATCTTGTACGTGTTAAACGTTTTTCCGAGATTTCATAACACAACTCATATGATGATTTGAAATACAAGAAATAATTGATGCAATTTATTTTTTAAAATAAATTTCGTGCATAAACTTAGTCGGCACTCAACGTCTCAACCCATACTCCTCCAAATCCCTCCGGTCCACTATTGTCATCCGGATGCTCAAACACCTTAAGGCAAAGTTGGGAATTACATCGATTCACCTTACAATTCCTCCTCGAATTAAGGTCGATTCAATAGATCTATGGTTCTAATCCAACCATCAACTTCGACCCGAAACGGTCCACTTAAAGCAATTATCCTGTCTATCGTCACTACGAGTGACGGATGTTAAAATCGTCCATCTATTCCAACGACTACTCGCTTAGAAACTTCTTCACTACCCCAACCGTCTTCACATTAGAGTAGTTCAAGTATGCACATGTAACTAGTAGGTTCACCATAACACTGGCTAGGTGCAATTATGAACGTACCGTACATGATTATCCTTGCTACTCTTGACGCAATTCACGTTTCTAACGACTCCATCAACCTCAAAACATCCTATCTTAACGTGCCTAATAGTGCAATTTCACTTTCCCTCACTTAAAAGATCGCTAGTTTGAGTCTAGGTATCCAAAATCAACACCTAATTCTCTCAAACTTATGCTCTGATACCAACTTGTAACACCCTCAAATTTGGAGCGAGCAACTAACTTTAATTTGAATAAAATAACCAAATGAGGATAAAACTATTTCTACAGATCATCCCTGAAAATACCTCAGAATTTAAACATCATAATTTCCACAATTAATAACTTAAAACGGGCGTTACTTAACACAACACAAGTTGCTAATCCCAAATAAATGCGGAAGGCTTCACTAATCAAAATCACCTTTCGTGCACTCTACTAGCACTCGCCACTTCACATTGTAGCTAAAGCTACTCCCAACCTGAGCCTGTTGCACATGCCGACAAATAAAAAGGGTTAGGTTAACACCTAGTGAGTTCAAGAGTTTTATCATGACCATATAAATCCATAAATCGTGAGAGATGAAATTTTAAGTCGTGAGTTCCAAAAGAATTTACTTTAGATGCAAATCACCCATTTTCTAACTCACACAATTCCCGTGCTGAAAACTTTAATATAACTTGATTCCCAAAATGGATTCATTTCCAAAACCAACGTGAAAGGTGAAATAGCATTGGCTACTCAAAACGATTGAATTCATAATTAAATCACCATTATTCCAAACATCCCAAAACATGGATAAAACATAACCCATAACTCATATAACGTGGAAACAATTCGCATAAATATGATACGCCACCGAAAACATGGATAAACACAAATACCCGAAACAAGACCTTTCGGTGACGGGGGAGACCCGTATACATTGTACGTGACGGAACACAAAAGTAGGTCACCTATTATGCAATAAAACATACACGTGGATTACTCTCATAAACTGAGCTCAATCACTCCAGATCTATTGCCCGCGAGACTAGGGAGCCCCCAATTTCAACCACTCCAGGTCTATACATTGGGTCACTCCAAATCCACAACAGCACATTTGGGATTACACCTTACTGCCCATGAGACGACGCCCGACCATATAGGTCCACGCCTTACTTATCATGGAACCCGATGCCTATTCCGTGCTACAAAAGGGAAACTAACGTCTCGTAAACGGAGCTCAATCAATCCTGATCTCTTGCCCGCGTGACTTGGAAAACTCAAATGCCTATGGATGCATAGTTAACAAGGTCTAAAACATTACACGACCCCAAATGAATAAACAAGTGCATTCAAACATGCAATTCCCCAATAACGTAAATCATGATCAAAACTCAACTTGAGCTATCAAAACTGGACAATTGTCCTCAAGACTTAGCAAAATCCAATATCGAGCCATAAACTCAACTGACTCAAAAGATAATTCATGAAAAGTCATAACATGAGGTTAAACGTAGCAACACACACTTTTGCCAATAATATTTCAAATCCATGAAAACCCGGAATAGAACCTTGGGTTGGGACAACCCTCTTTTCCAAAGAACTCACACCGTGCATTTCCAAATCGTCCCATAATATACTAAATGCATGTTTCCAAAATATACACAAATGCATTTTCATTACAAATAGACTTCACTTATAACATAAATCAACAACCTATTTTCATATATGATTTATTTATCACATTTTCCCAAAATTCCAATGTAAGTGTTTTACAATATTTGCCACAATAAATACTTCAAAAGTTAAAACCCACCAAATAACTCAACATCGATAATTGTCATGTAAAACACATAAGTACTAACATTTTTGCATGTACAAATTTTTCACAAAGCAACTTGAACTCACCTTGCTAGATTTAGGCTAAATCTAGTTTTTTCCCCAAACGTAAGCTCCTTTGAAGAGACCCGAATCTTCAAGCTCAAATATTCCAAAACATAGATCCATAAATTTCCACCCATCAATAATCATATCTAACCATACAACTTCATTTCCCTAAGCATTTTCATCAAAAACTCAACATATACCAAAACCCTAATTTCCATAGGTGAAGATAAGAGAAGGTTACCTTGACCACAACGTCAATCCACCAACCAAAGCACTTCTAGCTCCCCAATAACACCCCATAAGCTCCAACTCTTCAAAATGGACAAAAAGGTTGGATGAAACCCTAGAAAAGGTAGAAATCTCACCAAAATGAAAGTGAGATGAAGAATTCCAACCTTCATCCATAAATTATTGCTAAGAGATGAGGGAGAGGGTTTGAATCACAAGATTTATGGTTTCAAGGGTTCAAAAAACGGTATAGAGGGTTATGGTCCGGTTTGGGAGAGAAAAGGATGAAGGAAAGGAAGTGAGGAGTGAAATGGGGATAAAAATCGGATTTAAAACACCCCCCTGCACCCCTACCGCGACAATGCCCGACGACTATGCCATGTGGCATAGTCGCGTGTCACAGTCACGGAAGAGGTACCACCTTCTGTTTGATTTTCGACCAGAGCTCCTCCTTCGCGACATTGCCACCGCGACTATGACATGGTCAATGTCGCTGGTCATAGTCGCACAAGTTGTACCGAAGGCTGTCCCTTCCCTGCGACTATGCCACGCGACTGTGACATTGTCATAGTCGCTGGTCATTGTAGCTTGACCCGTACCAAGCCCCGAAACTCGACTTTTTCAATGCCAAAACTCCTGATACTCTTAGGGACTTTAATCAAAGTTTCCCCAACATAAATTCCACCATTTTCAAGCTGCAAGACGTTCGGGTGATATTTACTTACCGAAATTACAGGTGTTACAATCCTCCCAACCTTAAAAGAGATTTCGTCCTCGAAATCTGGTTTCCATACTTCTAGTGGTGACTGACCCAACGCTTTCCGTGTTCCCTCGGCTTCCAATTGAAGTCTCGGATTTCCTCCTGGCCAGAACTGCAACGACCACGATAAGCTGATACTTACACAAACACCCCCACAGACACGTTACACTTATATCCGAGTTGACACTTAACTTATTAGAGTAACTTCTAACCACAAGACTTCGGTTGTCTCCCCAACCTTAATTTATTAATTTATTGAGAACCTATTGATTAGTTTATTGTGTGTTTTTTCATAATCTATCACTCTTAACCTTTATCGAGATGGATCGGGAAATCTATGAGACAAATCGGGAACTCACTGATATCAATCTAGAATCCAATAAAGAAAAAGAATGAAAAATTAGAGCTTGTAGAGTTAAAATGTGGTATATTAATAATGAATAATATGTATATGCATGATGAATGTTATGGTGAAAATTAATATATGTGATAAATATCATACTAATATAAATACTATAGAGTTATTGTATACACGTGATCAATTCATAAATATTCCTTGGAAATAATGTGTACATTCATGATGAATGTTATAGTAAAACATGTATATTCATGATGAATATCATACTAATCTATGAATGTTGAAAAGTTGTATACACGTGAACATGTATAAATATTTAGGGTGCGCTTGGTATGCAGACGGGACAGGACATAAAGTTATTCAACGTTTGGTATGACAGAACTGGACAGAACAGAACAAATAACATTGACCAATACACTCTTAATAAGTTGTTTATATTTTTTATATATTTTGAATAATTATGTCATTTATTACATTATAATGAAATTAATATTTTTTTATAACAAAATAAATTATTAAAAAAATTTCTTCAAGACGATTAAAATTTAAATAATGAATAAAGTATAAAATATAAGGCTTATTTGATGTTTAGAAGATAATTAGATTTTATTTTGAGGTTATATTGATAAAACATAAGTATGTTCCAGCTTGTTCCATGGGGTGGGAGTGGAAATCTTGCCAAACATGAAACAATAATTCTTGTTCTAATCTGTCATGTCCAGTGTACCAAACACACCTTTATCGATGTACTTACGTGTTTGTTGGAAACTTCAAAAGAATTTAATATGGGATAAAAATCATTTATGTCATCTTTTTCACTCTTTCACGAACCCCTTGCATTTACATAATCATATTCTATAGTTATCTATATACATTCTAGCTTTACATATTCCAAAATTTAATTCAAGGGAAAAAAAACACAAAAAAAAGATAAGATAACATATAATTTTTCTTCATTAATGTGCACCTACTTCTAAAAGTCAACAATAAACATATACACAATTTAATTATATACCCCACAAAATGATCCTCAAATGCCATATATATACATATAACCCCAAGGAGATGAAAACTTAGACACCGATAGACATCCGCTCTTCGAATCAATTCGCCACAATTATTTGAGAATGGAGCGATCGTTCTTCGTTATTCTTTTGATACTCACTTCAGGTAAACCGTTGTATCAATATACATATTATGAATTAAACAATAGTGTCGAAAGAATTTTTATGCCAACTACTTGATATGTGTGTGTAGACCATGTTTAACAAACATAAGTTAGGTTAATTTTTCAACTTATTGAAAACTAATGTTTGATCAGCCATAAACAATTTTTTTTGAAAAGTTATTATTTTAAATAGCATTTCAATCAACTTTATGGGTATTTTTCATTTTTTTAATTAAAATTTGAACATATTATTCTAAACTATTTTATATTCTCGTATAGTTTATCAACTAACATTGAATTAAGATATCTCGTTGGAATCGTTATCCTATATATGCAGGTTTGATGAATTTCGGTGAATTTTCACAAGATACTTGTCCACCTAGTCATCAGTGGCGGATCCATGATTTTTTTTCTACTTGGGTCCCCTTTAAGGTAGCTTAAATGTCCGATATACTTTTAGCCTAAATCCAACATTTCGAGGGCTTTTTAAATTTTTGTTGGGGTAGATTTTTAAGTTTTTTTTTGTCGATTTCGAGAGTAGTTTTGGTTTTTTGGTTGATTTCAAAACATTTTTTTGGTTGATGGGGTCCCGGACGAGAAATTACTGGGGGGACATTAATACCGAAACTTGAAAAATCTGTACTTTTAACCTACAAATTTCAAAAAAAAATCATTTTAATGGGATCCCATCCCCCCACTACTTATCAACTACATCCACCACCGCTTGTCATAGTGTCAAAGATTACCTATCGTATTATTTCGGTAGACTTGGAATTCCGTTTTGCATATCCCATCGTTGTTTTTGTCTAAGGAAGGGTGAGACCACGGCCGGAAGTCAATCAACACAAACCCTAATAATTAGTATCACCTCTTGAATTTGTGTAATTTGGAACCTTGTTTGGATCCATAAATAAACAAATAAACAAACGTTCATTTTAATCATAAGTATTCAGGTCAGTTTATTTACATCCACTAATCTTTCTTGTGACCACGAATGGTCAAGAATCATTGCCCCACAGCCACAAAGGCTTTAACCCCTTTTGATGATTCAATTGCATACAATTGGATTTATCTCTTTTGATAAAAAAAAAGACATTGTGACGATAATTCAAGTAGTTACGAATTTGATGCATAAATAATGTATTTATGGGGAAAATAGTTATGTTACTGTAGATATAAAGTAAACGTAACTATAGAACATAAGTTGGTGTAATTGACACGAAAAAATTATAATTGTCGATTTGAAGTTTAAAATGTGATATATATTACATACATCTTTAAAAGGGAGAACTCAATTGAATTTCATAAAAGTTAGGCTTTTACAATGGTGAAATCGTTTTTGTGATTGTATCATATTTTTGTGGTTCAACTATAAATAACAAACAGTATATTAAATTACCATTGTTAGAAATCTCGAAAGTTCACCATATCTTATATAGGATGGTGATAGATGAGTAATGTACTTCGTAAGTGGATATACCAAAAGTTTGATTTCATGATCGAGAAAAATAAATCGATCTTTTTGATGTACAAAATAATAAATTATTGGTAATATTTTTATACCGTAATATAGAGAAAGATACAAGAACTACGATAATGTATTCTGATCTATATATAGAATCATGTATTAGAAATTACATGATAAAAAACAAGTGTCGTAGAAAAAGGGCAGTCGACGAATAATTGTCACATAGTTTTCGTGTTTCTTTCACGATGAACACGATTGTGTATATGACTGTTAGGAGTTATCAATCATACAATAGAAATCGTGTAGAAGAGAATGAAAACATGCAGAAATTTACATCTTTATATATATATATATATGTATATTGTTTATACAACATAAATACATACATCAAATTCAACAAATAACGTAAACCTTACTTGTATCCGTTAGATTGTCGTCGATATCGAACCGATTGAGGCCTGCACGAAGCAGTGTCCTAAGACAAAATTTCGCCGATGGTACGGGCGTTGTCTAGAGGATACAACAATCGAATTCAAGTTTGTAACTTGAATCTAGCGAATCGGCATATGTTTGGTGATGGATTGTGATGAGAGAAAACCCAGAAATGATGAAGAAATTCGTCCAAAAAAGTTGCAGTCATAACCGAAATTAACCACCAGGACATATGCGTATCCGCCGGCGTGGATCAATCCGCGCAAAGACTCGCGCCAAGGACTGTTTGCCGAATCCAACAGAGGCCTGCGCGCCTCTTGGCGCGGCTCAAGACGCCCCGCAATGCGCGCTGGGCACTGTCCCTCGAATCCTCCAGTGTTCTGAGCGACTTCTCGCGCGGCTCGGGTCGCGCCGTCATCCGCGCCAGCCACTGCACACACAACCACGTTCATTCTTCAAGCGTTGAATCTCGACCCCATCGAAACCCAAGGCCCAAGGCCCTATCTTTGACATTTAATATATATATTTGTGTCAAAGAGAGCCCACCAAGAACACCACACTCCAAGCCAAGCAATTAAATGATTCATTTAATGCTCTCAACTTTGGGTTTATTAAGTGTTCTAAGGATTGCCTTGGCTCCTATGTGGGACAAGGTTTCTCACATCTATACTAAGTTCCAACAATACCCCACATTTTCTATTCAAACCCAAATAATACCCCACATTTGAATAGAAAATAAGCAATATTATGGAACTTATGTTTCTATCACCAAGCTAGTTATAATATGCATCGGAAAATGGTGTCTTTTGGACTTGAACCTTTCCTAGTGAATGCCTATCGGATCTACTTCGTGGATAGTGAACTAAAGTCTTGAACTAGCCACTTTTTGTAGTAAATCGAGACAATAGGCATCACACATATTATATCTATACATAATTTGATTCTTACCGTTGTGTTCATTTCGGTCGTGAACATATCCTTTCTTCATGAGAGTTTTAGAAGACGTAGCCATCTCCGTCTTCAAAGATGCGACCACACATCAGTCTCACATAGGTAATGCCGATCAAGAATATTCCGTTGTATTCCACTAAAAAGCTATCAGCATTATTAAGAATATAAAATTCAACCCTAAATCGTCAACGGAAATATACACATAAAAGTCATCATAGGAGTAGGCATACCTGTGTATAAGCGTCTCTTGAGTGTTCCTCAACTGGTTGAACCTAGACCATGGGATCTCCAATTTCGCTAGGTTAGGTTTCCGCCGAGGAAACTCATTGTATTGGCTTTAAGCCCATTCCCCTCGATGAAAAGGACACCTGCTCTCTACTTAGGCCTTTTGTCAAAGGATCAGCGATATTCTTCTTTGACTTTACGTAGTCAATGGAAATAATTCCATTTTTCAGCAAGTCCTTTATTGTATTGTGGCGTCGTCTTATATGTCGAGACTTGCCATTATATATTTGATTCTTTGCTCTTGTGATAGTAGCCATATTGTCACAATGGATACAAATGGCAGTCACGGGTTTTGGCCACAACGGAATACCTTCTAGGAAGCTCTTTAGCCATTCGGCTTCTTCAGCGGCTTTATCTAAAGCTACAAATTCTGCTTCCATAGTTGATCTTGTATTCACCGTTTGTTTGGATGATTTCCATGAGACCGATGCTCCACCAAGTGTAAACACATATCCACTTGTGGACTTACTCTCCGAATGGTTAGAAATCCAATTGGCATCACAATACCCTTCTAGAACGGGAGGGTATTTCGTATAGTGTAACCCGTAATTCATTGTATACTTCAAATATCTAAGCACTCTCACTAGTGCATACCAATGATCCTTTCCGGGATTATGTGAGTATCGACTTAGTCTACTCACACTGTATGCTATATCCGGTCGTGTGCAATTCATGATATACATCAAGCTTCCAAGAACTTGTGTGTATTCTAATTGAGCCACACTATCTCCTTGTTTCTTCTTCAATTGACTAGAAGGATCAAATGGAGTCACCACCGGTTTATCATCATAGTGACCGAACTTTCGAAGTACGTTCTCAACATAGTGAGATTGGGTGAGAATGTAACCATTTGGATTCCTTTGAATCTTTATACCAAAGATCACATTTGCTACTCCCAAGTCCTTCATATCAAACGAGGAGTGCATCATCTTCTTGGTTTGATTGATTACATCCAAGTTCGATCCGAAAATGAGCATATCATCTACATACAAACATATAATGACATATGCATTTTTGTATTGCTTCACATAGACACACTTATCACACTCATTTATTTGAAACTCTTTTGATATCAACGTGTTATCAAACTTTTCATGCCATTGCTTTGGCGCTTGCTTAAGTCCATAAAGGGACTTGATCAACTTACAGACTTTGTTTTCTTGACCCTTGACAACAAACCCTTCCGGTTGTTGCATATATATTTCTTCATCTAACTCTCCATTCAAGAAAGCAGTTTTCACATCCATTTGGTGTATTTCCAAATTGTGAATTGCTGCTATGGCCATCAACATACGTATAGACGTTATTCTTGTGACCGGAGAGTAGGTATCAAAGAAGTCTTGACCTTCCTTTTGTCGATATCCTTTGGCAACTAGTCGAGCTTTGTATTTCTCTATAGTGCCATCGGGTCTCAACTTCCTCTTGAATATCCATTTATGACCTATTACTTTATGACCCGGAGGTAGGTCAACCAATCTCCATGTATTGTTTTGTACTATGGAGTCTATCTCACTATGGATTGCCTCTTCCCAATAAGGTGCCTCGGATGATTCCATGGTGGCCTTATAAGATAGAGGCTCAAGACGCCCCGCAATGCGCGCCGGGCACTGTCCCTCGAATCCTCCAGTGTTCTGCGCGACTTCTCGCGCGGCTCGGGTCGCGTCGTCATCCGCGCCAGCCACTACACACACAACCACGTTCATTCTTCAAGCGTTGAATCTCGACCCCATCGAGACCCAAGGCCCAAGGCCCTATCTTTGACATTAAATATATATATATATATATATATATATTTGTGTCAAAGAGAGCCCACCAAGAACACCACACTCCAAGCCAAGCAATTAAATGGTTCATTTAATGCTCTCAACTTTGGGTTTATTAAGTGTTCTAAGGATTGCCTTGGCTCCTATGTGGGACAAGGTTTCTCACATCTATACTAAGTTCCAACAATGACACCATTGCTCAATGAGATTGCAAATTCACACTAGTTGGCTGCACATTTTGGAACGTTCTCCACTCCACGCAAAATATCAATGGGAGAATGTTTCTTAAAATATATGTTTCGAATAAATAAAACATTAATAAATGGCAACATATTTTGTATTGAAGAATGTTAAATAACAAAACAAAAAAATCAATATATATAGACTTGCGATCATGTGAGACCAAGCTATTTTTGTGAGACCGTGAGACCAAAAAATTAACATTAAACCTTCACAGCAAAAGACTGTGAAGGTACTGTGATGGTAAGCCTTCATAGTGTTTTTGTTGTGAATGTTTGCTGTTTTTCTTACCTTCACAATGAATCACTGTTAAGGTTTAGTGTTAATTTCTTGGTCTCACGGTCTCACGAAAACAGGTTGGTCTCACGTGAACCCAACCCTATATATATATATATATATATATATATATATATATATATATATATATATATATATATATAATGACAGGTACAAACGAGAAATTAAATATTTTGCAAAAGTCGAGAAGTCTCAATATCATATACGATTATACGTATGATCCACATGCTTAATCATATATGATTAAACCATATTGCATTGACAACACATAGACTCTTAATCATATATGATTATATACACAAATAAGTGTAATCATATATGATATTGAGACTTTTATCTTGCTTTCTCGCATTATCTCCTCCACCCCCCCTCTCTCTCTCTCTCTCTCTCTCTATATATATATATATATATATATATATATAAACACGTAAAACAGATACGAGTAGGTACCAATTTTTTGCACGACGTGCATGCTACGAAGCAAATATCTTGAATTGTCTCCCCACACCACCATCTATCTCCCACTCCCGGTCCCTCCAACTGCCCTCTTCCACCTTCCTTTGTAATAACCAAGACCAAATTGGTAAAGATTAAAGTTTTGTGAGAAATGTGTAAAGTCGAAAGTTCAGGGGCTAATTTTGTAAGTTTGGGGTAGGTATAAAAAAGCCCCAAATAGGGCTCAAAACCCTAGGATTCATTGTTGGTGGCGGCTTGGGAGACTAGAGAGAGAGCAGAGAAAATAATCATAATGCAAGAGGAAACTTCATCAAGATTTCAAGTTGGAAGAAGATGTGAAATTGGAATCTGATTCTGCTACTAATTCTATCAGGTAATTCCAAAAAAAACCCAATTCTTATCCTTGTTGTTATGATTGATGAGCTATGTAGAGAGTTTTACTCAAAAGTTGTAAATGATGCCTTGAGAGAGATTAAGCACTCTAATTGTGTTTGAGTAGCAAAGAATTGTAAGAAATGGATTTAGAATGTTTATGAAATCGTTTATCACATTATCGTACTGTTTAAGGGGCTTTGACTAAAGTTTTGTCTCTGAAATCGTTCCAGCCGCAGCACCCAGTAAGCCGCCCTATGTTGAAGGTTACCGGGAGGGAAACTGGTTAGTACCCAGTAGTGACCGGGTGAAACGGTTCCCGGATGGTTATCGGTAAGTTTGTGTTACCGGTAAGTTTGTGTTACTCGGTAAGTTTGTGTTACTCGGTAAGTTTGTGTTACTCGGTAAGTATAAGTTACCCGGTAAGTGTAAGTTAACCGGTACGTGTAAGTTCCGGTAAGTTTGTACCCGATA
Organism: Saussurea involucrata; assembly: GCA_033807775.1. Taxonomy (NCBI): domain Eukaryota; kingdom Viridiplantae; phylum Streptophyta; class Magnoliopsida; order Asterales; family Asteraceae; genus Saussurea; species Saussurea involucrata. The sequence continues at coordinate 171,764,476 of CM066321.1, forward strand.
AGTGTAGCTTATCCGGTAAGTTGCCCGAGTTGTAGTGTCGACCGGTAAGTAGTCGTACCCGGTAAGGGTGGGTACCCGGTAAGTAGCAGACACCCGGTAAGAGTTAGTAGCAGGTAATTTGAACCCGGATAGTGTCCGGAAAGTTGGTTTAGGGTCTGAGCAGTTTATATTTCATCCACTTCTCAGGTAACCCGATTGTAAGTCAGAAGCAAAGTAAAGCAAGATGTTAAGCGCATCAGGTGAGTTTTTCTAACTAAAATACGTGTTTTTGAACATGTTTTCAGAAGGAAGTGAATGAGTAAAATTGCTATGTTTATTTTCATGAGTTTACTTGTTTGAAAGATTATATGATATGAATGCATAAATTGTGTCAGACGTAAATTGGCTAAGACGGGAGAGTAGACCCGCCAGTTCTCATGCCGGGAAGGTGACCCGTTTATGCCATGGAAGGGAGTATCCAGTAAGGCAATGTGAGACTGACTCATTGTCACTTTCGGGTGACTTCAGGGTGCCATTTACGAGTGCGGATTTATCCGTGAGAGAGTTTTACGAAGAAATATGTGAAAGTTGTTTTTATATATGAAAGTTTTGTATGCGAAAGTTATAAACTGTTTTTAAATGTTTTGAGAACTGTCAGAAGGGAGCTCACTAGACCTCATGGTCTAACTCTCGCATTTTCTAAACTAAACCTTTTCAGGTAAGCAGATAGTAGGAGGCTCAGGTGTTTGAGCAAGAGCAGAATAGAGAACAGATCGGGGAGAGACAGTGCCACTCATACCTGTGGTAGTTAGTTATTCTCAGTTGTGTATAGGTTGTTTCCGCCAACCTAAGCTATAAGACAGATGTACGAAATTTCTGGAACCCAGTATTGTAATTCTTTAAATTTAAATGGTGTGTATGCTTTATTTAGACTGGGTCGTTACAATTGGTATCAGAGCCATAGTTTAAGGGATGTAGGTGACCGGACGGGCCTAAACTTAAACTTTGGAGTAGAAATCACAACTGAGAATCAGGAAATGCGTTAGGAGGGCACTATTGTAAATATAGGAAATGCGTTAGGAGGGCACTATTGTAGATTTAGGACTAATAGGGTGTCGAAGACGGTCATGTAAGTTAAGTTTGGGATTTCACCTGGCCAGTGTAATTGCGAACTTACATGTACATGTACGTGCTTAATCTGCCTTATTATTCCGAAGTTGTAGTCTTATGCTAGTTTATATGTCGTATTCCAATAATCTAAAATGTCAGCAAGATCCCTGAGGGGTAGACTGAGACCCCTTGTTGGGGAAGTATCATTAGAGATCATTTATGATGTGATGTATGTATACATCGTAGAGAAGAAATGTTGTATAGAATGTTATGAGTCGTCTAGAGGTAGATCTTCGTGGATTCGAAGAGGATGAATGATAGATTTTTGAATAAGACTTCTGTTTCTGGAGAATCCCAGTTCTAGAAATCGTGGGATAGATCAGTTCGGATGGTAAGGAAGGGCTGTGTCGAGATCTTGGAAGTGCCAATTCAAGAGCGAGCTGAGGATTAGAAATCTGACTCTTTAGTCGAGTTGTTCAGTGGCAGGATCATTGAAGAGAGATTTCTGTAGAGTACTGAAAGCGTGTAGAAGTATAATATGAGATGAATTGGTCAAGACGAAAATAGTATGAAATGGTTGAGTAAGTGGACCGTTGACTGTATGTATAGCAAGTTGTTGTAAGGCTGAGAGGGCGATCACTGGTCGAAAGTAGAGTGCCAATGATAAGTTGCGTGAGTAAAGCGATTGACCTTGTTTGGGTGAGTAGCCTTCAATTGCGAGTAGAGTTTCATGCATTGAGTTCGTACATGTGTACATGAGATTGTTCATAAGTAAAGTAAATGTGTAAATATCAAATTTGATCGAATACGAGTCGGCGCGTGCAAGCGTATGTTTAAAGAAAAATGCAAATCCATTTACATCGCACAATGAAGTTTTGAGGTTTACGATTTGCAAAATATTCCACTTTTTTCATGATAAGTTAAATTGCTGCAAAAAGTCCAGGAAACGTTTGAATGCCAAACTTTTATAACCAAAATGAGTATTGACATGTTGAAGTTATATAAATGAATGTGAGAACCGACTGGTTTACTTCGTGTCGGTAATTCCTTTCAAATATTTTGTCGTATGAAAAGATTTTCATCCAATATATTCCTGTCGTAACAACATATTTTGGCTGAGTAAGATTAAGTTTTACGGAAAGTTGCATGCAAACGATTCTCGAGATCGTTGTGTAGGGCATTGAAGTTATGAGAATGTTGGGGTCGTGTGTACCCAAGCTGTTTCCAAGTGTTGTTTCTTTAAAATGATAAAAAGTGTGAAATGATTTATTTATCGCGTTGTCATGCATGAAGGCTACGAACTCACTAGGTCGTAGAGTACTACATATTAAGCTAAGGAAGAACTCCTAGAGTGGAGAGGTGTTGGACAAATTAGGGGAGAATGTTTGTAGTTTTGGTATTTGTGTTCAAGAGGAGAGGTGAGCAGTGAAAGGGTCGGAAGTGGACTTTAGTGTCGGTTGTATGAGGGTCTGTACCCTTGTGCGGTAACTGGAATTACAGTTGTCGAGGGATGGTTGTGTTCAGGGGAAGGACTAGAAGTCATCAAGGTGTTGGTATTAGCAATTCGTTATGAGTAGTGTGGTGAAGTAGGAATGAAATATCCTCTACATCGAATAATAGTTTTAAAGTGATCTTGTAATATTGACGTTGCACGAGTGAGTTTGAAATGAGGACGACGGGATGTGAATTTGATTATGATATGTTGGAAGGATTAGGTTCAGTAAGGGACCCTTGTTGAAGAATAGGTTAAGGAAGTATCAACAAGTCAACTATTGACGTTAAAGTCGACAGTTGTGTAAGGTGTATGAGGCCGAAGACTTGAATCAGAAGATTGAAAGTTGAAGGACCACCCTGTAGGGGTGTTAAGATAGTGAAAGACTGCTGTTTTAGATAAGCGTTTTACTTACGAGGTGGATGGTTCGTAAAGGATGAAGTATTTAGCATAAACGAAGTGAGTGTATAGATTATGTCGATCTGTGAGGAAATGTGCCATGTCGATGTAATGGTTTGGAATCGCAAGGAGCTAACAAGAAACGAGTATGTTAGAGTTAATCTGAAACTCGTGAGTTGTGGTTCAACTAGAACTGGGGAGAGACAAAGTAGCTAGATAGACTCGGTTATTTTATGTGGGGGATCATGAAGGTAAGTTTGAGTTAGGTACGAATGACCATGAGAGACCTGGTCTGCAGTAAGATGTTATGGGTAGAGAATGTTCGGATGAGTAGTGGCATCAATTGCCAAGATAAATGTGCCAACCAGTGTGAGATGTGATGTTAGAAAGAGGAAGCGTCAGATGGAAGTCTTTTTGGAGTTTTCGGATAAGGTGTACGATTTGTTAATCAAGTCGTTGGAGCATGTGGTTTGTAAGATGGCGTTGTGACACGACCATTATCGAAATAGAATGTCTGAGTGGTAGCGGATGGTTACCCAAGTGAGAAATCAAGTGTCTTGGGTTGTGTGAGCCGCTAAGTAAGAATATTTTTGGAATCACTGGAAGATTAAAGAAGATGTTGGATGAGTGAGTCTAAGAGGTGGTGTAGTAGATGCTAAATCTTTAAGGAATGTGAATTGTTTCCTTTGTGCGAAAGGATTAGTTCGAGAAGGTAACGATTAGAAATCAAGGAGCGTGTAGTGACTTCGATCACTGGTGTCATTTCGAGATAACTAGTTTGGATGCCTCAGGTTAGAATTTTGGTTATGTGTAATAATGAGAAAGTGTTATCAGCATGTGGAAAGATCGGAAGAGAGGGGCAAGTAACGTTTGGTGGGCGGTGCTCCACGTTAACGTGGGGAGGCGAAGATAGTATGTCGGGACAAGTGAGTAAGATGGAAGCAGTAAGCTTGGCAGTAACACCGAAAAGGTGGAGTAGTGTGTGTAGATCGCCATCAGTAAGTGTGCAAACTTCTGGGAAGAGTATCGAGGAAGGGGATTTGTGTATGTTTTGAGCAGGAAAGAAGTGGATAAGGCAGTTGAATGATTTGAGATAGTGTCGTTGTGAGAAATGATCAAACGAACTAGTCGTTCAGTGATAAGCTATTGAGAATGGTTTTGTGTGAGCATGATTACTTCTCCTTGTCGAGTGATGGTAACCGAAGTTATGCTACATATGACTAAACGTTGGTGGTGAACAGTGGGGGGCTGGTGTGTTTTTAGGATAAGTTCAATTCGGATAGGTGAACGCTTCAATGAGGAATCATGGAAGTTTTCTGCTTTTGGTCACGTATAAGTGTAGAGTGATGAATGGGTGAGAACGTATGAATTAGTTGTCGAGCTGTAGCCTATGTGATTCGGGAAGGGAGTATAATCGGCTTAGTCATAAGTCGATTAGAAGAAGTAATCTAGAAAATTTACGTACCCCGAGGAGGGAACTCTTAGGTGTGAGTTCGTCGGGATGTGCAAGGGTGGCCTTGTGCCAAGTGGTCAAGTGAGTGATTGTTCCTGGTTTTAGATTCTCGTTGTAGTGGCGGGGAATTTCCGCCAAGTTCCTTCTTTTAAGGAAGTAAAGGGGTATGAGAGACTGTAAGTAGACGTGTTGTAAAACCGTGAGTCCCGATGTGGGGACGGAAGCGAGCAAATGGAGGCGCGGTTGGCCTTGGATTTTCTAGTGGTATTTAAGCGAGTATAGTATTCGGAGAAGTTGCAAGTAAATAGTACAAGATGGCACGACATAGCAAAGTGGTGACTCGCCGAGGGCGGTTCCAATGTATGGTGTACGGTTATGTTTCCCATCAGAACGGTTTATGGTGACCAAGTAGAACTGAGCTGGTTGGATTGAAGAACATAAGGCTTTTGAGCCTTGAAGTTTGAGAGAAAGGTAAGGTGGACTAAGTCTGTGGATCCGTCGAAGTTATGAAAGTTGAATAGATAGTGCGCGATCTTGAGGTACTCGATGATATTTTGAGAAGAAACTCATAGTGTGATGCACGTCTCTTTTGTGGAGAGACGATGTGGGAAGTGAGATGATGGCAACCTTACAAGAGATGCAGACGATAAGAAGTTGACTTTTGTCATTAGTGAGGGAGTTAGAGCAGCGACATACAAGTAAGACTGGTCTGAGGAATTAAAGAGTGTTCATCCGACATTTCATGTCTCGGACTTAATGAAGTGTTTGTCAGATGCCGAGGTGGCTGTTCCTTTGGGGGACATCAATATAGATGAGAGGTTGACAAACATAGGAGAACCGATTGAAATCGTGAGCAGTAAGGTTTGTAAAACGAGGAACAAAGAGGTTCGGCTAGTAAAAGTTCGGTGGAGGTATCATAAGGGACGAGAAGCAACTCGAGGAATAGAAGCAGACATGAGGACCAGGTAACCTCACCTCTTTGATAAAGGAATTCCGGGGACGGAATTCTTTTGAGGGGGAGTGTTGTAATAACCAAGACCAAATTGGTAAAGATTAAAGTTTTGTGAGAAATGTGTAAAGTCGAATGTTCAGGGGCTAATTTTGTAAGTTTTGGGGTAGGTATAAAAAGCCCCAAAAGGGTTCAAAACCCTAGGATTCATTGTTGGTGGCGGCTTGGGAGACTAGAGAGAGAGAGCAGAGAAAATAATCATAATGTAAGAGGAAACTTCATCAAGATTTCAAGTTGGAAGAAGAGGTGAAATTGGAATCTGATTCTGCTACTAATTCTATCAGGTAATTCAAAAAAAAACCCAATTCTTATCCTTGTTGTTATGATTGATGAGCTATGTAGAGAGTTTTACTCAAAAGTTGTAAATGATGCCTTGAGAGAGAGATTAAGCATTCTAATTGTGTTTGAGTAGCAAAGAATTGTAAGAAATGGATTTAGAATGTTTAAGAAATCGTTTATCACATTATCGTACTGATTAAGGGGCTTTGAGTAAAGTTTTGTCTCTGAAATCGTTCCAGCCGCAGCACCCGGTAAGCCGCCCTATGTTGAAGGTTACCGGGAGGGAAACTAGTTAGTACCCAGTAGTGACCGGGTGAAACGGTTCCCGGATGGTTATCGGTAAGTTTGTGTTATTGGTAAGTTTGTGTTACTCGGTAAGTTTGTGTTACTCGGTAAGTTGTGTTACTTGGTAAGTATAAGTTACCCGGTAAGTGTAAGTTAACCGGTACGTGTAAGTTCCGGTAAGTTTGTACCCGGTAAGTGTAGCTTATCCGGTAAGTTGCCCGAGTTGTAGTGTCGACCGGTAAGTAGTCGTACCCGGTAAGGGTGGGTACCCGGTAAGTAGCAGACACCCGATAAGAGTTAGTAGCAGGTAATTTGAACCCGGATAGTGTCCGGAAAGTTGGTTTAGGGTCTGAGCAGTTTATATTTCATCCACTTCTCAGGTAACCCGATTGTAAGTCAGAAGCAAAGTAAAGCAAGATGTTAAGCGCATCAGGTGAGTTTTTCTAACTAAAATACGTGTTTTTGAACATGTTTTCATAAGGAAGTGAATTAGTAAAATTGCTATGTTTATTTGCATGAGTTTACTTGTTTGAAAGATTATATGAGATGTATGCATACATTGTGTCAGACGTAAATTGGCTAAGACGGGAGAGTAGACCCGCCAGTGCTCATGCCGGGAAGGTGACCCGTTTATGCCATGGAAGGGAGTATCCAGTAAGGCAGTGTGAGACTGACTCGTTGTCACTTTCGGGTGACTTCAGGGTGCCATTTACGAGTGCGGATTTATCCATGAGAGAGTTTTACGAAGAAATATGTGAAAGTTGTTTTTATATATGAAAGTTTTGTATGCGAAAGTTATAAACTGTTTTTAAATGTTTTGAGAACTGTCAGGAGGGAGCTCACTAGACCTCATGGTCTAACCCTCGCATTTTCCAAACTAAACCTTTTCAGGTAAGCAGATAGTAGGAGGCTCAGGTGTTTGAGCAAGAGCAGAATAGAGAACAGATCGGTGAGAGACAGTGCCACTCATACCTGTGGTAGTTAGTTATTCTCAGTTGTGTATAGGTTGTTTCCTCCAACCTAAGTTATGAGACAGATGTACGAAATTTCTAGAACCCGGTATTGTAATTCTTTAAATTTAAATGTTGTGTATGTTTTATTTAGACTGGGTCGTTACATCCTTCAACCCCACTCTCATTTCTCTCCTCCCCTACTTCATCGTATTCTCTCACTACTAAACAGACACATATTTCAGATGAACAAGTCCGTCGGAAATCCACAGGAAAAAGCGTTTAGCGGTGGATTTGGTTGCTGAAATATCAGTCACATTTTACTGGCGGATTCAATATACCGATGAATATTTCCGTCGATAATCCGTCACTTTCTTACTTTTTTTCTTGAAAAATTCAATTAATCAAGTTAATTAAATTACCCGCGGATAATCCGTCGGTATTTTTTTTTAAAATTTTCAGAAATAGTCCCTAGACAATTTTATAGTGCTTACCTAGAGCCTTAAACCAACATAGGAGTTCTCCACATTCTTCGAGGTATGAGAAATTTCGATTGATGGTCTAAATTTTGCCAATAACATCTTTTGGTTGCATTTTTTGTGTTCTTTGTGATTACCAAAGTATTTACAGCTTCTGAAAAGTCGTGGAACTAACCATGAGAATCATTAAAAAAAATTAAATTTTCCAAGCCATTACCTTTACAATGGATAAATTAAAAGTTTTTTGGTTGAAATTGTTTCACTAATGAAGGAAAACTTTAAATTTGGTTTTAGTTTTGCCATATCATTATACCACTACTAAATGAAAGACTTTTACCTACTAACTTTTCCCTGAGATATATGTCGCTAAAGGGGGATTCACCACAAAGCAGTCACAAAAGTTGGTGGGTAAATTGTTTTGTGGGTAATTGAAATCAGTGACAGAGGGATTCTCTGGGTGATCCATGGGTATTTTCTCGAAAAACATCGGATTCTACCGAACCATATTGATATTTTATAGGTGATCCATGGGTATAGTAATAACCAACGAAAATTTCCCTAGATGAATTTTGTGGGTAAAAGTCATTTATTTTGCAGTGTACTTTCCCCCCTCATTTCAAGAGGTGTGTGAAAGCTAAAGCTATAGAATAAGGTACATAATTGCATTGCCTTGCCATCAAACATGGTCTTAAATAAATTAATACATGTGACAACATGGGTTCAGCTTAGATTGTAATTGTAAACTTTCAGTTAACTAAATAAACTCTTTTTCGCTCTCTGTTTCTTAGAAGTTCAGGATAGGGGAAGATAAAGTTGATGCAATGCAATGATGTTCAAAGATGGTGATAAGAAAGTGTAGGATATGTGAGGAAATGATTGAATCTATGTGCTTTTTTAAAGATTGCTTAGGTTTTACACTTTGTTTCATGTGAATGAACTCCTTCATAATTAATGTTATCCTTGTGTTTTGTTGCCATGGATATGCAGTGGGAAGGGGAGGATGTAGCTTTGTTTTCTGTTGATAGTATCTCTGAAAGTTCACAAATGTTGCTAACTTGATTAGCGATTTATTACGCTGAGACTCTTATCTACCAAAAGGTCGGGTGTAAGCAGTTATTTAAATTGTCTGCTTCATTTTGACATTTTTATGTTAAACTTGTACCAAAATTCTACTAGATAGCCTGTTTGCATACAAACTTGTACCAGATAGACCATAATCCCATATGTCCATTAACATAATTTATTGTTGCCTTACATTTGATAGTTAAATTTAACATTTGTTTATCAAGATGGTGAACTTCACATTTGTTTGGACCTGATGCCAATGCTGGAAATCTATTGCCTCATCTTAGTTAGATTGCTTTGTGTGGGTTGACATGTGAAGCAATTGGAACCAGGCTATCAACCCTTGATGAATACTACTGACGAATATCAACTTGGAGTTCATTGCACCTATTAGAATTGGAGAGTCGATTAACAGATAATAGACTTGAGAGGCAGAGAGATGGCTGAAGGTCAGCGGCTTTCATATATTGAAGAGAGAATTACAAGACTGATTAACCTAATAAAGAGAACTAAGCTACAAATATATACTAGCAAGTTACAGGTAATTACAAACTAGTCCTTGTACTTTACATATGTGTAATATAACTCTAACACCCCCCCCCCCCCCCTCAAACTCAAGTGGGGGAAAATGAGCCAAGTTGAGTTTGGAAACAAGAGCCCGAAAACGCCCCGGAAGATGAGCTTTGGTGAAGATGTCCGCTGTCTGATCAATGGTTGAAATGGGGAGAAGTCGAACGGTCTTGCGAAGAACATGTTGACGGGTGAAGTGACAGTCAATCTCGATGTGCTTTGTACGCTCATGAAAGACATCATTGTGAGCAATCTGAATAGCACTATTGTTATCACACCACAATGGTGTTGGGGAGATCTGATGAGCACTCATATCAGATAGTAACCAGCGTAGCCATATTAGTTCTTGCGTAGTGTCAGCTAAAGCTCGATACTCAGCTTCAGTACTAGATCGAGCTGTCAGGGATTGTTTCTTGTTGCGCCAGGAAATAAGAGAGCCTCCAAGGAAGAAACAATATCCGGTGGTAGAACGACGGTCTGTTATGTCTCCATCCCAGTCAGCATCGGAGAATGCACGAAGAGTTAAGGACGATGTAGATGAGAAGTGAAGTCCATGAAACATTGCCCCTTTAAGATACCGAAGGATACAAAGAACTGCGACATAGTGATTGGAGCATGGAGCAGCCATGAACTGACTAACTATATGAACTGCATATGCAAGATCTGGTCGAGTAACAGTCAGGTAGACCAGAGAACCAACTAGTTGACGGTACCGTGTAGGGTCCCGCAGCGGGGTTCCGGCATTGGGAGAAAGATGCATATTTTGCTCAATGGGTGTAGATGCAACTTTTTTGTCTGTAATCCCAGCGTTGGACAACAGATCTGAAATGTACTTGGCTTGACAGAGATAGATGCCGAAAGAGTCTGACAGAACTTCAAGACCAAGGAAATAGTGTAGCTTACCAGGATCTTTCATCTCAAAGCATGAGCTGAGAGACTGTTTGAGATGGGTGATACATGTAGAGTCACTGCCGGTAATGATCATATCATCAACATACAATAGGAGTAAGATAGTACCTGCAGCAGTGGTCCGAGTAAACAGGCCAGAATCATAATTACTCGAAGAAAACCCCAATGAAATGACAGTATTGCTAAAATTTTCAAACCAAGCACGGGGAGCTTGTTTGAGGCCATAGAGGGCTTTTCGAAGTCGGCATACATGACCCTGACCAGAGATCACACCTGGAGGGGGTCTCATGTAGACTTCCTCTTCGAGATCACCATTTAGAAAGGCATTCTTGACAACCATCTGATAAAGTGGCCATCTTTTAGTGGCAGCTATGGCGAGAAGAGTACGAACCGACGTGACACAAGCCACAGGAGCAAACGTCTCCTCGTAATCAATGCCATATTCTTGATTGAAGCCTTTTGCCACAAGGCGTGCTTTGTATCGATCAATGGATCCATCAGACTTTGTTTTGATTTTGAAGACCCATTTGGAACCAATAGGTGACTTGCCCAGTGGGAGAGGTACAAACTCCCATGTACTTGCTCTGTCAAGTGCCTGAAGTTCCTCAGTCATAGCCTGCTTCCAAACATTGTTAGAAGCAGCTTCCTTGAAGGAAGTTGGTTCATGATTGGACAACAGTGTAGCATAACAATGAAAATCACGAAGGTGAGATGGAACTTGTCTTACCCGGTCTGAGCGTCGTACTCCATCTTGTGGTTGAGAGGAGCTAGGATCCATAGACCCAGCAGATGGCTCAGAAGTAGTCCTTGGAGGTGGTGAAGATGATTGATCATGATCAGATGGCACAGATGGCATAGATGAAGGCTCAGGTTGAGACGAGACGGAAGGAGGTGAAGCAGATGGGTTGGTCACAGATTCAGGCGAGACGGAAGGAGGTGTACTAGATGGTGGGGTGAGTATTGGATCTAATTGAATTGAGTCCAATGAGATAGATGTATCTGTGAAAAAGGAAGTAGAGGGATTGGGTGTGTTCTGAAATTTGGACACCGTTGAGAAGGGAAGATGTTCCCAGAATGTGACATGACGAGAGATACGAAGTCTCTTAGATATTGGATCCCAACAACGATAACCTTTGTGTTCAATTCCATAGCCAAGAAAGCAGCATAATCGAGAACGAGGTTCGAGTTTGGTGTGTTCATGAGATTGCAACTTAACAAAGCACGCACAACCCCATACTTTGAGGAGTTCATATGCAGGGGAGACTCCATAGAGTACTTCATAAGGGGACTTTTGATTGAGGATGGGAGTTGGGTGTCGGCTGATGGTGTAGACAGCCGTGAAGGCATCTTCACCCCAAAAACGTTCTGGACACTTGGCTGAGATTAACAGAGTACAGACAGTGTCAAGGATGTGACGGTGTTTGCGTTCTGCACGTCCATTTTGCGGAGAAGTGCCAGGACAGGAGTACTGAAAAAGAGTACCCTGAGATTAAAGAAATGAAAGGAGAGAATATTCTTTGTATTCCATAGCATTATCTGCTCGAAGAATCTTTATGGACATGGAAAACTGGGTTAGAATCATACGGGCGAAGGTAATATAAATTTTAGGTAGCTCTGAGCGGTTTTTCATGAGATAGATCCATGTAAAACGTGTGTGATCATCGATAAAAATGACAAAATATCGAGCACCTCCCATAGAAGGATGTGGTGCTGGTCCCCATACATCAGAATGAATAAGATCAAATGGAGAAGCAGATTTAAATTCATTAACTTGAAAAGGTAAAGCATGATGTTTGCCAAGTTGACAAGATAAACAAGAAACATTTTCAGAAGAAGTGTTTCCTAACAATCCTGAACTAGCTAACACTTTTATTCTAGCTAATGATAAATGACCTAGGCGCGCATGCCATAGTTCAAAAGAAGGAGTACTGGAAACTGAAGCAGCAAAATTTGATGGAGGTAAAGGAAGACGGAGGTAAACCACTTCAATCATCCGACCAACTTTACGGCCTACTCCAAGGATCTGCTTGGTCTTTGGATCCTGCACAACACAACCAGAAGGGTGAAACAAAACGATTAGACCGGCTTCCATAAGCTGAGTAATTGAAATCAGGCTCAGAGATAAGTTAGGAATATGAAGCACATCAGGTAATTGAATATTGGGGGTAGATATAGTCCCACTGAAGGATACAGGTAAACGAGTATCATCAGCAGTACGGACTTGACGAAAACATGCTGGAAGTTTGTTTAGAGACAAACCCGTCAGCCTTAGGTGTCATGTGGTTACAACATCCAGAGTCAAATAGCCAAGGGTTACCTGATACAGAGGTATTGCATTGAGAATTCATACCCATAGAACCTGTCATGAGTTGCTCCATGAGCTCTTGATTTCAGCGCATGAGTTCCATAAGATCAGGCGATGAGTTGTTGCTATGTTGTGCCGGAACTGCTGACGATGGGGAATCTTGAGTGATTGAGCCAACAACTGATTGAGGTCGGTACTGTTGCTTTTGGTTACCTGAGTTCCTTGGATGTTTTGGACAATCAGACCCATAGTGACGTAGTTGTGTGATCCCACACCAACGACATTTTCTAACTGGGCAGTTGAGGAGAAGATGAGAAGTAGAGTGACAGAATGTGCATTCACTGTTGTTCCCTTTGCCCGCAAATTTAGACTGGTCATTGGCTCCCCATTTACCTTTTGATTTTCCTGAGTTGGAAGTGTATAGCACAGTATCGGATGGCAGTGGAAAACGCTGTTGAAGGCGAGTTTCCTCACTTAGCAGTTCAGTGATAGCCTCTTCAAGAGTAAGCAAAGGATGCCTGTGTAGAAGCGAGGCTCGAACGTTCTCAAAACGATTAGTGAGACCCATGAGAATAGTGACCAAATGTAGTTGGCTAAAATAAGCAGTAAACTTCCGAGCTGTTTTATCAAAGATTTGAGGTGCACCCAAGTTCAAATGATCTCTAAGAGCTTGCATCTCAGAGATGTACGAGTTGATAGACTGATCAGGTAGCTGTCTTTTGTTCTGAAAAGTAGTCCACAACTGATATTGATGTGATAAGCCTGTAGATGTGTACCTTTGTGCAAGAAAATCCCACAATCCTTTTGATGTTGTATAGCCGAGGAATTGCTGATTGATCTCAGTAGTTGTAGAAGCGTTTATGAATCCGAGGATGCGAGCATTCACAATATCCCAATCATTCATGCACTTTGCAAAGTCGACTGCACTTTCCTTTTCATCTTGAACAGGAATTGTAGAGGTGCCAGTGATATAGGTATATAGTCCATGAGACTTGAGAAGAATAGACATGTGATGATGCCACATAATGTAGTTGTTCCCATTGAGAACAACTGAGATGGGATTTGAGTGACTGGAATTGTGAGCCATTTGAACAAGTAGACAAACAGAAAATAAACAGGTTCCGGAAGTGGTTAATTGCGAGTTTCGAAATTTGTTAACAAACCCTGTTTTCGCGGATCAAGAAAGATCCGGAATTGATACAAAGCAGTTCCGGAAGTAATACAAATCAGTTCCGGAATTAATGAGTTGTTCCGGAATTTAGGTAAAAAAGAAAGCAGTTCCTGAATTAATTGAACTGTTCCGGAATTAGAAACTTTTCTGGTATTAACCTATGAAACTGTTCCGGAATTAAGACAAGGCAAGTAGTTCCAGAATTAGAAACTGTTCCGGAATTAAGGTAAATAAGTTCCGGAATTTAGACAAAGCAGTTCCGGAAGTAACAAACAAAGCAGTACCGGAAGCAAATTAAAGACAGTACCGGAAGGACAACTTAGGGTTTCGATAAAACACAAACAAAAAATAAACAGGTAGAAATCGAAACAATGAAGTAGAACGAGACGAGTAATTAGAAGGATTGGTGAGACATACCTAAAGCTCTGATACCATGTTAGAATTGGAGAGTCGATTAACAGACAATAGACTTGAGAGGCGGAGAGATGGCTGAAGGTCAGCGGCTTTCATATATTGAAGAGAGAATTACAAGACTGATTAACCTAATAATGAGAACTAAGCTACAAATATATACTAGCAAGTTACAGGTAATTACAAACTAGTCCTTGTACTTTACATATGTGATATATAACTCTAACAGCACCATCCTCGACTTGTTTATGGTTATATGCTTCAAGATCAATCAATCTCTTCGCATACCCTCATTTAGCTATTCGATGATCATATGACACGACACACTAAAATCAAACAAATCAAAGTTTAAGGTTTGGTTACAGTAAATTAATAGGTTAGGATTTAGGATGGTTCAATCGATTAGCTTTTATGTTTTTATTTCGGTTTGTACAACTCATTGTATAGTAAGTTGGGATATTGTATTCTATTTCGTGCTTGTGGTTAATGAAGTTCAACCTAAAGTGAATCTTACTTTCACCTAAATTCATTTTGTTTGTTTATTGGACATTTGTACTTGATCACATCCGCTGCTAGGACTTTGTTCAAAGTGTAGGTATCGAATAACGAATAACGGTCAATCATAGGGCGGAGATGACGCCTCTGGTATGGATCTGGTGGTCTGTTTATACCGTTGAATGAGATAAAGAAAAACGCTTTTGCGTGGGGATAATGCATACAAGATTTGGGTTAAATTGTTCGTTGAAAAATGAGTTTTTGTATATTTTATTCATTTTTCCCATGTTTGATGCTACACATTGATATATAAAAACATTTTATTTTATTGTTGCTTACGCAAACATATTGTGCATCACGCGAGTACCCAAACTAGTATATATATATATATATATATATATATGTGTGTGTGTGTGTGTGTGTGTGTGTGTGTGTGTGTGTGAATCTCTACATGTGAACCAAATGTATATTTGCATGTATGTGAAACAATATATGTGAGTCACTACATATATGAATTGCTATATGTGAACCAAATGTATATGTAGTATGTATATGAATTGATACACATGAACCGCTACATATATTAATACATAGAGTCGGGTTCAAACGAGAACAATACCTATTTAAAAGAACACAAGAACGAACAAAATCATCAGTGGTTTTACATTAACGCACGAAAAAAGGACTTTGACCGCGGCTTCAGGTCCACGTGGTTTTTTTGCGCGTTAATGTAAAATCACTAATGATTTTGTTCGTTCTCGTGTTCTTTTAAATAGTTATTGTCCTCGTTTGATCCTCCCTCTTAATACACATATATATATATATATATATATATATATATATATATATATATATGTGTGTGTGTGTGTGTGTGTGTGTGTGTGTGTGTGTGAACCACTATATGTATTTGAACCGCTATATTTGGTTTGTATGTGAAACGATATATGTGTCTCGCTACATATATGTATGCATGTGAACAACTACATGTGTGCTGAATGTATATATATATATAGGGTCCCCTTCTTTTGTTAACCAGTCATTTAGTGTTAACTACGTTAACTAATCTGGACCCTTAAAAATCAAGATCAATGGCTTAGATCAAAAACATATTTTAATTCATTTTTAAACAAAAAACACGGCTAAAGCATATGTGCAGAGGGGTATTGTGGTCATTTAATAAATCTTGATATGGAAACAAGAAAAAGAGAAAGCTACATTTAAGGGATATGACTTATCTGATGGTTACTCCAAACACGTTTCTCTCTCTCTCTCTCCAATCTCCAAATCGGCACATATCATCCAAAAGTCAAAAAGTGGTCCCCAAATCTCTTAAAAAATTAGTTCTATCAGCCCCGTTTTCAAAATCGATTCTTAAAAATAGAGTGATACCACCTCCAATTTCGTTCGATTCGAGTGCGTCGAAGATACTAATCGTGGGTTTCAAAATATAGTCGAAATCGTTACCAAATCGATCAAACGCAAATCGACTACAAATCGATTCGTTGCAGAGGGTAAACCGCACGAAAACTCTCAACAAAAGAGTGCTCTTCAGATTAAAGATTGAAGATAATGACAAAAAGAAAAGGTAAAAATTTCGAGTTCTAAGGTTTTGAAATCGATTTATGTTCTAGGGTTTTGAAATGGGTTCATGTTTTTGTTGTTCAGTTACTAAGAAGATCGATAGGGCTGAAGATATGGTTGTTAATAGTGGAGGTGTTGATAAAGAAGTTGTTGAACAACAAGTTGCCATACCGAAAAAGGGTCAAGAACAAGTTAAAGGTATATTTAGTTAAGATGATTAAGTTTTTGTTCCATACTGATAGATTTTCAATTTCTGTGTCATAAGTTTTTGGCATTCTGCTAATTGATACTACAATACTAAAATTACCATGTTAATTTCTGTCTAAAGATAGTGGTGATTTGATTTTATGTGCATGTATGAATTTTGTAGTAAGTGCATATATGCAAGTTTGATATGTGCATATATGCAAATGTGAAATGATGGAATTATTTTTTTCGTGTTATAATTGCATATATGCAATTTGAGATGTATGCTTCATGCGTAAAGATTACGTATATACAGTTTTATTAAGTGCATATATGCAACTTTCTAATGTGCATATATGCAAATAATTCTATGTGCATATATGCAACTTATGGAATGTGCATATATGCAAATTATGGAATGTGCATATATGCAAATGGTTTGAATGTGCATATGTGGAAATTATGATAAGTGCATATGTGGAAATTATGATAAGTGCATATATGCAGTAATTAGACTTGTTGGTTGTATCTTTCAAGAATGAAGATGGTGGCTTGTGCATTTATGAAGCATTAAGACGTGCATATACGAGATTTGAACATGTGCATTTATCATTTACAATTGCAAATTTATATAGACAACTCTTTACTATATTGTACCAGAAGTTTGACAAAATTTATATCTAATAACAATGAATAGAAACACCGCAAACAAAAGCGTGGACCAGGAGTTCGCTACTAGATCATATTGCAAAAAAAAGTTAACATGAACGCACTTAAAACTTTATTGAATTTTAAGAAAATATTATTATAAATAAACATATATATGACATTGTATTGAACACACAGGTAAGGGTGGCATGGTTTGTTCAAAAGCAGATGCAAATCGACCTGGGGGGAATGATATCCAAGAAGGTAAAATTCTTAACTCAAATAGTGTCATGTGTATATTGAAAGTTTCTGTAATAACAGCTAGCATTGTTTAACATTAGCAAACACAGACAATGACTTCGTAACTCAACCACGAGCACAACCTAAAGTGGTTGTGCAGAAGGGAAAGAAGGAACGCAAAATGGCACAAAAGAAGGAATCGAAGGTTCCCAAACAACCTTTCGGATTGAGAACTAGAACATCACCAAAACCATTGTTTGACGCAGTGAAGGTATTGACCGGCACACAAAAAGATGCTGCCATAGACATGGGAATGGAATCGCTGCTTTGTATGAAAGTGGATGGAGTGCCATCAAAAATTGGGTTTTACGTGGTCGACAACTTTAACCCGACACGTATGGAGCTAAAGCTAAGAAATGACAGAATCCCAATAACAATCGAGTCAATTCATAAAGTACTCGGGATTCCGATTGGGGGGATAGACTTGATGGAGACTGTTCCAGTAAGTGAAGCGGATGACATGACTGAACTTTGGTTAAAGCAATTCACTAAAAAAGGAATTACCCCAAAAGACGTCGCAGATGCCATAAAAAGATCAACTGATGGAGGAGTAACGTTCAGACTTAATTTTTTGGTTCTTGTAATAAACACTTTGGCAGAGTGTGGTAGAACATTGTATAAATAATATGTGTAGTTGTTCCTATACCAGAAACTAAATTAAACAATACATAAACTACTGCATTGCATGTATGCAGAATCATTACATAAATAATAATTATTATTGTTCATATAGCAAACTAAAAATGCTTTACGTCACATAATACAAGTTAATGTAATAAATTAAAAATATTAAAAAATTTACAAAAAAAAAGCATTTGAATGGAGATTTATAATTCCATCATCATCGAACCCAAAAAAAACCAGTAAACAATACATACACTGCATATATGCACATGAAAAATACCGCACGTAATAATTAACAAAAGCGAACACCATAACGCGAAACGCTACAGAAACCCTAACTCAGAACGCCTAACAAAACCAATAATTAAAATTAAAATACAAAAAAACAAACCTACAGAATCTTCATCGTTGATCGGCTCTTCAACGTTACTCCACGGTGTCGGGTTACAATCATCAACATCATCAAAATCAAAGTCTCCAACACTGCGGGTCTACACATGGGTACTAACTTGCGTAAGAACACCATCCTTCACCAAAGTTTGTTCTTCGATATCGTTGGAATAATCATTCTGATTAGAAACCGAAGACCGAAACATTGAAACACCGCTTTCTTCTTGAGTAGAATTCATGATCGATTATGAACGAACCAGTAAAATCTGGAAAATATTATTAATGATATGATAATATTAAGAAAAAGATGGATCGATTATGAAGGAACCATTAAAAACTGGAAAAGATTTATTAATGATATGATAAGATTAAGAAAAGAGATGATGAAGATTATCTTTAATATTAAACTAAAATATATTCAACACTGCCATGTATTGGAGGCGTGAATCATGCAACCATAACTTACTGGAAATAAAAAAAAAATCTTCTAGAAATACCCCTGCCTAAACCGTCCAGAATGTTGCAAAACCAAACTTCATACTTGATTCCTATTGGTTGATAATAGTTAATAGGGTTAATACTAATTTGGGGGTTAACCAAAGAAGGGCCCTCTATATATATATATATATATATATATATATATATATATATATATATATATGTGGTATGTATGTGGACTCATATATGTGTACCTGTACATATATGTATGTTTGTGAACCACTACATGCACTATAAAACATGTCTTTTCCAGCGGGGTGAACTACAATTTTAATTTAAAAGTTAAAGTTAAATTAAATCCGCCGGTGTTTAAAAAGAAAATTAAAAACTTTGGAAATTATTTTCAAATTTCAAATAAATTTTTAATTCAAGAAAGTTTTGGAAAAACCTGTTCTTAAAAGATTTTTCAACGGATTACCGACGGAACTGGGTTTTAAAAATAAAATTCGTCAAAAGTCCATTAAAAACATGAAGAAAATATCTTTTTAAATTACCGGTGGAATTTATTTTTTATTTAAAAACTAAAATCCATTAGATTTAATTAAATAGTTTTTAATAAATTACCGATGAAATATAACTAATTAAAATATTTTTTTAAATTCATTATCCCCAAAAATAAGCCGACGAATTTTCTAAAAGCATCTCCAACCGCTTTTCTAAAATATCTCCAAAACGGAGAATTAAAAGTCAAAATCTAAAAAAAATTACATTAATCTTCAATAGATTCCCTATTTTGGAGAAAAAAACAATAATTATAATATTAAAATATTGTATTCATCTATTAAAATATTATTTCTCTTTCTAAATATTATTTTCAAATATTTTTATTGGTGCTCTCACCTATACCTAGTAATCATTTTTGGGGTTAACTTCATATTTGGAGAAAAACTTCTTCTCTCCTATATTTTCTCCATTTTAGAGATAGTTTTAA
Organism: Saussurea involucrata; assembly: GCA_033807775.1. NCBI lineage: Eukaryota > Viridiplantae > Streptophyta > Magnoliopsida > Asterales > Asteraceae > Saussurea > Saussurea involucrata. The sequence continues at coordinate 171,783,995 of CM066321.1, forward strand.
GAAAGTTGTTGGAGCAAAAAAAAAATCCTTATATTCTTTATTTTCTCCAAAATAAAGAAGTTGTTGGAGATGCTCTAAAGTTTAAATCCATCAGAGGACATTACAATATAAAACTTAGAATACTATTTGTGATTAATGTTTATGAACAAAATCTAAGATCTAAAATATTATTAAATTTTAGATTTAAATTATTGTTATTTTTCAAATTTAGAGTTTTAAAATCCATAAGTATTACTTTTTGAAAGTTTCTTCTCTCTTTTTTAAACATGGAAGGTTTTTCTTTCCATCTTTCTTTTTTCTGCTTTGGAGATTGTTTTAAATATTATATTAGAAAGAAAGCAAGAACAGAAAATCTAGAATTTATATTTTCTCCAATTTTAGATTTTTTTTAATAAATATTTTTAATAACTGTCCAACAAAAAAAATTAAATGCACATTTATTGTTAATATTTTATTTGACCTATTTCAAAATAAATAAAAGATATAATTAAATGCTATGTGATTTAATGACCAACATTTCTCTATAAAACTTGAAGAGGGATATAGAGAGTCATTGAAAATAACGATGTCGTCTTTGAAAATGGCAACCTTCGTTGTCTTATTGATTTTCGCCTTCAGTAAGTCATTCATAATTCATCTCCATTTAATAATGTATACACTCTCATATGATATATTTGACGCTAATTAAGGAACGGATTTTTATTTTATTTTCTGCCAGGTATGATGAACTTCCCTCAAATGTTACTTGCCGATGATTATCCTCCATGTAAAAGTGTTAACGATTGTTATCCAGACTATTGTCCCATAATCTCGATCCCTCTATGTATTAAACATCGTTGTGTTTGTATAAGATAAGGTAGCGTACAATCTCCTAGCATCGGTTGAGACATGAAAAATAAATAACTAGCGCATCATGAACTCTAGTCATATGAATATGAAGTCGTGTTTTTGAATTAGCTTTGATCTTTTATTCGGATTTGATTATGTATTTTATTTTTGAAAGGGTGTCCTAGACTATGTCTAGACTAATCCCTTGGCAAATTATGACGGTAAGACATCAACCCTGAGATTAAACCTCAGTGGCTACAAGTTGTGTACGCCTAGATTCGAATCCTGGATAAATGGGATATTTTGTCACATCCCCAGGGTCTTAACCAGTACGCCACAACCCATGTGGTTTTGATTATGTATTGTTGTTCTTAATGTTTCTATGATTTCATTATGCTATATCATTTGTTTTCATTCTGTAATAACCGTGTTCCTTATTGGAATAAATGAACGTTTGGTGTGGAAAGTGTGAAAAAGAAATAAGTTGGGTGTGCTTGAGTAAAGGTATAAATGGGTGTAAAACCCTAGGGATTCACAAAGTCTAGCAAGAACATTGTGTGCGGCTGAGGTGTGAATTGGGTGCAAATCTAGGAGGTCAATTCAATAGAGTTCTTCAAGTTAGTGTGCAGAAATTTATTGCAAGGTAATCAATAATTAATGTTTGCTATTATCTTGTTAGAATCAAGTTTAGATTGTGGAATTAGTGCTTTTTTTGCTATCTCCTGTTAAGAATGAAGAAAAATGAGTCTGGATGATTTTCTAATCAATAAAAGTAAAGAATCGATGTTAGTTAAATTGATTGGTTGGTAAAGTGGTGTTCCCTTGATCCTGATAAATTAACATCGATTTGGGAGTGTGTGAAATGGCCATTTAGAGTGTGCGAGGTTACGTAGTTCGATAAAGGAAACCTAGCAGTTCGAAACCGTTTGTAGCAAGTCCGGAACCTATAATTCCAGTATTGGACCAAAATTAGATCCGGAACCATAGCTCCGGAGTTGGGCCTTGATTGTGTGACCCGGTATTATAAAATAAAAAGGATCCGGAATGTTGAAGTTAAGTAACTCCGGAAGATTGGACCAAACAGTAGTGATCCGGAATTTATTCTCGTGGCCCAAGATCCGGAAGTCATAAAACGTTGGGTTTCGGAACATAATTCAAGATTTGGGCTTGCTATCATTTTTGGGGTTAACTTCATATTTGGAGAAAAACTTCTTCTCTCCTATATTTTCTCCATTTTAGAGATAGTTTTAAGAAAGTTGTTGGAGCAAAAAAAAAATCCTTATATTCTTTATTTTCTCCAAAATAAAGAAGTTGTTGGAGATGCTCTAAAGTTTAAATCCATCAGAGGACATTACAATATAAAACTTAGAATACTATTTGTGATTAATGTTTATGAACAAAATCTAAGATCTAAAATATTATTAAATTTTAGATTTAAATTATTGTTATTTTTCAAATTTAGAGTTTTAAAATCCATAAGTATTACTTTTTGAAAGTTTCTTCTCTCTTTTTTAAACATGGAAGGTTTTTCTTTCCATCTTTCTTTTTTCTGCTTTGGAGATTGTTTTAAATATTATATTAGAAAGAAAGCAAGAACAGAAAATCTAGAATTTATATTTTCTCCAATTTTAGATTTTTTTAATAAATATTTTTAATAACTGTCCAACAAAAAAAATTAAATGCACATTTATTGTTAATATTTTATTTGACCTATTTCAAAATAAATAAAAGATATAATTAAATGCTATGTGATTTAATGACCAACATTTCTCTATAAAACTTGAAGAGGGATATAGAGAGTCATTGAAAATAACGATGTCGTCTTTGAAAATGGCAACCTTCGTTGTCTTATTGATTTTCGCCTTCAGTAAGTCATTCATAATTCATCTCCATTTAATAATGTATACACTCTCATATGATATATTTGACGCTAATTAAGGAACGGATTTTTATTTTATTTTCTGCCAGGTATGATGAACTTCCCTCAAATGTTACTTGCCGATGATTATCCTCCATGTAAAAGTGTTAACGATTGTTATCCAGACTATTGTCCCATAATCTCGATCCCTCTATGTATTAAACATCGTTGTGTTTGTATAAGATAAGGTAGCGTACAATCTCCTAGCATCGGTTGAGACATGAAAAATAAATAACTAGCGCATCATGAACTCTAGTCATATGAATATGAAGTCGTGTTTTTGAATTAGCTTTGATCTTTTATTCGGATTTGATTATGTATTTTATTTTTGAAAGGGTGTCCTAGACTATGTCTAGACTAATCCCTTGGCAAATTATGACGGTAAGACATCAACCCTGAGATTAAACCTCAGTGGCTACAAGTTGTGTACGCCTAGATTCGAATCCTGGATAAATGGGATATTTTGTCACATCCCCAGGGTCTTAACCAGTACGCCACAACCCATGTGGTTTTGATTATGTATTGTTGTTCTTAATGTTTCTATGATTTCATTATGCTATATCATTTGTTTTCATTCTGTAATAACCGTGTTCCTTATTGGAATAAATGAACGTTTGGTGTGGAAAGTGTGAAAAAGAAATAAGTTGGGTGTGCTTGAGTAAAGGTATAAATGGGTGTAAAACCCTAGGGATTCACAAAGTCTAGCAAGAACATTGTGTGCGGCTGAGGTGTGAATTGGGTGCAAATCTAGGAGGTCAATTCAATAGAGTTCTTCAAGTTAGTGTGCAGAAATTTATTGCAAGGTAATCAATAATTAATGTTTGCTATTATCTTGTTAGAATCAAGTTTAGATTGTGGAATTAGTGCTTTTTTTGCTATCTCCTGTTAAGAATGAAGAAAAATGAGTCTGGATGATTTTCTAATCAATAAAAGTAAAGAATCGATGTTAGTTAAATTGATTGGTTGGTAAAGTGGTGTTCCCTTGATCCTGATAAATTAACATCGATTTGGGAGTGTGTGAAATGGCCATTTAGAGTGTGCGAGGTTACGTAGTTCGATAAAGGAAACCTAGCAGTTCGAAACCGTTTGTAGCAAGTCCGGAACCTATAATTCCAGTATTGGACCAAAATTAGATCCGGAACCATAGCTCCGGAGTTGGGCCTTGATTGTGTGACCCGGTATTATAAAATAAAAAGGATCCGGAATGTTGAAGTTAAGTAACTCCGGAAGATTGGACCAAACAGTAGTGATCCGGAATTTATTCTCGTGGCCCAAGATCCGGAAGTCATAAAACGTTGGGTTTCGGAACATAATTCAAGATTTGGGCTTGCTAAGTGGACCGGAGTCACGTGTGGGGGGAGGGGGGGGCTGATCCAGTATTGCCTTTACATTCAATTAAAGGTTGGGCTTTAATGGTGGACCCGTTTTTTTTTTTTTTAAACAATCCATAATTCATTTTTATTAGGTGGGTCACGTGAGCATGGAGATTTTAATGTGAAGGATCAAAGCTTCTTTTTTTATGGATTTTAATGTGAATGGGCCGGTATGTAATTGAAAGATGGGTCGGTGGATTTACTTGGACCGAGATTTAGAATTTTAGTGGACCGAATCCTATTAATTTAATTTGGGCTTCGGCAACTATTAATTAGTGTTTGGGATTCGGTAGTAGTTTATTAATTAAATTCGGTAGCAGTTTATTAACTAAGTTCCGGTGTTGTTTATCAATTTAGGTTTCGGTAGTACTTTAAGTGGGTTTCGGAACCCGGGTATATTTCAGTTGGGACGTTTCGAGTTAATAGAATCCAGTGTGTCTTACCTGGTATGTGTGTTGGGTTTAAATTGTAGGTGCGAGTAGAGACGATCGGTGCGAGTATGAATTTTAATCTGGACCGCATGTGAGTCTTTCTAAACCTAAATTTTGAACAAGTGTGTTTGATGGTTATTTTCTAACTTTTCGCATTTCAACTGTATTTATTTCAAAACGAAGAATAAGTGTGTTTGAAGATTACTATGTCATTGGGTGCTTTTCAACTGCTTTTATTTCAAAGTGAAGATAAATTGTGTGACAATATATGTGATTTATACGTGTGTGACCATGCTATGGCTTTGTTGTGAAATGAGGGTGTGTCCCATAATAATTATATATATATGAATTTGTTTCATATACGGGCGGTGTGTAGGGCTGTAAACGAACCCAACGTTCAGCGAACCGTTCGTGAACCGTTCGGCGGGAAGTTCGTTTATGTTCGTTTATTTAATAAATGAACGAACATGAACAAATTTTTTTGTTCGTTTAGTTAAACGAACGAACATGAACAAAGGTCCCGTTCGTTCATTTATGTTCATGAACGTTCGTTCATGAACGTTCGTTCATTTATGTTCGTTAACGTTCGTTTATTTATGTTCGTTTAACAATTAAATATTTGAACTATTATATATATATGTAATCATATTTAGTATTTAATATAATAATAATAATAATAATAATAATAATAATATATGATGATAAAAACAAATGAACGGTGGTAAACAAGAAAAGAACAACAAAAATGGGATACCATTTTTTAATATAATAATAATCATCAATATATATATATATATATATATTAAAACAAAAACCACCAAGAATGAGGTGGCACCATGACATTTGAGTATTCATCAAATCTTGCAATTTGGTGCATTTTGGTTATCCCACATTGGTTAGGAGATGATAGAATGAAAGAATGATGTGGTTATTTATTAGGAGGAGAGAAAGTCTTTGTGAAAACTCATGGCTTAGCTTATTTTAGTTGACCCTCTATATGTACTCATGTGGTTGGCTATGTTGGCTAACCATCTCAAGTATTGGGTTGGTTGCTTTTCACTATCACTTTTATTTATATAATCAATCAATATATATATTAAAACAAAAACCACCAAGAATGAGGTGGCACAATGACATTTAAGTATTCATCAAATCTTGCAATTTGGTGCATTTTGGTTATCCCACATTGGTTAGGAGATGATAGAATGAAAGAATGATGTGGTTATTTATTAGGAGGAGAGAAAGTCTTTGTGAAAACTCATGGGTTAGCTTATTTTAGTTGACCCTCTATATGTACTCATGTGGTTGGCTAATTTTGGCTAACCATCTCAAGTTTTGGGTTGGTTGTTTTTCACTATCCCTTTTATTTATATAATCATCAATATATATATATTAAAACAAAAACCACCAAGAATGAGGTGGCACAATGACATTTGAGTATTCATCAAATCTTGCAATTTGGTGCATTTTGGTTATCCCACATTGGTTAGGAGATGATAGAATGAAAGAATGATGTGGTTATTTGTTAGGAGGAGAGAAAGTCTTTGTGAAAACTCATGGGTTGACTTAATTTTCAAGTAGGAAGTGACTATAAGAAATGAGGGATGGATGCGTTTGTGTCAATTTATGTGGTTGACTTAATTTAGCTTACTCTATTTTTGTATCATCCCACATTGGTGAGAAGATGCAAGTTTAAAGTATGAGATGAGTATAAAAAAAGGAGGGATGGATGTTTTTGTGTGGTTGAGTTCCATCATCCCACATTGGTGATAGTTAAAAGTTTTGATGTAGGAATGACTATAAGAAAAAGAAGATGTATGTTTTCGTGTTAATGTGGTCAGCTCAATTTAGCTTACCTTACTTTTGCATCATCCGACATTGGTATGAAGATGCAAGTTTTAAAGTATGAAGTGGGTATAAGTGATGAGGGATGAATGTTTTTGTGTCAACTCTTACGGTTGACTCGATTTAGCCTACCATTTTTTGGCAAAAAAAACTCTATTTATATAACAAATAAAGTTGACTCATTTTACAATATCCAGTTAATCAATATATCAATACCATTCAGTATCAACATCAATATATATAACTTTGGTTGGATCAAAACTAACCAAATGGTAAAATTTATTAGGCAAAATTAAAAGAGAACCCAAGGATGATGACATTGGACCATTAGGTTTGAGTATTGCTTAAATTTTGAAATAAGATTTAGTTTCGTCATCCCACATTGGTGGTGATATATTAGTTTGAAAAAAGATGATAGGTATTAAAAGGGGGATGATTGGCTTGAAATCGATAACCATGGTTGTAATCAAAACCAACCAAATAGTAAAAATAATAGTAAAAAATTAAAGAAAAACCAATGATGATTACTTGGGACCATGAGGTTTGAGTAATCCTCAAATCTTAAAATAAGGTTAAGTTTCATCATCTCAAATTGGTGGTAATATGATAGTTTTGAAGAAAATTATGGGTATAAAAAGATGGATGAAAGGTTGTGAAATCTATAACTTTGGTTGAAATAAAATACAACTAAATAGTAAAAATCAGAGTGCGAGATTAGAGGAAAACCAATGATGATGATTTCACAACATGAGATTTGAGTATCCCTCAAATCTAGAAATAAGGTTGGTTTTTATCATCCCACGCTGGTGGGAATATGATAGCTTGGAAGAAGATGATGAATATAAAATGGAGGAATGAAGGGTTTTGAAATTTATAAACATGGTAGGAATCAAAATCAACCAAATAGTAAAAAGTGTGGCACAAATTTAAAAGAGAAATAAAAGATGATGACTTCAAACAATGAGGTTTGAGTGTTCCTCAATCTTGAAATAAGGTTATGTTTAATTATCCCACATTAGCAGTAATATGATAATTTGGAAGAAAAATGATGGGTCTAAAAAAGAGGGATGAATGGTTATCTATAACCATGGTTGGAATCAAAACCAACTAAAAGGTAAATATTATAGTGCAAAATAAAATAGTAATCAATGATGACGATTTGGTTTATTTTTTGATATATATATATATTGATGAATTATGATTTATTTTAATTCAGCTCATTATCTATAAAAATAAATTATCGCCACCGTGCAACGCACGGGCCCAACACTAGTAATATATGATGATAAAACAAATGAACAGTGCAAATTGGAACTCTTATTGAGTTTTTTCCCTATCCCACATCGGTGGTAAGCAAGAACTTTTGCTCAATCCCCTATTATAAATAGGAACCTCGCCCCTTTCATTTTTTAGCACTTCAATCCATCAGCCAACCATGGTGGTTCAAGCCCATTGGCTTGAGCCTTGACATATGGCTGTGGGTTCTTATTGACTTTTTCGTTTGGGTTTGTTGTGGTTTGAGTCTTGCGGTTTGAACCCGATGGTTTGAGCCTTATTGGCTTGAACCTATTGCAAAATTTTAACTGGAGGACCCCAAGATACTGGGTTCAACTTGTGTTATTAATAAATATTTAATTGTGTTTGTTTATGTTCGTTTAGCCCGTTCGTTTATGTGCGTTCGTTTATGTTCGTTTAGCAGGTTAACGAACGAACATAAACGAACACGAACACACTAGATTTCTAAACGAACGAACACGAACACAAAGATTTTCGTTCGTTTACCGTTCGTGTTCGTTCGTTTGTTCGGTTAAGTTAAACGAACGAACATGAACAAGCCTCCGTTCATGTTCGTTCGGTTCGTTTACAGCCCTAGCGGTGTGTGCCCAATTGCGCCGTCACGGTGTGTGTGCCTTATTGCGCTGTCACGGTGTGTGTGACTATAGCGTAGACCAGTAGCATGTGTCCATGTGTGCATATCATCTTAGTGTGTTTGTTATGGTTGGTATAAATGCTTTCATGACTGATTTTATAAACTGTTATATTTTTGGTGTGACTTGGTGTGGAGGGAACTCACTAGACCTCATGGTCTAACCCTCACTTTTCAAAACTAAAACCTTTTCAGGTAAGCAGTAGCCGAGAGCACGTTTAGAGGTTTGGAAAGACGTGGGTCGGAGCTTGCGTTTAGAAGGAGTAGAAGAACTTCCTTTTTATGTCTAGTTAGATTTATCAGCTGTATTTAGGGTTATTTCCGCGAACCTTGTGTTGTAAATATGGATAGTGTGACCATGTTGAGCCATTTATGGCGTTTTGAACTAAATAGGTAGCTTCTAGCTTGTATATTAAATTTTGGGTTGTTACGCATTCTTATCATGATTTCTTAATACATTTACAAAAAACGGAAACCAGTTATGAAAAGAATCCCCATATATATATAAACATAGAGAGATGATCAAATGAGAACAATAACTATTTAAAAGAACACGAGAACGAACAAAATCGTTAGTGATTTTACATTAACGTGCAAGAAAACTACGCGGACTTGAAGCCGCAACCAAAGTCAATGTAAAATCACTAATGATTTTGTCCGTTCTCGTGTTCTTTTAAATATGTATTGTTCTTGTTTGAACTCGACTCTATAAATATGTGTACGCATATGAATGTATGTAAATAATAGCTTTGCATCTATGTACTTGTTGGTCCCAGCTATAAGTTAGCGATGGTAAACAAGTATTGTAGAAGGGGGGTTGAATACAATACACAAAAATTTTCACTTAATTAATTCTTTATTGATTTAAAATCAAGAATTACACATAGAAAACTTAAAGATTGTTGCGGAACAAAACATATAAAATTTGTTTAAACAATCTAACACAAAGCCACACAGAGAATAAGAACAATTGTAAAGCACTTAGAAAACAAATGAACTTCTGAGAGAAATGCCAGCACTTGAAAGCTTGAGAGTTTTTGTAAACTGGTGATTTTGCAAGGAAGGAGAAGACCTCTTTATATAGTGCCTCATGCATTAAATGCATGGACACTTGTCAAGCAGGGCTTGGATGGCAGGATGGAAGCAACTTCTTCTGAAAAGTACTCGGATGTACTTTTGTCTTTGTATGTTTGTCTTGAAGCGTTGACCTGCTGTTGAAGTTGAGCTTTCTTGAAAGAGATAACAAATACAAAGACCATTTTTCTGATCCTCGGATTATATCTCTGTCATTGCAAGATATCCCAAATATATTTTGCAGATAAAGTTGAATATACCTGTTGTAAACTGTTGGCCTAGGATGTCTTCAAGGATATCTTCAAGAATTCTTTCTTAAGGAATTCTCTGCCGATCATGACTTCAACATATCCTGCCGATCATATCTTCAACATCTTTAAGAGATCCTTCAGATCAAGTCTCTAACATCTTCAAGAGATCTTGTCGATAAAGTCTTCAAGAATATCCTTGCTCTTCAAGTGTACTGGCCTAAGACCTTAGGAGGTCTCAATTAGTAGCTTAATCTTTGGTTGAGAAGTCTATCTTCAATCCGCATTGAAGATATACTTCTACTCTGTTTCTTCGGTTGATCTTCGACTTCACCGAACATTTTTATACAATTAAGCTGCTTGTAAAGAACCTAAAAATTATTCTAAGTATGAACTGTGCAAACATGAGAGACTGAGGTCATCTTCAAATCTTAAGTGACCCAACAGTAATGCATTGAGAATTAAATTAAATAGTAAATTGAGAATGGCAAATTAATACAACTCACTAAAAATTTAAAATTTATATTTTGAAAAAAAATACAAAAAATTACAATCACATGTAATCTCATACACTTTGATAATATGAAGAAAAAAACACTAAAGAAATATGGTAATAATTTGTAAAAACAAAATTGTGGGAATATGATAATAGTTTGTGAAAAGAAAAACATGAAATCTAAACATCAAACTTATGTCAATTTTGTTAACATGAACTTAAGATATATTTTCTCCAACAACAAAATGTTTAAATAATAAAAAAATTCTGTAACCATAAAATATAGCAGTAGATATGTCAACTTATATAACAAAGAACTACTAAATTATAAATTTTTATTTAGAAAAGAAGAAAAATAGAAAATAGAAAATGTGTATTCTCAATTTAAATAAAATTGTCAATTCAAAACATTTTTTAGGTAAACATTTTTTCGGGGAGATAAATATGCGAAGATCTCTGTCGAGGATGCCTTGATATTGGAAAGGCCTTTTGAGGAAGAAGAGATATGGGACGCGATTAAGAGGTGTGGCAACAATAAAACTTCGGGTCCGGACGGTTTCACATTTGGGTTCATAAGGAGGTTTTGGGACATAATTAAGCCGGATTTAGTAAAAGCGATTACGTGGTTTTGGGAGAAAGGGGAGATTAGTTGTGGATGTAACACATCTTTCCTTACGTTAATTCCAAAGATAGATGGGCCGGAGAATTTTGGGGACTTTAGACCGATAAGTCTAATTGGAGTCTTTTATAAAACCTTGGCAAAGATCTTGGCGGAAATATTAAAGAAAGTGATGGGTAAGATAATTAGTAATACTCATAGCGCGTTTATCAAGGGTCGGTATATTCTCGATGGTGCCTTGATTGCGAATGAGGTGGTGGATCACATGCGGAAGAAGAAAAAAAATGGTCTAATCTTTAAGGTCGACTTCGAGAAGGCAAACGATAGCGTTCAATGGCCGTTTTTGCTTAATTGCATGGTAAAAATGGGATTTGGGAAAAAATGGGTAAAGTGGATCAAGGCGTGCTTGCAGTCCGCTACGATGTCGGTATTGATAAACGGCTCTCCGACAAAGGAATTCACGATGGGAAAAGGTTTAAGACAAGGGGACCCACTTGCCCCTTTCTTATTCCTAATTGTAGCCGAAAGTCTCCACATCATAACGGAAGAAGCCATGTCAAGAGGACTATATGAAGGTATCAAAGTCGGTTCGAATGAGATCCCGATATCGCACCTACAATATGCGGACGACGTGGTGTTTTTTGGTAAGTGGAATTTTACTAACATTAAAAATCTCTTGAAATTTTTGAGATGCTTTCAAAGGATGTAGGGGCTGAAAATTAATGTTAGTAAGAGTCGGATTTATGGTATTGGTGTACCGGAAGAGGAGGTACGTATGTGGGCGAGAAGTGTGGGGTGTGGCTACAGATCCCTTCCTTTCACCTACCTTGGTCTTCCGGTAGGTGTTTCGATGAAGAGGCTGGATCATTGGAAAATTGTAATCGAAAAGGTTAAGAAAAGACTTGCGTTGTGGAAAACTAGACTCATCTCGTTTGGCGGGAGGCTAACTTTGGTAAAAGCGGTGTTGGGTAGTATACCGTTGTACTACTTCTCCTTGTTTCGAGTCCCGAGAGGGGTGGTGAGAGAGTTAGAGAGAGTGAGGTGAAACTTCTATTGGGGAGGAGGAGGAGGGCAAGAGAGTGACAAAAGAGCGACGGTATGGGTAAAATGGGAAAGTACACTAAAAACTTTCGAGAGAGGATGCTTGAACATCGGGAGTCTCCAATCTCTTAATTGCGGTCTCATGGCGAAATGGTGGTGGCGTTTTCTATGGGAGAAATCACTTTGTCACAAGTCATTAAAAGCTTATATGGGGATAAGGGGGACTCGGTGGGGACTCACTTGGTTTCGCTGGTGCAGGTTCGGTGTGGACGAGTGTTATTCGAATTGGTACAAAGATGGACAGCTTGGGAATCAGATTCACGAAGTCCTTCGGCAAAAGGATTGGAAACGGAAGGGAGACAAGAATTTGGAAAGAAAGGTGGCCTGGAACCGAGACCCTCGAAGAGGCGTTTCCACCGCTGTTTCGGTTAGAGGCAGAGGAAGATTCTACGGTAGCGGAGAGAGGCGAGTGAATTGATGGCGGATGGAGATGGAAATGGAATTGGAGAAAGTCACCGTGCGGGAGAGAGGGGCCGGGGAACTCCAAGATTTAATCCATATGATTGGTGGTATTCAACCGAATATGGATCGAGAAGACAAAATGGAGTGGCTCCTTGATGAATCAAAAGAATTCAAAGTAAAGAGGATGAGAGAGATAATCGAAGAGAATGATGGAGGATCGAGTGGGAACGGGGTGCAAACCGTATAGAGCAAGATAGTGCCCAAAAAGATTGGAATATTCATATGGAGAGTTCGACTAGGAAGAATTCCGTGTCGAATGCTATTAGACAAGATGTGGATTGATTTGGACACGGTGTTATGCCCGAGATGCGGAGAGTCGGCCGAAACCATGGACCATGCTCTACTAGAATGCCCGAAGGTAAAAGTATTGTGGTATCTAGTCGGGAAATGGTGGAGTAGGAATCTTGATGGGATGTCAACAATTCACGACCTCCTGCTCGAAGAAAACCAATCTGCGGCTAACGCGAAAGGAACGCATATTTGGTTCGGGGTGAAGTGGGCGTTCTTATACATGATATGGGCGAATAGAAATAAAATGGTGTTCAAAGCGGAAGAAGGGGAACTACATGAACGTTTCTTTGAATTCCAAAAGAAAGCTTTCGAGTGGATCAACGATAGAATCGGCAAAAGGAAATTGGTATGGTCGAATTGGCTAGGGGACCCAACAGCGTTGTAGTGTCTCGACTAAGTGCAGGTCTGTCGGAGGGGGTGGGGTCGAGTCTGGAGGTGGTTCGGTTACAAGGGCATGCCTGCAGGTGCTTGCCTCTTGCAAACAGTGAGTAAGCTAGCGGGCTGTTTCGTTTCTCTAGTATATCTGTGGGGCTGTTCGGGTGCAGCAACGGCTGAATTGTTGCTGATGAGATGGTTGGTTCGGAGGGTCGAGTGCGTTAGCGGAGATGACGGTAGTTACTGTTAGTTGATGTTGTACTGCTCTTCGTTGCGACTGTCTGCTAAGGAGAGTCGAAGGAGGAGTAAGCTAGTTGTTTGGTATCGAATAACCTAGCTGTTTGGAATAATCCTGCTCCTATTTTGATGGCTGGAAAAGCTAGTTGTTTGATGGTAACAGTGGCTGGATGGTTAAGACACAGTGGTTGGATGGTTAAGACACAACGACTGATTGGTTAAGTCACATCGGCTGATTGGTTAAGTCACAACGGTTGATCACACACATATGGGTGAATAGTTGGGCTAAAGCTGAGTTGAGGTACTTTATTGCTGCAGGGCTGATCTGGCTATGGAAGTGCTTTGTATGATTGTGTGGGCTGTTGCGATGGCTTATTGGTGCTCAATGGGGTTTAATGGCTATTTGGTGCTGCTGTTGTTTGCCCATCGCAAACGACTGTGGCTTCCTATTTTTGGTTTCTGTTTCGTCTGGTTTGGTTCGGTTATTTTCTGTTTTGGTATGGTTTGGTTGTATTAACATTCCTTTGGTTGGTGGTGATAAAGTTGGTTGCTTGTCGTTCAATTTTTTTTAGGTAAACAAATAATATATATAATTTTAAAGGGGGTTTTAACTAAATTTATATTAAAAGAAAAATCACTTCATATTTATTAAATAATTATTAATTTTTTTAAAATTGAATTTAAAATTATATACCTAAATTCTCGTCATCTCTAGTATTTTTAAAAAACCCTTAACAAAATCTCTAAAAAAAACTGTGTTAGCCCATCTTCACATTTCACGACAATAACAATGATTACAGGGCCCACAAAGCCTTAGAAAGCAAAGGCCCATCATATGTTGTATACACTTCGAATAAAAATGATTGCTTAGAAAATGAATCCATTTACTAACCACATAATTCAAGGATTCGTTCTTTGTAACACCCGTAATTTTTGGGTAAGTACAATTTAAGTTACTGTAGAAATCGATCTTTTAAGAGAAATAGAGGAAATATGAATTTTGTCTTAGATTCTAGATTTTATAGTCTTGTTGGATGAAGAATTCAAATACGAGTCCAACGGTTCTTTCCGGAACAAAATCGAAGCTAAAACGAAGCAGTTGTGGCCAAAACAATTTTCGATACAATCTATGAGAAAGTTATAAAGTGTTTATGAAAAGTTATGTGAAGGTTTTATGAAATGCTATGAGAAAGTTATAAAGTGTTTTAAACGATTTTTGAGAACTGTCAGGAGGGAGCTCACTAGACCTCATGGTCTAACCCTCGCATTTTCCAAACTAAACCTTTTCAGGTAAGCAGATAGTAGGAGGCTCAAGTAATTGAGCAAGAGCAGGATAGAGTACAGATGCAGATAGAGACAGTGTCACTCATACTTTTGTAGGTAGTTATTCTCAGTTGTGTACAGTTTGTTTCCGCCAACCTATGTTTTGAGACAGATATAGTAAATTTTGGGACCCAGTATTGTAAAGCTTATTATTTATTGCTATGCACGTCTCATTTTAGACTGGGTTGTTACAATTGGTATCAGAGCCATAGTTTAAGGGATTTAGGTGACCGGACGTGCCTAAACTTAAACTTTGGGAGTAGAAATCACAATTGAGAATCAGGAAATGCGTTAGGAGGACACTATTATAGAAATAGGACTAATAGGGTACCGAGGACAGTCATGTAAGGTAAGTTTGGGATTACACCTGGCCAGTGTAATTGCGAACTTACAGGTATATGTATGTGCTTAATCTGCCTTATTATTCCGAAGTTGTAGTCTTAAGCTAGCTGGTGTGTTGTGTTCTAGTAATCTAAAATGTCAGTAAGATCCCTGAGAGGTAGATTAAGACCCATTGTTGGGAAGCATCGTGAAAGATCATTTATGATGGGATGTATGTACATCGTAGAGAAGAAATATTGTTGGAATGTTACGAGCCGTCTAGAGGTAGATCTTCGTGGATTCGGAGGAGGTGAATGATTGGTTTTGGGTAAGACTCATGGTTCTGGAGAGTCCCAGTTCTAGAAATCGTGGGGGTAGATCCGTTGGGATGTAAAGAAAGGATAGTGTCGAGGTCTTGAAAGTGTCATTTCAAGAGCGAGTAGAGGATTAGAGCCTTGACTCTTTAGTCGAGCTTTTCAGCGGCGGAGTGAAAACGTGTAGAGGTAGAATGTGAGGTGATTTGGTCAAGACGAAAATAGTATGGAATGGTTGAGAAAGTGGGCCATTGAATGTATGTATAGAAAGTTATTGCAAGGCCGAGAGGGAGACCACTGGTCGAAAGTAGAGTGTCAAAGATAAGTTGTGTGAGTAAAGCGATTGACCTTGTTTGAGTGAGTAGCCTTCAATTGCAAGTAGAGTTTCATGCATTGAGTTCGTATATGGGTACATGAGATTTTTCATAAGTAAAGTAAATGTGTAAATATCAATTTTGAGCGGATATGAGTCGGCATGTGCAAGCGTATGTTTAAAGAAAAATGCAAATCCATTTACATCGCACCATGAAGTCTCGAGGTTTACGATTTGCAAAATATTCCACTCTTTTCATGATAAGTTAAATTGTTGCAAAAAGTCAAGAAAACGATTGAATGCAAAACTTTTATAACCAAAATGAGTATTGACATGGTGATGTCATAAAAATGAGTGCGAGAGCCGACTGGTTTACTTCGTGTTGGTTATTCCTTTCAGAATTTTGTCGTATGAAAGGATTTTCATCCAATATATTCCTATCGTAACAACATATTTTTGGTTGAGTAAGATTAAGTTTTACGGAAAGTTGCATGCAAACGATTCTCGAGATCGATGTGCAGGGCATTGAAGTTATGAGAATGTTGGGGTCGTGTGTACCCAAGTCGTTTCCAAGTGTTGTTTCTTTAAAATTGATAAAAAGTGTGAAATGGTTTACTTAACGCGTTGTCATGCATGAAGGCTATGAACTCACTAGGTCGTATAGTACTACATTTTAAGCTAAGGAAGAACTCCTAGAGTGGAGAGGTGTTGGATAAATCAAGGGAGAATGTTTGTAGTTCTGGTATTTGTGTTCAAGAGGAGGGGTGAACAGTGGAAGAGTCGGAAGTGGACTTTAGTGTCGGTTGTATGAGGGTCTGTACCCTTGTGTGGTGACTGGAAATACAGTTGCCGAGGGACGGTTGTGTTCAAGGGAAGGACTAGAAGTCATCAAGGTGTTGGTATTAGCAACTCGTTATGAGTAGTGTGGTGAAGTAGGAATGGAATATCCTCGACGTCAAATAAGAGTCTTAAAGCGATCTTGCAATATTGACGTTGCACGAGTGAGTTTGAAATGAGAACGTCGGGATGTGAATTTGATTATGATATGTTGGAAGGATTAGGTTCAGTAAGGGACCCTTGTTGAAGAATAGGTTAAGGAAGTATCAACAGGTCAACTATTGACGTGAAAGTCGGCCGTTGTGTAAGGTGTATGAGGCCGAAGACTTGATCAGAAGGTTGAAAGTTGAAGGACCACCTTGTAGGGGGTGTTAAGACAGTGAAAGACTGCTGTTTTAGATAAGCGTTTTACTTACGAGGTGGATGGTTCGTAAAGGATGAAGTATTTAGCACAAATGAAGTGAGTGTGTAGATTATGTCGATCTGTGAGGAAGTGTGCCCTGTCTATGTAATGGTTTGGAATCACAAAGAGCTAGCAAGAAACAAGTATGTTAGAGTTAATCAGAAACTCGTAAGTTGTGGTTCAACTAGAGCTGGGGAGAGACGAAGTAGCGAGATAGACTCAGTTATTTACGCGGGAGAACATGAAGGTAAGCTGGAGTTATGTACAAATGACCATGAGAGACCTGGTCTGCAGTAAGATGTTATGGGTGGAGAATGTACAGATGAGTAGTGGCATCAATTGCCAAGATAAATGTGTCAGCCGGTGTGTGATGTGATGTTAGACAGACGAAGCATCAGATTGAAGTTTTTCGGGGTTTTCGGACTAGGTGTACGATTTGTTAATCAAGTCGTTGGAGTACGTGGTTTGTAAGTTGGCGTTGTGACACGACCATGAGAAATCAAGCGTCTTGGGTTGTGTGAGTCGCTAAGTAAGTATATTTTGGAATCACTGGAAGATTAAAGAAGATGTTGGATGAGTGAGCCTAAGAGGTGGTGTAGTAGATGCTAAATCTTTAAGGAATGTGAATTGTTTCCTTTTGTGCGAAAGGATTAGTTCGAGAAGGTAACGATTGGAAATCAAGGAGCGTGTAGTGACTTTGATCACCGGTGTCATTTCGAGATAACTAGTTTGGATGCCTTAGTTTAGAATTTTGGTTATGTGTAATAATGAGAACGAGTTATCAGCATGTGGAAATATCGGAAGAGAGGGGCAAGTAACGTTTGGTGGGCGGTGCTCCACGTTAACGTGGGGAGGCGAAGATAGTATGTCGGGACAAATGAGTAGGATGGAAGCAGTAAGCTTGGCAGTAACACCGAAAAGGTGGAGTAGGGTGTGTAGATCGTCATCAGTAAGTGTGCGAACCCCTAGAAAGAGTATAGAGGAAGAGGATTTGTGCATGTCTTTGTGCGGGAAAGAAGTGGAAAAGGGCAGTTGAGTGAGTTGAGTTGGTGATGTCGTGAGGGGCAGTTGAGTTGAGTTGAGTTAGTAAAGATTAAAGTTTTGTGAGGAAGGTGTAAAGTCGAAAGTTCAGGGGCTAACTTTGTAAGTTTTGGGGCAGGTATAAAAAGCCTCAAATAGGGCTCAAAACCCTAGAAATCATTTTAGTGATGGTGGCTTAGAGAAATATAGAAAGAGGAGAAAGAGATCGTTCAAGTGCAAAGGGAAGCTCCATCAAATTTCAAGTTAGAAGAGAAGGTGGAATTGGGGTCTGATCCTACTCTATCTGGTAATCCATAATCCCAAACCTTATGTTGTTGTTATGTTGGATTATTGAGTATTGAGAGAGTTTTGATTAAAAAGGGGAAATGATGCTTAAAGGGAGAAATTAGACAACAAATCGTGTTTTTAGCTAAGAGTTTAGAAATGTAATGAGCTAAATATGTTATGTTGTTGTTTTGCTCAAAGATCGATGGGTTAAGAGCATCTAACAGGTTTCTGCCTCAAGAAGAGTATCGCAGTCGTCGTCCGGAAAGGGGGTGTACAAGTATCCGAGTAAGTTTCCTGTTACCAGTAGTTTCCGGATAGAGTGATTGTCCGGATAGTATGGGCGATCCGGTAAGCTAGTTCGTCCGGTAAGCCTAGTCACCCGGTAGTTCGTGCGTCCGGAAAGTTTGGACGTCCGGATTGTAGTTTTGTCCGGAATGCAAGTAAGTTCCGGTAAGTTAGTATCCGGTAAGTTGAGTCAGGATAGTGTCCGGAAAGTTGGTATTAGGGTCTGAGCAGTTTATATCTCGTCCATTTCTCAGGTAACCCGATTGAAGGTCAGAAGCAAGTAAGGAAAGATATTAAAAGCATCAGGTGAGTTTTCTAACTAAAATACGTGACTTTTAACGTGTTTTCTAAAGTAAGTACATGATGAGAAATGCCATGTTTTATTCCTATGCTGTTAACTGCATGAAAGTTTATTTAAATTTTTTATATGAGATGTAAATTGGCTAAGACGGGAGGTAGACCCGCCAGTGCTCATGCCGGGAAGGTGACCCGTTTATGCCATGGAAGGGAGTATCCAGTAAGGCAGTGTGAGACTGACTCGTTGTCACTTTCGGGTGACTTCAGGGTGCCATTTACGATTGCGGATTTATCCGTGAAAGTGTTTATGAAAAGTTATGTGAAGGTTTTATGAAATGCTATGAGAAAGTTATACAGTGTTTAAAACGATTTTTGAGAACTGTCAGGAGGGATCTCACTAGACCTCATGGTCTAACTCTCGCATTTTCCAAACTAAACCTTTTCAGGTAAGCAGATAGTAGGAGGCTCAAGTAATTGAGCAAGAGCAGGATAGAGTACAGATGCAGATAGAGACAGTGTCACTCATACTTTTGTAGGTAGTTATTCTAAGTTGTGTACAGGTTGTTTCCGCCAACCTATGTTTTGAGACAGATGTAGTAAATTTTGGGACCCAATATTGTAAAGCTTATTATTTATTGCTATGCACGTCTCATTTTAGACTGGGTTGTTACAGTTATAGTGACCGCGATTGTGACACTGTCGCATGTCACAATCGCACACGAGTGCCAGCCTGCATAAATCCGATTTTTAGCCTCATTCTTCATTTCTTCATAACTTTTGCATCCTAACTCCGATTTTGTTGATTCAAGTTACTATAGCTTCGGTTTTGAGAGCACCTCAAGGATAGACTAAGGGTGGTTCGCATAATGATTTCTGAAGGAATGGAATCTGTCAAAGGATTTGGAATCTGGAATTGAATGTTATCATATTTGATCAAGTGTTTGGTTGGCAGGAAATGGAATTGAATCTGTCCATGAATTTGAATCTGTCTGTTTGGTTTGGAAAGGAATCAAAATGGAATAATGAAAAATGACAAAAATACCCTTTCTTTGATTTTGATATTATTTATTTCTAATTATAAACAATTATAAAATTAATATTTAATGGGGAATAAATATGTAATTTACCATTATAAACAATATATAAATATGTAATTTACCATTATAAACATTATATAAAAATGAATCAGTTGCCTTCCACTTCTCCTCCTCAATTTTTTTTTGACCTAGCCGCCATCATTGAAAGAAACCAAAGTGCAGAGGAGTATCGATTAAGAAACCAAAGAAGAAAACGATGGGGAAAAACGTTTATGTAGTAGATCGTTGAGAGAAACCAAAGCCTAAAGGAGGAACGATTAGTTCGATCGAGACACCAGAGTGGGAAACGATGGGGGAAACATTTATGCAGTCGATCGTTTTACGAAGCCATCAAAGGAAGCGTTGGGGAAAAACGTTTCTGCAATCTATCCTCGAGAGACGATCTGGAAAAATTGCACCAGAGAAACGATCTGCAATCTATCCTTGATCGAGAAACCAGAAAAAAGGACACGATCTTGGAAAAATTGTTCTGCAGGAAACGTTCGGCCAGAGGAGGAAACGATCATTCAATAGTCAATACATAAACCAGATAAAGAAGTCATCCTTCGTTGATGAGCCTGAGGAAGAAACAATAGGGAAACCAAAGAAGCAAATGATCGGCAGTTTAATGAGGGCATATTTGTCATTTTTAAGATTTGGGTTGGAATGGATTTCAATTCCATCAGTTTTGTGAAGGAATGGTGAAATCCATATTTGAAGGAATCTTTGGAATTCAATTCCATTCCTTAGGTAACCAAACGTCACAATGGAATTTGGTCAACGGAATTGACCATTCCAATTCCATCGAATTCCAGCGGAATCGACGAACCAAACACACCCTAAGAGTATGGAAGCTTATTGGAATATTCAAGAGTGTTTTGTGGTGGTAAGCTCCTCATCTCTCACATTTTCAAGCTAGGGTTTGATGTGTTCTTCATTTTCTCTTCTCTCCTTTACATTTTATCTTAGGTTTTTTATATTTGGAGGTGAATGAAACACTTTGCAAGTGTTGGATCTTAAAGCTAGGATTTGTTGCTTGTGGATTCAAGTTTTCACCAAGAAAACTCAAAGTTTGGGGGTAAAACCTAGATTTAGCCTAAATATAGCAATGTGAGTTCACATTGATTTGTGAAAACGTTGTACATGCCAAAAATGTTATTTTAAAGTATTTATGTGTTTTAAATGAAATTATCAATTGTTGAGCTATTTGGTGGGTTTTGAGTATTTGAAGTGTTTAACTTTATAAACCTTTTAAAATATCCACATTTAGGATTTTTAGGTAATTTGATAAATGAATCATAAATGAAAGTGTTTTGATGAATTATTGCATAAATGGAGATTATTTGGTAAAAATGCACTTTTAGTGTATGTTGGAAATATGCATAGTTTGTATTATGGTACGTTTTGAAAATATGAACGTGTGAGTCATTGGATTTTAGTCATTCCCGACCTTGTGAACATTTTGGGAAATTGTAAAACCTTTTTGGTTGTGGGCCGAAGGCCAACTGTGAATTGAGAGACGAAGATTTTGGGTAAAGATGTATGTTGGTTTATGTAACCATATTGGCTCATATTTAGCCAAACGTTTATTTTGCCTCTTTGGGCCCGATTTATACTCAAATGAGTCTTCGGGATATTTTCCCGGTTTTGGTAGCTCGATAAGGAGCTTTAGATGTGTTATGCACTTAATGGTATTTTATTTGAGAGTTACATGTTTTGAATGCGTTAGTTCATTCGTCTGGGGTCATGTAACGTTTAAGACTATAATTCATTGGATCCATAGACATACGAGTTAGTCAGCTGTTTAATGGGACTTTATCCCTGTTTTGGAACTAGAAATATATAGGGTTAACGGAGGACTCGAGGTATAGATCGTGGGTGGTTGAACTCGATGACTGTGTAATCCTTAGCGAAGGACTCAAGGTACATACCGTGGATGGTTGAACTTAATGACCGTGTGAGCCGTAGCGGGGGACTCAAGCTATCAACCGTAAGTGTTGGAGCTCGATGACGTCAGGCCATAGATATTATTATTTCTAGTGAACGAGTATGGCTACGATCGACGGAGGACTCGGGCTATAGATCGTGGGTGGTTGAACCCGATGATCGTGCGGTTCATAGCGGAATTTTATAACATAGATATGTGACCTATTTTCGTGTTCCGTCACATTCAATGGAATCGGGTCTCCCCCGTCACCAAATGGTGGAATTTGGATTTATTATTTGTGGACAAAGATTATTTGCGTTTTGACACATTTAATGTTATTTGTTGTTTATATTGGTTGTTTTGGGGTGTTGAGTATAATCCATGCTTTCGGTGATGTATTATATTTATATAGATTGTTCTCATCCTCGTTTGGATGTTTTGAATAATAGAGATTTATTCACGTTTTTATAATTGGAAATCAAATATTTATTCACATTTTAAGTGAGTTTTGGGTTTGAGTCCATTTTTGAGAATTGCTTTATATTGGAGTTTCGTCACAAAATTTGTATGCGTTGAAAAATGGGTGGTTTGCATTTAATATAAATCCTTTTTGGAACTCATGATTTACGTTGTACTTTTCTCGTCTTACGACTTTATATAACCATGATAAAAACTTTTGAACTCACTAGACGTTAGCCTAACATTTTTATTTGTCGGCATGTGCAACAGTTCCTGTTGGAAAATAGTTCTAGTGACACTGTGAATAAATGAGTGCTAGTTGTGTGCTCGAGAAATGTATAGATTGGTGAAGTTTTTCGCATTTATTTTTGGGAATAGCAACTGGTATTTGGGTTAAGTAACACCCGACCTTATTTAGTCTTGGTGTATGACTTAAGCTATTAAATGTTGAAGTTATTCCGTTTTAAATTTTGAGGTAATTCCAATGATGAATTGTAGAAGGGATTTTATTTTTATTTAGTTATTTTATTGAAGTTTTATTTAGTTGATTTTTCCAAAATTTGAGGGTGTTACACTCTTGTTCGTAGTTGTATTGTCATTCTCTTTAAAATAAAAAGAAAGCCAACATTAATGACTTGCTTCATCCACTTTGAAATAGTTATAAATACGTCGATATGTGCCAATACAGTTGTAAAGTATAAACATATCTTAGTCTCATTCAATGTGTAAACAACGAGGTTACGAGTTGTAATTACAAACAAAAATAAATCCACGTTGTCTTGTCCGGTTAATATACTGTAAAACAACTCCTCATCATTAAGCTAATATCCAAAGCTAGTACATCCATTAAAAGACATGTCAACATAAAACTAAGAGCATCTCCAACAGCTTTCCCATTTTGGAGAAAATGGGAAAAATGAGGATTTTGGAACACAAATAAGCTCCAACAGCTTCCCCAAAAGTTTCCCCAAAATGGGGATAATAGGATTTTCCCCAAAATTTTCTCCAAATTTGGAGAATACTCCAAATATGATTACCAAGTGTTTTTCCAAATATGGGGAATCTGTTGGAGATGGGTGTAATTTTTTTTGGGGATTTTGACTTTTGCTTCCCCATTTTGGAAATTTTTTGGGGAAGCTGTTGGAGATGCTCTAAAAGACTAGTTTTCTTTGTTGCCCTGATACTATTTGCGATTAGTTAGCAAGTCAAATCAATCCCCAACCAATGACTATGAGAGTAATGAATGGTTAAAAGGAGATGAAGTTTGAAGGGAGATGTCAGAGTGGTAAAGGCAAGGAAATATTGGTGGAGGTCACAACGGTGGCTAGTGCCTACAAACTGGAGGAATTAGGGTATCTTCAATGGGTAACGTTAAATCCATAAAATTTGGTGCATACAACAAATTTTCTTCAATGGGTGACATCAAATCTTGCACCATAATGTAAAATTCCATGTTCTTTTTATCTTCTCCAATTGATGTAAATTTAAACGTAAATGAAGAAGTCTGACTAAGATAAGTACTACTGAAAATTAATATTTACCTAATGCTTTATATTAAGTGTTGATTGAGTAAAAAAAAGACCAACATGCCCCTTTTCTTATTGGAAAATGATATTTATAGTACATTTAATACAAGACTTTTTGATAAACAAAGAATTTGTAAAAATATTGAAGTCTCATGGGATATGATGACATGTTTGTACAACAAGACATTTTTGACAAAGAACATCAATTAATTGATTTGTTCATGCCCTAAAAATTGACGTACAACCATTAAATCTTGAGAAAGCAAAGTGCTATTTTCACCAAAACTCCCTCCCACCTCCTCTCTACGACTCTATGGTCATCACTTCCATTCAAAGATTGAAAATGGGTTTAAAAAACGGTACATATTCTTTAATGATTACACCATTCCATATTCTTTCTCTAGAACTATTTGAAGCTATAGTTGTTGAAACACCGTTGATCTCCTGTATATACGTTGCTTTGCTACTTGCAACGAGCTATTGTTGCTAAAAGGAAAGGTTTACGTTGTCATTTCTTCAAGTTGCACGAGAAAATCGAGTCATTTGTTAAGCAGATTAAAGAACAAGGCTACAAGTTTCTAACTCCGAAGCTCTTGGCTGCGTATTTTAGACCCTCACTTTTTGCTCTTCGAGCTTTGTGAATGCTAGTCCCAGTTTGAATTGGTTTATCAGTTCAAATTCTTCTTCCGATTCCTCTATATGACAATGTTTTCACCCCTATGTTGGGCTTCCAACAAATGGGATATCCAAGACTCAACTTGAGTATTTGTTTACTTGACTGAAAATAGAAGCCGTTTTCGTTGATTCTTCGTCGTCTATCACATGTAAGCTTCAAGAAATATGTTGAATCATAGAAGTGTGCCTGCCATGGAGTTACATGACGAGGGAAAGGGCAAGTAAAGAAATGTTGACCGCTGTCTTCGATCGACGGTTGCTTACACTTATGTCTGTCTTTGGTAAAAGGACGGTCAATACATAACCAACAATGAACACCTTTAACTTGTTTTGGTAAATATAAACACTCCATCTCTTTCTTAAGTAGGAGGCTCTTACCTAATAAGGCCGTGCGTACCACCTTCGGGTACCACGGCGGGTTTACCATCGGGTTGGGGGCGGGTAGGGCGGGTTGACGGTACGGGTAGGACGGGTTCACATCGGGTTCATGGTCGCGGGTAAGGGTGGGTTCGGGAACCCGGCGTAATTTTATATTTTTTTTATTTTTTTTAAATATAACCGTTTACCAACGGCTCTTTTTTTATTTTTTTTTCAAATTATACACACTATATATATTAACCTCTACCACCTTCATTTTTTCACACCAAAAAATATCTCAAATTAATACTTTCTTCCATTTCTTTCAAATTCAATACTTTCAATACTTTTTTCCATCATGAAGTCAAACACCACACCTACATCCCGTTGTAACCGATCGAGGAGTTCGGATACACCGCAACAAGACCCGAACGTTGGTTTCCAACAATTTCAGCAACACCCTTATATTCTTCATCAATTTACATATCAATGTTTGCTCCAACAAGATTTTACTCCCGCTAATCACCAACTTCCTCAACCCGCGGCTTTCAACACCGGAATCGATCTCGAAGAGGAGTTTGTTCCTGAAACCCAAGAATCGCAAACACTACGATCGATCTCGACACAACAATCAAACCCGGAACGACAACCAAACCCGACACCAACGCAAGAGGTGGCATCAGGGTTCAGTTGTAATTTTGTAATTTTTAATGAATGTTATGATTTTTTATTTTTATTATTTATCTTATTTTTATTTATTAAAAAATATATGAATATTTTTATTTTGTTAAATAATTAAATGTATAAATAAAAGAATTAAAAAAGTTGATGTGACAATCGGGTTCAGTGGGTTCGATAGGAAGCGATACTCTACTTTAGGGTAAGGAGGGTAGAAAAGAGAAAAACTGATGTGACGCTGAGGTGGCATCAGGATTCAGTGGGTTCGTGGGTTGGCGGTACTCATGGTCTAAGGCCATCCGTAGCCCAGCGGGATGGAGGGCGGGATGGAGCGGGAAGGGCTACGGCCCATGCGGGGCGGGATGGAATCCGGGGATGGGATCCCGATCCATCCCGAAGGGTTTTTAAATTTTTTTTTTTTAATTAAATTTTTAAAAATAAAGCCGTTCAACGGCTCTTTGTAAAAAAAAAATTCTCAATTTAATCCCACTATATATTTAACCCTCAACCTCTTATTTCTCACACCTCTCAACCTCTTATTTTTCACACCTCTCAAATTCTCTCAACCTCTTATTTCTCACACCTCTCAAATTCTCTCAACCTCTATATTTTAAACAATATGGATTCGCCACAACCCGGTTCACCAACCGCATCATCATCATCCGTAGACACCGACGAGTTGTTGAATCTACAAAGGGAAATTTTTCGACATACTGCACAATCGCTGTATGGTAGCACCGCCTCATCGTCAACAAGAGAGAGGGCCGCAAACATTGAAAGAGGTCGAGTAACTGCAAACGAGCGGCTTATGCGGGACTACTTTGGCGTCAACCCGATTTATACACCGGATATGTTTAGGCGGCGGTTCAGGATGAGCAGACAACTATTCGAACGAATAGTTGAAGATTTAGAAGTAGGGTATCCGTATTTTAGACTTCGGTTTGACGGGTTAGGCAAACAAGGTTTTTCTCCGATACAAAAGTGTACTTCCGCTATTCGGCAATTGGCGTATGGAGTAGCTGCTGACGCACTTGACGAGTACATCCGTATGGGAGAGAAAACATCACGAGATTGTCTGTACAAATTCTGCACAGGTATTATTGAACTGTATGGTAAAAAATATTTACGCAAGCCTACTTTTATTGATATTCAGAAGTTGTACGCCGCGCATGAAGCTAAACACGGATTTCCCGGCATGCTTGTAACATCCCTTATCCCATATACATGACGTATTACACAATATAACACAATTAAATATAAGAAACAAACTTCACTTTACATGTACGGTCCGGTAGTCTTTTACAAATAGAAAGAAAACATTTGAAATACAATCTTTGTGCTATTTGCATCCATAACACTTAACATTCCATTACAACTACTAAATAAGTCAAAAGCTTCGTCTTAGTCTTCCTTACTAGCCATCCATCTCATACTCTACTTACTTGCCCTTACCTGATCCGCCACCTGGAATACATATTTTTAAAACAAAATGAGGATTAGACCTGTTGGTCTAAGTGAGAAACCCCTGTTAGTTTTAAAACCATTTATATAAACTTCATTCATATAAATCACGCCACATAATTACATATATCCAATTAAGCTCACACCTCGTGCACCTTTCCTTCTCATTTCCTCCTGGCCATATTAGTGGTAGCAAGCCAACTAATAATATACAACGCTGTACAACATCTACAGCCAAACAACGCTATACAAGTTCTATAGCCAATCACACCGGTCTTAAACCCGGCCAACGTATTATAACACGGTTATAATACACATGTAAGTACAATATCTCACTATATTGTAATTCGCATATACCATACATATACACATAATCACTAATTATCACATTCTCAAACCATACGTATATATATTCCAGTTGAAATTACTTTTAAAGTAAAACTCACCTCGTTGCTTTATCCAAAACCTCCGGATCCTTTATCTGTCAATTCGATCTTTCTCCCAAAGTTCACAAAATCTGTAATCAATTAATTACGAAACATTTAACAGTCGAGAATACTAAATGAATCTAAATAGTCTAAAAATCCCATTTTGCTATCTCGGCCAACACTCTCTCGCAACTCTCTCTCTCTTTCCTCGCAACACACTCTCTCTCGCCACCTTCTCTGTCTCTTCCTCGCAACACACTCTCTCCTCGCAATCATGGCTTGCGAGCCCTAACTCCCTCGCAGCTAAAGGCTTGCGAGCCCTAACTCCCTCGCAGCTAAAGGCTGCGAGCCCTAACTCCCTCGCAGCTAAAGGCTGCGAGCCCTAACTCCCTCGCAGCTAAAGGCTGCGAGCCAAAAATCCCATCGCAACCAAGGCTTGCGATTCTTATGAACATTCATAAACCTCTCAATTCACTGAGTTCATCTTTTACCCAGATTTACAGATATGTTTCATACTACCATAGAACACTATCCCAAACCCAAAATACACATATCTTATCAAAACACCAAAACCCACCTACATACCTATTTATCAACTTATAATTATAAAAGGGATAGGTTATAAATGATTGTTACCTTTACTTCCTTGAACTGATCTTAATAATCCAGCTGAAACTCCACAGCTTCCTTCTTCTTCTTCTTCCTAAATTTCCTCTCAACCCTCTCTTCTCTCTTTTCTCTCCTTTCTCTCTGTCGTGAACCAATAACACACACACCTTGTTTTCCTTTTTTGCCAAGTCTCTACAATGAGACACCTCATCTCAATAAAATAAAAAGAGGCGGTGGATGAAGATAAATATCTTCATAGCTACCAAACAAACCCCATACTTTCATCAAATTGCAAAACACACCCTTAAACTTCCATATTAACCAAACTTTTACCCTAAATATTTTATTATAAACTTATTCAATTTAACGATAAGGGTTTTAAATAACGACTTTACCCGGGGTATTACATCATCTCCCCCTTAAAAGAATTCCGTCCCGGAATTCAGTTAAGCAAAAAGGTGAGGGTATTTGGCTCTCATGTCCGATTCGGTTTCCCACGTGGCATCCTGACCTCTATGATGCCTCCACTGAACCTTCACTTGCCTGATCTCCTTATTCCGCAGCACTTTGACTTTATGATCAACTATTGCTTCCGGTTCTTCCACATAATTCAGTCTTTCGTCGACTTGTATCTCTGGTAGGGAGACTGCCTAATCTTGAGTAACTAAACACTTTCGGAAGTTTGACACGTGAAATGCATTATGAATTCTGCTCAACTCTGGTGGAAGTTCTAATCTGTAAGCTACGTCCCCGATCCTTTCAGTGATTGCAAATGGTCCAATATACCTTGGGCTAAGCTTACCCTGTCGACCGAATCTGATGACTCCTTTCCACGGCGAAACCTTTAACATTACATAATCCCCAATTTGAAATTCCAACGGCTTTCGACGGCGATCCGCGTAACTCTTCTGTCTATCTTGAGCCACTTTCAATCTTTCTCGGATCTGTGTAACCTTATCGGCGGTTAACTGAACTATTTCCGGCCCCGCTAACTGTTTCTCTCCCACTTCGTTCCAACACAGAGGCGTTCGACATTTCCTACCATACAGTACTTCAAACGGTGCCGCTTGTATGCTGGAATGATAACTGTTGTTGTAAGCGAATTCGATTAACGGCAAATGCTTATCCCACGATCCCCCAAAATCAACAATACAAGCCCGGAGCATATCTTCTAAGGTCTGAATTGTTCGTTCACTCTGTCCATCTGTTTGAGGATGATACGCCGTACTTAACTTTATCTGAGTCCCCATTTCCCTTTGAAAGCTTCTCCAAAATCTTGAAGTAAAACGACTATCACGATCAGAAATGATCGAGATTGGAACTCCATGTCGAGTTACTATTTCATTAATGTATAACTTAGCTAATCGCTCCAATGAATCGGTTTCCTTTATTGGTAGGAAGTGTGCAGACTTTGACAACCTGTCGACGATCACCCAAATAGAATCGAACCCCTTCGGAGTTCTTGGTAGCTTTGTGATAAAGTCCGTGGTAATCTGCTCCCACTTCCACATAGGTATTTCTAGTCGTTGTAGTTGACCAAATGGCTTTTGATGTTCGATCTTTACCTTCTTACAAGTATCACACCGTTCTACATACTGAGCAATCCCTCTTTTTATCCCCGGCCACCAATAGAATTGCTTTAGGTCTTTATACATCTTGTTTGTACCTGGGTGAATAGCGAAACGGGATTGATGAGCTTCTTGTAAAACACGATCACGTAACCCACCCAAACGAGGTACCCACACTCTGTTTCCCAGACACAATAACCCCCGATCATCTTTTACTAGCAATGCTGACATCCCCGTTAACCGTTCTGATTTCAGATGTTCATCCTGATAAGCCTCCACTTGACACTTCTGCAATTCGTCAAATATGTTGGGTAGGAGTTCAGTTCGTATTGAAACAACTTTTATTGTTCCACTCCTTTCTTGACGACTGAGCGCATCTGCCACTACATTCGCCTTTCCCGGGTGATAAAGGATTTCACAGTCGTAATCATTCAGCAATTCCAACCATCTCCTTTGTCTCATATTTAGTTCCTTCTGATCAAAGAGATGTTGAAGACTCTTGTGGTCAGTATAAATCTGACATTTGGAACCATACAGATAATGTCTCCAAATTTTTAACGCGAAAACGACTGCAGCAAGCTCCATATCGTGCGTAGGATACTGCCGTTCATGATCCTTCAGTTGGCGAGAAGCATAAGCTATAACCTTTCCACGCTGCATAAGCACACAACCCAATCCCAATTTAGACGCATCACTGTAAACGACAAAGTCTTCAGAACCTTCAGGTAGTGATAGAATCGGTGCGCTGCATAGTTTCTCTTTCAATATCCGGAAGGCCTCGTCTTGTTCTGCTTTCCACTCAAACTTTAGGTTCTTCCGGGTCAGCTTAGTCAATGGCGTTGCGATTCGAGAGAAGTCTTTTATAAATTTTCGATAGTAACCGGCTAAACCCAGAAAACTGCGTACCTCTGTTGCTGTCTTAGGTTGTTCCCACTTTTCAACTGCTTCTACTTTCATCGGATCGACTTGTATACCTTTCTCAGAAACCACGTGCCCCAGAAATTGTACTTTCCGTAACCAGAACTCACATTTTGAAAATTTTGCATA
This sequence comes from Saussurea involucrata, assembly GCA_033807775.1. Taxonomy (NCBI): domain Eukaryota; kingdom Viridiplantae; phylum Streptophyta; class Magnoliopsida; order Asterales; family Asteraceae; genus Saussurea; species Saussurea involucrata. Next base: position 171,814,432 of record CM066321.1, read on the forward strand.
CAACCTTTCCTTCTTCAGCAGCTCTAGAATCAAACGAAGATGTTGCGCGTGCTCTTCCTTGGATCGAGAATAGATAAGAATATCATCGATAAAAACAATTACAAATTTATCGAGATACGGCTTACATACCCGATTCATCAAATCCATAAAGGCAGCTGGAGCGTTCGTCAATCCAAATGGCATTACTAAAAATTCATGATGACCATACCTCGTTCGAAAAGCAGTCTTTAAAACGTCTTCTTCTTTAACTTTCAGCTGGTGATAACCGGACCTTAGATCAATCTTGGAGAAATAGCAAGCTCCAACTAACTGATCAAAGAGATCATCAATTCGGGGTAGCGGATACTTGTTCTTTATCGTGCGCTTATTCAATTCTCGGTAGTCAATACACATTCTCATCGACCCATCTTTCTTTTTCACAAATAACACTGGTGCTCCCCACGGCGAAGAACTAGGTCTGATGAAACCCTTATCGGATAGATCTTGTAGTTGTGCCATCATCTCTTTCATCTCTGGAGGTGCCAAACGGTACGGTGCACGGGCTACAGGAGTGGCTCCAGGAATTAAGTCTATACCGAACTCGACTTGTCTAACTGGCGGAAGACTGTCCAATTCTTCAGGGAATACTTCAGGGAATTCACTAACGATAGGAATATCTTCCATCCTAATCTTTTCCGGCTTAACATCTATCACGTAAGCCAAGTAACTCTGACAACCCTTATTCACACACTTACGTGCCTTTACTAGTGATATAAGACAGGACTGATGATTCCTACGATCACCATAAATCACTACCGGTCCTTTCTCAGGCAATATAACATTTATTATCTTCTTGTCACACACTATAATAGCCTGATTCTCAGCCAACCAGTCCATTCCCACTACTACATCAAATTCTATCAAAGTTATAGGAAACAATTGTATAGGCACTCCACACCCTTCGATATTAATCACACAACCATCAAATACTTCGCTAACCGACACTTGGTTATCATTTGCAGTATCTACTAATAGAGAATGATCTAACAATTTAGGTTTCAAACACAAACAAGCAGCAAATGCAGGAGACACAAACGATCTGTTTGCACCGGAATCAAATAACACCTTAGCACGTGTAGAGTTTATCAAAAATGTACCTGTGACCACATCTGGAGTTTCCTCCGCTTCTTTCTCAGTCATCTGAAATGCGCGACCTCTGGTTACTGGCGGTTCCAGTCTTGGCACTACTGGTTTAACATTTGCTGGCCTGCCTGATGACCCACCTTGCTGCATCCTCCCTCGCGGACAGTTTGATTGGAAATGATCCGGAGAATTGCATAAGAAACATAGCCGCGATACCTTACAATCCTTAATGACGTGCCCAGTCTTCCCACACTTATAACATGCTCGCAAATCACCTTGGCAGTTTCCTTGATGGACACGGTTGCACTTCGGACATGGTCTTTCCGCTAGTCGAAACGGCGGACGGTTTTCATACCTTTGAAATCGGGACCTCTTCGGATCATATTGCGGTCCTTCCCACTTTCTCTTTCCGATACTCTTATCTCCCGTATCCCTTCTCATATCTCGTTCAACATTTTCCGCTGCATCAACTGCAGCTGAAAAGGTATCGGGTCCCTTTGCAGTCACTAACCTTCTAATCTCTGAGTTCAACCCAAAGATAAACCTTTCTATCTTCATCGCTTCTGTAGCGACATAGTATTCTGCAAATCGAGATTTTTCCAGAAAGCTAGCAGTATAATCTCGAACGGATAAGCTTCCTTGTTGCAAATTCATGAATTCTCCTTCCAGTTGTTTGACGGCTGCTTGGGGACAAAATGCGTTCCTGTAGACTATCACAAATTCTTCCCAAGATAGGGTAGAATAAACATCGGATCCTTTTGAATGAATAAACGATTCCCACCAATACAACGCATCTCCTTTCAACATGGCTGCCCCGTACAATACTCTATCTTCGTCCGCACACTTACTCGTTTAAAAAATGGCTTCAATTTCCTTCATCCACCTCATTGCTTTCACCGGATCCCGATCCCCTGAGAATGTCGGAGGCTTGCAGCTAAGAAACATTTTGTAATCACATTTTCTCATTACCGGTAAGACCGTTGGGGTAATTGGCATCTCCTCTTCAAGAGTAGGGTCTGGTCTTTCTGTTTCAGTATTATGAGCTTGGTTGGGCATAGCTTGAATATTGTCTTGTAATCTCCCCATTTCTGTCATTAAATCAGCTCTGGTAATGAAATCCGTACTATTTTGTTGAGTTCTACCTCCGGTTCTACCTCCAGCTCCACCTCGAAGCCTACCTCCAGTTCTGCCCCCTGTTCTGCCTCCCCTGTCCCCTGTTCCTACTGGCGGATTAGTTCTGTTTGGATTTCTTCCTCCTCCTCGATTCGAATTTCTTGTACCACTTGCCATTCTGTAGATTTAAACAAGATTAATATACACATAAGCACATACCCCATATAACAAGGTATTCCAGTTCAATCATGTACCTGAAAAATCACAATTACACTGGCCAGGTGTAATATGAAATTACCTTACATGATGTTCCTTCTACCTTTTATACTTCATCATCCCAAGGTTCTATAATGATAGGGACATCCTACTTCACATGCAGTTTAAGTCTAGGTACAGATACAAATACCTAAATCCCTTAAACTAAGGCTCTGATACCATTTGTAACATCCCTTATCCCATATACATGACGTATTACACAATATAACACAATTAAATATAAGAAACAAACTTCACTTTACATGTACGGTCCGGTAGTCTTTTACAAATAGAAAGAAAACATTTGAAATACAATCTTTGTGCTATTTGCATCCATAACACTTAACATTCCATTACAACTACTAAATAAGTCAAAAGCTTCGTCTTAGTCTTCCTTACTAGCCATCCATCTCATACTCTACTTACTTGCCCTTACCTGATCCGCCACCTGGAATACATATTTTTAAAACAAAATGAGGATTAGACCTGTTGGTCTAAGTGAGAAACCCCTGTTAGTTTTAAAACCATTTATATAAACTTCATTCATATAAATCACGCCACATAATTACATATATCCAATTAAGCTCACACCTCGTGCACCTTTCCTTCTCATTTCCTCCTGGCCATATTAGTGGTAGCAAGCCAACTAATAATATACAACGCTGTACAACATCTACAGCCAAACAACGCTATACAAGTTCTATAGCCAATCACACCGGTCTTAAACCCGGCCAACGTATTATAACACGGTTATAATACACATGTAAGTACAATATCTCACTATATTGTAATTCGCATATACCATACATATACACATAATCACTAATTATCACATTCTCAAACCATACGTATATATATTCCAGTTGAAATTACTTTTAAAGTAAAACTCACCTCGTTGCTTTATCCAAAACCTCCGGATCCTTTATCTGTCAATTCGATCTTTCTCCCAAAGTTCACAAAATCTGTAATCAATTAATTACGAAACATTTAACAGTCGAGAATACTAAATGAATCTAAATAGTCTAAAAATCCCATTTTGCTATCTCGGCCAACACTCTCTCGCAACTCTCTCTCTCTTTCCTCGCAACACACTCTCTCTCGCCACCTTCTCTGTCTCTTCCTCGCAACACACTCTCTCCTCGCAATCATGGCTTGCGAGCCCTAACTCCCTCGCAGCTAAAGGCTGCGAGCCCTAACTCCCTCGCAGCTAAAGGCTGCGAGCCCTAACTCCCTCGCAGCTAAAGGATGCGAGCCAAAAATCCCATCGCAACCAAGGCTTGCGATTCTTATGAACATTCATAAACCTCTCAATTCACTGAGTTCATCTTTTACCCAGATTTACAGATATGTTTCATACTACCATAGAACACTATCCCAAACCCAAAATACACATATCTTATCAAAACACCAAAACCCACCTACATACCTATTTATCAACTTATAATTATAAAAGGGATAGGTTATAAATGATTGTTACCTTTACTTCCTTGAACTGATCTTAATAATCCAGCTGAAACTCCACAGCTTCCTTCTTCTTCTTCTTCCTAAATTTCCTCTCAACCCTCTCTTCTCTCTTTTCTCTCCTTTCTCTCTGTCGTGAACCAATAACACACACACCTTGTTTTCCTTTTTTGCCAAGTCTCTACAATGAGACACCTCATCTCAATAAAATAAAAAGAGGCGGTGGATGAAGATAAATATCTTCATAGCTACCAAACAAACCCCATACTTTCATCAAATTGCAAAACACACCCTTAAACTTCCATATTAACCAAACTTTTACCCTAAATATTTTATTATAAACTTATTCAATTTAACGATAAGGGTTTTAAATAACGACTTTACCCGGGGTATTACAATGCTCGGCAGCATAGACTGTACTCATTGGGCGTGGGCAAATTGTCCGAATGCATGGCGAGGTCAATTCATGAGAGGTGATCATGAGCACCCGACAATCATGCTAGAAGCAGTGGCCTCTCAAGATCTATGGATCTGGCACGCATACTTTGGTGTTGCCGGTTCCAACAACGACATCAATGTTCTCAATCAGTCGCCCATCTTCAACGATGTATATGATGGAAAAGCACCCGAGTGCCCTTTTGAGGTGAATGGAGCCACCTACAAGCACGGATATTATCTAACGGATGGGATATATCCGGAATAGGCTACTTTCGTAAAATCATTTACATGCCCACAAGACCTTAAACGACAAAAGTTCAAGTCCGCGCAAGAATCCGCACGTAAAGATGTTGAACGAGCTTTTGGCGTGCTTAAACAACGTTGGCATATACTTCATAACCCGACACGCGGATGGGAACCGGCAATATTGAGAAACATTATGTACGCTTGTGTCATATTACACAATATGATACTCGAAGACGAAAACCATGCTATTTGTGGTGACGTGGAAAACGACTTTTTCACGAATGATATCGAAAGCCAAATCAGTGAGACACAACGCGCGGCAAATGTTCAAGAAGTCATAAACCGGGACACTCATAATAACCTTCGGTCGGATTTGGTCGAACATATTTGGCGTATCCAAGTTCCCAACAATGACGACGAGTAGATTTTTAAATTTATTTTGTAATTTTTATTTTTAATGAATGATATGAATTTTAATTTTTATTATTTATCTTATTTTTATTTATTAAAAAATATATAAATATTTTTATTTTGTTAAATAATTAAATGTATAAATAAAAGAATTAAAATAAATGAGGTGGCAAAAGGGTTTGAGGGAATGGGGTAAGGGTGTTTAGGGATTGAGTGAGGGATGAGAGAAAAGCTGATGTGGCGCTGATGTGGAGTGAAATATTTGAAAGATTCCCTTCATGGGGTACGGATGGCCTAAGGCCTTCCGTACCGGAGCGGCTTCGGGCTCGGGTTCACCACGCGGGTTGGCGGGGTAGCGGGTACGGATGAAGCGGGTTCGAGCGGGTAAGGGGCGCGGGCTCGAGGCTCGGGTTCCCCAGCCCGCATACCCGAATATAATTATTTTTTTTTCATTTTTTTTAATTCCAAACGGTAATAATTCAAAAATCCAAACGGTCATTTTTTCTATATTTCCAAACCCTATAAATTAACCTCAAATCTCATTCATTTTTCACACCAATTCTCTCAATCCTTTAAATTCTCTCAATTCATTTTTCACTCTCAATCCTCTAAATTCTCTCATCATGAATTCAAACACCCCACCCACACCCCGTAGTAACCGATCGACGAGCTCGGGTTCACCGCAAGAAACCCAAAACGTTGGTTTCCAACCATTTCAACAAACTCCTTATTTTCCGCAACAAACTCCATATAATCCTTATTATCCGCAATATGCCCCGAACGTTGGTTTCCCACAATCTATTCATCCAATGTCTCGTGAAGGCATGATCCTACAAGGTTTTGCGCCTCCAAATTTTGAACTTCCTCAACCCGCTTTCAACACCGGAATCAATCTTGAAGAGATTGTTCCGGAAACACCACATACGATCTCCACACAACAATCATCCCCGGATCGACAACCAAGCCCAAACCCGTCACGACAAAAGAAAAAGTTTGAAAAAAGAGCCACTCGACAACAGTGGACTAGAGAGGAGGAAACGGCTTTAGCGAAGGCGTGGATCGACGTTTCGGAGGACCCAAAAACCGGTAACGCACAAAGCAGAGGTACTATTAATATTATTATTATTATTATTATTATTATTATTATTATTATTATCATAATTATTATTATTGTTATATAAATATAGATAGCTTCTGGGGTCGCATCGAGAATGTGTTTTATACGTTGATGTGTCGTGAAAAATATAGAACACATCATCAACTAAGCACCAAATATTCAGACTTAAACAAAAAGGTACAACAATTCGCCGCCATCTACAACAACTTGTATAATAGTAGATCAAGCGGATCGAGTGAAGCCGATATTTTAAAAGCGGCACACGTCCGGTACGAAAATGAATATCAAGCGGCCTTCAACCATCAACAAGTTTGGGATATCCTCAAATTTTCTCCAAAATGGAATACGGTTCCAACTATGACAAATACATCCCGGGGTTCAAAACGTACCCACACTTCCGATGAAGACGCTGAAGTCGAACGACCCATCGGGAGAAACAAGGGAAAAAAGGCAGCAACGAGTAGTACGGACGACAACCGCTATCACTCCGACATAAGTGACTTGCGAAATAAATTTGAAGATACGTTTGATTACAAAATGAAAAAACTTGAACTCGAACAAAAAAAGTGTGATATCGAACAAAAAAAGTATGAAATCGAGTTAGAAAGGCAATATGAAAAAGACTGCGAGTTTTTCCTTGCCCCGCACGATCACCTTACGGGAGCTGCTTTGCAGGTTACTTTGGCGAGAAAAGAGAGAATTCGACAAAAACATAATTGGCAATTTTAATTTTATTTTGTAATTTTTAATTTTATTTTGTAATTTTTAATTTTATTTTGTAATTTTTAATTTTATTTTGTAATTTTATTTTTATTTTGTAATTTTATTTTTATTTTTATGTTTATGAATGTTATGATTTTTTATTAAAAAATTAGATGATGTGGCATGTGAGTTCAAAAGGTTGGGGTACGGGATTAGAGGGTTCAAAAGGTTGAAGAGGGTTCAAAGTGGAAAGCTGATGTGGAGCTGACGTGGCATTGAGGGCTCAAAAGGTTTGAACCCATGGGTACGGATGGCCTAAGAGACGGAAGAGAGTACTAATCATTTGGTGTTTCCATTAGCTTATGGTCAATGTTCTTGATGTATCAATCATTTGTACACATGCTTTAAATACTTGTACTACAAAATATATAATTTATAAATTAGTTTAATTATAAAAATTATAGTATTTTCTTCAAAATAAATTTTTTGGAAGTATTTAAGCATTTTACAAACTAGTTTTTGTAGACGTAAATCCACCGGAAATCACAAACCCTCGCTTCGGCCACAATCCTCTCTGCAAGGGCACGTTTTTCCGGCGAATACCTTATCACGAGCGGCGGAGACGGACTGAAACCTAGAAGGAAAGATGTCGGGCATGGGGGACGGGTACGTGGGCACCGCCCAAGACGCTGTGAGAATCCGAAGGCTTGAGAAACAAAGAGAAGCAGAAAGGAAAAAGATCCAAGAGCTTAAAAGTAAGAACGCAAAAGGACAATCTGGTCTTCTTCAATTCGGCTCTGGAACCTCCGAAGTAAGCGTCGATTATTCGTATATCTATGCATATACATGTCTGTTTTGATCAATTGATTGTATATCCCCAGTTATATATCCGTGCCCTAATTCTATGGGTTACAATTTAGCCTAAGTGTAGCACGAGTGTAAATTTGACGTACATGATTTTACTGCTGTTGATCAGTTATGTAAGACTCTCTGATATACCACTTCTCATCATTTGTGTCCACGTTAGATTTTTGAGAGTTGTTGGGGTTGATTTTGAACTTCAAGATTGAGAGGATAAATTTTGGTGAAGAGAATCATTAAAAGATATTGACTTTTAGGAACATTAGCAGCCATTTGGAATTGAAAAACTTGTCTCATCAAAGTTTCATGTTAGAATCTAATTAAGAAACGAAGAGGTATTAAACACATTGGAGGATCATTTATTTAGTCCTTTTGAGCTTTTTTTTAGGGATTGTTTGCATGGCAAACGGGTCTGCCCAGTTGTCCAGTTGCAATCAAGTCCAGATAAGGATTGGATTTCATGCATTGGTGCATGAACTAGCTGGTGACAACAGTAGGTTTAGGGGAACCATGACCAGTATGCATGATTTCAAGAAGAGAAATAGAAGGTTTGGGTGCACCTGCACACTGTGTGAACCCGAAGCTGAGAAACAGAAGGATAAGAAGAAGTTATAGGAGAAAGGGAGAAAACCATAAAGGAAAGAGAAGAAGCAAGTAAAGGAAATCTGTATGTTCTTTTTCATGTTCGTTAAATTATCAGTGTTCTAAATGTGGATTAAAGCAGGCACCTAGGCATTGATACCGAAATCGTAACCCGATTAACAGTCACTTCTATTAGTTCTAGACTCATACCAAAGCGTTTGTCCAGCAGCTGCAAATGAGGAAATGTCACCCTTAGCCCTTAGTAGTCAGCAGCAGCATAAACAGGAGTCTTTTGCTGGAAAATGAGAATTGAGGTGTTGGTTATGTTGAGCTCCACAAGCTGGCCTCATAGCAAATTATTGGTACACATAATGACATAAATTAGCAAGATAATGGGATTAGGTGATGCATTAACATGATATGTTAGTGGCTCCTTGTCCCCATATATACCACAAAACATATAAGAGTTTACATATCCGAAAATCTCAATAATAGACCTGCCAGAACCTCGATAACATCCCTTTTTCTGCAAAGAGGTTGATCTAGGTGTGTTCGCGGTCTGCTCTGGGCGGTTTAAGCATTTATTTTTCATTTTTACCAGACCAGACCTACAAGTGGCAGTTTGAGACTTTTTCAAACTGTGAGGTTTGAAATGAAGTGTCTAGACCGGTCAAACCAGACCACAAAAATGTGGTATGATCTGACCAGTTTAGGGGGCTTGGGATAATTATAGGCTTCAAAGTTTAAGATTATAGTAAAAATGCTAGTAAAAATAAAAAAATCAACAAATCAACCATACTCTATAGTCCATATATCATATATATTGGTATTAACTATGCTGTTAAAATCGCGATTTATCGGCGATATAGCGCCGATATATCGGATATCGGTGATCAGCAAAAAATCGGTGCCAAAAATCGGTCCAAAAATCGGTCAGCGATATATCGGCCGATTTTTAGGTCCAAAAATCGGTTAAAAATCGCGATTTTTTAAGAGTGCCATTTTCTCTGCTTCTCTCTGTAAACTTGCTGGAACAGAAGAAAAAAAGAACAAAAAAACTTGCTGGAAGTCTGGAACAGAAGAAAAACCTGCGTGGAACAGAAGAAATACGAAGAAGCTTGCTGGAAAGAATGGAAGTATGGAACTGGAAGTATGTTCGAAGGGTTTGCTGGAACAGAAGAGTTTGCTGGAACAGAAGAAAAAAGAAAGAAAGAAGGAGAAAGAAGAAAGAAAGAAGAAGAAAGAAAGAGGCGTCGTTCTTTTTGGAGTTAAACCTAACTCTGAATAAAAAAAGCCCAATACTTATAATTAAAAAAAAGGCCTAGAGAAACTCATTAAAAAAAGCCCAAACTGATCATATTTTTAAATTTTAAAACATAATATAGAATTATAGATTAATAGATTATATAATCAATGATGTTCATATGATAAGTTTATGGATGCATATATAAGATTATATATATATACATATAATTCTTTATATAAACCGATATTCCGATATATCACCGATATATCCGATATATCACCGATATATCCGATATATCGAATATCGGTCCTTGACCGCTATCGCACCGCTAACCGATTTTAACAGCATAGATTGGTAATTAGTATTAGATTCTAATTTCAAGTAACCTGTAAATCTAATAAATGATAATATATCATATTAAAATGATTAAAATTTGAAAGGCTTATAAGTGTTAGCCTAATATATAAATCTAAAAGCCCAATACTAAAATAAAAGGATATGAAATTGTGAGGCCAAATGGAATGTAATCAACGTATATATATACCAAAAAGTATATATTTCTATACACAACCAAGGTTCTAAATGACGTGAGACATGGCGTGGCGGCGAGGTCAAGCCTCAAGTCTTACAAGTTACGCCGAGGCCACAACGTTTTTCAAGGCATGCCCTAAGGCCGCATACACACACACACTTGTTTGTTAGTGTTTCGATTAATACCGTATAACAAATTAAATTCATATAAAGTAATAAAACAAAATTAGAAAGAAGACCATTGATACCAATTACCAAATATATAGAGCATATAGAAAAGGATATCAAGAGTGCAAAGTCGGGATTATATCTCTTGAATCTCTACTCATTACTTTCTCCAATTTTCAAAGAATTCGTGTTCGACTCTTCATGTACGGGAATGGTAGTAAGTATTGACCTATTTAGGGTTTTTTGTTTTTAAGTTTCCTTTTTATTGTTTATTTAAGTTTTAGGTCTCCTAAACAACTATAATTTATTCCTCAACATATTTATTAAAAATAACCCCACACATTACAAAATAACGCATCCTAATGCGCCATAACGTGTCCTAACGCGTTAAAATGCAAGCCCAACTTTAGAGTGGAGCCACGGGTTAACGTGGCGGCGAACCCAAGCCTTGACGCCATAGCGCACTCAGCATAATGAGTTATTTAGAACCATGTACACAACCCAAAAAGAAGTGCTTAAATCACATACTGGACCGGACTGCCCGCCGCCCTGTTTGGTGATTTTCCAGACTGGATTGGGCCGCCAAACTGCCCAAAACGGTTCGGTTTGGTGGTGTAAAACCCCCTTTACAGTTCACTTACAAACGAAGAGAGAAGTAGGGGCAATTGGGTAAATTGGTCTGATTCTATTTTTCTGACTTGCGCAACAATTGTTAGGGGTAATATAGTATTTTGACTTGCAATAAGGAGCGTCTTTCCTTTATAGTGGGGGGAGAAGGCTGTTAGACATTCATTCTGAATTTTACTTGTTTGTTAGAGAGCTCTGCTCTGGGAGAGAGATGGCCTCTCGAAAGCCATTGAATCTGTAATTTCAGTTTCCTTCCTATTCAATACTATCCTTCAACCATTCAATCCTGTTCTGTTAGCTAGTGTATACCAAATTGGTATCAGAGCTGTTTCGTTCCCGGGGAGATGACGACTCGAAGTACAACTACGAGACTGGACGATTTGGAAGGTAGCATGGGTTCGATTGAGAAAGTGTTGTTGCTAATTGCTCAGCAGATGGAGACGATTATAAAGCAACAGGACGATGTTACGAGTAAATTAAATTCGCTACCCAACCAGGAAGGAGCCGAATCGTCTGGATCGATCGGTAAGAGAAAGGATGGTGATAGCTACGATCAAAACCGATTTCTCGCTGTGAAGGGAAGAAAATTGGAGATACCGTCGTTTGATGGAACAGATCCCGATGGCTGGATTTTAAGGGCGGAAAGGTATTTTTCACTAAACCGACTAACCACAGAAGAACAAATCGACGTCTCATTTATAGCCTTTGAAGGCGACGCTCTCAGGTGGTTTCAGTGGGAAAACAAACGCCATCCAATTACAAGGTGGGAGGATCTGAAGCACTTAATCCTGAGACAATTCAGGTCATTAGCGGCAGGTTCACTTTGTGAGCAATTCCTTGCGAGTAAGCAAGAGGGAACAATTGACGAATATCGGCGCAAATTCGTAGAGTTGGCGGCTCCATTGGACGGGATTCCAGAGGAGGTGTTCCTCAGTCAGTTCATAAACGGTTTGGAGAAATCGGTAAAAGTCGAGGTGCATCTCCTGAATCCAGTATCTCTGAGTTCAGCGATGGAGTTAGCGTCAAAAATTGAAGTGCGAAATAATCTGATCGGCAGGGAGAAGAGCTCTATACCGTCCAAAAGAGGGATTAATATGGCAACTGAAGTTAAGGGAAATTCGACAGCAACATCGGGTCTGGGTGGTGCGAATCCAAAATCGGGATCGGAGTACCGTCGATTGTCAGATAAGGAGGTGCAACATCGCCGGTCTTTGGGGTTATGCTATCGGTGTGATGAAAAATATTCACCAGGGCATAAGTGTAAGAAAAAGGAAATGAATGTGATACTAGTCCAGGAGGAAGTGCTAGAAGATGAAAGTGACGAGGAAGACGAGAAAACACTGAATTCGGTGGATGTTTTGGATTTGGGTCAGAAAGTGGAAGTACACCTCAATTCGGTGGTGGGCCTGTCCAATCCGAAAACGATGAAGATGTCAGGAATGATAGCTGACCAGAAAATAGTTGTACTCATCAACAGTGGAGCGTCGCACAACTTCATCTCGAAAGAGGTAGTCGAAAAACTGGGTTTAGCAATCGTAAACACTAAGGAGTATACTATCACTATGGGCACTGGACAAACGGTTTGAAGTGCGGGCGTTTGTAGGCAAGTCAAGGTGGAAATCCAGGGATTGAATTTGGTACATGATTTCTTACCGATTCAGTTGGGAATTAGCGATATGATACTCGGGATCTAATGGCTGGAAACTCTGGGAACGACGTTTACGAATTGGAAGTTGCAAACTATGAAGTTTACGTGTGGGGGTCAAACAGTGACGTTGAAAGGGGATCCGTCTCTTGGACGTTCCATGGTATCACTTAAAACCATGGGGAAAGTAATGCAGGAAGAGGGCCATGGAGTGCTGTTGGAATTGGGATCCTGTGAGAAGGAAGAAGACGTGGGAAAGGCAGAACATGGAGTTTTGGAACCGCTTTTAAAGGAGTTTGAAAAAGTTTTTAATATGCCGTGTGGGCTACCACCCTGTCGTGGTCATGAGCATTCTATTCGGTTAAAGGAAGGAACATCGCCTGTGAATGTTAGGCCGTATCGGTATCCACACTACCAAAAAGACGAAATCGAGAAGCTGGTAAAGGAGATGTTAGCGGTAAAGGAGATGTTAGCGGCTGGAGTTATCAGACCGAGTTCAAGCCCGTTTTCGAGTCCGGTGTTGCTAGTTAAGAAGGACGGGAGTTGGCGTTTCTGCATCGATTATCGTGCATTAAACAAAGCCATGGTAATAGATAAGTTCCCTATACCAGTGATTGATGAATTACTCGACGAGCTGCATGGAGCTACGATTTTCTCCAAGCTCGACTTAAAATCTGGGTACCATCAGATCAGAATGGTGGAGGAGGATGTCCAGAAAACTGCCTTTCGCACTCACCAGGGACATTACGAGTTTCTCGTAATGCCCTTCGGGCTGGTGAATGCCCCAGCTACGTTCCAGGGGTTAATGAATAAAGTGTTTGGCGAGGTCCTTCGAAAGTTCGTGTTAGTGTTCTTTGACGACATTTTAGTCTACAGTCGCAATATGGAGGAGCATATGGATCATTTGAGGACTGTTCTCGAGATCATGTCGCAGCATCAATTATACGCTAATGGGAAGAAGTGCGAATTTGGTAGAGATCGTTTGGGTTATCTCGGATTCTCGATCATGTGATTTCAAAGAAGGGAGTTGAGGTGGATGACTCGAAGATTCACGCCATTAGAGAATGGCCAAGACCCATGACAGTTACCGAGTTACGAGGATTCTTGGGATTATCAGGTTACTACCGTAAATTCATAAAAGGATACGGGGCTGTGGCTGCTCCTTTAACGGAACTGTTAAAGAAAAATAACTTCACATGGACGGAGGAAGCGCAAGTGGCTTTCGTTGAATTAAAAAAACTACTCTCTACAGCCCCTGTTCTGCGATTACCCAATTTTTCGGAAGATTTCGTAATTGAGACTGATGCTTCGGGTTTTGGGTTAGGGGCTGTACTTATGCAAGAAGAGCAGCCTATAGCTTATTACAGTCAGGCCCTGGGGTTAAGAGCTAAACAAAAGTCAATCTATGAAAAGGAATTAATGGCGATAGTCTTTGCGGTGCGAAAATGGAGGCCCTACCTGTTGGGTAAGCACTTTATCGTGCAGAGTGATCAAAAGAGTCTACGATTCTTGCTAGAGCAACGGGTGGTTGAGCCGGAGTACCAACGTTGGATGAGTAAGTTGATGGGCTACAACTTCTCCATTGTGTATAAACCTGGGTGTGTGATTCGCGCCGCGGATGCTCTATCCAGGAAAAAGGAAAGCATAGAGTGTTCAACCCTGGGTGGTCCCAATTGGCGCCATTGGGATAATCTTAAAAAAGAAATTGACGAAGATCTGGTGTTAAAAAAATAGTAGAGGAGTTGCAAAAGGATTCGTTGTCCCACAAAGGCTTTGAAGTACGAAACGAATTCTTATTATACAAAGGCAGGTTGGTATTACCACGCAAGTCAACCTTCATCCTTGTCTTATTTGAAGAATTTCATAGTTCACCGACAGGGGGTCATTCCGGGGAAGATCGAACGTATCAAAGAATGGCTTCAGAGCTGTTTTGGGTGGGAATGTGAAAAGATATTGCAGAGATGGTAAAACAATGCGAGATATGTCAGAGGAATAAGCAGTTAAGTGGCTCACCAGCAGGTTTACTACAGCCCCTATCCCTCCCTACAGCTGTTTGGGAGGAAATCAGTATGGATTTTATCGAAGGACTTCCTAAGTCACAAGGGATGAACTCAATTCTAGTGGTCGTTGATCGTTTTAGCAAATACGCTCACTTTTTGGGATTGAAACACCCATATGATGCTCAATCGGTGGCAGGTCTGTTCGTTCGCGAAATTGTTCGTTTACATGGAGTACCCATTTCGATTGTTACTGATAGAGACAAAATTTTTCTGAGCAATTTCTGGAAAGAATTGTTCAAATTACAAGGTTCGAAACTCAAGTACAGCACAGCCTATCATCCAGAAACTGATGGCCAGACGGAGGTCGTAAATAAATGCCTAGAACAGTACTTGAGGTGTTGGGTTTCAGATCGGCCTAAACAATGGAGCAAATGGCTTGCCTGGGCCGAACTATCTTATAATACCTCATACCACACTGCGATTAAGTGTTCTCCCTTTCGTGTGCTGTATGGACGTGACCCGCCCCATTTGGTTCGTTATACATCCGCCTCTTCGAAATTACAGGCAGTGGAACAAGAATTAATGACACGGGACTAGATTTGGGATGAAGTCCACATGCATCTTTTAAAAGCGCAGTGTCGGATGAAACAGTTAAAGGACTTACATCGTAAAGAAGTCCAGTTTGAAATTGGGGATTGGGTATTCTTGAAGCTGCGCCCATACAGACAGAAATTCTTAGTTATGGGAAATAGTCCCAAACTCCTCGCGCGATTTTATGGTCCTTACCAAATTATGGAGAAATTCGGACAAGTGGCTTACAAATTGGATTTACCTGAAGGAACGCGGATACATCCAGTATTTCATGTGTCCCAATTGAAACAGGCCGTTGGGAGCTGGATTTCGTCCAAATCCATTCCTTCACAGATATCAGAAGACATGGTGATGCAAGCTGAGCCAGGATGTTCGTGTGTTAAACAAGGATGACCCAGGAAAATTGGAAATTGGAAGTTCTGGTGAAATGGCAGGGATTATCAGAATTTGAGGCCTCATGGGAAAACTTGGATGCGTTACCCTTACAGTTCCCTAATCAGCACCTTGAGGACAAGGTGCTTTCGTTGGGGGGGGGGGGAGTATTGGTGTAAAACCCCCTTTACAGTTCACTTACAAACGAAGAGAGAAGTAGGGGCAATTGGGTAAATTGGTCTGATTCTATTTTTCTGACTTGCGCAACAATTGTTAGGGGTAATATAGTATTTTGACTTACAATAAGGAGCGTCTTTCCTTTATAGTGGGGGGAGAAGGCTGTTAGACATTCATTCTGAATTTTACTTGTTTGTTAGAGAGCTCTGCTCTGGGAGAGAGATGGCCTCTCGAAAGCCATTGAATCTGTAATTTCAGTTTCCTTCCTATTCAATACTATCCTTCAACCATTCAATCCTGTTCTGTTAGCTAGTGTATACCATTTGGTTCAGTCCGACCGGTTTCTGCGGTCCACCAGTTTTTTAGCACTTCTAGATTGATCTGCGTTTATGCTTCTCTTTGATATCCTGTTCGTGGTTCCATAATGGAATTACAATCAATCCAAAAAGTTTATTACTGGGTATTCGGAACCTAAGCTGGTTCATCTATATAGGTGCCGTGGTGGTTCATCACTCCATGATGCTGTTGTAGACTTGTCACTTGTGGTCGAGGCTCTGTAGTCAATGATGGCTTTTGAGAATGGTGAGGAGTTGTGGTAGGAGGAAAAGGACAAGGGAATAGGGAAGAAGTCCACAGAGGACATATATGTGAAAAAAGCAGGCGTTAAGGACTTACGATTGCCTTAATTGGTTAACCCAGATTGCATTATATATTTTGGTCGTATTTGATCTTTTCGATTACCTGATAGGACTTGTATGTTTTTAAGAGCTGTAGGTTGCATTATATATATATATATTGTTGGTCAGTTGCTTATGAAATACTGCATTTTTGAAATAAACTTGATCAGATACTTGAGACTGCCTTCAAGAAGGAAACGGTTGGGCTGGTCACAAGGGAGCAGTATGTTGAGAAGGTTAGTGGCTGATTTGAATACTGTTACTTTTCTTCACTCTGCTCACTGCTTAGAAAACGACTTGTGATTTTGCTCGACTATACTTGTGTACAGAGGGTTAACATTCGGACCAAAATTGAAGAAGAAGAGAAAGAGAAACTTCAAAAGCTACAACAAGAGTGAGTAATATCTGCCTATTTTCATGTTTGCAGTTATTTTACCCTTTTTTGCTAAATGCTAAGTATGCATTTCTCTATTCCTTTTATTTTAGGGAGGAGCAGCTTCAATTACAAAAACTAAAAAAGAGGAAAATCAAGGTTAGCCCAAGGCTATCTTTTTGTGAAGATGTTGAGAATGCGGAAGAAGAAGACGTGGAGGATAGTAAGTATAAGTTTATTTCTCCATTTTTTAAGTTTGTTGCCACAGATTCTTTTCTTTTCCAATTATCTGATAAAATGCTGCTCGTTCTGTCCTAAAATGTGTCTCACATTTCTGTTTTAGTTGAAATAAGTATCCACTTTCAAAATAATTGTCTATTTGCGAATCCTATCCTTAATGAGAAACTCTTTACTCTCTTATTATTAAGGGTAAAATTGTCATTTTGTTAATTAAAAAGAGTAATGGATTACACATTTCTAAACCCGTGTGTTTTTTTCACGGTGGACATTTTTTTTGGGACGGATCGAGTATGTTAATATATGATGTTAACCATGCTACCTTTTTCGTACCCGTTACCTTATAAAAACCGTTGTCTTGTATATGCAGAAAATAAAGAATCAAATATGTTTGGCCGAAGAGGCTTTGGCAAAGATCCGACAGTAGAAACTAGCTTTCTGCCGGACAGGTGTGTTATCTCTGCTCTTTTTTATATCAAACCCCCAAAACATCCTCAATTTTCTTTCTTTTAAGCTGATTAATTGTCACCATCATGGTGTGAAGCATACTCCTTCAGTGAGAGGGAGGCAGAGGAGCAAGCTGAGCGTGAAAGGTTGCGGAAACAGTGGTTACGTGAGCAAGAGCAAATTCGAAGTAATTTAATTATAATAATGAGTTAATATCTTATGGCATTTTATATGAAATGATAGTCTTCTGAGTTGTATGCTGATTGCATTGCAGATGAGGCTCTTGAAATCACTTACAGTTACTGGGATGGAGCAGGCCATAGGCGAGTGATGCAGGTTCGAAAAGGCGACACAATTGGCGAGTTTCTACGGGCTGTCCAGCAGCAACTTGCACCTGAATTTCGAGAAATACGTACAACATCAGTTGAAAACCTTTTGTATGTGAAAGAAGATCTCATCATTCCACATGTAAGAAATCTCTACTCTACTCACGGATACTTTTTTTCTTATTTGTTATGTTTATTACGAGTCTACTCCGAAAATTCTATTGCTCGGTTCTTACAACGGTTGTCCATTTTCAGCAACATAGTTTCTATGAGCTGATTGTGAACAAAGCTCGGGGAAAAAGTGGGCCGGTATGTTTTGACCTTTTTATTAACATTTTCTTTCAGTATGAAGTTTCCACTAGTTTCAACGATCGAATGAACACTACATATGACCATTTTTCTCTTTTGTGTTTGGGGAAATCGGTGTTTTTTTATATTTTTTTTGTTTCTTATTTCTACAGCTTTTCCACTTTGATGTGCATGAGGATGTGCGAACGATTGCTGATGCAACCATAGAGAAGGATGAGGTAATAATGTTTAATTTAATCACCCAGATTCAGCGTTATTTCATCGAAACCATTAGTAGATGAAATCCCGTGTGGCTGCCTTTTTGAGGGGTATATAGTAACTTAATATTATCTTTGTTTGATAGTCGCATGCTGGTAAAGTTGTCGAGAGGCACTGGTATGAGAAGAACAAGCACATATTTCCTGCTTCAAGATGGGAGGTACCCCCTCCTCTCTTTTCCCCCTTTTCTCTTCTGTTTATGGTGCATGCATAATCATTTGGCAAGAGGTATTTCATCTAGGAACCGTATATTCATGATGAATATACCTCTATATATTCATGATGAATATACCTATATATGCATGAATATCATGCATTTTCATTATTCATTATATTCATCTTGATTCATGAATATAGTTGGTGGTTCTTACCGTTCTCAAATGAACCTACCCTTGTTTGGCAAAATAGATAAATGGTCACTGAGCTGTCATGACTCGTTGTTTTTTTCACTTGCATGCATAAGAATTCATTTTTTTTCATCAATACACATACCGAGGCTCTTGCAATCATATCAATTATCAATTACATCGTCTTTTGTCCCATTCTCATCCAAATTAACAAACTGAAGGGAAGATTGAGTGAAAAAGGCACGGGTATTCGGTGATCACTTCCTTTGATAGCGAAATTGCACCTGATTATAGCATAGAGACCGGTTTCAAATACAAATAAATCATGACCCAACCAATATTTGTTGTTTTCTTATGAATTTGCAGATATATGACCCGACAAAGAAGTGGGAAAGGTATACGATCCATGGGGACTAATCAACCAAACCAGAATGTCGTCAAGTCATACGTTTTCTAAGGTGGTTATTGCGAAATGCGTTTGTATGTTACTTGTTCCCATTTGCTTTTGAATCTTATACTATATGTATGCAAAGGCAACTTGCTTGCTTTTTTGTATTCTTAAGGGAACATAAAGCTTACATATGGTGGAACCTTATCTTTTGAGGGGGTTGCCTTTTTCAGTGTTAAAAATTGTCCAACTTTTATTGCATGAGTTCTTTGGTAACCATGGGTGTCCGACCTAGAATCGGTTATAAACGCTATAAGAATATATTTGAATTTAACCATAATAAACGCTATAAGAAATAAATGCAAGCTTCTGATTCTTCAACGACATAGAACTCAACGTATTGAAGAAAACTGTAAAAATGACAAATTTTGATAGCACACCAAGTGAAATGGGGTTGGATCATATGCATATTTGGTAACATCAAATTGAGTGAGTAGACAAAGTACATGAAAACCCATACGAATTCATGAAAAGAAAGGGTGTTTAGAATCTAGCTTTTTGAAAAGCTACTTGGAGTAGTTTATGAGTAGTTTTTTGTAAATATTTCAATTATGTTCTCATTAATATTAATTATTATTTATTAACTATTTTTTAATGTCATTTTTGGTCATTTAAATGCTTAACTACTTTTTGCCAAACGTGACTTTTTCATCAACTAGATTATCAGCTACCAGCTAGCTTATCAGTCAACAGCTAGCTTATCAGCTACCAGCTAGCTTATAAATCATAAGTTAACTTATCAACTAGTTTGCCAAACATAGCCTTATCGTCTTTAAATTCTGAACTTTGTGTTAGAAAGACGGTGTGAGTGAGTATACATAAAACTCCTTTATGAAAATTTACAGTACATGTTAGTCCAGTTTATATTTATTATTCAGATTGCATAAATAATAGTATGTTATTTATACCTTTATTATGAGGACAATAACTAACTTTCAAGTACATAGGCCTCATTTCTTGTTATGAAATTTCTCAACTACCCTTCGTTTGAGTTTTTCCCCTTACTGAAACTGATTAGGGTGACAATTCGGTACCAAACTATATATCAACCGTACTTATTTAATTGATACCAATTATAGTCTATTGGTAGTATTGTACCGAGTATGTAAACTTGGTACACCGTATTGGAAGTCGTGTACTACAGTAGTACCATGGTGCCGACTTATTTTATTATTTATTAGTTTTTGTATTCTTTTTTGTACTAAAGATTTAACATTATTATTTTAACTATTTTGTTTGGACATTTGAATACATGCAAGTTTTATTTACGACAATTACACCTAGCAAACGTGTCGGGTTCAAAGTTAAACGGGTTGAGAGCACTTAACCCTAACCCTTCCCGTTTAATAAACGGGTCAGAAAATTTCAACCCTAACCCGACCCGCCTAACCCGTTTAACATTTATAAAACTAAAAATTAAATATCGAAAATTCACTAAAAAATTATAAATCCAAAATTCAAATGAAATCATAATTCATAAGAAATCATAAGAAATCTAAATTTTATAGTTCAAACTTATAGGTTCTAACCAAATCAACATTAAAAATACAAAACATTAAAAATACAAAGCATTAAAATGAAAACTTATAATATATATATAAAAACGGGTTATTCGGGTCATTTTCCGAGTTGAAAATTTTGACCCTGATCTTACCCGTTATAATTTTCGCGTCGTGTCGTGTCAACCTGTTTACTTAATCGGGTTGAAATGTATTACCCAAACCCGTTTATTTCGTGTCGCGTTCGTGTCGGGTTAGCGTGTCGTGTCAGTTTTTGACAGGTCTATCTGCAATTTAAAATTCTTAAATATCACATGTATTATCTCTAAATGCTACTCAAAATTTGAACAAATCTAGTTTTTATATATGTAACTTGAAGTTGGTACTAACCGAAAAATGTTTATACCAGTAAAATTGATACCAAATACAATTGGTTGATACACAATATA
Source organism: Saussurea involucrata (assembly GCA_033807775.1). Lineage (NCBI taxonomy): Eukaryota > Viridiplantae > Streptophyta > Magnoliopsida > Asterales > Asteraceae > Saussurea > Saussurea involucrata. The sequence goes on from CM066321.1 coordinate 171,835,467, forward strand.
TGTAACTTGGACTGTCAAACAATTCAGTTAAATGAGGGGAATTTTCGTCCTTTTATCTTTTTTTTTTTCTCTTTTACTCAATCAAAAACCACAAGGACTAAAATCATATAATCGATTTTGATTGAGTAAAAGACAAAAAAATCAATAAAATGATGATAATGGTCTTTTAGCGAACTTGTTAACAATCGTTAGAAATATGGATCCAATTCAGACATTTTTGCAAACACAATGGCCATCTTGTAATCTGGAATTTGTAGGGACAAAAAGTGTTGTTTTTTATAAACCCCAGGGACCAAATTTGTAGTTTATATTTTGTATTTTGAGTATTTGGAAAAATGGAAATTGCTTCCATTCATATCGAAATGTCCTAAATATCGCACCTATATAAACCATCGAGAGCTCGGTAGTATCGCTCTTGAATCTCTGTTACTCAATACTCACCGATTGTTGAATTCTGTATCTTTCCCAATTCGATCATGGCGAAGATTAGGGTTTTTTTCATCCTCGCTCTTGTTCTTCTCTCCTCTTCTTTCTTCCTTCAAGGTACCAATCTCATCTCAGATCTGAATTCATCTAACTTTTCTTATAATTCCGATCAAGATCAAAATCCGAAGTAGTTTTTCATTCAAACAAAGTGATTTGCACTGGATTCCTTTAATTTTATCCCTGGTTGTATTGTTATAAATTATGTTTTTCTAGATCTATTAATGTACTATGTTATTTTGGTTCCTGTAATTCTTCTTGAATGTAGTTGACTTTTCGATTTGAGTTGGTGAAGCTGTTTGATTGCTTTATTTAGGAAGTAATTGTCTTACTGTTTATCATTTCTGGATATTAACAATGGTTTAGATTTTAGGTTTTGCTGTTTGTGCATGCATGTATTGATTTCAGAAATGATGTTTATCGGAAGTGTTTAATTTCTCTTTTGATGTATTAATCGCACTCAGTTTGTCGTAGTCAGAAAATATGAAATAAATTGGACTCATTTCTTGTATCATTTACCTTTCTATATGGTATAATTTTGTTTATGTAGGAGCCATTGCTTAATTGTGTTGTTTAACTCTAAATAACATTCTTTGTAATGTATGCCATCTAAAATTTTCCAATTATGGGGAGGATGAGGTCCTGCTATGTGAGTGCAGCTTCCATTGGCCACATACTCGATGATTATGTAAAAAAAGCCAATCTTGAAGCCTAATTTTGAGCCTTGTTCATCATTGAGGTGATTTTGTATCGCAAATGTTGTGTATTTGCCATCCTATTGCATGATAATATTCCTTGCATCATTGTGGTAATTACTGCTTTTGCACTGCAGTTGCTAGGTCTCAGTCTGATTCAGATTCGGATTCCGATGCTGAGCTTGTCGCTGAAACTGTTGAGGAAGGAGGAGATATTGGGATTGTAGGTGATGACATCCAGGACTTTGGTGGTGGCAATTTTAGTCCAGCTCCCAGTGTCAAAACAGTGTGTGTTTTCCCCAAGAACCCTGTGAAAGGCAAGTTAACTGCAGTCGTTTGCCCCTTTATGAAACTTAAACTTTCTTTGTTTCTTTTACACATCAGAATTCAAAAATCTTGCTATCAGATTTACCTTCTAAGAAATTGTTTTCATTTCTTTGTTTCTGCAGTTGTAGTAGCAGGGCAAGAGACTGAACTTTTGATTGGACTGAAAAATGAGGGTAACGTGCTGTTCTCACAAGTGTTTCAGTTGCTTCCTTTCTGATTACCGTATTCCATCAAGCATGTTAACTCTTTTACGCCCGCCCGTCTATACAACCATGCATGCTTCTTATTTTCGAAGGGCGAGTGATTGCCATTCCACATCTGTTTACCTTATTGTTGATGTACACGTTAATTAATTTTTCTAGCAATGAGCATCTACGCTCGACCCTTATTGCCTTATGTTAGTTGTACATTTGCATATGGAGAAATGATCTTACTTGCAATTAATTGATGAACAGGGGAGCAGAGTGTGAAGGTCCTTGCAGTTTATTCTAGCGTTCATCTTCCTTTTGATCATCAGATGTTGGTCCAAAATCTCACTACACAGGTAATATATGTTACTATCATGGAAAATCATTTTGTTCTGTTCAACATCAATAAATTGTCACTATGCTAAGTATGTGAAGATGACACGGAAACTTAATCTTGAAATCATATGGAGTACTACACATTGGCATAGGGATCATAAGTTTATTTTATGGTCTTGTGCTTGAGTTTATAGATACATTAGTTGCTTGTTTGTTTTTATTATTTTTAGTTATGTTTTTTCCTATATCACTTCAAGACTTATTGACCAGTTACTTAGCTCTATAAACTGTTGGTTGTGGTTTTACTAAGGAAAAAGACGATGATTATTTAGATTGCCACACATGTTGAGATAATATTTGAAATGTGTGCAATTGTTTTCATTGCCTTGTTAGTTTGATGATGCATATTTATCTGCTTTTGTACTTTTTCATAGGCGTTGCTTATTATGCATTTGTAGCGAACTTCTGGTTTTTGAACTAATTTTTCATTTATTATCTTTCCATATTGTTTGTATTTTTATCTTTCCTGACATTTTAAACATTTATCTTGGTGTTTTGCCTTGGTACAGCTGTTATGTACACAGGAGTTTGATATGACTAATATTTGCTCATGTTTCCAGGCTTTCAACAATGCATCAGTTCCTGCTTCTGTTCAAGCTACTTATCCCTATACGTTTGCTGTCAGCAAGTTTCTACAGGTAGAGATTTGTCACTTTCAGACAAGCTTTACATTAGTTGCCTCAAAACGGTACTTTATTTATTCAAGGTTTTCACCATAGATGTCAAAAGCATGTGATTCACAATTCTGATTAACAATTTGATTTGATTCAATTCACGAAGAAAATGATGACCTGTGAATCTGAATCTTGTTTGATTACCTGTTAGGCCATTTGCTAAGTTAATGGTATATTATTAATTAAGCCACCTTGACAAATATATTCTTCTCCATTCTCAAATTAAACATTCCAAAAAAATGAACTTTGGTAATTTACCTTATAAATGCCTTTTTTTTAATCTTCGAAAAAGTTGAGCTAGTCAAAGATTCAATTGAGTGCATAATTCGTTATTCATAAAGATAAAATTGGCATAATGATTCTCAATTTGATTGACAACTGTGGTTTTCACTTGGTTCCATGGCAATGTTACAAAACTAATGCATTCGGCTTTTTTGTTACAGCCTGGAACATTTGATCTTGTTGGAACAATAGTGTATGAGATTGACAATCTACCATACCAGAATACTTTCTACAATGGCACCATTGAAGTTACTGAAGCTGGTGGCCTTGTTAGTGTTGAGACAGTGTTCCTGGTTTCTCTTGGACTTGCTCTTCTTGTCCTCCTTGGCTTGTGGGTTCGCGGTCAGCTACAAAACCTTTCCAAGGTACTTGCACACTTCCATCGGAAGAAGTTAACCAATGATATTTGCATCTCCATTTGTTTACTTGCACTCAAATTTGATTTTTTCCACTTGATCCCTAGGGTTTTTAGAAACTGACAATGTGCTAATATTGATTTCATCCTTTGAAAATGAGTAATCAAATATTTGTACCATTATACTTGGATTTGTGTAGCAAACCAACTACTGTTCTTGTGAAAATACCAAAAAAAAAGTTGTAGTTTGCAAAAAAGCCATCTTACTTCAAACTTTTTATCCAAAATTGGTCATCGTTGTGAATTGTAGTCATTCCATTTTTTCTTGAAAGGGTGTCCTAGGCTATGCTGTAGGTATTCCTTTTGTTTTCTTGTTTTTCCAAGAATGATGGTTTGTTTGCAAAAAATAAAAAGAAATCAGTTAACTGACTTAACTCCTCTTGCAACCCATTTGTTAAAATTCAATGGATTTAGTTGTAAAATTACTAGGTATAGATAAGAATTGGATTGCCAGTATAACAAATGGGAGTGCAAATACCACTTACCAAAAATTCTCCTTTTTCATTGATATTTAATACACATGTTTGGTGATGTTTGTGATGCTCCTCAATTTCACTTTGTGAATGAATTTGTCATTGGCTATTGCACATCGTATTACATGTCGATTTGGTAGGAAAATTTTATTGTTAGTTTTTTTTTGCTACGATACTCGACTGTTTCTGCCTTTCATGGTTCATACATTTGACTCAGAAAACTAAGAGGGTGAAGGTGGAAGTTGGAACTCGGAAGGTTGATGCATCTATGGATGAGTGGCTGCAGGTTTGTATTTCTCATACTACAACATTCCAAAGTATCTTTAAGTTGCCTAATTTCTCACTTACTTTAGTTATGTTGACCTGATTTTAATCTTTACTTGTGCGCCGAGTCAAAGTTGTTTAAATATATGTTTCCTTGTCACGCAACCCTCTTTCACCGAATGCACAACTCTTGTACAGATAATCAATTAGACATCATAAAATATGAACACAACATGCTTGCATATTTCTGAAAACACTAAACATATTTAAACCCCTGTATTTGCTTACTATTTACTATAGATAAGAGGGATGTGTGTTTCTTACTCCTTTTTTCTTTTTCATTTGCTTACTATTTTTTACTAGTCGTTCGTTTTACCTTTTGGGAACACACTTTTTTTATATTTGGCTAACGAACAACTTGTTATGTCCATAGGGAACTGCTTATACTCTATCGCAATCCAACAAGTCGAAAAAGAAGAAGTAGAGGTGTGTTGCAGGATTAGGTTTTTGTAACTCATGTACTCTACTGTAGGATGAGCAGGAACTCTCGTTTTCTCGGAGGTTTTGACGACTTTTAGCTTCTTTTTTTGCTAGAAATTTCGACATTTGATTTATTTTTCCAGTGCTTTATATAATTGCAGTTTTATTTTTTTTGCATGTTTTCAATGTATCGTTAGGTGCTATGGGTTCGAATGAGGCTTTATTAGTGTTAATGATGTTTACTGATCATATATTATATTTTGTCGTAAGACGAAGGATCGTGTGAGAAAAAAAAGGGTTAAAGGTGAGAAGCATAAAAGGGATTTGGACCCTTGATCACTTTTAATCTCAAACAACCCATGAATTGCACTTTAGAAGGGAATTGATCTGGTGCATCTCATTAGTGTCGATCTTCAATTAGGATTCATCCAACGGTGGATATCCCTTCTTCCCTATTCATTTGGTCGACATTTGTTCTGAAATCGTGATGAAGTTCAAAGGGTGCAAAAATCGGTTTTTACCAACATTTTGTGTAGCAAAGTGATCACTTTTTCCTCACAATGGTGACCTCCAGCAGATTCAAGAATAAGAGCTTGTCCATTTGAAGAAATCTGATGTTTGAAGTTAAGAAAACCAGAAAGTGAGCTTTCATGAAAGAATTAGAGGAACAAGACAAATGTTTTAGTCATTGAAAACTTTTATTCTCCATCAAAAAGGAACTTATGCTCCTTTTCTTCAGCTTCACTATAAAAGAAGCCATTTGAAGAGCATCCATCCAGCAGCCAAGTAATATCTGGAGCACAACATTTACTCCTCATTCTCTCATTTAAGTTAATTAAACACCATTTTGGGTATAGGTGCAAGCCAAAACTATGACTAGTAGACAACATTTGGTATTACCATTTTCACTAACTCTTTAGGGACTGTTTGGTTCAGGATGGAGAATGAAAATGAATGTGACAAATAATGAAAATGAGAATGAATTTTCATTCTCCTCAGTTTAACATGGAATGAAAATGCAGGCTTATGAGGGAATGAACCCATTATATTATATAAAACCAAACAGTTTCTTTTATTATTTTACCCATTAAAACTGCTTAATACCTCTAACTAAACACCCCCATAGACGTGGTCAGTTGAGTTTAACTCATTGCAGAAAAACTAATAACTTGTAAAGTGTTAATATTATATCTTAGACCCAGAGATATGTTGATCCAAAAATACGACTTAAAGTGATACAAAAAGATTTGAGAAAGTCTTTTATAACCACATGTAGATACAAATTTTTGCATGATTTTAACTAAAGTTCGAATGTCGGTAGATGTTAGTGTCACAAATAGATCTTGGCACTTATTTCCATATTCGTAAAACTACGATTCAAAAAGTTCAACTTAGTTAAATCGACAAGTTTTTAGTTGACAAAAATGGTAACTTTGTGGAAACGGATGGTCAGTCTCACTAAGAGTTCACTTTCGAGAGAAAATGATTCTTATAGACGTTTGTGTGACACATGTTTCTGACCATTATGTTACTACACATGTCTTAGATAATGGTGACATACATACCCTCTTCTTTTAGCTACATGTTTCATTTTAATTGGTAATTATCACAATATCAACTCTCACAAATGTTGATTATTTTCTCAAAACCTGAAACTTGAACTAGAAATTCATGAAGTTCTCTGATTCTTAGTTGTTTCAGTCCCAATGGAAACGATTTTGGTATATTATGTCATAACCATGGTAAGTATTTGTGTGTTAAATATAAATCTAAGGGTTTAAATGTTAAGGTGTTAAATAGTGAATTTTATACATGAAGTGTTCTCATTTTTAGATGTCTTTAAATATGGTAAAGTTAAAAAAAAAAGTTGTAGGTGTATTTTTCGTTGGGTTAGTTATTTTAGAATTGTTAAGAATTTAGGGGTTATTTGTGTCAGCATTTTATTTTAAAAAGGTTAAGATTGAAAAACGTGGCATATAAAAAGGAGTCATCTCCTTTAGGGTACGTTTGGTTCGGCAGATTCCGACGGAATTGGAATGGTCAATTCCATTGACCAAATTCCATTCTGATGTTTGGTTCTTCATGGAATGGAATTGAATTCCATGAATTCCCCCAAAATCAGGAATTCACCATTCCTTACCAAATGTGATGGAATTGAAATCCATTCCACCCAAACTTACAAAAATGACAATAATACCCTCATCTCTTTCTAAAAACCCTAGCCACCATTCATCAACTTCTTATCTTTGCTTTTTGCTACATCGATATGAGTTAGGGTTCGATGAACAAGATGAAGTGGGTTTTTGCTACTGTTACGATTTGTGATTTTGCTACTGTTACGATCTGGGTTACGAGTTGTGATTTTGGGTTACGATTTGCTACTGTTACGATTTAGGGTTCGATGAACAAGATATGAGTTAGGGTTCGATGAACAAGATGAAGTGGGTTTTTGCTACTGTTACGATTTGTGATTTTGCTACTGTTACGATTTGGGTTACGAGTTGTGATTTTGGGTTACGATTTGCTACTGTTACGATTTAGGGTTCGATGAACAAGATGAAGTGGCCAGATATGAGTTCGATGGCTTGATGAGTTCTTCATTTTGATGAACAAGATGAACTGGTCGATGGTTTCTGGGTTTCAGAATGTTAAAAATGGTTGATGGTTTCTGGTCGATGAACTGGTTCGATGGGTTTCAGTTTGTGATCTTGACGAACAACATGAGTTTGACTTAACATATTTGGTCCTTGTTATTTAAAAAATGTTATAAGAAAAATAAAAATAAAATAAAATTAAAGAAAGGGTATTTTTGTCATTTTTCATAATTCCATTCCGATTCCTTTACAAACCAAACAGACAGATTTCAAGATTACATTCCATTTCCTGTCAACCAAACAGTTGGTCAAACCTGATAACATTCCATTCCAATTCCTTCTAGATTCCAATTTCTTTGACAGATTTCATTCCTTCAGAAATCATTCTGCGAACCAAACAAACAGACCCTTACTTGTTTTCTTCCATTTTTCATTATTGCTCATGTCGTAGGCGTCTTTTAGAAAATCAAGGGATTCTTATTTAGAAGCTTATCTTTTCTTGTATCAAGGTATGATTATCTCTTTTATGTTTTGTATTTAAAGTTAATTTGGGGTTGATGATTATTTAACCTAAACGATTTTAGGTTTTCTTCTTGAAAACTTTATTGAAATTAATTTCATGGATTTGGTTTTGAGACTTGTAATTTGTTTTAAAGGTGTTATCTAAAACTCTTCTTTCTTGATTTAGTTTGAAGTTTTAGGTCTTTTTCATGGGTTTAGTTTGAATTTGGTATTATCCTTTTATGATGTTACCGTCAAGGTGTGTTTATTATTGTTGTAAAATAGGTTTGATTTTTTTATTTAAAGATTGTTTGATAAAATTGATCTTATGGGATATTTTCAATTATTTGGTTAAATTTAAGTTCTTGAGTAAAATTCTCAACTTGGTGGTTATTTGGAAACTATGGATGTGAATCTATGTTATGGATTGAATTGTATTTTTTCGTTTCGTGTCGTTTTGGGGTTTTTCATGGTATCGTTTAGGGTCATTAAGGGTTGTTAAGAGTTATGGAATAAATATAATCTATTAGTTCGTAACCGCAATTCTTTAATTCAGATTCGGGTGTCCGGTTGTGAAGTTCGATTTTGATTTCGAGCGTTTGCTTCGGTTAAGCTATATAAATCATATCAATGTGAGTTTTCTTTTAACCATTTTCGAACTGGAATGCCTATATTATTAAATGGTTAATTTTGTGATATGAAATGTTATTGGTATGTGGAAGGTTGTTATCGTTGATTACGTTACTGTATTACGATTATTATTGGTTGTGCTAGAATGCCAATCTTTCGACTAACATCGCGCTGTGCTAGAACGCCAACTACACTATATCGCGCTGTGCTAGAACGCCAACTACACTTTATCACGTTATGCTAGAACGCCAGCTATTTTATATTCGAGTTGTGCTAGAATGCTAACTATCTGTTTACGTGTTGTGATAGAACGCCAACGGTTCAATTAGTTGAGTTGTGCCTGAGTGCCAACATATGTGTTATTGATAAATGTGTTATATAAATTGTTTTGGTACATAATATGAAATGACAGGGATTATCTCATTAGACCATTTGGTCTAACCCTCATTTTGTTTCCAAAATATGCATTTCAGGGAATATACATATAGCGGATAAGGGAAAGGGAAAGGGAAAGCTGTGACCTTACTTGATCGAGTACTTTTTGCGAAGTCAGTTGAAGTCTATCTGCAAGTTGTTTTTGATCATTGTAAATAGATCTCCTGTATGTCGTTAAGTTTAGCGAAAAATGTGTAATGACTTCATGAGATTCTATAGTTTTGAAGTATGGGACCCAATGTGTAGCCTATATGGTTTGGTTTGTATGAAATATTTGTTTATATGTTATATGAAATGTCGGGTTGTTACATATTACCACTTTATTACTTATAGCAATTATAGTGTCCGATATGCACTTTATACGGTTTCGCTATCAATATCCACAAACTCCTATCAAAGGCAAGGCAGTGTCATCGAAAATGCCTAAAGTCATCAAGTCAAATCTCAACTTATGATCACACGTCATCTTTGATCTATTCGTCCTCCTGATCACCCCATCAATTGAAACAATTGAATTTGAATACATATTGCCTTACGTGTTTCATTTTAGTAATGATCATCAAAATCTGCAATAAATATGAAATCTGATAGTGTTATCTAGAGTCCTAATAAATTGTAAACCATCATTTTCGTGTGAACCGTTGATTTCATAGGTTTTTTTGATAGTTTTTTTTAAGAAATTGTTTCATATCATTCATTTCTTAATGAAATTTGTAGTTTAATTTTTCATTCTTATTAAACTGTTTCATATATTTTCATTTTCACCTATGAAACTACAAATTTCATAAAAAAAAAATTCATCAAGAAATGAATGATATGAAACAATTTCATCAAAATAAACAATTCCATAAAAAATTTCATCAAAAAAAACATATGAAATCGAAGTTTACATTACACAAAAATAATGGTTTACAATTTATTATCTCTCTATAAGTATATTCATTTACCCCATAAATGAAAATCAATAAATAGACACCTAGTAAGTCCCCCACCTTTAATAAGAAGTGACCCATCATTTATTTTTATTACTTTTGATAAACACAAATATTAAATGTATGGACTTTTTTTCCCTTAATAATTGGCTCCCATATGGGTAAGTGAAGTCCATAGTCACAAAACAAAAGATACTATTGAAATTTTGGGCATAAATAGTTGTGTTTAGTAAGGTAATGTTTGGTATTTAAACATGATTAAATTAGATTGGATAACACTGGACAAAGCATAATTGAACATGAAAATATTTATGTAATGTTTGATATGACTAGGACTAGAAAGAATAGAACTTGAAAAGTTGTTCTTAAAAGTTATTTAATGATTTCAAATATATCATATAATAGTTATAAATGACAGAAATAAAGTAAATATTTAAATAATTTAATTTATAAGCATTATCACACGGTTTTAATATACATTACATATGAAATAGTACCAAAACTGAATGAAAGTTTTGATATAATTAATGGTAGTTCGAAAAAACCCGATTCATACAAAGGAAAAATATGTTTTAAACTGGTTTGGAAGATCCTTATGAATTGGAGGAGGTACGGTGAAAGTTGTTGTAGTGACAATGGAAGTGGAGGTAGAGGCGATGGTGGCTGGTGGATGACGGTGATTGTGTAGGGCATGAAGATGGTGGATAGTGGTGGTGGCGGCTGACGGTGGTGGAGGTAGTTATAGCCAACGTGGAGGTAGTGGTGGTGATGGGCAGTTGTAGTGGTAATCGATGATGGTAGTCGTGGAGGAGGCGAAGTGCATGTGGTTGACGGTGGCAGTGGAGGAGATAGAGGTGGTCGGGGGTGGCTACCAGTGGTTGTGGTGGCGACAACTAGCGGTGATGACCACTAAGTAAATTTTTTATTTTATATATAACACACATATATGATATATATATACACAATATGTCTTAGGTTCATTTGAGAAATGCTAAATATATGAGAAATAGAGAAGTAATCTTGTCCATTTATTCGGTCAAGATCGGCTTTAATTGGTCAAAAGTTGCGGCTTTGACTAGTCAAAAGTTGCGATTGTTCCAAAAATAGAAGGACAGTCTCGTAACTTTTACAAAAATACGAGACGAGTTCATATATGAACCTGTGTGATTAAATGTGAACTATCTGTTCATATGTGAACCCATGCAATTCACATATGAACTTTTTTTAACTAATTCATATATGAACTTTTGTGTTTCATATATGAACTAATTAACTGTAGGTTCATATATGAATCAGTTGAATCAATTAACTGATTCATATATGAACCTTTGTGATTCATATATGAACTATTTAACTAATTCTCATATGAACTAATTAACTGATTCATATATGAATCACAAAGGTTCATATATGAATTAGTTAAAAAGAGTTCATATGTGAATTACAAAGGTTCATATATGAACGTATAGTTCATATGTGAATCACACAGATTCATATATGAACTCGTCCCGCGTATTTTACGAAACTACCCCTTTATTTTGTGTAGACCACGTGCAGACCGCGCGAGGAATTATCTGCTGCTTCTCGGTCAAAGCCGCAAATATTGACCGAATGAATGACCAAGATTACTTCTCTATTTCTCATATATTTAGCACTTCTCAAATGAACCTCTCCCTATACAATATAATTTAGTATTTATGTAATATTTTTGGACTTCGTGTTTTGGGCCAAAGTCCCACCGAGCATAAGGATCGAGATGAAAGAAAAAGTTGGACACGTCACAACTCACATGTCTAATTTAATTTGAAGTCTTTTTTTGCTGCTTAGACTATTTTTAGTTATGTAATATGTATTTGGAATCAGATATATTGAAACTCTTTATTCTTTTGTACTGCAGTCACTTTAACGTTGAGTTTTTAATGCTTTTTTAAACTTATAAATTTTGAATTGTGGACATAAAGGTTGATAGGGACAAACCGCATATGCAGTGTCACTACTAAACAGAAGCAGATTTCCGGCGGAATAATCCGTCGGAAAAAAGTAGAAATAATTAACAAAATCTTAATTAACAAGATAATCCGAGATATATTTTCGGCGGATTTTTCGGCCTGAAATTTATTTATTTATTTATTTATCAATTAATAAAAAATAATAATTTCGGCAAATATTTCGGCGGATTTTTCCGCCTGAAATATATTTATTTATTTATTTATCAATTAAAAATAATAATAATTTCGGCAACTATTTTCGGTTGATTTCGGGCGGAAAATTCCGCCGAAAATAATTTAATATATTTTTAATTATTTTTTTTATTAATTTAAAAGTTATTTTTTTCATGAAATCAGCTGAAAACCTGCTAAAAACCTGCTAAAAATTCTATAATCTGCTAAAATGCTATATATCATAAATTAAAACGTCCAATACATTGTTCTGGCCAAAACGACCAAATCGTTGTTCCAAATTGTTCCAAATTCGTTCGAATAACACAAAACACAATTATAAAAGTTTCACATCACTATGGAGGCGGACGTGGCGTACTTTGACTGAGACTTCTGACCAACTCGCACATCTCTTCATATTGTGCTCGTTCCAAACGACGGGCCTCTTCACGTCTCGCTTCCTCTTCCCGACGTCTCGCATCCTCTTCCCGACGTCTCTGATCCTCTTCCCGACGTCTCTCATCCTCTACCCGACGTTCCTCCTCTTGTGCCTTCAACTCTTGCACTTGGCTCATTAAGGTCTCAACGATGTGCTACAAAATAAAAAAGACATTAGAATATTTAATATGAATTAAAAATCAAATTGATAAACATCATTTAATGAAAAAAAACTGGTACACACCTGCTGGGAGGAAGACGACGCACCACTTGTCGAAGATGACCCACCCAAGATCGCATTGGGATCTAGATGGTTTCCAAACCCAAACGAACGACCTTTCTTCGTTCCCCCAGTCACGTCATGCCATAACTGGGTATCAAGTGACGGATGATTGGCAAGGTCCTTGCCGTATCTCTCTATGACGCCCGCCCGATACCCACCCTGTGTTTTTTACAAAATTATACAAGTCAATTTCGACAGCATAACGACTGTAAATAGGACGTTTCCATTTTCCTGTTAAACAACAATCCTAATGTTTGCCCAACAAATGGCAACCCAAACTAGATAGATATTAACGGCAAGATATATAACAAAACAATTATAAAGCTAAAAGTTAAACAATCCGGCGGATGTGAATTTTTTTAATTAATTTTTAACTAATTATAAGATTTTTTTTATTTTTTTTAAATTATTTTTTAACTAATTATAAAAGTTCCAGCGGATTACCGACGGATATGAATTTTATTTCTATTTTTTAATTATTTTTTAACTAATTATAAGATTTCCGGCGGATGTGATTTTTTAATTATTTTTTAACTAATTATAAAAGTTCCGGCGGATGTGATTTTTTTTATTTTTTAATTATTTTTTAACTAATTATAAAGGTTCCGGCGGATGTGATTTTTTTTTAATTAATTTTTAACTAATTATAAAAGTTCCGGCGGATTTTAATTTACAAATAATTAATTATATTCCGCCGAAAATCCGCCGAAATATTGTCGAGGTTTTTAAAACAAAATTAAAAAAAATATTTTTTTGGGGATTTTTCGACGGATTTTCGGCGGAAGTCAACAAATTTTGACTTTTTTAATTTCTGCCGGAAATCCGCCGGAAATTTTCAGGCGGAAAATCCGCCGGAAAACTGTTTTTGTTTAGTAGTGTGTGGTTTGAGGTTTATGCGGTGTGATTTGCAATTTAGGAAAATCCTCAAACCGCATATGCGGTGCAATTTGAGGTTTTACCCCAAACCACAACACGAACACCCCTAGTGAAAATATATTGAAAAATATTTTCTCATTGTAATCATTTTTGGGGAATTCTCCAAGTTTAAAGAACTTTGTACTCATTTCCTACTTTCTCCATTTTGAAAAAAAGGTTAATCAACTGGAGTAAAAAAACAAGTTTCAAAAACCCAAAATGTTCATTTTAAAGAATATGTTGAAAATGCTCTTAGAGCATGTCCAACCTAACCACTACAGACATAACGCTAAAAACACTAGAAATTGTGTGTCCATTGAACACTAAGAAAATATCAACTCCAACCACAGTACCACACGCTAAAAAAACACAAAAACCCATATTTAATATAACAATAATAATAAATATCTTAATATAAATAAAAGTTTAATATATTAAAATATTTATTATTATTGTCATATTAATTATGGATTTTTGTGTTTTTTTAGAGTGTGGTTAAAGTTGTTGTTTTTTCAATGTTCAACAGGTCTATATTTTAAATATTTTTAGCGTTATTCTTTTAATTGTTAGATTGAAAATACCATTTAAATAAATTATGTACGTATAAATCAACAATGATAAAATAATGATTAAGAACCTTCGCCAAACTATTCTTTCTTTTTGTACAATAATAGGATGTACAATAATGAAAAAGTTCAATCATTTAAATTTAGTAATTAATGATAATTTATGCTCTCAAGATATATACATTTAGGGACGTTTTACAGACCACTTACAAGATAAGTGACAAGATAAGTGTTTATCGGTCAAAGTTATTACTCCATTTATTTTATAGGATAATATTTTCGGTTAATATAAATAGATTGATGATAAGCGTTTATAATTTGGTAAACGCTTGTCAGTGCCGTTTCTGAGAATTTTTGGGCCCTGGGCGACTCGTAAATTTTGGGCCCTCAATATGTACCTAAAGAAATTTCAAGTAGACGCTTTTTATAATTAAAAACAAACTTTCATATAATAAATACTAATAATTCATACAAAACAACTTGTTCGAGCATTTTTAATACAAACTCATCTAATTCATACGAAACAACTTCTTCGAGCATTTTTTGATGCAAAATCATCAATAATAGAATCTAAATCAATACTATCTAGCATGTCTTTTTCAATGCATAATATTGCCAAACCATTCAACCTTTCTTGTGACATGGAGGACCTCAAGTACGTCTTCAATAACTTCAGCTTTGAAAAACTCCTTTCGGCGGATGCTACGGTCACAGGCACTGTCAACATAATTCGATAAGCAACCGAAACGTTAGGATAACAATCTGCAAGTTGCACAAAATCAAGAATTTCAATTGCGGACATTGATCTAGATGGCAAAGTCATCTGCAACACCTTTAATTCAGAATAAAGATCATTTACATCAACATCCGCCATATTATTATGAGAAAAAGTATCACCAAAATTAGCACAACATTTCATCAATTCATTCTCACCCAATGACTTTACTTTATGCGAATCAAATAAGAATCCAAAGATACTTTCAAATATCTTTAGTTGCTCAAATCTATTATTCAACGAAGCAATAGCCATATCCACAATGGTTAGAAAATAATTAATTCTAAAATTCTCCTCTTCCGATGCTTGCATTTCTTCTATATGATTACTTTCGTCAAATTGTTTTTTCCTAATAATACGACGCTTGATTAAAAATGTAGGATCTACATTCATTTCACATGCTATTTCTTTAGCGGTAACCATACTTGATGCAAACCCTTCGATCCTATATTTTTCAAAAAACTTCGTTACACCTTTAAAGTGTTCCATGGTAGCATTAATGCACACAGACTTCAATTGCAACTTTTTACTAGTCGTGTTTATTACAAATAAAATATCATACCAAATAACCATGCCAAGTAAAAACTCAAAATTTTCAATTGCACTTACCAAACTTTCCGCTTCACTTTTCGTCTTGGCATCATCACATGATTTACATAATTCAAGTAAAGCCGATCTTATTTGAGGAGCTTGAAATCTAATTGCCTTAACACTTTTGATTCTACTTTCCCAACGCGTGTTGCATAAAGATTTTACAGTTAAGCTCGACACATTATCAACTAACACCTTCCATCTTTTTGTAGAACTAGAAAATAATGTGTATATGCGTTGAACAATTCCAAAAAACGAAACAACTTTGACACAAGAATGAGCCATATCACTAAGAGAAAGATTAAGGCTATGACAAGCACATGGCATATATAATGCTTTTGGATTAACTTCAAGTAATCGGTTTTGTACCCCTTGGTGTTTTCCCTTCATATTGGAACCATTGTCATAACCTTGACCCCTCACATCTTCAACATTAAGGTCGAGAGATTTAAGCACATCTAATAATTCATTGAACAAACCCAAACCGGACGTATCATGAACCTTTAAAAATCCTACAAAGTACTCTTCGATTTTTATGTTATTACTAGACATATTCACACATCGTACTATTAAACTCATTTGCTCTTGATGGCTCACATCAGGTGTACAATCAAGAATTACAGAAAAATATTTAGCATCTTTGACAATTTTTATGATAGAACTTTTAACATTATGAGCTAAAAGTGAAATCAACTCATTTTGAATTCTAGGGCCGAGATAATGATAATGAATTTCATGATTTTGAATGCGTTTAATATGATCTTGAATAACCCCATCAAACTCTCCAATCATTTCAATTAACCCTAAAAAGTTACCATTACTATGTAGATACAACTTCTCATTAGATCCTCTAAAAGGCAAAGAATATTTAGCAAGATATTTTACAACGGCAATTATTCTTACCAAGACTTGTCTCCAACGTTCTTTCTCATTCAAAATCTCTCGTTGTAAATATTTATCAATGGTTTGGTTTATATTTAGTCTTGCTCTTAGTTCATTCCAAGATAACATGTTATTTATATGCTCAATACTATTCTCATGTTCTTTAAGTCTCTCACCAAGATGCTTCCAATCTCTAAATCCTTCGTTGGCTATTGCATTTCTATAATTTTTGGATTTGAACAACTTACAACAAAAACAATACACTTTATCCTCATATTTTGAATAAACTAGCCATTTACGATCTCTAGTTTCACCATTACTTAACTTTTTATCATAATAAGTGTATGAAAAATGTCTAGACATGTTATCTAGAGGAAACACGATACCAAATTCTCTAACGGGTCCTTTTTCAACTAGGATGTCTCTTGATTTAGTATCAAGATTTTCCCACATCCTAGGATCATACATATCAATAAACGGAATTGATTGATCATCTGATAAGTTTTCAGTATTATTGGGGATCTCATGCTCACTCATATTTGGGTGTTCAAGTTCAACATCATGTTCATTTGTATTTGGGTGCTCAACATCATGTTCATCCAAATTCTCTAAGTTTTCATTAGAAGAACCTATGGCCTTAACAAACTTATCCATAGCTCCTCTTTGTGACAATTTCAATTGCTCATCTAACTTTCTTTTTTTCCTTTTCTCACTTCCAGACAGGTACTTGTATTTTTTAGGCAACATGATTAAACTTGATTACTTGAACTAAATCAGAAATAATAAGCAGAACTCAAGTAAAAGGGAACAAAAGCACCTGAATTGGAAACAAAGTTCAACACTTCAACTCCCAATTCCCAAATTCAGAATTCCCGGTGTATATAATCTGTTACAATTTAACAATTTATTGATTTAGATTTTAGAGTTTAGACATAAGACATTTAGTTACAAACAGAAACATAAACAGAAAGTCAGAAACATAATCGAATTGCAGAAATCAGAATCGAATTGCACTTGCAGAATCGAAAATCGAAAAACAGAAACATTCAAACATAAACAGAAAGTCAGAAACATAACCTGCTGTTGGGCGTTGGCTAACTTGGCTGTTGCAGAATCGAATAGTTCAATAGTTCAATCGTTCAATCGATTTTAGGCAGGCAAAATCGAATAGTTCAATAGTTCAATCGTTCAATCGATTTTTGCAGGCTGCAATCGATTAGGCAGGCAGAATCGAATAGTTCAATGCTTCAATAGTTCAATCGATTTTGCAGGCTGCAATCGATTTTGCTTCTGTTTTCGATTTTGCTTCAATCGATTCACCGTTTCAGTTTTCTAGATACTTAATTGATTTTGCACAGTTATAATTAATTGCACACTTTTATGTTTTTTGGGCCTCAACTAATTACATGGATTTGGGCCTCTTCATGACTATATCAAATTGCCATTAGGCCCTAAAACCTGATTTTTCTAAATACATATATAAACTAATTTTTTTTTTCGGGCCCCTGATTTTTTTGGGCCCTGGGCGAGTGCCCAACCCGCCCTCCCCCAGGGACGGGCCTGACGCTTGTTAGGTAAGAGTCACTACTCTCACTTGTCGGGTTAGACTCTTGATTATTGTCTTCCCTCTTGCTGTAACAACCCACCTTAAAGGATCAACCAAACACATAATAATATAAGCATAATATAATCAATGCCAAACGGCCCCAAAGTTTAAGTCTTACAAAAAAAAGCTAAGTTCAACGGTTGGTGGAACAACCGGGTTTACAGTTGAGAATTTTTATAAAATAACTACTTGGACATCTAACAAAATCTTCATATCCACACTCCTCCAGCCTGTCCCGCGCTCATAGCTTGCCCTTACCCTTATCTACCAGCTTACCTGAAAGGTTTTTAGTTTTGAAAGCGGGGTTAGACCACGAGGTCTAGTGAGTTCCCTCAAAACAGCTCCACACCACGAATACACAATAAAAGACAAGATATAAGGGATCGTGAACATTACACCTTTATTTCAATATATGCACACAAACGACATGCATTGATGGCCCACACTATGGTCACACACACCCGTGACATCGTGTTAGGGCATACACCCGCCCTTGTTAAATTATATGAAACAAATTCATATATATATATATATATATAAACACATTATTTATAGGACACACCCCCCATATACACACCTAAGCCATCGCATGCCCACACACAAGTAATCACACATTTAAATCACACTATCATGCATGTCTAACAACGTTAAGTACAATATGCATTTAAAACAATATTTGCATATATAAACACATTTGGTAAGGATATTGGGTTAGGAAGACTCACCTGGCGTCTACGATAAACTCCTTCAACTGAAAACACCACACCTAGTATTGCACACCTAACATTAAAACAATCCCAAGAAGATATGATGGTCATTCCTACAATCCTCCCAAGTAGATCTTTAATCTCACGTAGTAACGCCCAACGTCTCACAATAAGAGAACACCCACAAAACACCAACCGCAGCTTCCCGGACCCAAGAGTCCGGATAACGATTACCGGATAACCCGGTTTCCGGGTACTGCATAATTCCGGAGGTGTCCGGATCCCACTTATAGTCCGGATGCCAATTTTTCGGATTCTTCCGGATTCTTAGGGTTTCCGGACAACTTGTCCGACTTCCGGATTCTAGGACTTCCGGACTCCCAACTTTCCCGGACTCCCAACTCTTCCGGATAAGATGTCCGGATACCACTGTCCGGACTCCGACTCTTCCGGACAAGTGCAACTTTTACCCAAAATCCACATATTCTCACAAATCTTATCAAAATACCAAAGTAGAAGTTGATTTTGAGTCATTAAAGGATAACTCTAACATCTCTGGTGAGATTCTTGCCCGATTTAAGTCATCACTCCACACACACAGATTACCTCTACCATTTTAGGTTATCAAAAGTAGTAATCCTCTACCAACTCTAGAGAATTCCTATTAGACAAGAGATTTAAAGAAAAGAAGATTACCTTGATGAAATGATTGGGATGCAATCTCTTAAGTTCCTGATTCCAAGCCTTCACCTCCACAAATCGATTTCGTGTTCTTCCACAAATCGCACCTACACACACACACACACACATTTTGTAGCCGCTTTCAATCCCTTAAGAGAATACCTCAATTTTAGGGTTTTTGACCCCCTTTTATACACTCTCACTACTCCCCCAAACTTTTCTTTTTCTCACTTTTACCACCAATTTTCCTTTTAATTTCTCAAATGGTACGGGTTATTACACTTACCCAGTAAAGATTTTCGGTTATTGTTATGTTCACCCGATAGAGTTATTGAACCGATAAGCATTTACCAATATAAGAGGTTAGTAAACGTCCTCTAAGGATTACATGATAAATTTTATTTTCACGAGAAGCATGAAAAATAATTGATATACTTTATTTTATATAAATGTTACATTATACAAGCTTAGAGTAATCAGTCCGAAATCACATTGTAAGACCATCCACACCCCTGCAAAACCACACTTCTTTCTTGTAACACCCTCAAATTTGGAAAGAGCAACTAAATAAAATTTTCGATAAAATAACCACTTAAGGAATAAAATCCCTTCTACAAACCATTCTTGGAATTACCTCAAGATAAAACATAACAACTCCCACAATTCATAACTCAAGTCATATTATGCGACCACATAAAGTCGGGTGTCACTTAACACGTGTACAAGTTGCTAATCCCAAAATAAGTGCGGAAGACTTCACTAAGCAATTCACTTCTCGAGCACACTACAAGCACTCGTCTCTTCACCGTGTCACTAGAACTACTTCCCAACCGGAACTTGTTGCACATGCCGACAAATAAAAAAAGTTAGGCTAACGCCTAGTGAGTTCAAGAGTTTTATCATGATTATATAATTCGTAAAACGAGAGGGATGCAACTTAAATCATGAGTTCAAAAAGAATTTACTTTAGATGCAAATCACCTATTTTTTCAACACACACAAATCCCGTGATGAAAGCTTTAATGTAAAAACGATTCTCATAATGGACTCATCCCAATACCTATTTGAAAAGTATAATAGTATTTGAATTCCAAAACGATTGAAATCATGGACAAATCATTATTATTCAAAACATCCTAAACACGGATGAAGCATAACCCCCAACTCAAATGTCGTGGAAAACGATCCATATAAATATAATACGTCGCCGAAAACATGGATAAAATAAACATTCAAAGCAACACCTTCCGGTGACGGGGGAGACCCAGTTACATCGTACGTAACGGGACACAAAAGTGGGTCACATAACTATGTAATAAAACAAACATGTGGACTATTCTCATAATATACCGAGCTCAACCACTCCAGGTCTATTGCCCGTGGAGACTTGGGAGCCCCCAATTTCAACCACTCCAGGTCTATACATTGGGTCACTCCTAATCCACATAAACAAGCACATTGGGATTACACCTTACTGCCCATGGGACGATGCCCGACCATATAGGCCCACATCTTACTTACCATGAAACCCGATGCCTATCCCGTGTCAAGCATATTGGAATTACACCTTACTGCTCATGGGACAATGCCCGACCATATAGGTCCACATTTTACTTACCATGAAACCCGATGCCTATTTCGTGCTACAATGAGAGAAACTAGCGTCTCATCATTGGACGTAAAAACTCAAGTGCCTATGGATCCATAACAACTAAGGTCAAAACATTACATGACTCCAAACGAATGAACTAGCGCATTCAAAACATGTAATTCTCAATAATTATAAATCATGACCATGACCAAAACTCTACGTCGAGCTATCAACTGGACAATTGTCCCCAAAACCCAACATAACCAATTGCCGAGACACACGCTCAATAATAAAAAGATTTCGTGTTAAAAGTCATAAATAAAATAAAACGCAAATGCCCCACGTTTATGCGAAACATGCTCCATAAAAATAAATAAATAAATAACTCCACACAACTCTAGATTAATATAAATCATTTTACAAAACACCCATCAAGGTGCATTTATACCAAATGACTTACACTCGTAAAATAAATCGTTGAACATACCAACACCCAAGGTTTACTCATCTAAATACTTGAAATACCTATTTTCTCCAAAATTAAAAGGTTTTCAATTCCCAAATGTTTTCAAGGTCGGGAATGACCAAAATCCATTAACCCATGCGTTGGTATTTTCAAAACATCCCATAACACAAACTATGCATATTTTCAACAAATACAAGAATGCATTTTTACCAAATAACCTCCATTTATGCAATTAATTAATAAAACACTTTCAATCATGACTTATTTATCAAAGTATCCAAAAATCCCAAATGTGGGTGTTTTATAAGATTTTATAAAGTTAAACACTTCAATAATCAAAACCCACCAAGTAACCCAACAATGGATAATTTTCATGTAAACGCATAATCGCTTTAAAAAAATGACATTTTGACACGTACAACGTTTTCACAAATCAACTTGAACCCACTTTACTAGACTTAGGCTAAATCTAGATTTTTCCCCAACTTGAGATCCTTTGAAGAAATTGAATCATCAAGCCAAATCTTCCAAAAACCTAGATCCATGAGTTTTCAACCATCAATAACCACATTTAACCATTTAGAATTGTTCCCAAACATCAACCATAAAAATCTCCATTTATACCCAAAACCCCAATTTGACCTAATTTTTCTCAAAATCATCCAAACCGAAATTGGAGAAACAAAACACTAGGAGATCATCAATGGAACATTTATAACTCATAATGAAGCTTGTAAATGGAGGAAATGAACTTACCACTTAAGTTTTGATGAAACCCTAGAAAACCTAAAAAATATCTAGTGTTGGAGATGAAAACTTGCTCTTGCATCAATAGATGAAACCACTAACATATGATGGAGAAGGAACACTTTAATCTCCATGTAAAGCCCCAAAATCAGTTAGGGTTTGAGGGGGAAGAAGAGGAAATGATTTGGGAGAGAAGAGATGGAGTTTGGGAGTGAGAAATGAGAAGCTTACCACCACCAAATGTTCTTGAATCTTTCTAATGAACATCAAAACTAATAATCCATCCTTGAAGAGCTCTTAAAAACGAAACCATAGCATCTTGAATCAAGAAAATCGGAGTTGAAATGAGAGAGATATGAAGAAATGAAGTTTTGGTGCTGAAAATTGCGCTTTTATACTCCAGGTACCCGACGGCTAAAGTGACGTGCGAGAGTGACACAAGTGTCACTTTCGCTGGGAACTCTCGCCGTGGTCCCATGGCTATCGGTACAAAACCAGCGAGAGTGACATGCGAGAGTGACACAAGTGTAACTTTCGCTGGTCACTTTAGCCGAGGTCGTACCGAAAGTTGTTTTGGCCATAACTTCTTCGTTTTTGCTCCGTTTTCGCTCCGGAAAGGCCCGTTGGGTTCGTATTTGAATTCCCCATCCAACATGACTATAAAATCTAGGATTTAATCCAAAATCCTAATTTTCATATTTATCTTAAAATGTCGATACATTCCAAAGGTCGGGGTGTTATATTTCTAAAATGCCACATCAGCTTTGCAATAACACTTTCCACACCCATGCAAGACCAAACTCCTTTCTAAAGTAATAAATTATAATATAACTAATATACATAATTATAATATAACTAATAAATTAATTATAAAATATAGATAACTAAAATTTTACTTTTGTTTTCTTTTACTATATTTTGTGTAAATATAATTTAATTAACAAATAAAATACATGGATATATTGAAAGAATGCACCGTTTACTAAAATACAAATATTACACAAAATACACAATAAACATTACATTACTAATTACTTTCTTCTCCAAATCGACTCCAAATCTCTTCCACTAAATCGGTTTGCAATTGATGATTAATGTACTTTTATTTTAGTAGTTTAAATAAAAGACATTGCATAAAAATATTATTTTTTTAAAATAAAGCATCGGTAAGAAATATTAATAAAAAATAATGTTCAAATAAATTAATAAATGAATTAAATTTAATAAACATATTAATAATTTATGTTTAAACAAATAAATTAATTAATTAAATTAAACAAAGGGAAATTAATTAAAATACCCCAAGTTTGACCAACTGTTACCGAAATACCCTAAATCTCTCCCACTTTGCAAAAATACCCTTTTTTTTCCGCGATGGAAGCCCGCGATCGCGGGCCAGGGACTATTTCTGACACTTTTTTAAACTTGCAGGGACCATTTTTGAAAAATGGCATCCCGCGATCGCGAAGGAATCCCGCGATGGGATTATTTTGTGACTTTTCAATTGCAAGGGACCATTTTTGAAAAACTCCAGGGACCATTTATGAAAAATTCACCCGCGTTTGACACTGTTCACCCCCGCTTTCGTCCAATTTGATGAATTTGAATTGGAATGTTACACTTTCAACCCCTATACTTATTTACTAAATTTACTTTATACCTTTTACTTTCATTATTTTAATTTTACATTTAACACATATAATCGTTTATTAACTAAAATACGTTAAAAAAATACGTTTTAATTTTAACAAATTACACCATTATAATCGTCTCTTCGATACGTTCGAAATGAGCCCAATCTTGAATTTTTTTGGATTTATATATTTTAATATATATCATATACAGTTATACACTACATAGCTAATTAATGAGAATTTAGATCAGATTTATATGGTACTATCAAATGCAAGTTTCTATAATATAGATATTGTTCTACATTACATGATACCAATTTTTGCATCATATGAATCACTTCCAGAAACACAAGAACCAATACCCCAATAATCTCTGTATTAGGATTATCGCAAGTTTCATAAACCTACTTACTAGGTGTTGGAAATATGGGTTTTACTAAACTTTGGACGCATTTAAATTTATATATATGTGTTATATATAACTAACTTTTAGTAGGTTTATGTTCTTCTATATGAGATCTTCGAAATGATATATAATGCGTCCAAAATAGAGTATGTGTGAAAGAGATATCGATACTCAAAGTTGAGTAAATGGATGAAATTAGCAAAAACCAAATGAAGTAAACAGTAAGTCAATCACAATACTTTAACAAAATAAGTTAATACTAAAAATAACAATTATTTAATGTTACATAAACAACCTAAGTTTGATTTATTTGACAATGCGCATAAATGGACTCCGCCATATGTATGCGAAATGCCTTGGCCTCGGCCTTAGTCTGGTCAGGGTGTACAAATACCACATCGTTATTTATCAAGATGCTGGCATTACGACATACCCAGACACCGCAATCCGCATTCATCCCGCCCTGCTGGGGTGTATTCTTGGCGAACTTATGGCGAAAGAGCTCTGACCTATCGCGACGCCTCGTGTCCTTGACCCGACAAAAGAAGTCAAATAGCACATCTTTAAACATTCTCATCTGGTCTTCCAATTGGTCTCTGAAGAGACTGGCACTATCGCTGTCATATATGGTCATGGTCATAGCGTCAAGCTCAAACACTCCGAGCAGCCAATGTTTGGGATGAATGCATATTGGGATGTACACCTGAAATATTACAATATTAGACAACTTAGTTAGCAACAAAACAACTTAAATAAAATAAGAGTAAAACGATTTACATACCACATCGAGGAGAGCCCAAGAAACCCCTTCCACGCCGTTGCATGAGTTGGCCACGGAGGCGGGACCTTGATGGGGGAGCAACAGGTAGGGAAATAAAATACTATACATTATGGTCCACCTCGTGTCTGTTCCACGATGTCTTTGCAGCAGCGAGACCCAACAATCGATGTGCTATACATAAAAAATAGATGGTTAGACATGTATTATAAATATATTTGATTATATGACTATAGTTAAACTTCATACTAACCACATCCTGTAACTCAGACTCCAAAGGGTCATCCGCCAGCAATACTTGGAAAAAGCGGGGGGTGATTTCCATGCTCAAGTAAGGGACGAATATCATGGGGGAGAGGCGACCAGTCCGACACATCCTCAATATTTCCGATGCCGGTTGAGGCTCCGGTGAAGGGACCTTTCCCTTTTTCTTTCCTCCCTTATTTCCCCCCGCTTTCTTTGCTTGTCTTTTAGCGGCCGGTGGTGTCGTAGATCCTTGTTGGCCAAACGGGTGACGAAACCATTGTGAAATTTTATGCGACCGCTTTTGAGGGAGCGAGGTCACCTGTGGTGGTGGATCTACAACATCCATCGAGTCATCGAAAGGCTCCGAGAAGTGCTCAGAGAAGTGATCCTGGATAATAGGAGACCCCGTCTGAAAATTACGTTACTCAATGTTTTAAGTACAATTTAGGAAATGTTCACAATTAAACCAAAACTACCAAAATAACTTACAATATGCATTTCCGGCCTGTAATAGTCATCGGCCGAACCGCCAAAGATGTTTGTGTATGCCCCCGACATCCCGGCCTGCGTGACATTGATCATTAAAATAGTTACAAAATTAGGAACAAACATATAACTATAATGGTTACTCAGTGTCACTTACACTCTCAGGGATAGTAGAATAGGATGTGGCCACGAACGGCGTTTGGGACATCCCGGCCCCCGACATCCCGACCTGCGTGACATTGATCATTAAAATAGTTACAAAATTAGGAACAAACATATAACTATAATGGTTACTCAGTGTCACTTACACTCTCCGGGATAGTAGAATAGGATGTGGTGGTGAACGGCGTTTGGGACATCCCGGCCCCCGACATCCCGGCCTGCGTTACATTGATCATTATAAGAGTTACAAACTTAGGAACAAACATATAACTATAATGGTTACTCAATGTCACTTACATTTTCAGGGAATGACAGATAGGATGTGGTGGCAAACGTCGCCTGTGCCCCCTGTCCGAACGGAGCGGGGATCGGTGTCGTACTCGACAGCTAAAACAAATTTAGAACGTAATATTAATATACAAACTAAATAAACGTGGCCAACAAATTAAGTTAAACACTAACATTGACAGCGCTAAACTGTCTGTAGAATCCCTCCAGAAGCTGTACACGTGACTCTAGCGGCCCGTGGACGTAATCCCACAGGTGCTCATGAGAGCCACGCTGTGGCTCGTAGGAAGGGGCCGCCTCATATGGATTGTAAGAGGAGGAATGGGGCGGCTGGTAGGAGGAGGAACGGGCCGACTGGTAGGAGGAGGAACGGGCCGGCTGGTAGGAGGAGGAAGGGGGCGGCTGGTATCCACCGGAAGGGGGCCTGTCGTCGTCTTCCTCATCTTCGGAAGTAGGGGGACGTCGAGCCCTTTCCGCCTCTGCGTCAATAAAGGCCACGCTGTCTCTGTACCAATCTGTGCCCATCTCGTCGACAGTAGGCACAAGGCGATCGAAAGGCAAGAGTGGCTGCTAAATATATGATAAAACATAAAAGAAATTAATAAGCGGGACTAACGTATGCAAATTGTAAACATAGTAAAAGAACTTACATTTCTAGACGCATTGAAGAACTGAAACCAAAGCGACCTACTTAGGGTAACACGCTTGTCCCAACGGGTTCCCCTAAGTACTCGATCGTCGCGCTTGACGAAATATCGGATTGATGCGGGAAACATCTCCAAGATCCATATATGGAATTAGACAAGAAGAGCAAGTACGTAAAAAGAAAAGCCAAACAGTTTGTATGTATTATTAACAATTGTTATACTACGTATCTAACCTTGAAGGCGTATGTAAAACCACAAAGATTCATCTTTGCATGTCGATCAACGCGTCTGGTTATGGCTCGGTGCAGAATAGAGTAGCAATGTGTCCAGATATGGCTACCCCACGGGTAGCTGTTAAACAGCTCAAGGTCCTCGACGGCCCTAAGGACCGTCTCGGAAGCATACTGGCTATACTCACGGCCCAGGAAGCCCATATCCACGATCACCACCAAGCATACACGGACAACATCGTCGTCGGTTAGGGCACTAAGGCCCTCTTTCATCATGTCCCGGGCTGCCTTCAGCTTCAAACGAGATGCTGAAATGCCCCAAACCCTAGGAACGAAGGAGCAGTCTTCTAAGGGAGGAAGGGGGGGGGAGCCTCTCCAAAACGTAGTCCTGTAATTAGACAGAACTCACGAAGAAATCAAAATGCATCTCCTCCGGCTCAGCGTTGGCGCCCTCGACCTCCAACTGTAGAAACATGTGTACTAGCGTAGGGTCGCCACCAGAGTAAGACACATCCATCCATGGCCCGAACGGTGTCCCTCTATAGATGGTCTCAAGGGTATCCGCGCGATCACCTAATCCCCTAAAGAGCGCTCCTAATTCCTCGATGTAGGAAAGTTTGCACCTTACCGTCAAGTCGATGTTAAAGAAATCCTTCTACATAGTCATTCACAGATGTTATAGTTAGTGTTATA
Source organism: Saussurea involucrata (assembly GCA_033807775.1). Classification (NCBI taxonomy): domain Eukaryota; kingdom Viridiplantae; phylum Streptophyta; class Magnoliopsida; order Asterales; family Asteraceae; genus Saussurea; species Saussurea involucrata. The sequence goes on from CM066321.1 coordinate 171,863,213, forward strand.
TATAGATGTTGCGGTTTATTTTATTTTATATAGATGTTGCGGTTTATTTTATTTCAACGTATCATATTGTTATATATAGATAAAGTGCGGTGGTATTTTATTTCAACGTATAATAGTGTTATATATACATAAAGTGCGGTTTATTTTATTTCAACGTATCATATTGTTATATATAGATAAAGTGCGGTTTATTTTATTTCAACGTATCATATTGTTATATATAGATAAAGTGCGGTGGTATTTTATTTCAACGTATAATAGTGTTATATATAGATAAAGTGCGGTGGTATTTTATTTCAACGTATAATAGTGTTATATATAGATAAAGTGCGGTTTATTTTATTTCAACGTATCATATTGTTATATATAGATAAAGTGCGGTGGTATTTTTTTTCAACGTATCATATTGTTATATATAGATAAAGTGCGGTGATATTTTATTTCAACGTATAATAGTGTTATATATAGATAAAGTGCGGTGGTATTTTATTTCAACGTATAATAGTGTTATATATAGATAAAGTGCGGTTTATTTTATTTCAACGTATCATATTGTTATATATAGATAAAGTGCGGTGGTATTTTATTTCAACGTATAATAGTGTTATATATAGATAAAGTGCGGTTTATTTTATTTCAACGTATCATATTGTTATATATAGATAAAGTGCGGTGGTATTTTATTTCAACTTATAATAGTGTTATATATAGATAAAGTGCGGTTTATTTTATTTCAACGTATCATATTGTTATATATAGATAAAGTGCGGTGGTATTTTATTTCAACGTATAATAGTGTTATATATAGATAAAGTGCGGTTTATTTTATTTCAACGTATCATATTGTTATATATAGATAAAGTGCGGTTTAGGGACCCTAGTTGTCATTCTTAAAAGTTTAGGACCTAATTGGCATTCTTAAAAGTTTAGGGACCTAAGTTGTCATTCTTAAAACCGTAAGGACCTAAGTTGTCATTCTTAAAACCGTAAGGACCTAAGTTGTCATTCTTAAAAAACACATTCTTAACAATTTTTTTATAAAAACAGTTTTTTTATAAAAAATTGTTAAGAGTGTTTTTTATAAAAAAATTGTTATAGTTTTATGGTTTTATGTTTGAATGTGATATTTGTATGTTATAATGTGTATGTTGTTATAGTGTGTTTTTTCATATAAAAATTGTTAAGAGTGTTTTTTTATAAAAAAATTGTTAAAAGTGTGTTTTTATAAAAACACACTCTTAACAATTTTTTATAAAAAAAACTGTTTTTATAAAAAATTGTTAAGGGTGTATTTTTATAAAAATTTTGTTAAAAGTGTGTTTTTATAAAAAAAACATTTTTAACAATTTTTTTATAATAACACACTCTTAACAATTTTTTTTATAAAAAAACACTTTTAACAATTTTTTTATGAAAAAACACACTATAACAACATACACATTATAACATACAAATATCACATTCAAACATAAAACCATAAAACTATAACAATTTTTTTATAAAAACACACTGTTAACAATATTTTATAAAAAAACTGTTTTTATAAAAAATTGTTAAGGGTGTGTTTTTATAAAAAAATTGTTAAGAGTGTGTTTAAAAAAAAACACATTTTTAACAATTTTTTTATAATAACACATTCTTAACAATTTTTTTATAAAAAAACACTCTTAACAATTTTTTAATAAAAAAACACACTATAACAACATACACATGATAACATACAAATATCACATTCAAACATAAAACCATACATATCATGTTAAGCATAGAACATATTCAAACATAAGTTATAAACACTATAACAACCTATAAATCATATATCTTAACTTAAAATAACATACAAAAAATAACAAAAAACATAAGGAAAACATACCACAAAGGTAATACGAGACATCTTCACAAAACCCGAACGCGTATTCCACACGACAAAATTGAGAGAGTGGGAGAAAATTGAGACAGTTTGATTAAAAATTGAGAGAGTGATTAAAAAAATGAGAGTGCCGTTTTTTGGTCCCCCCCTTATATAGTGCGGCCGAAGAAAACATTAGGGTTTGGTTGGTCAAACAGACTTTAGGGGATTAGGTGAGGGACCAAAACTGCACACGCGGGGGGTCAAAGAAAGTCAAACGCGGGCAGGGACCAAAACTGCACACGCGGGCATTCTTGAGGGGGGAAAGCTGGACCGCGGGCATTCTTGAGGGACCAACGCGGGCAAAGTGGGCAAACTTTGGACACGTGTAGCCCGTGATCGCGGGGGTCAACGAGAGTCAAACGCGGGCAGGGACCAAAACTGCACACGCGGGCATTCTTGAGGGGGGAAAGCTGGACCGCGGGCATTCTTGAGGGACCAACGCGGGCAAAGTGGGCAAACTTTGGTGACACGTGGCCTGGAGCCCGCGATCGCGGGCTCTATCGCGGATGTTTGGGGTATTTTTGTAACATGGGAGAGATTTGGGGTATTTCAGTAACACTTGGTTTGACTTAGGGTATTTTAATTAATTTCCCTTAAACAAAAATGGATTTGTTTAATATATAATTGTTTGTGAAAAGACCTTTCTAATTGTGAAAGGAGTTGTTATTTTTGCAAGATCCTGCAAGCCACATGACATGCCATGTCATATTGCAAGGCATTGTGCAAGACGTGTGTGAATGCTCTAAAACTCGAGCAAAACAATAGCCGTTGTATACTCTTAGTTTATAAAAAAATGTAACATTAAATCGGCCCGAAAATTTAATGTGAAGTTGTCAACCTTCACGTACTTTCATGCAAAATAAAGTTATATTCACATATTTTAAGCTCAACGAGAAAAAAAATTGTTACGGTTTCACAAAAGGTATTAAACCGACGTAACAATAATCCAACCATGCGTCTATAAGTACGAATATTTGATATTGTTGATTTCTTTTACAAAAAAAAATTATATATCGGTACAATAAAATTAAGTTTATAGGACGTCAAAAGACTTAAGCATCTTAAACTCTTAATACACGGTTTTATAAGACTTAAAGACCATTTATCAAACGATTATCATGGTAACCGCTTACCACGTCGCATTACCTTAGAGAATCAAGATTAAATCTCTTGATTATCTACTCACTATTTTCTTAATCTTCAAATAATTCATGTTCGACTCTCAGTGAATGGATTTACCTGTTTAGGATTTTAGTTTTTATGTTTCCTTTTAGTGTTTATTTAAGTCTCAGGTGTCCTATTATCCCTCGAGTTATATGTTTTATAAGTAAAAAAGGAAATTCATGTCTTACAAAATAACGCGTCGTAACATGCCATAATATGTCATAACGTATTGTCGTATTACAACGGAAGTCAAGCCTAGAGTTGAGCCATATGAATTAACGTGACATCAAAGCTAGACCTTGATGTCATAATGCATCATAATAGATTATTTAGAACCAATATAGAAATATATAATCATATTTTACTTAAATTTAGTTTATTATAATAAATTATCCTATATATACTAGTTCTTAAATATAACAATAATTAATTCCTTTATGATAATTAAATTTATGTGATTGAATGAATATGAGTTTCAATTATATTACATTTATGTTAAAAGTCTAGACACTCTATATTGTGTGCATTATCTACACAAATTTTTACAACCACCTTTTCAAATATATGGCTATCTTCTTCTTTTCAATATTCATTGCAGTCTTTTATTTTTTATTCATTTCATTATAATAAAATTGGGTTTATGGGACATCAAAAATTATGTAAACGTGTTAATAAACTATTTTTATAGAAATTAAGGTTATAAACCAAACAATAAAGTCTCGTATAGAAAAATGTTACAACAAATTTATAAGATATTTTAGACATCTTAACAAGTTTTTATTACACTTTTAATCAGTGGCGGATCCAGGATTTTTTCCTCATGGGGCACCTTTAAGGTAACTTAAATGTCCGTAAAGTTTTCCGATGTATTTTAGTCTAAATCTAACGTTTTGAGGGCTTTTTAAAGTTTTTTAGTTGATTTTAATGGATTTTTAAGTTTTTTTGTTGATTTCAAGGGGCTTTTGTGGGTTTTTAGTCGATTTCGAAAGTTAATTTTGGTTTTTCAGTTGATTTTGAGACACTTTTTTTGGTTTATGAGGTCCCGGACGAAAAATAACTGGGGAGACATTAAGGTATAAAACTAAAAAATCCGATTTTTTACCCTAAAAAGTTGAAATTTTTTTCTTTCACAAGGGGGCCCTTCCCCCACTACCAACTACTTAGATCCGCCCCTGCTTTTAATTTCTTTTATAAGACAACATTTAAAAGTGTGTTACAAAAACAAATATCTTATATAAAGATGTGTTTATAAGAAAATTTTCAAAAATGTCATAAAATAGGTAATATAACACTTGATTTTTAAAAATGTCCTAAAAAACTTGTTAAAACATCAGAAACATACCATAAACTTATTATAACACTTTTATTTTTAGATAGAACTTTATTGTTTGGTCCTATAAAACAATTTATCAAGACACTTTAAACATGTTTAACGTCTAATAAACTTAATTTTATTGTAAAAAATATAGAAATAATATTTATGAATCCTTTATAAACTCTAAATTAAAGATTACCAATAATTGTAACCATAATTTATGACTTCACTATAAATTATTGGATCAAGAGAATCATATAACAATAGTAATAATTTTAATATATAGCTTCATATTATATATATAGGCTGAGTATCTTTTGCAAACCAGTGTATTTGTACAAACTCGTACAAACCATACCTAGCTTCATGATTTTGTAAATTTGGCTTCATGAATATATATATATATATATATATATATATATATATATATTGGCTTCATTAATATATAATTTGGCTTCATGAATATATCATTTGGCATTTTTAACTAATTTTTTTCGGTGGAGCCCTAAAATACCCTTATTTTTGTAAAAAAATTAGTTAAAAATGCCAAATGATATATTCATGAAGCCAAATTATATATTAATGAAGCCAAAATATATATATAAATATTCATGAAGCCAAATTTACAAAATCATGAAGCTAGGTATGGTTTGTACGAGTTTGTACAAATACACTGGTTTGCAAAAAATACCACCCCTATATATATATATATCATTAATTAGTAACCAATTATTAGAAATTCACTAAAACTATTGTGTACAAGAATTCATATTAAACGGCTACGAGTCTAAAATTGATTAAAATTTTGGTCCAAGTCTAAAATCATTATAATTTTGGTCAAAATTATGACTTATAAGATAATCATGACTATAAATAAATCGTTATGATCTCGTTATAGCATGTTATGATGTCAAGATTCACGAAGTTTTTCCTTAAATGTCCCCCTTACATACATAAATGACAACGTCGGTTTTTAATCCCCACATTTCCATCCCTTTCTTTCGTAAGATATGTCTTGAGAACGTAGCGTAAATCAGTGTAAAATAGAGTCTTGGTAAGACACGCTCATTTTTTTTGTTCTTGTAGTAACCATGGATGTTTGGTTAAACTTGTATGCACCTCGACTAATACAATGAGACTCTATAGATAACAAAAAGTGTCGTTGAATAGATTCAAACCAACGGTATCTATGGAAAGGAGTCCTAAGAGCATCTCCAAGGAGACTATTATTAAAACCCATTTATTGTATTTTTTGTTACTACATACCAGTTTCAACTAATCCAAACTAAGAACTCACATAAAAACCCACGTTTTGTGGGTCACATGTATTTTTTCAACATTATAATAAATATACTTATATACATATACACAATATTAATAATTATAAAGTCAAGAAAATATATAAAAGGGAAACTTACTCAAATAACCATTTCAGACCAACAAATTGGTCTCCTAGTTATTTCTCTTTCATTTTGACCGAAATGTCACTATATCCACAATAATCTGTAATCTGTTTATTGTTTCTTATTTTGCTTCCTTTATTGTTTCCTATGAAATGTCACTATATCCACAATAATCTGTAATCTGTTTATTGTTTCTTATTTTGCTTCCTTTATTGTTTCCTATAGTAATCTGTAATCTGTTTATTGTTTCCTATGTTAATGGTTTTATTGGTTTCCTATAGTAATCTGTAATATGGTTTTATTGTTTCCTATAGTAATCTGTAATCTGTAATCTGTTTATTGTTTCCTATGTTAATGGTTTTATTGGTTTCCTATAGTAATCTGTTTATTGTTATAATGTTTATGATTTTGATTCCATTTCAGTGAACACAAGTGAAAATTCAGAAGGAGATGATCTACAGTCTCCTCCACCAAAGAACAATGACAATAAACCGATTAAGCAATTAAAGCCTATCAAAGCTGGTGTGGATGTCAAGCGTCACAGAAAACTTACATATGAGGTATGGAATAACTTTGAGTTCTTGGCCCCCGATGAAAATGATGATTTATATTGTAAATGTAAACAATGTGGTCAAGTTTATAATGATGAAACTAGGATGGGTACCGGGAATTTAAAACGTCATCTTAAAGAGTATGTGGATGAGTCAAATTTGAATAAAACCAAAGATGGTGAACCTAAGAAGGACTCCAATGAAGGATCTCAAGATGTTGTGCTAGATGAAGCTTCTGCTTCACTTCTAATGGTATGTTATATTATTATACATTTACTGTTTTTCCGTTTATTCATTTTCTATTTATCTCATTATTTTTATTTGTTTATTAGGACTTTGATAACTTTTCAACCAAGGTGACTTCTCAAGCGGTAAAGTCTGAACTTGAATGTTATTTAGAAGAGAAGCTCATGCCTCGCGTGAGCAATCTAAACATTTTGGACTATTGGAGAACTCATGAGATTCGGTATCCAACTCTTGCTCGGATGGCTAGGGACATCTTAGCTATCCCAATATCAACGGTGGCATCCGAATCTGCTTTTAGCATTGGTGGTAGGGTTCTTGATGCTTATAGAAGTTCATTGAAGCCTTCTACAGTTGAGGCTATTATTTGTTTAAGAGATTGGGTATACGGAGAAGGTTTGTTCTAACTTGTTATTTATATATTTCGTAGTAACTTGTTTATATATTTCTTTTATCGTATTAAGTTGGTTAATTTATTTATTTATATAGCACAAATGGAATCGCAACATGAGGCACTATGTGGATCAATCATGACGGAGAAGATGGGAGATCAAGAGGAGAGTAATACTAATATCGAGAGTGAAGTTGGAGTCGGTGAAAGTGGAAGTCGAGTTACTTAGAGTTTAGAAACTTATTTTTTTGACTTTATGATTGTGTTGATTAAACTTTGAACAATTTATTCCACTTTATGGTTGTGTTTTATTGAAACTTTGGACAATTTATTTGGTTTTGTGGTTGTGACTTGTGTATTTGTCATGGAATTAGGTTTAAGTTCTTTTTTAATTTACTTAAAGTTTTAAAATAAATGGGTCAACCCAGGTTCAATCCATTTATTAAATGGGCTGGGTTGAAAAAAAATCATAAACAGGTCAACCCACTACCAACCCAGGTTCAACCTAGGTTGGGTTGAGTTGAAAATCTCAACCCATTTACTTAAACATGTCAGGTTGGGTTGAGGTTTTCAACCCAATTAATAAATGCGTTGAATCTGAACCCAACCCAACCTGATCTATTTACACCCTACGCAAAATATAGTTCCGTAATTTGTGGACCCAGCCTTCACGTACAAAAATTTGTCAATCTACCTAAAAGAGAAGTTACTTAAACATTTATGATTTCCAGTTGGTCAAAATGGTTAGGCGTTAGCTCATTCGTTGTGCTTTTCCCTCCCCAAAAAGAGTGGTGTCTAGACGTGGGCTACACAAATAATTGAGCTATCCTATCCGTATACGTTTAATGCATCATTCCATCTTCTCTACTCTTCCAACTGTTTGATAAAATGTCTAGCTGGGCGATTTTCTAAAATCCTGAAACACCATCACCACTGATCTTCTAGTCTTCCAAGTGTTTGATAAAATGTTTAGCTGGGGCTCAGAAAAGATTTTCTAAAATCATGAAACAGCATCACCACTGATCAAGCATGGTTCTTGGAGCTGTAACAAGATTTTACAAGAATGGTTTTGATCATTAAAGGATTATTAGATCTAATTAATTAAACAATGAGATATTAGATCCGTGATACCTTATCGAAAACAATGATATCTTTGCCAACCACAATACACTCTCACTATTTTATAGCATTGTTATCTGGACATTGAATGCATCATGTTGTAGCTGCTATTTTGTTTGATAACATGTCCAGTAACTTAACCAAGTTTTAAAAGGGTTGTCAAAAAGATTTCTTTAAGTTATACCAACTTGTAACAAAGCTTGGTCTGCAAAGCTATAACAAGATTTAGTAAATATATACCAGTGTTTTCACGAAAACAGTCATTCTACTCTCTTCAGGGCAAAGGCCAGGTCTGCTCACATCTTACCCACAGACCCTACTTCCAAGTGGGAAATAATGAGCTCATTTGATTTGGTTTTGGTTTATTACAGGGTCTACCCCTTGGGGTAGATGCAAGGTCTGCTCCCGGACCCTACTTTTGTGTGTGATATACTGGGTTTGTTTGCTTTTTGTGACAGTTATGTATCTCTATAACATATATGTATGAAGTCTATACGTGGTGAGTTCTTTGGGAGTGAATGTACCATTTTGTAGCTGATAATTGTTCGGAAAACGTCTACCTGTGTTCATTTACGTGTTTAATTCATAAAGATTTGAAAAGGTTATCAAATTCTTGAAATAACATTAATCTATAAAGATATATCTCCATGATCTATAGGGTAGAAACAAGAAATGAAGGTATTAATGAGAAGCATTTAGTAAGTAGCTAGGTGTACATGTCACATTTACAGTTGAGAGCTCAATCAATGAAATATAATTGCACCATTTCTTTTTTTATTTTCTCTTCAGCTAGCTAGCATTCATTCATATGTGCATGGGTCCCTTATTCTCATGTGATCTTTTCGTAGCTATGTCGACGAGCAGCCTCTATGCCAAACTGCCATGATGATCAGCTCTCATTATATATACATGTTATTAGATGATTGCTGATTCAAATACTAACTCAAACATGAAGCTTCTTTAGAAATTAACTTCAGTGATCTAATCTTATATATGTGTTTATAATCAAGTTTTGTAGTGTTTGGGTCTTTTGCATTAATGCAGGTCAATTCGGTGTTTCGGGCTGAAACCCTTTTGGGATTCTTGCTGATTTTATTATTTTCTGGGAGTTTCGGTTATGGTGATGATAAGTTTGTGGAGATAGTAGGGATTGGAGAATGTGGCGATTGTAAGGAGAGTAATGTCAAGAGCAGCCATGCTTTATCTGGTAACGCGTTGTCTGTTAACTCATTGTGTTTTATATCTTCTTACGTCACGTAAATGTGATTCATGATTACATATATATTCATTTCTAGTAACTCAAGATCACTATGACAAGATCGGCTTTATAGGATGCCAAAGATGTCTGAATGTCCGGCTAATAGACTGATTTATAGGACTTTTTAAAATTTATATAACTAAACCAATGTGCATCATGTATAAATGTGTTAGATAGAATGTCATGACATGTTTGAGCATTCTAACAAGTTTTTTTGGACATTTTCTCAAATGACGTCGTATAACGTTTTATTTCGGAATTGTCCTAAAAGGCTTGTTAGGGCACCCAAAAAGGTCATATCAACTTATTGCAACACTTTTACACAGGAAACACAATTGCTTGGTTCTATAACCCAAATTCTGTAAAATAGTCTTATTTAGACATATATCTATTTATTGTAACACTTCTACATCAGAAGCATAATTAATGTTTGGCCCGATAAACGTAAGTCATGTACTAAAGTTTTATTTAGACATATATCAACTTATTGTAACATTTTTACATAGGAAACGTAATTGTTTGGTCCTATTAAGTCCTATAAAGCAGTCTTATTTAGACATCAATTTATTGTAATAGTTTGACATAGTATGCACAATTGTTCGGTCCTATAAATCGGTCTAATTTAGACATATATCAATTTATTGCAACACTTTTACATAGGAAACATAATTGATTGGTCCCATAAACTTAAGTCTCGTTAAAGCAATCTATTAAGACATTTTGACATATTTGCGTCCTATAAAATCGATATTGTTACGAAAGGGTCTTTGACCTAGCGGTATCAGAGTCTTTGGCCTCCTAGGAGGTTTAGACCTGACCAAAGGTGAGGAGGGTGTGTGAGTTTATTTGTTGCATTTACCGTATATAAATATTATATACTCCAAAAAAAAACGATTTTGTTGCAGTAAATTGACAGAAACATATATATGTATATGTTTGGCCTTGTTCAGGGCTTAAAGTAACTGTCGACTGCAAGCTTGAGAACGGAAAGTTCAAAACAAGAGGGGTCGGAGAGCTTAATGGGGAAGGGAACTTCAAGATATCTCTTTCTCGAGAGATCTTGAAAGATGGGAAGTTGACGGAAGAATGCTATACGCAACTTCGCAATGCAGCAAACGCACCTTGTGCAGTTCACGGTGGCCTAGATGCCGCCAAGATCGGTTTCCTGTTGAAATCAGACCAAAAACACACTTTTGGACCCACCGGAAAACTTAAGTTTTCATCTTCTGTGTGCACTTCTGCTTTCTTGTGGCCTTTTTTCAAGTACCCTCCCCTACCACAATTGCCACCTTTGCCTAAAAAACACCCATGGTTTGACCACCCTTTTCCACAGCTTCCCCCACTGCCACCGAAGGTTTACCCTTCATTTCCATTTCCACCAATCGGAAAACCACTTACACCACCTGTTTCTGTTGATCCACCGGTGGTTGATTCTCCTCCTGTTCCGGTGTACAAGCCGACACCCACGCCTCCGGTGGTCATGCCACCGCCAGTTCCTGTCTACAAGCCAAAACCAGACCCACCAGTCTTCAAGCCTCCTCCAGTTCCAGTTTACAAGCCAGAGCCAAATCCAAAGCCGCCAGTCTTCAAGCCTCCTCCAGTTCCGGTTTACAAGCCAGAGCCAAAGCCAAAGCCACCAGTCTACAAGCCAGAGCCAAAGCCAAAGCCACCAGTCTACAAGCCAAAGCCAAAGCCAAAACCACCAGTATACAAGCCAAAGCCAAAGCCACCAGTCTACAAGCCAAAGCCAAAGCCAAAGCCACCAGTCTACAAGCCAGAGCCAAAGCCACCGGTATACAAGCCAGAGCCAAAGCCACCGGTATACAAGCCAGAGCCAAAGCCAAAGCCACCGGTATACAAGCCAGAGCCAAAGCCAAAGCCAAAGCCACCGGTCTACAAGCCAAAGCCACCATTATACAAGCCAGAGCCAAAGCCACCAGTATACAAGCCAGAGCCAAAGCCAAAGCCACCAGTATACAAGCCAGAGCCAAAGCCAAAGCCAAAGCCACCAGTTTACAAGCCAGAGCCAAAGCCAAAACCACCGGTCTACAAGCCAGAGCCAAAACCACCTGTCTACAAGCCCGAGCCAAAGCCAAAACCACCTGTCTACAAGCCCGAGCCAAAGCCAAAACCACCAGTCTACAAGCCAGAGCCAAAACCAAAGCCACCAGTTTACAAGCCCGAGCCAAAGCCAGAGCCAAAGCCACCAGTTTACAAGCCAGAGCCAAAGCCAAAACCACCGGTCTACAAGCCAGAGCCAAAACCACCTGTCTACAAGCCCGAGCCAAAGCCAAAACCACCTGTCTACAAGCCCGAGCCAAAGCCAAAACCACCAGTCTACAAGCCAGAGCCAAAACCAAAGCCACCAGTTTACAAGCCCGAGCCAAAGCCAGAGCCAAAGCCACCAGTTTACAAGCCAGAGCCAAAGCCAAAGCCACCGGTTTACAAGCCTGAGCCAAAACCACCGGTCTACAAGCCCGAGCCAAAGCCAAAACCACCAGTATACAAGCCAGAGCCAAAGCCACCGGTCTACAAGCCAGAGCCAAAACCAAAGCCACCGGTCTACAAGCCAGAGCCAAAGCCAAAGCCACCGGTATACAAGCCAGAGCCAAAGCCAAAGCCACCGGTATACAAGCCAGAGCCAAAGCCACCAGTTTACAAGCCAGAGCCAAAGCCAAAACCACCGGTCTACAAGCCAGAGCCAAAACCACCTGTCTACAAGCCTGAGCCAAAGCCAAAGCCACCAGTTTACAAGCCCGAGCCAAAGCCAAAGCCACCAGTTTACAAGCCCGAGCCAAAGCCAAAACCACCAGTCTACAAGCCAGAGCCAAAGCCACCAGTTTACAAGCCAGAGCCAAAGCCAAAACCACCGGTCTACAAGCCTGAGCCAAAACCACCTGTCTACAAGCCCGAGCCAAAGCCAAAACCACCAGTCTACAAGCCAGAGCCAAAGCCACCAGTTTACAAGCCAAAGCCAAAGCCAAAGCCAAAGCCAAAGCCACCGGTTTACAAGCCTCCTCCTGTTCCAGTTTACAAGCCAGAGCCAAAGCCGCCAGTTTTCAAGTCACCTCCTGTTCCAGTTTACAAACCACAGCCGAAGCCACCAGTTGTCAACCCTCCTCCGGTTCCCATTTACGAAGCACCACCATTGTCGCCGCCAATAAATGAACCTTCTCCGAAGATGTTGCCACCACCTATCCCTATTTTCAAACCCTTTCCACCATTCTATAAGAAACCTTGCCCACCATTTGCTCTCCCCAAGCTTCCTCCTTTCCCCACCATTCCTCCAAAAAGTTTCCATCATCCCATCATTGGTGATTTCCCTCCCCTACCTCCTATCTTCTCTCATCCATAACCCCTTAATATTTGCATGTTGTTTATCAAAATACAAATAAAGACTTCAATTCATGCTTGATAACAATTACTATATATAGTACTTGGAAGAGATCATGATGCATGGATATTGATAGCTAGATGTATCAAAGGGATTAATTAGGGTTTCTTTTTGTGCATGATATGTATGTGTGTCATGTGAAGGTATTAATGGGGTTTGTAAAGTTTCAAGTTAGATTTTTATATTGTATCCATTTGAATCAATAAAATTACTTTTGGTTAAAAGAAATTAATGTTCTTCAGCTATTTTCATGTTAGAGCATTTCTAACAAATTCTCCAAAATAAAGATTTTTGAAGATTTTAATTGGACATATTTTTTGATCTCCAAAATGGAAAAAATAGGTGACAAAGTGTAAAATTATCTGAATTTGAATAACTCCTCAAAAATGATTACAAGAGTGAGAAAATATTTTTAATATACGAAACTTTAGAAATAATCTTTTAGATATATAATATTTTATTGGGCAGATGAAATATTTTAATTATATAATCAATCCTGTAATGTAAAAAATGAAAAATTTATTAAAGTTGAATATATCTTTTTTTTTCTAGATTTTGAAGTTTCATTATCCATTTTGGAATAATTTTCGGAAAATTTGTTAGAAATCCTTTTAAAGTTTGCAATAACATTAGTTTTAGATACCACGGTACAATAAAATTGGATTTGTAGGGCGTTAAAAACCACAAAGTGTCATAATAAACTACTCTATAAGATCTAAGTTTATGTCACTAATAAATTGTGTGTCATATTTAAAAGTTTTACGATAAGTTTATATGATATTTTTATAAGGTGTGGTAAAAAAGTTTTGCGGATTTAAAAAAAAAGTACTATATTGTGAAAGGACGTTTTGAAGAAGTGACATAGTGAATACATAATATATGACACATTTTTAAATAATATAAAAAAACTAGAGTAAACTACACTTTTGGTCCCCGTGGTTTAGTGATTATAACACATTTGGTCCCTACAATTTAAAAATTACACTTTAGCCACTGCAATTTGCTATTTGGTCCGGATTTGGTCCCTCGTCGTTATCTCCGTTGAAAAACTCAGTTAAGTGAAGGGTAATTTGGTCTTTTTCCACCTTTTTTGTCTTTTTCGGTTAAATAATAAAATAAAATATTTTATATATTATATTATATATACACACACACACACACACACATATATATATATATATATATATATATATACACACACACACAATATCATCATCTCCATCGCCAACCTCCACCCCCTCACCCACCTCGTCTTCCCAAATGCAGCGTCTCTCTACCCACACCAGCTTCACAACCTAGATTTATACAACACAAAAAGAGGCATTCTGGTTCTATAGATTTCTATCAATTGTTTATGATCATGTGATAAACCCTGGCCATTGAACTGAAGATATGCGAGATGATGCTTTTGAACCGGCGGATCTGAATCGACGTGATTTGGTTGTGGTGGATGTTGGTGGTGGCACTGGTTTCACTACTTTGGGTTAACCGACTTAGAATGATCGATAACTAGCTCCATGACATTGTTGTTTGCTTCACTTTGTGCGATGGTCTTCTCATCGATGACTGAATTTGTTGCCTGCTTCACTGCTGAATTTGTTGTCTGCTTCACTTTGTGCTGATGGTCTTCTCATCCCCACTCAACACACACACACATACACACACTGCACACATATACAACACATACATATATACACTCATTGCACATATATAACACATATATATACACGAGATGGTTGTCGGGGATGGTGATCGGAGTAGGTGAGGGTACCGGAGAAGACCGTCGGAGATGAGACGGTCCCTGTGTCATGTGTGTGTTCGTCGGAGAAGAAGATGACGACAAAGAGGGTGGGAGAACTTCCAGATCTGTCGGAGATGGGGAGGGCTGGAGTACCTGACGTGGTCGTGTGGTTAGGAAGAAAAAGACACTCGACAAAGAGGGTGGGAGAACTTCCCGCTGCTCAACGATCTCTTCCCCTCCTGTGGCATCGTTTCTGTGTCTGTGAGTTAGGAAGAAGAAGACACTCGTAGAGACTACTTGACGTGGTCGTGTGGTTGCCGGAGGAGGGTGTCGGAGAAGATGCCGGAGAAGGGGTGGTGGGTCGTTCTGTGGCATGTGTGTAACACCCTAAAATCAGGGCTAATTTAAAACTTAATTTATTACAAGTTATGATTAAATAACATCCAAACTTTTATATAAGAAATGAATTAACCGTAAGGAGTTATATTTACAAATACGGAACTCTTCAAATAACCTATTAATCTAATCATATCACTATAATTAGATTAACTAAGTTATCTAAGCAATCCATCAAAAACTCCTTTTGGTAACTGACTTCTCCGTTATCTCAAAAACGCTCGTCCCACAACCCTTTACTTTCCTGAGCTAGTACCTGGTAAGAAAACATCATTTGAAACAGTTAGGCTAACGCCTAGTGAGAACATTCGGATTGAAAATAATATTTATATAAATCAATGTAAACAAGGCATAACAACCTGGCTTACTCTTTTTCTTACCATACGCTTAACCATCCTTCCATAACGGGAATAAACCCGATTACATGACTACGATCTGACACTAGGTCAATCATTTCTCATGTTCCAATTCCATGACTACGACCTGACCCTAAGTCAGTCATTTCTCATGGTCCAGAGACGCACTACAAATCCTAACGGATTCTAGACTAATGCTCATATCCAATAAATTGCAATAACACATGCCCATTTATTGGAAAGGAAGTAGAGATTACAATTACTTATGTCAATCCTTTTTTCTTCCTTAGAAATCGGGAATTACGTATATTCCACGATTTCTCACACACATCGGAATAACGATTAATCTTCATCTATTCCACGCGTACATAACCACTAGTGCCTATGGATCCATTACACTCACTACACACCTGCCTAATATCAAACTAGAGTAGTCATTAAGCCTAACAACCTACCCGTCAGCTGTAAGTATGTTCAAGCTACTAGAATTGCATTTCAATTCCTAGATCGTACCTGTTTCGAAGTCAGCAAATCCTAAAGTTACCGATTACTCCAAAAGTGACCGGAAAACACTAGTTTCCGGACACCTCGAAACTATCCGGACAACCCAAGCTTTCCGGATACCCATGACTTACCGAATACACCAACTTTCCGGATACATCATCTTTCCGGATACATCATCTTTCCGGGTATTTCACTAATCCGGATGACATCCGGAAACCAAGGTAATCCGGGTGCCATCCGGTAACTCAATTTATCCGGAAACTAAAAGAAACTTAAGACTTACCGGATACTTTGTCTTGTCCGGAAACATTCATATCAGAGGTTTCCGGATAATATCATTTTATCCGGAAACTACGACCTGCAGCCTAAAAATTCATCCCAAAGCCATGTCTGTTCCATTCAGCTTGTTTTAAACACAACCATACAGTCCCAAAACAGTTTATACATGTGTCTTAACATTTAATTTGACATAAAGCATGTATTTAATCAAAAAGTGAATGAACTCACCTTTAAGAAACTAAACCCACTTCTTGCACAAATCAGAGATTCGAACTGCTGTTAGCGATTCTGAAAAATCAATTTGAATAAACAGATGTGTTCATAACTAAGCAATTACAACCAACCATATCTGAATCCATGATTAATTCCTTACCAATTTATGATGACAATTCTTGAGTTTTTCCTCTTTTTCTTCTTTTTCTTCTTCTTTTCTCTTTAATTCTCTCCTCTGATTTCTCTCTAAACCGACCCAACACAAAGAAGATCAGATATTTTCATCACATTCAGCCTCTTAACCACACACTATCCCTAAATAACCCCACACACCTTCTACTTTGGATAATATCAAAGTTAACTCCAATTTTGACTTTTCATGCTTTTAACCTCGTAGCTTTATATTTTAGTAAATATAGCACAAACTTACAACATACTTACAAAACAACTTCCCTTATATTAAAAATATAATATACCAAAAATTCAAGATGTTACAATACTCCCCAACTTGAAGATGATTTCGTCCCCGAAATCAAAGTTAGGTAAACAATTGAGGATATCTAACCTTCATGTCCTCTTCCGATTCTAGAGTTACATTAGCACCTCGATGATGCTTCCATTGTACCTTTAGCATAATCAATTCCTTATTATTACGTAACTTTCTAACTGACCTTTCCAAAATTGCTTCCGATTCTTCTACACATCGGCTCTTTTCGTCCACCCTTATATTAGTAAGTGGAATCACATCGTCCTCTTCGGCCAAACATTTCCGAAGGTAACAAACATGGAAGGTATTATGGATCCCTTCCAATTCAGGTGGAAGATCCAACTGATATGCTTGCAATCCAACTCTCTTAGTAATGACGAAAGGTCCTAGAAAACAAGGACTTAACTTCCCACGTTTTCCAAATCTTATCACATCTTTCCATGGGGATACCTTAAGCATTACGCGCTCCCCAACTTGGAATTCTTTTGGTCTTCTTTTCGGATCAGCATAACTCTTTTGTCTATCTTGAGCCGCTTTCATATGCTTCCGAATCTCTTTCACTTTATCAGCTGTTTGTTGCACAAGTTCCAGACCAGCAAACTGTTTTTCTCCAACTTCTAACCAACAAACTGGAGTTCTACATTTCCGACCATACAAGGCTTCAAAAGGTGCTCTTCCAATACTGGAATGGTAACTATTATTATACGCAAATTCTACTAACGGTAGATGCGTATCCCAGTTACCTCCAAAATCTAACACACACGACCTTAACATATCTTCCAAAGTTTGAATGGTTCTTTCACTTTGTCCGTCAGTTTGTGGATGGTAAGCAGTCTTTGATCAGTGAATAAAGTACACTTTGTTCCATACAGATAATGACGCCATAGCTTTAAAGCAAACACGACTGCTGCCAATTCCAAATCATGAGTAGGATAATTCTTTTCGTGCTCTTTAAGTTGCCTTGATGCATAAGCAATCACTTTGCCACGTTGCATCAATACACATCCTAGACCCATCTTTGAAGCATCACTATAGACTATCAAATCTTCTGTTCCTTCTGGTAAGGCAAGAATAGGAGCTTCACATAACTTTTGACGTAAAGTTCTGAAAGTTGATTCTTGTTTCTCCGTCCAAACAAACTTTACATTCTTTCGAGTCAACACGGTCAAAGCAGAAGCAATCTTTGAAAAGTCTTTAATAAACCTCCGATAGTAACCGGCTAGACCCAAGAAACTTCTTATTTCAGACGCACTCTTCGGTGTCTCCCAATTCGTCATTGTTTCTATCTTTGCTGGATCTACTTTAACTCCTTCAGAAGTAATTACATGTCCTAGAAATTGCACCACTTTTAACCAGAATTCACACTTTGAAAACTTAGCGTACAATTTCTCTTTCCTCAGAACTTCTAAGACTTCTCGAAGATGGCATTCATGATCGACTTCATTCTTTGAATATACAAGTATGTCATCGATGAACACAATGACAAACTTATCCAAGAATGGTCGACATACTCTGTTCATCAAATCCATGAACACGGCGGGAGCATTAGTTAACCCAAATGGCATCACCAGGAATTCATAATGTCCGTACCTCGTCCTGAATGCTGTCTTCGGAATATCTTCATCTCTTACTCGAACTTGATGGTACCCCGACCTCAAATCAATCTTAGAAAAACATCCCGCACCTTGAAGTTGATCAAACAGATCATCAATCCTTGGAAGCGGATACTTGTTCTTAATCGTCACCTTATTCAGCTCACGATAGTCGATACACATTCTCATGGTGCCATCTTTCTTTTTAACAAACAAAACCGGAGCTCCCCAAGGTGAAGAACTCGGTCTAACAAAACCTTTATCCAACAACTCCTGAAGTTGAGACATCATCTCTTTCATTTCGGCCGGCGCTAAGCGATACGGTGCACGCGCTATTGGTGCCGATCCAGGGATAAGATCAATACGAAACTCTACCTGCCGTTCAGTCGGTAGGCCAGGAAGATCATCGGGAAATACGTCCGGGAATTCACGTACCACCTTAATATCCTCCAATTGTTTCTTTTCCGACTTTACATCTAAAACATACGCCAGATAGGATGAACATCCTTTCAGTAGACATTTACGCGCATTTGCAACATAAATTAATGGAATTTCCCCTTTTTGCTTTTCCCCAAAGATGGGTACATCATCATTATCAACCATTGGAATCCGGATTAATTTCTTTGCACAAAGTATCTCTGTCTGGTTGACTGTCAGCCAGTCCATACCCACAATCACATCGAATCCCCCAATTTCCATCAACAACAAGTTGATCGGAAATATCGTTTCCCCTACTGAAATAAAACCACCATCTAGTCTTTCACGAACCAAAACTTGACTCCCATTAGCTACCTCAACTACTAAGGCATCTTCCAAGGTAGTGACATGTACAACTAACTTGTGATAGAACGACTTGGACACAAAAGACAAATTTGCACCACAATCAAATAAAATGCGCGCAGGAAGAGAATTAACAAGGAATGTACCCGAGACGACATCTTTCGATTCTTTAGCCTCATCAGCTATCATTTGAAATGCCCGTCCCGTTGGCTTTGGAACATTTGGTTTCTTGTTTTGATCTCTGCTCTTTTTCAGCCTTGGGCACTCCCGACGGAAGTGACCCAGTTGCTTACATTCGTAGCATAATGATCCTTGAATAGGACAGTTATTCATAAGATGCCCACTTTTACCACACTTATAACATTCCAATGCTGTCACCCGACACGGTCCATAGTGTTTATTCCTACACTTTGAACACCAATTCGGTTCACGTCGTAATTCATAATTAACACTTTTTCCCGCTGCCTTTGATTTCAGAGAAGACTCTGATCGGCCCTCCCATTTTCGTTTTTCTCCAACCTGGGTCTTTTCTTCCTTATCTTTAATGTAGACTTCTTCCATCACTTTAGCTTCCTCTATTGTCTCTCTCAGCGTTGACACCTTAGCATTTCGGACACGGGACATCATGTCCGCTGGCAAACCCTTCAAATACGCTTTAATTTTATCCTTTTCGGTTGGAGCCACATGCCCCACCAAATTCATCTTTTCCATAAAAATTTCAGTATACTTCCTAACAGACATATTACCCTTCTTAAGAGTCCGAAACTCTTCTTCGATCCTATCCATCTCATTCTCATTACAATATTCTTCCAAAATCTTTTTCTTGAATGACTCCCAAGTCATGGCAGTCAAGACTGGAGCTGCGATTGTAGCTGTCACTACGTTCCACCACGTTAGCGCATTGCCTCTTAGCATTTGGGATGCAAATCTAACCTTTGACTTCTCATTGCATTCACAAGCTCGGAAAGGTTGTTCCATTTCCCTGATCCAGTTCATGCAGACTACTGGATTATCTTCTCCTTTAAATTCAGGTGGTTTACAGCTTAAGAATGTTTTGTATGAGCAGACCCTTTCTACCCTTCTTTCCGTTTCCAATCCCGGGTTACGAATTTGATTCATTGCCCCAGTACCAATCTCTGGTTGTCGTAACTCCGAACTCCGATCATTTAGTGCCTTCATAAACATTTTAGTTTGTTGAGCCATTGCGTTAGTCATCATTCTCGTCATGTTTTCCATCATTCGGGTTTCCATATTTACTTCCGGTGTTCCTTGGTCGGCAGTACTGGTACCCGATCTGTGTACCTGACTATTCGTGCCTCCCTTAGTAGGTTGCCTTGGCGGACTCTCATGAGCTTCACCAATTTCCGGTCGCTTTTCCCTCGTCCAATCAATCATGGACCTATCCATCGAAGAAATAGGGGATAATGGCGGCGTATTCACCATCGTTCTGATATATCACAAGAAATAACCATGATAAATGGTTACACATAACTAGACATACGAAACTTACTTTATTGATCATTAGTCACCGTAATAATTTAGAAACAAGTATGCTTATGTAACAATATATTCATAATAACACTAGCTAATTGAAATTTTGAACATATTATACATGAGAATCCTCATTATCATTATTACAATACTAAGTTCCCGTATTTCAGTCGACTCTAAGACTATCCCGTCTTAGTACTTCTACCCGTATCTCACAAAATCATAACTTAACTCCTCTCAGCTTAAGTCTAAGTATCTCATCAGCATACTTAGTTCACTTAAACTATTGCTCTGATACCATATTGTAACACCCTAAAATCAGGGCTAATTTAAAACTTAATTTATAACAAGTTATGATTAAATAACATCCAAACTTTTATATAAGAAATGAATTAACCGTAAGGAGTTATATTTACAAATACGGAACTCTTCAAATAACCTATTAATCTAATCATATCACTATAATTAGATTAACTAAGTTATCTAAGCAATCCATCAAAATCTCCTTTTGGTAACTGACTTCTCCGTTATCTAAAAAACGCTCGTCCCACAACCCTTTACTTTCCTGAGCTAGTACCTGGTAAAAAATATCATTTGAAACAATTAGGCTAACGCCTAGTGAGAACATTCAGTTTCAAAATAATATTTATATAAATCAATGTAAACAAGGCATAACAACCTGGCTTACTCTTTTTCTTACCATACGCTTAACCATCCTTCCATAACGGGAATAAACCCGATTACATGACTACGATCTGACACTAGGTCAATCATTTCTCATGTTCCAATTCCATGACTACGACCTGACCCTAAGTCAGCCATTTCTCATGGTCCAGAGCCACATTACAAATCCTAACGGATTCTAGACTAATGCTCATATCCAATAAATTGCAATAACACATGCCCATTTATTGGAAAGGAAGTAGAGATTACCATTATTTATGTCAATCCCTTTTTCTTCCTTAGAAATCGGGAATTACGCATATTCCACGATTTCTCACATACATCGGAATAATGATTAATCTTCATCTATTCCACGTGTACATAACCACTAGTGCCTATGGATCCATTACACTCACTACACACCTGCCTAATATCAAACTAGAGTAGTCATTAAGCCTAACAACCTACCCGTCAGCTGTAAGTATGTTCAAGCTACTAGAATTGCATTTCAATTCCTAGATCGTACCTGTTTATAAGTCAGCAAATCCTAAAGTTACTAATTACTCCAAAAGTGACCGGACAACACTAGTTTCCGGACACCTCGAAACTATCCGGACAACCCAAGCTTTCCGGATACCCATGACTTACCGAATACACCAACTTTCCGGATACATCATCTTTCCGGATACATCATCTTTCCGGGTATTTCACTAATCCGGATGACATCCGGAAACCAAGGTAATCTGGGTGCCATCCGGTAACTCAATTTATCCGAAAACTATAAGAAACTTAAGACTTACCGGATACTTTGTCTTGTCCGGAAACATTCATATCAGAGGTTTCCGGATAATATCATTTTATCCGGAAACTACGACCTGCAGCCTAAAAATTCATCCCAAAGCCATGTCTGTTCCATTCAGCTTGTTTTAAACACAATCATACAGTCCCAAAACAGTTTATACATGTGTCTTAACATTTAATTTGACAGAAAGCATGTATTTAATCAAAAAGTGAATGAACTCACCTTTAAGAAACTAAACCCACTTCTTGCACAAATGAGAGATTCGAACTGCTGTTAGCGATTCTGAAAAATCAATTTGAATAAACAGATGTGTTCATAACTAAGCAATTACAACCAACCATATCTGAATCCATGATTAATTCCTTACCAATTTATGATGACAATTCTTGAGTTTTTCCTCTTTTTCTTCTTTCTCTTCTTTTCTCTTTAATTCTCTCCTCTGATTTCTCTCTAAACCAACCCAACACAAAGAAGATCATATATTTTCATCACATTCAGCCTCTTAACCACACACTATCCCTAAATAACCCCACACACCTTCTACTTTGGATAATATCAAAGTTAACTCCAATTTTGACTTTTCATGCTTTTAACCTCATAGCTTTATATTTTAGTAAATATAGCACAAACTTACAACATACTTACAAAACAACTTTCCTTATATTAAAAATATAATATACCGAAAATTCAAGATGTTACAATGTGTGTAAATATAAATTAGAAAAAATTATAATTTGGTCCCTATAGTTTTAAAAGAATTGTATCACTTCTCCCTATAAAAGAAAAAGACGAAAATACCCCTTAATTTAACTGAGTTTTTCAACGGAGATAACGACGAGGGACCAAATCCGGACCAAATAGCAAATTGCAGTGGCTAAAGTGTAATTTTTAAATTATAGGAACCAAATTTGTTATAATCACTAAACCACAGGGACCAAAAGTGTAGTTTACTCAAAAAATTAATTTGGCGTGCAATTTCAAATGTATCTTAAAAAAACACTTGTAAAAAACATTTTATAAATTTATTGTAGCATTTTTATATATGACAAATAATTATTTAATTATATAATTTAAATCTCATAAAAATGTTTATTAAGATAAATATTTTAAAGAGTGAATTACACCGGTGGTCCTTGTGGTTTGTTCAAATTTTGGATTTGGTCCCTAAAATTAACTATCTACACTTATGGTCCCTAACTTTTCATTTTGATAACACCAGCGGTCCTCCAAGTTAACAGACGTTAAGTTAGTCTGTTAAGGCCAATTAAGTTAGGGACTTTTTAGACATTTTACCATTGATCTCAATCATCTCATTTTATAATTGTTTTTTCTCTTTTGTTGCATCTTCATCTTCTCCGATTTAATCTATCAAGAACATTTGACTGGACATGAAAAAAAAACATAAAAAACAGATTTAAAAATGACTAAACCAAATCTCTATAAATCAAAAACCAAAGTCTAAACACAAAAAACGTCTTGACTGATCATTTGGGAAGCTTACATAGAAGTTGCCTCAACATTGTAAAACAACAGCTTTTCAAGTTTTGAATTCAATTGAAAACATAATGAAAACACACAAAATCACTCAGATCAAAGTCATTGCATTTTGGGGGAAAAAACCTAACTTTAGAAACCCTAGAAAAAAACCCAGAATCCAAGAAACCCTAAGACATGAACTTAACAATAATGGAGGTTTCAATTGGGAAAGATTAAAAATATAAACATAACACCCACTTGCAGTTGAGAGTTGTGGAAAAAATTTATTAAAAAAAAAACTTGGAAGAAAGCCTAAATAAAAATCCAACAAAGTTGTTTCAAATGTCAAGATGGACTAGAAAAGCCATAAGATCCACATCATGTAGACTTAAATTAAAAAAAAACAGATCTTGTAGAAAACCCATGTCTGGAGATTTTTTTTCTTCCAGTTTTCTCACCAAAACGGTAAAGTTAGAGAGAGAGAAAAAAAAGGTAAACGAGTGAAATCTTGGAGATCGGTGGTGCTTTGGTTGTCGGTCGAGGTATTGACAAATTAAATTGAACACTTCAAAGCTCAGTTTTTTTTATGGATTTGCAGATGATAATAATGGAGATGGATTGTGGGTTGTAGAACTAGAGGGAGTAGGCATCACCGCAAGGGAAGGTGAAGCAGATGTTTGGTGGATTTCTTTTGTTTTTATCCTTCCTTCTTTTAGTACTTTTTGTTTACATCAAATATTGTTTGTATTTAGATTTAAGTTTTTGATTAATAAGGATTCTGTGTAATTATTTTTGAATCAATTTATTGTTTGTGTGTTTTTATTTCTAATGTTCAATCAAACGCTCTTGATGGAATTTAAAGAAGATGAAGATGCAATAATAAAAGAAAAAACAAATATAATTACAAAAAATGAGACCAATGGTCAAATGTCCAAAAAGTCCCTAACTTAATTGGTTTTAACAGACTAACTTAACGGCTGTTAATTTGGAGGACCATCAGTATTAACAAAATGAAAAATTAGGGACCTTGAATGTAGATAGTTTATTTTAGGACTAAATCCAAATTTTGAGCAAACCATAGGGACCACTAGTGTAATTCACTCTATTTTAAATCTAATTTTGTTGTAGGATAACAACGTTTTGAAGTTGTAAACAAATTATATAAAATCCTCGGTGAAAAGGAAATACGTTTACTCAAAGCTACATGAAAATACATTAAAGTGTAAGGGGCAAAGTGTAAATAGTACCATTCCATCCCACAGTCAAAGTTCTACTAGCTCTATGCATGCACACCGTACGATGAGAAACGCGTGTTCCTGTTTGACGGTTCAGATTTAATTTCGTGAGTTGATCCACTGTCACACGCTATTATATGAATGCGTCGCTCTTTTTTACGGTGAACAACAGTGAAAGTAAATTAGGGCCAAATTAACAATGGCAAACCCTAAGGTTTTCTTCGATATGACCGTCGGCGGTGCATCGGCCGGCAGGATTGTAATGGAGCTGTTCGCCGACACAACTCCAAAAACCGCCGAGAATTTCCGTGCACTCTGCACCGGTGAGAAAGGAACTGGCACATCCGGTAAGAATTTGCACTACAAAGGATCGTCGTTCCACCGTGTGATCCCCAATTTCATGTGCCAGGGCGGTGATTTCACCAGAGGTAACGGAACCGGCGGGGAGTCCATCTACGGCAGCAAATTTCCCGACGAAAATTTCATCAAGAAGCACACCGGACCAGGAATCCTCTCCATGGCCAATGCCGGTCCAAACACCAACGGATCGCAGTTTTTCATCTGTACCGCTAAAACTGAATGGCTCGATGGCAAGCACGTCGTGTTCGGGAAGGTTGTTGAAGGATTGGACGTTGTGAAGGCGATCGAGAAGGTTGGATCTGACCGCGGAACCACTTCTAAGCCCGTTGTGATTGCCGATTGCGGTCAATTATCTTAGTTCCTTACCTAATTTCTTGCTTTAAATCTCTATTTTGACATACATTTCTGCTGGTTGTGTGAGGTTTTATATGAATCTTACAATAGGTCGATCTGATGAGTGAATTAGTGGTTGATGAGATAAACTAGTTGAGTTGGTATCAGTATCAAATAAATTTAGTTTTAGCGTTTTCATCTTCGGAGGTATTATCTTTTGCGTATGCGTGCTTAATGAAATGGTAGATGGTGATCACTTTAGATCTAATATTTCATGTTGTCTTTCTCTGCAATTTAATTCACATATTTCTTCTTCTTCGCAACATGGATTTGGTGTTACCAAATCCGCATCTGAGTTTGTTTCTTAATAATGAAATACTCCGAAAGCAATTCTTGAAAACCATGTTGATGATAGCTGATAAGGTTTAAGACGATACAACACTTTTAAGCCAGATAGTCTAGAATATTTCAGAAATGAGTTTATTAGTTAATGACTATTAATTTAGATGTTCTATTGTTTATGGGAAATTAATTAAAATACCCAAAGTTCAAAAGTGGTTTGCAAAAATACCCAAAAAAATCAAGCTCTATTGCCAAAATACCCATTATACCCGCGATGGGGTCAGCGATCGCGGACTTGGCCCACGATGGGGTCCGCGGTGGCCGAATTTTACACTTTTGGCCCCTCCGCGATGGGGTCTGCGGTGGCCGGAATTTACACTTTTGGCCCCTCAACTTTTGGTCCTTTTTGCACGTTTTTTTTGCAGTTTTTACTGTTTTTTTCCACAATTATTGTACTTGGAAGATCAAATTGTGGTTGAAATTCACTGACTTGTTTCATCAATGTTGAATTATTGTACTTGAAAGACCAATTTGTGGTTGCAATTCATGTTGGTTGTTTCATCAATGTTGAATTATTGTACTTGGAAGACCAAATTGTGGTTGTAATTAATCTTCCTCAATGAGATTTCATCCATAAATATCAGTAAAATGCAATTCATAACCATTCATCCATTTCATTGTGGTTGCAATTCACACCCATTCTATCATTCTTTCTTGCTTTCTTTCTTCATCATTTCAGTATTATTTCTTTTTGAGATACTACCGAAAAACGAGTTCATCTGTTGCAAAAGCTAAACTATATTTCTGTTGCGATGGTGAATGGGTGCAAGACAACAATGAGTGTAATTTTGCTTATAAATCTAAGCAGGGTGTAAAATTGTCAGTAAACTATATTTATCAAAAGTTTGTTGCATACGTCATGCAAAAATGTGGAATTGACCCTTCTCCTGTTTGCAAGATAGTGTTCAAGAATGATGATGGGTCTATTGTGGAGTTATCCAACGATACGATGGGGATATCTCTGGTTTTCTGCACTTTGCAACCCAGTCAGAAAGACCTCCATCACTTTTTGTGTATGTCGAATCATCGGTGTGCGACGAAGACGATGACGAAGACCTCCAAATGGAGGAGCCTGATTCTCAATTTCAGGCGTCCTACGACCCAACAGTTTATTCGGATCATGCATATGGTCTTAACGACTGTTATCGTAATTTTGTTCCGGAGACGCAACAACAACAACAACAACAACAAGACGAAGAAGGCCGTTTTGCTGGAGTTGCTGACGACGAAACCCATGTTTTAACAATGGGTAGACCTGATATAGACAGATCAGGTACCGACAGTGATGAGGACGAAGAAGGAGAAAAATATACCCCTTGTGGTAAATCATTTAGTCAGTTAAATGACTATTTTGATATGTCTCCTATTCTTTCAACCCTGGATACCCATACACAAACCTACGAACCTAAATCTTATAATCACAGTTCAAGGATACAAGTAGGTGAAATATTTGATTCGAAGGATGACTTGGCCACATAAGTCGGAATTATGCTCATGCAAGAGGGTTTCGAAAGTTACACGCCGAGATCCGACAAAACCAGATACGAAATTGTATGTGCGAGATAAAATTGTAATTGGAGGCTGTACGCGAGGTCCGTGGGCGAGAAAGGAGGGATGTTTGTCATTAGAAAGTTGCACAACGAACACACTTGTTCGAGGACGCAACTGAATCCCAACCACAAACAAGGCACCAAAAGGACTTTGGGTGCATAACTGAAAGACAAATTTCTTGATGCTAGCAGGTCATTTCGTCCAAAGGACATCGTCAACGATGTAAACCAGCAGTACGGGATCATAATTGGTTACTACCAAGGCTGGCGTGCGCGATGCAGGGCACTGCTAATGGGCAGAGGTACGTTCGAGGAGTCGTATGAACGACTCCATGGGTATTTATATAATTTGCAGCTGCAGAATCCAGGTACAGTCACCCAGATAAGGACCGATTCAAATGGGCGTTTTGAGTTGTGCTTCATTGCCTTTGGACCCGCGGTACGTATATTAACACGTCATATGTTTACACATTATAAACTATAACATTTACAAAGGGATACCACCTACGTTTTTGCAGATCCGCACATTTTTGAGAAATCTGCGTCGTGTCCTGGTAATAGACGCTGCCCATTTAAAGGGGCCTTACTTGGGTATGATATTCCTGCGGTTGCCATGGACGGGAATAACAACATCGTTCCCGTAGCTTTCAGAGTAGGCAAGTCCGAGACCGGGGATGAGTGGACTTGGTTTCTGTCCATGTTGAGACAAGCTATCGGAGACCCGGAAGGGTTTGTGTTTATGTCCGACATGGCACCTTCCATAAGCGCCACAATCTCTGCCACGTACCCAAACGCCCCTCACGCCTTATGTTGTCGACATTTGGAGATGAATGCCAAAAGCAAGGACACACGTATTACAACTTACAACACCATCTACTGGAAGACATGCAGAGCGTATACGGCTCGGGAGTTTGACCGGTACATGAATGTTCTACGAGTTAGTGCCAACAAAGCAGCCAAAGTTATGGACGATGTTGGACTAGAGAGGTGATCAATGGCTCATTTTTCTGCACAACGTTAAGATATTCTGACCTCCAATAGTGCAGAGTCGGTGAATGCACTCTCCCGTTTTGCGCGTAGATTACCGATTGTACAACTTATGGAGTACTTTCGGTTCTTTCAACAGAAGGAGGTGAGATGCTTAATAGACTCACACCAAAGGCGGAGGAGATAATTCTCCTCAGGGCGGGACAGGCGTCGACATGGAGGGTAGCCGAAATTGGGTATGGGAAGTACCAGGTTCGGGATAACCTACTTGATGCGATTGTTGATATGACCGACCATGGTTGTTCATGTTTTGAATGGCAAAAATCTGGGTTATCGTGCGGCCATGCCATCGCTGCAGCAAGACATATGGGTCGTAGAGATTGCAGCGACTTGGCTGTAAAAATTCTTCACCTCCGAAACTTACCGGGCAACATACCAGGAGGTAATAAATCCAACTGGACCACCTGAAGCATGGGTGTTTCCACCCGACCCCCTTCCGCTATGCTATCCACCGTTAAACACTAAGAACAGAGCCGGGAGACCGAGAAAGAACGACCGACGTCCATCACGTGGTGAAGGTTCGATACAGCGAAAATGTACTCGGTGCCAAGCAGTAGGACATACTCGTGGAAAGTGTCAAAATCCCGCCTCTTCAAGTGTGACAAGGAGTAGACGTTCTGTAACATCTCGATTTTTGGTATAAAATATTAAGATGAATTTTATTGATAAATTATGATTTATTAAGTGATGGATTAATTTTAGAGTTTAACCCCGAATAAGTTATGTTATTTGTTTTGTGGAATAATAAGTTAAGGGGAAAACTTTAATTTTAATTTATAAGTGAAAGGGTAAATCTCGCCAAATATGGATAGTTGGAGGGTATAATGTGTCATTTAGTAGAAGCTTGAGGTTTGTTTGGATAATGTGATTGACTCGTCACTTAAGAGGGGGAGGTGTCATGTTTTAGTCATTTGTGGCTAATTGTGTTTATGGTGTGAAAAAGAGATAAAAGAGAAAGAGAGAAACGAAAGGGAGAAAGAAGGAGAAGGAAGCAAGATATTCAGCTGGGTTTTTAGGATTCAAATTCAAGAAAAGCAAAGGTAACAATCCTACATAAATCTCTCCTTTTATGTTTATAAGTTTGCTAAATAAGTTTATAAATGGGTTTTGATGAAATATGGATATTTTGGAAAACTAAGTTTATGGATAGTTGCTATTTATAGTCTTAAGTATATCTGCAAGTTTATAGAAACATGCATGGCTTAAAACTAGAAATTTCTGGGTTTTTACGTTTTTCAGTTAGTTGAGACATGTATGAACTCAGTGGGTTGCGACATGTATGAACTCAGTGGGTTGAGACATGTATGAACTCAGTGGGTTGCGACATGTATGAACTCAGTGGGCTGTCAGCAATTACTAAGTTAAACTCCTAGAAAAAGAAAATAAAAAGAATGAAGAAATCTTCAAATTGTAAAAAAGAGAGAATAAATATAGCATAATGTGTCGGAGATGCTCTAATGCTTGGACTATAGGAATTGAGTTCGAGACATTTGAAGATACAAATTACTAGGGTGTAGAGATGGCCAAAAATCGGTTGTGGGCTGGCTTGTCTCAATTTGGTCCCGGTCTCAAATAGTGATTTCATAACCGGTTCCGATCCCGACCAAACACAAAGGACCTGTTAAACTTTATAAGGCCCGATTATGAGTACTGGTTTCGGTTCCTGACCGAGCCCAAACCGGTCCCATTTTTTCTATCTTTTTAAAATTGATATTTTACGTATAAAATATTTTTTTGAATAACTTGGTCAATCAAATACACAAACAAATATTTTTATTTAAAATGGGTCAATCAAAAATACTAAAAAATACGTTTTGTTATAACACTACTAAACAAAACCTGATTTTCGGCGGATTTTTCGCCTGAAATTTTCCGGCGGATTTCCAACGGATTTCCAGCGGAAATTAAAAAAAGTCAAAATCCGTTGACTTCCGCCGAAAATCCCAAAAAAAGATTTTTTTTAAATCTCGACATATTTTCGGCGGGTTTTCAGCGGAATATAATTAATTATTTTTTTAATTCTGGTCCGTCGGAAATCCGTCGGAAATGTTTTAATTAGTTAAAAATTAATTAAGAAATAAAAAATTATTTTAAAATCCGCCGAAAATATTTTTTAAAAAGATAAAAAAATAATTTTTAAAATCCGCCAAAAATTTAAATCTAATAAATTTAAAAATTAAAATTTTAAAATCCGCTGAAAATATTTTTTAAAAAAATAAAAAAATAATTTTTAAAATCCGTCGAAAATTATGAATCTAATAAATTTAAATGAAAATTAATTTCTTTAAAATCGGCCGAAAATATTTTTTAAAAAAATAAAAAAATAATTTTTAAAATCCGCCGAAAATTTAAATCTAATAAATTTAAAATAAAATTAATTTTTTTAAAATCCGCCGAAAATATTTTTATTTTTTTTTAAAATCCGCCGAAAATATGATTAAAGAATTAATTTTAATTATATAAATATTAAAGAAAATTAAAATTTTTAGATATATTTAATGATAAATCAAACTTAATTTACTTTATTGTAGAACATATCGGCGAATACACAGTTTTTAAATTAAAATGCGTAGTATATACATTCGGTTCACAAAGTTGAAGTATACACGGGTACATATATTCGGTTCAATGGACCGTTATGGGTTTTAATGGACCATTATAGGCTTATGGAACGGTTTGGGCTTTAATGGACCGTATTGGGCATTTATGGATCGTATTGTGTTTTAATGGACCGTATTGGCCTTTAATTGATCATTTGGGCTTCAATGGACCGTTATGGGCTTAACAGACCGTTATGGGCTTTAATGGGACGTATTGGGCTTTAATGAATCGTATTGGGCTTTAATTGACCATTATGGGCTTATGGAACGGTTTTGGCTTTAATGGGCCGTATTGGGCTGCCAAATGGATCTGACAGGGGTTTATTGGATCCAAATGGTCGCTAATGAGTCAAACAGGGGTTTATTGGATCCAAATGGCCGTTAATGGATCCTATTGGGGTTTCAATGATCTACTAGGTGTTTAATCAACTCAATTGAACTTTAATGGGTTTATTTGTGGTTTAATATATTCTTTTAAGCTTTAATGGATCGTATTGTGTTATAATGGATCGTACTGTGCTATAATGGATCGTATTGTGCTTCAATAGACCGTTATGGGCTTTAATGGACCATTATGGGCTTATGGAACGGTTTGGGCTTTAATGGACCGTATTGGGCCTTTATGGATCGTATTGTGCTTTAATGGACCGTATTGGCCTTTAATTGATCATTTAGGCTTCAATGGACCGTTATGGGCTTAACAGACCGTTATGGGCTTTAATGGGATGTATTGGGCTTTAATGGGACGTATTGGGCTTCATAAAGGTGAAGTAGAATGGACCGTTATGGGCTTCAATGGACCGTTATGGGCTTAATGGACCGTATTGGGCTTTAGTGAACCGTATTGGGCTGCCGAATGGATCTGGCAGGGTTTATTGGATCCAAATGGTCGTTAATGAATCCAACATGGGTTTATTGGATCCAAATGGCCGTTAATGAATCCTATTGGGCTTTAATAGACCGTTACGGTTATATGTAGAGGGAGTAACATGTATACATATATGTTTATGGGCTTAATGGACCGTTATGGGCTTAATAGACCATATTTGTCTTTAGTGATCCTGTTGGGGTTCTGTTGAATCCAAATGGTCGTTAATGGATCATGTTGGGGTTTCGGTGATCTACTAGGTGTTTAATCAACTCAATTGAACTTTAATGGACTGTATAGCGAGTCACATACCTATAACGGTTCACATATATATATATATATACATTCACTTCATGTATATCATCACATACATACTTATTGATCTTTATGGGCTTCAATGGACTGTTATGGGCTTAATGGTCCGTTATGAGCTTTAATGGAACGTATTGGCCTTTACTGAACCGTATTGGGTTGCCAAATGGATATGACAGGGGTTTATTGGATCCAAATGGTCGTTAATGGATCCAACAAGGGTTTATTGGATCCAAATGGCTGTTAATGGATCCTATTGGGGTTTCAGTGATCCACTAGATGTTTAATCAACTCAATTGAACTTCAATGGGTTATGTTCGGGGTTTAAAATATTCTTTTAAGTTTTAATGGATCGTATTGTGCTTTAATGGATTGTATTGGCCTTTAATTGATCATTTTGCGCTTCAATGGACCGTTATGGGCTTTAATGGACCATTATGGGCTTTAATGGAACGGTTGGGGCTTTAATGGACCGTATTGGGACTTTATGGACCGTATTGTGCTTTAATGCACTGTATTGGACTTTAATTGATCATTTTGCGCTTTAATGGACCGTTATAGGCTTTAATGGAACCATATTGGGCTTTAATAGACCGTATTGGGCTTTAATGGAACGTATTGGGCTTTAATGGACCTTATTGGGCTTTAATGGACCGTTTATGGCTTTAATGGACTTTTTGGGGTTTAATGGATCATTTCGAGGTCAACGGGGTAGAGGTGACACATGCCTGTTCCAGCTTGTTCCCACTCTGTTCTTGTCTGTTCCACATAAAAGTCCTGCTAAACATGGGACAGTGATATTTGTTCTGTTCTGTACTGTTTTGTTCAGTGTACCAAACGCACCCTAAAGGGTTTCACTGGGCTTTAATCGATCTATCAGACTTTAATCGGTTCTTTGTTCTGTTGATTGTCTTTCTCGATTTTATATTATACAAATTGAAAAAAATATAAAACTTAAAACGATTCAGTTCTTTTAAAGACGAATAGTTTACGTATAAGTTACTTTTATATAATAACTTAACATTATAAGTTATCTTTAATGGAACGTATTGGCCTTTAATGAAATTGTTTACTTTTATCGTCATGACCTGGATTATTGTTTATTTTTAATGAAATTGTTTATTTTAATGAAAATGTTTCATATCATTTAGATCAATCATATATTTGTATTTTTGTTTCATGAAATTGTATATATTAATGAAATTGTAATAATTTTTAATTAATAAAACAAAATAAAGAATTTGATTTGAAAACAAATTAATAAAACAAAACCAAAAAATTTGGTTTCCCACCACTACCGCCCACCCTTCCCTCTTTTTCCTATCTAATTTTTATCTCCCTCCCACTCTTCCCCCTTTTTCCTCAAATTAGGTTAAGTCAGAATTGAGACGATCACCAACAGCCATCGAGAGCCACCAACAGCTGCCGTCCAAAGCCTCCACCAGCCGAGCATCGCCATCGAGAGCCACCACCGTCGCCGTCTCCATCTAGACCCACCACCATCACCGTTTGAGACCCACCACCGTCGCCGTCTCCATCTAGAGCCACCATCGTCTCCGTCTCCATCTAGACATCACAGGTATAAAATCGATTTTGTGGCTCTGCTATTTCCTTATATCAAATTTTGTGGCTGATATGTGTATATGGAAATATATAGATTTTTTCTCTGTATTTGTATGCTATATATTCTCTGATTTTCTGGCTGATATGTGTATATTTGTATGCTATTTCTCTTTATTTTTTCTTTGTATTTGTATGCTCTATATTGTATATATAGTCCATTGTTACAGATTTTATATATAGTTCATTCATCTAAAAAAAATTGCAACACTTATTTTCTTTTATAGTACTTTAAAATTTGTTTATGCATTAACAGATTTCAGGTCACAACATTTGTTGATTACTATAATGTGTTTTGAGATTTTTAGGTATCTTTAAAACTTTTTGGAATGTATTGAATAGTGGGGTTCAATAAATTGGTACTTCTGAATGTATGTATGTATGTATGTATGTAATGTGTAAACAAGTTAATATAGCGTAATAGATTATTTGATTATTTGTATGTATGTATGTAATGTGTATATATTATGTGTATATAAAATGTAAGTTATAAATGGACTTTTTTCTAATATGCGTATATATTATGTGTATATAAAATGTAGGTTATGAATGGACTTTTTTCTAATATGTGTATATATTATGTGTATATAAAATGTAAGTTATGAATGGACTTTTTTCTAATATGTGTATATATTATATGTATATAAAATGTAAGTTATAAATGGACTTTTTTTTCTAATTGTTTCCATATTTTGTTATCTGTTTTGTCACATTTACAAAGTTATCTATTGATTTGTGACCATGTTTACCTATCTAACAATTTGTTATAAACATGAATTACTGTTGTATGTTTTCTAACGTTGCTTTGTAGACAATGCCGCGTACCCCGGGATCCGGACAATGTACTCCTAGTCGACGCGAATCAGTGGAACGCAATGATCGATGTCTGGAACTCCGATAATTGGAAGTCGATTTCAGTGACGGCGCGCTCGAACCGGATGACTGAGGTTGATGGCGAAATATCGAAGCACACTAATGGCTCAATTTCTTTCGGGGAGACAACTTCAAGATTGGTATGATCTTCATATGTTATAATTAACCAATTGCGTTACTAGTTTGTTGCTTGCTTAGCATGTTATAATTCGCCATTGTTTGTATTATTTGATCTTTGCAGACGAGAGCAAAAGGAGGCGTGCCACCGTCGGGTATTGAGCTCTTCGACCATACCCATAAGAAGCGGCGGTCGGGAGCGAATAGCACATCTTCCGAATCCGGGGAGTATGTGACATCGCGGTGTAGCCGTTATGCGGTAACTATTTTTTGACCAAGACTTTATAATATCTACATAGTTTGTGTTTAACTATAAACTTTATAACTAGGTAACTAGCTATCTTATATATCTAGTTTGGGTTGCCATTTGTTGGGCAAACGTTACGATTGTTATATATACGGCATGCACTTTATTGTTTAACTTTAAGTTTTATAATTGTTTTGTTATATATCTTGCCGTTAATATCTATCTAGTTTGGGTTGCCATTTGTTGGGCAAACATTATGATTGTTTAACTTTAAGCTTTATAATTGTTTTGTTATATATCTTGCCGTTAATATCTATCTAGTTTGGGTTGCCATTTGTTGGGCAAACATTAGGATTGTTTAACTTTAAGCTTTATAATTGTTTTGTTATATATCTTGCCGTTAATATCTATCTAGTTTGGGTTGCCATTTGTTGGGCAAACATTAGGATTGTTTAACTTTAAGCTTTATAATTGTTTTGTTATATATCTTGCCGTTAATATCTATCTAGTTTGGGTTGCCATTTGTTGGGCAAACATTATGATTGTTTAACTTTAAGCTTTATAATTGTTTTCTTATATATATATATTGCCGTTAATATCTATCTAGTTTGGGTTGCCATTTGTTGGGCAAACATTAGGATTGTTTAACAGGAAAATGGAAACATCCTATTTACAACCGTTATACTGTCAAAATTGACTTGTATAATTTTGTAAAAACCACATGGTAGGTATCGGGCAGACGCCATAGAGAGATACGGCGAGGACCCTGCCAATCATCCGCCACTTGATACCCAGTTATGGCATGACGTGACCGAGGGAACGAAGAAAGGTCGTTCGTTTGGGTTTGGAAACCATCCAGATCCCACTGCGATCTTGGGTGGGTCATCATCGACAGGTGGTGCGTCGTCTTCCTCCCAGCAAGTGTGTACCAATTTTTTTCATTAAATGATGTTTATCAATTTGATTTTTAATTCATATTAAATATTCTAACGTCTTTTTATTTTGTAGCACATCGTTGAGAACTTAATGAGCCAAGTGCAAGAGTTGAAGGCACGAGAGGAGGAACGTCGGGCAGAGGATGAGAGACGTCGGGAAGAGGATGAGAGACGTCGGGAAGAGGAAGCGAGACGTGAAGAGGCCCGTCGTTTGGAACAAGATAGATTACGAGCACAATATGAAAAGATGTGCGAGTTGGTCAGAAGTCTCCGTCAAAGTATGCCGTGTCCGCGTCCGCCTCCATAGTGATGTGAAACTTTTATAATTGTGTTTTGTGTTATTTAAAGAATTTGGAACAATTTGGAACAACCATTTGGTCGTTTTGGCCTGAACAATGTATTGGGCGTTTTAATTTATGATATATAGCATTTTAGCAGATTATACAATTTTTAGCAGGCTTTTGAATAAAAAAACAGGTTTAGTAGTTTTCAGCTGATTCCATGAAAATAAGCCATTATTTTTGGCGGATACATCCGTCGAAAATAATAAAAAATAAAAAATAAATACTAAATTAATAAATAAAAAATAATTAAAATTATTTTCGGCGGAATATTCCGTTTGAAATATGCCGAAAATATTTTGCCGAAATTATATATTTTTTATTAATTTATAAATAAATAAATAAACAAAAAAAAATATTTCAGGCGGAAAAATCCGCCGAAAATATATTTTTTAATCATGTTGTTGATTAAAATTTTGTTAATTATTCCTATTTTTTTCCGACGGATTTTCGGCGGCCAAATCCGCCGAAAGCTGTATCCGCCGAAAATTCTGCCGAAAAAAGTCCATCTCGGCGCCCGTTTATCCGGCGACCGCATCCGCCGAAAATAGTGTTTTTCGGCGGATTTTTCCGCCTGAAATCTGGTTTTGTTTAGTAGTGTAATTAGGTCACTCAAATACATTAACAAATACGTTTTTATTTAAAAATAAAATCTAAATAAAATATCGAGTCAGTCCCATAACCGATCTCGGGTCGGGCTTTGTTTTTAAAAAAAATCGTAACCGGTTAAGGACCAGCGAGCCTAAACCGGTCCCAAACGGCCTCGGGCCGGTACCGGTCCTCCGCCTGTCCCGGGCCGGGCCATTTGACCATCTCTACTAGAGTGTGATATTTTGAGGGTCGATTCAAGTAATTTTGGGATATATGCCTATTTTAATAAATGAAGTTGCATAAATTAGAAGTAAAAATATTTCTATTGACTTATGTTGACTTTAATGGAGTATTGGAGGTTTTGTCGTTGGTTTAAAATTGATTCAAATGTGTTTTGAGATTTTGTTCTACAAAAATGGTTTAATGATGATATTTCAATGAGTTTTGCATACATTGTATATTTAACTGAGATTACATGTTTTAAGTGTTTTGATCATTCAAATTGAAGTCATGTAATTTTGAATAATGCAATGGATCCATAGGCATATGAATCGGTCGTATTTGGCCTGTGTGGAGTCGACGTTATTTGGCTGTACTGATCCTTGATGGTATATGTGTGTTAAAGAGTGTGATATTCATGCTGTTGGGCATTCTATACACAGTATTATGTATATGAGAGGTGAATACCTATGTTTTGTTTAACATATTCAAGTTGTACATTATAAGTTTTGTATACTTGTTGATACTAACCAATGATGAAAGGGTTGAGGATGTCGGAAGGGACACCAAGTGAGATTCTAGCGCTAAGAAATTCTAGAGAGTAGGCATTAAGATTACTGAGTCTTGAGGTGCTATCCGGAGAGGTAGGAACTAAGACTCGTGATCCTTGAGGTGCTACCTGGAGGGGTAGGCACTAAGGACATAAGAATTGAGGTTGAACTCGAATGAGTAGGCACTAAGGTTAATTGAATCTTTAGGTGCTACTTGATAACATTGATGTAAGGCTTACTTTGTGTTCGCCATGATCGATGGAAACAGATTTCCCCTGTCACAGAAGGGTGTTGTATTGAATATGAATGTTGACCATGAGTTGTCGTTTTAGTTATCTGAGTCTTATCCATATTTTGGTGTTTTTGGATAATAGAGTTCTATCCATGTTTCGGCATATAAATAGTTGGGGTATTTATGTTTACAAGTGAGTATTGGTTTTGGTTCCATATTCAATGTGTGTTTTATATATGAAGTTTTCATCATGAAAATAGTGGGTTTTGAGAAAGATGTTGCTTTTACAATAAATACATTCTATTTGGGAAAGTGTAATTTAAATAACATTATTTTAGTTTTATCGTTTTATATATATGGGTTGAAAACTGCTTGAGCTCACCACCATTTAAGCCTAACACTTTTTATTGGGCGGTACTAGTGACACTTGAGATTAGTTGAGTGGTAGTAGAGGCATGAGAATGACTTAACTTTTTGGCACACCTTTCGTACCTTGGAGATAGCAAGTCGTATGTAGGTTTTAGTATGAACTACTCTTAACCTAGATCTCGTGTAAGATTCCATTTTAAAAGTTGTTGGGCCCTTATATATGATATAGAAGTATTCAAGGTTGACCTTTGGGATGATAATTGTACTAATTATGGTGCTTATCAAAAGTTTTAAATTAATCGTTTTTTCTTCTTCAGAATTGGGGTGTTATATTAGACCCCACAAACGGGTTCATTTTTTAAGTTCCTCTAAAGGAAACAAATGACATCTACCATAACACAAACCCCTACTCCTCCTCTAGCAACCACCTTTAAATGGATGAATACACTTGAATCTACTCCACAACCTATGAACACAGGCCCGCCTTGGCCCATGGCTATCATAGATGTGGCCATGGCCAGCAAGGCCCATAAGGGCATACTTTTTTCCAGGTGTTTTGGAGTTAGTAGGTTCAGTTTGTAGCCCAACAAAAAAAGGTACGTTGGTTTCTTAGCGAGTAGCGAGCAACGACTAGCATGTGTAGAGCGACAGATGATTATGTAGGTTCTTAATCAATTGAAATCCCTACTTTTGTGGAGTACAGCAGGTTTAACCGGTTTAATAATGCAGGTTTCATTCAATGAATTCACATCATGGTAGTATGCAATGCACACCCATTCTTCATTATAAGTTAAATACAGCAGGTTTCACTATAAGCCCAATCAAGATAATGAAACTAATGCCAATCAGTGAAACATTGTTTCATTATAAGCCCAATCAGTGATACTACAGGGCTCAACCATATGGAACACATTTTATTAGCAATCACAAATAGTGTAGGTTTAA
Source organism: Saussurea involucrata (assembly GCA_033807775.1). NCBI lineage: Eukaryota > Viridiplantae > Streptophyta > Magnoliopsida > Asterales > Asteraceae > Saussurea > Saussurea involucrata. The sequence continues at coordinate 171,902,490 of CM066321.1, forward strand.
AATCACAATATTTGTATTTAAAAAGAAAAAAAAAACAACTGTATTTGATCTTTCTCAAGGTTGCAGTTTCACCAAACAGTTTCAACAGTCTTGGTTTCACCATACAGGATCACTAGACATGTCTCACGAGAAGTGGTTTCACCATACAGATTCACTAAACATGTCTCACAAGAGTTGGTTTCATTATAAACCTTCATTAGTCATGTTTCACTAGATTGGTTTCACTATAAAGTTTTATTAGAGCATCTCCAACCTTGGCACCAATTTTAACACCAAAACACCAATTTTGGTGGGCCCAACACAAAAAAAAATCCTCAACTCCAACCATATACTCTAAAAAAACACCAAATTTGTGGACCCTACATTAAAATAACACATTTTATTTACTATTTGCTATTAATATATATAAGTTACAATATTTATTAATTAAATAATAATACTTTTAGGAGAAAGTGGTGGGATCCACCAATTTGGCGTGTCAAATTCACACGCCAAATATGCCATTCAAATATGGTGGCCGGCAAAAAAAAAATCAAATGGCGGTCGGTTGGAGGTGTTTGGCCGGCAAAAAATCAAATATAGCGGTCCATTGGAGTTGCTCTTAGGCATGCATGTTTGAGGTTTCACTATAAAGTTTCATTAGGCATGTTTCATGAGACTGGTTTCACCATACATCTTACTATTGAAAACTAGACGTCAATATTAAGTTATTTTTACACTACTCTAAGCCAAAAGGTAAACTAAGAAGTTTAACAAATATAACACAATTTATCATGTAACTTGTATTATCTGTTTCACTGCATGCAGTTTTGTTTCATTGTGTTCATGCAACCCATCATTGTTGCTTGCTACACAGTGTAAAAACTATAAAACCCTTTTTCATTATTTCACATGCTATAAACAACCAATTTCAATGTTTTACAGATACATTTATCACATTTTCACATATTAACCTTACCTGATAACAAAACATGAAACCAAAATTCCAAAAAAGTTAAAAAGTTGGGTTTTCGATTTCCAATTTGTTCCCTGATAGAAAACTGTACACACTCATGTTTCATCTTACACATACCTCGGTGATCCTCGCGTTTCATCTTTTTAGGCTTTTTTTCGAAACTCGCTTTTTGACTGAAATAGTAGCTTCTTCGGTTGGCAGTATTTCGTTCCCGTCCTCGTCTAGTGGCTTTTCTGGTGTGTTTGTAAACCTCTTGAATGTGTATTTTTTCTTGATTCGTTCGCTACTTTTTCGACCTGTTTCAGAGTAGTCGGCGAAGAAAATGATTGAACCAGGGGTGTAGACAACGACGAAAAGTGAACCAAAAACCCCTAAATATCTTACCTCCTCCTAGCTGAATCATCGTTGAAATCAGTGTCGAAAATCCTGTGCAATTGATACCCAAAATACCGGAGAAGACGATTGTGCAGATTTGAATCCCAATTTAATCGGTCCTAATCTTGAGTAGTTTCATGAATCTTAAACTGAATAAGCGGTATTCATTATACTTCCCTTAATAAGATTAGATGCAAATGTACAATATTGCCCTTTCATCATTTTCGGTTTAATTAAAATAATAAGTTAATTTCATTAATACCAAAAATAGATCAAATTAATATAGGTCGTGGATCAATCTAATCTAGGGTGTTAAAATGGGTTTCATTGTTTTCAAGTTAAGAGTGGTTTGCAATTGAAACCACCTCTCTCTCTCTCTCTCTCTCTCTCTATATATATATATATATATATATATATATATATCAGTATTCACTCCCTATATATCTCATGATTTTGATTATTGAATCTCTCTCTCTCTCTCTCTCCCCCCTTTTCTATCTCGTTATTGACTTGCTGCCCTAAATCATCTCTGCCTCTCTCGTTGGTGACTTCACATGTTTCCCTACCCTAAATCGACTACGAGTAGTCGATTATCCCAGAAACTTCGAAAGTATATTTGATTACAACCCTAAATTGACTATGCTAGTTTGCCTTGCTGTTATTGGTTGTTGTCGACTTGGTGGCTGTTGAATGTTGACGCCCTTCACCGATCAACACCAAACTTCCAGGTCCCAACTTCTAAATCATTGAATCAAGTTACCTTAATTGATTTGTTCATCATATTGGGATGGTTTTTTATTTTGATTTTGATTTTATGGTGTTGATGGAAGTTAATCCTTGAATTTGGAATCTTTGTAGAATTTTAGGATGTTAGAACTTATATTAGATGTTTCTATAGATTCACTTTATGATTGAGTATTGTGATTTTTATATCTTAAATTGTTTTATAGGCAGATCTCATGTGAAAGACTGTACACTACATTATATTGAGGTATCCTCTGTAGCAACCGTGAAATAGTTTTATAGGCAGATCTCTTGTAACACTCCAAAATTTTAGAAATTCTGATTTTGGTCTTGCGGACGTCCGCATAGGCGCTAGGCCAGACGTCCGTGTCAATGCGGAAGTTCGGGGATTTTCCGCGGAAGCAGCAGAGGAAAGTTGGGGGGGGGGGTGTCGGTCGGGTCGAGGTCGGACGTCCGCGTGATGCACCAACCGGACATCCGCATGACGTTTGACGGATTTTGCACCCTTTTAGCCCTAAAACCTTATCACTTCACTCCTACTTTATTTCAAAACCCCAACTCAGCTCTCTCTCTCTCTAAACCGATTTCTTCCCCATGAAAACCTCAAACCCTTCCTCCTCTTCTTCATCTTCCCCACTCAAACCAAACCCATTTCCACCATTGTTGAAGATATGGAAACTTGAAGCTTTTGTGGGAGACTAGGAGCTTTTGCTTTGAGGATTCAAGTGATGTTGGGAACTGAAGATATTTGCTAAGTATGGATAATACTGCCAGAACAAAGTTAGTACTGCCAGGGCATAATTACTACTGCAAGTGGAGATTACTACTGCAAGTCATGGTTACTACTGCAAGACAAGGTTAGTACTGCTGGTGCATAACGAAAATCTGTTAGTACTGCTTATGCAATGGTTACTACTGCAAGACAAAGTTAATACTGCTAGATCATTGTTAGTACTGCTAGTCAAGTTAATGCTGCTGGAACAAGTTAATGCTGCTGGAATAAATTAATGCTGCTGGAGAAGATTAATACTGCTCATGCTGAATGAAGTTAATACTGCTAAAGTGATAAGTTTGGTATGCGACATGGTTGGAGATAAAGAAGGAATTGATCAAGATATGCTTAAAGAAGATTCAGAAGATCAATTTACTTTTGATAGTTATCTTGTAATTATTGTGTATAAATAGATTTCAATAGATAGCTATTAAAGAAATATACGTATTCGTGAGATACTGAAATTGATTTCAGAGAGAATTAACCTCAAGGTTTAGAATCCTATTTCTAGAGAAGTAGAAGTCGTCTTGATTGAGCCTGTTCATCAAGATTGAGGTTTGGTTGTAAGCTTGTGAGTCGATTTAGTGAATACAAACAACTGTGTGTTTTCTGATATATTGTTCTTTGATTGTGGGAATTAAAGTTATATTCCGCAGATTCTTTAATTCTGAATTCTAAGTATTGTTAATCTTGTTAAGAACCGATCCTGACAAGTGGTATCAGAGCCTGTGTTTCTTAGAATTCTACAATCATTATGGACAATTCTATTGAATCAAACAGTACTTTTGATTGGAGTGATCAAGCAGAAGAGGCCATCCAAAATCAAGCACTTATGGCTGAAGTTTCAGATCTTCCCACTGAGGTAAAATATAATCTCTGTTCTCAAGCTTGTATAGACACTGTTAAAAGGTATAGAGATCACAATCAGGGAATGTGTGATGACCTTAAGAGATTAGAAAAGGACAGAAAAGACTATGTAATAATTGTTGAGAAGTTTGAAGAACAGATTCGGGCTTTTCAAGCCAATGAACTTCAACACTCCTATGATACAAACTACTGGAAATGGGAAAAGGGTGGTCTAGAGTTCCAACTGAAAGAGTCCAGGGAAGAGTGTGAGAAACTAAAAGGAGAACTTGAGAAAGTAAAACTTGATGTTGAAAAGTTTTCAAAAGCTTCTAAAGTTATGGACACTATTATAAATGCTCAAGTTCACAGTAAGATGAAAACAGGCCTAGGGTACAATGCCACACCTCCACCCTACAACAACACATACATCCCTCCTAGGTCAGATCTGTTAGAAACTATGGATAGTAAGGACTTATCTGAAGGAGCAACTAAAATAGATCCATTAGATGAAGTTGTTGTGGAGGATAAAACTGAAAAAGAAGAGTCTAAGAAAAGGGACAAGAATGTAAGTGGTGAGATTCCCTTAGAGAATTACATAAAGACCAATGAGGATGGTGGAAGTCCATGTGTTAAGAACAATGAGATGAAAAGGACTGAAAAGGGAAAGGGAGTTCATTATACACAGACCACTGTTGTGAACTCTAAAACTTGTGAACATTGTTCTTGCAAGAAATCTAAAGAGAATAAGCCCCAAAAACATGATAAAAGGAGGGGAAATCAAAGAAATTGGAATAACCAGTGGGCACAAAAGCAAGGAGTTGATCTGCAAAGGATTAACAGACCAAAACCTTGTTTTATCTGTGGCAAATTGAATCATCTTGCCAAATACTGTTATTTCAATCCTATTAACCAAAAGAAAAGTTTTCAAAGAAGTTTTCAAAAATCTTCTGGTTATAGGAAGCCTGCAAGGAATAATGTGGCTAAGAAACAAACTAAATCCAAAAGCCACATAAGAAAACAGACTGAAAAGGAATGTGTCAATATGTGGGTTCCCAAAAGCACTAATGTTAGTACTGCTACCTCAGATAGTACTGCTGACAAGGATAGTGCTGCTAGAAGCAATACTACTGCCAATACTGCTGCTAGCAGTGTTAGTGCTGCTAACTCAGTTAGTGCTGCTAACTCTGTTAGTGCTGCTAACTCAGTTAGTGCTGCTAACTCAGTTAGTGCTGCTAACTCTGTTAGTGCTGCTAACTCTGTTAGTGCTGCTAACTCTGTTAGTGCTGCTAACTCTGTTAGTGCTGCTAACTCTGTTAGTGCTGCTAACTCTGTTAGTACTTCTTCTAAGGTTAATACTGCTTCTAGTTTTAGTGCTGCTAGACCAATCATATTGACAAAGTTCTCCAGTACTGCAGTACCTAAGTTTGAAAATCTCATCAAAACCCAGTGCAAGTACTTTGATGAGCAAGGGAGACCCAAGACCACTTCGGCTTGGGTTCCCAATAAAAACTAATTGATTTATCTTATGTGCAGGGCAACCAACAGCTCAAGGAGAAGAGCATCTGACATGTTGATAGTGGTTGCTCCAGGCACATGACAGGTAACATTGCCTGCCTCAAGAATTTCAAAAGAATTGATGGAGGACGTGTTGCTTTTTGGAATAATTCTGAAGGAGGTAAGATGGACAAGTGCTGCAAAGTGCAAGTATAGTTACTACTGCTAGTGCACAGTTAATACTGCCAATGAGTAGTTAATACTGCTTAGCTGTTAATACTGCTTAGCAGTTAATACTGCTTGTGTAGTTAATACTGCTGTGTAGTTAATACTGCTTTAAAAGAAAAGTTAGGGCTAATACTGCTATAAATACCTCTTTCAGCCCGCCAAAGTTCATAACGTCTCTTTGAATTCTATCCATCTCTCTCTCTTTCTAACTATTCTCTCCCAAGAATCTCTGTTTTCTGTCAAGAATCCTCAGGCATAATGGAGTTTATCGACGACCACAACGAGATTGCCATGCTTCAGAAGCCAAAACAATCCACAGGTTTTCACGACATTGTGGATTTCCTCAAGGGCACGCATATCTCCTATGCCCTAACGGTGACCCCGACAATCTACATCGAGCATCAGACGCAGTTCTGGGCAAATGCCACCGTGGTGTCTGAAGATGGGCAGAAAATCCTCAAAACAAGGGTGTGCAACAAACCCTTGAATGTTACAGAGGAGCTTATTCGCATCACTCTTCGATTAGATGATGCCTCAGGTATAACTTCTATTCCTAATGAAGAACTATACTCAACTTTAACAAGAATGGGGTATGACGGTCCCATTGGAGTTTTTAAGTTTTACAAGTCTAAATTTCATACACAATGGCGATTCTTTGTTCATACCTTAATGCATTGCATGTCAAAGAAAACTACTGGATGGAGTGAGTTTAGCAGTACCATTGCTTATGCCCTGGTCTGCTTGGCCACTGCCAGGAAGTTTAATTTTTCACAAATGATTTTTAATGATCTTGTGTCAAACCTGGAATCCAAAAAGAGGTTTTATATGTACCCAAGGTTTGTCCAAGCAGTGATTACTCAGGAATTGACAGATTTGCCTCAGTTTACTGAGGTATATGTACCTAAACCCCCTAAAGGAAAGGTCTTCTCAAATATGAGAAGAACTTCTAGGGACTCGGAAGGAGTTGACACACCATTGTTCTCTACAATGATGGTTGTGTCCCACACCACTGAAGGTATGGCATCAGGGTCAAGGCCCCCATTAGACACACCCACTGATGACCAATCCCAACCTTCCATCACAAAAGTAATCCCTCAGTCCATTCTTGTACGACCCACTCCCAAAATAACCAAAAAGTTTGAAAGAAGAAAGGTACACAAGGTTCCTTCCCTTGATGTACCTCCTAAAAGCCCAAAGCTTTTAAGCCCTTTAGTGGAGCATTCTCCATTAGAGAATATCGAAAGGGAAACCACAGGGGTGTCTCCCAACCCCAAGAAGGTGCTCTCTAAGGAGAAGGATGAGCATGTGGGCTGCAAGGCTGCCACTACTTCTGCTAGCAAAGAGAAGGACAGTGGTAACATCAATAAGACCTTCCCCACGGCAACTCAAAATGTGAAAACATTCAGAGGACCCAGGCGCCAAGAAACCATGGGGGTAGGTAGTGCTTTTGCTAGGCAAGAGACACCTGCTAAAACTTCCAATGATCCTGAAAGGGAGGTAAACACTTCTAAATCAGGTGAGGATAGATATACTTATGAGGAATTGATGGAAACTATTGCAAATATCAACATTGAGGTCATGGATCAGCAGAAGGAGATTGATGAGCTTAAGAAGGTGGTTCTTCATCAAAACACCAAGATAGAAAAGAATAAGAAGCTGATCACCAAACTGCTACAAAGAAGGAAGAAAGCTCAGTATGTTTTGAGAAGGAGAGGAACAACCTCTGATGCTTCCAAAAAGGGGGAGTTAGACTCTGGTCTAAACATGGAGGATGCAAACATTGAGGGGGAGTATGAGTATAAGGTTGAGGGGGAGGCTGAGCAGGTTGTAGAAGTTACAAAGGAAGCAGAAACAGAAAAAGCAGCAGAAACGGTTACTGCTGCTGATATTACAAAGGAAGCAGAAACAGAACCAGCAGTAGAAACAGTTAATACTGCTGAGATTGAGAAAGAAGTAGAAACAGATAATGCTGCAGTGTCTGAGACTGAAGCAGCAGTAACTGAAATTTTGAAGAATCTTATTGATGCAGCAGTATCTGAAAGTGAGAAGGAAGCAGTACCTGCAACTAAATCCGAGATTGATGCAGAGATATTTTGGATTGTGAAGGATAGTGTTGAAGCAGCAGCATTAAAGGTTATAAAAGAAGCAGTAACAGCTATAGCAGTAGAAATGGTTACTGCTGCTGAAAAACAAAAAGCAGCAGAAACTGTTAGTGCTGCTAAGAGCCACAAAGAAGAAACAACTGAAACCACTCCTGAAGCTGTTAAATCTTTCAAAAGAACAAAGATGATGTCAACCAAAAGGCCAAGAACAAAGTCCATAGCTTCAAAGAAGAAAGATGTAAAGAAGCCAAGGGTGGAATCAACTGTAGAAGAAGCCCAGGAGGAAGCAGTGAAAGAGAAATCTGATCCAAAAGTTGCTGAAGAAGAAGTGGCAACTCCATCAGGGCAATCAAGAAATGTACAATCACAGTCAAATGCTCAATGTGATATGTATATTACTGTGGTTGATACTAATCCAATTCAAGCTAAACCATTAGCTTCTATGGCTCCTGAAATCATATTCTGGGATACTTTGAAAGATCAGAGAAAGGAGTACATTAGAGTAAAAAGAACAGATGGGAAGTTTGAGGTCAGTTCTACATGGGGAAAACTTTTAAGGATGTGCTCTAGATCAGACTTGGAAGAGATGTTCAAGGTAGGAATGAAGCTTTATGGAAATATGCTGACTGAAAGTGGAATGTCCATCACCAAAATGGTACTTGAATACCTATGCCAAATGTTCAAACCAGAAGCAGTTCAGAATAGGATAGAAAGAAATTTTCAAGTCATTACCAACTGGATGCTTATGGAAAACTGTGGGGTGTATGTCATCTCTCTTGACAATACATACCATGAGTATTATTTGGTGGATGTGGTGTACAAACATAGCAAGAAAAGATTGAATGGAATGCTACATACTAAGTTGACTTGCAGCAAGGATTCTGAAATGGGAAGATACTTGGTGAGAAGAATTCTCAATCAAAGTCTTGGAGCGAATCCTGATTTATGCGTTCATGATTAAGTTTTGGAAGCATCATCTGAAGAACTTGACTTCTCTTCCTGAAAAGTCAAGTTAGGGGGAGATTGTTGGGAACTGAAGATATTTGCTAAGTAGGGATAATACTGCCAGAATAAAGTTAGTACTGCCAGGGCATAATTACTACTGCAAGTGGAGATTACTACTGCAAGTCATGGTTACTACTGCAAGACAAGGTTAGTACTGCTGGTGCATAACGAAAATCTGTTAGTACTGCTTATGCAATGGTTACTACTGCAAGACAAAGTTAATACTGCTAGATCATTGTTAGTACTGCTAGTCAAGTTAATGCTGCTGGAATAAATTAATGCTGTTGGAGAAGATTAGTACTGCTCATGCTGAATGAAGTTAATACTGCTAAAGTGATAAGTTTGGTATGCGACATGGTTGGAGATAAAGAAGGAATTGATCAAGATATGCTTAAAGAAGATTCAGAAGATCAATTTACTTTTGATAGTTATCTTGTAATTATTGTGTATAAATAGATTTCAATAGATAGCTATTAAAGAAATATACGTATTCGTGAGATACTGAAATTGATTTCAGAGAGAATTAACCTCAAGGTTTAGAACCCTATTTCTAGAGAAGTAGAAGTCGTCTTGATTGAGCCTGTTCATCAAGATTGAGGTTTGGTTGTAAGCTTGTGAGTCGATTTAGTGAATACAAACAACTGTGTGTTTTCTGATATATTGTTCTTTGATTGTGGGAATTAAAGTTCTATTCCGCAGATTCTTTAATTCTGAATTCTAAGTATTGTTAATCTTGTTAAGAATCGATCCTGACAAGTGATGAAGGTAATCTCATTCTCTCTCTACCAAAAACTAGGGTTTTGTTGTTCTCACCTTCTCTTCCATTTTGGGTATTATTGGTGTGATGTTGGTTATGCTTGGTTAAGGGAATCTTCTCCTCCTTCATCTATGAAAATTAGGGTTTTGGTATACGTTGGGATTTTGATGTAAAATGTTTGGGGAATGACTCTACATGGTTGGATCTAGATGTTTATGGTTGGAAACTTTTGGATCTCGGTTTTTGGAAAATTTGGCTTAAGGATTCGTGTCTCTTCAAAGAAGCTTACGTTTGGGGAAAATCTAGATTTAGCCTAATCTAGCAAGGTGAGTTAAAGTTAATTTGTAAAAACGTTGTACATGCCAAAATGTTTATTTTAAAGTGTTTGTGTGCTTTATATAAAATTATCACTTGTTGAGTTATTTGGTGGGTTTTTATTGATCAAAGTGTTGAGATTTACAAATCTTGTAAAACACCCATATTTGGGGATTTTGAGTGATTGATAAATAAATCACGAATGAAAGTGTTTTCTTAACTTATTGTATAAGTGAATGTTGTTTGGTCAAAATACACTTTTAGTGTTGGTTGAGATTATGCAAAAGTTATGATATGTTATGTTTTGGAAATGTAAATGTGTGAGTTGGAGATTTTGGTTAATCTCGACCTTATGAGCATTTTGAGAGTTGTAAACCTTTTTATTTTGGGCTGAAGGCCAATTGAGAATTAAGAGACAAATATTTTGGGTAACGATGTATTTTGGTTTACGTAAACGTGTGGGCAACGCGTATTTAGCCAAACGTTTATTTCGCCTTTAAGGGCTTGATTTACATTCAAATGAGTCTTTTGAGTACTTGCCGGTTTTAGTATAGCTCGAGGTGGAGCCTTGGATGAGTCATGCACTTAATTGCGTGTTATTTGAGAATGTGCACCTTTGGGTAGTTGGGTAGTTCCGGACTTGGGCTTTTGGGCCGGTATTAGTGAGATCCGGAGTTAATTCAGATTGTGATAAGATCCAAATTTATATCCAGAAGACATGCGATCCGGAATGAGATCCAGTTTCATTAGAATTCAGTTAGAGATCTGAGTTTTAGATAATTCTAGACTTTCAATTTGTAATGTTTTTCCGATTATAATAATTGGAAGGGAAACAGTTGAGAAGCGATAAATTGTTAATATTCTTAAGTTAAGAATATGTTACGAGATATAGCGTGATATGTTATTCTACGTATACGTTACTAAGTGTAATGGATCCATATGCACTGTTAGTATTGTAACGAGGAATAGGCATAAAGTAATTTATAATTCCCGTTGACCTGAAATATGGAATAGGCATAAAGTAATTTGTAATTCCCATTTCATAAAGGTGTTATGAAATGAGAAATAGGCATAAAGGAAATTATAATTTATATTTCATAGTGTGATGTGAAATGCGGAATAGACATAAAGTAATTTGTAATTCCCGTTCACATGGAAATGGAGAATAGGCATAAAGTAAATTGTAATTCTCATTTTGTAGTATAGAAATCGATGAATAGGCATAAAGTAAATTGTAATTCCTGATTTCTATGGGAAGGTCAGAGATAGGCATAAACTAAATTGTAATCTCTACTTCCAGTCCAAGAAATAGGCATAAAGTAACTTGTAATTTCTTGGATAAGAGCAATGAACTAGAATCTGCAATGATTCGTAGTAGGCTCTTGATTGTGATGATATGACTACTAAATGTTAGTCATATCCATGGGATCGGGTATGTTTCCGTCATTGACACGAGCACGTGTACGGTAAGAATGGTGGTAAACCAGGTTTGTTTATATGCTTTGGATATCTGAGTTTTCAAAGCTGTTAATGTTTTAATTTGAATTTGGATGTTCTCACTAGGCGTAAGCCTAATAGTTCAAATTAAATTTTTTTACCAGGTACCAGCTCAACGAAGTAATGGGAGTGGGACGAGAGCTTTTGAAGTATTCAACTTTTGAGATAAGCGGAGAATTTAGCTAACGAAATGAGGTTTTTTGATGGATTGCTTAGATAACCCAGTTAATCTGATTATAGTTGACATGATTAGATTAATAGGTTATTTGATAAATTCAATATTTGTAAATATGAACCCTCATAGTTAATTATCTTCTTATATATATAAAAGTTTGGATGATATTCTGTTATATCTTGTTAAAATTTGAGGTTCAATTTGGCCCTGATTTTTAGGGTGTTACAATATGGTATCAGAGCTGAAGTTTAAGCGAACTAGGTATGATAATGAGATACCTAGACTTAAGCTGAGATGAATTAAGTTATGATCTGTGAGATATGGGTAGAGGTACTAAGACAGGATGGTCTTAGAGTCGACGGAAATACGTGAAATTAGTACTGTAACGATGGTAACGAGGATTCTCATGTGTAGTATGTTCACAATTCCAATTAGCTATTGTTATTATGAATATATTGTTACACAAGCATACTTGTTTCTAAATTGTTACAGTGACTAATGAACGGTAAAGTACATTTCGTGTGTTTTGATACGTGTAACCACTTCTTATGGTTATTTCTTTGTGCTATATCAGAACGATGGTGAATACACCAACACGATCCTCTAATTCTTCGGAAGATAGGGCTGTAAATGATTAGTCGATGGAGAAGCAACCGGAAATGGGTGGAACTCATGAAAGTCTACCGAGGCCGCCTCTAATAGGAGGAATTGATAGTCAAGCACATAGAACGAGTACCGGTACCTCTAACCCGGTGACAGATGAGTCTACGATGGAATCTCACATGATGGAGAATATGATGCGAATGCAATGGCACAACAAACAAAAAAGTTCATGAAAGCATTGAATGATAGAAGTTCTGAGTTACGACGAACGGAGACAGATTCTGGTGTAGTAAATCCAATTCGTAATCCTGTGGTGAATGTAAACAGGAGGGTGGAATAAAGTTTGTTCTTATAAGACATTTCTGAGCTGCAAACCGCCAGAGTTTACCGGAGCAGACAATCCGGTAGCATGTATGAACTGGCTCAGAGAAATGGAACAAGCTTTCCGAGCTTGTGAATGTGATGAAGAATCGAAAGTCAGGTTTGGTTCTCAAATGTTGCGAGGCAACGCCTTAACATGGTGGAATATCGTAACATCAACCCTGACGGCTCCACACTTGGCTGCTATGACGTGGAAGTCGTTCAAGAAAAATATTTTAGAAGAATATTGCAATGAGAACGTAATGGATAGGATTGAAGAAGAGTTTCAGACTCTTAGGAAGAGTACTTCAACTGTTCGGAAGTACACTGAATCCTTTATGGAAAAACTAAACTTAGTGGGGCATGTGGCTCCAACCGAGAAGGAAAAGATTAAAGCCTATCTGAAGGGCTTACCGGCTGACATGATGTCGTGGGTGTAAAATTCTAAAGCTTCAACGTTGAGAGATACGCCGAGGAAGCCAAAGTTATAGAAGAAGTTTACGCCAAAGACAATGAGGAGAAGATGCAAGGGGGAGAGAAACGAAAGTGGGAAGGCCGGTCGGAGTATTCTCAGAAATCCAAATCGTTTGGCAAGAACGTTCGTTATGAGTCTCGCTGGGAACCAAATTGGTGTCCGAAATGCCGAAGTAAGCATTTTGGCCAGTGTCGGGTAGTAGGGAGTGAATGTTTCAAATGTGGGAAGACTGGGCATCTAGCGGCAAGTTGTCCTATTCAAGGGTCGATTTGTTTCGAGTGTAAACAACCCGGACACTTCCGAAGAGATTGTCCGACGTTAAAGAATGGTGGAGACCAGGGAAAGAAACCGAATGCTCCTAAACCAACGGGCCGGGCATTTCATATGACGGCGGAAGAGGCGAAGGAGTCTAAAGATGTGGTTTTTGGTACATTTCTCGTTAATTCTATTCCCGCATGCATTTTATTTGACTGTGGTGCCAATTTGTCGTTTGTGTCCAAATCGTTCTATCGCAAGTTAGCTATGCCTGTCACTACCTTGGAAGATGTCTTAGTAGTCGAGATAGCTAACGGGGGTTAAGTCTTAGTTCGTGAAAGACTTGAGGGTTGTCTGGTTTGGATAGGGGAAAAGAAATTTCCGATTGACTTGTTGTTAATGGAAATTGGAGGATTCGACGTAATTGTGGGTATGGATTGGTTGACAGTCAACCAGGCAGAAATTCTTGGTGCAAAGAAATTAATTTGGATTTCGATGGCTGATAATGATGATATATTCATCTTTGGAGAAAAGAGAAAAGAGGAAGTTCCGTTAATTTCTGTTGCAAAAGCGCATAAGTGTCTGGTTAAAGGATGTTCATCCTACCTAGCGTATGTTCTGGACGTGAAGGCATAAAAGAAACAAGTGGGAGATATCAAGGTAGTACATGAATTCCCAGACGTATTTCCCGATGATCTTCCAGGTCTACCGTCTAAACGACAAGTAGAGTTTCGTATTGATCTTGTCCCTGGATTGGCACCAATAGCGCGTGCACCGTATCGCTTAGCGCCAGCCGAAATGAAAGAGATAATGTCTCAGCTGCAAGAGCTGCTTGACAAGGGATTTGTTAGACCAAGTTCTTCACCTTGGGGAGCTCCGGTATTGTTTGTCAAGAAAAAGGATGACACTATGAGAATGTGCATCGACTATCGGGAGCTGAATAAGGTGACTATTAAGAATAAGTATCCGCTTCCAAGGATTGATGATTTGTTTGATCAACTCCAAGGTGCGGGATGCTTCTCAAAGATTGATCTGAGGTCGGGATATCATCAAGTTCAAGTAAGAGATGAATATATTCCCAAGACGACGTTCAGAACGAGGTGTGGGCATTATGAATTTCTTGTAATGCCATTCGGATTGACAAACGCTCCAGCCGTGTTCATGGATTTGATGAACAAGGTATGTCGACCATTTTTAGACAAGTCTGTTATCGTGTTCATTGATGACATACTTGTTTATTCGAAGAATGAAGTTGATCATGAATACCATCTTCGTGAAGTCTTGGAAGTAATGAGGAAGGAGAAATTGTACGCAAAATTTTCAAAGTGTGAATTTTGGTTAAAAGAGGTACAATTTCTGGGGCATGTGATTACTTCGGAGGGAGTCAAAGTAGATCCGGAAAAGATAGAAGCAATGACAAACTGGGAAACACCGAAGAGCGCGTCTGAAATAAGAAGTTTCTTGGGTCTAGCAGGTTATTACCGAAGGTTTATTAAAGACTTTTCAAAGATTGCTTCTGCTTTGACCATGTTGACTCGTGTAACACCCTGAAATTTCCATTATATTATTTTAATATGAATGGGGTTGAATTTTAATTCAGTCTATGTTGTGGACTAAATGGTAATTATAAACTCTAAGGTTAAAATTAGATTTTGACCAAAATTTGTAGTTATTATTGAAAATTAACTTGAGGGGTTGTTTAGTCATTCTTTGATAGTTGAGATTACCTTAAAGGGAAGGTAATTAATATCTTTTGAAAGAAAAGATCTCAAAAACGTTTGGTGAGTCGGCTGAGAGAAACTCAGAGAGAAAGAGGAGAAAGAAAGAAGAAGAGAAAGAGGGAGAATTAATCTTTGATTTTGTGGTAAGGGTTTGAAATTATCTGCTTTAATTTCTTAACCAGTTAGTTATTACATGCCTGAATCATCTTCCATAGATTGATTGATTGAATCAGAAAGAAGAATTTTGGAATGCTGGTTCATCTGCTTGAGGTGAGTTCATCTATTCTTTTTAAATATTAGCAGTTAAATTTGAATTAGATAATGCATATAAAGTGTCTGAAAGGTTGGTATATTGATGTGGAATGAAAGCTGAGCAATAATCTGAATTGTATGAAGTGTTAGAGCAAGTTTTGACGTAAATCGAATGACCTAGAATCGAAGTCCCGGTATTAAAATAATTCCGGAACTTGTGAGTTCCGGAACTGGGTTGTGGATCCGGAACTAGTGGGTTCCGGAATTGAGATACGGTTCCGGAATTAGGCATTCGGTTCCGGAATTAAAAGACAAACCGAAATTGGGCTTGGGCTAGGAATTCCGGATGTTGGGCCCGAAATTAAAGGTTCCGGTATTTGGGTTGGTTTATGAGTTCCGGAATTAATATAGAACTGGATTTGGGTTTGTCCAAATGGGCTTCCGGAATTAGTATAGAACCGGAATTGGGCCTCACCCCTTGGATCCGGAACTGGGTCCTTTTAATTCCGGATTGGGCCCACAGTAAATTATGTATTTGGGCATTGTTATGCACATCCATTATTAGAAATTAATTTTAGAAATGAGGTTTTAGGATCCAATGTGGTTTTAAGTTTTTGGGATACAATTCTATTTAAATGGTTGTCTCATTTGGATTGAGGTTTCAGATTTCTTTTCTAAACTTAATTTTAGAAGAAGAACCATTGAGGGTACAATAGGTTATACGGTGTGATTTATTTCCGGGAGATGGGCTTCAATCATTTGGATTCAGAATTTAATAAATTGGAATTGGGCTTTTGTTTGGATCCTGTAATATGATTGATTTCGGTACTTGGGCTCCATTTATTTGATATTTAATTATGGAGGTTGGTTTTGGAATTAATATAAATTAATTCAGAAATTGGAGTTAGATTCAATACAAGTTCTAATTTAGAATTCAGTTTTGGGTAAATTCTTTCGTGTTCGGAATACGGTTCCATTATAGTATTCGGAAGAAAAACAATTGAGAATGAAGAAATGACCAATTGTTAATATTCTTAAGTTAAGAATATATTGTGGGTCAAAGCGTGATATGTTTAATACATATACATTAATATTGTAGCTAGAAATAGGCATCGGGTCATCGGGGGCAACTTGGTACGATCTTATGGGAGCCGGATACTAGCCATTGGCCACATGGTGTAATTTCTAGTGAATGAGTATACCTTGAATCATCGGGGGCCCCGGTTATGAATCGCGATTTATTGATCCCATTGGGGGCCATTGATTCTAAGGTGATGAGAAACGTGGAATAGACCAGACTCTTAATGGTAATTCCCGATCGCCTATAATGTGGATTGTAATCACATTTCGGGAGGCGATAACCTATAATGTGGATTGTAATCACATTTCGGGAGGCTATATGAAATGATTGAATAGGCAAAGTAGAATTGCTATTCATATCCTATAATGTGGATTGTTAATCCCATTTCGGGAGGCTATATGAAATAATTGAATAGGCAAAGTAGAATTGTTATTCATAGCCTATAATGTGGATTGTTAATCCCATTTCGGGAGGCTATATGAAATGATTGAATATGCAAAGTAGAATTGCTATTCATATTGGAAAGGTTGAATAGGCAAGGTAAAACTGCTATTCATATCGAAATAGTGGAATAGGCAAAATATAGTTGCTATTCGTGGTTGAGATGTGGAAACGTGAATTAGATGAAGTGTAAGTGTTGTTTTCACTTACTTTCGGTGAAATAGAGATAGGCAATATATAAATGCTATTTCTGCTTCCATTCCAAGAAAAGGTATGGCGATTGATTGTAAGTCCTTAGGCTTGAGTGATGATCTAGAATCGGTAATGGTTCATAATAGGCCTTTGAACATGATGTTATGATCTTCTGACTATTAGTCATATTTATGAGATCGGATATGTTCCCGTCATTATGAGACGAGTACGAGTAAGGTAATAACGGTGGTGATCAGGTTTGCTTATATGCTTGATTATTGATAGGTGGGTTTACACCCTCCTAAATCTAACCGCAAGTGTATGGATCGAAATCAAGTAATAGTACAAAAGTACGAGTATCGAACACAGGGAACTAGGAACTAAGTATCACAATGACTATAAGATCTATTAACTAAACGGTCGTAAATTTGAGTGGTTTATATTAAACTGTTTAATTGCATGTAAGTAAATCAAGAACAAGACAGTAGACAACTTAAGGACTTCTGATAGAGAAAACAGTTGAGGGTTGGAAATCCTAAGGTTTTCACATACAAACACTTGACTTAAAACAATTACCAGTTATTTCCTTTACTGAATACCCAATCTCTAAAATCACCGTTGTTCTTTCTCAAGCAACAACGGGTTTTATCTTGAAAACCCAAGTTTCATCTCTCGATCTCAAACTACATGATTCAAAACACCTTAAACTCAAGATTTTAATAGGTCTAAGGCTTACTTGGTATATCTCTATCCAATTTCTCACCTTAGGCATGCAATTTCTAGTTCTAGGTAACAATTAATTCTCTCGAACTTAATTGCTAACAAACAAATCAGATGTAAATTGGCCAAACTCACAAAAGCATTAAAATCCAAATCACATGCTTCATTAAAATAGGAAAAAGCTGATAAAAGTCTCAAGTCACATGTTCATATGCTTAAACCAAATTCATTCCAACCCCCAACATCTAAAGATTAGTTCATGTTGGTGGTGGATAAAAACATAAGAAAAGGAAGGAAACTAGTGTGTGCAAACATAATGATTGTGGACGTGATGAATGTAATGATGGACTCCCTTCTCTCGGATCCAATCCTCTTTGTGTGGTGAACGTCTCCTCGATCGATCCTCTATCGTGACTTCAAAATACGTGAAAGTGCTCTGAAAATCGCCCTTCAGCCGTCTGCCGTCGTCCGTGTGCGAATGATGACCTAAAATCCGGAAAAACACCATCTATAGAAAACGAACAGGGACTTACATGACTTGTCCCGCGGCTTCAAGCTGCGTGGAAAGTCGCGCGTGTTTCTGAAGTGTCCGGATCAGGTTCTGGGTCATGGTTTGGGCGCGGGTCTCGGGCTTCCGTTGGGCTTCGTTTTGGCTCTCTTTTGGACTCTTTTTCGCTTCTTTTCTCGATGACTGCCGCCTTTTAGATTATCTGCACGTATCACTCGATAAACCATAAAATTCCGCCTTTTTGCTTGAACACAAGCCAATCTCATTGGTTTGAGGACCGAAAATAACGCCAAAAAGTGGCGTTATCAATTATCTGGGTTTTCAAGTTGTTAATGTTTTAATTTGAATTGGATATTCTCACTAGGCGTAAGCCTAATTGTTCAAATTCAATATTCTTACCAGGTACGAGTTCAGAGGAGTAATGAGATGTGGAACGAGTGCTTTTGGTATTCAACTTTTGATGATAAGCGGAGAACTTAGACGATGTGAGGAGGCTTTTGATGAATCGATTAGATAACCAAGTTAATCTATTTATAGTTGGTATGATTAGATTAATTGTTATTTGGAGAATTCATTTTGTGTTTAAAAAAACCCTCATAGTTGACTCTCTGCTTATTTGTATGGAAGATTTGAAGTTTTTCTGTTATACCTTGTGAAAATTTAAGGTTCAAATTGACCCTATTTTTAGGGTGTTACAATATGGTATCAGAGCTGTAGTTTAAGTGAACTAGGTATGATTGTGAGATACCTAGACTTAAGCTGAGATGGATTAAGATATGATTTGTGAGATATGGGTAGAAGCACTAAGACAAGATGGTCTTAAGAGTTGATGGAAATACAAGAATTAAGAATTGTGATGATGGTAACAAGGATTCTTATGTATATTATGTTCATAATTTCAACTAGCTACTGTTATTATGAATATAATGTTATGTAAGCATACTTGTTTCTAATAGTTTTGGCAATTGGAGGTGATTTCGTTTGACGATGTTGTAGCTCATAAAAGAGTTTCAAGCACATCGCGATTAATTGTGTCACTCAGTTGACTCGTTGAGCCCTCCAAATAAGAATCTCCAGGGCAATGTGTGTATACTTGACGATGAATCGGTAACAAGTAGTAGATAAAGTGGTCAGTCGGATCCAGAATTGACCTACTAGTTTTTAGTAGAGGTTGTGACTCAATCCGATTATGGACTAGTTTGTCTCCTAGTAACCGCATTTTAGAGATAA
This sequence comes from Saussurea involucrata, assembly GCA_033807775.1. Lineage (NCBI taxonomy): Eukaryota > Viridiplantae > Streptophyta > Magnoliopsida > Asterales > Asteraceae > Saussurea > Saussurea involucrata. The sequence goes on from CM066321.1 coordinate 171,921,593, forward strand.
GTTTACTGGGGAATTTCGAAATTCCCATCAAGAATAGATGCTGAACAAGTAGAGTTTTGACGATTAACCAAAGGAAATTAATAGAATTTTATGTTGTTTCTAAGTTGGGGAGTGGGAAATGGTGAAGGTATTACCAAGGAAACATCATAGAAGTGATAAGGTGGCTTGGGAAACTAAAGGGGGATATGTAGAATGAATATTCTCGTCTATGTACCTAGCTTTGATTTCGGGGACGAAATCAATTTCAAGTTGGGGAGATTTGTAACATGTAACACCTCAAATTTCCATTATATTATATTTAATATGAATGGGGTATTTTTGTAATTTAAGTTAAGTGCTGAATTACTTTGCAAGTTTATAACTCATGAGGGGTTAAAAACATGAGAAACCAAAGTTGGAGCTAATCTTGATATTATGAGAATAAGAAGGTGTGTTTGGTTATTAATTGAAAGTGGGTATGGATAAATGGGTTGAAATTGAGAAATATTTCATTTTCCGCTGAGTCGGTCAAAAGAGAGGAGAGAAAGAAGAGAGAAAGAAGGTGAGAAAGAAGAAGAATTAAGCTGAAATTTTGGGTAAGATCATAAAGATTTTGTAAGCTTGATATCAGTTACAAGATAGCATCCATATCTTAATCTGATTTCTTCTAGGTGCTGTTTTGATTTGAAGTCTGATTGTGCAGAGAAGTGGGTCTAAGACTATGTTTATTCACAAACCAAACCAAACCAATCTTTATTAAAAAACTAATTTCTCTCTCTTCCACCTATCCAATCTTCAATTCCAATCTAATCTAACTTTTTTTATACTTTATTCACAATCCAAACCAAACTTAAAAATTATATTATAAAAATTATATATTTAATATTTTAGTATATATATATGTATATATATATATATATATCTTTTAATTCCAATTAAAATAAATAAAAATAATTTCATATTTTAAAACATAATTATAAATATAAAAAACTTACAATTGAAAATAAATAAAAGAAAATACATATAAAGAAGTACGAAATTACATATTTAAAAGAAGGAAATAACATAGTTAATTATTAGTGCCGAATTTTTGCCATATATGCTCAATCAAATCATTTTTTAGAGCGTTATGAGTTTCCCTATTGCGAAGTTGTTCCCTATTAGCCATATACCTTGATAGGCTTGCAATTCGTTCAACGGAGAATCCAGGCAGCTGACTATCATCTTCTACGGAGCTTCCTTGTTGTCGATTTGTAGGCATGTCGTTAAGAAATTCAGTAGGATCATAATAATGTAGGTATGTATCTCGTTCGTCTTCAACTATCATATTGTGCAAGATGATACAAGCAATCATAATTTGTCACATGTTATCTTTGTCCCAAACAAGACATGGATGTCGAAGAAATGCAAAACGAGCTTGTAGAACTCCAAATGCTCGCTCAACATCTTTCCTGACACCCTCTTGATGTTCGGAAAATAACTTGTGCTTTTGGATTTGGGGAGACGTAATTGACTTGACAAATGCAGCCCATGCAGGATATATCCCATCAGTGGGATAATATGCCCTATCATTTTCCTCTTTTTTTTGCCGCATCTCTACCCGTAGGACGCTGAATTGTTGAACCACCAACAATTGGAGATTCTTGGTCGGTGTCTTCTTCTTCCGTAGTTTTAGACCTTTTCGTGCTTCCACCACTATCTTCACAACCCACTTCATATTCCGAACGAGAACGTGTTGTGTCACGATCTAACTTTAATTCCCACTTGGGATGTTTACACATAACTTGGTTAAATACAAGCAAGTCCGAATATTTTTTCCCACCCGCCTCATAAATTGCATGAGCTCCTTTCTCAACATCTTCCATACTCATTCCACTTCTTTTTTGACAATATGCTTCTTTGTAAGCAGCAATCCATTTGTTTGCATTTTCGTTAAGTCGAGTCCAACGACCTTTCATTTGATTTTCGTTCCTTTCGCGCATTCCTTCTGGATTTTCTTCTCGAGTTGCATCATAGAATTTTTTCACTCGTGAAAAAAGCGCTCCTTTCTTTTGGTTTTTGCCACAAGTAGCGTCTTCGCTAACAAAAACCCATGCTGACATTAAAGCCATATCTTCTTTAGTGTCCCATGGATGGTCGGCTCTTGAGGTTTTTTGTGAGGTTTGAACATTTTCAGGGATATATTGAGAAGGGATATACTGAGAGTTATCAGGATGTTGAGAGTTAATCCAAAAATTTTGCTGGTTTGGATCCATAGAATAAAACTTGAAAAGAAAATCAAGATCTTTGAAATTTTCAAGAGGATGAGAGTATTGAAATGAAGAGAAAGATTGGTGTGTTGAAAATATGTCAAGACTGGTCTCTATTTGTAGAGAATTGAAAAATATGAATTTTGGTATATTTTTTATTTTTTAATTTTTTATTAAAATTATCTTTTTAATCAGATAAGATTTATCCTAATAAAATCTAAACCAACCAATTACAATTTGACACCTAATATATCCTTTATCTAAAAAATCTAATTTTATTAATTAAATAATGCTCGAACATAGTTTGGTGGAGCGAACTGTTCGGTGAAGTTTGGTTTGCAGTAAATGATTTTTCTTTTTTTTTAAATAATTTTTTTTGTCTTATTCAAATATGGGTTGGTTTGGTTTGTTGTTAAAGATGGTCTAAGAACCAAAGGTGAGTTCATTCACTCTTTTGTTTAAATACATGTTTTCTGTCAAATTAAACATTAAGACACTTGTATAAATTGTTCTGGTACTGAATGAATGTGTTTAAAACAAGCTGAATGGAACACATATGGGTTTGGATTGTAATTTTAGGATGCATGTCGAAGTTACCGGGTAAAAAGATAGTACCCGGTAACCTCAGTGTGAAGGTATCCGGATGAGACAAAGGTATCCGGTAAGTCTTGATTTCTGTAGTTTCCGGATGTATTAGATACCGGATGGTGTCCGGATTACATTAGTTATCGGATGTCATCCGGATTGTTATTGTTTCCGATAAAGTATCCGGATAGAGCTATACCCGGTAAGTTTTATTCACCCGGTAAGTTTTATTCACCCGGTAAGTTTTGTATACCCGATAAGTTTTGTATACCCGGTAAGTCTGTATACCCGGTAAGTTTTGTATCCGGTCACTTTTGAGTACCCGGTAACTATGGGTTCTGTTAACTTCTGGACAGGGTACGATTGAGGAAGTGAAATACAATCCTAGTAGCTTGAACATACTTACAATTGAATGATAGTGTGTTAGGTTTAAAGGTTGTTTTAGTTGATACTATGCATGTGTGTAGTAAGTGTAATGGATCCATAGGCACTAGTTTTTATATGAACACATGGAATAGGCGTGGATTAATCGTAATTCCAGTGTATGTGATAAACGTGGAATAGGCGTGGACTAATCGTAATTCCCGTTTAGGTGAAATAAGGAATAGGCGTGGATTAATCGTAATTCCTATTTCACAGTGATGAGAAATCGTGGGATAGGCGTGGACTAATCGTAAATCCCGATTTCTAAGGAAGAATAGGGATTGACATGTGTAATTGTAATCTCCACTTCCTTTCCAAGAAATTGACATGTGTAATTGTGATTTCTTGGATATGAGCATTAATCTAGAATTCGTGGAGATTCGTAGTGGGCTCTGGAACAGGATACTATGACTGACTTGGTGTCGGTCATATTCATGGAATCGGGCATGATTCCGTCATTGTAAGATGTTTTTACAAGTTGGTAAGAAAGATGGTAAACCAGGTTTGTTATGTCTTGTTACATTGATTTTAAAAGTATTATTTTGAAACTGAATGTTCTCACTAGGCGTTAGCCTACTCGTTTCAAATTATATTTTCTTACCAGGTACTAGCTCCGGGAAATAAAGGGATGTGGGACGAGAGCTTTTGGAATAGCGGAGAAGTTAATGAACATTGAGGCTTTTTGATGGATTACTTAGATAACCTAGTTAATCTGATTATAGTGACATGATTAGATTAATAGGTTATTTGAAGAATTCGATATTTGTAAATATAACCCTCATAGTTAATTCTCTGCTTATATATAAAGTTTAGAAGGTTTATGTTTAAATCTTGTTATAAATTGAGGTTTAAATTAGCCCTGATTTTAGGGTGTTACAATATGGTCTCAGAGCATTAGTTTAAGAGAACTAGGTATGCTAGTGAGATACCTAGACTTAAGCTGAGAAGAATTAAGTTATGATATGTGAGAAATGGGTAGAAGTACTAAGACAGTATAGTCTTAAAGTCAACGGAAATACGTGAAGTTAGTACTGTAACGATGGTAACGAGGATTCTCATGTATAGTATGTTCACAATTCCAATTAGCTACTGTTATTATGGATAATTGTTACACGAGCATACTTGTTTCTAAATTGTTACAGTGACTAATGATCGGTAAAGTACGTTTCGTATGTCTAGATATGTGTAACCATTTCTTATGGTTATTTCTTTGTGTTATATCAGAACGATGGTGAATACGCCACCAAGGTCTCCTAATTCTTCGGAGGATAGGGCCGTAGTTGATTGGTCAGTAGAAAAGCGACCTGAAACAGGTGAAACTCATGAGAGTCCGCCGAGATTACCGTTTACGGGAGGAGCGGACAGTCGGGTACATCGGACGAGTACCAGTACCGTCAACCCGAAAACGTCGGAATCGACAATGGAATCTCGCATGATGGAGAACATGACACGAATGACGAATACGGCAATGACACAACAAACGTAATTGTTCATGAAAGCATTGAATGATTGAAGTTCTGAATTACGACGAGCGAAGACTGACACTGGGTAATAAATCAAATTCGTAATCTTGTGACAGATATAAACAGGAGGGTGGAAAGAGTCTGCTCATATAAAACGTTTCTAAGCTGTAAACCGCCATAGTTTACTGGAGCAGACAATCCAGTGGCATGCATGAATTGGCTCAGGAAAATGGAACAAGCTTTTCGAGCTTGCGAATGTGATGAGAAATCAAATGTCAGATTTGGGTCTCAAATGTTACGAAGCAATGCGTTGACTTGGTGGAACATAGTGACGTCTACTATAACGGCTCCAGTCTTAGCTGCTATGACATGGGAGTCGTTTAAGAAAAAGATTTTGGAAGAATATTGCAATGAAAATGAAATGGATAGGATTGAGGAAGAGTTTCGGAATCTTAAGAAAGGTACTTCAACTGTTCAGAAGTACACTGAATCTTTCATGGAGAAGTTGAACTTAGTGGGGCATGTGGCTCCGACGGAGAAGGATAAGATTAAAGCTTATTTGAAAGGTTTGCCAGCGGACATGATGTCCCGGGTACGAAATGCTAAAGCTTCCACGTTAAGAGAAACAATCGAGGAAGCCAAAGTTATGGAAGAGGTCTATGCTAAAGACAAGGAAGAAAAGATGCAAGTGGGAGAGAAACAGAAATGGGAGGGTCGGTCAGAGTCTTCTCCGAAATCAAAAGCATCTGGTAAAAATATTCGTTATGAAACTCGTCGGGAGCCGAATTGGTGCTCGAAGTGTCGGAGTAAACATTATGGTTCATGTCGAGTGACAACGCTGGAATGTTATAAGTGTGGTAAGAGTGGGCATACTAAGAATTATTGTCATGTCCAAGGATCAACGTGCTACGAATGTAAACAACCCGGTCATTTCCGCCGAGATTGCCCAAAGCTGAAAAAGGGTGGAGACCAAAGCAAGAAAGCGGTTGTTCCCAAGCCAACGGGTCGGGCATTTCATATGACAGCTGATGAAGCCAAAGAATCGAAAAACGTCGTTTTGGGTACATTTTTAGTTAATTCCATTCTCGCACGCATCTTATTTGACTGTGGTGCAAATTTGTCGTTTGTGTCCAAGTCGTTCTATCACAAGTTAGCTATGCCTGTCACTACCTTGAAAGATGCCTTAGTAGTTGAGATATCTAACGGGGGTCAAGTCTTAGTTTGCGAAATACTTGAGGGCTGTTTTATTTCGATAGGAGAAACGAAATTTCCGATCGACTTGTTGTTGATGGAAATTGGAGGGTTTGATGTAATTGTGGGTATGGACTGGTTGACAGTCAACCAGGCAGAAATTCATTGTGCAAAGAAATTAATCCGGATTCCGATGGCTGATAAGGATGATGTACTTATCTTAGGGGAAAAATGAAAAGGGGAGGTTCCATTAATTTCTGTTGCTAAAGCGCGTAAATGTTTGATGAAAGGATGTTCATCCTATCTAGCGTATGTTCTAGATGTAAAGTCAGAAAAGAAACAAGTGGAAGATATTAAGGTGGTACGTGAATTCCCGGACGTATTCCCCGATGATCTTCCAGGTCTACCGTCTGAACGACAAGTAGAGTTTCGTATTGATCTTATCCCTGGATCGGCACCAATAGTGCGTGCACCATATCGCTTAGCGCCAGCCGAAATGAAGGAGATGATGTCTCAGTTACAAGAATTGTTAGACAAGGTTTTTTTTTAGACCAAGTTCTTCACCTTGGGGAGCTCCGGTATTGTTTGTTAAGAAAAAGGATGGCACTATGAGAATGTGCATTGATTACCGGGAGCTGAATAAGGTGACTGTTAAGAACAAGTATCCGCTTCCAAGAATTGATGATCTGTTCGATCAACTTCAAGGTGCGGGATGCTTTTCAAAGATTGATCTGAGGTCAGGGTACCATCAAGGTCGAGTAAGAGATGAAGATATTCCTAAGACGACATTCAGAACGAGGTACGGGCATTATGAATTTCTTGTAATGCCATTTGGGTTGACAAATGCTCCAGCCGTGTTCATGGATTTGATGAACAAAGTATGTCGACCATTCTTAGACAAGTCTGTCATTGTATTCATTGATGACATACTTGTTTATTCAAAGAATGAAGATGACCATGAATGCCATCTTCGTGAAGTCTTAGAAGTTCTAAGGAAGGAGAAATTGTACGCAAAATTCTCGAAATGTGAATTCTGGTTAAAAGAGGTACAATTTCTAGGGCATGTGATTACTTCGGAGGAGTCAAAGTAGATCCAGCAAAGATAGAAGCAATGACGAACTGAGAGACACCGAAGAGCGCGTCTGAAATAAGAAGTTTCTTGGGTCTACCAGGTTATTACCGAAGGTTTATTAAAGACTTCTCAAAGATTTCTTCTACTTTGACTATCTTGACTCGGAAGAATGTAAAGTTTGTCTGGACTGAAAAGCAAGAGTCGACTTTCAGAACTTTACGTCAAAAGTTATGTGAAGCTCCTATTCTTGCACTACCGGAAGGAACAGACGATCTAGTTGTGTATAGTGACGCATCAAAGATAGGTTTGGGTTGTGTATTGATGTAACGAGGCAAGGTGATTACTTATGCATCAAGACAACTTAAAGAACATGAGAAGAATTACCCTACCCACGATTTGGAATTAGTAGCGGTCGTGTTTGCTTTAAAACTGTGGCGTCATTATTTGTATGGAACAAAGTGCACTCTTTACACTGATCACAAGAGCTTGAAGCATGTCTTTGATCAGAAGGAGTTGAATATGAGGCATCGGCGTTGGTTAGAATTACTTAAAGATTATGATTATGAATTGCATTACCATCCCAGTAAAGCGAATGTTGTAGCTGATGCTTTAAGTAGAAAAGAATATAGTGGGTGTTTGAAAACGACCAACGCCAGAATTGATGTAACATCAAGTTTAGTTGAAAGGATAAAAGAGGCACAAGCGGAGGCCTTATTGGAAGTAAATCTGAAAGATGAAGTCATGAGCAAGCAGCATCTTCAACTGACAGAAGATAGCCGTGGAATTAAACTGTTCCAAGGTCGTGTTTGGGTGCCAAATGTTGGAGGAAATCGAGAGTTGATTCTCGAATATGCCCATAAGTCTAAGTATTCTATACACCCTGGGAGTACTAAGATGTATAGGGACTTGAAGCTACACTATTGGTAGCCAACTATGAAAGTAGATGTGGCACGAATAGTAGAAAAGTGTGTGACATGTTCGTTAGTAAAAGCCGAACATCAAAAGCCTTACGGAAGTTTCCAATCTTTGGAGATTTCAGAATGGAAATGGGAAAAGATTACCATGGATTTTGTGACAAAGTTACCAAGGACGCAAAAGGGTAACGACACTATATGGGTAATCGTGGATCGATTGACCAAGAGTGCTCACTTTTTGGCAATGAAAGAAGCGTCACCAATAGATAAATTGGCGAAGCTGTATATTGATGAAGTGGTGTCAAGACATGGTATACCGGTTTCTATAGTGTCGGATCATGATAGTCGATTTACCTTGAGGTTTTGGCAGTCACTACAAGAAGAATTGGGTACGAGAGTCAATCTAAGCAATGCTTATCATCCACAAACTAACGGGCAAAGTGAAAGAACCATTCAAACTTTGGAAGATATGCTCAGGTGGTGTGTATTAGACTTTGGAGGTAACTGGGATACGCATCTACCGTTAGTATAATTTGCGTATAACAATAGTTATCATTCCAGTATCGGAAGAGCACCTTTTGAAGCATTGTATGGTCGAAAATGCAGAACTCCAGTATGTTGGTTAGAAGCCGGAGAAAAGCAGTTTGCTGGTCCTGAACTTGTACAACAAACGGCTGATAAAGTGAAAGAAATTCTGAAGCATATGAAAGCGGCTCAAGATCGACAAAAGAGTTATGCTGATCCGAAAAGAAGACCAAAAGAATTCTAAGTTGGGGAGCGCGTAATGCTTAAGGTATCCCCATGGAAAGGTGTGATAAGGTTTGGTAAACGTGGGAAGTTGAGTCCTCGTTTTCTAGGACCTTTCACCATAACTAAGAAAGTTGGATTGCAAGCATATCAGTTGGATCTTCCATCTGAATTGGAAGGAATCCACAATACATTTCATGTTTGCTATCTTCAGAAATGTTTAGCCGAAGAGAATGATGTGATTCCACTTACTGATGTAAGGGGGGATGAAAAGAGCCGTTGTGTAGAAGAACCGGAAGCAATTTTAGAAAGATCGGTTAAAAAGTTACGTAATAATAAGGAGGTGGTTATGTTAAAGGTACAATGGAAACATCATCGAGGTGCTAACGTGATGTTAGAGTCGGAAGAGGATATGAAGACCAGATATCCTCACTTGTTTACCTAGCTTTGATTTCGGGGACCAAATCATTTTCAAGTTGGGGAGTATTGTAACATCTCGAATTTCCATTATATTATATTTAATATGAATGGGGAATTTTTGTATATTAAGTTAAGTGTTGAATTACTTTGCATGTTTATAACTCATGAGGGGTTAAAAACATGAGAAACCAAAGTTGGAGCTAATCTTGATATTATGAAAATAAGAAGGTGTGTTTGGTTATTAATTGAAAGTGGGTATGGATAAATGGGCTGAAATTGAGAAATATATCATTTTTGGCTGAGTCGGTCAAAAGAGAGGAGAGAAAGAAGAGAGAAAGAAGGTGAGAAAGAAGAGAAAAATAAGAAGAATTAAGCTGAAATTTTGGGTAAGATCATAAAGATTTTGTAAGTTTGATAGCAGTTACAAGATAGCATCCATATCTTAATCTGATTTCTTCTAGGTGATGTTTTGATTTGAAGTCTGATTATGCAGAGAAGTGGGTCTAAGAACCAAAGGTGAGTTCATTCACTCTTTTGTTTAAATACATGTTTTCTGTCAAATTAAACATTAAGACACTTGTATAAATTGTTCTGGGACTGAATGAATGTGTTTAAAACAAGCTGAATGGAACAAATATGGGTTTGGATTGTAATTTTAGGATGCATTTCGAAGTTACCGGGTAAAAAGATAGTACCCGGTAACCTCAGTGTGAAGGTATCCGGATGAGACAAAGGTATCCGATAAGCCTTGATTTATGTAGTTTCCGGATGTATTAGATACCGGATGGTATCCGGATTACATTAGTTATCGGATGTCATCCGGATTGTTATTGTTTCCGATAAAGTATCCGGATAGAGCTATACCCGGTAAGTTTTATTCACCCGGTAAGTTTTGTATACCCGGTAAGTTTTGTATTCGGTAAGTTTTGTATCCGGTCACTTTTGAGTACTCGGTAACTATGGGTTCTGTTAACTTCTGGACAGGGTACGATTGAGGAAGTGAAATACAATCCTAGTAGCTTGAACATACTTATAATTGAATGATAGTGTGTTAGGTTTAAAGGTTGTTTTAGTTGATACTATGCATGTGTGTAGTAAGTGTAATGGATCCATAGGCACTAGTTTTTATATGAACACATGGAATAGGCTTGGATTAATCGTAATTCCAGTGTATGTGATAAACGTGGAATAGGCGTGGACTAATCATAATTCCCGTTTAGGTGAAATAAGGAATAGGCGTGGATTAATCGTAATTTCTATTTCACAGTGATGAGAAATCGTGGGATAGGCGTGGACTAATCGTAATTCCCGATTTCTAAGGAAGATTAGGGATTGACATGTGCAATTGTAATCTCCACTTCCTTTCCAAGAAATTGACATGTGTAATTGTGATTTCTTGGATATGAGCATTAATCTAGAATCCGTGGAGATTCGTAGTGGGCTCTGGAACAGGATACTATGACTGACTTGGTGTCGGTCATATTCATGGAATCGGGCATGATTCCGCCATTGTAAGATGTTTTTACAAGTTGGTAAGAAAGATGGTAAACCAGGTTTGTTATGTCTTGTTACATTGATTTTAAAAGTATTATTTTGAAACTGAATGTTCTCACTAGGCGTTAGCCTAATCGTTTCAAATTATATTTTCTTACCAGGTACTAGCTCCGGGAAATAAAGGGATGTGGGACGAGAGCTTTTGGAATAGCAGAGAAGTTAATGAACATTGAGGATTTTTGATGGATTACTTAGATAACCCAGTTAATCTTATTATAGTGACATGATTAGATTAATAGGTTATTTGAAGAATTCGATATTTGTAAATATAACCCTCATAGTTAATTATCTGCTTATATATAAAGTTTAGAAGGTTTATGTTTAAATTTTGTTATAAATTGAGGTTTAAATTAGCCCTGATTTTAGGGTGTTACATAACACCCTGAAATTTCCATTATATTATTTTAATATGAATGGGGTTGAATTATAATTCAGTCTAAGTTGTGGACTAAATGGTCATTATAAACTCTAAGGTTAAAATTAGATTTTGACCAAAGTTTGTAGTTATTATTGAAAATTAACTTGAGTGGTTGTTTAGTCATTCTTTGATAGTTGAGATTACCTTAAAGGGAAGGTAATCAGTATCTTTTGAAAGAAAAGATCTCAAAAACGTTTGGTGAGTCGGCTGAGAGAAACTCAGAGAGAAGGAGGAGAATCAAAGAAGAAGAGAAAGAGGGAGACTTAATCTATGGTTTTGTGGTAAGGGTTTGAAATTATCTGCTTTAATTTCTTAACCAGTTAGTGATTACATGCCTGAATCATCTTCCATAGATTGATTGATTGAATCAGAAAGAAGGAAGAATTTTGGATTGTTGGTTCATCTGCTTGAGCCTCATCTATTCTTTTTAAACATTAGCAGTTAAATTTGAATCAGATAATGCATATAAAGTGTCTGAAAGGTTGGTATATTGATGTGGAATGAAAGCTGAGCAATAATCTGAATTGTATGAAGTGTTAGAGCAAGTTTTGATGTAAATCGAATGACCTAGAATCGAAGTCCCGATATTAAAATAATTCCGAAACTTGTGAGTTCCGGAACTGGGTTGTGGATCCGGAACTAGTGGGTTCCGGAATTGAGATACGGTTCCGGAATTAGGCATTCGGTTCCGGAATTAAAAGACAAACCGAAATTGGGCTTGGGCTAGGAATTCCGGATGTTGGGCCCGAAATTAAAGGTTCCGGTATTTGGGTTGGTTTATGAGTTCCGGAATTAATATAGAACTGGATTTGGGTTTGTCCAAATGGGCTTCCGGAATTAGTATAGAACCGGAATTGGGCCTCACCCCTTGGATCCGGAACTGGGTCCTTTTAATTCCGGATTGGGCCCACGGTAAATTATGTATTTGGGCATTGTTATGCACATCCATTATTAGAAATTAATTTTAGAAATGAGGTTTTAGGATCCAATGTGGTTTTAAGTTTTTGGGATACAATTCTATTTAAATGGTTGTCTCATTTGGATTGAGGTTTCAGATTTCTTTTCTAAATTTAATTTTAGAAGAAGAACCATTGAGGGTACAATAGGTTATACGGTGTGATTTATTTCCGGGAGATGGGCTTCAATCATTTGGATTCAGAATTTAATAAATTGGAATTGGGCTTTTGTTTGGATCCTGTAATATGATTGATTTCGGTACTTGGGCTCCATTTATTAGATATTTAATTATGGAGGTTGGTTTTGGAATTAATATAAATTAATTCAGAAATTGGAGTTAGATTCAATACAAGTTCTAATTTAGAATTCGGTTTTGGGTAAATTCTTTCGTGTTCGGAATACGGTTCCATTATAGTATTCGGAAGAAAAACAATTGAGAATGAAGAAATGACCAATTGTTAATATTCTTAAGTTAAGAATATATTGTGGGTCAAAGCGTGATATGTTTAATACATATACATTAATATTGTAGCTAGAAATAGGCATCGGGTCATCGGGGGCAACTTGGTACGGTCTTATGGGAGCCGGATACTAGCCATTGGCCACATGGTGTAATTTCTAGTGAATGAGTGTATCTTGAATCATCAGGGGCCCCGGTTATGAATCGCGATTTATTGATCCCATTGGGGGCCATTGATTCTAAGGTGATGAGAAACGTGGAATAGACTAGGCTCTTAATGGTAATTCCCGATCGCCTATAATGTGGATTGTAATCACATTTCGGGAGGCGATAGCCTATAATGTGGATTGTAATCACATTTCGGAAGGCGATAGCCTATAATGTGGATTGTAATCACATTTCGGGAGGCTATATGAAATGATTGAATAGGCAAAGTAGAATTGCTATTCGTAGCCTATAATGTGGATTGTTAATCCCATTTCGGGAGGCTATATGAAATAATTAAATAGGCAAAGTAGAATTGTTATTCATAGCCTATAATGTGGATTGTTAATCCCATTTCGGGAGGCTATATGAAATGATTGAATATGCAAAGTAGAATTGCTATTCATATTGGAAAGGTTGAATAGGCAAGGTAAAACTGCTATTCATATCGAAATAGTGGAATAGGCAAAATATAGTTGATATTCGTGGTTGAGATGTGGAAAAGTGAATTAGATGAAGTGTAAGTGTTGTTTTCACTTACTTTCGGTGAAATAGAGATAGGCAATATATAAATGCTATTTCTGCTTCCATTCCAAGAAAAGGTATGGCGATTGATTGTAAGTCCTTAGGATTGAGTGATGATCTAGAATCGGTAATGGTTCATAATAGGCCTTTGAACATGATGTTATGATCTTCTGATTATTAGTCATATTTATGAGATCGGATATGTTCCCGTCATCATGAGACGAGTACGAGTAAGGTAATAACGGTGGTGATCAGGTTTGTTTATATGCTTGATTCTCTGGGTTTTCAAGTTGTTAATGTTTTAATTTGAATTGGATATTCTCACTAGGCGTAAGCCTAATTGTTCAAATTCAATGTTCTTACCAGGTACGAGTTCAGAGGAGTAATGGGATGTGGAACAAGTGCTTTTGGTATTCAACTTTTGATGATAAGCGGAGAACTTAGACGATGTGAGGAGGCTTTTGATGAATCGCTTAGATAACCAAGTTAATCTATTTATAGTTGGTATGATTAGATTAATTGTTATTTGGAGAATTCATTTTGTGTTTAAAGAAAACCTCATAGTTGACTCTCTGCTTATTTGTATGGAAGATTGGAAGTTTTTCTGTTATACCTTGTGAAAATTTAAGGTTCAAATTGACCCTGTTTTTAGGGTGTTACAACTCGGAAGAATGTAAAGTTTGTCTGGACTGAAAAGAAAGAGTCAGCTTTCAGAACTTTACGTCAGAAGCTGTGTGAAGCTCCTATTCTTGCACTACCGGAAGGAACGGAAGATTTGGTCGTGTATAGTGACGCGTCAAAGATGGGTTTAGGGTGTGTGTTGATGCAACGTGGCAAGGTGATTGCTTACGCATCAAGGCAACTCAAGGAACATGAGAAGAATTACCCTACCCATGATTTAGAACTTGCAGCGGTAGTGTTTGCATTAAAGTTGTGGCGACATTATCTATATGGAACGAATTGCACTCTTTACACTGATCATAAGAGCTTGAAACATGTCTTTGATCAGAAGGAGTTGAATATGAGGCACCGACGTTGGTTAGAACTACTTAAAGATCATGATTGTGAATTGCATTACCATCCCGATAAAGCAAATGTTGTCGCGGATGCTTTAAGTAGAAAAGTATATAGTGGGTGCTTGAAAACGACTAACGCCAGAATTGATGTGACATCAAGTTTGATTGAAAGGATAAAAGAGGCACAAGCGGAAGCCTTATTGGAAGAAAATCTTAAGGATGAAGTCATGAGCAAGCAACATCTTCAACTGACGGAAGATAGTCGTGGGGTCAAACTATTCCAAGGCCGCGTTTGGGTGCCAAAGGCGGGAGGAAATCGGGAGTTGATTCTCGAAGACGCCCACAAGTCTAAGTATTCTATACATCCTGGAAGTACTAAGATGTATAGGGATCTAAAATTACACTATTGGTGGCCAGATATGAAGTTAGATGTGGCACGAATAGTAGAAAAGTGTGTGACGTGTTCGTTAGTAAAAGCTGAACATCAAAGGCCTTACGGAAGTTTTCAATCTTTGGAGATTCCAGAATGGAAGTGGGAGATGATTACCATGGATTTTGTGACGAAGTTACCAAGAACATCAAAGGGTAACGATACTATATGGGTAATCGTGGATCGATTAACCAAGAGTGCTCACTTTTTGGCAATGAAAGAAGCATCACTAATAGATAAATTGGCGAAGGTTTATATTGATAAAGTGGTGTCAAGACATGGTATACCGGTGTCTATAGTATCGGATCGTGATAGTCGGTTTACCTCGAGGTTTTGGCAGTCACTGTAAGAAGAATTGGGTACGAGAGTCAATTTGAGCACTGCTTACCATCCATAAACGGACGGGCAAAGCGAAAGAACCATTCAAACTTTGGAAGATCTGCTTAGGTCGTGTGTATTAGACTTTGGAGTTAACTCGGATACGCATTTACCATTGGTAGAGTTTGCATATAACAATAGTTATCATTCCAGTATTGGAAGAGCACCTTTCGAAGCGTTGTATGGTCGGAAATGTAGAACTCCAGTATGTTGCTTAGAAGCTGGAGAAAAGCAATTTGCTGGTCCTGAACTTGTGCAACAAACGGCTGATAAAGTAAAAGAGATTCGGAAGCATATGAAAGCAGCTCAAGATCGACAAAAGAGTTATGCTGATCCGAAAAGAAGACCGAAAGAGTTCCAAGTTGGGGAGCGCGTAATGCTTAAAGTATCCCCGTGGAAATGTGTGATAAGGTTTGGCAAACATGGGAAGTTGAGTCCTCGTTTTCTAGGACCTTACAATATAACTAAGAGAGTTGGACTACAAGCTTATCAGTTGGATCTTCCACCTGAATTGGAAGGGATTCACAATATCTTTCATGTCTGTTATCTTCGGAAATGTTTAGCCGAAGAGAATGATGCGATTCCACTTACTGATGTAAGAGTGGATAAAAGAACCGTTGTGTAGAAGAACCGGAAGGGATTAACAATACCTTTCATTGTGTTCATGCAACCCATCATTGTTGCTTGCTACACAGTATAAAAACTATAAAACCCTTTTTCATTATTTCACATGCTATAAACAACCAATTTCAATGTTTTACAGATACATTTATCAGATTTTCACATATTAACCTTACCTGATAACAAAACATGAAACCAAAATTCCAAAAAATTAAAAAGTTGGGTTTTCGATTTCCAATTTGTTCCCTGATAGAAAACTGTACACACTCATGTTTCATCTTACACATACCTCGGTGATCCTCGCGTTTCATCTTTTTAGGCTTTTTTTCGAAACTCGCTTTTTGACTGAAATAGTAGCTTCTTCGGTTGGCAGTATTTCGTTCCCGTCCTCGTCTAGTGGTTTTTCTGGTGTGTTTGTAAACCTCTTGAATGTGTATTTTTTCCTGATTCGTTCGCTACTTTTTCGACCTGTTTCAGAGTAGTCGGCGAAGAAAATGATTGAACCAGGGGTGTAGACAACGACGAAAAGTGAACCAAAAAACCCCTAAATATCTTACCTCCTCCTAGCCGAATCATCGTTGAAATCAGTGTCGAAAATCCTGTGCAATTGACACCCAAAATACCGGAGAATACGATTGTGCAGATTTGAATCCCAATTTAATCGGTCCTAATCTTGAGTAGTTTCATGAATCTTAAACTGAATAAGCGGTATTCATTATACTTCCCTTAATAAGATTAGATGCAAATGTACAATATTGCCCTTTCATCATTTTCGGTTTAATTAAAATAATAAGTTAATTTCATTAATACCAAAAATAGATCAAATTAATATAGGTCGTGGATCAATCTAATCTAGGGTGTTAAAATGGGTTTCATTGTTTTCAAGTTAAGAGTGGTTTGCAATTGAAACCACCTCTCTCTCTCTCTCTCTCTCTCTCTCTCTATATATATATATATATATATATATATATATATATATATATATATATATATATATATATATAAGTATTCACTCCCTATATATCTCATGATTTTGATTATTGAATCTCTCTCTCTCTCTCTCCCCCCTTTTCTATCTCGTTATTGACTTGCAGCCCTAAATCATCTCTGCCTCTCTCGTTGGTGACTTCACATGTTTCCCTACCCTAAATCGACTACGAGTAGTCGATTATCCCAGAAACTTCGAAAGTATATTTGATTACAACCCTAAATTGACTATGCTAGTTTGCCTTGCTGTTATTGGTTGTTGTCGACTTGGTGGCTGTTGAATGTTGACGCCCTTCACCGATCAACACCAAACTTCCAGGTCCCAACTTCTAAATCATTGAATCAAGTTACCTTAATTGATTTGTTCATCATATTGGGATGGTTTTTTATTTTGATTTTGATTTTATGGTGTTGATGGAAGTTAATCCTTGAATTTGGAATCTTTGTAGAATTTTAGGATGTTAGAACTTATATTAGATGTTTCTATAGATTCACTTTATGATTGAGTATTGTGATTTTTATATCTTAAATTGTTTTATAGGCAGATCTCATGTGAAAGACTGTACACTACATTATATTGAGGTATCCTCTGTAGCAACCGTGAAATAGTTTTATAGGCAGATCTCTTGTAACACTCCAAAATTTTAGAAATTCTGATTTTGGTCTTGCGGACGTCCGCATAAGCGCTAGGCCAGACGTCCGTGTCAATGCGGAAGTTCGGGGATTTTCCGCGGAAGCAGCAGAGGAAAGTTGGGGGGGTGTCGGTCGGGTCGAGGCCGGACGTCCGCGTGATGCACCAACCGGACATCCGCATGACGTTTGACGGATTTTGCACCCTTTTAGCCCTAAAACCTTATCACTTCACTCCTACTTTATTTCAAAACCCCAACTCAGCTCTCTCTCTCTCTCTCTCTAAACCGATTTCTTCCCCATGAAAACCTCAAACCCTTCCTCCTCTTCTTCATCTTCCCCACTCAAACCAAACCCATTTCCACCATTGTTGAAGATATGGAAACTTGAAGCTTTTGTGGGAGACTAGGAGCTTTTGCTTTGAGGATTCAAGTGATGAAGGTAATCTCATTCTCTCTCTACCAAAAACTAGGGTTTTGTTGTTCTCACCTTCTCTTCCATTTTGGGTATTATTGGTGTGATGTTGGTTATGCTTGGTTAAGGGAATCTTCTCCTCCTTCATCTATGAAAATTAGGGTTTGGTATACGTTGGGATTTTGATGTAAAATGTTTGGGGAATGACTCTACATGGTTGGATCTGGATGTTTATGGTTGGAAACTTTTGGATCTCGGTTTTTGGAAAATTTGGCTTGAGGATTCGTGTCTCTTCCAAGAAGCGTACGTTTGGGGAAAATCTAGATTTAGCCTAATCTAGCAAAGTGAGTTAAAGTTAATTTGTAAAAACGTTGTACATGCCAAAATGTTTATTTTAAAGTGTTTGTGTGCTTTATATAAAATTATCACTTGTTGAGTTATTTGGTGGGTTTTTATTGATCAAAGTGTTGAGCTTTACAAATCTTGTAAAACACCCATATTTGGGGATTTTGAGTGATTGATAAATAAATCACGAATGAAAGTGTTTTCTTAACTTATTGTATAAGTGAATGTTGTTTGGTCAAAATACACTTTTAGTGTTGGTTGAGATTATGCAAAAGTTATGATATGTTATGTTTTGGAAATGTAAATGTGTGAGTTGGAGATTTTGGTCAATCTCGACCTTATGAGCATTTTGAGAGTTGTAAACCTTTTTATTTTGGGCTGAAGGCCAATTGAGAATTAAGAGGCAAATATTTTGGGTAACGATGTATTTTGGTTTACGTAAACGTGTGGGCAACGCGTATTTAGCCAAACGTTTATTTCGCCTTTAAGGGCTTGATTTACATTCAAATGAGTCTTTTGAGTACTTGCCGGTTTTAGTATAGCTCGAGGTGGAGCCTTGGATGAGTCATGCACTTAATTGCGTGTTATTTGAGAATGTGCACCTTTGGGTAGTTGGGTAGTTTCGGACTTGGGCTTTTGGGCCGGTATTAGTGAGATCCGGAGTTAATTCAGATTGTGATAAGATCCAAATTTATATCCAGAAGACATGTGATCCAGAATGAGATCCAGTTTCATTAGAATTCAGTTAGAGATCTGAGTTTTAGATAATTCTAGACTTTCAATTTGTAATGTTTTTCCGATTATAATAATTGGAAGGGAAACAGTTGAGAAGCGATAAATTGTTAATATTCTTAAGTTAAGAATATGTTACGAGATATAGCGTGATATGTTATTCTACGTATACGTTACTAAGTGTAATGGATCCATATGCACTGTTAGTATTGTAACGAGGAATAGGCATAAAGTAATTTGTAATTCCCGTTGACCTGAAATATGGAATAGGCATAAAGTAATTTGTAATTCCCATTTCATAAAGGTGTTATGAAATGAGAAATAGGCATAAAGGAAATTATAATTTATATTTCATAGTGTGATGTGAAATGCGGAATAGACATAAAGTAATTTGTAATTCCCGTTCACATGGAAATGGAGAATAGGCATAAAGTAAATTGTAATTCTCATTTTGTAGTATAGAAATCGATGAATAGGCATAAAGTAAATTGTAATTCCTGATTTCTATGGGAAGGTCAGAGATAGGCATAAACTAAATTGTAATCTCTACTTCCAGTCCAAGAAATAGGCATAAAGTAACTTGTAATTTCTTGGATAAGAGCAATGAACTAGAATCTGCAATGATTCGTAGTAGGCTCTTGATTGTGATGATATGACTACTGAATGTTAGTCATATCCATGGGATCGGGTATGTTCCCGTCATTGACACGAGCACGTGTACGGTAAGAATGGTGGTAAACCAGGTTTGTTTATATGCTTTGGATATCTGAGTTTTCAAAGCTGTTAATGTTTTAATTTGAATTTGGATGTTCTCACTAGGCGTAAGCCTAATAGTTCAAATTAAATTTTTTTACCAGGTACCAGCTCAGCGAAGTAATGGGAGTGGGACGAGAGCTTTTGAAGTATTCAACTTTTGAGATAAGCGGAGAATTTAGCTAACGAAATGAGGTTTTTTGATGGATTGCTTAGATAACCCAGTTAATCTGATTATAGTTGACATGATTAGATTAATAGGTTATTTGAAGAATTCAATATTTGTAAATATGAACCCTCATAGTTAATTCTCTTCTTATATATATAAAAGTTTGGATGATATTCTGTTATATCTTGTTAAAATTTGAGGTTCAATTTGGCCCTGATTTTTAGGGTGTTACAATATGGTATCAGAGCTGAAGTTTAAGCGAACTAGGTATGAAAATGAGATACCTAGACTTAAGCTGAGATGAATTAAGTTATGATATGTGAGATATGGGTAGAGGTACTAAGACGGGATGGTCTTAGAGTCGACGGAAATACGTGAAATTAGTACTGTAACGATGGTAACGGGAATTCTCATGTGTAGTATGTTCACAATTCCAATTAGCTATTGTTATTATGAATATATTGTTACACAAGCATACTTGTTTCTAAAATGTTACAGTGACTAATGAACGGTAAAGTACATTTCGTGTGTTTTGATACGTGTAACCATTTCTTATGGTTATTTCTTTGTGCTATATCAGAACGATGGTGAATACACCAACACGATCCTCTAATTCTTCGGAAGATAGGGCTGTAAATGATTAGTCGATGGAGAAGAAACCGGAAATGGGTGGAACTCATGAAAGTCTACCAAGGCCGCCTCTAATAGGAGGAATTGATAGTCAAGCACATAGAACGAGTACCGGTACCTCTAACCCGGTGACAGATGAGTCTACGATGGAATCTCACATGATGGAGAATATGATGCGAATGCAATGGCACAACAAACAAAAAAGTTCATGAAAGCGTTGAATGATAGAAGTTTTGAGTAACGACGAACGGAGACAGATTCTGGTGTAGTAAATCCAATTCGTAATCCTGTGGTGAATGTAAACAGGAGGGTGGAATAAAGTTTGTTCTTATAAGACATTTCTGAGCTGCAAACCGCCAGAGTTTACCGGAGCAGACAATCCGGTAGCATGTATGAACTGGCTCAGAGAAATGGAACAAGCTTTCCGAGCTTGTGAATGTGATGAAGAATCGAAAGTCAGGTTTGGTTCTCAAATGTTGCGAGGCAACGCCTTAACATGGTGGAATATCGTAACATCAACCCCGACGGCTCCAGTCTTGGTTGCTATGACGTGGAAGTCGTTCAAGAAAAATATTTTAGAAGAATATTGCAATGAGAACGTAATGGATAGGATTGAAGAAGAGTTTCAGACTCCTAGGAATAGTACTTCAACTGTTCGGAAGTACACTGAATCCTTTATGGAAAAGCTAAACTTAGTGGGGCATGTGGCTCCAACCGAGAAGGAAAAGATTAAAGCCTATCTGAAGGGCTTACCGGCTGACATGATGTCGCGGGTGTGAAATTCTAAAGCTTCAACGTTGAGAGATACGCCGAGGAAGCCAAAGTTATTGAAGAAGTTTACGCCAAAGACAAGGAGGAGAAGATGCAAGGGGGATAGAAATGAAAGTGGGAAGGCCGGTCGGAGTATTCTCAGAAATCCAAATCGTTTGGCAAGAACGTTCGTTATGAGTCTCGCCGGGAACCAAATTGGTGTCCGAAATGCCGAAGTAAGCATTTTGGCCAGTGTCTGGTAGTAGGGAGTGAATGTTTCAAATGTGGGAAGACTGGGCATCTAGCGGCAAGTTGTCCTATTCAAGGGTCGATTTGTTTCGAGTGTAAACAACCCGGACACTTCCGAAGAGATTGTCCGACGTTAAAGAATGGTGGAGACCAGGGAAAGAAACCGAATGCTCCTAAACCAACGGGCTGGGCATTTCATATGACGGCGGAATTGGCGAAGGAGTCTAAAGATGTGGTTTTTGGTACATTTCTCGTTAATTCTATTCCCGCACGCATTTTATTTGACTATGGTGCCAATTTGTCGTTTGTGTCCAAATCGTTCTATCGCAAGTTAGCTATGCCTGTCACTACCTTGGAAGATATCTTAGTAGTCGAGATAGCTAACGGGGGTTAAGTCTTAGTTCGTGAAAGACTTGAGGGTTGTCTGGTTTGGATAGGGGAAAAGAAATTTCCGATTGACTTGTTGTTAATGGAAATTGGAGGATTCGACGTAATTGTGGGTATGGATTGGTTGACAGTCAACCAGGCAGAAATTCTTTGTGCAAAGAAATTAATTTGGATTTCGATGGCTGATAATGATGATATATTCATCTTTGGAGAAAAGAGAAAAGGGGAAGTTCCGTTAATTTCTGTTGCAAAAGCGCTTAAGTGTCTGGTTAAAGGATGTTCATCCTACCTAGCGTATGTTCTGGACGTGAAGGCATAAAAGAAATAAGTGGGAGATATCAAGGTAGTACATGAATTCCCAGACGTATTTCCCGATGATCTTCCAGGTCTACCGTCTAAACGACAAGTAGAGTTTCGTATTGATCTTGTCCCTGGATTGGCACCAATAGCGCGTGCACCGTATCGCTTAGCGCCAGCCAAAATGAAAGAGATAATGTCTCAGCTGCAAGAGCTGTTTGACAAGGGATTTGTTAGACCAAGTTCTTTACCTTGGGGAGCTCCGGTATTGTTTGTCAAGAAAAAGGATGACACTATGAGAATGTGCATCGACTATCGGGAGCTGAATAAGGTGACTATTAAGAATAAGTATCCGCTTCCAAGGATTGATGATTTGTTTGATCAACTCCAAGGTGCGGGATGCTTCTCAAAGATTGATCTGAGGTCGGGATATCATCAAGTTCAAGTAAGAGATGAAGATATTCCCAAGACGACGTTCAGAACGAGGTATGGGCATTAGGAATTTCTTGTAATGCCATTCGGATTGACAAACACTCCAGCCGTGTTCATGGATTTGATGAACATGGTATGTCGACCATTTTTAGACAAGTCTGTTATCGTGTTCATTGATGACATACTTGTTTATTCGAAGAATGAAGTTGATCATGAATACCATCTTCGTGAAGTCTTGGAAGTTCTGAGGAAGGAGAAATTGTACGCAAAATTTTCAAAGTGTGAATTTTGGTTAAAAGAGGTACAATTTCTGGGGCATGTGATTACTTCGTAGGGAGTCAAAGTAGATCCGGAAAAGATAGAAGCAATGACGAACTGGGAAACACCGAAGAGCGCGTCTGAAATAAGAAGTTTCTTGGGTCTAGCAGGTTATTACCGAAGGTTTATTAAAGACTTTTCAAAGATTGCTTCTGCTTTGACCATGTTGACTCGTGTAACACCCTGAAATTTCCATTATATTATTTTAATATGAATGGGGTTGAATTTTAATTCAGTCTATGTTGTGGACTAAATGGTAATTATAAACTCTAAGGTTAAAATTAGATTTTGACCAAAGTGTTTAGTTATTATTGAAAATTAACTTGAGGGGTTGTTTAGTCATTCTTTGATAGTTGAGATTACCTTAAAGGGAAGGTAATCAATATATTTTGAAAGAAAAGATCTCAAAAACGTTTGGTGAGTCGGCTGAGAGAAACTCAGAGAGAAAGAGGAGAAAGAAAGAAGAAGAGAAAGAGGGAGAATTAATCTTTGATTTTGTGGTAAGGGTTTGAAATTATCTGCTTTAATTTCTTAACCAGTTAGTGATTACATGCCTGAATCATCTTCCATAGATTGATTGATTGAATCAGAAAGAAGAATTTTGGAATGCTGGTTCATCTGCTTGAGGTGAGTTCATCTATTCTTTTTAAACATTAGCAGTTAAATTTGAATTAGATAATGCATATAAAGTGTCTGAAAGGTTGGTATATTGATGTGGAATGAAAGCTGAGCAATAATCTGAATTGTATGAAGTGTTAGAGCAAGTTTTGACGTAAATCGAATGACCTAGAATCGAAGTCCCGGTATTAAAATAATTCCGGAACTTGTGAGTTCCGGAACTGGGTTGTGGATCCGGAACTAGTGGGTTCCGGAATTGAGATACGGTTCCGGAATTAGGCATTCGGTTCCGGAATTAAAAGACAACCCGAAATTGGGCTTGGGCTAGGAATTCCGGATGTTGGGCCCGAAATTAAAGGTTCCGGTATTTGGGTTGGTTTATGAGTTCCAGAATTAATATAGAACTGGATTTGGGTTTGTCCAAATGGGCTTCCGGAATTAGTATAGAACCGGAATTGGGCCTCACCCCTTGGATCCGGAACTGGGTCCTTTTAATTCCGGATTGGGCCCACAGTAAATTATGTATTTGGGCATTGTTATGCACATCCATTATTAGAAATTAATTTTAGAAATTAGGTTTTAGGATCCAATGTGGTTTTAAGTTTTTGGGATACAATTCTATTTAAATGGTTGTCTCATTTGGATTGAGGTTTCAGATTTCTTTTCTAAATTTAATTTTAGAAGAAGAACCATTGAGGGTACAATAGGTTATACGGTGTGATTTATTTCCGGGAGATGGGCTTCAATCATTTGGATTCAGAATTTAATAAATTGGAATTGGGCTTTTGTTTGGATCCTGTAATATGATTGATTTCGGTACTTGGGCTCCATTTATTTGATATTTAATTATGGAGGTTGGTTTTGGAATTAATATAAATTAATTCAGAAATTGGAGTTAGATTCAATACAAGTTCTAATTTAGAATTCAGTTTTGGGTAAATTCTTTCGTGTTCGGAATACGGTTCCATTATAGTATTCGGAAGAAAAACAATTGAGAATGAAGAAATGACCAATTGTTAATATTCTTAAGTTAAGAATATATTGTGGGTCAAAGCGTGATATGTTTAATACATATACATTAATATTGTAGCTAGAAATAGGCATCGGGTCATCGGGGCAACTTGGTACGATCTTATGGGAGCCGGATACTAGCCATTGGCCACATGGTGTAATTTCTAGTGAATGAGTATACCTTGAATCATCGGGGGCCCCGGTTATGAATCGCGATTTATTGATCCCATTGGGGGCCATTGAATCTAAGGTGATGAGAAACGTGGAATAGACCAGACTCTTAATGGTAATTCCCGATCGCCTATAATGTGGATTGTAATCACATTTCGGGAGGCGATAGCCTATAATGTGGATTGTAATCACATTTCGGGAGGCTATATGAAATGATTGAATAGGCAAAGTAGAATTGCTATTTATAGCCTATAATGTGGATTGTTAATCCCATTTCGGGAGGCTATATGAAATAATTGAATAGGCAAAGTAGAATTGCAATTCATAGCCTATAATGTGGATTGTTAATCCCATTTCGGGAGGCTATATGAAATGATTGAATATGCAAAGTAGAATTGCTATTCATATTGGAAAGGTTGAATAGGCAAGGTAAAACTGCTATTCATATCGAAATAGTGGAATAGGCAAAATATAGTTGCTATTCGTGGTTGAGATGTGGAAACGTGAATTAGATGAAGTGTAAGTGTTGTTTTCACTTACTTTCGGTGAAATAGAGATAGGCAATATATAAATGCTATTTCTGCTTCCATTCCAAGAAAAGGTATGGCGATTGATTGTAAGTCCTTAGGCTTGAGTGATGATCTAGAATCGGTAATGGTTCATAATAGGCCTTTGAACATGATGTTATGATCTTCTGACTATTAGTCATATTTATGAGATCGGATATGTTCCCGTCATTATGAGACGAGTACGAGTAAGGTAATAACGGCGGTGATCAGGTTTGCTTATATGCTTGATTATTGATAGGTGGGTTTACACCCCCCTAAATCTAACCGCAAGTGTACGGATCGAAATCAAGTAATAGTACAAAAGTACGAGTATCGAACACATGGAACTAGGAACTAAGTATCACAATGACTATAAGATCTATTAACTAAACGGTCGTAAATTTGAGTGGTTTATATTAAACTGATTAATTGCAAGTAAGTAAATCAAGAACAAAACAGTAGACAACTTAAGGACTTCTGATAGAGAAAACAGTTGAGGGTTGGAAATCCTAAGGTTTTCACATACAAACACTTGACTTAAAACAATTACCAGTTATTTCCTTTACTGAATAACCCAATCTCTAAAATCACCGTTGTTCTTTCTCAAGCAACAACGGGTTTTATCTTGAAAACACAAGTTTCATCTCTCGATCTCAAACTACATGATTCAAAACACCTTAAACTCAAGATTTTAATAGGACTAAGGCTTACTTGGTATATCTCTATCCAATTTCTCACCTTAGGCATGCAATTTCTAGTTCTAGGTAACAATTAATTCTCTCGAACTTAATTGCTAACAAACAAATCAGATGTAAATTGGCCAAACTCACAAAAGCATTAAAATCCAAATCACATGCTTCATTAAAATAGGAAAAAGCTGATAAAAGTCTCAAGTCACATGTTCATATGCTTAAACCAAATTCATTCCAACCCCCAACATCTAAAGATTAGTTCATGTTGGTGGTGGATAAAAACATAAGAAAAGAAAGGAAACTAGTGTGTGCAAACATAATAATTGTGGACGTGATGAATGTAATGATGGACTCCCTTCTCTCGGCTCCAATCCTCTTTGCGTGGTGAACGTCTCCTCGATCGATCCTCTATCGTGACTTCAAAATACGTGAAAGTGCTCTGAAAATCGCCCTTCAGCCGTCTGCCGTCATCCGTGTGCGAATGATGACCTAAAATCCGGAAAAACACCATCTATAGAAAACGAACAGGGACTTACGTGACTTTTCCCGTGGCTTCAAGCTGCGTGGAAAGTCGCGCGTGTTTCTGAAGTGTCCGGATCAGGTTCTGGGTCATGGTTTGGGCACGGGTCTCGGGCTTCCGTTGGGCTTCGTTTTGGCTCTCTTTTGGACTCTTTTTCGCTTCTTTTCTCGATGACTGCCGCCTTTTAGATTATCTGCACGTATCACTCGATAAACCATAAAATTCCGCCTTTTTGCTTGAACACAAGCCAATCTCATTGGTTTGAGGACCGAAAATAACGCCAAAAAGTGGCGTTATCAATTATCTGGGTTTTCAAGTTGTTAATGTTTTAATTTGAATTGGATATTCTCACTAGGCGTAAGCCTAATTGTTCAAATTCAATATTCTTACCAGGTACGAGTTCAGAGGAGTAATGAGATGTGGAATGAGTGCTTTTGGTATTCAACTTTTGATGATAAGCGGAGAACTTAGACGATGTGAGGAGGCTTTTGATGAATCGATTAGATAACCAAGTTAATCTATTTATAGTTGGTATGATTAGATTAATTGTTATTTGGAGAATTCATTTTGTGTTTAAAAAAACCCTCATAGTTGACTCTCTGCTTATTTGTATGGAAGATTTGAAGTTTTTCTGTTATACCTTGTGAAAATTTAAGGTTCAAATTGACCCTATTTTTAGGGTGTTACAATATGGTATCAGAGCTGTAGTTTAAGTGAACTAGGTATGATTGTGAGATACCTAGACTTAAGCTGAGATGGATTAAGATATGATTTGTGAGATATGGGTAGAAGCACTAAGACAAGATGGTCTTAAGAGTTGATGGAAATACAAGAATTAAGAATTGTGATGATGGTAACAAGGATTCTTATGTATATTATGTTCATAATTTCAACTAGCTACTGTTATTATGAATATAATGTTATGTAAGCATACTTGTTTCTAATAGTTTTGGCAATTGGAGGTGATTTCGTTTGACGATGTTGTAGCTCATAAAAGAGTTTCAAGCACATCGCGATTAATTGTGTCACTCAGTTGACTCGTTGAGCCCTCCAAATAAGATTCTCCAGGGCAATGTGTGTATACTTGACGATGAATCGGTAACAAGTAGTAGATAAAGTGGTCAGTCGGATCCAGAATTGAC
Organism: Saussurea involucrata; assembly: GCA_033807775.1. Classification (NCBI taxonomy): domain Eukaryota; kingdom Viridiplantae; phylum Streptophyta; class Magnoliopsida; order Asterales; family Asteraceae; genus Saussurea; species Saussurea involucrata. Next base: position 171,948,994 of record CM066321.1, read on the forward strand.
CTACTAGTTTTTAGTAGAGGTTGTGACTCAATCCGATTATGGACTAGTTTGTCTCCTAGTAACCGCATTTTAGAGATAAGTTTACTGGGGAATTTCGAAATTCCCATCAAGAATAGATGCTGAACAAGTAGAGTTTTGACGATTAACCAAAGGAAATTAATAGAATTTTATGTTGTTTCTAAGTTGGGGAGTGGGAAATGGTGAAGGTATTACCAAGGAAACATCATAGAAGTGATAAGGTGGCTTGGGAAACTAAAGGGGGATATGTAGAATGAATATTCTCGTCTATGTACCTAGCTTTGATTTCGGGGACGAAATCAATTTCAAGTTGGGGAGATTTGTAACATGTAACACCTCGAATTTCCATTATATTATATTTAATATGAATGGGGTATTTTTGTAATTTAAGTTAAGTGCTGAATTACTTTGCAAGTTTATAACTCATTAGGGGTTAAAAACATGAGAAACCAAAGTTGGAGCTAATCTTGATATTATGAAAATAAGAAGGTGTGTTTGGTTATTAATTGAAAGTGGGTATGGATAAATGGGTTGAAATTGAGAAATATTTCATTTTTCGCTGAGTCGGTCAAAAGAGAGGAGAGAAAGAAGAGAGAAAGAAGGTGAGAAAGAAGAAGAATTAAGCTGAAATTTTGGGTAAGATCATAAAGATTTTGTAAGCTTGATATCAGTTACAAGATAGCATCCATATCTTAATCTGATTTCTTCTAGGTGCTGTTTTGATTTGAAGTCTGATTGTGCAGAGAAGTGGGTCTAAGAACCAAAGGTGAGTTCATTCACTCTTTTGTTTAAATACATGTTTTCTGTCAAATTAAACATTAAGACACTTGTATAAATTGTTCTGGTACTGAATGAATGTGTTTAAAACAAGCTGAATGGAACTAATATGGGGTTGGATTGTAATTTTAGGATGCAGGTCGAAGTTACCGGGTAAAAAGATAGTACCCGGTAACCTCAGTGTGAAGGTATCCGAATGAGACAAAGGTATCCGGTAAGTCTTGATTTCTGTAGTTTCCGGATGTATTAGATACCGGATGGTGTCCGGATTACGTTAGTTATCGAATGTCATCCGGATTGTTATTGTTTCCGATAAAGTATCCGGATAGAGCTATACCCGGTAAGTTTTATTCACCCGGTAAGTTTTGTATACCCGATAAGTTTTGTATACCCGGTAAGTCTGTATACCCGGTAAGTTTGTGTATTCGGTAAGTTTTGTATCTGGTCACTTTTGAGTACCCGGTAACTATGGGTTCTGTTAACTTCTGGACAGGGTACGATTGAGGAAGTGAAATACAATCCTAGTAGCTTGAACATACTTACAATTGAATGATAGTGTGTTAGGTTTAAAGGTTGTTTTAGTTGATACTATGCATGTGTGTAGTAAGTGTAATGGATCCATAGGCACTAGTTTTTATATGAACACATGGAATAGGCGTGGATTAATCGTAATTCCAGTGTATGTGATAAACGTGGAATAGGCGTGGACTAATCGTAATTCCCGTTTAGGTGAAATAAGGAATAGGCGTGGATTAATCGTAATTCCTATTTCACAGTGATGAGAAATCGTGGGATAGGCGTAGACTAATCGTAATTCCCGATTTCTAAGGAAGAATAGGGATTGACATGTGTAATTGTAATCTCCACTTCCTTTCCAAGAAATTGACATGTGTAATTGTGATTTCTTGGATATGAGCATTAATCTAGAATTCGTGGAGATTCGTAGTGGGCTTTGGAACAGGATACTATGACTGACTTGGTGTCGGTCATATTAATGGAATCGGGCATGATTCCGTCATTGTAAGATGTTTTTACAAGTTGGTAAGAAAGATGGTAAACCAGGTTTGTTATGTCTTGTTACATTGATTTTAAAAGTATTATTTTGAAATTGAATGTTCTCACTAGGCGTTAGCCTACTCGTTTCAAATTATATTTTCTTACCAGGTACTAGCTCCGGGAAATAAAGGGATGTGGGACGAGGGCTTTTGGAATAGCGGAGAAGTTAATGAACATTGAGGCTTTTTGATGGATTACTTAGATAACCTAGTTAATCTGATTATAGTGACATGATTAGATTAATAGGTTATTTGAAGAATTCGATATTTGTAAATATAACCCTCATAGTTAATTCTCTGCTTATATATAAAGTTTAGAAGGTTTATGTTTAAATCTTGTTATAAATTGAGGTTTAAATTAGCCCTGATTTTAGGGTGTTACAATATGGTCTCAGAGCATTAGTTTAAGAGAACTAGGTATGCTAGTGAGATACCTAGACTTAAGCTGAGAAGAATTAAGTTATGATATGTGAGAAATGGGTAGAAGTACTAAGACAGTATAGTCTTAAAGTCGACGGAAATACGTGAAGTTAGTACTGTAACGATGGTAACGAGGATTCTCATGTATAGTATATTCACAATTCCAATTAGCTACTGTTATTATGGATATATTGTTAAACAAGCATACTTGTTTCTAAATTGTTACAGTGACTAATGATCGGTAAAGTACGTTTCGTATGTCTAGATATGTGTAACCATTTCTTATGGTTATTTCTTTGTGTTATATCAGAACGATGGTGAATACGCCACCAAGGTCTCCTAATTCTTCGGAGGATAGGGCCGTAGTTGATTGGTCAGTAGAAAAGCGACCTGAAACAGGTGAAACTCATGAGAGTCCGCCGAGATTACCGTTTACGGGAGGAGCAGACAGTCGGGTACATCGGACGAGTACCAGTACCGTCAACCCGAAAACGTCGGAATCGACAATGGAGTCTCGCATGATGGAGAACATGACACGAATGATGAATACGGCAATGACACAACAAACATAATTGTTCATGAAAGCATTGAATGATCGAAGTTCTGAATTACGACGAACGAAGACTGACACTGGGTAATAAATCAAATTCGTAATCTTGTGACAGATATAAACAGGAGGGTGGAAAGAGTCTGCTCATATAAAACGTTTCTAAGCTGTAAACCGCCATAGTTTACCGGAGCAGACAATCCAGTGGCATGCATGAATTGGCTCAGGAAAATGGAACAAGCTTTTCGAGCTTGCGAATGTGATGAGAAATCAAATGTCAGATTTGGGTCTCAAATGTTACGAAGCAATGCGTTGACTTGGTGGAACATAGTGACGTCTACTATAACGGCTCCAGTCTTAGCTGCTATGACATGGGAGTCGTTTAAGAAAAAGATTTTGGAAGAATATTGCAATGAAAATGAAATGGATAGGATTGAGGAAGAGTTTCGGAATCTTAAGAAAGGTACTTCAACTGTTCAGAAGTACACTGAATATTTCATGGAGAAGTTGAACTTAGTGGGGCATGTGGCTCCGACGGAGAAGGATAAGATTAAAGCTTATTTGAAAGGTTTGCCAGCGGACATGATGTCCCGGGTACGAAATGCTAAAGCTTCCACGTTAAGAGAAACAATCGAGGAAGCCAAAGTTATGGAAGAGGTCTATGCTAAAGACAAGGAAGAAAAGATGCAAGTGGGAGAGAAACGGAAATGGGAGGGCCGGTCAGAGTCTTCTCCGAAATCAAAAGCATCTGGTAAAAATATTCGTTATGAAACTCGTCGGGAGCCGAATTGGTGCTCGAAGTGTCGGAGTAAACATTATGGTTCATGTCGAGTGACAACGCTGGAATGTTATAAGTGTGGTAAGAGTGGGCATACTATGAATAATTATCCTGTCCAAGGATCAACGTGCTACGAATGTAAACAACCCGGTCATTTCCGCCGAGATTGCCCAAAGCTGAAAAAGGGTGGAGACCAAAGCAAGAAAGCGGTTGTTCCCAAGCCAACGGGTCGGGCATTTCATATGACAGCTGATGAAGCCAAAGAATCGAAAGACGTCGTTTCGGGTACATTTTTAGTTAATTCCATTCCCGCGCGCATCTTATTTGACGGTGGTGCAAATTTGTCGTTTGTGTCCAAGTCGTTCTATCACAAGTTAGCTATGCCTGTCACTACCTTGAAAGATGCCTTAGTAGTTGAGATAGCTAACGGGGGTCAAGTCTTAGTTTGCGAAATACTTGAGGGCTGTTTTATTTCGATAGGAGAAACAAAATTTCCGATCGACTTGTTGTTGATGGAAATTGGAGGGTTTGATGTAATTGTGGGTATGGACTGGTTGACAGTCAACCAGGCAGAAATTCATTGTGCAAAGAAATTAATCCGGATTCCGATGGCTGATAAGGATGATGTACTTATCTTAGGGGAAAAATGAAAAGGGGAGGTTCCATTAATTTCTGTTGCTAAAGCGCGTAAATGTTTGATGAAAGGATGTTCATCCTATCTAGCGTATGTTCTAGATGTAAAGTCAGAAAAGAAACAAGTGGAAGATATTAAGGTGGTACGTGAATTCCCGGACGTATTCCCCGATGATCTTCCAGGTCTACCTTCTGAACGATAAGTAGAGTTTCGTATTGATCTTATCCCTGGATCGGCACCAATAGTGCGTGCACCATATCGCTTAGCGCCAGCCGAAATGAAGGAGATGATGTCTCAGTTACAAGAATTGTTAGACAAGGGTTTTTGTTAGACCAAGTTCTTCACCTTGGGGAGCTCCGGTATTGTTTGTTAAGAAAAAGGATGGCACTATGAGAATGTGCATTGATTACCGGGAGCTGAATAAGGTGACTGTTAAGAACAAGTATCCGCTTCCAAGAATTGATGATCTGTTCGATCAACTTCAAGGTGCGGGATGCTTTTCAAAGATTGATCTGAGGTCAGGGTACCATCAAGGTCGAGTAAGAGATGAAGATATTCCTAAGACGACATTCAGAACGAGGTACGGGCATTATGAATTTCTTGTAATGCCATTTGGGTTGACAAATGCTCCAGCCGTGTTCATGGATTTGATGAACACAGTATGTCGACCATTCTTAGACAAGTCTGTCATTGTATTCATTGATGACATACTTGTTTATTCAAAGAATGAAGATGACCATGAATGCCATCTTCGTGAAGTCTTAGAAGTTCTAAGGAAGGAGAAATTGTACGCAAAATTCTCGAAATGTGAATTCTGGTTAAAAGAGGTACAATTTCTAGGGCATGTGATTACTTCGGAGGAGTCAAAGTAGATCCAGCAAAGATAGAAGCAATGACGAACTGAGAGACACCGAAGAGCGCGTCTGAAATAAGAAGTTTCTTGGGTCTACCAGGTTATTACCGAAGGTTTATTAAAGACTTTTCAAATATTGCTTCTGCTTTGACTATCTTGACTCGGAAGAATGTAAAGTTTGTATGGACTGAAAAGCAAGAGTCGACTTTCAGTACTTTACGTCAAAAGTTATGTGAAGCTCCTATTCTTGCACTACCGGAAGGAACAGAAGATCTAGTTGTGTATAGTGACGCATCAAAGATAGGTTTGGGTTGTGTATTGATGCAACGAGGCAAGGTGATTACTTATGCATCAAGAAAACTTAAAGAACATGAGAAGAATTACCCTACCCACGATTTGGAATTAGCAGCGGTCGTGTTTGCTTTAAAACTGTGGCGTCATTATCTGTATGGAACAAAGTGCACTCTTTACACTGATCACAAGAGCTTGAAGCATGTCTTTGATCAGAAGGAGTTGAATATGAGGCAGCGGCGTTGGTTAGAATTACTTAAAGATTATGATTATGAATTGCATTACCATCCCAGTAAAGCAAATGTTGTAGCTGATGCTTTAAGTAGAAAAGAATATAGTGGGTTTTTGAAAACGACCAACGCCAGAATTGATGTAACATCAAGTTTAGTTGAAAGGATAAAAGAGGCACAAACGGAGGCCTTATTGGAAGTAAATCTGAAAGATGAAGTCATGAGCAAGCAGCATCTTCAACTGACAGAAGATAGCCGTGGAATTAAACTGTTCCAAGGTCGTGTTTGGGTGCCAAATGTTGGAGGAAATCGAGAGTTGATTCTCGAAGATGCCCATAAGTCTAAGTATTCTATACACCCTGGGAGTACTAAGATGTATAGGGACTTGAAGCTACACTATTGGTAGCCAACTATGAAAGTAGATGTGGCACGAATAGTAGAAAAGTGTGTGACATGTTCGTTAGTAAAAGCCGAACATCAAAAGCCTTACGGAAGTTTCCAATCTTTGGAGATTTCAGAATGGAAATGGGAAAAGATTACCATGGATTTTGTGACAAAGTTACCAAGGACGCAAAAGGGTAACGACACTATATGGGTAATCGTGGATCGATTACCAAGAGTGCTCACTTTTTGGCAATGAAAGAAGCGTCACCAATAGATAAATTGGCGAAGCTGTATATTGATGAAGTGGTGTCAAGACATGGTATACCGGTTTCTATAGTGTCGGATCATGATAGTCGATTTACCTTGAGGTTTTGGCAGTCACTACAAGAAGAATTGGGTACGAGGGTCAATCTAAGCAATGCTTATCATCCACAAACTAACGGGCAAAGTGAAAGAACCATTCAAACTTTGGAAGATATGCTCAGGTGGTGTGTATTAGACTTTGGAGGTAACTGGGATACGCATCTACCGTTAGTATAATTTGCGTATAACAATAGTTATCATTCCAGTATCGGAAGAGCACCTTTTGAAGCTTTGTATGGTCGAAAATGCAGAACTCCAGTATGTTGGTTAGAAGCCGGAGAAAAGCAGTTTGCTGGTCCTGAACTTGTGCAACAAACGGCTGATAAAGTGAAAGAAATTCAGAAGCATATGAAAGCGGCTCAAGATCGACAAAAGAGTTATGCTGATCCGAAAAGAAGACCAAAAGAATTCTAAGTTGGGGAGCGCGTAATGCTTAAGGTATCCCCATGGAAAGGTGTGATAAGGTTTGGTAAACGTGGGAAGTTGAGTCCTCGTTTTCTAGGACCTTTCACCATAACTAAGAAAGTTGGATTGCAAGCATATCAGTTGGATCTTCCATCTGAATTGGAAGGAATCCACAATACCTTTCATGTTTGCTATCTTCAGAAATGTTTAGCCGAAGAGAATGATGTGATTCCACTTACTGATGTAAGGGTGGATGAAAAGAGCCGTTGTGTAGAAGAACCGGAAGAAATTTTAGAAAGATCGGTTAAAAAGTTACGTAATAATAAGGAGGTGGTTATGTTAAAGGTACAATGGAAACATCATCGAGGTGCTAACGTGATGTTAGAGTCGGAAGAGGATATGAAGACCAGATATCCTCACTTGTTTACCTAGCTTTGATTTCGGGGACGAAATCATTTTCAAGTTGGGGAGTATTGTAACATCTCGAATTTCCATTATATTATATTTAATATGAATGGGGAATTTTTGTAATTTAAGTTAAGTGTTGAATTACTTTGCATGTTTATAACTCATGAGGGGTTAAAAACATGAGAAACCAAAGTTGGAGCTAATCTTGATATATAAAAATAAGAAGGTGTGTTTGGTTATTAATTGAAAGTGGGTATGGATAAATGGGCTGAAATTGAGAAATATATCATTTTTGGCTGAGTCGGTCAAAAGAGAGGAGAGAAAGAAGAGAGAAAGAAGGTGAGAAAGAAGAGAAAAAGAAGAAGAATTAAGCTGAAATTTTGGGTAAGATCATAAAGATTTTGTAAGTTTGATAGCAGTTACAAGATAGCATCCATATCTTAATCTGATTTCTTCTAGGTGATGTTTTGATTTGAAGTCTGATTATGCAGAGAAGTGGGTCTAAGAACCAAAGGTGAGTTCATTCACTCTTTTGTTTAAATACATGTTTTCTGTCAAATTAAACATTAAGACACTTGTATAAATTGTTCTGGGACTGAATGAATGTGTTTAAAACAAGCTGAATGGAACAAATATGGGTTTGGATTGTAATTTTAGGATGCATTTCGAAGTTACCGGGTAAAAAGATAGTACCCGGTAACCTCAGTGTGAAGGTATCCGGATGAGACAAAGGTATCCGATAAGTCTTGATTTCTGTAGTTTCCGGATGTATTAGATACCGGATGGTATCCGGATTACATTAGTTATCGGATGTCATCCGGATTGTTATTGTTTCCGATAAAGTATCCGGATAGAGCTATACCCGGTAAGTTTTATTCACCCGGTAAGTTTTGTATAACCGGTAAGTTTTGTATTCGGTAAGTTTTGTATCTGGTCACTTTTGAGTACTCGGTAACTATGGGTTCTATTAACTTCTGGACAGGGTACGATTGAGGAAGTGAAATACAATCCTAGTAGCTTGAACATACTTATAATTGAATGATAGTGTGTTAGGTTTAAAGGTTGTTTTAGTTGATACTATGCATGTGTGTAGTAAGTGTAATGGATCCATAGGCACTAGTTTTTATATGAACACATGGAATAGGCTTGGATTAATTGTAATTCCAGTGTATGTGATAAACGTGGAATAGGCGTGGACTAATCATAATTCCCGTTTAGGTGAAATAAGGAATAGGCGTGGATTAATCGTAATTCCTATTTCACAGTGATGAGAAATCGTGGGATAGGCGTGGACTAATCGTAATTCCCGATTTCTAAGGAAGATTAGGGATTGACATGTGTAATTGTAATCTCCACTTCCTTTCCAAGAAATTGACATGTGTAATTGTGATTTCTTGGATATGAGCATTAATCTAGAATCCGTGGAGATTCGTAGTGGGCTCTGGAACAGGATACTATGACTGACTTGGTGTCGGTCATATTCATGGAATCGGGCATGATTCCGCCATTGTAAGATGTTTTTACAAGTTGGTAAGAAAGATGGTAAACCAGGTTTGTTATGTCTTGTTACATTGATTTTAAAAGTATTATTTTGAAACTGAATGTTCTCACTAGGCGTTAGCCTAATCGTTTCAAATTATATTTTCTTACCAGGTACTAGCTCCGGGAAATAAAGGGATGTGGGACGAGAGCTTTTGGAATAGCAGAGAAGTTAATGAACATTGAGGATTTTTGATGGATTACTTAGATAACCCAGTTAATCTTATTATAGTGACATGATTAGATTAATAGGTTATTTGAAGAATTCGATATTTGTAAATATAACCCTCATAGTTAATTATCTGCTTATATATAAAGTTTAGAAGGTTTATGTTTAAATTTTGTTATAAAGTGAGGTTTAAATTAGCCCTGATTTTAGGGTGTTACATAACACCCTGAAATTTCCATTATATTATTTTAATATGAATGGGGTTGAATTATAATTCAGTCTAAGTTGTGGACTAAATGGTCATTATAAACTCTAAGGTTAAAATTAGATTTTGACCAAAGTTTGTAGTTATTATTGAAAATTAACTTGAGTGGTTGTTTAGTCATTCTTTGATAGTTGAGATTACCTTAAAGGGAAGGTAATCAGTATCTTTTGAAAGAAAAGATCTCAAAAACGTTTGGTGAGTCGGCTGAGAGAAACTCAGAGAGAAGGAGGAGAATGAAAGAAGAAGAGAAAGATGGAGACTTAATCTATGGTTTTGTGGTAAGGGTTTGAAATTATCTGCTTTAATTTCTTAACCAGTTAGTGATTACATGCCTGAATCATCTTCCATAGATTGATTGATTGAATCAGAAAGAAGGAAGAATTTTGGATTGTTGGTTCATCTGCTTGAGCCTCATCTATTCTTTTTAAACATTAGCAGTTAAATTTGAATCAGATAATGCATATAAAGTGTCTGAAAGGTTGGTATATTGATGTGGAATGAAAGCTGAGCAATAATCTGAATTGTATGAAGTGTTAGAGAAAGTTTTGACGTAAATCGAATGACCTAGAATCGAAGTCCCGTTATTTAATCAATTCCGGAACTGGTGAGTTCCGGAACTGGTTGTGGATCCGGAACTGGTGGGTTCCGAAATTTAGATACGGTTCCGGAATACGAGATCCGGAATTAGGCATTCGGTTCCGGAATTAAAAGACAAAACGAAATTGGTCTTGGGCTAGGAATTCCGGAAGTTGGGCCCGGAGTTAAAGGTTCCGGTATTTGGGTTGGTTTATGAGTTCCAGAATTAATATACAACTGGAATTGGGTTTGTCCAAATGGGCTTCCGGAATTAATATAGAACCGGAATTGGGCCTCACCCCTTGGATTCGGAACTGGGTCCTTTTAATTCCGGATTGGGCCCACAGTAAATTATGTATTTGGGCATTGTTATGCACATCCATTATTAGAAATTAATTTTAGAAATGAGGTTTTAGGATCCAATGTGGTTTTAAGTTTTTGGGATACAATTCTATTTAAATGGTTGTCTCATTTGGATTGAGGTTTCGGATTTCTTTTCTAAATTTAATTTTAGAAGAAGAACCATTGAGGGTACAATAGGTTATACAGTGTGATTTATTTCCGGGAGATGGGCTTCAATCATTTGGATTCAGAATTTAATAAATTGGAATTGGGCTTTTGTTTGGATCATGTAATATGATTGATTTCGGTACTTGGGCTCCATTTATTAGATATTTAATTATGGAGGTTGGTTTTGGAATTAATATAAATTAATTCAGAAATTGGAGTTAGATTCAATACAAGTTCTAATTTAAAATTCGGTTTTGGGTAAATTCTTTCGTGTTCGGAATACGGTTCCATTATAGTATTCGGAAGAAAAACAATTGAGAATGAAGAAATGACCAATTGTTAATATTCTAAAGTTAAGAATATATTGTGGGTCAAAGCGTGATATGTTTAATACATATACATTAATATTGTAGCTAGAAATAGGCATCGGGTCATCGGGGGCAACTTGGTACGGTCTTATGGGAGCCGGATACTAGCCATTGGCCACATGGTGTAATTTCTAGTGAATGAGTGTATCTTGAATCATCGGGGGCCCCGGTTATGAATCGCGATTTATTGATCCCATTGGGGGCCATTGATTCTAAGGTGATGAGAAACGTGGAATAGACTAGGCTCTTAATGGTAATTCCCGATCGCCTATAATGTGGATTGTAATCACATTTCGGAAGGTGATAGCCTATAATGTGGATTGTAATCACATTTCGGGAGGCTATATGAAATGATTGAATAGGCAAAGTAGAATTGCTATTCGTAGCCTATAATGTGGATTGTTAATCCCATTTCGGGAGGCTATATCAAATAATTGAATAGGCATAGTATAATTGCTATTCATAGCCTATAATGTGGATTGTTAATCCCATTTCGGGAGGCTATATGAAATGATTGAATATGCAAAGTAGAATTGCTATTCATATTGGAAAGGTTGAATAGGCAAGGTAAAATTGCTATTCATATCGAAATAGTGGAATAGGCAAAATATAGTTGATATTCGTGGTTGAGATGTGGAAAAGTGAATTAGATGAAGTGTAAGTGTTGTTTTCACTTACTTTCGGTGAAATAGAGATAGGCAATATATAAATGCTATTTCTGCTTCCATTCCAAGAAAAGGTATGGCGATTGATTGTAAGTCCTTAGGATTGAGTGATGATCTAGAATCGGTAATGGTTCATAATAGGCCTTTGAACATGATGTTATGATCTTCTGACTATTAGTCATATTTATGAGATCGGATATGTTCCCGTCATCATGAGACGAGTACGAGTAAGGTAAGAACGGTGGTGATCAGGTTTGTTTATATGCTTGATTATCTGGGTTTTCAAGTTGTTAATGTTTTAATTTGAATTGGATATTCTCACTAGGCGTAAGCCTAATTGTTCAAATTCAATGTTCTTACCAGGTACGAGTTCAGAGGAGTAATGGGATGTGGAACAAGTGCTTTTGGTATTCAACTTTTGATGATAAGCGGAGAACTTAGACGATGTGAGGAGGCTTTTGATGAATCGCTTAGATAACCAAGTTAATCTATTTATAGTTGGTATGATTAGATTAATTGTTATTTGGAGAATTCATTTTATGTTTAAAGAAAACCTCATAGTTGACTCTCTGCTTATTTGTATGGAAGATTGGAAGTTTTTCTGTTATACCTTGTGAAAAGTTAAGGTTCAAATTGACCCTGTTTTTAGGGTGTTACAACTCGGAAGAATGTAAAGTTTGTCTGGACTGAAAAGCAAGAGTCAGCTTTCAGAACTTTACGTCAGAAGTTGTGTGAAGCTCCTATTCTTGCACTACCGGAAGGAACGGAAGATTTGGTCGTGTATAGTGACGCGTCAAAGATGGGTTTAGGGTGTGTGTTGATGCAACGTGGCAAGGTGATTGCTTACGCATCAAGGCAACTCAAGGAACATGAGAAGAATTACCCTACCCATGATTTAGAACTTGCAGCGGTAGTGTTTGCATTAAAGTTGTGGCGACATTATCTATATGGAACGAATTGCACTCTTTACACTGATCATAAGAGCTTGAAACATGTCTTTGATCAGAAGGAGTTGAATATGAGGCACCGGCGTTGGTTAGAACTACTTAAAGATCATGATTGTGAATTGCATTACCATCCCGATAAAGCAAATGTTGTCGCGGATGCTTTAAGTAGAAAAGAATATAGTGGGTGCTTGAAAACGACTAACGCCAGAATTGATGTGACATCAAGTTTGATTGAAAGGATAAAAGAGGCATAAGCGGAAGCCTTATTGGAAGAAAATCTTAAGGATGAAGTCATGAGCAAGCAACATCTTCAACTGACGGAAGATAGTCGTGGGGTCAAACTATTCCAAGGCCGCGTTTGGGTGCCAAAGGCGGGAGGAAATCGGGAGTTGATTCTCGAAGACGCCCACAAGTCTAAGTATTCTATACATCCTGGAAGTACTAAGATGTATAGGGATCTAAAATTACACTATTGGTGGCCAGATATGAAGTTAGATGTGGCACGAATAGTAGAAAAGTGTGTGACGTGTTCGTTAGTAAAAGCTGAACATCAAAGGCCTTACGGAAGTTTTCAATCTTTGGAGATTCCAGAATGGAAGTGGGAGAAGATTACCATGGATTTTGTGACGAAGTTACCAAGAACATCAAAGGGTAACGATACTATATGGGTAATCGTGGATCGATTAACCAAGAGTGCTCACTTTTTGGCAATGAAAGAAGCATCACTAATAGATAAATTGGCGAAGGTTTATATTGATAAAGTGGTGTCAAGACATGGTATACCGGTGTCTATAGTATCGGATCGTGATAGTCGGTTTACCTCTAGGTTTTGGCAGTCACTGTAAGAAGAATTGGGTACGAGAGTCAATTTGAGCACTGCTTACCATCCATAAACGGACGGGCAAAGCGAAAGAACCATTCAAACTTTGGAAGATCTGCTTAGGTCGTGTGTATTAGACTTTGGAGGTAACTGGGATACGCATTTACCATTGGTAGAGTTTGCATATAACAATAGTTATCATTCCAGTATTGGAAGAGCACCTTTCGAAGCGTTGTATGGTCGGAAATGTAGAACTCCAGTATGTTGCTTAGAAGCTGGAGAAAAGCAATTTGCTGGTCCTGAACTTGTGCAACAAACGGCTGATAAAGTAAAAGAGATTCGGAAGCATATGAAAGCAGCTCAAGATCGACAAAAGAGTTGTGTTGATCCGAAAAGAAGACCGAAAGAGTTCCAAGTTGGGGAGCGCGTAATGCTTAAAGTATCCCCGTGGAAATGTGTGATAAGGTTTGGCAAACGTGGGAAGTTGAGTCCTCGTTTTCTAGGACCTTACAATATAACTAAGAGAGTTGGACTACAAGCTTATCAGTTGGATCTTCCACCGGAATTGGAAGGGATTCACAATACCTTTCATGTCTGTTATCTTCGGAAATGTTTAGCCGAAGAGAATGATGCGATTCCACTTACTGATGTAAGAGTGGATGAAAAGAACCGTTGTGTAGAAGAACCGAAAGCGATCTTAGAGAGATCGGTTAAGAAGTTACGTCATAAAGATGTAGTTACGCTAAAAGTCCGATGGAAACATCATCGAGGTGCTAACGTGACGTTAGAACCTGAAGAAGATATGAAGATTAGATATCCTCATCCTTTTACCTAGCTTTGATTTCGGGGACGAAATCATTTTCAAGTTGGGGAGATTTGTAACACCTCGAAATTCCATTATATTGTATTTAATATAAATGGAATCGATTTGTAATTTAGTCTAAGTTTGTGGACTATTTGTAATTATTAACTTCAGGGTTGAAATTGTAATTTGACCAAAAATTAGTTAATGTTGAAAATTAACTTGAGAGGTCTGTTTGGTCAACTATCAATAGTTGAGATTACCTTAAGTGAGGGTAAGCAGTATCTTTTGAGAAAATATCTCAAAAGCGTTTTGTGGGTCGGTTGAGAGAAACTCAGAGAGAAAGAGGAGAAAGAAAGAAGAAGAGAAAGAGGAATAATTGATATGTGATTTTATGGTAAGAATTCTGAAATCTTCATCTTTAATCTCTTGAATAGTTTAGTATCATCAGTTGAATCTTCTTTCCTTAGATTTTGAATCAGTGAAGGAAGGTTTTTGGTTGCTGGGTTAAGAAATTCGAACCATGTGAGTTCATCCTTTTCATTTTGAAATTTAACAGTTGAAATTGAATCAAATTAGTACATAAATTGTCTGAATAAAATGGTATGTTTGTATGGAAACGAATCGATCAGTAGATTATATTTAGATGAGTTAATTTGACATTAATTGAACGAGTCAGTATCGAAGTCCCGGAAATAAATTAATTCCGGAACTGGGTTAAAGATCTGGAAAAGATGGATTCCGGAACTGGTTTAGGATCCAGAAGTAGAGATTTCCGGAACCGGGTTTTGTGGATCCGGTATTAGGAAAATTCCCGAAAATGGGCTTTGATTCCGGAACTGGGCCTTGAGAACCGGTAAATTGAATTCCAGAATTTGGGGAATTTTGGATCCGGTGTCATTTGATTTCCGGTAATTGGGCCAATTGATCCAGTGTTTAATGGATTACCGGAAGTGGGCTTTGACTTATAAAGACCCGGTATTAATTAAATTCCGGAAGTGGGCCTCGATTATGGATCCGGTATTAATTAAATTCCGGACTTGGGCTTTTGGGCCGGTATTAGTGAGATCCGGAGTTAATTAAGATTGTGATAGGATCCAAATTTATATCCAGAAGACATGTGATCCAGAATGAGATCCGGTTTCATTAGAATTCATTTAGAGATCTGAGTTTTAGATAATTCTAGACTTTCAATTTGTAATGTTTTTTCGATTATAATAATTGGAAGGGAAACAGTTGAGAAGCGATAAATTGTTAATATTCTTAAGTTAAGAATATGTTACGAGATATAGCGTGATATGTTATTCTACATATACGTTAGTAAGTGTAATGGATCCATAGGCACTGTTAGTATTGTAACGAGGAATAGGCATAAAGTAATTTGTAATTCCCGTTGACCTGAAATATGGAATAGACATAAAGATTTGTAATTTCCATTTCATAAAGGTGTTATGAAATGAGAAATATGCATAAAGGAAATTGTAATTTCTATTTCATAGTGTGATGTGAAATGCGGAATAGACATAAAGTAATTTGTAATTCCCGTTCACATGGAAATGGAGAATAGGCATAAAGTAAATTGTAATTCTCATTTCGTAGTATAGAAATCGAGGAATAGGCATAAAGTAAATTGTAATTCCTGATTTCTATGGGAAGGTCAAAGATAGGCATAAAGTAAATTGTAATCTGTACTTCCAGTCCAAGAAATAGGCATAAAGTAACTTGTAATTTCTTGGATAAGAGCAATGAGCTAGAATCTGCAATGATTCGTAGTAGGCTCTTGATTGTGATGATATGACTACTGAATGTTAGTCATATCCATGGGATCGGGTATGTTCCCGTCATTGAGACGAGCACGTGTACGGTAAGAATGGTGGTAAACCAGGTTTGTTTATATGCTTTGGATATCTGAGTTTTCAAAGCTGTTAATGTTTTAATTTGAATTTGGATGTTCTCACTAGGCGTAAGCGTAATCGTTCAAATTAATTTTTTTTACCAGGTACCAGCTCAGCGAAGTAATGGGAGTGGGACGAGAGCTTTTGAACTATTCAACTTTTGAGATAAGCGGAGAATTTAGCTAACGAAATGAGGCTTTTTGATGGATTGCTTAGATAACCCAGTTAATCTGATTATAGGTGACATGATTAGATTAATAGGTTATTTGAAGAATTCAATATTTGTAAATATGAACCCTCATAGTTAATTCTCTTCTTATATATATAAAGGTTTGGATGCTATTCTGTTATATCTTGTTAAAATTTGAGGTTCAAATTGGCCCTGATTTTTAGGGTGTTACATCCACAAAGGGTAATTTTCATGTAAACACATAATCACTTTAAAAATGACATTTTGGCATGTACAACGTTTTCACAAATCAACTTGAACTCACCTTGCTAGATTTAGGCTAAATCTAGATTTTCCCCAAATTGAGCTCCTTTGAAGAAACTTGAATCTTCAAGCCAAATCCTCCAAAAACCTAGATCCATAAGTTTCCAACCATCAAAAATCATATTCAACCATACAAAATCATTCCCCAAACATTTTCATCAATAATCTCAACTTATACCCAAAACCCTAATTTTCCATTATTGAAGAGAAGAGAAGATTTACCTTAACCACCACATGTATCCACCATCAAAAGCTTCTAAGCTTACCAACACAAGCTTCAATCTTCATTTTGTGCAAGGAATGGGAAGGGTTTAGGTGAGGGTTGGGTAAAACTCTAGAAGGTGAAGAAATCTCTCAAATGAAGGAGAGAGGTGAAGAACTCTAACCCTTGATCATAAACTCTTGCTAAAAGTTGAGGGAAATGCTTTGAATCACAAGATTCATGGTTCCAAAGGCTCCAAAACGGTTTAGGGTTTGGGGAGGGTTTTTGGGAGAGTTTTGAAGAAGATGGTTGAGGTGAAATGAGAAAAGAGGGTGAAAATCGGAGTTTTAATCTACCCAGAGCCCGACCGTGATTGTGACAGGCGATAGTGACACTGTCACTATCGCTAGGCACTCTCGCCAAAAGTGTACCGCAAGGTACCTGGCTTCCTCGCGATTGTACCCCTGCGATAGTGACACTGTCACAGTCGCAGGGCACTCTCGTCCAAAGTGTACCGAGTCCGAATTTTCACTTTCCTCCCACGAAACACTCTCGATTCTCGTAAGGGTCGAAGGCAACAACTTCCTATCTTGAAACCACGACTGAGGAAACCCAAAGACCTAAGGGAGAATGGCTTTTACTTGTCGAAAATTACGGGTGTTACATTATGTATTCTTGGTACCTTTGGGTCTAATAAACCATTGCGAATTATATGCATTATCATGTTATAAAGGATTTGAGTATATATATATATATATATATATATATATATATATATATATATATATGCATGTATGGTTTGACTTCATTGGGAAAGTGGAAATGAAGGGGTTTTGAGATAATCATGCCTCAGAGCATGTGTTTGCATGATGTGGGTTAGATACACTTCATTTGCATGAGTTGACTTTTGATAAACGATCATTGGATCTTTTGAGCTTATGGCTCGGTTTTGGACTTTTGTTGGGTCTTGAGGGCATTTGCCCGGTTTTGATAAGCTCGACGTGGGCTTGGGTTATGATTTGCATGAATTGCATGAATTGCATCGTATTTGAGAATTACATGATTTGAATGCATTGGTTATTCTTTGGGGGTCATGTATAAATTTCTAGATTAAGTAAGCTTATTTTGGATGGTGGGATGCCAAGGTAAAGATCCGGTCGGGTTGAACTTGGTGGTTTTAGGCTAGAGATCCGGTTTGGGTTGATGCCTCAATAGACTAAAGATCCGGTTTGGGTTGATGTCTCACTAGGCTAGAGATCCGGTTTGGGTTAATGCCTCATTTGTAACATCTCGATTTTCTATAAAAGGATTACGTTTGGTTTATTAAATAATTTGAGTATAATTATTTGATAAGTTGTGATTGGTTATTGGTAAATTAATTTTAGAGTTTGACCCCGATTAAGTTACGTTATTTGTTTTACGAAGTTATAAGTTAAGGGGTAAACTTTAATTTTAATTTAGAAGTTTGAGGGTTAAACTTGTCAATGGATGGAAGTGTGGGGGTTGATTGGTTAAATTGAGGATATTTTATCCTCCATCACCGCCTCTTGTTGATGAAAGAAACAAAAGTGAAAGACTTCTTCACTTTTCATTTTTTGGGGATTTATGGTGTGTGTGTGTGTGTTTTGTTCATACAAAGAGAGAGAGAGAGAGAGAGAGAGAGAGAGAGAGAGAAAGAAAGTGAGAAAAGAAGAAGAAAAAAAGAAGAGAATGAGAACAGATCCTGCAATAAGTTAAGGATTCAAACTGATATAATCAAGGGTGCTGTTGGATTTGAAGATTGGAGTGTGCAGAAAAGTGGGTTTAAGAGACAAAGGTGAGTTCATTCATTTTGCTTAAAACCTTATTTCTGTCAAATTAAATGCTGAGACTATTGTATAAACTGTTTTGGGACTGTATGGTTGTGTTCAAAACAAGTTGAATGGATCAGACATAGTTTTTGGATGAATTTCTAAGCTGCAGGTCGTAGTTTCCGGATAAACTGATAGTATCCGGAAACCTCTGTATGAAGGTTTTCGGACAAGGCAAAATATCTGGTAAGTCTTAATTTTTTATAGTTTCTGGATGAAATTAGTTACCGGATAGTATCCGGATTTCCTTGGTTTCCGGATGTCATCCGGATTAGATAAGTACCCGGTAAGTAGTGTATTATCCGGAAAGTTATGTAGTACCCGGAAAGATGATGTATCCGGATTAATTGTGTATTCGGTAAGAATTGTATCCAAAAAGCTTATGTATCCGGAAAATTGTAGGTATCCGGAAAGTTGTTTTA
Source organism: Saussurea involucrata (assembly GCA_033807775.1). Classification (NCBI taxonomy): domain Eukaryota; kingdom Viridiplantae; phylum Streptophyta; class Magnoliopsida; order Asterales; family Asteraceae; genus Saussurea; species Saussurea involucrata. The sequence goes on from CM066321.1 coordinate 171,967,680, forward strand.
TCCGGATAGTATGAGGTGTCCGGTCACTTTTGAATACCCGATAACTTTAGGTTTTGCTGACTTCTGAAAGGGTACGATTTAGGAATTGAAATACAATCCTAGTAGCTTGAACATACTTACAGTTGAATGGTAGTGTGTTAGGCTTAAAGACTGTTCTAGTTTGATACTAGACAGGTGTGTAGTAAGTGTAATGGATCCATAGGCACTGTTTTTATTGTAACGTGGAATAGGCATAAAGTAAATTGTAATTCTCGTTGACCTGAAATGTGGGATAGGCATAAAGCAACTTGTAATTCCCATTTCGTAAAGGTGTTATGAAATGAGAAATAGGCATAAAGGAACTTGTAATTTCTATTTCATAGTGTGATGTGAAATGCGGAATAGGCATAAAGTAACTTGTAATTCCCATTCACACGGAAATGGAGAATAGGCATAAAGTAATTTGTAATTCTCATTTCGTAGTGTAGAAATTGAGGAATAGGCATAAAGGAAATTGTAATTCCTAATTTCTATGGGAAGACCAGAGATAGGCATAAAGTAACTTGTAATCTCTACTTCCAGTTCAAGAAATATGCATAAAGCAACTTGTAATTTCTTGGATATGAGCATTAATCTATAATCCGTAGAGATTCGTAGTGTGGGCTCTTGAATGTGATATCATGTTTGAATAGGCATAGTATAATTGCTATTCATGTTGAATGTTGAATAGGCATAGTATAATTGCTATTCAGGTTGAATGATTGAATAAGCAAATTAGAGTTGCTATTCGTATTTGAGATGTGGAAATATGAACTAGACGAAGTGTAGGTGTTATTTTCCTGTGTTTTCGGTGGATTAGAAATAGGCAATATAAATGCTATTTCTGTTTCCATTTCAATAAAACGTATGAGGATTGGATGTAAGTCCTTAGACTTGATCGATAAGTTAGAATCCATAATGATTCTCAGTAAGCTCTAGGAGATAATGATATGACTTCTCGATTGTTAGTCATAGACATGGGACCGGATATGTTCCCGTCATTATGAGTTAAGTACGAGTATGGTAAGAATGAGGGTAAACCAGGTTGTTATGCCTTGTTTACATTGATGTTAAAAGTATTATTTTGAAACTGAATGTTCTCACTAGGCGTTAGCCTAATCGTTTCAAATTATGTTTTCTTACCAGGTATGAGCTTAGGGATGTAATGGGACGAGTGGAGAGTTTATAGTGGCGACAATGAAACACCCTAAAAACAGGGTCAATTTAAACCTTAAAATTTCCACAAGTTATGATCAAAAACTTTCAAACTTATATAACCTGAGGATCAAATGTAAAGTTTCTATATACAAACGTCATTACTTAAATAACTTATTAATCTAATCATAACGTAACAATCAGATTAATCCAGTTATCTAAACAACCGTCCCAAAAGCATCAAAGAATATCTAGATCCTCTGGTATCTCTAAGTCTGAATCTTTCCAAAAGTTCTCTTCTCTCATTCCCGCTACTTCCCGGAGCTTGTACCTGGTAAGAAGATTCAACTTGAAACATTAGGCTTTCGCCTAGTGAGAATACTCAAATCAAAGTAAAATTTAATAATTAAAAACATGAACAGATAACTCAAACCTGTTCTCACCCATCTTACCGTACTACGACTCCTTTTCAAATCGGGGAATCTACCCCACTCCCAATTTCCTACGACTAACTCATTTAATCGTAACATCAAATAAGAGTTAACTATGAATCATTCCAGATTCCCAATCAATATTCACACACAAGAAATTACAAGTCAAAACTTGACTATTTCTTAATCAGGAAGTAGAGATTACAAATTACTTTATGCCTATCTCTAATCTTTCTCTCATCACTGGGAAATCTCCGATCTTCCCAAATCGAAATGGGAATCATTAAGCACAACTGCTTATTCCACATTCCACCTCAGAATCAATGGTCCCCATGGGATTATAATATCGCGATACTCAAATCGAGACTCATGATTCAAGGTACACCCAATTACTAAAATTACACCCCTTTGGTCTATGGCGAGTAATCGGTTCCCATCATACCGTACCCAAGTGCCCTCGGTGACCGGATGCCTATTTTAGTAAAAGCACATAATCACATAATATAATATATGTAATAATCGATACTACTATATGCGTCCGGCATACAATATATCATTTCTCCGAATATATTCTACATACAAAAATAATAATATTAATAACTCCTCATTTCAATCTCTTTACTATCCCTTCTCTTTAACTTAGCATAGAAGTTAATATCTCAATTGTTAATCTACATTTTGTACTCATAAGTAGATCTTAATAATTTATTTCAATAAAGCTTCAGATCGTATTCAGAATTCATAATCATATCACAGATTGCATATAGCTAATAATCATGCTTGGCATACAAGAAAAATGATAATTACTAGTTTATCAACTTCATAGCTAGCTCATCTTAGAAATTTAGCATGGAATCAACATAACACAACTTTTAATCGCCCTCTTGGCTTATCTCGGATTTAATCAAGTCCATATAAAATATATTCATGCATACGTATAAAACATCTAATTCAATATTAATTACTGAATTTTAAAGAGAGTTGAATAAACTCACCTGATGCGTTATCACTCCTTTTAATCCTTTTTTTTACTTGTAAAGGCTCATTTCTTCACTACCACAACTTACTGTATTATTCAATTTCATATACTGATATTAATTTCCAAAACAGTACCCTCTACAACTGAGAATCCTTAATTTCTAAAATTACATCTCAAGTCTCAATCAACTGAAGTCGCAGTCGTCTATTGCGATTCCAATTCCAAATCGCAGTCCACTATTGCGATTTCGACCCAAGTCGCAGTCAACGGTTGCGACTCCAAAGCCAAGTCGCAGTCCACTGTTGCGACTCCAACTCCAAGTCGCAACGGTCTACTGCGACTCCACTACTAAGTCACAACTGCCCATTGCGACAATCATGAATGTCGCAACTCAAGGTTGCGACTTCGATGATGTTCATCCAAGTCTCAGTCCACTCTGTTCAATCTTAAACCCAGAATTTTGCATTTTAATCTATGTTTGTTTCTGATACTGTGCAGATATGTTTCAGGTTATAAACCACAGCTACTCATGTACTCAATTTTCCCAAAACATCTATTCATCATAAAAACCCATTTCTAAACTTATTTAACAATTTTAAACATAAAAGTTAAGAGTGATTTACCTTGTGTTTCTTTAATTTCCTCCAAAATCCCAACTGAAATCTTTGTCTTTCCCTTTTGCTTCTTCTTCTTCCCAATTCGTTTCTCTCCCTCGGTTTCTTTCTCTCAACCGAAAATACTCACAACAACATACACACACTTAGTCTTAGATGACTCAATTAATGACACCTCACTCTTAACTTAAACATGAGTCATAAGGCTATTTACCAAACAAACCTCCAGCTTTAAGAGAATGACACTTCCAACCCTCAAACCTTAAAGGAATAACATAACACACCTCTTACAAAATGAAACTCATAATAACCCTTAAGTTTAATATTCTCAAAAGAATCTTTAAACTTTCAACATTTGTATTTTAACCCTAATTGAATTATAATACTCTATATAATTCAAGGTTACTCCAAATACAAATACTCTCTAAATCTTTTTAAAATAATAACAAAATTTAGGATGTTACAATACTCCCCAACTTGAAAATGATTCCGTCCCCGAAATCAAAGTCAAGTGAACAAATGAGGATATCTATCCCTCATACTCTCTTCTGACTCTAAAGTTACATTAGTACCTCTATGGTGTTTCCACTGTACTTTCAACATAGCTACTTCTTTACCACTACGTAGCTTTCTAACCGATCTGTCTAAAATTGCCTCTGGTTCTTCTATACAGCGGCTCTTTTCATCTATTCTCACATCGGTGAGTGGAATCACACCTTCCTCTTCGGCCAAACACTTCCGAAGATAACATACGTGGAAAGTATTATGAACCCCTTCCAACTCTGGTGGAAGATCTAACTTGTAGGCTTGTAATCCAATTCTCTCAATAATGGTGAAAGGTCCTAGAAAACGAGGACTCAACTTCCCACGTTTTCCAAACCTTATCACACCTTTCCATGGGGATACTTTAAGCATCACGCGCTCCCCAACTTGAAATTCCTTTGGTCTCCGCTTCGGATCAGCATAACTTTTCTATCTATCTTGGGCTGCTTTCATATGCTGCCGAATCTCCTTTACTTTATCCGCTGTTTGCTGTACCAACTCTGGACCAGCAAACTGTTTCTCCCCGGCTTCTAACCAACATACCGGAGTTCTACATTTTCGACCATACAACGCTTCGAAAGCTGCTCTCCCGATACTCGAATGATAACTATTGTTATATGCAAATTCTACTAACGGTAGATGCGTATCCCAGTTACCACCAAAATCTAAAACACAACATCTGAGCATATCTTCCAAAGTTTGAATGGTCCGCTCACTTTGCCCATCGGTCTGTGGATGAAAAGCAGTACTCAAATTAACTTTAGTACCCAATTCTTCTTGCAGTGATCGCCAAAACCTCGAAGTAAACCGACTATCACGATCTGACACTATCGATACCGGTATACCATGCCTTGACACAACTTCATCAATATACAACTTTGCTAATTTCTCAATTGGTGATGCCTCTTTCATTGCTAGAAAATGAGCACTCTTAGTTAATCTATCCACGATTACCCATATTGTGTCATTACCTTTTTGCGTTTTGGGTAACTTCGTCACAAAGTCCATGGTAATCTTCTCCCACTTCCACTCCGGAATTTCCAAGGATTGGAAACTTCCGTAAGGTTTCTGATGTTCAGCTTTCACCAACGAACATGTTGTACACATTTCTACCTTTCGAGCCACATCTACTTTCATTGCTGGCCACCAATAATGAAATTTCAGATCTCGATACATCTTCGTACTCCCAGGATGTATGGAATACTTAGATCTATGAGCGTCTTCGAGAATCAACTCTCGATTTCCTCCCATTTTAGGCACCCAAACTCTTCCTTGAAATAATTTAACCCCACGACCATCTTCAGTCAACTGAAGATGTTGCTTACCCATTACTTCTTCTTTCAGATTTTCCTCTCGCAAAGCAACCACTTGTGCTTCTTTGATCTTTTCCATCAAACTTGACGTTACATCAATTCTAGCATTTACCGATTTCAAACACCCACCATATTCTTTTCTACTTAAGGCATCAGCTACGACATTTGCTTTACCAGGATGGTAATGCAATTCACAATCATAATCCTTAAGCAATTCTAACCATCTTCGCTGCCTCATATTTAACTCCTTCTGATCAAAAACATGTTGCAAACTCTTGTGATCAGTATAAAGAGTACACTTCGTTCCATACAAATAGTGTCGCCACAATTTCAAAGCGAACACCACTGCTGCTAACTCTAAATCATGGGTAGGATAATTCTTTTCATGCTCTTTAAGCTGTCTTGAGGCATAGGCAATCACTTTGCCCCTCTACATTAGCACACATCCTAAACCCATCTTTGAAGCATCACTATACACGACAAAATCTTCTGTCCCTTCTGGCAAGGCAAGAATAGGTGTTTCACACAGTTTTTGACGTAAAGTTCTGAACGTTGTTTCTTGTTTCTCCATCCAAACAAACTTCTCATTCTTTCTAGTTAACAACGTCAAAGCAGATGCAATCTTAGAAAAATCCTTTATGAATCTTCTATAATAACCTGCTAATCCCAGAAAGCTCCTTATCTCAGATGCACTTCTAGGTGTCTCCCAATTTGTCATCGCTTCAATCTTTGAAGGATCTACTTTAACTCCTTCAGAAGTAATTACATGACCTAGAAACTGCACCTCCTTCAACCAAAATTCACACTTTGAAAACTTTGCGTATAACTTCTCTTTTCTTAAAACTTCCAAGACTTCACGAAGATGTTGCTCATGATCTTCTTCAGTCTTTGAATAAATAAGCATGTCATCAATAAACACAATGACAAACTTATCTAGAAATGGTCGGCACACTCTGTTCATCAAATCCATGAATACCGCATGAGCATTTATCAACCCAAATGGCATTACAAGGAACTCATAATGCCCATATCTTGTTCTAAACACTGTTTTCGAAACGTCTTCATCTCTTACCCACACTTGATGGTATCCAGATCTTAAATCTATCTTTGAAAAGCATCCCGCACCTTGGAGTTGATCAAATAGATCATCAATCCTCGGAAGCGGATACTTGTTCTTAATGGTTACCTTATTCAACTCTCGGTAATCAATACACATTCTCATGGTACCATCTTTCTTCTTAACAAATAAAACTGGAGCTCCCCACGGTGAAGAACTCGGTCTTACGAAGCCCTTATCTAATAACTCCTGAAGCTGAGTCATCATCTCTTTCATCACAGCAGGTGCTAAACGATAAGGTGCTCGTGCAATCGGTGTCGATCCAGGAATAATGTCGATACGAAACTCCACTTGTCTTTCAACCGGTAAACCTGGAAGATCATCCGGGAACACATCCGGAAACTCGCGCACCACGTTGATATCTTGAACATTTTTCTTTTCTAACTTTGTATCAATTACATAAGCTAAATACGACCAACACCCTTTTGATAAGCATTTACGTGCCTTCATCACCGATATCAAAGGAATATCTCCTTCCTGCTTCTCTCCAAATACGAATACATCGTCTTTCTCGCCCATTGGAATTCGGATCAGCTTCTTTGCGCACATAATTTCTGCCTGGTTGTTGCTCAACCAGTCCATCCCTACTACAATATCAAAACTCCCAATTTCCATTAACAACAAGTTAATCGAAAATTATGTTCCCTCTATCATAATCTTACAATCGGTCAAGCTCTCCTTAACCAAAGACTGAACCCCATTAGCTACTTCGACTACTAAAGCATCTCCTAGAGTAGTAACAGGCATAGCTAACTTATGTTGGAATAACTTGGATACAAAAGAATAATTTGTGCCACTATCAAACAACACACGTGCAGGAATAGAGTTTACAAGAAATGTACCCGAGACCACGTCTTTTGACCCTTTCGCTTCATCAGCAGTCATTTGGAATGCACGACCGGTTGGTTTGGGAATGACTAACTTTCTTCCCTGATCTCCTCCTCTCTTCAACTTCGGACAATCTTTCCGAAAATGACCCGGTTGTTGGCATTCAAAACAAACTGACCCAGGCACTGTACAATTTGACGCCATATGTCCCATCTTCCCACACTTAAAACATTGATTTCCGACCACTCGGCATTGACCAAAATGTTTACTTTTGCATTTTGAACACCAACTCGGTTCCCTACGGAAATCATTACGAATGTTCTTTCCAAATAACCTTAATTTCTAAGAAGGTTCGGAACGACCCTCCCACTTTCTCTTTTCTCCAACCTGCGTTTTCTCCTCCTTGTCTTTCACATACATTTCTTCTATCACCTTTGCTTCCTCAATCGTCTCCCTCAACGTAGCAGATTTCGAACTGCGAACCCTTGTCATCATATCTGCTGGTAGACCCTTCAGATAATATTTAATCTTGTCTTTCTCCGCCGGAGCCACGTGCCCCACAAGATTCAACTTTTCCATAAAAACTTCAGTATATTTTCTCACTGACATATTACCCTTCTTGATATTCCGAAACTCTTCTTCGATTCGGTCCATCTCGTGCTCGTTACAATATTCTTCTAAAATCTTTGCTTTAAACTGATTCCAAGTTACGGAGTTCAAAGCTGCTTCCCTCACAGTTGATGACAACACATTCCACCATTGCAACGCTTGACCGCGCAACATTTGAGACCCATATCTAACCTTAGATCTTTCATCAGTACATTCACGGGCACGAAAGGCTTGCTCAATCTCTCTTATCCAGTTCATACAAACCACTGGATTGTCATCTCCCTTGAATTCTGGCGGTTTACAACTTAGAAACGTTTTGTAGGAGCAATTTCTTTCAACCCTCCTTTCTGCCTCCGCTCCTGAATTTACAGTCGGATTTATTACGTTAGTATCAACCATTGTTCTCCTTGGTTCCACATTTCGATCATTGAACATCTTTGTAAACATCTCTGACTGTCTCCCCATCATGGTGTTCATCATCTCTGCTTGCCTCTCCATCGATGCATTCATCAATCGAGTCACATTATCCATTATTCGCCCTTCCATACCTGAATCTGATGATGTTTGATCAGCCGTACTGGTACCTCCTGGATGTACTCGACTTCTCATTCCTCCTAAGGAAAGAAAATCTGGTGGCGTATCAGGAGCTCCGCCTAATCCAGTTTGTCTTTCTCCATTATCGTCTAACCAATTCCTATTTATCGAAGAATTTGGAGACCTCGGGGGCGTATTTACCATTGTTCTGATATGAACACAAAAGAATACTCATCAGTTAATGGTTTGTACAACTAAACATACAATACATACTTTACCGCTAATCAGTCACTGTAACAATTTAGAAACAAGTATGCTTGTGTAATAATATATTCATAATAACAGTAGCTAATTGAAATTGCGAACATATCATACATGAGAATTCTCATTACCATTGTTACAGTACCAACTTTGCGTATTTCTGTCGACTCTAAGACTACCCAATCTTAGTACTTCTACCCATAACTCACGGATCATAACTTACTTTATCTCAGCTTAAGTCTAGGTATCTCAAATTCATGCCTAGTTCGCTTAAACTAAAGCTCTGATACCATACTGAAACACCCTAAAAACAGGGTCAATTTAAACCTTAAAATTTCCACAAGTTATGATCAAAAACTTTCAAACTTATATAACCTGAGGATCAAATGTAAAGTTTCTATATACAAACGTCATTACTTAAATAACTTATTAATCTAATCATAACGTAACAATCAGATTAATCCAGTTATCTAAACAACTGTCCCAAAAGCATCAAAGAATATCTAGATCCTCCGGTATCTCTAAATCTGAATCTTTCCAAAAGTTCTCTTCTCTCATTCCCGCTACTTCCCGGAGCTTGTACCTGGTAAGAAGATTCAACTTGAAACATTAGGCTTTCGCCTAGTGAGAATACTCAAATCAAAGTAAAATTTAATAATTAAAAACATGAACAGATAACTCAAACCTGTTCTCACCCATCTTACCGTACTACGACTCCTTTTCAAATCGGGGAATCTACCCCACTCCCAATTTCCTACGACTAACTCATTTAATCGTAACATCAAATAAGAGTTAACTATGAATCATTCCAGATTCCCAATCAAAATTCACACACAAGAAATTACAAGTCAAAACTTGACTATTTCTTAATCAGGAAGTAGAGATTACAAATTACTTTATGCCTATCTCTAATCTTCCTCTCATCACTGGGAAATCTCCGGTCTTCCCAAATCGAAATGGGAATCATTAAGCACAACTGCTTATTCCACATTCCACCTCAGAATCAATGGTCCCCATGGGATTATAATATCGCGATACTCAAATCGAGACTCATGATTCAAGGTACACCCAATTACTAAAATTACACCCCTTTGGTCTATGGCGAGTAATCGGTTCCCATCATACCGTACCCAAGTGCCCTCGGTGACCGGATGCCTATTTTAGTAAAAGCACATAATCACATAATATAATATATGTAATAATCGATACTACTATATGCGTCCGGCATACAATATATCATTTCTCCGAATATATTCTACATACAAAAATAAGAATATTAATAACTCCTCATCTCAATCTCTTTACTATCCCTTCTCTTTAACTTAGCATAGAAGTTAATATCTCAATTGTTAATCTACATTTTGTACTCATAAGTAGATCTTAATAATTTATTTCAATAAAGCTTCAGATCGTATTCAGAATTCATAATCATATCACAGATTGCATATAGCTAATAATAATGCTTGGCATACAAGAAAAATGATAATTACTAGTTTATCAACTTCATAGCTAGCTCATCTTAGAAATTTAGCATGGAATCAACATAACACAACTTTTAATCGCCCTCTTGGCTTATCTCGGATTTAATCAAGTCCATATAAAATATATTCATGCATACGTATAAAACATCTAATTCAATATTAATTACTGAATTTTAAAGAGAGTTGAATAAACTCACCTGATGCGTTATCATTCCTTTTAATCCTTTTTTTTACTTGTAAAGGCTCATTTCTTCACTACCACAGCTTACTGTATTATTCAATTTCATATACTGATATTAATTTCCAAAACAGTACCCTCTACAACTGAGAATCCTTAATTTCTAAAATTACATCTCAAGTCTCAATCAACTGAAGTCGCAGTCGTCTATTGCGATTCCAATTCCAAATCGCAGTCCACTATTGCGATTTCGACCCAAGTCGCAGTCAACGGTTGCGACTCCAAAGCCAAGTCGCAGTCCACTGTTGCGACTCCAACTCCAAGTCGCAACGGTCTACTGCGACTCCACTACTAAGTCGCAACTGCCCATTGCGACAATCATGAATGTCGCAACTCAAGGTTGCGACTTCGATGATGTTCATCCAAGTCTCAGTCCACTCTGTTCAATCTTAAACCCAGAATTTTGCATTTTTAATCTATGTTTGTTTCTGATACTGTGCAGATATGTTTCAGGTTATAAACCACACCTACTCATGTACTCAATTTTCCCAAAACATCTATTCATCATAAAAACCCATTTCTAAACTTATTTAACAATTTTAAACATAAAAGTTAAGAGTGATTTACCTTGTGTTTCTTTAATTTCCTCCAAAATGCCAACTGAAATCTTTGTCTTTCCCTTTTGCTTCTTCTTCTTCCCAATTCGTTTCTCTCCCTCGGTTTCTTTCTCTCAACCGAAAATACTCACAACAACATACACACACTTAGTCTTAGATGACTCAATTAATGACACCTCACTCTTAACTTAAACATGAGTCATAAGGCTATTTACCAAACAAACCTCCAGCTTTAAGAGAATGACACTTCCAACCCTCAAACCTTAAAGGAATAACATAACACACCTCTTACAAAATGAAACTCATAATAACCCTTAAGTTTAATATTCTCAAAAGAATCTTTAAACTTTCAACATTTGTATTTTAACCCTAATTGAATTATAATACTCTTTATAATTCAAGGTTACTCCAAATACAAATACTCTCTAAATCTTTTTAAAATAATAACAAAATTTAGGATGTTACAGACAAGTTGATGTAAATTGACTCTTGTTATTATTTTTACTCGTTAAGAATGTTTATGTAATGGATATTAGATGCGTAAACCATTTTATTTCAGGTTTAAATTTTCCCTGATTTTTAGGGTGTTACATCACTTGACTAAATATATGGTTTGGGTTGATGTCTCAATAGACTAGAAAATTTTCCCTGATTTTTAGGGTGTTACAATACTCCCCAACTTGAAAATGATTTCGTCCTCGAAATCAAAGCTAGGTAAACAAATAAGGATATCTAACCTTCATATCCTCTTTCGACTCTAAAGTTACATTAGCACCTCGATGATGTAATACCACATCCTTAGGTCACAACTTCTTAACCGATCTTTTTATAATCCCTAACAGTTCCTCCAAACAACTACTCTTACTATCCACACTCACTTTAGTAAGTGAAATACCAACATGAAATATTTTGTGTATCCTTTCACTTCAAGCCTTACATACTTTAATCACATATAAAAGTCCAGAAAGAACAAGGATTCATCCATTACACATAGCTACAGTCTAAAAGAAAAGTTTCTCCAAGATCATCAGCCAAAACCTTTAGCCAAGTCCTCGTAAAGTACTTAGCACCAAGAACTACCACGAGCTCCTAATTTTCCAACACAATCGACCCACTCATTGCATTTCTTTACATCCATGGAATACTCTAACATTCTCGACTAAAATTCATAACGAAGCACCACAGCTTAACGGTTACAGTATCCTTTTCGACAATCAAGTGAAGTATGAAAACTCTCCTAAAAAGTCCAATGGGATCGAGAAGAACAAAGATTCTCCTTTCATCCCGTCACCAACCACAACTCAACCTCCAGATTTCAAAATAGCATTAACGTATATTGCCTGAAAACCCACATACTTCAATCAAGTATACTCACCATTTGAATACTTCAATATTACAACAAACCATCATTACATCTATGACTTACACGTTCCTTCGGTATAAAGTGCTACTACTTTTTCACACCATTATCGCACCACGCGACTACATTGCAACCAAGCACTATTGTGTTGTATATCAAAGGTGATATTTCCATTGAACCTGTAGTATGACTACATTCTTAGGTCCGATCTTTCTATCATTGCTTCCCCATGTTAGTGTGGAGTACTACTCTCCAAACATTACTTATCTCTTTCTCCCAACTTTTCCACATACCGATAACATATTCCTATTACCAAATAGTTGCACCAAAATTCTAACTTAAGGCATTCAATCAAGTCATCTTGAAACGACACCACCGTTCGGAGTTACTACATATTCTTTGATCTTTCAACTAATACTTTCTCAGACAATTCTTTCACACATAAGAAGCAACTCACCTTCCTTAAGGATTTTGCATCTACTACACCACATCTTGACTAACAAACCCATCATTTTCTTTAAATTTCCAATGATTTAAAAAACATACTTACTTAGCGACTCACACAACCAAAAACACTATAGAGAAACACCTACTACCGCTCCGACATTCTATTCCGATATTTGCCATATCACCATGCCATCTTACAATTCACATGTTCCAACAACTTTATTGACAAATAATACACTTCATCCGAAATCCCCGAAAAGACTTCCATCTGATGCTTCTTCTTTCTAACATCACATTACATACTGGTTGACACATTTATCTTGACAATTGATGTCGCTACTCGTCCGTACATTCTCTACCCATAACATATCACAGCAGACCAGGTCTCTCATGGTCATTAGTACACAATTCAAATCTACTTTCATTTTCTTCCACATAAATAACCGAGTCTATTTCGCTACTTAATCCCTCCCCAACCATAGTTGAACCACAACTCACGAGTTTCTAATTAACTCAAACTTACTCGTTTCTTGCTAACTCTTTGTGGTTCCAAACTATTAATTAGACAGGGCACATTCCCTCACAGATCGACATAATCTATATGCTCACTTCATTCGTGCCTAATACTTCATTCCTTACAAACCATCCACCTCGTAAGTAAAGCGCTTATCTAAAACAATAGTCTTTCACTATCCAAACACCCCTACAAGGTGATCCTTCAACTTTTAATCTTCTGATTCAAAACTTAACATTCATACATGACCTCAAAAGAATAATCAATGCATTCACTTCATGTAAACTTCAATTATAATACAATTCATGCAATTCCAACCCCAAGCCTACATCGAGCTTATTAAACCGGGCGAATGCCCTCGAGACTCAACCGAGTCCAAAACCGAGCCATCTGCTCAAAGGATCTAATGATCATTTATCAACATCAACTTATGCAATTAAAATACATCTAATTCACATCCTGCAACACACGCTCCGAGGCGTGATAATCTCACAACCCCTTCATTGCTACCTTCCCAATGAAGTCAATTCATATATGTATCTATATGTACACGTATATGCAACTCTTTTATACTCAACAATGTATATAGCTCACCAAGGTTCATTAGTCCCAAAGGTACTAAGGATACAAGATCATCAAACGGTCCTCACACATAAGACCAATATTTAAACCGGTACTTATTTAAATAAAATGAAATTAAGCACATAACACATCATAATTATTGCATAACCACAATAACTCTAAAAGCGTATTTTGTCCACATAGCTTTCACTTATGCAATAAATTAACCAAAACCTCTTTCACTCGTGATTTATTTGTCAATCACTAAAAATCCCCAAATGTGGTTGAATGTATACCATCCGACGCCCCCAGTCCACCGTACACGATATTATCCGCTTTGCGCATACCCTCTGCATAACAGCATGCCGGTACCGCTCACGGTTTTGTTCCTGCCCGCACAGGCATACGCGGGACGCACCCAGACCGCACCAAGTGACAGGCAAAAGGCCTCATACACCTTACACAACTGCCGACTTCAACGTCAATAGTCGTCCTGTCGACACTTCATTAACCTATTCCTCAACGAGGGTCCCTAACTGAACCTAATCCTTCCAACATATCATAATCCAATTCTTATCCCATTGTCTTCATCTCATACTTACACGTGCAACGTTAATATCACAAGATCACCTTAAAATTCTTATTTGACGTCGAGGATATTTCATTCCTACTTCACCATACTACTTAACACAAGTTGCTAATACCAACACATTGACGACTTCTATTCCTCCCTTTTTCTCTTCTTGAACTCTCTTGTATACTTTCCAGTTACCTAAAGTCTTTTGGCTCTTAGGTTCAGGAAATAAACAATATCAAAATAGTCTTACCAATTGGTACACGTTCAACTAACGAAATAAGTAGATAATATTTAATTTATCCTACTTTCACTTAGAAATCTACAAAGATCAAAATCTTTCATTTGTTAGATCGATTTACAAAGCATATTCCCAAACGTAATAACTGGTATAGCTAACTTTTAACAAAAGATTGTAGTGCAAAAGACCAGTTAGTACTACCATTACATAATACACATACTTATATATTGTTAACAAGGAATGCTTCATAATCTGCACCTACTCATTCCTTAACATCTTCCATCATTTTGTGAAATATTCAACCCGCATCACGTTCTCCATTATACGTGACTCCATAGTGGATTCCGTTCTATGCGTTTGACTTTCCAATCCACCTATTAGAGGTTGTCTCGGCGGACTTTCATGGGTCCCGCCAGTTCCAGGTTGTTCTTCCAACCCCCAATCATTTACTGTTTTATCCTCCGAAGAATTTGAAGACCTTGTTGGTGTATTCACCATTGTTCTAATATAACACAAAGAGACAACCATAAAAATGGTTACACACATCTTAGACATACGAAACATACTTTACCAATCATTAGTCACTGTAACAATTTATAAACAAGTATACTCGTGTAGTAATATATTCATAATAACAGTAGCTAATTGAGATTGTGAACATACTACACATGAGAATCCTCGTTACCAACGTTACAGTACTAATTTCACGTATTTCCGTCAATTCTAAGACTATCCCGTCTTAGTACTTCTACCCATATCTCACGAATCATTACTTAATTCATCTCAACTTAAGTCTGGGTATCTCATCATCATACATAGTTCGCTTAAACTAATGCTCTGATACCAATTTGTAACACCCTAAAAATCAGGGCTAATTTAAACCT
Source organism: Saussurea involucrata (assembly GCA_033807775.1). Lineage (NCBI taxonomy): Eukaryota > Viridiplantae > Streptophyta > Magnoliopsida > Asterales > Asteraceae > Saussurea > Saussurea involucrata. Next base: position 171,982,939 of record CM066321.1, read on the forward strand.
CAATTTATAGCAAGATTTAAACATAAACTTTCTAAACTTTATACATAAGCAAAGATTCAACCTTGAGGATCATATTTACATATATAGAATTCTTCAAATAACCTATTAATCTAATCATGTCACTATAATCAGATTAACTAGGTTATCTAAGTAATCTATCCAAAACCTCAATATTCAATAATCTTCTTTGCTAATCCAAAAGCTCTCGTCCCACATCCCTTTATTTTCCCGAGCTAGTACCTGATAAGAAAACATCATTTGAAACGATTAGGCTAACGCCTAGTGAGAACATTCAGTTTCAAAATAATATTTGTACAAATCAATGTAAACAAGGCATAACAAACCTGGTTTACCCTTTTTCTTACCACATGCGAAACCATCCTTTGATAACGGGTTAAACCCGATTCCATGACTACGATCTGACATTACATCAATCATTTCTCATGGTCCAGAGCCACACTACGAATCCTCACAGATTCTAGATTAATGCTCTTATCCAATAAATCGCAATAACACATGCCCATTTATTGGAAAGGAAGTAGAGATTACAATTACTTATGTCAATCCCTTTTTCTTCCTTAGAAATCGGGAATTACGTTTAACATGATTTCTCACACACATCGGAATAACGATTAATCTTCATCTATTCCACGTGTACATAACAACTAGTGTCTATGGATCCATATCACCTATTTGTATTCGTGCAGGTTCTTGCTTAATTATAAATCATTTTCAACAATGAGTTTAAGCAAAACCATTAATTTAAAGTAATCAATTTTACTTTATAAAATCATCCCAAAACAGTTCATTTATAAAAATACACCTTACCATACTTTAAAACATTATAAAAAGGTAAGGTAAGAATGAACTCACCTGATAGTAGACGCGTCACTCTTACTTTGCTTTCTTAAAATGTATAAGTTTCCGTCACCAACTTCACAAAGATCTTAAATACCCAATTACAGATTGTACTGGTATTAAACTACTGTACAGAACCCTTAAATATTAAGAATCTTAATTACCCAAAATTCTCGTCTCTTATCGCAACCAACTAGCTGCGATAACCTTTGTCGCATCCCACTATTGCGACAACTCCCACTAGTCGCAACCAACTATTGCGACATAACACCTTGTCGCAACCTACTGTTGCGATACATCATCATATCGCAATCAACTGTTGCGATATTACTTTCTTGTCGCAACCAACTGTTGCGATACTATTGAGCTTGTCGCAACCCAAAGCTTGCGATACTCATAACTATCGCAACTATCATAACTGTCGCAACTAACTAAGTTCATAAATATCTCAACTAACTGAAAAACACAATAATCCAGAAATCTATAGATTTAAGCCATGTTTGTTTCTGTAAACATGCAGATATGTCTAATACTACTAATAGAACATAAACATAACCTCAGTTTTCTCATTCTTTCCAAAAATATCAAAACCCATTTTAAACCCATCTAAAACTTCAAACTACATAAAGAGAGGAGATTTATGTAAGAAAATACCTTTGATTTCTTTAGCTTGACTCCTAAAACTCCAACTGAAATCACTTGTTCTTCTTCTTTAACTTTCTTCTCGGCTTTCTCTCTATCTCTTTCTCTCTTTCTAATTTCGAACACTACACACACACATACACTAATGACATATATAAGATAATATCTTTTATCTCTTATGAAGAGGCCACCTAGCTGATTTTTAGAAAGTGAGGCGTTGATTGTAAATAATTTAATCACAATTACCCAACAGCCCCTCCATCTATTTATACTTGGCAAGATTTACCCTTAAACTTCTCAATTAAAATTAAAGCTTACCCCTTAACTTATAACTTCGTAAAATAAATAACGTAACTTATTAAAGGTTAAACTCTAAAATTAATCCATTACTATACAATTCATAACTTATCAAATAATTATACTCAATTTATTTAATAAACCCAAACATTATCTTTTATGAAAATCGAGATGTTACATTGAGTTTGACCTTTTGAAGTGTTTAACTTTATAAACTTTGTAAAACACCACATTTTGGAATATTTTTGGATATTTTGATGTGTAGAAATCATATATATGTCCTTAAATGATTTATTGCTCAAATGGAGTCTATTCACTGGTTTAAGCATGCTGGTGTAATTGATTTTATAAACCAATTGGAAAAATGCACATTTTCGTGTCATGAGTCATTTTGAGAATTATAAGAGTATGAGTCCATTTGGAGAAACCATTTGTTCTAACCCGTGATGAGTTTTGGGCTAATGATGATTTTGTGGTATATGTTTACCTAAGCGATGCTTAAATGCATTTTATATTTTGAGGACCGTTAATTACGGGTCTAATGAGTTTTGAGTATTTTGCTCGGTTTTGACTTTAAATGAGTCTTTGGGGACATCTTGTCCGATTTTGATGGCTCAATGTGGAGTCCTATTAATGGTTTGCATTTATTGCAACTTATTGCATATTATTGATATTTACATGCTCGAGTGCTTTAGTCATTCCGGGATAGGCATGTAATTGTAGACTGTCTTGCATTGGATCCATAGGCACGTAAGTTAGTCTTTATTTGATGGTCTACTGGGTGTTGCGGGACTTGACCGGGCCCCATGTTTATGACCTTTACCTTTTAAGGGTACACTAGGAGGGTTAAGTCCGGTTGAGTTATCATGATTGATGGGCGTTTATGACCTTCGCCATGTCGGGGAAATGCCATGGTTGTAACCCCGCTTGTGCCGAGCCTTTGGTGGTATTCATGGTAATATCCGCTAAGGTTAGCTGTCTCTTTGGGTGTGTCTTGAAAGGAGTCGTAGGGACACTTGGGCTTTCATGTCGTGAAGTGTCATACGATTAAAGTTGTATGAGTGGCATACTTGTGTGTTCCTCCACTCTCAATGGATACGGGTCTCCCCTGTTGTCGGCCAACACTATTTCGGATATTAATGTCCTTACTTTATTATCGTTGGCCGTGTGCGTTTGACTGCAAATGATGACTTTAATATTGGAATTCCCTCTACGTATTTTAAAGTTTGAATGAAGCATGTCACTCCCATATTTATGGTATTTGAATTTCATACTATTTTATGCTCGTGTGAGTGTTGGGTTTCGTACCATGTTTTCGGTGATGTATTAAACTTATATAGATTGTTCTTCCGTGATTTATGGGTTGAGTATTATGGCATCACTCGTATGTGATGGTTTTGCATAATATAGATTTATCCACGTTTGTGTGAGTTGGGATTGGAATTCATTTTGGGAAAACGCTAAATACATTTTGGGAACTTTCCTCATAGATTCCGTGTGCGTTGGAAAATGAGTCGTTTACATCCTTATCCTAAACTCCTTTGGAAATCATTATTTTAGTTGCAATCTTTCATTCAACAAATTATTTAAATCATGTTGTAAACTCTTGAACTCACTAGGCGTTAGCCTAACCTTTTTATTTGTCGGCATGTGCAACAGGTTCAGGTTGAGAGTAGTTCTAGTGATACTGCGAAGAGCTGAGTGCTAGTAGTGTGCTCGAGAAGTGAACTGATTAAGTGAAGTCTCCGCATTTATTTTTGGGAATAGCAATTTGTACTTAAATTAAGTGATACCAGTTATGGATTTAGTCCTTGTATTAAGACTTGGGTTATGAATTGTTTAGAGTTAATCATGGATTTTAATTTGCGGCATTTCCCGTATTGGCTTATAGGAAGAAATTCTATTATTTTGGATGTATTATCGAAAATTTTATTTAGTTGCTCTTTCCAATTTCGAGGGTGTTACATTACATCTTGAGTGAGTTTTGGATTTGAGTCCATAGCTGAGAAATGATTTTCATTGGAAACTTTCCTCACGGAAATTGTGTGCGTTTGGAAAATGGGTTGTCGGTGTATTTTATACAAATCTCTTTTCGGAAATCATGATTTACATAGAACCCTTTTGTTTAACAAATTATTTAATCATGATGTAAACTCTTGAACTCACTAGGCGTTAGCTTAACCTTTTTATTTGTCAGCATGTGCAACAGGTTCAGGTTGGAAATAGCTTTAGCAACACTGTGAAGTGATGAGTGCTAGTAGGGTGCACGAGAAGTGAATTGCTTAGTGAAGCCTTCCGCACTTATTTTGGGATTAGCAACTTGTTCTTGTGTTAACTAACACCCGACTTTATTGGTCACATAGTATGACTTGAGTCATTAATTGTGGAAGTTGTTATGTTTTAATTTTGAGATATTACCAAGGATGATTTGTAGAAAGGATTTTTATCTTCATTGGTTATTTTATTGAAATTTTAGTTAGTTTTCAAATTTGAGGGTGTTACATCTCTGTTCCTACTTGCCAAATTTCGAAACTTTGTAAATGATGAAGGTGATATATATATATATATATATATGTTAGGTTTTGTGAATAAATTGGCTTACTTGTGGATGAAAATCATTAACAATCTCCAAGAAAATCCTCTTCCATTGCTTGCTAGATTTATACACAATAGAGTTGTTGCAGTTGTAACTAATGAACACCCTAAAATTCTTCCCTATCCGTAGGTTAACATACCTCCTGAAGAAGAAAACAAATTCCATTATGCTCTTATATGTTTATATGCTTCTTATTTGAATACATTCTTTTGATTTCCAGTAGAATAATATTGTAACCATGGAAGAGAACATTGTACAAAAGTATAAAAAAATTACAATAATTCCTACTTGCTACAAATCATCATTTCCTTGCTTTGGTATCCCTATTTAGGGGCACATTTGTTCTTTTTTAATCGCATAATTCTATTTAAAGCACTTTCAGAAAAATTTTGAAGCGAGAAAATAGTTTTGGTTTTCATCATATGATACAATTGATCATATCACATGGGTACTTTAGTAATATACTCATATTTCCTGTCTCCCTGATTTTTGTTCCATCTATTTTTGGTGGAACGAAAAACTTCAGTCTTCTCCTATTCAACATATCCAAACGGTAAGAACATTTTATATTTTAAGGGCGTTTTTTGGCTTTTTGTCATATGTATCCGAAATATCAAAATCGGCACTATATGAACATATACATGATTGAAGTTTGTATCACAAACATGTAGAATACACTCATAAAAATGAATAAGTAAATAAAATAAGTTTACTCAAGCTTTCAATATCATAATATACCTACTAAACGATTTTCAACTAAGGTTGAGCCTTGAAAACCCTTTTGCCGAACTGAGACCGACACCGAACTGAACCTGAACCGGTACCATGTAATCGGTCCGATTATCGGTTCCAAGTTTACGACAAATTTGGTATTCAGCACCGGTATTTTCTCGAAAAAAAATTGAACCCGAACCGGAATATTAAGGTACATTGACCTTTTAAATTCCCAATCTATGCATATCATCTCTTAAACTAACTACATATTTTCTTAATCAAGATATCATCTTCATAAGTATCCAATTTTCTCCAATTTTTTTATAACCATAAAAAAATTGGCCCCAACATACACCATCAAAAACATCGAAAATCAAAGATATGAAAATTTATTTTGTTAAGCTTTTGATTATTTTGGACCGGTTTTGATACACATTTGAAACATTGTGAGGATATTTTGATTTGCGATTGGTTTTGATACACATTTGATACATTTTCATATTTTCGGTTCAAGTGGTTCGAGTACCAATTTTCTCGTTCGAAAACCGAAACTGAAATTGAAACCAAAACGATACTGAATTGGTGCATATGGTTTGGTTTCCAGACCTACTTTTTAGTTTCAAAAAAATTTGGTACCAACCAGTTCGATATCGGTCCAGTCCCGAGCTCACCCCTGACACAAATGCAAATAGTAAGTAAATATTTGTAATAAACGAAATCAAGGGACTAAAAATGTAATTAAAATTATACTTTAATAACCTCCTTAGAGCATCTCCAATCATACGATAAATCTCCAAATTTGCCGTTTTAAACACTCCAACCGGCCGGTAAACCTGAGAACTTTTTGTCGGATTGTGATTTCACACTGCAAATATGCAGTGTGGTTTTTTACACGGCAAACATGCTGGTCCACCATTAGACTAATAAAAAATTAATTTAATTATCTAACTTATACATAGTTCATCAATTAATAACTATTAATTCATCTAATATTTATTTTCAAGCACAATAAATTAGTTGAATTAATCTAAAAATAATTATGTAAAATTTATTAATGGGAAAATTAATTAAAATACCCAAAGTTTGACCAATTGTTACCAAAATACCCAAAAAAAATTCATTTTGCAAAAATACCCAAAATACCCGCGATCGCGGGCTAGGGCTGACGTGGCACGTATTTTGGCCCCAAATGCCCCGCGAAGCCCCTTAACTTTGGCCGCGGTGCACTTTTGGTCCCTGCCCGCGATCGCAGCCCGCGATGGCCCGAAATTTTACACTTTTGGTCCCTGAAATTTACACTTTCAGCCCCTGAAAATTTACACTTTCAGCCCCTGTACTTAGACGAATCTTGCATGCTTTTACTGTTTTTTTCCACAATTATTGTACTTTGAAGACCGATTTGTGGTTGAAATTCATTTGCATGTTTGAGATTTCATCCATAAATATCAGTAGTATGCAATTCACAATTCACACTTCCTCTTGCTTTCTTTCTTGATTTGTCTCTTTCTTTCTTTCTTTGAATTGCTTTCTCTCTTGATTTCTCTTCTCTCATTTCATCCACAAATGGCATCGTCATCAAACCCTAAGTCTACTCCTGAAAAAATGCCACCTCAAATCGAGGTCGCCATAGCAAAAAAGGAAAAGGAGATAGATTAACTAACAGAAGAGTGGAAAAAAATGATGGACAGGAAGGCAGTCCATTTGAGAAAGATCGAAGAGGAAGACAGGGAGATCAAAAGGATGAAAGGGGATATAAAAGCTCGGGAGGCTCGTGTTCGTCGAGAACAAGAAGCAATTCACCATATTCTGCAAGACTTCGCAATTATTCAAGCGAAGGTAAACGAGAAGCAAGCTTGGATTGATGAAACTAAATCAATTTTTAAGTAGGTGGTGGTTATATTTTTTTTTTTGTATTTTTTTTACTGTGTTGTTATTTGTATTTTTTTTACTGTGTTGTTGTTTTGTATTTTTTGTTGTTGTTAATTTCTCTAAAAAGTAGTTTTTAAGCCGCTGAACCACGGTTAGGTTGGATACATCATGCAAGGTCAAGTCAGAGGTTACCTCATTCGTGGGCCTACTCCTCTTGTAGAATATATGACAACCCTCAACTCATTTGCTAAAGTGTGTGCGGGTTGTGGTACACAATGGCCATACGTGGTTGCAAAAGCAGAAGTCGTTGAAGAAGGGTCATAAAGATTGAAGATGAAGAGCTTGTTGGATGGAATACAAACTAGCTGTGTTATCAATGTTCATTTAGAAGCATATGTATGTGTGTGTATATATATAATATGAAATGGGGTTTTGACAAGTTGGTATCACTGGACTCATTTAAGAATTGTGAAAATGGGTATTTGACGAATGATGATTCATGTGTGTTTGGAGCTGAAGTGTTTTAAACACACATGAATCATCATTCGTCAAATACCCATTTTCACAATTCTTAAATGAGTCCAGTGATACCAACTTGTCAAAACCCCATTTATAAACAATTCTACCTTCTCCTATTGCCATTCACGATATCTATAAACACATTCAAATAATAATAATTTAAAACGATTTAATGAATTAGTTAATATATGATTATTATGTTAATGCGATAGGAGTGTAAAACAAAATTGAAAAAAAATATGAGATGTACCATAAATTAAATAATTAACTATAATGGTGTAATTTGTTAAAATTAAAACGTATCTAATATGAATATATAAACAGACATGTGTACTCAGAGTTAACATTCACTGCCATGGATGCAAGAACAAGGTCAAGAAAATACTAAGAAAAATTGAAGGTCTCCTATTTTCTTTATGTGTGTAAATATATAATACGAATATATATATATATATATCATTTACAAACTAGCTGTGTTATCAATGTTCATTTAGAAGCATATGTATGTGTGTATATATATCATTTACAAATCAGTGTTTAGATCAACAGTATCATAAGGGTTTGTTCCATATGGTTCAAGCTGTGACGGGCCCGGGGTGTGACTGACAGAATGTCTCCTTGGCACGGTTGAAGGGGCGGGATTTGGACACTCTCCACGAGTGTGTCCTACGCATTGGCACCGAGTACATCTTCGTTGTATCGAACTTTCACCACGTGATGGACGTCGGTCGTTCTTTCTCGGTCTCGCGGCCCTGTTCTTATCCATTAAAGGTGGATAGCATGGTGGAAGTGGGTCGGGTGGATACACCCATGCTGTAGGGGGTCCAGCTGGGTTTATTACCTCCACGTATGTTTTCCGGTAATATTCGGACGTGAAGAAAGGTACAGCCAAGTCGCTGCAATCTGTACGACCCATATATGTTGCTGCAGCGATGGCATGGCCGCACGGTAACCCAGATTTATCCCATTCGCGACACGAACAAAGGTGGTCTTCCATATTCACAATCGCGTGAATATAGTCATCATGCACCTCGTACTTCCCATACCCGATTGCTCTTACCGGCCATGTCGCCGCACGACGCGCCCTGTACTGAACGATATTCTCCGCCGTTGGTGCGAGTGCATTTTGTATCTTAGCTCCTTTTAGGCGTCGAATTTGGTACCACTCTTGTTGAAAGGCCCGAAAGTAGTCCATAAGATTAACAATCGGACATCTACACGCAAAACGGGAGAGTGCATTCACAGACTCTGCACTATTCGAGGTCAGAATGTCATACCGTTGTCCAGGAAAATGGGCCGCGGACCACCTCTCCGGTCCAGCATCGTCAAAGACTTTGGCTGCTTCCTTGACACTGTATCGTAGCATATTCATGTACTTGTTAAACTCCCGATCCGTATATGCTCTGCATGCCGCCCAATAGACATCCTTGTAGGTGGTAATACGTTTGTCCTTGGATTTGGCGTTCATCTCCAAATGTCGACAGCATATGGCGTGAGGGGCGTTTGGGTACATGGCAGAGATTGCGGCGCTTATGGAAGGAGCCCTGTCAGACATAAACACCAACCCTTGCGGGTCTCCGATAGCTTGTCTCAACATGGACAGAAACCAAGTCCACTCGTCCCCGGTTTCGGACTTGCCTACGCCGAAAGCCACTGGAACGATGGAGTTATCCCCGTCCATGGCAACCGCCAGGAACATCATACCCAAGTAACGGCCCTTTAAATGGGCTGCGTCTATTATCAGGACACGACGTAGATTTTCCAGAAATGTGCGGATCTGCAAAAACATAGGTTAAAATGTTATAGTTTATAATGTGTAAATGTTATAGTTTATAATGTGTAAACATATGACGTGTTAAAATACGTATCGCGGGTCCAAGGGCCACGAAGCACATCTTAAACCGTCCACGTGAATCGGTTCGTAGCTGCGTGACAGTACCAGGGTTCTGCATCTGAAAATTATATAAATATGTCGGGAGTCGTTCATACGACTCCTCGAACGTGCCTCTCACCATAAACAGTGCATGGCAGCACGCACGCCACGCTTGGTGGTAATCAATCGTGACGCCGAACTGCCGGTGAACGTCGTGGACGATGTCCTTTGGACGCAATGACCTGCTAACATCAAGAAATTTGTTTTTCAGGATCGCACCCAAAGTCTTTTTGCCGGCTTGTTTGTGGTGGGGATTAAGTTGCGTCCTCGTACAAGTGTGTACGTCGTGCAACTTTCTAATCATTATCGCCCCTCCTTTGGGACCCGTGTGAATCGCGTACAACCTCCACTCACACTTTTCTCTAGCACATTCAACTACGTATTTGATTTTGTCAGATGCCCGCACGCGACTTTGGAAACCCTCTTCCAAGAACTTGAGTCCGATCTGACTTGCTAAGAGATCCTTCGAATCGAATATCTGACCTGCTGTTAAACTTTCGCTACGAATATAAGGTGTAGGTTCGTAGCTTTGTGTCTGGGTATGGGAGTCTGGAAGAATAGGGGGCATATCAAAAAAGTCATTTATCTGACTACATGATTTTCTACTAGGGGTATATTCTTCGTGATCATCATTATCGGTGTCTGATCTGTCTATTTCAGAATTACCCGTTCTGAAAACGTGGGTTTCGTCATCAGCAACTCCAGCAGTACGCCATTCATGTGGTTGTGGTGATGGTGGTGGTGGTTGTTGTTGTTGAGAATCAGGCTGCTCTATTTGGAGGTCTTCGTCGTCGTCACCCTCCTCGTCACCGTCGTCGTCACCGTCGGATACGTCGGGATACACAAAGAGTAATGGGGGTCTTTCTGAATCGACTGCAAGGTGCAGAAAAGTAGAGATATCCCCATCGTTGGATAAATCCACAAATGACCCATCGCCATTTTTAAACACTAACTTGCAAATATCAGAAGAGTTGATTCCACATTTTTGAATGGCGTATGCAACAAACTTCTGATAAGTATAGTTTACTGACACTTTTACACCGTGCTTAGATTTATAAGCAAAATTCCACTCATTGTTATCTTGCACCCATTCACCATCAAAACAGAAATATAGCTTAGCTTTTGCAACAGATGAACTCATTTTTTCAGTAGTATCTCAAACACAAAATATTGCAGAAAGAAATATTGCAACAATGAAATCGTTGTGTGAGAATTATGGCTTGAATTTTACGTCTATTTATGAATGAAACAACCAACATATCAGAAAACCAATCTCTCATTTCATCCACAAACTGATATTCCAAAAACATTGATTTAACATTGATTGAAACATGCAATTGAATTTCAACCACAAATCGGTCTTTAAATTGCAATAATTGTGGAAAAAAACAGTAAAAGCATCAAGATTCGTCTAAGTATAGGGGCTGAAAGTGTAAATTTTCAGGGACCAAAAGTTGAAAATTTCAGGGACCAAAACTGTAAATTTTGGCCCATCGCGGGCTGCGATCGCGGGCAGGGACCAAAAGTGCACCGCGGCCAAAGTTTAGGGGCTTCGCGGGGCATTTGTGCCCAAAATACGTGCCACGTCAGCGTATCCCGCGATCGCGGGACCCCATCGCGGGTATTTTGGGTATTTTTGCAAAATTGAAAATTTTTAGGGTATTTTGGTAACAGTTGGTTTGACTTTGGGTATTTTAATTAATTTCCCTTTATTAATTGAAACTTGTTGTTTTTTTCTAACTAGTTTTCATTAACAAATAAAATTGTACAAATTAGTTCTAATTAGTATTATAATGTTTATCTACAAATTATAATTATTTATATATAAGAATGGTTTGATAATATATAAAATATCGGTCTATATAAAATAAATTAATTAATGATTATTTATTATTATATTTAAAAATTATAATTATTGTTATTAAAAATAGTTAATAGTAAATAAAATAAGTTATTTTAACGTAGGGTCTATAAATTTGTTGTTTTTTTTAGAGTATGGTTGAAATTGAGGTTTTTTTTGTATTGTTGGACCCACCAAAATTGGTGTTTTTGGTGCTAAAAATGGTGCCAGGTTGGAGATGCTCTTACCAAAACAAAACGCTTTATTTGAATCAAAGGATCACCATCCGATTGCATTCGATTCTCAGAGCAAGGATTGCTTTCCAAATCACACAAGGTTTCTGTCAATCCATCTCCACCGTTCAATCAAACCCTTGATCATATTCCCTGCTGATTCTTCGCCTGAATTCAACGCAAAAAACACCATATAAACCCTCTCTCCTCGCTCTATTTATGCGTTTCAAACGGAATTGGAACAGAGACACCAGAAACAACAACCATGGCGGCAACTGTAACAAACGCGTGGGGCAAACCTGGGGCATGGGCTTTGGACTCTGAAGAACACGAAGACGAACTTAATCAAGAAAAACCGCCAACACCGACCACCGGAAACACCGATTTTCCAGATTTGATGACGGCTGCAGCCACCAAAACGAAGAAGAAGAAAGGTAAGCCCTTATCTCTAGGTGAATTCGTAACTGGCTCGACCACTAAGCCCAAAACTCAGACTTACCAAGCCGCCAAGGGTTTAACGACTGAGGATATGATGATGCTTCCGACCGGTCCACGTGAACGAACGGCTGAGGAGTTGGACCGGAGTAGGTTAGGCGGCGGTTTCAGATCTTACGGTGATCGGAACAGCGATTCATCGAATTCTCGGTGGGGTTCCAATAGGAGCACCGGCGGTGGTGATGAAGGTCGTAAATCGAGTAGGGAACCGTTAGGTTTCTCGCGTGCCGATGAAACTGATGATTGGGGAGCGCAGAAGAAATCAGCCGTTGCCGGCGGCGGCGGCGGATTTGATCGGAAGGAGAGAGGAAGTGGAGTAGGGTTTTTCGAGGGCTCACATTCTCGTGCTGATGATTCTGATCGATGGATATCCAATAAAACCTACACTCCACCTGAGGGACGAAGGAATGTTAGATCTGAATCCATCAGCGGTGCTGATTCATCTGATAATTGGGGAAAAAAGAAAGAAGAGGAATTCCGGCGATTCAGTGGTGGTGGTGGAGCGTTTGATAGTTTAAGGGAAAGGAGAAGCGGTAACGAGCTTAATGATTCAGACAATTGGGGACGAAAGAGGGAAGAAGGCATTGGTGGTGGAAATATGAACAGACCTAAGCTTAATTTGCAACCTAGGAAGCTGCCGGTGGTGGACAATGGCGGTGATACGTCGGAACTGAAGCCAAATAAGGGGTCGAATTCGAACCCATTTGGTGATGCTCGCCCTAGAGAACAGGTGTTGAAGGAAAAGGGGAAAGATTGGAGGGAGATTGATGAAAAACTTGAGTCAATGAAGATGAAGGAAGCTGGTTCAGGGGATGGGCCAAAAAGGGGGTTTAGAACTGCTGCAGCCATTGAAGATCATTCTGAAAAAAGTTGGAGAAAGGATGTTTCTCCTTCGAGGTTTGGATCTTGATTTTGATTGTTTATAAATGCTCTATTTGCTGGTTTGAAATCCATGATTACCTGTTTTAGTTCTTGATTTTGAAATGCATTATGATTGTAGTTATGGATATCTGATAAATTCAGGTTTTGGTAAAAATATATTAGTATAAACTTCCTTAAATGGACATTGTCATCACTACAGAAGATTAATCGCATTGATTTCGGTTCACAAGATTCGCCTATTTAAAAAAAGGCTACTTTTCTCGTTTTAACGATTGCTTGACAAGATTCGGTTATTCTGTGTCTTGATGTGTAGTGCTGAGAATAGCGAGAACGCGAATGCCGAAGAACCGGAAGGTGAAGAGGCACAGGTTTGATGAAAATAGGGGAAATAAGGAATGAGAAGTTTAAGATGATGATAAAAGTTGTAATCTTTTGGGTCTTTTTTTTGGGATTATTTCCACTGTTTGCTGGTGCAAAATTTTGGTAGATTTGAGAGGTAGAGGGAGTTTTGTAGGGTGGTATGATACTTATAATTATCTTGGTTTCTTTTGTGATCTCAGATTTGGTGGTCTTTTTATTTATTTATTTATAATAAAAGGGTATGTAATTGAAAGAAGTTTAGGTGATTTTGGATGGTGGGTGTTTTATGTTTGAACTTTTGGAATGATGTATTAAAAACGTTTGTAGATGTTGATGTATCTGATCTAAAACACAATCGTTTTTTTGTAGATTTTAGGAAGTGGAAAAACAAGCTCGAAAGAAGTCTAACCTCTGAATCGTTCAGAGGTGAATCTTCTTTGGCAAAAATAAAATTGTATCTTAATGGTTCCAACACCCTCTTAATGATTTAGCATCTTGGGCAACCCTTAACCATTCAGCACCCTGGTTTCATTCTAAACAAATATCAAACAACCATATTAATTTTGCATTATATCACAAAAGTCTCTTAACCATTATTCTGACCTCTTTATCATTCTGTACTAAATCCAGTTACCTGCGCTTATGCGACTTATTCCATGACCCATGCTTTCATTTGTTTATTTTGTTTTGTAGTTTTAGTTTAAGATTAATATTAGGTTTGGATTTCGAACTCCATTAGATTATGATCTGGTATCTTTTTCTTATTATTTTTAGACTATAACTAGAGTCTATTCTATCTTTATTATTGATTAATGGATTAGGATTAAACTTTTGAGAGTTTTATCTCTATACTTTTAAAAAAAATTATTTTATTTTCTCAAACTTGTTATCTTTTTGGGTTTAGATGATTGTTGATCATTTTGCGTTTTTCTATCGCGTTAGATGTATGTGAATGGCGAAGAATATCCTTAACTGGTTATGAAGGATTGTCAGTTCTAACTAATCACGAACATGTTTGGACAGTCAAACTCAACCTATTTTTAAAATTTCTTTGGTTAATTGGTTATGGACCGGTTAGGCGGTTACATAGTCAAAATCGATTTTATGTAAAAACATTTTTGTTGAATAAAAACCCATCGTACTAATAGAAAATGGTTGCATACATATTTTTAACCCAAAAAACCTAATAGTAACCGGCTAGGAAGATTTTGAAGTAAAAACAAAACCTAAATCAATTTTTTCATTTCGAAAATCATATGACATTCAAAATTTGCACCCACAAGCTACGTCTCGCCACCCATCGTAGTCCGTTCATACCACCCATCACCCCTATTGGCCCTTACCCTCGATCTCCTTTTTTTGATTTGCTTTTTGTCTTTCAATTCTCTCCACAACAATTTAATTGAGTACATATAGATAGATAAAAGAAGAGTGAAAAAAAAACAACCAAAAAGAGGGTGGTCGATTAAAACCATTATAAACACCCACAAGTATATTTTTTTGGATTAAAAGTATGTAAATAACCAATTTTTAAAAGTTCAATAATTTATTTATAAAAATCGTTTGAATATTAATCATTAAAAAGAAAGGGGAAAACTAATGACATCCCTGTACATTGCTAATGACACCCCTATATAATGAATTCCTTCTCTCACACACATCAACATCAAAGTCCTATTTTTACATTTTCAATACATGAAATAACTTGATTATGACATCAAATAGGGTGTCAATAGTACTGCCCAAAAGAAAAACTTCTTTGATTTTTAAACTTTTCTTATTTTTATATTAAAAACCGTCATGAGTAACTGATTTTTTACGATCAAAATTTATTGGGATACAACATAGTATGGGACACCTTAGAGCATCTTTAATGGAGGTTTTCATAAGAATCTCATTTTTGTGGGTCCCATTTATTTATCAATATCAATAATTATTATATATTTATAAACAAATATTAATTATTTAGTTCAAATACCAATAGAAATGAAGAACTTGTCATTTCACATAAACTGCATGGTAAGAACCAAGGTTCTTATTTAAGAACCTAAAATAGTTTGGGTTATTATAAGAACTCTCTACAATAATAGTCTTAGGCCATCCGCACCGCCTCGGGCTCGAGCTCGGGCTCGGCTGCGGGCTCCTGCGGGCAGCGCTGCGGGGGCTGCGGGCTTGGGGCTCGGGCTTGGGGTGCGGGTTTGAAAACCCGAGGAACCCGAAGCATATTTTGTTTTTTTTTTAAATTTTTTATTCAAACGGCTCTCTTTCAACGGCTACTTTTTATTTAATTTTTTTTATTTTTTTTTTCAATTTAATCACACTATATATATTAACCCCCAACCTCTTATTTTTTCACACCAACAATCTCTCAAATTATCTCAAACTCTCTCAAATTTCATCATGAATCCAAACAAAACACCTACATCCCGTCGTAACCGACCGGATACACCACAACCGCAAGAAGACCCGGAGCTTGGTTTCCAAGCGTTTACACAACAAGGTTATCGTCCGCAATGGTCGCAACAAATTCCGCCACAATGGTCGCAACAAAATCCGCCACAATATCCGCAACAATTTCCCCAACAATTTCACCAACAATTTCCTTACCAATTTACACGTCCCGGTTTGATTGAACAAGGTTTTACTCCGGCCAACTACAATATTCCTTCACCCGCAATCAATCTCGCCGACGACATTGTTCCGGAAACCCAACATACTAGCCCGCACACACCACACTCCATCTACACACAACCATCAAACCCGGAACCATCAAACCCGAGACCATCGAGAAAAGGAAAAAGCAAACAATATGAAAATAGAGCCCCCAAACAGATGTGGACTAACGAGGAGGAACTCGCGTTAGTGTCGGCGTGAGTTGACGTTTCGGAGGACCCCGTTATCGGTAACGCACAAACCCATGGTAATATTTTTATTGTTATTATTATTATTATTGTTATTATTAATATTATTATTATTATTATTATTATTATTCTTGTTAATATTCTTATACTTGAATTTACATAAATGTAGAAGGTTTTTGGACCCGAATCGGGGAAGTGTTCTATAGTTTGATGGGTCGCGCCAATTATAGAACAACTCATCAACTCAACACCAAGTTCAACGACCTGAATAAAAAAAATTGCTCTTTTTGGCGGCATCTACAACAACTTGGTCAATAATAGATCAAGCGGAATGAGTGATGCCGACATTTCACGAGTGGCACACGAACGGTACCAAGCACAACTAGGGTTTGCTTTCTCTAAAGAACAAGCTTGGGAAGTCCTCAAAAAATGTCCAAAATGGGGAGCCGTTCCAACGATGACGACAACTTCATCGCGGGGTTCAAAACGTACCAATGATGACGATGACGACAACTCCATCGAGCAACTTCAACGACCCATAGGGAGAAACAAGGCAAAAAAACATCAACGAGTAATACATCCGGGTCGAATACGAACGAAAGTGTTACTCAGTTGTTGACGACGTTCAACGACAAGATTGATGATACAATGGAATACAAAATGAAAAAACTCGATCTCGAAATCGAACGCTCAAAACTCCAACGAGATAGGTTGGAACAAGAACTCGAAATCGAACGCTCAAAACGATTTGAGAAACACTTCGAGTTTTTCATGACCTCGCATGATCACCTTACGGGAGACGTTTTGAGGGTTACTTTAAAGAGAAAAGAGCAAATTAAAAAATTTCATAATTGGTAGTGTTTTGTATTTTGTAATTTTTATTTTTAATGAATGATATGAATTTTTATTTTTATTATTTATCTTATTTTTATTAATTCAAAAATATATAAATATTTTTATTTTGTTAAATAATTAAATGTATAAATTAAAGAATTAAAAAAATGATGTGGCGTTGATGTGGCATTGAAGGCTTGAGGGATTTTAGTTATGTGCTGGGGGTGTTTAGGGCTTGAGGGCGGCGCTGATGTGGCGTTGAGGGCTTGAGGGCTTGAGCTGTGGATGGCCTTATAAGCCACTATACTTTTTGCTTTTTGCTTGTAGATGATCTTACAATAAAAATCAGGTATAAACATTAACGTTGTGTTCTCAAAACTCATTTTAGGAAGGAAAGAAAAGGAAAGTGAGGGAAATTGGTGGAAAGTAAAAAAAACTCGTGTTCTCGAAACGTTTTTAGGAGAAAGGAAAGGAAACGGAAGGAAAATAATGATAAGTTTCCTTCCAAAACTTTCCTCCCAAATGTGGGAGGAAAGGGAAGGAAATAAATTAAAAACATTTAAAAAATTATTGAAATTATTAAAATTACAAAACTACCCGATATTTTCTTATAAAAAATATATTTTTAAAGGTATATTAGTAAAAATGACATCTTTCCTTTCTCTCATGTCCAAAAACACGAAAAAATATTTTCTTTCCTATTTTTTACCATTCGAGAACAAAATGAAAAAATTACTTTCATTTCATTTCTTTTCTCCCCTTTCTTTTCCATCCTTTTCCTTTCTTTTTCTTTTCTTTTCGGATTAAAGAACAGTGTAAACATCTGCCTGTGGGCCTGCATCAGCAAGAAAGAAAGATTCCATATCATGCTTTTAATTACCCTAATCATCCGCCATGGAACCATGAAGACATGTCACATACACATACATCATGAAGATGATAACCCCCATTTTTCTCTTACTTCTCATGTTTCAGAGCACCCACACGGCCACACCATTCAAACCTCTGAATTCAACATAAAAGAGGCAACTATTCAACAGATTCAAACAGCTTTCAAGCAGAACAAACTCACGTCCAAGGATTTAGTTAAGCTTTACATCCAGCAGATACGAAAATTCAATCCAATCTTCAGAGCTGTCATCGAAGTGAACCCAGATGCAGTTCATCAAGCTCAAGTGGCTGATCAAGAGAGAAAGGTTAATGCCACCAAGTCGCGTTTTGGGTTGCATGGTATCCCTATTTTGCTCAAGGATAACATTGCAACCAAGGATAAGCTTAACACGACTGCAGGATCTTACGCACTTCTTAAGTCGGTGGTTCCTCGGGATGCTGGTGTCGTGAAGAAATTGAGAAAATCTGGAGCAATTATACTTGGGAAAGCAAGCTTGAGTGAATGGGCTAATTTCAGAAGTTACTTAGCACCTAATGGATGGAATGCTAGAGCTAAACAAGCAGTTGTAAGTTCCTACCTTCAATGCTTCTTCTTAAATTCACGATCCAGCTGAGAAAAAATAGTATTGCTGTTTGTAGTCCAGGTGTTTGTGTAAATGCCTCAATGAACTTAACAAAAGATGTAATCAAAATGATGGTGGGTTTTAGTTAGAGTACTATGCATCTTTTTTGTGTTCCTTCAGTGTAGTATTCTATACTTGTATTAGATTCAAAGATTTCTTGAATTTTTGCAGAACCCATATTTAGCAACGTTTGATCCATGTGGTTCAAGCACCGGATCAGCGATTTCAGTTGCAACAATTATGGTTACTGTATCACTGGGTACATAAACAGATGGATCAATCCTGTGTCCTTCGGGTGCCAACTCGATTGTTGGGATCAAACCCACATTAGGCCTCACAAGCCGAGCAGGAGTCATTCCAATTTCCCTCAGACAAGACTCAGTTGGGTAAGCCTCAAACATGAATAAATCTCAGAATGCAAAATGTTATTTTGCTAACCTTTTCTTTATCATTAATTATATGGATTCTTGGTGAAAACAGACCGATGTGTAGGACTGTAGCAGATGCTGTGTATGTTCTTGATGCCATTGTGGGTTTTGATAACAATGATGCAGCAACCAGAAAAGCTTCAAAGTATATTCCAAAGGGTGGTTATCTGAATCACCTAATATCCAATGGACTCAAAGGAAAAAGATTAGGGATAATGAGGGCTTATCCCTTTTTTGGCTTTGCTAACGACACTAAAACTCTGAACAAATTTGAGAAACATTTCATCGTATTAAGGTATAAGCATATAAATATCCGCCACCATCCTTGAATTCATAACCCTTTTTCTCATCAGTATTTCTTTCAGCTTCAAGAATCTACTTCTAACATCCGTGTACTGCAATTGTGTAAAACAAGACGAAGTGGTGCTACTCTGGTTGAGAATCTTGAAGTCAAAAACTTCAGTCAAATCAGTTCAATGTTCATTGGTGAGACTATAGCGCTTTTAGCTGAATTCAAGATCGCCCTGAATGCCTATCTTAAGGAGCTTGTGGCTTCACCTGTGAGATCTTTAGCGGATGTGATAGCTTTCAACAAGAAGTTTGCCAAATTGGTAAGGATCATAGTATTCAGTTTCATCTTTAAACATCTTTTACAAGTCTTCAAAATATATCAGCTAGTGTATGATGTATCATATGATCTGTATTTTATTGAAGTATATAATATTTATATACGGCAAATGGAATAAATAAACTCACACACCCTCCTCACCTTTGGTAGACCTGACAAACGTGTCGTGTCGGGTTCAAAGTTAAACGGGTTGAGAATGCCTAACCCGACCCGTTTAACAAACGGGTCAGGAAATCCCAACCCTAACCCGACCCGCCTAACCCGTTTAACATTTATAAAACTAAAAGTTAAATATCGAAAATTCACAAACAAATTACAAATCCAAAAGTCACAAACAAATTACAAATCCAAAATTCAAATAAAAGCATTAGAAATCAAAATTTTAAAGTTCAAACTTACAGGCTCTAACCAAATCCAAAAGATTAAAAATCCAAAACATTAAAAAGAAAACTTATAATATATATATATATATATATATATATATATATATAAATGGGTTATTCGGGTCATTTTCGAGTTGAAATTTTTGACCATGACCTTACCCGTTTAATTTTCGTATCGTGTCGTGTCAACCCGTTTACTTAAACGGGTTGAAATGTGTTACCCAAACCCGTTTATTTTGTGTCGAGTTAGCGTGTCGTGTCAGTTTTTGCCAGGTCTAACCTTTGGTGAGGTTTGAGCCCTTGGCCTTGTACCCATGACCTCCTACAAGGCCAAGGGCTCCGATACCGCTAGGCTAAAAGCCCTTTGGTCGTATGATCTGTATTTCCATCAATAAATTTGTTTATAAAGAATCACCTGTTGAAGTCCCACATGGGCTAGATCTGTATTTTCTTCTTAAGGGCTTTTTTGGAGAATAATCTAAATGGGGTTCCACATATTCTCACAACAACATTGTATCATATTTCAGGAAAAGATCAAAGAATACCCACAGGACTTCTTTTTGGAAGCTGAGAACACCAACGGTATAGGCAACTTAGAGAAGGAAATATTGATGAATTTTACGAGAGCATCAAAAGATGGGTTTGAGAAGTTGATGAAAGATAACAGACTGGATGCACTTGTGACACCATATGCAGACGGTTCCATGGTTCTTGCCATTGGGGGATATCCGGGAATCAGTGTTCCAGGTGGGTACGATAAAAATGGTGCTCCTTATGGTATTTGTTTTGGAGGTTTAAAGGGTTCGGAGCCGACATTGATTGAGATTGCTTATGGGTTTGAACAAGCAACTAAGTTCAGAAAGCCTCCTCCAATCAAGTGATCAAAACATCTATGTCTACATGCTTAATATGGCATTATATATATGCTCTTGTGGAGTAGTAGGTATGTCGAAATTCACAACGCATAAAATCTCACTTTTATAAGTGAGATTAAACAAACCGCTCTCAAGTGTATTTGCTTATGTGTATGTATGTACGTATGTATGTTAAATTGAACAAGTTATGTAGTTTGGGCCTCGGAGGCGTTGAATTATTGAGTCCTCTTGATTCTTATATTTGAGAGAATCTATACATAAATCATGTCAATGATCTATCAATCAACCTAGCAACAAATTGTTCTACCGGAAAAAGATGCAATTACGGGACTAGTCGAGCCATATTCAGTTGATTTCAAGAGACTTTTATGCTCTTTTTGGTTGATTTTGAGAGTTTCAGTTTTTTTTTGTTGATCTTGAAGGAATATTTCAGTTTTTTTGGTTGATTTTTAAATAGTTTTTTTGGTTTTTTTTTTCCGATTCCTTGTCATCAATGGAGTAACAGTTAAATCTCTTGGAGTGCCTGTTGGACTGCAACAATGTACTACCATACTACGTGTAAGCAAGAAAGAAAGTTTCCATATGATGCTTTTAAATACCCTAATCATCCGCCATGGAAGCATGAAGACCTACACATACATCATCAAGATCATAACCCCCATTTTTCTCTTACTTCTCATGATATTTCAGAGCATCCACACCATTCAAACCTCCGAATTTAACATAAAAGAGGCAACTATTCAACAGATTCAAACAGCTTTTAAGCAGAACAAACTCACGTCCAAGGATTTAGTTCAGCTTTACATCCAGCAGATACGAAAATTCAATCCAATCTTCAGAGTTGTCATCGAAGTGAACCCAGATGCAGTTCATCAAGCTCAAGTGGCTGATCAAGAGAGAAAGGCTAATGCCACAAAGTCGCGTTTTGGGTTGAATGGTATCCCTATTTTGCTTAAGGATAACATTGCAACCAGGGATAAGCTTAACACGACGGCAGGATCTTACGCACTTCTTAATTCGGTGGTGCCTCGAGATGCTGGTGTGGTGAAGAAGTTGAGAGAATCTGGGGCAATTATACTTGAGAAAGCAAGCTTGAGTGAATCGGCTAATTTCAGAAGTTCCTCTTCACCTAGTGGTTGGAATGCTAGATCTAAACAAGCATTTGTAAGTCCCCACTTTCAATTCTTTTTGTTAATTCAGAATTCACTTAAAAAATAGTATTCTTGTTTGAAATTTGAATATTTTACTGCATGATGGTGCTTTCCTGCTACAAAAACATTGAAGTAGGCAAGGTGTTTGTGTAAATGCCTCAATGAACTTAACAGATGATGTAATCAAAATGATGGTACGTTTTAGTTGAGTCCAAAGCATTCTTGAATTTGTGTTCCTTCACTTTCAGCATTCTGCATTTCTATTGTATTCAAAATTTTCTTGAATTTGTGCAGAACCCATATGTAGCAACGGTTGATCCATGTGGTTCAAGCACCGTCAGCCATATCAGTTGCAACGAACATGGTTACTGTATCGTTGGGTACAGAAACAGATGGACCAATGTTGTGTCCTTCTGGTGCCAACTCTGTTGTAGGAATCAAACCCACTTTAGGCCTCACAAGCCGAGCAGGAGTCATTCCGATTCCCCTCAGACAAGACTCAGTTGGGTTAGCCTCAAACATCCGTTAACTTTTATCGACGATTCATGAATAAATCCCAGAATGCAAAGTTTTGTTTTGCTAACCTTTTCTTTATCCTTTTACGGATTCTTGGTGAAAACAGATCGATTTGTAGAACTGTAGCAGATGCTGTGTATGTTCTTGATGCCATCGTGGGTTTTGACAACAATGATGCAGAGGCAACCAGAGAAGCTTCAAAGTATATTCCAACAGGTGGTTATCTGAATCACCTAAAATCCGATGGACTCAAAGGAAAGAGGTTAGGGATAATGAGGGCTTATCCCTATTTTGGGTTCGCGAACAACCCTCAAACCTTGAATAGGTTTGATAAACATTTTGACCTATTAAGCCATTAAGGTAAGCATTCAAATATATGCTAATTCAACTTCAATAATCGACTTCTAACATTGTCATGCTTCAATTTTGTGTAAAACAAGACGAAGTGGTGCAACTCTGGTAGAGAATCTTGAAATTAACAACTTCAGTCAGATCATTTCAATGTTCAGCGGTGAGATTACAGCGCTATTGACAGAATTCAAGATCACCCTGAATGGCATCTAACGGAGCTAGTGACTTCACCCGTGAGATCTTTAGCAGATGTGATAGCTTTCAACAACAGATTTCCTGATTTGGTAAGCAAAGATCAATGAATTATCTTTAGCTTTGTAGTAATTTAATCAGGGTTCCACATATTCTCATAACACCATGGGATTATATTGCAGGAAATGATCTATGAATACCCACAGGACTTGTGTTTGGCAGATGAGAACACCAACGGTATAGGCAACTTAGAGAAGGAAATATTGATGAATTTGACAAAAGCATCAAAAGATGGGTTTGAGAAGTTGATGAAAGATAACAGACTAGATGCACTTATTACACCATATGCGGACGGTTCCATGGTTCTTGCCGTCGGGGGATATCCGGGAATCAGTGTTCCAGGCGGGTACGATGAAAATGGCACTCCTTATGGTATTTGTTTCGGAGGTTTAAAGGGTTCGGAGCCAACATTGATCGAGATTGCTTATGGGTTTGAACAAACAACTAAGTACAGAAAGCCTCCTCCAATTAAGTCATCAATACATCTGTATTTTTGATGCATAATATGACACTATGTATGCTCCTGTGGAGTAGGTTATGTTAAAATTGTGCTTTTGTAAGTGAGATTAAATAAACTGCTCTTGGATTGTATTTCAATTATGTGTATGTATATATATAGAGTCCTACTAAATTGTAACCCGTCGATTTCATAGGTTTTTTTGATAATTTTTTTTTATGGAATTGTTTATTTTGATGAAATTGTTTATTTTGATGAAATTGTTTCATATCATTCATTTCTTGATGAATTTTTTTTATGAAATTTGTAGTTTCATAGGTTTTTTTCATTTTTATGAAACTTTTCATATATTTTCGTTTTCACCTATGAAACTACAAATTTCATAAAAAAATTCATCAAGAAATGAATGATATGAACTACTTTCATCAAAATAAACAATTTCATAAAAAAATTCATCAAAAAAACCTATGAAATCGACGGGTTACACACATTTAGCGGTTACAATTTATTATCTCTCTGTATATGTATATATATATATATAGAGGGAAGGGTTCAAAAGAGAAGTGCAAATATTTAGAGAAATAAAGAAGTGATCTTGGCCATTTATTCGTTCAAGATCGGCGGCTTTGACCGAGAAGCAGCGGATAATTTCTCGTGTGGTCTGCGCGTGGGCTGCACAAGATAGAAGGGTAGTTTCGTAAAAAATACACGAGACGAGTTCATGTATGAATCTGTGTGATTCATATATGAACTGTGTTCATATATGAATCTTTGTAATTCACATATAATTTTTTTAACTAATTTATATATGAACCTTTATAATTCATATATGAGTCAGTTTAATTTGTTCATATGAGAAGTAGTTAAAAAAATTCATATATGAATAACAAAGATTCATATATGAACACAAATGTTCATATATGAATTAGTTAAAAAAATTCATATATGAATCACAAAGATTCATATATGAACACAATGATTCATATATGAATCAGTTAATTGGTTCAACTGATTCATATATGAATCTACAGTTAATTAGTTTCATATATGAAACACAAAGATTCATATATGAATCACAAGATTCATATATGAATTAGTTATAAAGAGTTCATGTGTGAATTACAAAGGTTCATATATGAACGTATAGTTCATATGTGAATCACACAGATTCATATATGAACCCAGCCCGTGTTTTTTTGTAAAAGTTACGAAATTGCCTTTCTATTTTTGGAACAGCCGCAACTTTTGACCGGTCAAAGCCGCAACTTTTGACCAATTTTAACCGATCTTGACCGAATAAATGGCCAAGATCACTTCTCTATTTCTCTAAATATTTGCACCTATCTATTGAACCTAAAGCTATATATATATATATATATATATATATATATATATATATATAGAGGAAAGTTCAAATGAAAACTCAAATTCAATTGTAAACATGAGGACAAATATCGTCCATTGATCGCAGCCATATTTAAGTTATTCCTAAAATTCAGTTTTAGGGGTATTTTCGTCAAATTAGAATCAACGCCTTGAATTTTTATTTTCTTTTTTAATTAAAAAACTTTTACCCCCTTAAATTTTAAAATAAATTATCTCAAAAATTACTAACATTTTAATCAAACAAATTACATCAAAAAAACGAGAATTTCGTGCTCTTCGATATGACATCCATCATGATATAGTTTTTTTTTTTCGATTTAACCGTTTTTTACGTGAAATCGTGTATATGTGTTATATTCAGTCTGAATATATGGAATTATTCAGTCTGAATATAACACATATTCAGACTGAATATAACACATAAAACCATGCGATAAACACGACCAATAATTGTGTGGTAAAACCTAATATGTGGTATATGATATCACGTGATGATCAAGTTCTTCAAACCGAGATGTAACTGAAAAATATGAGGCTAGCGGTAGTTGAACAATAACCAGATCAAAAAAATTCATGCGATGTATTGATATGTATGTCACCAAGAAAACCAAAGATGGATAATAACAGCAACAATATTCGATGAACAACACAGATGGTTAAGGGAGAATGGCCTTAGTATGCATGTGTGGCATGTATATGCAATGTGAAAGAATGCAGCAATAGATGTGAACAAAAGAAGACGTGAGTGATGAATATGTGTTATATTCAGACTGAATATGTGTTATATTCAGTCTGAATATGTGTTATATTCAGTCTGAATATGTGTTATATTCAGTCTGAATATGTGTTATATTCAGACTGAATATGTGTTATATTCAGTCTGAATATGTGTTATATTCAGACTGAATATAACACATATACACGATTTCACGTAAAAAACGGTTAAATCGAAAAAAAACTATATCATGATGGATGTCATATCGAAGAGCACGAAATTCTCGGTTTTTTGATGTAATTTGTTTGATTAAAATGTTAGTAATTTTTGAGATAATTTATTTTAAAATTTAAGGGGGTAAAAATTTTTTAATTAAAAAAGAAAATAAAAATTCAACAAAAATAGGCGCTGATTCTAATCTTTCCAATTTTACCCCTGTGCGCTAAATATTCACTAAGTCATGGACAGAGTTTTCAACTTATTTACAAAATTGCCACCGTGTTTTTTTGCCATTGATCTCTTCACCAGATTATTAATCAACAGCTGTGGTTTGTCCTCACGTTTACAATTGAATTTGAGTTTTCATTTGAACCCACTCCTATATATATATATATATGTATATATATATATGTATATTGAAATGAATAAATTAGATAGGCATATAGGTTTCGGCCTATATAACACCGACTTCTTCTCTTGGTTCTTGTATTTTTTAGAGAATCTAGTGCTTAGGCCATCCGTAGCCGGTGCGGGATGGGGCTCGGGGTCCTGCGGGGTGGGCTACGGGGCGAGCGGGGAAAGCGGGGCGGGGATGAATCCGGGGATGGGATCCCGGATCATCCCGAAGCTTTTTTTAAAAAAAAATTTAATTAAATTTTTAAAAATATATAACCGTTGAACGACTCTATTATTAAAAAAAAATTATTTTTCTCAATTTAATCTCACTATATATTTAACCCTCAACCTCTTATTTCTCACACCTCTCAACCTCTTATTTCTCACACCTCTTATTTCTTACACCTCTCAACCTCTTATTTTTCACACTATCAAATTCTCTTATTTCTCACACCTCTCAAACTATCTCAAATTCTCTCAACCTCTTATTTTTCACACCTCTCTCATCATGAATTCAAACAGAACACCTACATCCCGTCGTAACCGACCGAATACACCACAATCGCAAGAAGATCAAGAGCTTGGTTTCCAAGCGTTTACACAACAAGGTTATCATCCGCAATTCTCGCAACAAATTCCGCCACAATGGTCGCAACAAAATCCGCCACAATATCCGCAACAATTTCCCCAACAATTTCCCCAACAATTTCACCAACAATTTCACCAACAAATTCCTTACCAATTTACACGTCCCGGGTTGATTGAACAAGGTTTTACTCCGGCCAACTTCAATCTCGACGACGAC
Source organism: Saussurea involucrata (assembly GCA_033807775.1). Classification (NCBI taxonomy): domain Eukaryota; kingdom Viridiplantae; phylum Streptophyta; class Magnoliopsida; order Asterales; family Asteraceae; genus Saussurea; species Saussurea involucrata. Next base: position 172,009,948 of record CM066321.1, read on the forward strand.
ATTGTTCCGGAAACCCAACCTTCTACCCCGAACACACCACAATCTATCCCTGCACAACAATCTAACCCGGAACCATCAAATCTGAGACCAACGAAAGCCGCCAAACAAACGTGGAGTAAAGCCGAGGAACTCGCGTTAGTGTCGGCGTGGGTTGACGTTTCGGAGGACCCCGTGGTCGGTAACGCACAAAGCGGTGGTAATTATTTTTATTGATATTATTATTATTATTATTATTATTATTATTATACTTAATTTTACATAAATGTAGGAAGTTTTTGGGGCCGAATCGGGCATGTGTTCTTTACTCGCATGGGTCGTGAACCAGGTTATAGATCAACCCATCAACTCAATAGCAAGTTCAACGACCTCAATAAAAGAGTTAATTCGTTTGGCGGCATCTACAACAACTTGCTCAATAATAGATCAAGCGGGATGAGTGAGGCCGATATATCCCGAACGGCACACGAACGGTATCTAGCACGCCATAAAGTTGCTTTCACTCACGAACAAGTTTGGGACGTCCTAAAAAAATGTCCAAAATGGGGAGCCGTTCCAACGATGACGACAACTTCATCGCGGGGTTCAAAACGTACCCAACCTTCCGATGATGACGATGACGAGCAAATTCAACGACCCATCGGGAGAAACAAGACAAAAAAAATCATCAACGAGTAATACGTCCGGGGCGAATACAGACGAAAGTGTTACTCAGTTGTTGACGACGTTCAACGACAAGATTGATGATACAATGAAATACAAAATGAAAAAAATCGATCTCGAACTTCAAAGGTTAGAACACGAACGAGATAAACGATTTGAGAAAGACTTCGAGTATTTCATAACCCCGCATGATCACCTTACGGGAAACGCTTTGAGGGCTACTTTAGCGAGAAAAGAGCAAATCCAAAAATTTCATAATTGGTAGTGTTTTGTATTTTGTAATTTTTATTTTTAATGAATGATATGAATTTTAATTTTAGTTATTTATCTTATTTTTATTTATTAAAAAATATATAAATATTTTTATTTTGTTAAATAATTAAATGTATAAATAAAAGAATTAAAATAAATGAGGTGGCAAAAGGGTTTGAGGGAATGGGGTACGGGTGTTTAGGGATCGTTAGGGATCGAGTGAGGGATGGAAGAAAAACTGATGTGGCGCTGATGTGGACATGGAATCTTTGAAAGATGCTGTTATGGGGTACGGATGGCCTTATGATAAATGCATAAATCTTGTCAACGATCTATCAACCAACCTGGCAGTCTAGGGACGGAGCTACAGTGGTGCCTACGGTAGTACGTGTCATTGTATTGTTTATCCGTCCTAAGATAAAATATATTTTTTTATAAAAGGTGCAACTGTATCATTTTAGAAGTGCAATCGTATCTCGTAATCAACCAAAAAGGTAAAAAAAAAAAAAAACTCTTGAAATCAATCAAAAAACCAAAAAAGTATGTCGAAATCAATAAAATAAACTGCTCTTGGATTGTATTTCATGGTTTGATGTATATAAGAAGAAAAAGGTTGATTTGAATGCAATTCCAAAACAAACCGCAAGCACAATTTTGTTATAATTATAACTGGCTAACAAATATCATATAAGTTCATAAAAATATTAGATTTAAAAAAAGTTAATTAAAAAGTATGTACAATAAAAAATATAAATTGGGTTATCAATAAATCTGTAAAAATTGTATAAAAATATGCACAATAAAATAAAATAAAAGTTAGATTTAAAAATTCTACAATCAAAATACAAATTGGGTTACTAAGAAATATATAAAAATGTCCAAAAAAAAAGAAATAAAAAATAAGTTTACTTGACAATATGTATACTTAAAAACAAAAAATGGATTTATCAAGAACTCTAAAAAAATTATATTGAAATAAGTCAAATTTAAGACATTAGTTTAAATATAAAAATATAATTACTTTAATTATGTATTTATTTAATATGATTATTTTAATTATACATTTATACTCATAATTAAAACAGATTATATACAAAACTTTTATAAAGTTAATATTGATTAAATACGAAAAACCTTTTAAAAAAAAGAATTACTAACTTGTGATGAAAAACTCACCAAAAACATCATGTGAAAAACATTGAATGCTCTAAGGCCATCAGTACCAATACCATCAAACTCTCTTGCCATCTCAGCGTCACATCAGCTTTTCTCCTTACCCTCTCCTTACTTAAAAGTGGAGTACCAATACCCTCACACCCTCTTGCCACCTTATTTTTTTAATTCTTTTATTTATACATTTAATTATTTAACAAAATAAAAATATTTATATATTTTTTAATAAATAAAAATAAGATAAATAATAAAAATAAAAATTCATATCATTCATTAAAAATAAAAATTACAAAATAAATTTAAAAATTACAAAATAAATTTAAAAATCTACTCGTCGTCATTGTTGGGAACTTGGATACGCCAAATATGTTCGACCAAATCCGACCGAAGGTTATTATGAGTGTCCCGGTTTTTGACTTCTCGAACATTTGCCGCGCGTTGTTCCTCACTGATTTGGGTTTCGATATCATCCGTGAAAAAGTCATTTTCATCGCCACTACAAATAGCATGGTCTTCGTCTTCGAGTATCATATTGTGTAATATGACACAAGCGTACATAATGTTTCCCAATCTTGTTGGATGCCATCCGTGTGCCGGGTTATGAAGTATATGCCAACGTTGTTTAAGCACGCCAAAAGCTCGTTCAACATCTTTACGTGCCGCTTCTTGCGCGGAATTTGTGCACACAATCTCGTGACGTTTTCTCTCCCATACGGATGTACTCGTCAAGTGAGTCAGCAGCTACTCCATACGCCAATTGCCGAATAGCGGAAGTACACTTTTGTATCGTAGAAAAACCTTTTTTGTAACTGGCGTCCAACCGAAGTGTAAAATATGGATACTGTCTTTGTAAATCTTCAACTATTCGTTCGAATAGCTGTCTCCTCATCCTGAACCGCCGCTTAAACATATCCGGTGTATAAACCGGGTTGTTGCCAAAGTAGTCCCGCATAAGCCGCTCGTTTGCATCTACTCGACCTCTTTCTATGTTCGCGGCCCTCGGTTCTCTTCTTGACGATGAGGCGGTGCTACCATAAATTAATTGTGCAGTCTCTCGAACCAAGCCTACAAAAATTTCCCTTTGTAGATGCAAGTACTCGTCGGTGTCTACGGATGATGATGATGCGGTCGGTGAACCGGGTTGTGGCGAATCCATATTGTTTAAAATATAGAGAATGGAAGAGAATGAGAGAATTGTTTTGTGTGAAAAATAAAATGGGTTAAGATTATATATATAGTGTGATTAAATTGAAAAAAAATTAATTTTTTTTAAAAGTAACCGTTGCCAAACGTTCATATTTGAATTTATTTAAAAAAAATAAAAATAAAAATAAAAATAAAAGATTTCGGGTATCAACGGGTTGGGGAGCCCGGGGCTGGAACCCGCCCTAAGCCCGAGCCCCCCCCGTATCCAAACCCGCTGGATCCCGCCTTCTACCCGCCGTGAGCCCGAGCTCCGCTACGGATGGTCTAAGAGCATTTCCAAAAGCTATAGTATAATTTTCCTATAATATAGTGGGAATTTAATTAAAATACCCAAAGTTTGACTTTGACTTTGTAAAGCCCGTACTCCGGTATGCCTTTTTCTTTATTATTTTTATTAATTTCTTTTTAAAATCTTCTCCCTAGCTTGGTGTTCGTTAGCAGAATTAGACGAAATGGGACAAAAAGTTAACGGGGTCAACTCGTTTTGGTTTTATGCAAGGAAAGGAAGTTGAGGGGCCATTTGGGTCAATGCACCAAACTTGTGCATGGGACCAGCCATATGACCGATCCCCTTCCTCTTCCCTTCGGTTTCATGCTAGTAACCCCCAAAAGATGTTTAGTCATTCCCCTTTCCCCCTTCTTGTTGTGTTCGGCTGAGAAAGGAAAAGAGAGAGAGAGAGATCGGAAAGAGGGAAGTCGAGAGAGAGGGAGAGAGTGTTGCCGGCGACGAGGAGAGAGGAGGAAGAAGGTGATCGCCGGGAAAAACGCTGCGTGGAGGTAAGCTTTCCGTTTTGTTAAGATTGTAGTGTTACCGTCGGAAACGCCCTAAACCGCCGCTACCACCGCCGCAGTCATGGCTGCCGGCGGTGGGGGGGGGGGGGGGGGGGGGGGGGGGGGCGCCGCTGCACACCGCCGCTGTGGTGGCTGGCCATGGCAGGGCTGGTACGGTTATGGGTGCGAGTAGGTGCGTGTTAAGGCGATCGAGAGAGAGGAGAACGGTGGTGCGGGAGGGTAGTGCGGTTTGCGTGTGTGTGACCGCCGCCGGAAAACACCGCCGCCGCCGCCGTGCCCCACTGCCGGAGGTGGAAGTGGGTGAGGGTCGCGGCCTAAACCCTAAACCACCTTGGCGGAACCCTAAACCGTTGTCGTTTATCCAAACCGTTTTAATTAAGTTATGATTTCATGTGACTGCTATCTTTCTGTCACTGTTTTTGTAACGAGCGTAACTTCTGCTAGGAATGTCGGAATGGGATGAAATTGGTGCCAAAAGTTCCGTTTACGAGTCCTTTAAGTTCTGTCTGTTTTGAGGAAAAACTGGTTCAGACCGTAACTAGGGTGAAATTGCCATGTTATACGGACAGGTCCTGTTTTAGCTGCTCTGAGAGGTGTTAAGGCGATCGAGAGAGAGGAGAACGGTGGTGCGGGAGGGTAGTGCGGTTTGCGTGTGTGTGTGTGACCGCCGCCGGAAAACACCGCCGCCGCCGCCGTGCCCCACTGCCGGAGGTGGAAGTGGGTGAGGGTCGCGGCCTAAACCCTAAACCACCTTGGCGGAACCCTAAACCGTTGTCGTTTATCCAAACCGTTTTAATTAAGTTATGATTTCATGTGACTGCTATCTTTCTGTCACTGTTTTTGTAACGAGCGTAACTTCTGCTAGGAATGTCGGAATGGGATGAAATTGGTGCCAAAAGTTCCGTTTACGAGTCCTTTAAGTTCTGTCTGTTTTGAGGAAAAACTGGTTCGGACCGTAACTAGGGTGAAATTGCCATGTTATACGGACAGGTCCTGTTTTAGCTGCTCTGAGAGGTGTTTTTGTAAAATTCATATAGAGTGCTAGGAATATCGTTAGGACGCGTGCGATACGTCCCTGGAACCGTAAGACATTGAACTTCCTGAATGTGGAATTAGATTTTTGGTTGGATCAGTTTAGCAGGGGTAAAATGGGTCCCGAACAGACCTGCGTTTTTAGTATAAAAGCTGGAATTTTAGTTTTGTTAAACTAGTAAAAGTGTCGTGAGTTGGGACCTTCCGTTGACGTTTTTAGTGCGTATTTAGGTGGGAAAAAGTGAGGAAGGTTGACGTGCTGGTGTTGCGGCTCGGGAGCGCGTCGCTTTGCTTTGAGGTGAGTTCTCTCACCGCGTAGTTAGGAATTTCATGTGTAACGTTATTGTGTGTTACGTGTTATTACGTGTTTTTACGTGTTTACGTGAACTAGTTGGGATGTGATAAATAGTTGTGATTGTTGAATTAATATGTGAATGGTATGTGTTTTGTGTACACCTCGGTGGGACTGAGGGGCTCGGTGGGACCGAGGGCTCGGTGGGACTGAGCAAGTACAATTATATTATCTTTACTCGGTGGAACCGAGGGCTCGGTGGGACTGAGCTAGTACGATTATATCATCTTTACTCGGTGGGACCGAGGGCTCGGTGGGACTGAGCTTGTATCGATATATTTTTGTGTACTCGGTGGGACCGAGGTTCGTGTTTATACATTATTCATTATGCAGTTTTATATTCGTGGTGATGGTGATGTTGCCTACTTGCGAGTAGGGGCGATATACGTGGGGTTGCTACCTGCGTGTGTGGTAGGATTCACTAAGCGTTTAGCTTACCCTTTCCCAATATGTTGTGATTTCAGGTACGAGCGGCAGTCGGGCTTGACGGTACACACACAAAGCGCGGGCATCGAGAATTGTTGAAATCTACACTTTTAAACTTTTAGATTTTATTTATAATATTTCCGCTGCATAAATTCTTTTGACTGTTTGAGTTGACGAAGTTAACTTTAATTGAGTTACGGTTTATTAAATTGTGGTTGTTTTATAATGGAATATATGTTTTAGAAAATTTAAATTTCCTTGTAATTTTTGGGACGTTACAACTTGGTATCAGAGCACAGCTTGAGTGAATCAAACACATCTCGGTGTGTTTGGTCTCAAGTTGCGGTTGTGAAAATTTTAAATTCTTTTACTAAAATCTTTTAAAATAAAAGAAAAAGGGAAGACCCGTTTGAGAAACGGTGATCGAGGGCGCAGTGTGTACAGTCAGCCGACGCTAAGTGGGAAGGTACAATACTTAGTGTTTTTTATCGCTTTCTAGATCATAGAGTATGCATGCTAGATTGCTTGTGTGGATTACATGGTACTGTATGTTTGTTGCTTGCTAATAGGAATTCATGCTAGCCTTGATAGGTTGTTACGCGAATGCACTATAGGTTGTATGTAGTAGGAACCGAATAGCCTTAGAATGCTTGATTTAGTTCTATTGCGCAGCTCTTGTTTGAGTCCAACCGTTCTAGGATAGAATCTTGTATTCGAATGTCTATTTGATTCACGCTGCGTGCGACTGGGTATTCGCGAGGCAACTCGTTATGGCTAACAGGGATTCCGTTGTAGCAAGAGTAGTGGGATGAGATGAAATTCCTAGTGAGCTGGGAATAGCGTTTACATATGAGTACGTATGCTAGATTGCTTTCTAGAACATAGGAGTATGTATGCTAGATTGCTTACGTGGATTTTGTGGTATTGTATGGTTGTTACTTGCTATTAGGAACTTATGCTAACCTTGATAGGTTGTTAAGCGAATGCACTATAGGCTGTATGCGGTAGGAACCGAATAGCCTTAGAATGTTAGATTTAGTTCTATTGCGCAGCTCTTGTTTGAGTCCAACCGTTGTAGGATAGAATCTTATATTCGAATGTCTATCTGGTTTCCACTGTATACGACTGCGCGTTCACGAGGCGACTCGTCAGGGCTAGTGGGGGTTCCGTTCTAGCAAGGGTAGTGGGGTATTACGACTTTTCTAGGGAGCTAGGAAAAGTGTTTGCATATGCCGAAATGGGCATATGTGTTTGTTTGTGGTAAGCAACTACTTGGACGTCCCGGGACAGGACTCGAAACGAGTAAGGATAGGTGTGAAGGGTAGTAGCAGAGCTCCTACTATCTGAAGCACAGGATCCGTGCTCGAGTCGGGGAAAGTCACGGAGAATCCGAAGAGTTGAGTGTGAGCGTAGTTAGCAGGTTTTAATGTGTGCTAGTAGCTCGCTAAGGAGGAACAACAATGCTGATCCAGATGCTGATGCTGGAATTATTGCTGATCAGATTCGTGAGATGTTTGCGGTCGAGGTGACGCATATTTGGAGGAGGCGATCCCCGAAATTATTACCGCCATTCGTGATGAGGTAATAGTGTCGATGGAGGAGCGCATCGCGGCGATTCCACCCCCTGCGGGTGGGCAGCCCCGAACAAGAGAGTCGGGATCGGTTATGGAGTGCACATTCCTTACCGGTGGTTGTCCTGCGAACTAGAAGGTTCGCTTCGCGGTGAATCTGTTACGAGACGGAGCGAAAGACTGGTGTGCTACTACTTTGACGCTTAACGGGCGCACTACTTGACCTGGGAGGAGTTCGTCGTATGTTTCGTGTAGAGCATGTGCCTCTAGTGGAGATGGAGAGGAGTGTCAAAGAGTTCTTGGAGCTCTCTCAGACTACGGAGGCCATAAAGGAGGTGAACCGAAAGTTCACGAAAATGACATTATTCTATCCTTAGCATGCTGCTTTTGAGGACATGAAGAGGACACGGTACAAGGATATGTTACGTACCAAGATCAGGGAGTTCGTGAGTACTGCGCAGTATGCTTCACTTGCGGTAGTGATGGAGGCGGCCTGAGGTAGAGTTCATCAACTGGGAGTGGAGGAGGCACAAGCTACATATAAAGTGGTGACAGGTACGTTCTTGGTTAACTCGGTGCTTGCTGGGGTGATGATTGATAGCGGGGCTACTCATCCTTCCGTGTCTCACATAGTCAGTGAGTGTTTGGGGCCGAGTTGTAGGACGGTTAGGCTGTCCACTTGTGGTTGCAGTTGCTGAAGACAGGACCCTGACGGTTACTGACGTGTACCGGGGGTGCACTTTGGAGATCTCTGGTGTGAGGTTCCCGATTGATTTGATTCCGATCGCTATGCGGGAGTTGTGCGTGACTGTGGGCATGAATTGGATGGATGCTTTTGATGCTGAGATTGTTTGTCGTCGCAAACAAGTACAAGTTCGAACCCCAAGCGGGGGAGAAATGCTAGTTCAGGGCGACTCACCCAGGCGGACCCCAGCGTTATGTTCGGGTGTAAGAGCTCGGAAATACTTGCAGCACAGTGGCTAGGGGTAATTAGCGTATGTGATAGACACGCGCGGCGTCGGAGAGAAGAAGACTGCGGAGGATGTGCCGGTTGTACGGGAGTTTGCTGACGTATTTTCCGATGAGTTATCGGGGTATCATCGGATGCGGGTGAGGAGAGAGGATACGGAGTAGACGGCCTTTCGTTCACGTTAGGGCCATTTACAAGTTTGTGGTGATGCCTTTCGGGCTCACCAATGCACCCGCAACGTTCATGGACCTCATGAACCGGGTATGTAGCCCTATGTGGGATCGATCGGTGATCGTGTTCATCGACGATATTCTTGTGTAATCGAAGTCGAAGGAAGAGCATGAGATGCATTTGCGAGAAGTTTTGGAAGTTTTGAGGCGGGAGAAGCTGTATGCTAAGCTCTCCAAGTGCGAGTTCTGGTTACGAGAGGTCCACTTTCGAGGGCATGTCGTGAACCAGAATGGTATTATGGTGGATCCGGCCAAGATTACGGCTGTGATGCGGTGGGAAGTGCTGAAGACTCTCACTGAAGTACGGAGTTTTCTTGGGTTAGCAGGGTACTTCCGGAGATCCATTCAGGATTTCTCCAAGATTGCTTTACCGATGACCCGATTGACGAAGAAATCTGCGGCTTTTAGTTGGAGTGAAGAGCAGCAGAGGGCTTTGAGGAGCTACGCAGGCGTTATGCGAGGCTCCGATGTTGACTTTGCCCGAGGGTATGTAAGATTTGATGGTGTTTGCTCTCAAGATTTGGAGGCACTATTTGTATGGCGTCAAGTGTATACACTAACCATAAAAGCCTCAAGTACTTGATGACCGGCAAAACCTCAACATGCGTCAGAGGAGGTGGCTTGACGTGGTCAAGGATTATGATGGTGAGATACTTTACCACCCCGGTAAAGCGGATGTTGTTACGGACGCACTTAGTCGACATCTGGATGGTGAGCCACTGCGGGGCTTGTGTCAACGGTTAACAGTGGTTGCACCTCTTCTCGAGTCGATAGGTAGTGCTCAGGAGGTGGCAGTTTTGGAGGAAAATGCCAAACGCGAGAGAGTTTCGGGGGAAATTCCGAATTTTGTCTGTGATAGTCATGGGTCAATTGCTCGGTCTTAATGGTCGGTTGGGTATCTCGGGGTGGGACCCCGGTATTCATGTGTTATGACTTTGACTTTCCAGTAGGCACTAGGAGGATATAGTCTTGAGCACGTACCTGGGAGGTAGACGTTAAGGTGTATCTTGATACGGTGTAACGAGGCTTCGTAGAGCGAGTGTAGGAAATACGTCAACGGTGGAAGGTTGGGTATTCCACGCGTGTTAGTACTGTAGGCCGAATAGTATCGGTTAGGGAATGATGCCCTTTGTAATAAAGAGGATATATGCGTAGAATTTTTGAGGTAAATAGTATATTTAGGTGTCGACTTTTGGGCTTGAAGCCAAACACCTTAGTGTAATTGGGGAATTGTAGCCGATTTTAAGGAAATTATGTTGATGGTAGTAGTAATCCTGAGATGTTTGCTTGTGGTGAATGGTTGTGGTGGAATGACCTTCGTGGGTGATTATAAATTTACTGGTTTGATAATTCATGTGAAATAAATTGTGGGAGTCTATTAGAACTCGTGAAAGTTAATCGACAATTAATGATAGGAATGATCGAATTCGAGTATCCTGTAGGGTATATTGGTGAGCAACCTTAGAAGGGTTATAGCTTGAAATTTGAATCGGGGTGTTTGGATTATCTATGGTTGGGAGACAACCGAAGTCGTTTGACTAGGAATGAATCCAGTTGTTGGAGTGTTCCTCCGATCATACTTGCGGTGTACTTGAAGGAGTTTTGTGGTAAGAAAAGTATTCGAGAGATTTTTAGGCGGTGTGGGAAATCTTAAATTCCAGTTAGTGAAGGTCCAGTGGAAACACCGAAAGGGTTCCGAGTGAACTTGGGAACCTGAGGTTGGGATGTGGGAGACCTATCTATAGCTATTCACGGGCATAGACTTCGAGGACGAAGTCTAATTCAAGCGGGGGAGAGTTGTAAAGCCCGTACTCCGGTATGCCTTTTTCTTTATTATTTTTATTAATTTCTTTTTAAAATCTTCTCCCTAGCTTGGTGTTCGTTAGCAGAATTAGACGAAATGGGACAAAAAGTTAACGGGGTCAACTCGTTTTGGTTTTATGCAAGGAAAGGAAGTTGAGGGGCCATTTGGGTCAATGCACCAAACTTGTGCATGGGACCAGCCATATGACTGATCCCCTTCCTCTTCCCTTCGGTTTCATGCTAGTAACCCCCAAAAGATGTTTAGTCATTCCCCTTTCCCCCTTCTTGTTGTGTTCGGCTGAGAAAGGAAAAGAGAGAGAGAGAGATCGGAAAGAGGGAAGTCGAGAGAGAGGGAGAGAGTGTTGCCGGCGACGAGGAGAGAGGAGGAAGAAGGTGATCGCCGGGAAAAACGCTGCGTGGAGGTAAGCTTTCCGTTTTGTTAAGATTGTAGTGTTACCGTCGGAAACGCCCTAAACCGCCGCTACCACCGCCGCAGTCATGGCTGCCGGCGGTGGGGGGGGCGCCGCTGCACACCGCCGCTGTGGTGGCTGGCCATGGCAGGGCTGGTACGGTTATGGGTGCGAGTAGGTGCGTGTTAAGGCGATCGAGAGAGAGGAGAACGGTGGTTCGGGAGGGTAGTGCGGTTTGCGTGTGTGTGTGTGACCGCCGCCGGAAAACACCGCCGCCGCCGCCGTGCCCCACTGCCGGAGGTGGAAGTGGGTGAGGGTCGCGGCCTAAACCCTAAACCACCTTGGCGGAACCCTAAACCGTTGTCGTTTATCCAAACCGTTTTAATTAAGTTATGATTTCATGTGACTGCTATCTTTCTGTCACTGTTTTTGTAACGAGCGTAACTTCTGCTAGGAATGTCGGAATGGGATGAAATTGGTGCCAAAAGTTCCGTTTACGAGTCCTTTAAGTTCTGTCTGTTTTGAGGAAAAACTGGTTCGGACCGTAACTAGGGTGAAATTGCCATGTTATACGGACATGTCCTGTTTTAGCTGCTCTGAGAGGTGTTTTTGTAAAATTCATATAGAGTGCTAGGAATATCGTTAGGACGCGTGCGATACGTCCCTGGAACCGTAAGACATTGAACTTCCTGAATGTGGAATTAGATTTTTGGTTGGATCAGTTTAGCAGGGGTAAAATGGGTCCCGAACAGACCTGCGTTTTTAGTATAAAAGCTGGAATTTTAGTTTTGTTAAACTAGTAAAAGTGTCGTGAGTTGGGACCTTCCGTTGACGTTTTTAGCGCGTATTTAGGTGGGAAAAAGTGAGGAAGGTTGACGTGCTGGTGTTGCGGCTCGGGAGCTCGTCGCTTTGCTTTGAGGTGAGTTCTCTCACCGCGTAGTTAGGAATTTCATGTGTAACGTTATTGTGTGTTACGTGTTATTACGTGTTTTTACGTGTTTACGTGAACTAGTTGGGATGTGATAAATAGTTGTGATTGTTGAATTAATATGTGAATGGTATGTGTTTTGTGTACACCTCGGTGGGACTGAGGGGCTCGGTGGGACCGAGGGCTCGGTGGGACTGAGCAAGTACAATTATATTATCTTTACTCGGTGGAACCGAGGGCTCGGTGGGACTGAGCTAGTACGATTATATCATCTTTACTCGGTGGGACCGAGGGCTCGGTGGGACTGAGCTTGTATCGATATATTTTTGTGTACTCGGTGGGACCGAGGTTCGTGTTTATACATTATTCATTATGCAGTTTTATATTCGTGGTGATGGTGATGTTGCCTACTTGCGAGTAGGGGCGATATACGTGGGGTTGCTACCTGCGTGTGTGGTAGGATTCACTAAGCGTTTAGCTTACCCTTTCCCAATATGTTGTGATTTCAGGTACGAGCGGCAGTCGGGCTTGACGGTACACACACAAAGCGCGGGCATCGAGAATTGTTGAAATCTACACTTTTAAACTTTTAGATTTTATTTATAATATTTCCGCTGCATAAATTCTTTTGACTGTTTGAGTTGACGACGTTAACTTTAATTGAGTTACGGTTTATTAAATTGTGGTTGTTTTATAATGGAATATATGTTTTAGAAAATTTAAATTTCCTTGTAATTTTTGGGACGTTACAGACTTACCAAAATACCAATTTCTCTCCCGAATTTGCCGAAATACCCATTATTTCCGCGACAGATCCCGCGATCGCGGGATAGGGCACACGTGGCTCGCTATTATGGCCAAAAAGTCCCGCGGCACCCCCAACTATGCCCGCGTTTACAGTTTCGGTCCCTCCCCGAGACTGACCCCGCGACCATCCCGCGATCGGCCAAAAAATGTTATTTTTGGTCCTTTTTGCACGAATCTTTGCATGTTTTTTACTGTTTTTTTCCACAATTATTGTACTTTGAAGATCAATTTGTGGTTCAAATTCACTGGCATGTTTTATCAATGTTGAATTATTGTACTTGGAAGACCAATTTGTGGTTGCAATTCATCTTCCTCGATGAGATTTCACCCATAAATATCAGTAGAATGCAATCCATAACTCACACCCATTCCATCCTTATTTGTTGCTTTCTTGCTTTCTTTCTTCAGTATTTTGTTTTTGAGATACCATTGAAAAAATGAGTTCATCTGTTGCAAAAGCTAGGCTATATTTCTGTTACGACGGTGAATGGGTGCAAGACAACAATGAGTGGAATTTTCTTTATAAATCTAAGCATGGTGTAAAATTGCCAGTAAACTTGGCTTATCAGAAGTTTGTTGCATACGCCATGCAAAAATGTGAAATCGACCCTTCGGCTGTTTGCAAGTTAGCGTTCAAGAATGGTGATGGGTCATTTGTGGAGTTATGCAACTATGAGGATATCTATGGTTTTATGCACTTTGCAGCCAAATCAGAAATACCGCCATTACTTTATGTGTATGCTGAATCCTCGGTGTGCAACGAAGACGACGACGAAGGTGACGAAGATGATGACGACGGTGACGACGAAGGTGATGACGACGCTGATGACGAAGACCTCCAAATGGAGCAGCCTGATTCTCAATTTCAGCCGTCCTACGACCCAACAGTTCATTTGGATCATGCATATGGTCTTAACGACTGTATTCCTGATTATGTCCCGGAGACGCAACAACAACAACCACAAGAAGGACGCTGTGCTGGAGTTGCTAATGACGAAACCTATGTTTCAAAATGGGTAATGCCGATATAGACATATCAGATACCGATAGTGATGATCACGAAGAATATACCCCTAGTAATAAATCATTTAGTTAGTTAAATGACTATTTTGATATGCCCCCTATTCTTCCAGACCAGAATTGTAACACCCCGAAAATCTTAACTCAAATTGTAAATGAATCCAATTAGAATTAATAAAAAGACAAGGTGTTGCATTGGAAGGTGGGACACGTAATGCAAATTGGATCTCTCGAGAAATATGGCAAAGTTTGGGCTCGGTTCAAGGACCGCGAGAATGCCCGGCGATTGTGACATGGTCACTCTCGCCAGGGCACTATTGCCCAGTATGTACCGAGAGGAGGGGAGAGGCCAGCGAGTATGACACTCGCGATAGTGACATGGTCACTTTCGCAGTGTCACTACCGCCGAAAATGTACCGCAGGTATTTTGGGTAGCGGGCGAGTATGCCCGGCGATAGTGACAGTGTCACTATCGCGGTGTCACTATCGCCGACGGGCTCCTGAGGGTTTTAAACCCATGACTTTCAGCCTTCTTTCATTTCTATTCCATCTCTCTCTCTCTAAACTCTCCCAAACCGAACCCTAACCCTCTAAATCGTTTTTGGAGCTCTTGAAGCCATAAATCTTGCAAACCAAAGCTTCTCTTTCAGTTTTAACAAGGATTTATGGATGGAGGTTAGAACCCTTCTTCTCACTTTCGTTTTGGTGAGATTTCTACACTTTCTAGGGTTTTACCCAACACTCACCTAAACATTTTCCTTTCTTTGGATGAAATGAAGATTGAAGCTCACTTTGGTAACACTAGAAGTGTTTGGGTGGTGGATTCACTTGATGGTTGAGGTAATCTTCTCTTCTCTTCATTTTGAAAATTAGGGTTTTGATGTATTGGTGATGTTGGGTGTAATAAGTTGGGAGAAATGATTCTATGTGTTTGAGGATAAATATTTATGGTTGGAAACTTATGGATTTAGGTTTTGGAAGATTTGGACTTGAAGATACGGACTTCTTCAAAGGAGCATACGTTTGGAGAAACTCTAGATTTAGCTTAAATCTAGCAAGGTGAGTTCAAGTTACTTTTAGAAAACTTTGTACATGCCAAAAATAGTATTTTCCAAATATTTGTGTGTTTTACTTGAAAATATCTATGGTTGAGTTATTTGGATGGTTTAACTCTTTTGAAGTGTTTATCTTCATAAATGTGTAAAACACCCATATTTAGGCTTTTGGATATTTGGATGTGTAGAAATCATAAAAGGTCTTTAAAAGATTAATTGCTCAAAATGATGTCTATTTGATGGTTTGATCATATTAGCGAAATTGACTTTATAAAACCATTTGGGAAATGCACTTTTAGTATTGCGGGTCATTTTGATAATAATAAGGGTGTGAGTCCTTTGAGAAAACCTTTTTGTTTAACCCGTGTTGAGTTTTGGGGTTAATGATGATTTTGTGGTACTTGTTTGCTTAAACAATGTTTAAACGCGTTTTATGCGATGATGACCGTTATTTACGGATCTAGCAAGCTTTGAGCACTTGCTCGGTTTTGACTGTGGGAAAGTGTTGGGGACATTTGTCCGGTTTAAATGGCTCGATGTGGAGTCTTGTTATGGGTTGCTTTTATTGCATCGTTTTGCATATTATTGCACGTTATGGATATTTACATGCTTGGGTGAGTGAGTCATTCAAGGATAGACATGTTGTTTTAGATTGTGTTGCATTGGATCCATAGGCACGTGAGTCAGTCTTTATTTGATGGTCCATCTATTTGTGCACGAGGAGTGGACTATCAGAACGCATGGGTATATGCGTCAGGCCGTGGGGCGACTAGCGAGTAGGCAATAGGGGATACTGGAGTCCCTGAGGTGAAACTCGTCTAGACTGGATATGCAATGTGGTCCCCTGTAAGTCTTTGAGGTGTAACTCTACGGGGTATGCAATAAAGGCAATTTATTATGGTCCGAGGATTGTGATGTCTATATATGGCATGGGAACTAGGACCGGGGCTTGAGGTGTAATCTAGTAACATCATAAGTGACCTAACTTTGTGTGTCCGTCACTTTTGATGGAATCGGGTCTCCCCCGTCACCGAAAGGTGTGGTTTTTAGGTATAATATTTTATCCTTATTTTCGGTGACACACTTTATTTATATGAAATGTCTTCATGGTTCATTGGCAGAGTTCTATGCCTCATCTTATTGGGATGTTTTAAATATAGGAATTTTGTCCATGTTTATAATTCTTGAGATATTTACGTCTAAACACGTTTTGGGTGAGTTGGAGTTGGAATTCAGTTTGGAAAACGCTTTATACATTTTGGGAGCTTTCTCATAGATTTTGTGTGAGTTGGAAAATGGGTGATTTGCATTTAAAGTAAACTCTTTTGAAATCATGACTAAAACTACACCACTCTCGATTTATGAATTTATTTGAACTCACTAGGCGTTAGCCTAACCCTTTTTATTTGTCGGCATGTGCAACAGGCTCAGGTTGGGAGTAACTTTAGCTACACTGTGAAGTGGCGAGTGCTAGTAGAGTGCACGAGAGGTGATTTGTTTTAGTGAAGTCTTCCGCAATTATTTTGGGATTAGTAACTTGTACTGGTGTTAAGTAACATCCGACTTTAAGTGGTTCATAGTATGATTTGGGTTTTAAATTGTGAGAGTTATTATGTTTATCTTGAAGTAATTTCAGGAATGGTTTGTAGAAGTTATTTTATTTCTTAAGTGGTTATTTTATCGATTTATTTTTTGTTCTTTCCAAATTTGAGGGTGTTACAAGAATACCCATACACAAACGTATGAACCTGCACCTTATAATCGCAGTTTAAGGTTAGAAGTAGGTCAGGTATTTGATTCGAAGGATCACTTGGCAAGTTAGGTCGGACTTAAGTTCATGGAAGAGGGTTTCGAAAGTTACACGCCGAGATCCAACAAAGGCAGATATGTAGTTGAATGTGCGAGTGAAAACTGTAATTGGAGGATGTGCGCGAGGCCCACGGGAGAGAAAGGAGGGGCGTTACTTATTAGAAAGTTGGACGATGTACACACTTGTACGAGGACGCAACTGAATCCCAACCACAAACAAGCCACCAAAAGGACTTTGGGTGCGATACTGAAAAACAAATTTCTTGATGCTAGAAGGTCATTGCGTCTAAAGAACATCATGGACGATGTACACCAGCGGTTCGGCGTCACGATTGGTTACCACCAAGTTTGGCATGCGCGATGCAGGGCACTGCTATTGGTGAGAGGCACATTTGAGGAGTCGTATGAACGACTCCCAGCATATTTATATAATTTGCAGCTGCAAAATCCAGGTACATGCCAAAAATAGTATTTTTCAAATATTTGTGTGTTTTACTTGAAAATATCTATGGTTGAGTTATTTAGATGGTTTAACTCTTTTGAAGTGTTTATCTTCATAAATGTGTAAAACACCCATATTTAGGCTTTTGGATATTTGGATGTGTAGAAATCATAAAAGGTCTTTAAAAGATTAATTGCTCAAAATGATGTCTATTTGATGGTTTGATCATATTAGCGAAATTGACTTTATAAAACCATTTGGGAAATGCACTTTTAGTATTGCGGGTCATTTTGATAATAATAAGGGTGTGAGTCCTTTGAGAAAACCTTTTTGTTTAACCCGTGTTGAGTTTTGGGGTTAATGATGATTTTGTGGTACTTGTTTGCTTAAACAATGTTTAAACGCGTTTTATGCGATGATGACCGTTATTTACGGATCTAGCAAGCTTTGAGCACTTGCTCGGTTTTGACTGTGGGAAAGTGTTGGGGACATTTGTCCGGTTTAAATGGCTCGATGTGGAGTCTTGTTATGGGTTGCTTTTATTGCATCGTTTTGCATATTATTGCACGTTATGGATATTTACATGCTTGGGTGAGTGAGTCATTCAAGGATAGACATGTTGTTTTAGATTGTGTTGCATTGGATCCATAGGCACGTGAGTCAGTCTTTATTTGATGGTCCATCTATTTGTGCACGAGGAGTGGACTATAAGAACGCATGGGTATATGCGTCAGGCCGTGGGGCGACTAGCGAGTAGGCAATAGGGGATACTGGAGTCCCTGAGGTGAAACGCGTCTAGACTGGATATGCAATGTGGTCCCCTGTAAGTCTTTGAGGTGTAACTCTACGGGGTATGCAATAAAGACAATTTATTATGGTCCGAGGATTGTGATGTCTATATATGGCATGGGAACTAGGACCGGGGCTTGAGGTGTAATCTAGTAACATCATAAGTGACCTAACTTTGTGTGTCCGTCACTTTTGATGGAATCGGGTCTCCCCCGTCACCGAAAGGTGTGGTTTTTAGGTATAATATTTTATCCTTATTTTCGGTGACACACTTTATTTATATGAAATGTCTTCATGGTTCATTGGCAGAGTTCTATGCCTCATCTTATTGGGATGTTTTAAATATAGGAATTTTGTCCATGTTTATAATTCTTGAGATATTTACGTCTAAACACGTTTTGGGTGAGTTGGAGTTGGAATTCAGTTTGGAAAACGCTTTATACATTTTGGGAGCTTTCTCATAGATTTTGTGTGAGTTGGAAAATGGGTGATTTGCATTTAAAGTAAACTCTTTTGAAATCATGACTAAAACTACACCACTCTCGATTTATGAATTTATTTGAACTCACTAGGCGTTAGCCTAACCCTTTTTATTTGTCGGCATGTGCAACAGGCTCAGGTTGGGAGTAACTTTAGCTACACTGTGAAGTGGCGAGTGCTAGTAGAGTGCACGAGAGGTGATTTGTTTTAGTGAAGTCTTCCGCAATTATTTTGGGATTAGTAACTTGTACTGGTGTTAAGTAACATCCGACTTTAAGTGGTTCATAGTATGATTTGGGTTTTAAATTGTGAGAGTTATTATGTTTATCTTGAAGTAATTTCAGGAATGGTTTGTAGAAGTTATTTTATTTCTTAAGTGGTTATTTTATCGATTTATTTTGTTGTTCTTTCCAAATTTGAGGGTGTTACAAGAATACCCATACACAAACGTATGAACCTGCACCTTATAATCGCAGTTTAAGGTTAGAAGTAGGTCAGGTATTTGATTCGAAGGATCACTTGGCAAGTTAGGTCGGACTTAAGTTCATGGAAGAGGGTTTCGAAAGTTACACGCCGAGATCCAACAAAGGCAGATATGTAGTTGAATGTGCGAGTGAAAACTGTAATTGGAGGATGTGTGCGAGGCCCACGGGAGAGAAAGGAGGGGCGTTACTTATTAGAAAGTTGGACGATGTACACACTTGTACGAGGACGCAACTGAATCCCAACCACAAACAAGCCACCAAAAGGACTTTGGGTGCGATACTGAAAAACAAATTTCTTGATGCTAGAAGGTCATTGCGTCTAAAGAACATCATGGACGATGTACACCAGCGGTTCGGCGTCACGATTGGTTACCACCAAGTTTGGCATGCGCGATGCAGGGCACTGCTATTGGTGAGAGGCACATTTGAGGAGTCGTATGAACGACTCCCAGCATATTTATATAATTTGCAGCTGCAAAATCCAGGTACATGCCAAAAATAGTATTTTCCAAATATTTGTGTGTTTTACTTGAAAATATCTATGGTTGAGTTATTTGGATGGTTTAACTCTTTTGAAGTGTTTATCTTCATAAATGTGTAAAACACCCATATTTAGGCTTTTGGATATTTGGATGTGTAGAAATCATAAAAGGTCTTTAAAAGATTAATTGCTCAAAATGATGTCTATTTGATGGTTTGATCATATTAGCGAAATTGACTTTATAAAACCATTTGGGAAATGCACTTTTAGTATTGCGGGTCATTTTGATAATAATAAGGGTGTGAGTCCTTTGAGAAAACCTTTTTGTTTAACCCGTGTTGAGTTTTGGGGTTAATGATGATTTTGTGGTACTTGTTTGCTTAAACAATGTTTAAACGCGTTTTATGCGATGATGACCGTTATTTACGGTTCTAGCAAGCTTTGAGCACTTGCTCGGTTTTGACTGTGGGAAAGTGTTGGGGACATTTGTCCGGTTTAAATGGATCGAGCTCACTATGCCGACCTTACTTTCGTAAGTGTCATAAGAATTCTTTCGAATCCCCTAGCATCATTCAAGCTCGTGTCACTGCGTTCTACTCATTTCTAAGTTAAGAACTAGACTTTTAGATCCTTGCAAGTGATCGGCTTGTTCGCATCTTTGGGTAAATATCGAGAGTGAATGACCAAAACAATAAATATTCTAAGTATAAAGATTACTCAAGCATTTTCTATAAAATCCAGGTACTTCTCCTTCCTACATACCAAAGGATGCTTAGCGTAACATTTCCGAAGTAAAGATAACAAAAGATGAAGATTTGCACATAATAAAACTGAAAGTGGATTGAATAGTGCTCACAGTGGGGAACGAGAATTCGTCCCTGTCCACTGTGCTTTACGAACTACAATTAACTAGGAAAGGAAATTACAGAAATTAAAGCTAAGTTAATGCAGTAATTAAAAGACTAAACTAATGTGGTAGATGAGAGAAATTAAAGCTATCTTCTTAACCCAAGATGATTGTAAGAATGCTAGATTGATGCAATAAATGAACCCAAGTGCTCCTTTATATACTAGAGGAAAGACTTGGATATTACACAAAAAAGATGAGTCTTCCAATGGGTAAAAACTGCTGTGTAATGGCAGAAATCAGCCCCTTGTGCAAATCAATTACCCAATGGATCCTTCTCCAAGTCAATTTCCAAGTACATAAAGGAGTACTTGTTGCAATCTTCTATGTAGATGTCATTTTGTACTTCCTCCAGCCATTTCCCTGCCAATGAACCTTCTTCTTCCAGAAAATTAGATCCCAACTAATAGTTTCTTTTGTCTTTCTTGATCAGCTCGAATAGTGGGCAGCCGGAGTGGGCAGAACAGTGATCACTGCAGGATAAAAATGCGAAAAACACCCAAACTTCCACCAAATAATTTATTAAAGACCATGGTTCACTCCTTTTGCTCGTTTTCGTAAATCATACCAAGAATGGGGGTTTTTAGAAGTGAAATGGCTAAAATTGACAAAATAAAGTAGGAAAAACAAGGAAATAATAACTCTAAAAATAGAGTTATCACAACCTCAAATTTAAACCATTACTTGTCCTCAAGTAATAAAAATAATGAAATAAAATGAAAAACAATGCATTCGAAATTTTGAGGGACTTACATACTTCTTGACTTGAATGAGCTTTTGATCTCCTTCCTCCGATACTTCCTTCGGTCCGAAACTTAAAAACTTCACTTTTGTACTTGACGAAATCTTTCCCTTGTTTACCATTTGATCAATAGGGCTTTCTTGGGTTTGAAGGGTTTATGGCTTTGAATCTTTTCCCAAGGGTTTTTGGCAAGAATTTCCAAACATGGACCGAGGATCTCGCTTTGAGATTTTTATTTCAAGAAGTGGGTGTTTAGTATTTTGTAATGATAGGTACGTACACTTTCAGGCTTTATTTGGGTATGGCTATTTTTTCTTCTGATGGTCCAGAATGGGCACACCATCTTTTTCTGGGAGTGAGCACTTTGATGGTCCGGAAAAGGCACACCATCAATTTTGTTAGTGATACTCCGATTTTCTTCTGTTTTTGTATTTTTGTATTTTCTCTATAAATATATATATTTTTTTTGGGAGGGGGTATGGCTTACCCACCTCAAACTTGGACTTCACAGTGTCCCCACTGTGGGCAGACTGGAAGTCACTCTGGAAATCCCCACCTCAAACTTAAAATCTCACAGTGTCCCCACTGTGACATAGAAAAATGGATCAAAGGAGGTGGTTGTGGGTCTAAAAAGGATCGTGTTTTGGATGCGAAAAACGGCCTATATCATTTCACGGTATCAAGTTGAGATTCGTACTTACAAAAGGGACCTTTTTAAGTCGGAAGCCGAAAGTTGTACCTTAAGATAGAAACGAGATCAAACAAGCATTCAAACAACAAATACGTTAGTACCCAAAAGTACCTACCCAGTGGTAGGATTTCATGCATTACGAACCAAAATAAGAATTCAGCAAAGTGTCAAAAGCCTAGCCATAGGCATAAAATCAAACCAAACAGAAACTAAAATTGTTTTTGGGAGCATCATGAGTGGAAACCAAAGTTTTAACAAACCATTAGTGGGTCGGGGTTTGTTGCGGTGACATGTCGCCAAAATTCTTCTCCTCGAAATCATCTTCTTTTCGACCCTAATCCTTTCCTCTTCCCCTCTTGCCAACCGTTCGGCTTCCTCTCGTTGTTTCCTCTCCTCCTCTTCCTTTGCCAGCCTTTCTTCCTCTTCATTCCTCTTTCTCTCAACCTTTTCTTTCTTCTTTTTAAGCGCAAGGAATTTTTTTTTGTAGGGTTGGGTTGGTGCGGTTCGAGAGAGAAAAATGGAGAAGAAGAGTATGTGTGTTTTTGAATATTTGGAGTAAAGGTGGTTTTTGGAATTTAGAATGGAAAGGGTTTATCTTTTGGGTAATAAAATGGAGGGAAACGGTCCTTTTTGGAGAGAGAGAGTGATAATGATAGCTTTTCTTGAAAAATGGAGAAATGGGTGTAAGATGGCAGCAAAAGTTGACTGATTTGTAAGAAAAAGTTGATGTGTGTCAGCCTTGGGCCCCTCAAAAACCGTCCTATCCTTCTTCAGATTTGGAGTGGGGAACGCAGGGACATGCATCTCCCCACTGCAAAGCTTTTTCTTGATTTTTCCTCCAAGAAGCGGCAATTTCTCCTACACACATTAAAACAAACTACCATGCAGAATTAAAAAGACCAAAAATAATAAAAAGACAGCAAATAACTGAAATAAAATATTTACAAACGGTTGTGACATTGCTTAACCAGAGCGGGATGGAGAGTGGGCACTGTCGCTCAGAAAGTGCTTCACCCTTTGTCCATTGACTTTAAAGATTTTTCCGAATTGAGGAGCCATTAAGTCCAGAGTTCCAAAAGGACTTACCTTGACCACAGTGTAAGGCTCTTTCCATCGAGATTTTAATTTTTCCGGAAACATCCTTAACCTTGAATTAAAAAGTAGCACTTTTTGTCCCTCCACAAAATTTCCATGAGTGATTTTTTGGTCAGGCCACCTCTTGATCTTCTCCTTGTTGGTTTTTTCATTTATGTAGGAGTGGTGACAGAGTTCTTCTAACTCATTGAGGTAGGCATACTTTAAGTGGGAAGGCAATGACTTCAAATTCAAGTCAGGGGGATGTTTATATGGTAGTTTGACATGTCTCTCCTTGAAATCTAGCAGCTCAAAAGCTGCCAAAATTTCGTTACACTCATCCTCAAAAGTGTCATCATTTTTAGAGTCGGAGTGCTCACTCTTACTCCCCACTGTGGGCACTGTGCTTCTCACTGTGGGCACTGTGTCAAAACTGTGGGATCCATAAATCGAACTCAAAGCAAAACAGTCTTCGGTGTCTATATACTTAAGGGCCTTGAAGACATTGAATGTTACCTCTTGGTCATTAACTCACATCGTGAGTTCCCCTTTGTGCACATCAATCAAAGTACGTCCGGTTGCAAGAAACGGACGCCCTAAGATGATTGGGATTTCTTTATCGGCCTCATAATCTAGAACTAGAAAATCGGCGGGGAAGATAAATTTATCCACTTGGACCAAAACGTCTTCTATTTTTCCCTTGGGATAGGCAATGGACCGGTCGGCTAGTTGTAATGTCACGGTTGTGGGTCTAGCCTCTCCAATACCTAACTTTTTAAAAATGGACAGTGGCATCAAGTTGACACTGGCTCCTAGATCACAGAGTGCTTGACCTACTTCTTGTCCTCTTATTGTGCATGGAATGGTGAAACTACCCGGGTCTTTCAACTTAGGTGGAATCTTGCTAGTAAGGAGGGCACTACATTCTTCGGTCAAAGCCACAGTCTCAAATTCACCCAACTTTCTCTTTTTGTTCAAAATATCCTTTAAAAATTTAACATAGCTTGGCATTTGCTCGAGAGCCTCTACCAAGGGTATGTTAATGTGAAGTTGCTTAAAAATGTCTAAGAATTTTTTTAACTGAACATCGACATTTTTAGGCTTCATTCTTTGAGGAAAGGGAATGCTTCGTGGGTCAATTTGAGTTTGCTGTGGTATTGGATTTGAAACAGTAGGTTTGGGAACAGGTCCAAAAGTGGGAAGGTCAGGGATGTCGTTCCCCACTGTGGGGATGACAGTGACTTGAGGAGTGCCCACTGTGGGAATCACAGTGACTTGAGGAGTGCCCACTGTGGGAATCACAGTGACTTGAGGAGTGCCCACTGTGGGAATGACAGTGGGTATTTGAGGTGAATCATCAGACTCGAAAACAATGTCTTTCAGATCCTTTCCACTCCTAAGCGTTATGGACTTGACATGTTCTATTCCTAGTCCCTTAGGATGCTCAGTGTCGCTAGGCAATTTACCGGGTAGTCTATTCTTAACTTCGGCGGCTAATTGTCCTAGTTGAGTCTCAAAATTTCTCATGGCTGCTTGAGTTTGACTTATGAAACCTTTCAGTAATGATTCGAGCGAAGATGGTGCATCAAGTGCGTGTTGTTGTCTTTGTTGAAAATTTTGTGGGGACTGCCCACTGTGAAAATTTTGTGGGGACTGCCTACTGTGAAAATTTTGTGGAGAGTGCCCACTGTGAAAATGACTAGGCTGGTGAAATCCAGGTGGATTTTGTGGCCTGTTTTGTCCTTGACTCACCCCAGGGGGTTGAAATCCTTGATTCAAAGTCCAGGAGAAGTTAGGGTGATTTCTCCAATTCGGGTTGTAGGTTTGTGAAAATGGGCTATTTCTAGATTGAGTTCCTATCAAATTAACAGCCTCAGGGTTTCCAGGACAGTAGTCAAAGGTATGCTCTTCTCCACAAAAAGAACAACTCTCAGGGAGTTGTGGAGTGCCCACTGCTGAATTGACCTGTCCTATATTTCCATTTAAAACTAGTTTAGTTAAGGCTACTAGTTGTGCATTAATGGATTTAAGTGCATCTGAGTCAATGGAGTTGGTTTTTGGTGTGTTTGCCCTAGGGTTTGACCATTCGGTGTTGTTATTGGACACTTTCTCTAGGATTTGATACCCTTCATTGTAGGTTTTAGCTGTAAAAGCTCCACCAGCTGTGGCATCTAGGATGATCTTGGCATCATTGGAAAGACCATTGTAAAAGGTCTCCAATTGGATGCAATGTGGGATGCCGTGATGTGGGCACTTTCGTAAAAGTTCCTTAAAACGTTCCCATGCATCAGAAACTGCCTCATCCTCACCTTGCTGGAATAAAATGATATCATTTCGAAACTTGAGATTCCTCGTAGGAGGAAAGTATTTTTGTAAAAACTTTTCAGCAAGATTTGCCCATGTAATTATCGAATTTGGTGGTTGTGAATTTAGCCAAGCTCTGGCTCTATCCCTCAATGTAAAAGGGAAGAGTTTCAGCCTTAAGGCCACATCAGACACATCTTGAAGTTGAAAAGAGTCCGATAATTCCAAAAAAGATCTTAAGTGCGAGTGTGGATCCTCAGACGGTAATCCTCCAAATTGACCCATAGCTTGGATCATTTGAAACATCACCGGTTTGAGTTCAAAGTGTTGTGCAATAATGTTGGGCCTTAGAATCCCGGAGCTTAAATCATTAAGTCCCGGAGTAGCATAGTCCCGTACTTTTCGATATTTGCTATCGGCAATCGTCACTGTGCTCTCCACTATTGGTGGGTTGATGGGCCTTTCACCTCCCACACCTGCCATGTTCACAGTGGGTTTCACAGGGGGTTGTCGATTTGAATTTTTTTTTTTACCTTTACGTCTTCTTCTAAAGGTTTTTTCTATTTCAAGATCGATTGGTACCAAAGGTTCGTGTTGTTGCCGTGGCATGCAACACGAAAAGCTTAGAAAAACGAGTTACTCGGGCTCGAACAAAAACTAATGTCTTGAGATTTAAAATCACGCCAGTCCCCGGCAACGGCGCCAAAAACTTGTTACGTGCGAAATATTTGTTTTAATCGCAGTGGGTTGCAAACTGTCCACAGTGGGAAGTGCAAGTGTACACTGTCCACTATGATCGTCACAGCAAGTAATAGTTGGTAAAATACCAGAATCGAATCCACAGAGACTGGACAATCAAGACAATACGGTTCTCATGAGCTCCTTTTACAAGTTTCAACTAGAGAGGAAAATAATACTTGGTTTTGGTTTGGTAAAATAGCTACTTGAAACGATTTACTAAATGTTAAAAAGGAGGAATGTAGGTTGGATTTTCCCTAGATTTTATCTCAAATACTCGGTCCTTAGAGTGATCCTCGTATTTGTGGTGGACATTTTCGCTAGAAAAGCCCAGTTACAAAAATACTCACACCGTTAGATAAAAATCCCATACTCTTAGTACTTGTTGTTTTGTCAATGGTAATCTCTAAATGGACCTTTTCAGGCCTCGATGGAATGTGTAGAGACAAATACTATAAGTGTTTTTAATACACAAATTAGCTTGCCTACTACTCCAGTGGGCAGAGATTAGCTCACTATGCCGACCTCACTTTCGTAAGTGTCATAAGAATTCTTTCGAATCCCCTAGCATCATTCAAGCTCGTGTCACTGCGTTCTACTCATTTCTAAGTTAAGAACTAGACTTTTAGATCCTTGCAAGTGATCGGCTTGTTCGCATCTTTGGGTAAATATCGAGAGTGAATGACCAAAACAATAAATATTCTAAGTATAAAGATTACTCAAACATTTTCTATAAAATCCAGGTACTTCTCCTTCCTACATCCCAAAGGATGCTTAGCCTAACATTTCCGAAGTAAAGAAAACAAAAGATGAAGATTTGCACATAATAAAACTGAAAGTGGATTGAATAGTGCTCACAGTGGGGAACGAGAATTCGTCCCTGTCCACTGTGCTTTACGAACTACAATTAACTAGGAAAGGAAATTACAGAAATTAAAGCTAAGTTAATGCAGTAATTAAAAGACTAAACTAATGTGGTAGATGAGAGAAATTAAAGCTATCTTCTTAACCCAAGATGATTGTAAGAATGCTAGATTGATGCAATAAATGAACCCAAGTGCTCCTTTATATACTAGAGGAAAGACTTGGATATTACACAAAAGAGATGAGTCTTCCAATGGGGTAAAAACTGCTGTGTAATAGCAGAAATCAGCCCCTTGTGCAAATCAATTACCCAATGGATCCTTCTCCAAGTCAATTTCCAAGTACATAAAGGAGTACTTGTTGCAATCTTCTATGTAGATGTCATTTTATACTTCCTCCAGCCATTTCCCTGCCAATGAACCTTCTTCTTCCAGAAAATTAGATCCCAACTAATAGTTTCTTTTGTCTTTCTTGATCAGCTCGAATAGTGGGCAGCCGGAGTGGGCAGAACAGTGATCACTGCAGGATAAAAATGCGAAAAACACCCAAACTTCCACCAAATAATTTATTAAAGACCATGGTTCACTCCTTTTGCTCGTTTTCGTAAATCATACCAAGAATGGGGGTTCTTAGAAGTGAAATGGCTAAAATTGACAAAATAAAGTAGGAAAAACAAGGAAATAATAACTCTAAAAATAGAGTTATCAGGAGTCTTGTTATGGGTTGCTTTTATTGCACCGTTTTGCATATTATTGCACGTTATGGATATTTACATGCTTGGGTGAGTGAGTCATTCAGGGATACGCATGTTGTTTTAGACTGTTTTGCATTGGATCCATAGGCACGTGAGTCAGTCTTTATTTGATGGTCCATCTCTTTGTGCACGAGGAGTGGACTATGGGAACGCATGGGTATATACGTCAGGCCATGGGGCCACTAGCGAGTAGGCAATATGGGACACTGGAGTCCCTGAGGTGAAACTCGTCTAGACTGGATATGCAATGTGGTCCCCTGTAAGTCCTTGAGGTGTAATTCTACGGGGTATGCAATAAATGAAATTTAATATGGTCCGAGGATTGTGATGTCTATATATGGCATGGGAACTAGGACCGGGGCTTGAGGTGTAATCCAGTAACATCATAAGTGACCTAACTTTGTGTGCCCGTCACTTTTGATGGAATTGGGTCTCCCCCGTCACCGAAAGGTGTGGTTTTTGGGTATAATATTTTATCTTTATTTTCGGTGACGCACTTTATTTATATGAAATGTCTTCATGGTTCATTGGCAGAGTTCTATGCCTCATCTTATTGGGATGTTTTAAATATTGGAATTTTGTCCATGTTTATAATTCTTGAGATATTTACGTCTAAACACGTTTTGGGTGAGTTGGAGTTGGAATTCATTTTGGAAAACGCTTTATACATTTTGGGAGCTTTCTCATAGATTTTATGTGAGTTGGAAAATGGGTGATTTGCATTTAAAGTAAACTCTTTTGAAATCATGACTAAAACTACACCCCTCTCGATTTATGAATTTATATAGTCATGATAAAATGCTTGAACTTACTAGACGTTAGCCTAATCCTTTTTATTTGTCGGCATGTACAACAGGCTCTGGTTGGGAGTAACTTTAGCTACACTATGCAGTGGCGAGTGCTAGTAGAGTACACGATAGGTGATTTGTTTTAGTGAAGTCTTCCGCAATTATTTTGGGATTAGCAACTTGTACTGGTGTTAAGTAACATCCGACTTTAAGTGGTTCATAGTATGATTTGGGTTTTAAATTGTGAGAGTTATTATGTTTATCTTGAAGTAATTCCAGGAATAGTTTGTAGAAGGAATTTTATTTCTTAAGTGGTTATTTTATCGAATTTTTTTTGTTGCTCTTTCCAAATTTGAGGGTGTTACAAGTTGGTATTAGAGCATAAGTTTGAGAGAATTAGGTGTTGATTTTGGATACCTAGACTCAAACTAGCGTTTGTTTAAGTAAATGAGAGTGAAATTCACCATTAGGCACTTTAAGATAGGATGTTTCGAGGTCAATGGATGTTGTTAGAAACGAGAATCACGTCGAGAGTAGCAAGGATAATCATGTGCGGTGCATTCATAGTGACACCTGTCCAGTGTCATGGTGAATCTACAAGTACATGTGCATACTTGAATTGCTCTAATGTGATGATCGATGGGGTAGTGAAGAAGGTTCTAAGCTAGTAGTCGTTGGAATGAATGGACGGTTCTAGCATTAGTCACTTGGAGTGACGATAAGCGTGATAATTGGTTTAAGTAGACCATTTCGGGTCGAGATTGATGGTTGGATTAGAACCATAGGATTATTGAACCGACTTTGATTCGAGGAAAAGCCGTAAGGTTAATGGATATAATTCCCAACTTGCCTTAAGAGGTTTGAATATCCAGATGACAATAGTGGACCGGAGGGATTTGGAGGAGTATGAGTTGAGATGTTGAATGCCGACTAGGTCATGCACAAAGTTTATTTTGAAAATAAATTGCATCAACTATTTCTTGTGTTTCAAATCCTTATGTGGATTGTGTTATGAATTTTGGGAAATATTTAGCACACACACAAGATTTCAAATCATGGCTTTGAACGTGCATGAAACCATTTTACTGCGGGAGTTGCAAACTCCGCCGGGATTTGTTTTGTTTTATTTCATTATTGTTCAACATTTGTTTCGGATATAATGACAATCATGTTTTTTTATGATGTTTAAGATGTTGGGCAAGTAACTACGGCTTGTGACTTTAACATTGGATCTCCTCCACATGTGTTAGAGTTTGGACGGAAAGTTATCTTCCATGGTGTCTATATAAAATTATTTTGGAGAATATGTTTAATGTGAGTTTATTAAACAATGTTGTTTATATGATATTACATGGAAAGGGAATTTCTTGAATTTTGGCGTTTTAGTCATGAGTTTGCTTATTGCAATTTGACTTTTGGAAGCACAATGTTTGGTGCTATTTTGTTGACTTGAGGTCATTGAACTCATTGAATTTCATGGAGTTTTGTTGTACGACGTTTTGTGTCGTGTGAGTGTAATTTCACAATGTGTATACTCCATTTGCTTATGTGGAAATTTTTTGGGTTATGTTGGGCATTTTGTCCCACTCGAGCTCTGTTGAGAAATGTTAATTTTATGCCATAAGGCGACTAAGAAGAGATGAGTTTGGAACTCTAGTGTCGCGTAACTTCTCTTTCAAGAGTTTGTGTTAACAAGTATTTCGTTGCAAATAGTTCAGTGTATGGATTGATTTATACGTGGCTTAAGTGATGCACGAAAGAACATTTTGGTGATATTTTATAATAATTTGCTTGGTGCGTTTTCGGTCAGTTAAACGTTTTAGTATCATTTCATGTAAAGGTGTTATATCAACTTAGGGGTATGCATAGCTTGGTAACCATTGTTTCTCGACACTTTGATAAACAAGTCGTGCATGAAAATGTTTTATTAACTCCTTGTTTAAATGAAAAGCCATTTGGTCAAAGCATGTTTTAGTGGTGTGGGGATCACAAATGGTTTACGATACGTGATATTCGAAAAACACAAATGTATGAGTCGTTGACGTTTGGTCAATCTTGGCTTGATGAATATTTTGGAAAATTGTAAACTTTTTGGTTTTAGAGAAAATGTGCATTTTGAACATTTTATAACAAATAAATTTATAGGCATTGACGTTTTAAAGTCTTATATTTCGAATGCGAAACTTTTGAAGTAAATACTCCGTAACGGAGATTTTGGAAAATCAATTGCCTAAACTTAGAGTACGTGGGAATGATTATATTTTGAACATTAATGCGCACTGTTTGTATGATTTAAGATCGAAAGTTGATTTGAACCCTTTTTGGTGTCAACAAATTACAAGTACTCATTTTCTCCTAAGTTTTGGAAAACACGTTGTTGTGTGAAAACCTTGTCAGAAACGTTTTACTCAAATGTCATTATAGGACCGGATGAGAAATTTTGGGAAATTGATGTAAAGAGTTTCATCTATGGAAATTTGGTCGCAAACCATTTGATGCATGTTATTTTGTTTCAAGAAAATTTCTAATGGAAGTGTTACAAGCTTGCATGCCTACCCCCAATTTGAGATTTTATGATGTTTTAGTCGATATTTTCAAGTGATGGAAACGTATTGGTTTTGTCTTAAATATAGAACTTCCACAAGTCATTTTGTGTTTTGACTAAGGTGTATTTGTAAACCGTTTCATCGTTTTGTATGATAAACTGGCGCGCACAAAATTCTGTTGGTGAACCTTGTTCCATACCATTTTATGGTTAAAAGGGAAATTTTGGAGTCAAATGTCGTTGGACTTCTTTTGAAATACGTACACACCTTTTGTTGCATCCTGTTTAAAGTCGGGCAGTTACTTTACGTGCATGTCATGAGTCAATCCATACCAGAACCGTGGCGGTCCATTTTAAAAGAAGTTGTTTATTACGCTTTTGCATTTTCTTGATAATCGGAACTGCAATGAAATAATTTTCAAATATGACTTTCATATGTGGGACGAGCGCGTCCATTTTTGCGTAACTACCGAATCAATGATAGTAGTTTTCTATGCGTACGATTTATGTGATATGAAAATCTTTGTGTTGAATTTTTTTGTGAAAGGTTTGTTAATTGGCATATTTACTTGAATAATTCACTTGAAAACCTTGAACTCATTAGGACCTTGAAAAGGTTAAGCAACCCAGTTAAGAGTGAGTGTGTGTAGCACTTCGACGGAGGAAGATTGGGTATTCCACGCGTGATAGTACTGTAGGCTGAATGGTATCGGTTGTGGGGATGATGCCCTTTGGACTTAAGAGGATAAATTCGCCGTAACCTATATTGAGGTAGGTGGTATATTTAGGTGTCGACTTTTGGGCTTGAGGCCAAGCACCTTTAGTGTAATCGGGGGATTGTAATCCGATTTTAAAGGAATAATGGTAATGGTTGTAGTAATCCTAAAATGCTCACTTGTGATAAGAGGATTTAGGGAAATAACTTTCCTTGAAAATCTGTCGATGGGATGATTAATAATTGGGCACATCATTGGAATTGTACAATTAATGAGCCAGTGATGACCGTTTGGGTTGGAGTTAATGAAACCCGTTGAGAGTAAATACTAGCTCGGTAGCGGGACTATTTGAGGAGTTTGAATCTGTCGTTGGGAAAATATGGATCACTTAAGGTTGGGAGACAACTTAAGTCTGGTGGTCGAAAGCCACTCTAGCAGCTTAGGCCTTCAATTTCATGTGGGTGTTTTATGCCTAAACGGGGAATAGTTGTGAGTAACACCAAGAAGCCGTTGTGGGCAATTCTGTGGGAAATAAATTGGAACCGGGTTGAAACCGAGGGAATTTGGATTGTGTTGGGCGCGGTGGCCATTAGTTGCGTAAGGACTAGATTTCGAGGACGAAATCTCTTTAAGGTTGGGAGGATTGTAACACCCCGAAAATCTTAACTCAAATTGTAAATGAATCCAATTAGAATTAATAAAAAGACAAGGTGTTGCATTGGAAGGTTGGACACGTAATGCAAATTGGATCTCTCGAGAAATATGGCAAAGTTTGGGCTCGGTTCAAGGACCGCGAGAATGCCCGGCGATTGTGACATGGTCACTCTCGCCAGGGCACTATCGCCCAGTATGTACCGAGAGGAGGGGAGAGGCCAGCGAGTATGACACTCGCGATAGTGACATGGTCACTTTCGCAGTGTCACTATCGCCGAAAATGTACCGCAGGTATTTTGGGTAGCGGGCGAGTATGCCCGGCGATAGTGACAGTGTCACTATCGCGGTGTCACTATCGCCGACGGGCTCCTGAGGGTTTTAAACCCATGACTTTCATCCTTCTTTCATTTCTATTCCATCTCTCTCTCTCTAAACTCTCCCAAACCGAACCCTAACCCTCTAAATCGTTTTTGGAGCTCTTGAAGCCATAAATCTTGCAAACCAAAGCTTCTCTTTCAGTTTTAACAAGGATTTATGGATGGAGGTTAGAACCCTTCTTCTCACTTTCGTTTTGGTGAGATTTCTACACTTTCTAGGGTTTTACCCAACACTCACCTAAATATTTTCCTTTCTTTGGATGAAATGAAGATTGAAGCATACTTTGGTAACACTAGAAGTGTTTGGGTGGTGGATTCACTTGATGGTTGAGGTAATCTTCTCTTCTCTTCATTTTGAAAATTAGGGTTTTGATGTATTGGTGATGTTGGGTGTAATAAGTTGGGAGAAATGATTCTAAGTGTTTGAGGATAAATATTTATGGTTGGAAACTTATGGATTTAGGTTTTGGAAGATTTGGACTTGAAGATACGGACTTCTTCAAAGGAGCATACGTTTGGAGAAACTCTAGATTTAGCTTAAATCTAGCAAGGTGAGTTCAAGTTACTTTGAGAAAACTTTGTACATGCCAAAAATAGTATTTTCCAAATATTTGTGTGTTTTACTTGAAAATATCTATGGTTGAGTTATTTGGATGGTTTAACTCTTTTGAAGTGTTTATCTTCATAAATGTGTAAAACACCCATATTTAGGCTTTTGGATATTTGGATGTGTAGAAATCATAAAAGGTCTTTAAAAGATTAATTGCTCAAAATGATGTCTATTTGATGGTTTGGTCATATTAGCGAAATTGACTTTATAAAACCATTTGGGAAATGAACTTTTAGTATTGCGGGTCATTTTGATAATAATAAGGGTGTGAGTCCTTTGAGAAAACCTTTTTGTTTAACCCGTGTTGAGTTTTGGGGTTAATGATGATTTTGTGGTACTTGTTTGCTTAAACAATGTTTAAACGCGTTTTATGCGATGATGACCGTTATTTACGGATCTAGCAAGCTTTGAGCACTTGCTCGGTTTTGACTGTGGGAAAGTGTTGGGGACATTTGTCCGGTTTAAATGGCTCGATGTGGAGTCTTGTTATGGGTTGTTTTTATTGCACCGTTTTGCATATTATTGCACGTTATGGATATTTACATGCTTGGGTGAGTGAGTCATTCAGGGATAGGCATGTTGTTTTAGATTGTGTTGCATTGGATCCATAGTCACGTGAGTCAGTCTTTATTTGATGGTCCATCTATTTGTGCACGAGGAGTGGACTATCGGAACGCATGGGTATATGCGTCAGGCCGTGGGGCGACTAGCGAGTAGGCAATAGGGGATACTGGAGTCCCTGAGGTGAAACTCGTCTAGACTGGATA
This sequence comes from Saussurea involucrata, assembly GCA_033807775.1. NCBI lineage: Eukaryota > Viridiplantae > Streptophyta > Magnoliopsida > Asterales > Asteraceae > Saussurea > Saussurea involucrata. The sequence continues at coordinate 172,043,652 of CM066321.1, forward strand.
TGCAATGTGGTCCCCTGTAAGTCTTTGAGGTGTAACTCTACGGGGTATGCAATAAAGGCAATTTATTATGGTCCGAGGATTGTGATGTCTATATATGGCATGGGAACTAGGACCGGGGCTTGAGGTGTAATCCAGTAACATCATAAGTGACCTAACTTTGTGTGTCCGTCACTTTTGATGGAATCGGGTCTCCCCCGTCACCGAAAGGTGTGGTTTTTAGGTATAATATTTTATCCTTATTTTCGGTGACACACTTTATTTATATGAAATGTCTTCATGGTTCATTGGCAGAGTTCTATGCCTCATCTTATTGGGATGTTTTAAATATAGGAATTTTGTCCATGTTTATAATTCTTGAGATATTTACGTCTAAACACGTTTTGGGTGAGTTAGAGTTGGAATTCAGTTTGGAAAACGCTTTATACATTTTGGGAGCTTTCTCATAGATTTTGTGTGAGTTGGAAAATGGGTGATTTAAATTTAAAGTAAACTCTTTTGAAATCATGACTAAAACTACACCCCACTCGATTTATGAATTTATATAGTCATGATAAAATGCTTGAACTCACTAGGCGTTAGCCTAACCCTTTTTATTTGTCGGCATGTACAACAGGCTCAGGTTGGGAGTAACTTTAGCTACACTGTGAAGTGGCGAGTGCTAGTAGAGTGCACGAGAGGTGATTTGTTTTAGTGAAGTCTTCCGCAATTATTTTGGGATTATCAACTTGTACCGGTGTTAAGTAACATCCGACTTTAAGTGGTTCATAGTATGATTTGGGTTTTAAATTGTGAGAGTTATTATGTTTATCTTGAAGTAATTCCAGGAATGGTTTGTAGAAGGAATTTTATTTCTTAGGTGGTTATTTTATCGATTTTTTTTGTTGCTCTTTCCAAATTTGAGGGGGTTACAAGAATACCCATACACAAACGTATGAACCTGCACCTTATAATCGCAGTTTAAGGTTAGAAGTAGGTCAGGTATTTGATTCGAAGGATCACTTGGCAAGTCAGGTCGGACTTAAGTTCATGGAAGAGGGTTTCGAAAGTTACACGCCGAGATCCAACAAAGGCAGATATGTAGTTGAATGTGCGAGTGAAAACTGTAATTGGAGGATGTGTGCGAGGCCCATGGGAGAGAAAGGAGGGGCGTTACTTATTAGAAAGTTGGACGATGTACACACTTGTACGAGGACGCAACTGAATCCCAACCACAAACAAGCCACCAAAAGGACTTTGGGTGCGATACTGAAAAACAAATTTCTTGATGCTAGCAGGTCATTGCGTCCAAAGGACATCATGGACGATGTACACCAGCGGTTCGGCGTCACGATTGGTTACCACCAAGCTTGGCGTGCACGATGCAGGGCACTGCTATTGGTGAGAGGCACATTCGAGGAGTCGTATGAACGACTCCCATCATATTTATATAATTTGCAGCTGCAAAATCCAGGTACAATCACCCAGCTAAGGACCGATTCACATGGACGGTTTGAGATGTGCTTCGCTGCCTTTGGACCCGCGGTATGTATTTTAACACGTCATATGTTTACACATTATACACTATAACATTTATTAATAGAAACCACCTACGTTTTTGCAGATCCGCACATTTCTGGCAAATCTGCGTCGTGTCCTGGTAATAGACGATGCCCATTTAAAGGGCCCTTACTTGGGTATGATGTTCCTGGCGATTGCCATGGACGGGGATAACTCCATCGTTCCAGTAGCTTTCGGAGTAGGCAAGTCCGAAACCGGGGACGAGTGGACTTGGTTTCTGTCCATGTTGAGACAAGCTATCGGAGACCCGCAAGGGTTGGTGTTTATGTCCGACAGGGCTCCTTCCATAAGCGTCACAATCTCTGCCATGTACCCAAACGCCCCTCACGCCTTATGTTGTCGACATTTGGAGATGAACGCTAAAACCTAAAAATAACGTATTACCACCTACAAGGATGTCTACTGGAAGGCATGCAGAGCATCTACAGATCGGGAGTTTGACCGGTACATGAATCTTCTACGAGTTAGTGCCGACAAAGCAGCCAAAGTCATGGACGATGTTGGACCGGAGAGGTGGTCCGCGGCCCATTTTCCTGCACAACGGTATGACATTCTGACCTCCAATAGTGCAGAGTCGGTGAATGCACTCTCCCGTTTTGCGCGTAGATGTCCGATTGTTAATCTTATGGACTACTTTCGGAGCTTTCAACAAGAGTGGTACCAACTTCGACGCCGAAAAGGAGCTGAGCTGCAAAATAGACTCACACCAAAGGCGGAGGAGATAGTTATCTTCAGGGCGCGTCACGCGTCGACATGAAGGGTAAGCGAAATCGGGTATGGGAGGTACGAGGTTCGGGATAACCATCTTCACGCGACTGTCCATATGACCGACCATGTTTGTTCGTGTTTCCAATGGCAAAAATCTGGGTTACCGTGCAGTCATGCCATCGTTGAGGCAAGATATATGGGTCGTAGAGATTGCAGCGACTTGGCTGTAAGTTTCTTCACGTCCGAAACTTACCAGAGAACATACGCAGAGGTAATAAATCCAGCTGGACCCCCTGAAGCATGGGTGTATCCGCCCGACCCCCTTCCGCCATGCTATCCACCTTTAAACGATAAGAACATAGCCGGGAGACCGAGAAAGAACAACCGACGTCCATCACGTGGTGAAGGTTCGATACAACGAAAATGTACTCGGTGCCAATGCGTAGGACATACTCGTGGAGAGTGTCCAAATCCCGCCCCTTCAACCGTGCCAAGGAGTAGATGCACAAGCAGTCAACTAAGTAACACCGTAGGCCCGTCGGAGCTTGAACCACATGGAACTATATCAAATGATACCGTTGATCTGAACGTTGATTTCCCTTGATTGGGACGATAAATATTGTATGTTTAGTGCGTTGTAACTTATCAAACATAACTTATGTACGTTGATCTGAACATTGATTTCCCTTGATTGGGACCAGTTATCTTTTGAAAGGTACTTGAAACAGAACATGGGATGATGATCATAATGGTAGTAGTCTAAATGGAGAGAATAGTAATGGTAGTAATCTAAATGGAAAGAATAGTAATGGTTATATAGAACTATATCATATGATAGCGTTGACAGGGACCTAAGTTGTGTTACAGCAAAGATAGGGACCTAAGTTGTGTTAGAGCAAAGACAGGGACCTAAGTGCAGTAAAAGCATCCACATTTGCCTATAAATAACCCACGCTAGATTAGTCATCAAACACATATACGAGAATATATTATTCGTTAACGTATTCTTACATGGCATCCCCAAACCTTCATGTTTGGTGCTTTAGGCGTTTATCTGAATCGCTTTCAGACACTGGCAAAGAGTTATATGGTTAGTGTGCATGTTTCATTGAGTTTTGCTTGTTACTACCGTTGTTCTACGAACTAACTATATTAATTAATGTTCATCAACAGATGCATATCCACAGTTGTTCACCATGAAAGTCCACCATGGTGGGTACTTCACAGAACCACCCAGAAGACATTATTTCCGTGGTCTAGAAATTTATGTTGACATGTTAGATGTGGAGGATCTTTCTATGCAACTACTTGAACAGATCATGAAAGAGCTTGACTATGAAGAACCAAAATATAATAGGTTGTATTTTAAGAGGCCGAATGCAGACTTCTTGACTGGACTGGTAGAATTGAGTACCGACGAAGATGTAGCCAACATACGCCAGTATGTTGACGGCCATACTGTGATTGAAGTGTACATCGAGAAAGTGGAGCTTAACACTTTGAGACTCGTCTCGCCAGAGCATGTAAGAAGTCGACCCGGATTGTCAAAAACCAAACCATCGTCTAGCCGTAGCCTTAAATTTGGATAATTTTATACTGTATTGATTAGTATGTGTTTGTTATGAAATAATCTTGTATAACATCTATGAGTTGTATTTTTAATATGAACCACTTTTTACACAAATTTCAGACTTCTTAAACACTAGTTTTCAGACAAATTAAAGACCTTTATTCATGACAAATTAAACAACAACATACAAACAGGAAAGGAACGAAACAACAATGTCGAACTGGAAAAGTACAAAACAACAACACATAAACAACAAAGTACTAAAGCAACACCCGTACCACCACCTACTGAAAATTGCTTTAGTTTGATCAATCCAACTTTGCTTGTCGCTTATCTTCGCTTGAACAATTGCGAAGTCTTGCGTAATGTGGTGAATGTCTTCTTTTTCTCGACGAATACGGGCCTCCCTATATTTTATATCCCCTTTCATCCGTTTAATCTTCTTTTCTTCCACTTCAATCCTTGTCAAGTGGACATTCTTCCTGGCGATCATCTGTTTCCACTCTTCTGTCAGTTGGTCTATCTCCTTTTCCTTTGCTGCTATCGCCTTCTGGAGTTTAGGTGGCATTCTTTCAGGTGTAGACGATGGGCTAGATGACGATGTCATTTGTTTACTGAAAAAAGAAAGCAAGAAAGAAAGCAAGAAAGAAAGCAAGTGAAAGAAAGCAAGAAAGAAGGATAGAATGGTGTGAATTGTGAATTGCATTTTACTGATATTTATGGATGAAATCTCAAACATGCCAGTGAATTTGAACCACAAATTGGCCTTCAAAGTACAATAATTGTGGGAAAAAACAGTAAAAAGCATGCAAAGATTCGTGCAAAAGGGACCAAAATGACATTTTTTGGCCGATCGCGAGATGGTCGCGGGGCCAGTCGCGGGGAGGGACCGAAACTGTAAACGTGGGCATAGTTGGGGGTTGCCGCAGGACTTTTTGGCCATAATAGCGGGCCACGTGTGCCCTATCCCGCGATTGCGGGATCCGTCGCGGAAATAATGGGTATTCGGCAAATTCAGGAGATAAATGAGTATTTTGGTAAGTTAAAGTCAAACATTGAGTATTTTAATTAAATTCCCAATCTCTAACAAAAATGACATCCATTTTCAATAGCTACACTATTTTCACAATCTTAATAAAATAATCAATACATCTAATAAAATATTGTTTATCTCTCCTACACATTAAATTTAAAATTCTTTTATTAGAGGAAAAAAATGTTATTATATTATTTCTCTGTCTGTAGAGTTTCAACCATGATTTTTCAGTTTTCCACATTTTATCCACATGTTTTTATAACTTCTCGAAGCATTTTGGATATTTGGCCAATCAACTATTAAAAACACAAACGACATAAAAAAGCTCATTTAAGTGCACAAACTCATTTTTCGACTTAATCATTTTTTATTTTTGTGTTTTCATTTATCAATGTATTTTGATAAATTATATTGAAAAAAAAAATACAAAATCTAATAAAATTTACAAATATAACATGTACGTATGTAAGTTCATAAAAACACATATATAAATAGAAAAAGTGCAGACAATCATATCGAAATTTCTGTTTTAAATAATATAGTTCTTAAACAAATTTAAATAAAAAAACTAACCTTCTCATTTTGAAGGAACATTCTTTTGAATAAAATATTTATCAAATATTTTGAAATTAATTATCTATATCATTTTAACCCCAAAAAAACTACATAGGTAACTGGTTAGATGGATTAAAGTGTAAAAAAAACTTAAGTCAAATTTACCATTCCCAAATAGACATGGTGATCATTTGCCCCACCCCATTGGGGAACACGGTTCACCCATCTCGCTCGGGGCCTGGGATTTCCCATAAAAACAGGTACCTGGAGATCCCCGACATGTTGAAAACTGGGGTGGTGTAACGTATTCCCTAACCCGCCCCCTCCTCATATGTATATACTAATTAAAGTTATATATATTTTAATGTGTTGTATAATAGCTAGTATGTTATATTTTTCAACCAAATTTGACCATTTATTGTTGAACTTGGGATTGACGAGGTATAAATTGGGGTGGACTAGGGATAGGCCCAACAAAAACCGGGGAGGGGATTCGATTCCCTATACTCACCGGGAATTGGGGGTCGGGGATGAGATAGAGGAATCGGGGCCAGGGTCGGGGATTGCAATCCCCACCTCGTTGTCATGCCTATTCCCAAACCCCTCACACCCCACGCCATTGTTCCGCTACCCGCCCCATCGTCGTCCACGTTATCACCGCTCATCGTTGTCATTGGCCTCTACTATCGATCTCCCTCTTTTTTTATCAATTTTTTTCAATTCTCCTTCTTTTTGTTTTTTTTTTCGATTGTCCCTCTTTTTTTATCTGTCTATATGCTTACCATTAAATTGCTCTGTGTGTGTGTGTGAGAGAGAGAGAGAGAGAGAGATGGCAGAGGACAATGGTTGTGGCGGTGGGCGGTATGGAGAATAGACGATGATGGGACGGCAAGGTGGAGCGATGCCGTTGGGTATGAGGGGTTTGAATGGTGTAAGGTTTAAGATGGGTAAAACTGGTTTAGTTTTTTTTAACTTCAAGCTTCTTACAAGTAATCATTTGGTTGAGGATGTAGGTAACCAATTTATAAAAGTTTGATAGTTTCTTCATTAAAAAAAATGTTCAAGAACTTAATTATTCAAAATGAGAAAGTTTAATGGTTTATTTATTCTGAAAAAGAGTTTAGGGACTTGTTTATTCAAAATGAGAAAGTTCATTAGGTTCTTCTTAACCTTTTCTAATATAAATACAAAGTTTTATAATTAAACTAAGGGAAAAGTTCAAAAAAACCCCAATAAACTATCTCATTTTGAATGGTTAAGTTCCAAAACTATTTTTTTGAATGAAAAAACCATTAAAACTTCCCACTTTAAATGAAAAAACCATTAAACTTTCTCATTTTGGATGATTAAGTCCTTGAACATTTTTTAATAAATAAATCATCGAACTTTCAAAGTTGGTTACGTGCATCGTTTTAACAAAAAACTACATGTAACTGACTAATTTTTTTTAAAGTAAAATAAAATCTTAATCGGTTTTACTGTTTTCAAACCGTACGCATTCAAACTCCTAGCAAACAACGGTACCGCTTCCCCTCGCCACTTCTCGTCACTGTTTGTTCTACATATCATCTATCAAACTGTTGACCTCGGTTATTGCGTGAGGTTTGAATGACGTAAGGTTTGGGAACGGTAAATTTGATTTAGTTCTTTTAAAAAAAATTAAAACATTTTTAGTCGGTTATAGAAATTTTTTAAAAGTTCGGTGATTTGTATTTTTAAGAAAAATGTGCAGGGACTTGATTATTCAAAAATGAGAAAGTTTAATGGTTTTTTCATCCAAAAAATAGTTTAGGGACTTAATCATTCAAAATAAGAAAGTTTAATGGTTTTTTCAATCAAAAAAATAGTTTATGCAAAACTGGATAGTTTGTTGGGTTTATTTAGACTTTTCCCTTAAATTAAACTAATTGGCGCCGTCTATTAATATAAAAGTATGTAAATGCTAACCGGGTAAAAATAGAGTATGTATGAATACAATTAATGACCGAATAGGTCTCTCTTGGCTTATCCGATCAGCGTCTTTGTTATCATCATGGATTAGTAATAGAGGTTTGGTAGCTAAGCATCCCCTTACTGGGTGAAAGACGGTATACAAGAGTTGTTGGTAGTAAACAACCCCTACTAATTAATATTCCTCAATATAAATAAATTTTAATTTCATACACACACACAAACATATATACGGTAAAAGCCAATAGACATTTCAATTTTGAGCGATTTTAAGTTCCAGAACAAATTTTCAATAAATAAATCTCTAGACATTCTAAAACCGATTATATAGTTCCTTTTAACCTAAAAAAATGACTATTTGGAAATTCTCATTAAAATTGTGCCTTAAACTTAACTTTTGTTGTTTTATGTTTGAACATTTTATATTGTAACTTAAGTTAACTTGGAAGAGAACCAATACCAATATATATTAATCAAAAAAGTTGGTACCAGTTAAAGTTGGTACTATATTTTGTGTAGCAATTTTAATTAGTAGGTCGTACACACTGTCACCGTATCGTTCTTCCGGCGAAGGGTAAAAAATTTTAGTCGTGTGAAGAGTGCAACCGTATCGTTTTAAATGGTGCAACCATATAAAAAAAACAATAAAGTCAACCAAAAATCCCAAAAAAAACCCGAAAAGTTCTCTCGAAATCGAGAAAAAAAGTAAAAAAGTTATCTCAAAGCGGTAGAATTAGGCTAAAACAACATCGGGCGATGTGGAAAATTTTTAGGTCATGTTTGTTAAAAAAACCTCTTAATACCTCTTAAGTCTGAATCAGTCAAACGTTTTTATGTTGAAATCGTTTTTTTTTTTTCCAGATTTTAGAGGCTCTTAGGTCTGAAATACGTCTGAAATTAGAAGAGGTAACCTAACGTCTTATAACCTCTTAAATCACCACCTCTTATTGAAATAAGACTTCAGACCACTTAGAAAACAAACGCCACCTTAATGTGAAAAGTTGTGTTCTCAAAACCAAAATTTGCAACTTTAGTTGATCAAGATAAACGTGGATCACATTCTTGTTGCTCTACTTTCAGAGTCTTTGTCATCAATGGAGTAACAGCCAAATCTCTTGCAGGCTGTGGGGCTGCACCAATGTGTAAGCAAGAAAGAAAGATTCCATATATGATGCCTATAAATACCCTAATTAATCATCCGCCATGGAACCATGAAATCATACACATACATCATGAAGATGATAACCCCCATTTTTCTCTCACTTGTCTTGTTTCTGAGCATCCACACCATTCAAACCTCTGGATTTAACATAACAGAAGCTACTATCGTTCAGATTCGAGCAGCTTTTAAGCAGAACAACCTCACGTCCAAAGAATTAGTTCAACTTTACATCCAGAAGATACAAAACCTCAATTCAACCTTGAGAGCTGTCATCGAACTGAACCCAGATGCCGTTCAGCTAGCTGAAGTGGCTGATCAAGAGCGAAAGGCTAATGCCACCAAGTCGCATTTGCCGTTGCATGGTATCCCTATTTTGCTCAAGGATAACATTGCAACCAAAGATAAGCTTAACACGACTGCAGGATCTTACGCACTTCTTAACTCGGTGGTGCCGCGGGATGCTGGTGTGGTGAAGAAGTTGAGAGAATCTGGGGCAATTATACTTGGAAAAGCAAGCTTGAGTGAATGGGCTAATTTCAGAAGTCGTTCAGCACCTAGTGGTTGGAATGCTAGAACTAATCAAGCAGTTGTAAGTCCCCACATTCAACTTTTTTTCTTTCGTAAATTCAGGATTTAGCTTAGAGAAAAATACTATTGTTGTTTGAATTTTGCTTATTTTATTGCATGATGATAATTTCCAGCTACAAAAACATTATGCGTTTGTGTAAATGACTCAATGAACCTAACAAAAGATGTAATCATAAGAATGGTAGGTTTTAGTAGAGTACCAAAGCATGTCACTACAAAGCATAAGACTTTCATTATGAAAAATTCGTCGGTAATCCGTCGCTGAAAGTCTGTTGAAGGAAATGGTGGGTAAGGGGCTGTTTGTTTACCTCTTAATACTTCCATTAAGAGGCAACATCTGAATCGTGCAGAGGTGAATCTTGTTTGGCAAAAAAAAGTGTGCCTCTTAATGGTTCTAAAACCCTCTGAATGATTTTGTATCAAAGGCTTCTTAACCGTTCAGCACCCTAATTTCATTCTGAACAATTACCAAACAACCATATTTCATTTTGCACTATATCATGAGCCTCTTAATCATTCTGGCCACTTAATCATCATGCACTAAACCTTCAACAACTCCCAAACAACCCCTAAAGCACTACTAAACAAATGACCTTCGACGGATTTTCCGACGAAAATATTTCCGGCGGAATCAAGAAAAGTCAACAAAGGATTACCGACGATTTGAGTTCACCTACGATCACCTTTGGAATAATCTACTGATGGATCACTAATGGCCACACGGAAAAATAATTAACAAAAATAAAATATAAATAGTTTTGGATCCATCAGTGTTTCGTTGAAAATATTTAATTTCACCAACGGATTACCGATGGTTTTTGTCGGTAATACTTGCCGGAGTGGGATTTTTAACGGTAATCCGACAAATTTTTGTCATCGGTGATTTTCGTCGTTGATACCCAGTTTTCTAGCAGTGACTTTTTGTATTCCTCCAATCTTATCATTCTTTACTTGTATTGTATTCAAAGATTCTTGAATTTGTGCAGAACCCATATGTAGCAACAGTTGATCCATGTGGTTCAAGCACCGGATCAGCCATATCAGTTGCAACCAACATGGTTACTGTATCATTGGGTACAGAAACAGCTGGATCAATCCTGTGTCCTTCGAGTGCCAATTCAGTTGTCGGAATCAAACCCACTGTAGGCCTCACAAGCCGAGCAGGAGTCATTCCGATTTCCACCAGACAAGACTCAGTTGGGTAAGCCTCAAGTCATTATGAATAAATCCCATAATGCAAAATTTTATTTTGCTAACCCTTTCTTTATCCCTATACGGATTCTTGGTGAAAACAGACCGATTTGTAGGACTGTGGCAGATGCTGTGTATGTTCTTGATGCCATCGTGGGTTTTGACAACAATGATGCAGAAGCAACCACAGAAGCTTCAAAGTATATTCCAACTGGTGGTTATCTGAATCACCTAAAATCCAATGGACTCACAGGAAAAAGATTAGGGATAGTGAGGGGTTATTATCTTTATGGATTTGGTAACAACACTGTAACTTTGAACAAATTTGAGAAACATTTTGCCACATTAAGGTATAAACATTTAAATATATGCCACCATCCTTGAATACACCTTTGTGTTGATTAGATTCAGCTTCAGGAATCGACTTCTAACATTCTGATGCTTCATTTTTGTGTAAAACAAGACAAAGTGGTGCCACTCTGGTGGAGGTTCTTGAAATCAACAACTTCAATCAGATCGCTTCAATGATAATGAACGGAGTGGAAAAAGCTCTATTGGTAGAATTCAAGATCGCCCTGAATGCCTATCTAACGGAGTTGGTGACTTCACCCGTGAGATCGTTAGCAGATGTGATAGCTTTCAACAACAGATTTCCCCATTTGGTAAGTAAAGATCATACCACATACCTTCATCATCACAAAATTAATTATTACCCTAAAAAAAGTATGCTTTTTGTGGCCCAACATACCATATATTGAATATTTTAATAATATAATTAAACACGTTGAATATTTTAGCTAAAATAAAATAGCTGTTGGAGTTGGATGCAAACTTTTTTAGAGATTTTGATTTTGTTACTCAGTTTGTTGGAGATGCTCTAATGATCATAATATTCAGCTTCATCTTTAAACATCATTTGCAAGTCTTGAAAATATATCAGCTATTGTATCATATGATCTGTAGATCCATCAATAAATTTGTTTCTAAAGAAAATTTTGTTGAAGTCCCACATCGGCTATAGACATGTACATTTTCTCCTCAATGTATGGTGGAACCTCCCTTCTCTCCTCAAGGGTTCTTTTGTACAGTAATTTAATCAGGATTCCACATATTCTCACATGGAATTAAAGCCAAGATTTATATATTACTCTAGGGACTCGACACCTTTGACAATTTGTACCCATCTGGCTTCCATTAGAGGGGGCGTGTTGGAGTCCAGTGCTTCAAGGGCTGTTTTGGAGAGTATTCTAATTGGGGTTCCACATATTCTCACAACTTAACATCATTGTCTAATTATATTGCAGGAAATGATAAATGAATACCCACAAGACCTCTTTTTGGAATCTCAGAACACCACCGGTATAGGCAATATAGAGAGGGAAATATTGATGAATTTGACGATAGCATCAAGAGATGGGTTTGAGAAGTTGATGAAAGATAACAGACTGGATGCACTAGTTACACCAGATGCAGACGGTTCCTTGGTTCTTGCTATTGGGGGATATCCAGGAATCAATGTTCCAGCTGGGTACGATGATAATGGTGCTCCTTATGGTATTGGTTTCGGAGGTTTAAAGGGTTCGGAGCCAACATTGATTGAGATTGCTTATGGGTTCGAACAAGCAACCAAGTACAGAAAGCCTCCTCCAATCAACTCATCAGTACACCTATATTCTGATATATAGTATGTCACTATATATGCTCTTGTGGAGAAGGTATGTTAAACTTCACAACGAATAAAATTCCGCTTTTATAAGTGAGATTAAAAAAACTCCTCGTGGATTGTATTTCGATTATGTGTATGTATGTATATTGAAATGAATAAATTATATAGGTATCGACGTTTGGGGCTTTGTAAGCATATCAAGTTTTCTCTTGGTTCTTTTATTTCGGAGAATATGCATGGTCTTTTATGATAAATGCGTAAATCGTTTCAAGGATTTATCAACCAACCTAGCAGTAAAAACCTTACTATCTGAAAAGATGTTTACAAACAAACTCCTTGTCATAGTACTAACAAATGAAGAACCAAATCTTTCGAAACCGCCACTACAAAAATAATTACTTTTGCCGGAGGAAAATGTCGTCGGCAAAAGTCTCAAAAGGCCGGCAAAAGCTCAAATTAAATCTTTTGCCGTCGGACTTTTCCGTCGGCAAAAGTTTCCGTGAAAAGTTGGCCGCTTTAAGAGTTTTTGCCGGCGAATAACATGTGCTGCCGGTAAACATACATTTGCCGGCGACAAAAAGTCGTCGGTAAAAACTGAAGTCGTCGGCAAAAACATCTTTTAAGTAATCTTATAAAATCCTTTCCCGACGACTAAATATTTTTGCCGACGTACTTTTTTCCGTCGGGAAAAGTTTTTTTTTGACTTTTTGGTCAAACATTTACCGGCCAAAAAATCCGTCGGCAAAAATTCTTTTTAATTTTTACACATTACTTTTTACCGACACACTAACTCGTCGGCAAAAGTTATGTTTGACTCTTTTGGTCAAGTATTTGCGAACATAGAAACGTACCGCCAAGAGTCATATTTTAATTATTTTCAAAAATATTTACATACTCTATGATTAAGTTGGATTGCAATTCATAATATCAAAAATAGTAATTAATATTAAAAATTACAAAATTACTTGCAAATTACTTTCAAAACTAAAGTACAAGGAGTTCATGAGGTGCAACACTTTCAGCAAGAAACTAAATATCAATTCACACAACTATTGTACAACAATAAATTTACAATGAATTCAGCTAAATTCTTCAAAAGTCAACTATGGTAATTTGTCCATCGTCTAACGTCCAACTGATCCATGACCAACTGACCACCCAGATTATAGGTAACAATCCTATCATTCAAAACCAAATCTGCATTTCCATAAACAAATGAAAGTTAAAAAACAATGACATAGTAATCAGATTTTTGTTGTATGGTTGTTTATACCTCTTAGAATTATATATCTCTGGCTTTGAATTTTTTAAAGTCGACGCATTACAGCCCCGTCCTACAAACCAAAATCCAAATTCGTTGCTTTTGAAGATCGAAAGAAACCACAAAACAAAGATTTTGCATAAACTTACTACCAAATTCTGCTGTAGTGAATAATCTTGGTGTCTTAAGACCATTGAAGCACCAACGACAAATTTCAAGCTCACTGTGGGAAATAATTCAGGTGTATTGGAGTATGATCAAAACTTTATATCTTACTTTCATGCCAATCTAAATAACAATTAAAAGAACTGCGAATAAAGTAGAAAACCTTGCGATAATTAGATGACATTAATTCCCTATAGATATAAGAGGTTGGATAGACTGTGAAACATACTGCACCGATTATTTGATTTAGAACAGCCGTGATCAGAAGATTGGGGTCCTATAGAACATCTTTGATTTGAATAAAATATCAAAACACTAAGATTTTGATAAGCAATATACCAAAAAGCATACCTGAAGACGTAAATTACTATCAATATTCTTTCTTGAACACAAGAAATCATAAACTACCAAAAAAAGTACATGCAAACGAATACAACCATAAGAAGCAAGGATTTGCACAAGGACCCTCAAGTACCAAAATCCTACATGGAGCAATAAGATAATCAACAAGGTTTGATAAGCCAACAACAATAATAGTGTAACGTCCCAAAAATTACAAGCAAATTTAAATTTTTAAATATACAATTCATTTATAACAACTCATTAAATGAATCCCAACGTTTCGTTTGCAAACTCATAATTAATATCTTTATAATAAAAACCAGCGGAATAAACGTTTAATTAATAAACCATAAAACAACCAGCTCTCCTCGCGCGCCAATGTGTACTTGTCACGCCTTGGAGCCACTCGGACCTGAAACCACAGTTTATTGGGAAAGGGTAAGCACGAAGCTTAGTGAATTCCAACACATGCGCAGATAGGAATCATATACACATCACCCCTATCCGCACATAAGCAACAACATCACAGTTACATAAAACAAGTAAACATCTACAAGTAATTATGTATCCAACACCTCGGTTCCACCGAGCCCTCGGTCCCACCGAATTGTAAGGTAACACACTCGTCACACCGAGTTCCCACAACGTTTCTTTCCACATCCTCGGTCCCACCGAATTGTAATGTAACACACTCGTCACACCGAGTTCCCACAACGTTTCTTTCCACATCCTCGGTCCCACCGAATTGTAATGTAATACATTTATACTAAGCATTCAAACCAATCAAATATTACACACCACAAACAACTAGTTCACACCACAAAGACAGTAGTACATACAAACTATTATGACATGCATACAACCCCTAACTACACAGTGAGAGAACTCACCTCGAAAGCGCGCCCAGCTTAATAACACAATTCAAGCTTCACAATTACGGTCACTTCCCAGCACCTAAACGCATGTTAAAACGTGTCAATACGAGACCCGGACCCTATGACACGACACACGCTTAAACCGTCACTAAAACTAAATTCCGTTCACCCAAAACAGGTCTGTTCGGGACCTGTTTCGACCCCTTTAAACCCAGAAAATTCCCAATATTAAATCATGACCAAAAATTCCTCTGAGTTAGGGTTCCAAGGACATATTATACGCCTCCTAACGATTTTTCTACAATTAATTACGGATTTTATAAGATCAGCCCGCAGAACAGCGAAAAACAGCACTTATCAGTATAAAACGACGATTTGGCCTAAGTTACGTTCCGAACTGGATTTTGCACAAAACACAGAAAAGTTTATAGACTCAAAAAGGGAACTTTTGGCACCGAAATCAACCCAATCCGAGTTACGAGGAGAAAGTTACAGCTTACGCAAAACAGTGACAGAACTGCAGTTTCTTTTACATAAAATGACGATTCACAGAACTTACGACCACTTTTTCGCCTAGCTAGAGGCCGAACCAGTTTTCCGCTAAAACACGGAAAACGTGCCCGACTCCGAGCTTGAACCGTGGGCGCCAATTTCGGCTCAAACAGAGTTACGACGGAAAAGTTATGATCATGCAAAAACTGGACAGCACACTTTAATTTTCATAAAATAACGATTTTATAAACGGTAACGTGATTAAGGTTTCGGGTTAGGGTTTAGCTATTACGGGTTAACGAAAACTGAACAACACCCGGCACCACCCACTGCCATCTCCGGCAGCGGTGGTCGCCGGCGGCGGCGACGACAAAAAATGAAAAGAATGGAAGAACGGAACCTTACCTTGGCGATGACAACGAGACCACGACGACAACTCGACCCCTTCCGATCGCCTCTCTCTCTCTGCTGATCTCTCCCTCTCACTGATCTCTCTCTCTCGGCTTCACTCTTTCGGCCGGCGACGACAAAGGTTCTCCCTTTCCTCGTGCTATCTCTCTCTCGCTAAAACTCTATCTCGATCGCCGACAAGAAAAACGGCGATGGTGCTGGTGGTTTCCGGCAGCAGCGAAGAACAAGCAAGGAGAGGGTGTGACACAATGGGGTTCACGGCGAAGAAGGAAATAAAGAAAAACAAAACACTAGGGTTCTCTCCCTTTTCTTTTGTGGCAACGAGAAACGAACGAGAGGTGGGTCGGTTCCATTATGGGTCGACCCCCATGCATCCCAAGTTTCCGAATTGACCCAGATAGTCCCTGCCCTTTTCCACCCTTCGATAAATGCCCAAAAAATTTAACTATAATACACACGTGGTCCCTCCGACAAACCCCGTTAATGACAAAACGATGCGAGAGAGATAACTACTAATAAAGGAACATACAATTAAATAATTAAAAAGCTAAAGTAAAATCATACTGGGACACGGGCTTTACAACTCTCCCCCACTTGGATTAGACTTCGTCCCCGAAGTCTACGTCCGCAAACAGCTCTTAATAATTCTCTCGCATACTTCCTTACTAACAACACTCCCAACCTTAGGTGATCCATACATCCCAAGTCAAATCTCCAGCTCTAACCATTCTAAAGCTGCTCACAGAATACCCTACAGGATACTCGACTACGATCATTCCTACCCTTAACTGTCGATTAACTTCCACAAATTCTAAAAGACTCCAAAGATTTTCACTAAATTATATCAACAAAACATCGACCCCCTGCCGAACATCGGTCCACCCGATTACAATAACAAACATCGGCCACCCGCCGAACATCGGTCCAACCGATCACAATAACAAACATCGGCCACCCGCCGAACATCGGTCCAACCGATCACAATAACAAACATCGGCCACCCGCCGAACATCGGTCCAACCGATCACAATAACAAACATAAGCGTGGTATTATCCTAGACACTAACACAAATAGATATTCCCCACAATCAAGTCAACTAACACACACGTAGGTCATTCCACCATAACCATTCATCACAAGTGATCATTTCAGGGTTACTACTACCATCACCATGATTATCTTAAAATCGGCTACATCTCTCCGATTATACTAAAGGTGTTTGGCCTCAAGCCCAAAAGTCGACACCTAAATATACCACTTACCTCAAAAGGTTCTACGCATTTATTCTCTTTAATACAAAGGGCATCATTCCCTTAATCGATACCATTCGGCCTATAGTACCAACACGCGTGGAATACCCAACCTTCCACCGTCTACTTATCATCCACACTTGCTCTACGAAGCCAAGTCACACCGTATCGAGGATACACCTTGACGTCTACCTCCCAGGTAACGCCTCAAGACTCAGCACACCGGAACTACCTCCCAGGTAAGTGCCCACAACTATATCCTCCTAGTACCTACTGGAAAGTCTAGGTTAAAACACATGAATACCGGGGTCCCACCCCGAGATACCCAACCGACCATTACCAACGACTGACTAACGTGTCTAAGGATCCAAAGCAAACAGCCTACCAACAACATGCATATTCCGGATTGACTCACTCACCCAAACATGTAACCACTCAACGTGCAAAGAATGCCAAACGGTGCGACAAAAATAACTCATCAACTAGACTCCACATCGAGCCATTAAAACCGGGCAATTGGCCCATGACTAACTCCAAGTCAAAACCGAGCAAAATGCTCCACGCTTGCTAGACCCATAGGTCGGAAAATACGTTTAAACAAAGTTTAAGCAAGCAATACTCTGAAATCAACCTTAGTCCCAGACTCAATACGGGTTAACCAAAAGAGTTTTCCAAAAGGACTCACACCCTAAAAATTCTCGAAATGACACATGACACTTAAAAGCACATTTCCCCAAATGGTTTACAAAATCATTTACAAAATATTTTCAACATCAGGATTTTCATCTCAAAAAGATCGTATGTAATAAAACTACTATTACCTGATCGATAGTTACGCAAAGCTGGACACGCTCGTCCCACATAGGATAATCATGTTGAAAATCGTTCCATTGCAGTTCAGTTTACTCACACAAAAGCAAAGCGTAAGAAATAAAAATGAACCGCCTCGATTCCAGTATGGATTGACTCATGACTTGCACTTAAAGTACCCGCTTGACCTTAAACAGGGTGCGACAAAGGTGTGCACATAATTCAAAATAAGTTTCACGATATTTGATTCAAAAATTCTTCTTTTTAATCATAAAATGACGTGGCACAGGGTTCGCCACAAATTTTTCGCGCGTCAGCTAGTCACACAAAACGATGACACAGTTTACAAATATATTTTTGGTTAAAACACAACTGTCTCGTATAAGTTTCAAACTTGAAGACAGAAACCAGTCCGCTTCTATTAATTGGAAATATCGACTAAAACCTCATAAAATCTCAAACTGGGGGCAGGCATGCAAGCTTGTAACACTTCCTCAAGTTTCGTACTTGGGACATATAACGTCAAAACATTATAGTTTAAAAATGTATTTATCGAAAATGCTCAAAATACTCGTTTCCTCCAAAGCAAAAGTTTTTAATTTCCAAAAATGATCGGTAATTCTAAATTAACCGAATGTCAAAAATCTACGCATTTATATTTCCAAAATATAACACATTGTAATCGTATGCATGATGTTCACAATATTAAAACACTCCTTGGATCAAATGGTCTTTCATTTCGACAAAAAGGAACTAAAACATTTTCATGCACGACTCGTTCATCAAAATGTCGAGAACAAAGGTTACCCCAGTATGCATACCCCTAAGTCGATAAATCGCATTTTCATGGAAATGTCAATAAAAACCTTTAGCTGACTAAAAAGCGCACTAAACAACTCCTTATGAAATGTTACCAAAATTCCTCCATGCATCACTTATGTCACGCATGAATCATTCCACACACTGAACTATTTGCAATAAAACACTTAGTAACACAAACTCTCGAAAGAAAAGTTAAGCGACACTAGAATTCCAAACTCATTTTAAACAAATCACCAACAAAGTTTGTAACTCTCGTTATAAAAAGGTTTCATGCACTTTCAAAACCATAATTCGACATCTTGTGTGTGTGCTACACATTTCCCAAAATTCCAAAACACAATCCATATAAGGATTGGAAACACAAGGATTAGTTAATGCAATCCTATTTTCAAAATAACTATGTGCATGACTCAGTCGGCATTCGATGTCTCGACTCATATCCCTCCAAAACTCCCCGATCCACAATCGTCACCCGGACATTTAAATCTCTTAAGGCAAGTTGGGAAATCACATCAAATCATCTTACGGGTTTTCCTCAAATCAAAGTCGGCTCAAAAGCCTATGGCTCTAGCACAATCTCCCATCTTGGCCCGAAATGATCTGCTTACAACAAATATCATCCTTATCGTCACTCCAAGTGACTAATACTATAATCGTCTTTCTATCCCAACGACTACTAGTTTAGAACCTTCGACACTACCCCAACGATCATCCCATCAAAGCAAGTCAAGTACACACATGTACCAGTGGATCTACTATAATTGTCTCCCCTCGTGACGGCTATTCAGGGTAGATAATACAACGCGTTATTAGCACATAATAACTCATACTAACAACACTCACGCTCAACTCCTTGGATTCCTCGTGACTTCCCCGAATCGAGCATTGATCCTGTGCTTCCGGTAGTAGGAGCTCTACTACTACCTTCCACGCCTATCATCGCTCGTTCCGAGTCCTATCCCGAGGGTCCAAGTAGTTTCTCGCCGAAACTATACACATAACATAATTAATCCACACATGCCAGTTCAAGAACATATCCTAAACAGGCAAACTCTTACAACTACTGTATATATAAGACCATCGGTCTCCCCGATCAGACAGCCACAATTGTATACATAATAAACCATCGGTCACCCCGATCATACAACAACAATTAAATATATAATTAACCATATGCCCGCACCAGCATATATATACATCCACCCTTCCTAGCTCCCTAGGAATTTCCTCTTATCCCACTACCCTTGCTACTACCGAATTCCTACTAATTATGACGAGTGACCTCGCGAATACCCGATTATATGCAGTGCGAAATAAATAGACAGTCGAATACAAGACTCTATCCTAGAACGGTTGGACTCAAACAAGAGCTGCGCAATAGAACTAAATCGAATATTCTAAGGCTATAAATCTCTTACTGCATACAACCTAGAGGGCAACCACTTAGTAACCTATCATAATTCGCATAAATTCCTAATAGCAAGTAGTTCAACATACATCATAGTGTTCACAACAGGCAATCTAGCATGCATACTCTATGATCTAGAAAGCAATAAAACACTAAGTACTGTACCCTTCCCCTTTGGCTCCGGCTGACTGTACACACTGCGCCTCCAATCACCGTTCTCAACGGAATTTTCCTTCCTTTTATTTTCTAAAAACGATTTTAAAGGAATCTTATAGCCGCAAACTTGAGATCAAACACACCGAGGTGTGTGTGATTCACTCAAGCTGTGCTCTGATACCAAGTTGTAACGTCCCAAAAATTACAAGCAAATTTAAATTTTTAAATATACAATTCATTTATAACAACTCATTAAATGAATCCCAACGTTTCGTTTGCAAACTCATAATTAATATCTTTATAATAAAAACCAGCGGAATAAACGTTTAATTAATAAACCATAAAACAACCAGCTCTCCTCGCGCGCCAGTGTGTACTTGTCACGTCTTGGAGCCACTCGGACCTGAAACCACAGTTTATTGGGAAAGGGTAAGCACGAAGCTTAGTGAATTCCAACACATGCGCAGATAGGAATCATATACACATCACCCCTATCCGCACATAAGCAACAACATCACAGTTACATAAAACAAGTAAACATCTACAAGTAATTATGTATCCAACACCTCGGTTCCACCGAGCCCTCGGTCCCACCGAATTGTAAGGTAACACACTCGTCACACCGAGTTCCCACAACGTTTCTTTCCACATCCTCGGTCCCACCGAATTGTAATGTAACACACTCGTCACACCGAGTTCCCACAACGTTTCTTTCCACATCCTTGGTCCCACCGAATTGTAATGTAATACATTTATACTAAGCATTCAAACCAATCAAATATTACACACCACAAACAACTAGTTCACACCACAAAGACAGTAGTACATACAAACTATTATGACATGCATACAACCCCTAACTACACAGTGAGAGAACTCACCTCGAATGCGCGCCCAGCTTAATAACACAATTCAAGCTTCACAATTACGGTCACTTCCCAGCACCTAAACGCATGTTAAAACGTGTCAATACGAGACTCGGACCCTATGACACGACACACGCTTAAACCGTCACTAAAACTAAATTCCGTTCACCCAAAACAGGTCTGTTCGGGACCTGTTTCGACCCCTTTAAACCCAGAAAATTCCCAATATTAAATCATGACCAAAAAGTCCTCTGAGTTAGGGTTCCAAGGACATATTATACGCCTCCTAACGATTTTTCTACAATTAATTACGGATTTTATAAGATCAGCCCGCAGAACAGCAAAAAACAGCACTTATCAGTATAAAACGACGATTTGGCCTAAGTTACGTTCCGAACTGGATTTTGCACAAAACACAGAAAAGTTTATAGACTCAAAAAGGGAACCTTTGGCACCGAAATCACCCCAATCCGAGTTACGAGGAGAAAGTTACAACTTACGCAAAACAGTGACAGAACTGCAGTTTCTTTTACATAAAATGACGATTCACAGAACTTACGACCACTTTTTCGCCCAGCTAGAGGCCGAACCAGTTTTCCGCTAAAACACGGAAAACGTGCCCGACTCCGAGCTTGAACCGTGGGCGCCAATTTCGGCTCAAACAGAGTTACGACGGAAAAGTTATGATCACGCAAAAACTGGACAGCACACTTTAATTTTCATAAAATAACGATTTTATAAACGGTAACGTGATTAAGGTTTCGGGTTAGGGTTTAGCTATTACGGGTTAACGAAAACTGAACAACACCCGGCACCACCCACTGCCATCTCCGGCAGCGGTGGTCGCCGGCGGCGGCGATGACAAAAAATGAAAAGAATGGAAGAACGGAACCTTACCTTGGCGATGACAACGAGACCACGACGACAACTCGACCCCTTCCGATCGCCTCTCTCTCTCTGCTGATCTCTCCCTCTCGCTGATCTCTCTCTCTCGGCTTCACTCTTTCGGCCGGCGACGACAAAGGTTCTCCCTTTCCTCGTGCTATCTCTCTCTCGCTAAAACTCTATCTCGATCGCCGGCAAGAAAAACGGCGATGGTGCTGGTGGTTTCCGGCAGCAGCGAAGAACAAGCAAGGAGAGGGTGTGACACAATGGGGTTCACGGCGAAGAAGGAAATAAAGAAAAACAAAACACTAGGGTTCTCTCCCTTTTCTTTTGTGGCAACGAGAAACGAACGAGAGGTGGGTCGGTTACATTATGGGCCGACCCCCATGCATCCCAAGTTTCCGAATTGACCCAGATAGTCCCTGCCCTTTTCCACCCTTCGATAAATGCCCAAAAAATTTAACTATAATACACACGTGGTCCCTCCGACAAACCCCGTTAATGACAAAACGATGCGAGAGAGATAACTACTAATAAAGGAACATACAATTAAATAATTAAAAAGCTAAAGTAAAATCATACTGGGACACGGGCTTTACAAATAGGTAATCATCGCGAGAAAAAAATCCCATTTGGAGAAACAACAACTAGTAAGTAACAATAAACTTATACAGACTCGATCCCATTTTTTACTACGAGATGCTCCTTCACAGAACAAGAAGGCGCTAACCCAATGCCTTTATTTGACTAATTAGCATTATCCATGCTTTGCTTTATCGGAGCCAAAACAACTTATTATTCTTAGCACACTGCTTTCACTTGCTTAGACCAAGTTCCCTTAAGGCCTTAACTAGCATGTCTATCTTTAGAAGCTTAAGCTTGTCTAATTGTAACCAATCTTATAAGAAAACAAAGTTTACCTCATCGATAATGGCTATTGCTTGCTCGTACGGATGTAAAGACCTCAAACCTATATACCATTAAATGGTCAGCAAGTTATTTTTTCAGTAAAAAAAACAACGATAATAATGTTACCAACAATATGATTGGAAACTCGAGCACTGCTTGAGCAAGAACTTCACCTGTGCAATAAGTAAAAGTCTCATTCTATTAACAATAGAAGTTTATAACCAAAAACTACATGAAACCGATTCTCTGCACTAACTTGCACATGCTACTACAAAATCCACCATATTACAAATTAAAGTATGATGCATTTTTTTAAAATAATTTCCCCAAGAATCAGCATACTAGAATCAGTAATAATTCAGTTTCATGACATCAAATTCAGTAATAAGATTGACATATGTACCAATCGATCATAGGATCCTAATATTCACAAAAATATATCATTTTTACATCGTATCTTCCAAGTCGTGTAATAAAATTGTTAAAAGGTAAAGGTTTGTTCCTTTTTATACCAATCTTGACATAATACTAACTTAAAGTGTTTGGGTTGCTATTTGTGTGATATTCAGGGACTAAAGTTAGGAAACTAGGAAAGTTATGGAATGCGCTTCACTTCTCGTGAAACACCAAGGTTAGCGGAGTAAGTTTGATGATTCTAGAGGGACTAAATGTGGAAGTTGCTGCTGAAGTATATAAAGTGGTAGTCACGTTCATTTTGGAATAACACAAATCATTTTTACTCTTTTACATTTAGAGTTTTTCTCTCGTTCTTTACTTCTATCTAGATTTAGGGTTTCTCTTATCTAGTTAGGGTTTGTTTCATCACCTTCAGATCTCTTGAAGGTTTTTCTTGTATTCTTTACATTAGCTTGTTAAATATGATGATGTTGAAAGCTTCTACATGGTATCAGAGCGAGATCTCCGATCCTCTCTCTTTCTAAACATCATATGTTGGTAAGCTTGTGTGTTTTCTTTTGATTATGTGTTCGAATTGTTTTTCAAAAGGTTTCAAATCTTCATCTGTCGATTCTTAAATAAGTTTTTTTCAAAACAAGTTTGTTATCTTTGGATTTTATCACTTGTTGCTCAAAATCATCTCATCCTCACTGTTTTATGTTTAGATCTCAGTGTTCTATGAGATTATGTTGCGTACTGTAGTTGCTATCGTTAAAACTTCAACGAGTCTGAGGTTTTTTCATCTCTTGTCCCGTTGTATCTTTGTAGATTTTAACTGTTCTAAGACTGATTGTTACTCGGTATCGCTGTTGTTTCTTTAGATCTAGAAATATTTGATCTATTTTGTTATTGTTTGATTAGATCTAAATATATCTGAGCTATGTTTGTTTAGATCTAGAAATATTTGATCTAATTTGTTATTGTTTGATTAGATCTAAATATATCTGAGCTATGGTTGTTTAGATCTAGAAATATTTGATCTATCTTGTATTGTTTGGTTAGATCTAAATATTTCTGACCTTCCTTCTTTCTCATCCTTTTTTTTGGATCTGAGTTCTTGGAGGCCTCTTGATGATCTTCACTCTCTTCTTTCTCAGATCTGGATGAAATCTTTTTTTACTTGTCATACTTGTTGTCTTAGATCCATTTTAAAACTTGTTATCTGGTTCATATCCGTAGTTACCTCTGGATTTTGTCTCTGGATTTTCTACTTGGTTAATCTGTGGTTCTTTTGCACTTTTGCCCGTGAGACTTTGTTGAGGCCTTATATTACCTGTTTGTTTAGTTAGTCTCTTTCATTACGTGCCTGTGAGACTCTGTTGAGGCCATACTTATCTAGATGTGACCAAATCTGTTGTTTGATGACTCATATGGACTATGTCTTCCATCTCAGACTCAGATCGTGACTCTATCTAGGCCCCTTGTTTGTTTTTGTTCAGGTTTCGATCCAGATCTTTGATCTATCAGAGATCTGACTTCTGTTCCGCTGTGCTACTTGTCAAACTCTCTTTGATCTGTTGCTATCACAGAGATCTGCTGTAAGTGCTTATTATTAGCGCTCTTACTTCACTTCACTTCACCACAAGACCTCTGTAAGTCTTCTTATATCTTTCATCCTTTGTGTGATATGCTCTTTTCTTTCTCTGCTCTTGGTGGCTAAGAAGTTAGCTTGACCTACCATCACTGAGTGGCAAGGAATCCTGCTTTATACGCTTCTTAGTTTTCGCCTTGTGTGCTGAGTTCTATTCTCTGTTGATATCATGCCTGGAGAAGAATCTTCCAAAAATACAGAAGAGCTTTCTCGTATAGCTAAGCTGGATTTTGGAGATCCCTTATATCTCCATTCTAGTGATACCACTGGAGCTCCTATTTTAAGCCTAAAGTTGACGGGTACTGAAAATTATAGAGTTTGGTCATGTGCGATGATTCTTGCTTTGGAAACCAAAAATAAACTTGGTTTCGTGAATCGATCCGTTATACGTCCTTCGGATAATGAAACACTGGGAAGACAGTAGGATACATGTAATTCTGTTGTTCCGTCTTGGATTCTTGGTTCTATATCTGAGAACTTGTTTGTTAGTCAGGTGTTTTCTAAGGTTGCTTCCGAAGTCTATGAGGAACTAAAGGAAACATATGACAAAATTGATGGATCTGTTACTTTTAATCTGTACCAGAAAATTAATTGCTTAAATCAAAATGGTGTTCCTGTTTCTGAGTATTATCACAAGTTGAATTCCCTTTGGAAACAGTTTGATGCATTGATAAAACTTCCTTCATGTACGTGCCATGCATCTCATGATTTTTCAAAGCACAATCAATTAATAAAACTGATGCGGTTTTTAATGGGGCTAGATGACATGTATACTCACATAAGAAGTAACATTTTAACAAGTGAACCTCTGCCCTCAGTAAAAACTGCATTCTCCTTGGTTTCAAGAGAGGAATCTCATCGTGGGATGTCTCGTTCATCCTCTGATACCAAAGGTCAAAACTCAACGTTTTTTGGGAAAGCATCTAATACAAAGAAACAATCAGGAAAAAGTCCTCTTGTTTGTAAACACTGTGGTTTAAATGGACATACTATTGAAAGGTGTTTCAAGTTGATTGGTTTTTCTAAGGATTTTCAGTTTACTAAAACTAAGACTAATCAATTTCCCAAGTCTTCATCAAGCAATGCTTGTACCACTGAGAGTTCTGTTCAGGGTCAGAATTCTTCATCCTCTCTCACCGAGGAACAAATAACCAAATTGTTGTCTCTTTTTGATCCAAAACAATCTGAGAGAATTGCTGGCAATATGGCTGGTATGTTCTCTGCTAATACATCTACTTTTTCTACTTTGTCTTCAAAATTAGATAAATCTGGTTGGATTATAGATTCAGGTGCTAATCAGCACATGGCATCTTCTGTGGCTTGTTTGGAAAATGTTGTGGACATTTCCGATCTAATGTTAAAGGTTACACAACCGAATGGTAACGAAGCCATAATCAACAAAATTGGAAATTTTAAACTAAATGACAAAGTTACCTTGTTTGATGTGTTAGTTATTCCAGATTTTCATGTAAATTTACTTTATGTTCAAAAGATTGCTAGAGACAGTAAGATCTTTGTGGGGTTTAATGAATTCAAGTGTTTTCTAATTCAGGGTTTACCTGCAATGAAAGTTGTGGGGATTGGTAGTGAACGAGGAGGTCTTTACTTCTTTGATCATATTACCAAAAGTAATTCTTTTGTTTCATGCTCTAATCACAGTGTAAATTCATCACACATGTCTATTTTCTTTATTGTTTCACACCAACTATGGCATAACCGATTAGGACACCCAGCTGATCAAGTTTTAAATGTTTTAAAACATAAGTTGAATTTGGGGAATAGTTTGGATGTTGGTCTGTAAAGCCCGTGTCCCGGTACGTTTATTAATTAATTTTTAATAATTTAAAATGTTTACCTTTTTATAGTTTTGGTTATTGGTTGGTGTCGAAAAGGACCTTATTGCGATTTTGGTTGCACTTTTGGGTAGTTTGAGATGTTCTTAGAAGTCTAGGGGCCATTCCGTCTTTTTGGTAAACTTTGGGCAAGGTCCGGCCCATGCAAGAAAAAGGCCGAACCCCTCCCCCCATGCCTCTCGTTTCTTCCTTGTATTCCAAGCCAGCAATCCCAAAAAAAACAATCTCCAACCCTAAGAACCTTCTCCTTTCGCTGGTGTGGTGCGGCTGTAGGTAAAAAAGCGAGAAGAGAGAGAGTTAGTTAAGAGACGAGAGAAGGTTAGAGAGAGAGAGCATCGGCGGCAAGAAGGAGAGGAATCGGGAGAGAGGTCGCCGGAGGTGAAAGACGCCGGAGAAGGAGGCGCAACCGCTGCAGTCGCCGGAAAACCGCTGCCGCCACCGCTTTTCGTCGAGAGGTAAGCACCATGATCTCGATTCTTTTCTTGTTTAGTTACCGGCGAAGTAACCGCCGCAGGCGGCCTTGGCCGCTGCAGGCGGTAGCCGCCGTGGACCACCTCGAGGGGTGGTGGCGTAGGATGGTCGTGGTGTGTGTGTAGTTGTGTGTATGGCGACCGAGAAAGAGAGAGGTCGGGTGCGAGAGGGTGCAGAGTGTGTTGTGTAATCATCGCCGGAGAGCCGCCGCCGGTCGCCACCGGCGACCGCCACTGCCGGAGATGGCAGTGGGTGGCGCGTGGTGTGACCAGACCATTGTCACTATAGAGCCCTTAACCCGTGCCTTAATCGATTAAGCCGAATCGTACAAACCGTTTTTATAAATCGTGATTTTATGAAATTCTAAGTTTGCCGTCCAGTTTTCGTGTGACCATAACTTTTCCGTCGTAACTCCGTTTGAGCCGAAACTGGCGCCCACGGTTCAAGTTCGGGGTCGGGCACGTTTTCTGTGTTTTAGCGGAAAACTGGTTCGGTCTCTAGCTGGGCGAAAAAGTGGTCGCAAGTTCGGTGATTCGTCATTTTATGTGTAAAATTCTGGAATCTGCCACTGTTTTGTGTAAACCATAACTTTCTGCTCGTAACTCGGTTTGGGGTAAAACCGGTGTCAAAAGTTCCCTTTTTGAGTCTATAAACTTTTCTGTGTTTTGTACAAAATCCAGTTCGGAACGTAACTTAGGCCAAATCGTCGTTTTATACTGATAAGTGCTGTTTTTCGCTGTTCTGCGGGCTGATCTTATAAAATCCGTAATTAATTGTAGGAAAATCGTTAGGAGGCGTATAATATGTCCTTGGAACCCTAACTCAGAGGACCTTTTGGTCATGAATTAATATTGGGAATTTTCTGGGTTTAAAGGGGTCGAAACAGGTCCCGAACAGACCTGTTTTGGGTGAACGGAATTTAGTTTTAGTGACGGTTTAAGCGTGTGTCGTGTCATAGGGTCCGGGTCTCGTATTGACACGTTTTAACATGCATTTAGGTGCTGGGAAGTGACCGTAATTGTGAAGCTTGAACTGTGTTATTAAGCTGGGCGCGCATTCGAGGTGAGTTCTCTCACTGTGTAGTTAGGGGTTGTATGCATGTCATAATAGTTTGTATGTACTACTGTCTTTGTGGTGTGAACTAGTTGTTTGTGGTGTGTAATATTTGATTGGTTTGAATGCTTAGTATAAATGTTTTATATTACAATTCGGTGAGACCGAGGAAGTGGAAAGAAACGTTGTGGGAACTCGGTGTGACGAGTGTGTTACATTACAATTCGGTGGGACCGAGGAAGTGGAAAGGAACGTAGTGGGAACTCGGTGTGACGAGTGTGTTACATTACAATTCGGTGGGACCGAGGGCTCGATGGGACTGAGCTGTTGGATACATAATTACTTGTAGATGTTTACTCGTTTTATGTAACTGTGATGTTGTTGCTTATGTGCGGATAGGGGTGATGTGTATATAATTCTTATCTGCGCATGTGTTGGAATTCACTAAGGTTCGTGCTTACCCTTTCCCAATAAACTGTGGTTTCAGGTCCGAGCGGCTCCAAGGCGTGACAAGTACACACTGGCGCGCGAGGAGAGCTGGTTGTTTTATGGTTTTATTAATTAAACGTTTATTCCGCTGGTTTTTATTATAAAGATATTAATTATGAGTTTGCAAACGAAACGTTGGGATTTATTTAATGAGTTGTTATAAATGAACTGTTTATTTAAAAATTTAAATTTGCTTGTAATTTTTGGGACGTTACAACTTGGTATCAGAGCACAGCTTGAGTGAATCAAACGCACCTCGGTGTGTTTGGTCTCAAGTTGCGGCTGGGAAATTTTCAAATTCTTTATTAAACCTTTTTGGAATTAAAAGAAAAAGTAAAGACCCGTTCGAGGAACGGTGATCGGAGGCGCAGTGTGTACAGTCAGCCGGAGCCAAAGGGGAAAGGTACAGTACTTAGTGTTTAATTGCTTTCTAGATCATAGAGTATGCATGCTAGATTGCCTGTTGTGGACACTATGCTGTATGTTGAACTACTTGCTATTAGGAATTTATGCTAATTATGATAGGTTACTAAGTGGATGCCCTCTAGATTGTATGCAGTAAGAGATTTATAGCCTTAGAATATACGATTTAGTTCTATTGCGCAGCTCTTGTTTGAGTCCAACCGTTCTAGGATAGAGTCTTGTATTCGACTGTCTATTTGTTTCGCACTGCATATAATCGGGTATTCGCGAGATCACCCGTCATAATTAGTAGGGATTCGGTAGTAGCAAGGGTAGTGGGATAAGAGGAAGTTCCCAGAGAGCTGGGAAGGGTGTTTATGTATGAATACGTGTGCTAGATTGCTTTCTAGAACATAGGAGTATGTATGCTAAATTGCTTGGCGCTTGTTACACTGCGTTGCATGTCTGCTGCTTGCTATTAGGGATTTGGCAGTAGCAAGGGTAGTGGTTTGGATGGAATTCCTAGGGAGCTAGGAAGAGTGTGTACATATGCCGGTGCGGGCGTATGTGTATAGTTTCGGCGAGAAACTACTTGGACCCCTTGGGATGGAACTCGGAACGGGCGATGATAGGTGTGGATGGTAGTAGTAGAGCTCCTACTACCGGAAGCACAGGATCAATGCTCGAGTCGGGAAAAGTCGCGAGGAACCCAAGGAGTTGAGCGTGAGTGTTGCTAGTGTGAGTTATTATGTGCTAATAACTCGTTGTAATTTTTTTACCCCAGAAATGGCCATCACTAAGGGAAACAACACTACTGAGCCAGGGATTGGTGCCGGGATCACTGCTGAGCAGATACGTGAGTGGATCGCGGCTGAAGTAAAGCGTGCTATTAGGGAGGCAATCCCCGAGATTATTACCGCCGTTCGTGATGATGGAGGCTACTCGGAGCCAGAAACCTGAGTTAGAGGAACAGACTAAGAAGAGGAAAACAACGCAGGCCGTTGCACCAGAATCGGCAGTTCCAAAGAAAACGAGGTTTTCAGACTCGCTCTTGAATCAAGGGAGCGGTGGGTTTAAAACCATGAATGGTAGCGGAAGGGGAAATGACAAATGTTTCCGGTGTGGCCAGGTGGGGCACTACGGTCGCGACTGCAGGAACCACCACAAATGGTCTGTTTTAACTGCAAACAGATGGGCCACGTGAAGGTCAACTGCCCGAATCCGAGAGTTACTGTTGGGGGCGGGGCACAAGGAGCTCCTGCGGCTGCTCCCTTGCGTATTATTGATGGTCGTGTGGGTCAGGCTGGACCCGAGGCGGCCGAGGTAGAGTTCATTAACTGACGGTGGAAGAGGCACAGGCCACGCTTAAAGTGGTGACAGGTATATTTCATCGCTTGATATTTGTATATGGTTGCTTTTTGCTTAAGCTGTGTGTTTAAGTACGTCCTTAGTTAACCCGGTGTCTGCTGTAGTGATGTTTGATAGCGGGGCTACCCATTAATTAGTGCCTCACACTTGTAGATGAGGTTGCTGAGGTAATATTTGTAGACCAATTCGGGTCAAAAATTGACAATTGTGCTAGAATTATAGGCTTTTGAGCCGACTTTGATTTGAGGAAAACCCGTAAGATGATTTGATGTGAATTCCCAACTTGTCTTAAGAGGTTTAAATGTCTGGATGACAATAGTAGACCGGAGAGTTTCGAAGAAGTATGGGTCGAGACGTTGAATGCCGAATGAGTCATGCACGAAGTTATTTTGAAAATAGGATTGCAATAACTATTTTTTGTGTTTCCAATCCTTATATGGATTGTGTTTGGAATTTTGGGAAATGTTTAGCACACGCACAAGATGTTAAATTATGGCTTTGAAAGTGCATGAAACCTTTTTATAACGAGAGTTACAAACTTTGTTGATGATTTGTTTAAAATGAGTTTGGAATTCTAGTGTCGCTTAACTTTCCTCTCGAGAGTTCGTGTTACTAAGTATTTTTTTTTATTGCAAATAGTTCAGTCACTACAAGAAACTGCACTTTTACCGGGGGGTTTGGGAAACCCGTCGGTAAAAGTAACTTTTGCCGGCGACTTAGACGAAATCCTCCGGTAAAAGTTTAACTTTTTACCGAAGGAAAATCACACCGGCAAAGATGCACTTTTGCCGACGAATTTCACATAAGTCGCCGGTAAAGTTACCTTTACCGGCGGGCTTCCTAAACTCTCCGGTAAAAGTACTTTTTAAAATTTTATATAACATTTTTACCAACGAGATTCACCAACTCGCCGGCAAATGTTATTTTATTATAATTAATATTTTTTTCACTTAAACTTTTGCCGACGGATTTCCCAAACTCGCCGGCAAAAGTAATTTTTCATTTTAATTATTTTTAATGACATTTTTACCCGCGAACTTCACTAAGTCGTTGGCAAAAACATTTTAATCTTATTAGTTATTTTTTTCACACACATTTTTTCCGACGAGCTTCCCCAAGTCAACGACAAAAATAACCAAATATGACACATTATCGCCCAATAAGGCTTATTACAACTCAATAGAACTCAATACGACCAACATGGCCCAATACGACACATTGTCACCAAATGTTAACCAATACCTCACCCACGAGTCTTCACAAGCCAATAGAACCCAGTCCGTCCAACATGACCCAATACGGCCCATTCTATCCTAATGTAACCCAATAAGAGCAACATGACTCAATACGACTTATTGTAACCCAATACGTTATTATACGACTCACTATAACCCAATGTTACCCGATATGACCCACTATAACCCAATGGAACATAATACGATCAATATGACTAAATACGACCCACTATAACCTAATATGCCATTATACAACTTATTATAACCCAATGTTACCTGATATGACCTACTATAACCCAATGGAACCTAATACGATCAATATGACTCAATATGACACATTATAACCCAACATATTACTATATGACCCATTAGAACCCAGCATAATCCAATACAACCAACATGGCCCAATATGGCCCATTGTAATCCAATACATTACTATATTATCCATTAAAACTAACATAACCGAATCTAACACATTACCACCCAATAAGACCCATTACAACCCAATAGATCCCATACGACCTATTATAACCCAACTTAAGCCATTATGTCACCATACGACCAGTTAAACCAATATAACCAACATGACCCAATACAATTCATATAACCCAATGTAACACAATATGTCACTATACGACCCATTACAACCAACAGAACCGAATCCGACATATTGCCACCCAATAAGACTCATTATAACCCGATAGAACCATATACAATCCATTATAGCTTAATGTAACCCAATATATCACAATACGACCCATTACAACCAACATAACCGAATTCGACATATTGCCACCCAATAAGACTCATTATAACCCGATAGAACCATATACAATCCATTATAGCTTAATGTAACCCAATATATCACAATACGACCCATTACAACCAACAGAACCGAATCCGACATATTGCCACCCAATAAGACTCATTATAACCGATAGAACCATATACAATCCATTATAGCTTAATGTAACCCAATATATCAAAATACGACCATTAAATCCCCATACAACAAACAAAACACAATACAGTTCATTATAATGTACCCAATGTAACATAATACTTCACTATACAAACTATTACAACCAATATGACCCAAATACGACTAAATGTAACCAAATACGACCTTTCGCAACCAATATAACTGAATTCGACCCATTATAACCCAACAAAACCCAATACTTCATTATACAACCTATTACAACCAATATGACCCAAATACGACCCATTACAACTAAATGTAACCCAATACGACCATTTGCAACCAATCTAACTGAATTCGACCCATTATAACCCAACATAACCCAAATCCGATTAGCAATATGTATTTTTAAAGATTGTTAATTGTTATTGTAACACTAATATGAATATATTATTCATATGGGTGCACAAATGGTTGAACACATTCATACATACAAAATGAATTTAAAATTAAATATATATATATATATATATATATAAATAAAATATCAATAAAATTTTGAATCCAATTACATATTATTAAGGAGGGGTAATTTAAATTTCCCAAAAACTTTTCCCCACCCTTTTTCCCTCTTTCTCTTCCCACGTTTTTTTTTTCAAAATCAAATACTTTTGTTTTGCTTCCCATTTCCACAATTCATATATCAAATCAAAAGAAATTATTTACTTTTTTCTATCTTCCACTTCCCAAAACCCCAAGGGAATCCGATCGAGGTTCAAGAACTGAAGAACACCATTTAAATGTTTAATTTTTTCTATCTTCCACTTCCCTAGGGTTGTCAAGGCATCCGTTCGTGAAGGATTCTCTGACGGTTACCTCTTGAATCTGGCGTCTTCTTGCTCTCAGGGATCAAACTCCTGCTCCTCTAATCTAGACTGTAGTCCTCTGCCCTAGACGTTCTCTACTGTCGATTCTAAAGGGTCACTTCTCTCGCCCTCAATTCATGGTGTGTTTGTTCTTCGACCAAATGGTAATTTTTGTTTCCTAGTTTGTCTTGTTTTGAGTATCATTATTTTATTGCTGCTTCTCCAAATCGTCAACTGCGTTTTCCATCTCTAAAAATAATGGCTTGAGATTTGAAAGTCTTGTCACTCTTGTGTTATCTCCATTGCTTCAATGTTTTAGGTGTTGCTTTCTTTCTTTTTTGTTTTCTTCTACAAATTTGTTTATTCAAATAGATTTTGTCTTCATTTTGATTAATGTTCATGGGATATTTTATTTGTGTGTAGATCAATGTTCATTTAGAAATAGAGGAAGAAGATTTTATATGTCAATTCACATATGCAAAATAGGTGTTTGATGAAATGCCTCAATGCAACAAGACTTTCGATTGAACTTTTCAACCACACAAGACTTTCAAGTTAGTTATAATCTATCTACTATGATCCTTACCTATGACTAATTTCATAAATCTACTATCCATCGTTCTATCAAAATTTATTGTAAAATGATGTATAATGTCCTCTTTAGTTGCCTTTTTTTAGAAACATCCAGGTCATAGTTTACTATAAAATAATACTTAGTGTCCAATTGTGTTCTGGGTTAGCCTTTGTTTGTATCGGTAATAACATATTATTTATTTGTTTGTTAACTATCTCTTTAATCATAAAGGCCTCAAATGAAATCTTGAGTCTATTCTATTTCATGCTTGCTTGTACAATTGCTTTTTTTACTACAATCTGGTTGATTGTGCCTTTATGTTTTTACCCTTTTCATGGGATTAGTATCACAATTTGCTTCTTTCTTAATCACTTAATGTCAACACTATATTTCGTTGCACTTCGGTATTGTATGTAAACTTTCTTTACTTTGCTTAACTAACCTTCCTTTGCCCCATTACCATCCCTATTCTGAACCCTTTATATATATACACACACATAGAGAAAGGTTCAAACGAGAACGCTAACTATTTACGAGAAGCACGCGGACGGCCACTCATGTACAAAATCACATGTGATTCACATACAAAATCTCAGGTCCGGCCTTGGTGATTCCATCAGGTTATATTCAAGGATTGCTTGACAAGAGAGATCTTCAAGGATTGCTAATAATTACAATGCAATGAAACATGTAAAATTGCAGGTAATTTTATTACACGACTTGGAAGATACGATGTAAAATGATATATTTTTGTGAATATTAGGATCATATGATCGATTGGCATATATGTCAATCTTATTACTGAATTTGATATCATGTAAATGAATTATTACTGATTCTAGTATGCTGATTCTTGGGGAAATTATTTTCAAAAAATGCATCATACTTTTGTAATATGGTGGATTTTGTAGTAGCATGTGCAAGTTAGTGCAGAGAATCAGTTTCATGTAGTTTTTGGTTATAAACTTCTATTGCTAATAGAATGATACTTTTACTTCTTGCACAGGTGACTGAAGTTCTTGCTCAAGCAGGGCTCAAGTCTTCTAACCATATTGTTGGTAACATTATTATCGTTGTTTTTTACATCTTAATGCCAAAAAAATAACTTGATTATCTTATTGCTCCATGTAGGATTTTGGTACTTGAGGGTCCTTATGCAAATCCTGCTTCTTATGGTTGTATTCGTTTCCAGGTACCTTTTTTGGTAGTTTATGATTTCTTGTGTTCAAGCAAGAATATTGATGGTAATTTACGTCTTCAGGTATGTTGCTTATCAAAATCTTAGTGTTTTGATCTTTTATTCAAATCAAAGATGTTCTATAGGACCCCAATCTTCTGATCACGGCTGTTCTAAATCAAATAATCGGTGCGGTATGTTTCGCAATATGTCCAACCTCTTATATCTAAAGGGAATTAATGTCATCTAATTACCGCAAGGTTTTCTACTTTATCCGCAATTCCTTTAATTGTTATTTAGATTGGCATGAAAGTAAGATATAAAGTTTTGATCATACTTCAATACACTTGAGTTATTTTCCAAAGTGAGCTTGAACATTGTCGTTGGTGCTTCAATTATCTTAAGACACCAAGATTATTCACTACAACAGAATTTGGTGGTAAGTTTATGCAAAAATCTTTGTTTTGTGGTTTCTTTCGATCTTCAAAAGCAACCAATGTTGGATTTTGGTTTGTAGGACGGGGCTTTAATGTGTCGACTTTAAAAAATTCAAAGCCAAAGATATATAATTCTAAGAGGTATAAACAACCATACAACAAAAATCTGATTACTATGTCATTGTTTTTTAACTTCCATTTGTTTATGGAAATGCAGATTTGGTTTTGAATGATATGATTGTTACCTATGGGTGGTCAATTGGTCATGGATGAGTTGGACGATGGACAAATTACAAGTGTTGACTTTTGAAGAATTTAGCTGAATTCATTGTAAATTTATTGTTGTACAATAGTTGTGTGAATTGATATTTAGCTTCTTGCTGATAGTGTTGCACCTCATGAACTCCTTGTACTTTAATTTTGAACAATTTTCGTTGAATGTGGATATTTATGTATTTTGCAAGTAATTTTGTAATTTTTAATGTTAATTACTATTTTTGATATTATGAGTTGCAATCCAACTTAATCATAGAGTATGTAAATATTTTTGAAAATAATTAAAATATGACTTTTGGCGGTATGTTTCTATGTTCGCAAATACTAGACCAAAAGAGTCAAACATAACTTTTGCCGACGAGTTAGTGTGTCGGTAAAAAGTAATTGGTACAAGTTAAAAAGAATTTTTGCCGACGGATTTTTTGGCCAATAAATGTTTGACCAAAAAGTCAAAAAAAACTTTTCCCGGCGGAAAAAATTACGCCGGCAAAAATATTTAGTCGTCGGGAAAAGGATTTTATACGATTACGTGAGAGATGTTTTTGCCGGCGACTTCAGTTTTTACCGACGACTGTTTTTCGCCGGCAAATGTATGTTTACCGGCGGCACATATTATTCGCCGGCAAAAACCCTTATAGCGGCCAACTTTTCACGGAAACTTTTGCCGACGGAAAAGTCCGACGGCAAAAGATTTTGAGCTTTTGCCGGCGACTTTTGCCGACGACATTTTCCTCCGGTGAAAGTAGTTATTTTTGTAGTGAGTGTGTGGATTGATTCATGCGTGACATAAGTGGTGCATGGGGGAATTTTGGAAACATTTCATAAGGAGTTGTTTAGTGCGCTTTTTAGTCAGCTAAAGGTTTTATTGACATTTCCAATTAATAGAAGCGGACTGGTTTCTGTTTTCAAGTTTGAAACTTACACGAGACAGTTGTGTTTTAACAAAAATATATTTGTAAACCGTGTCATCGTTTTGTGTGATTAGCTGACGCGCGGAAAATTTGTGGCGAACCCTGTGCCACGTCCTTTTTGTGATTAAAAAGAAGAATTTTTGAATCAAATGTCGTGAAACTTATTTTGAATTATGTGCACACCTTTGTCGCACTCTGTCTAAGGTCATGCGGTTACTTTAAAGTGCACGTCATGAGTCAATCCATACTGAAATCGAGGCGGTTCATTTTAAAGAAATTATTTGTTACGTTTGCTTTTGTGTGAGTAAACTGAACTGCAATGGAACGATTTTCAACATGATTTTCCTATGTGGGACGAGCGTGTCCAGTTTTGCGTAACTATCGATCTTTTTGAGATGAAAATCCGGAGGTTGAAAATATTTGTAAAGGATTTTGTAAACCATTTGGGGAAATGTGCTTTTAAGTGTCATGTGTCATTTCGAGAATTTTTAGGGTGTGAGTCCTTTTGGAAAACTCTTTTGGTTAACCGTATTGAGTCTGGGGCTAAGGTTGATTTCAGAGTATTGCTTGCTTAAACTTTGTTTAAACGTATTTTCCGACCTATGGGTCTAGCAAGCGTGGAGCATTTTGCTCGGTTTTGACTTGGAGTTAGTCATGGGCCAATTGCCCGGTTTTAATGGCTCGATGTGGAGTCTAGTTGATGAGTTGTTTTTGTCGCACCGTTTGGCATTCTTTGCACGTTGAGTGGTTACATGTTTGGGTGAGTGCGTCAATCCGGAATAGGCATGTTGTTGGTAGGCTGTTTGCTTTGGATCCTTAGACACGTTAGTCAGTCGTTGGTAATGGTCGGTTGGGTATCTCGGGGTGGGACCCCGGTATTCATGTGTTTTAACCTAGACTTTCCAGTAGGTACTAGGAGGATATAGTTGTGGGCACTTACCTGGGAGGTAGTTCCGGTGTGCTGGGTCTTGAGGCGTTACCTGGGAGGTAGACGTCAAGGTGTATCCTCGATACGGTGTGACTTGGCTTCGTAGAGCAAGTGTGGATGGTACGTCGACGGTGGAAGGTAGGTATTCCACGCGCGTTAGTACTGTAGGCCGAATAGTATCGGTTAAGGGATGGATGCCCTTTGTTATTAAGAGAATAAATGCGCATCAACCATTTTGAGGTAGGTGGTATATTTAGGTGTCGACTTTTGGGCTTGAGGCCAAACACCTTTAGTATAATCGGAGAGTTGTAGCCGATGTTATGATAATCATGGTGATAGTAGTAGTAACCCTGAAATGATCACTTGTGATGAATGGTTGTGGTGGAATGATCTACGTGTGTGTTAGTGTTTTGGTAGTGGGGGGTATCTATTTGTGTTAGTGTCTAGGATAATACCACGCTTATGTTTGTTATTGTGATCGGTTGGACCGATGTTCGGCGGGTGGCCGATGTTTGTTATTGTGATCGGTTGGACCGATGTTCGGCGGGTGGCCGATGTTTGTTATTGTGATCGGTTGGACCGATGTTCGGCGGGTGGCCGATGTTTGTTATTGTAATCGGGTGGACCGATGTTCGGCAGGGGGTCGATGTTTTGTTGATATAATTTATTGAAAATCTTTGGAGTCTATTAGAATTTGTGGTAGTTAATCGACAGTTAAGGGTAGGAATGATCGTAGTCGGGTATCCTGTAGGGTATATTGGTGAGCACCATTAGAAGGGTTAGAGCTTGAAAGTGGTTTGAGTTTGGGATATCATCAAATGCGAGAGAATTATTAGAAACTGTTTGCGGACATAGACTTTGGGGGCGAAGTCTAATCCAAGTGGGGGAGAGTTGTAAAGCCCGTGTCCCGGTACGTTTATTAATTAATTTTTAATAATTTAAAATGTTTACCTTTTTATAGTTTTGGTTATTGGTTGGTGTCGAAAAGGACCTTATTGCGATTTTGGTTGCACTTTTGGGTAGTTTGAGATGTTCTTAGAAGTCTAGGGGCCATTCCGTCTTTTTGGTAAACTTTGGGCAAGGTCCGGCCCATGCAAGAAAAAGGCCGAACCCCTCCCCCCATGCCTCTCGTTTCTTCCTTGTATACCAAGCCAGCAATCCCAAAAAAAACAATCTCCAACCCTAAGAACCTTCTCCTTTCGCTGGTGTGGTGCGGCTGTAGGTAAAAAGCGAGAAGAGAGAGAGTTAGTTAAGAGACGAGAGAAGGTTAGAGAGAGAGAGAGCATCGGCGGCAAGAAGGAGAGGAATCGGGAGAGAGGTCGCCGGAGGTGAAAGACGCCGGAGAAGGAGGCGCAGCCGCTGCAGTCGCCGGAAAACCGCTGCCGCCACCGCTTTTCGTCGAGAGGTAAGCACCATGATCTCGATTCTTTTCTTGTTTAGTTACCGGCGAAGTAACCGCCGCCGCTGCCGCCGCAGGCGGCCTTGGCCGCTGCAGGCGGTAGCCGCTGTGGACCACCTCGAGGGGTGGTGGCGTAGGATGGTCGTGGTGTGTGTGTAGTTGTGTGTATGGCGACCGAGAAAGAGAGAGGTCGGGTGCGAGAGGGTGCGGAGTGTGTTGTGTAATCATCGCCGGAGAGCCGCCGCCGGTCGCCACCGGCGACCGCCACTGCCGGAGATGGCAGTGGGTGGTGCGTGGTGTGACCAGACCATTGTCACTATAGAGCCCTTAACCCGTGCCTTAATCGATTAAGCCGAATCGTACAAACCGTTTTTATAAATCGTGATTTTATGAAATTCTAAGTTTGCCGTCCAGTTTTCGTGTGACCATAACTTTTCCGTCGTAACTCCGTTTGAGCCGAAACTGGCGCCCACGGTTCAAGTTCGGGGTCGGGCACGTTTTCTGTGTTTTAGCGGAAAACTGGTTCGGTCTCTAGCTGGGCGAAAAAGTGGTCACAAGTTCGATGATTCGTCATTTTATGTGTAAAATTCTGGAATCTGCCACTGTTTTGTGTAAACCATAACTTTCTGCTCGTAACTCGGTTTGGGGTGAAACCGGTGTCAAAAGTTCCCTTTTTGAGTCTATAAACGTTTCTGTGTTTTGTGCAAAATCCAGTTCGGAACGCAACTTAGGCCAAATCGTCGTTTTATACTGATAAGTGCTGTTTTTCGCTGTTCTGCGGGCTGATCTTATAAAATCCGTAATTAATTGTAGGAAAATCGTTAGGAGGCGTATAATATGTCCTTGGAACCCTAACTCAGAGGAATTTTTGGTCATGAATTAATATTGGGAATTTTCTGGGTTTAAAGGGGTCGAAACAGGTCCCGAACAGACCTGTTTTGGGTGAACGGAATTTAGTTTTAGTGACGGTTTAAGCGTGTGTCGTGTCATAGGGTCCGGGTCTCGTATTGACACGTTTTAACATGCATTTAGGTGCTGGGAAGTGACCGTAATTGTGAAGCTTGAACTGTGTTATTAAGCTGGGCGCGCATTCGAGGTGAGTTCTCTCACTGTGTAGTTAGGGGTTGTATGCATGTCATAATAGTTTGTATGTACTACTGTCTTTGTGGTGTGAACTAGTTGTTTGTGGTGTGTAATATTTGATTGGTTTGAATGCTTAGTATAAATGTTTTATATTACAATTCGGTGAGACCGAGGAAGTGGAAAGAAACGTTGTGGGAACTCGGTGTGACGAGTGTGTTACATTACAATTCGGTGGGACCGAGGAAGTGGAAAGGAACGTAGTGGGAACTCGGTGTGACGAGTGTGTTACATTACAATTCGGTGGGACCGAGGGCTCGATGGGACTGAGCTGTTGGATACATAATTACTTGTAGATGTTTACTCGTTTTATGTAACCGTGATGTTGTTGCTTATGTGCGGATAGGGGTGATGTGTATATAATTCCTATCTGCGCATGTGTTGGAATTCACTAAGCTTCGTGCTTACCCTTTCCCAATAAACTGTGGTTTCAGGTCCGAGCGGCTCCAAGGCGTGACAAGTACACACTGGCGCGCGAGG
Organism: Saussurea involucrata; assembly: GCA_033807775.1. Lineage (NCBI taxonomy): Eukaryota > Viridiplantae > Streptophyta > Magnoliopsida > Asterales > Asteraceae > Saussurea > Saussurea involucrata. The sequence continues at coordinate 172,084,316 of CM066321.1, forward strand.
AGAGCTGGTTGTTTTATGGTTTTATTAATTAAACGTTTATTCCGCTGATTTTTATTATAAAGATATTAATTATGAGTTTGCAAACGAAACGTTGGGATTCATTTAATGAGTTGTTATAAATGAATTGTTTATTTAAAAATTTAAATTTGCTTGTAATTTTTGGGACGTTACATGGTCCTTGTGAAATTTGCCATAAGGCTAAACAGGCTAGAGATAAGTTCTGTCTTAGTGATCATACAACTAAGAGTCTTGGTGATTTGATTCACATCGACTTGTGGGGTCCTTATCGTGTGGCGAGTAGAGAAGGGTACAAGTATTTTCTAACTATAGTTGACGATTTTACTCGATCTGTATGGATTTATTTGTTAAAAAATAAAAATGAAGTTTATGACAATATTATGGATTTTCACAGCTTGCTAATCACTCAATTTGGAAAACGTGTAAAGGTGTTCAGAAGTGATAACGGATCTGAATTTGTAAATAATTTGTTAGGTGAGTTTTTTAGGAAAAATGGAATTGTGCATCAAACTTCTTGCGTATACACACCCCAACAGAATGGGGTTGTAGAACGCAAAGATCGTCATTTACTCAATGTTGCTAGGGCACTCATGTTTCAAGGAGAAGTCTCATTAAATATGTGGAGTGAGTGTATTCTCACTGCCACATATCTCATAAATAGAACTCCTTCTTCAGTTCTGAATGGGAAATCTCCTTACAAACTTGTATATGGTTTTGCACCTGTTTTGACTCATTTAAGAAATTTTGGATGCTTATGTTTTGCTATTAAATATAATAACACTGACAAATTTTCCTCTATAAGTGAAAAATGCGTTTTGCTTGGCTATTCTTTCCAAGAAAGGATATAGATTATATAGTCTTGATTCATAACAAATAACTGTTTCTAGAGATGTAAAGTTTTACGAAACTACTTTTCCATTTAAAATGTGTGAAACCAAACAAGATTCTAGTTCTAGTGATTTGAATACTTTAAACTTTTTCGATTCCATTTTTGTTCAAACTAACGATTTCAATCTTGATCCACCCGATGATGATAATAAGGAGAGTGCTCAAGGAAATTTAAATGTTAATACTTTTGAAAATAATAATAAAAGCAACCATGATTGTTTGAGTGGTCAGGATAGGGCTACCGGATCCAGTGATCCTGGCAGTACTATGGATAGGGCTACCAGATCTAGTGATCCTGGCAGTACTAGTATGACTGCCGATGGTCGGAGCCAACATTGATTGAGATTGCTTATGGGTTCGAACAAGCAACTAAGTACAGAAAGCCTCCTCCAATCAACTCATCAGTACACCTATATTCTGATATATAGTATGTCACTATATATGCTCTTGTGGAGTAGGTATGTTAAACTTCACAACGAATAAAATTCCGCTTTTATAAGCGAGATTAAAAAAACTCCTCGTGGATTGTATTTCGATTATGTGTATGTATGTATATTGAAATGAATAAATTATATAGGTATCGACGTTTGGGGCTTTGTAAGCATATCAAGTTTTCTCTTGGTTCTTTTATTTCGGAGAATATGCATGGTCTTTTATGATAAATGCGTAAATCGTTTCAAGGATTTATCAACCAACCTAGCAGTAAAAACCTTACTATCTGAAAAGATGTTTACAAACAAACTCCTTGTCATAGTACTAACAAATGAAGAACCAAATCTTTCGAAACTGCCACTACAAAAATAATTACTTTTGCCGGAGGAAAATGTCGTCGGCAAAAGTCTCAAAAGGCCGGCAAAAGCTCAAATTAAATCTTTTGCCGTCGGACTTTTCCGTCGGAAAAAGTTTCCGTGAAAAGTTGGCCGCTTTAAGAGTTTTTGCCGGCGAATAACATGTGCCGCCGGTAAACATACATTTGCCGGCGACAAAAAGTCGTCGGTAAAAACTGAAGTCGTCGGCAAAAACATCTTTTAAGTAATCTTATAAAATCATTTTCCCGACGACTAAATATTTTTGCCGACGTACGTTTTTCCGCCGGGAAAAGTTTTTTTTTGGACTTTTTGGTCAAACATTTACCGGCCATAAAATCTGTCATGGGGAGGCTGAGTTTAGTCCCTTACGTGTTCAACATCATGATGAAAACTTGAGCTCCCCTTCTGAGGGAAATACTTCTGATCCAAATACAAATACTCTAGTTAGAAAGTCTATTCGTCCCGCAAACTTGCCTCGACGATTTAGTGACTATGTAGTTGAGGGTAAGGTAAAATATGGTCTTGAAAAAGTAGTCAACTATCCTAGCCTTAGTCAGGAAATTTTTTGTTTTGTTTCAACCTTAAATAAGGCTGTAGAACCTGAAACCTTTTATGAGACTAGTAAAGACGAAAATTGGATCATTGCAATGAACGAGGAGATGGAGGCTCTGTATAGAAACAATACATGGGTTCTAACAGATTTGCCTCCTGGTCGTAAACCTATTGGGTATAAATGGGTTTACAAAATTAAATACAAATCAAGTGGAGAAATAGAGAGATATAAAGCCAGGTTAGTTGCAAAGGGTTATTCACAAAGGGAAGGTCTAGACTATGAAGAGACCTTTTCTCCAGTAGTTAAAATTTGGTTGTTCAAAATAAGTGGCCATTGTGTCAACTTGATATAAATAATGCTTTTTTATATGGTGATCTTAATGAAGAAGTGTATATGTCGTTACCTCCAGGATATTTTACACCAAATGATCGAAGAGTGTGCAAATTAGTAAAATCTCGCTATGGTTTAAAACAGGCTCCACGGCAGTGGTATGAAAAACTGTCTTCATGTCTTGTTGATAATGGTTTTGTGCAATGTTCTAGTGATTATTCTCTGTTTACTAAAAGTGTTAATTCTGTATTTTTAATTCTTTTAGTTTATGTTGATGACATTGTTCTTACTGGAAATAACTTGTCTGAAATTAAGAAAGTCAAGGAACATTTGCAATCTAGTTTTAAAATAAAAGATTTGGGTGAGTTAAAATTCTTTTTGGGAATTGAAATTTTGAGAACTGAAAAAGGAATTTGCATGTCTCAAAGAAAATATTGTTTGGAATTATTAAGCGATTTTGGTTATCTAGGGGTTAAACCTATAGGTACACCAATGGACATGAACTTAATTGTCACGGACTCTTTGGGTTCAGATTCCAAAGATCCTCCCTTAAAGGATTTTACTGCTTTTCAAAGACTAGTAGGAAGATTAATATACCTTTTGGCTACTAGACCAGATATTGCATTTGCTGTACATTGTTTAAGTCAATTTATGCATTCACCTCGGTTGTCTCATTTGAAGTTAGCTCTTAGGGTGTTACGATATTTGAAATTATCACCAGGTAAAGCAGTTAATTTCTCTGCATCTACTGATTTTAAATTAAGGGGCTGTTTGGTAGAGAGAAATGAGAGGAGAGAAATGGAAATGGATTTGAATTCTCTTGTTTGGTAGGTAAGGGAAATAAAAACACGGAGAGTTGGTATTTCCCGAGAATTGACTCCCTTTGTATTTGATTTCTCTGATTTAGGAAGAGAAATGGAGAGAATAGGAAAACACGGAGAATTGTTCTCGCGTTCGCTTCTCTCTCTCTCGTTCGCCCTGTCTAGGGTTCCGCCCACCACCGCCGCCCACCACCGCCGTTCGCCCTGTCTAGGTATCCCCGTCTCCTCTCTCACTCTGTCTCGTCTTTCCCTGTCTCCTCTCTCACTCTGTCTCGTCTTTCCCTGTCTCCTCTCTCTCTGTCTCGTCTCCTCTCTCTCTCTCTCGTTCGCCCTGGAATGAATGTAAAAATTGGATATTATTGGGTTCAATTGGCCTGGAATTTTCATCAAAATTCTAAACATCTTACTGGAATGAATGTAGAAATTGGATATTATTGGGTTCAATATGGTCTCTTTAATTCATCATACATGCTTCATATGATATATATATATATATGGTTAAATGACTATATATATCTCTTCTCTTTAACAACTTTTTAATGATAGCCACAAATCAGGGCAAGATTCCACAGCTTATACACTTTGCAAACCTGATATAGGGGTTTTAAATGGAAGCTTTTGTTATGTGCCTAAATCATAAATTAACAATTGGGTTCCCTGATCCATTTTCTCCTCATTGACAATAATCCTGTAATATTTATGTGTTTGGCAACCATTTAGCATTTAGGGTGGTGTATTATATGAAATAGTTATGTTTCCTTTATATATATATATATATATATATATATATATATATATATCTAGTATTAACTATATAATTGTATGTGTAGATGGCAAGATCACCGTTGAGACAAAGAATAGTTGCCATAGGTTGACAAAGAAAGTATGCCGGTGCTGACCGGGCTATTTAAATGGCGTTCAACAATTGCTAGATGTAAGTCTTCCTAACTCCGGCCTCAAAGCAGAACCACATATAAAGTCTCGGATGAAGACATGGAAGACACACTTTAGCATTGTTTATGATATGGTGCATACAAGTGGGTTCGGTTGGGATGAAGAAAAAAAATGTGTGGTAGCTGAGGACAGTGTTTGGGATGAATACGTCAAGGTACATGCTAAATTTATTCTAAATTGGTATTTTTTTTACAAAAGTTTGTACTAAATTTGTTTCTAATTGCCTTGTAGTCTCACAAAGGTGCCGCAAATTTTCGAGGCAAGCCATTTCCTTTCTATGACAAGCTGTGTATCATCTATGGTAAGGATAGAGCAACGGGTAGTAAAGCGATTGATCTTGGAGAAGAAGATGATGTCGTTCCAGAGACTCAAAAAAGTTCCCCGATTGATCTTGGAGAAGAAGATGATGTTCAAGGTGCTAGTCGATCTGAAGGACCAACAAGTAGTGTAACAAGCAAACGTACCAAACGCAAAAGTATAGATGGAGATGACATTTATCGGGAGTCATGCAAAGAGATGAAGGAGGTATTGGTTAGATTTGGAGAGATCGTGGGGGAAAGCTTGAATAAAGAAAGTTTGGAGGCTCGTGAAAAAAGTTTGGAGGCTCGTGAAATCTTTGAGAAGGTTAGTGACGAGTTGAAAGTTTTGCCGGGTATTACTGGAATCAAACGTTTTAAAGCAACTCAGTTGATTGGTAAGGATGTGCTTCTAGGACGATTATTTCTTGGGTTGACAGAAGAAGAGAAGATTGACATGGTAGAATCGTCTACCAATGGTTAGATTTGGATTAAAAGTTTATGGTTATTTTTTTTTGTTTAAAAACTATGTTTCTAGTTGGTTTGATTAAAAACAATGTTTGTACTCTTTTTGGTTTTATTAAAAACTATATTTGGTAGTCTTTTGGTATGATTAATGCATTTTAATTACTAATTTATGCATCTTTTTTTTTGTTTGGGTTTAAATAATTGATTTGTAAATATAAAAATATGGGTGTAAATGACAAGGTTGGTACAATTCTCTATTGAAATCTCTGTGCAACCAAACAAGAGAAATGATTCTCTGTTGCATTTCTCTGCTGAATTCTCTGTGCTACCAAACAGGATAGTCAATTCCTATTCTCCTGACCAATTCTCTTTCTCTGCAATCATTTCTCTTGAATCATTTCTCTGCAATTCCATTCTCTGTACCAAACGCACCCTAAATGTCTATGTTGATGCTCACTGGGGGAAGTGTCTTACGACGCGACGGTCAGTCACTGGGTATTGTCTGTTTTTGGGCAACAACATGGTTTCGTGGAAGAGCAAGAAACAGACTACTGTTTTACGCTCTTCTGCAGAATCGGAGTATAGGGCTATGGCCTCTGCCCTCTGCGAAATTATTTGGGTTTTAGAAATTTTGGCAGATTTAAAAATTAAAAATTTGCTTCCAGTAAATTTATATTGTGATAACAAGTCTGCTATTCAAATTCCGAATAACCCAGTTTTCCATGAAAGAACAAAGCATATTTAAATTGATGTACACCAAGTGAGAAACAAAGTTGCTTCTGGAATGTTGAAAACTGTTAAAGTAGCTTCAATAGAAAATCCAACAGATATATTTACTAAGTCACTTGGTATAAGTCAACATAATTATCTTTGTGGAAAATTAAAATTATTGGATTTGTTCAGGTGTCAAGATTGAGGGAGGGTGTTAAAAGGTAAAGGTTTGTTCCTTTTTATACCAATCTTGACATAATATTAACTTAAAGTGTTTCGGTTGTTATTTGTGTGATATTCATGGACTAAAGTTAGGAAACTAGGAAAGTTATGGACTGCGCTTCACTTCTCGTGAAACACCAAGGTTAGCGGAGCAAGTTTGATGATTCTAGAGGGACTAAATGTGGAAGTTGTTGCTGAAGTATATAAAGTGGAAGTCACGTTCATTTTGGAATAACACAAATCATTTTTACTCTTTTACATTTAGAGTTTTTCTCTCGTTCTTTACTTCTATCTAGATTTAGGGTTTCTCTTATCTAATTAGGGTTTGTTTCATCACTTTCAAATCTCTTGAAGGTTTTTCTTGTATTCTTTACATTAGCTTGTTAAATATGATGATGTTGAAAGCTCCTACAAAAATTACCTGCAATTTTACATGTTTCATTGCATTGTAATTATTAGCAATCCTTGAATATCTCTCTTGTCAAGCAATCCTTGAATATAACCTGATGGAATCACTGATAAAAAAATCCAAGTCATAACTAAAATAATTATGCAAGAAAAATACCCAGTAATATGAAGATTACCCTAATACAACATGGTCTTTAATACCTCCTTGCAAAAACACCAACAACACAATTCCTACCAAAAGCAGGACCGATGGCAAAGCTTGTGCTTCAATAGATGCCTTGACAACCCTAGGGAAGTGGAAGATAGAAAATAGTAAATATTTAAATGGTGTTCTTGAACCTCGATCGGATCCTCTTGGAGTTTTGGGAAGTGGAAGATAGAAAAAAGTAAAGAATTTCTTTTGATATGGTCTATGAATCGTGGATATGGGAAGCAAAAACAAAAGTATTTGATTTTGAAAAAATAGCGTGGGAAGAGGAGGGAAAAAGGGTGGGAAAAAGGATGGGGAAAAGTTTTTGGGAAATTTAAATTACTACTCCTTTTTAATAATAGAGTAAATTACATAAATCGTCCCTGTGGTATGGTCACTTTTTGGATATAGTCCCTAAAACGAAAAATTACACTGAGCGTCCCTGTGGTTCGACTAACCGCACGCGGAAGGTCCCTCCCTCTAACGCCGTCTGTTAACCCAGTTAACTCAAGGGGTATTTTGGTCTTTTTACGTCTGTTTTTGTCTTTATCCTAAAAGAAAACTAAAAAACAAATAAATAAATTAAAAAATACCCTACCCCCTACACCCACTACCCCCTCCTCCTTCTTCTTCTTCCTCACGACACCCCCCACCCCCTTCCTCACCTTTCTTCTTCCCCACCTCCAGCCACCACCTCCGGTCACCTCCGACCACCACTTGAAGCTGCAAATCGTAACCACCTCCATCCTTAAGACCTGTAACTCTCTCTCTCTCTGTGTGTGTGTGTGTGTGTGTGTGTGTGTATACATAATTTTCCAATTATTTTCCATAATTATAAATCGAACACCATTTATGTTTTCTTGATCTCCTTCTAGAATTCCAAACCCCAACCATAGCAAGAAGCAGTGGTGCATCCAATAAATCTACAAAGGTGTGAGAAATTTATAAATTGACTACTCTTTACAAATTGATTACTTTTTATGATTTTACACTTATAGCAACAAACATATCCATTGGCATGTGTATTTGTGCGCCACAAGATGCTTGAATCCCAGATTAATTCATCAAATTGGTAATTCTTCACAATGCAGACCATATATCTTCACAACAAACCAGATAATAACACAAGAAAACATTTACTGGATGTATGATTGAAGACTTACAGAATCATGAGTCAAGTAAGTGTCACAGTAATCACAATAATACCTGCAAATTCAACCAAAATATATGTGTATTTATCATATAACACCCTTAATCTCCGTTAAAAATCAAATTCAACGAATAATAGTAAGACCAAAAAAGAATATTCTCTCAAAATCTCACCGAGGCATGGTTTCGTCTGCTTCTTGGCTATGATCTGTGAAATATCACTACAAAATACATAATCAGTTAACAACCTTCACTGCATCGGCTATATTGTCAAACATCATTCATCATCGTATGAAGAAACTAATGATTATTGGAAAACGAGCACAGAAAATTTCGTTTTTTTCCAACAAAAAAACAGTACAATGATTCCGCACGAAAATTAACGATTGGTATTGAGAGTAGCATTCAAAACAAAACAAATTAGAAATCAAAGAATTCAAAATGTAATACGTGAAGAAGAAAGGTGAGGAAGTGGGGGTGGGGGTGTCGTGAGGAAGAAGAAGAAGGAGAAGGGGGTAGTGGGTGTAAGGAGGTGGCCGGAGGTGGTTACGATTTGCAGCTTCAAGTGGTGGCCGGAGGTGGTGGCTGGAGGTGGGGAAGAAGAAAGGTGAGGAAGGGGGTGGGGGGTGTCGTGAGGAAGAAGAAGAAGGAGGAGGGGGTAGTGGGTGTAGGGGGTGGGGTATTTTTTAATTTATTTATTTGTTTTCTTTTAGGATAAAGACAAAAACAGACGTAAAAAGACCAAAATACCCCTTGAGTTAACTGGGTTAACAGACGGCGTTAGAGGGAGGGACCTTCTATGTGCGGTTAGTCGAACCACAGGGACGCTCAGTGTAATTTTTTCGTTTTAGGGACCATATCCAAAAAGTGACCATACCACAGGGACGATTTATGTAATTTACTCTTAATAATATGTAATTGGATTCAAAATTTTATTGATATTTTATTTAAAATAATATACCTTAATATATATATATATATATATATATATATATATATATATATATATATATATATATATATATATATGGGTGGGTCAAATAAAAACTCATTTTCAGTTGTGAACATGAGGATAAGTCACAACCATTGATCAAGATTTGGAAAACTAATCAATGGTTAAAACTTAATGAAACCAATTGAGAAGTGATTAGGGACACATATGAAAATTTGAATCAACGTCTACCATATTTGACTTTTTATTTTCTTTTTTAATTAAAAAATTTTACCACCTTAAAGTTTAAAATAAATTATCTTAAAAATTACTAATATTTTAATCAAACAAATTACATCAAAAAAACGAGAATTTCGTGCTCTTCGATATGACATCCATCTCGATATAGTTTTTTCTTCATTTTAACCGTTTTTACGTGAAATGCTATGTATGTGTTATATTCAGTATGAATATGTATGCATGTTTCCTGCTGTCCATATTCAGTATGAATAACAAAGGAGAACGTTCATTCACTATTCATGACAATATTCAGGATGAATAATACATCATTCACGGTGAATAATACACGATTCATGAATCGTGTATTATTCATCCTGAATGATGTATTATTCATACTGAATGATACATTAATCATGAAGAATAATACATGAGTGACCCGTGAAGGTGTGGAGACGTGACGCACTCTCTTTCGTTCCTCGGTTCACAATCGAAATTCGATATGTTCCCGATTCATCTCGATGGGTGTTGGGTTACGGTAATGAAGAACACGATGCCTTAGGACGTTGAAGAAAGTGTTGTAGAAGGTGATGTCGAGTTACGGACTTACGGTGTCAAGATGTTATAAACACTTGAATACATAAATATTCATAATGAATATAACACATATATGACATTTCACGTAAAAACGGTTAAAACAATAACAAAACTATATCGAGATGGATGTTATATCGAAGAGCACGAAATTCTCGTTTTTTAGATGTAATTTGTTTGATTAAAATATTAGTAATTTTTAAGATAATTTATTTTAAACTTTAAGGAGGGTAAAAGTTTTTAATTAAAAAAGAAAATAAAAAGTCAAATGTGGTAGACGTGAGTTTAAATTATCTTTCATTTTTACCCTTAATCACCTTAATTAATAATTTCAATTAAAAACTCTATTTAATATGAGTCATTGGATCAATAGAGATGAAATGGTCAAGATTCGTCCTCACGTTCACAATTGAATTTGAGTTTTTATTTGAACTTTCCTCTCTCTCTCTCTCTCTCTCTCTCTATATATATATATATATATATAGCCATAGGTTCAAATGAGAAGTGCAAATATTTTGAGAAATAGAGAAGTGATATTGGTCATTCATTCGGTCAAGATCGGTTATAATTGGTCAAAAGTTGCGGCTGTTCCAAAAATAGAAGGGCAATTTCGTAACTTTTACAAAAAACACGGGCTGAATTCATATATGAATCTGTGTGATTCACATATGAACTATACGTTCATATATGAACCTTTGTAATTCACATATGAACTCTTTATAACTAATTCATATATGAACCTTTGTGTTTCATATATGAAACTAATTAACTGTAGGTTCATATATGAATCAGTTGAACCAATTAACTGATTCATATATGAATCTTTGTATTCATATATGAACCTTTGTAATTTACTTATAAACTTTTTTTAACTAATTCATATATGAACTTTTGTGTTCATATATGAACCTTTGTGATTTATATATGGATTTTTTTTAACTAATTCTCATATGAACAAATTAACTGATTCATATATGAATCACAAAGATTCATATATGAATTAGTTAAAAATATTTTATATGTGAATTACAAAGGTTCATATATGAATCACACAAATTCATATATAAACCTGTCCCGCGTATTTTTTACGAAACTCCCTCTATCTTGTGCAGACCACGCACAGACCACACGAGGAATTATCCTCTGCTTCTCGGTCAAAGCCGCCGATCTTGACCGAATGCATGGCCAAGATCACTTCTCTATTTCTCAAAATATTTGCACTTCTCATTTGAACCTCTCTCTCTCTCTCTACATATATATATATATATATATATATATATATATATATAATTTTAACTTCATTTTGTACGTATGAATGTGTTCAACCATTTGTGCACCCATACGAATAATATATCCATATTAGTGTTACAATAACAATTAACAATCTTTAAAAATACATATTGCTAATCGGAATATAAGATTAAAAAAATATAAAATTAAAAGATTATAAAATTCTCATCTTTTAGTATAATTTGTTTAATTTAGTTATTCATTACAAATTTAGTATTTTAGATTTAACAATGAATACGTAATATATTTTAGTTCTCAATGGTGGAGTATTTTTGTGTACGGATAAAAATAATGATCAAATATATTGTGAAAGTTTTAATTTTTTGCCTTTTAGTCATTACATATTTTTGCATTAACAAACCAGAAATTATTGCTATATACCCATCATTTCTTGTAGTACGTATGGATACATTGGTTGTAATGGATCTTATTGGGTGGTTGTGTTGCATTAAGCAATGTTAGTTGTAATGGGTCGTAAAGTACCTTATTGGGTTACAATATGTTATAGTGGGTTGCATTTGGGTCGTATTTAGTTCATATTGGGTTGTACAACAATAAACTGGGTTATGTTGGGTTATAATGGGTAGAATTAAGTTATATTGGTTGCAAAGGGTCGTATTGGGTTACATTTAGTTGTAATGGGTCGTATTTGGGTCATATTGGTTGTAATAGGTTGTATAATGAAGTATTGGGTTTCGTTGGGTTATAATGGGTCGAATTCAGTTATATTGGTTGCAAAGGGTCGTATTTGGTTACATTTAGTCGTATTTGGGTCATATTGGTTGTAATAGTTTGTATAGTGAAGTATTAGGTTACATTGGGTACGTTATAATAAACTGTATTGTGTTTTGTTTGTTGTATTGGGCTTTAATGGTCATATTGTAATATATTGGGTTACATTAAGTTATAATGGATTGTATATGGTTCTATCAGGTTATTATGAGTCTTATTGGGTGGCAATATGTCGTATTTGGCTCTGTTTGTTGTAATGGGTCGTATAGTGACATATTGTGTTACATTGGGTTATATGAATTGTATTGGGTCATGTTGGTTGTATTGGCTTAATTGGTCGTATAGTGACATAATGGCTTAAATTGGGTTATAATAGGCCGTATGGGATCTATTGGGTTGTAATGGGTCTTATTGGGCGGTAATGTGTTAGATTCGGTTATGTTGGTTCTAATGGATAATATAGTAATGTATTGGATTACAATGGGGCATATTGGGCCATGTTGGTCGTATTGGATTATGTTGGGTTCTAATGGGTCATATAGTAATATGTTGGGTTATAATGTGTCATATTGGTCGTATTAGGTTCTATTGGGTTATAGTGGGTCATATTAGGTAACATTGAGTTATAATAAGTTGTATAATGGCGTATTGGGTTATAGTGGGTTGTATTGAGTCATATTGATCGTATTTTGTTCCATTGGGTTATAGTGGGTCATATCGGGTAACATTGGGTTATAGTGAGTCGTATAATGACGTATTCGGTTACAGTAAGTCGTATTGAGTCATGTTGCTCTTATTGGGTTACATTAGGATAGAATGGGCCGTATTGGGTCATGTTGGACGAACTGGGTTCTATTGGCTTGTAAAGACTCGTGTTGTGAGGTATTGGTTAGCATTCGGTGACAATGTGTCGTATTGGGCCATGTTGGTCGTATTGAGTTCTATTGAGTTGTAATGGGCCTTATTGGGCGATAATGTGCCATATTTGGTTATTTTTGTTGTAATTGGTTATATAGTGAAATATCATGTTATAATGGGTTATATATGGTTCTAATGGCCGTATTGGGTTATATAGTGAAATATCTTGTTATATTGGGTTATATATGGTTCTAATGGCCGTATTGGGTTATAATGGATCATATTGAGTTATATTGTGTTGTTGAGTTTCAATGGGCCCTATTGTGTTGTATTAATAATTTTCAAAACGCATATGTCGAGGAATTTTAGACGTTCGCCTACAAAAATGTAAGTAAAAAAAAAAATAAACGAAGGTTACTTTGTCAACAAGTAAATGAAGGTCGATGGTAAGATTATCATTAGATTAATAATTAACCAAGTAAAATGATCTGGGTGGTGGGCTTGAAAAGTTTTAGAACCAAAAGGCTATTAATGAATACGACGTTTTTGTCGGTGACTTAGGGAAGATCGTCGGGAAAAATGTGTGTGAAGAAAAATAACTAATAAGATTAAAATGCTTTTGCCAACGACTTAATGAAGTTCGCCGGTAAAAATGTCATTAAAAATAATTAAAATGACAAAATTACTTTTGCCGGCGAGTTTGAGAAATCCGTCGGCAAAAGTTTAAGTGAAAAAATAATAATTATAATAAAATAACTTTTGCCCGTGAGTTGGTGAAATTCGTTGGTAAAGTAGTTATTTAAAAATTTTAAAGGTACTTTTGCCGACGATTTGAAAAATCCGTCGGGAAAAGTAACTTTACCGGTGGCTTATAAGAAATTTGTCGGCAAAAACGCATCTTTGCCGGGGACATTTTTCTTCAGCAAAAAGTTACACTTTTACCGGAGGTTTTCGTGTAAGTCGCCGGTAAAAGTTACTTTTACCGACGGGCTTCCCAACCCCCCAGCAAAAGTGCAGTTTCTTGTAGTGTGTTATCCAAGTTTTAGCCCGATGCAATGATTAAAGAATCTCAGGCCATGATTATATGGTGACACCGTGTGAAAGTCAATTTTACAAACCAAGCTTTTATTTTTCTTTTTTCAAATTTTTACTGTGCAGATTGTTTAGTTAACACCAGCACAACTCGATCATATCAAATATTGTGTTAAAAACAAAATTTTAAAAGCCATATACTTCGCTAGTTTTTTTATGAACATTATGAATATGTTTGACAAACATACGGAGCATGTTAGAAACATCACACTAACTACTATTGTGCCTCTGGCGTGTAGCTCAGTTGCGAAACGGTGGAGAGACTTTGTCCTAATACATAACAGGTTATGGGTTCGATCCAGTCCCCTCCACTAGCCTCAGCCGCTGAGTGAGCCAAAAAATGCCCTCTCACATTGGTGTCTTTGGAGGCAAGTTCTGTGTGGTGGTAATATCAACTTCTGTCCTAATCACAATAACTACTATTCTTACCAAAAAAACAACTATATATATGTATATATATATATATTCTATGAGTATATTCTAAAATTCTCTATATTATTTTTCTTGATGCCATACAAAATAGACAACTTTTGTGACATACTTAGCCCCTTGGGCCTTGACCTCTACTACTCTTAAGAAAAGGTTACTACATCTCATAGCTCGATGTTTGGTAATACGAACCAAATCAACTTAAATAAGAGGAGTGATAGCAATTAGTAACTCACCATATCACAACTAGTTGTCATGTGCTTCCCTCTCCCCTCTCTATATATAGAGGGCTAAATCACCTACCTTAATACAAACCCAATAAAACTAAATGTCAACATATACCATAATCGAACATACGATCGAGATGAGTTAGGTGTTTATGTATCTACGTGCTTGTAGATATCACGATGATACTTTGAAATTGTGCATTCATACTGTGTCTTTGTGTAATTAAGTGGATATAGAATAAGGACGTCGATAGTGAATTACGTACGTGTAATGCAAATGATGCATTTTTGGTTCACTACAAAAAAATGAGAATTACGACGGCCAAATCCGTCGGTAATCCGTCGGTAAACGGCCAAATCCGTCGGTAATCCGTCGGTAATCGTCGTCGGAAATAACCTGGTCGGTAATTGATTTACCGACGGATCACCGACGCCGCCATATACTGACGGATTACCGACGGTTATGCTTTACCGACGGATTACCGACGGCGATATTTACCGACGGATTACCGACAACACTCTTTACCGACGGATTACCGACGGCCAAAAAATTAAAAATAAAATTTAGTTACCGACGGAAAATCCGTCACTAATCCGTCGGTAATTGTGATTTTTTTTGAAAAAAAATAATAAAATTTTTATTTTGTATAAATTGCTATATGCATGCGTATATATATACTAGCTGTATACCCGTGCGATGCAACGGGATGCAATCAAGTATGCTAGAATAACAAAAGAAATTAAAATAAGAGTTACATCCAAAATGATAACTGAACCAACAACGATTATTAAGATTTGTCTTGTAGACATGTTTTCTATCACACAACAGATGCAATGTTTGATATAATACATAGCTTAATAAAAAACATTATGAACAATTCCTGCAATCATTCCCTCTGTTCACCTTGTTAGCCGCAATCATTATCTTCTCAGTTGATTTTTTCTTCCAAAGCCTTGACTCGTGTTCCATCATTTCAACAACACTAAACAGCGTATGGATAACTTAAATCACATAAGATCTGCAAATATAGAAGAAATACTCATTATGAACCTCTGTTATTAATCTAACTAACAAAATCATTAATGATCACAACTACAATCACAACTACAATAACAATTACAATAACAACTACAATAACAATAACAATAACAATAACAATACGAAACAACTTTTGTGCAGTGCACATTCATCGATCATCTGTTTCCGAAACTTAAAACTCAAATATGAACTACAAATAACAGCAAGCAGAAACGAATCGAAAGATGAGCATCCACAGTGAAATATGGAAATTGTAACAACCCAATTCTTAGTAGTTTGCAAGTTCAGTGGTCAAAGTAGAAGAAATGAAAGTATTAGTAAAGGACTTAATTGCAAATTTGAGCAGTATAAATAGGGACCAAATCCCTAGGGTTGGGATGGTTTTGATTGTTCTGTGTTGTTTTGGCGGCTGAGAAGAAACAACAAGAAGAAGTCGACAGTGAAGGATTGGCATCTTTAGCGTGAAGAGTTCTCTTCTTTTTGGGTAAGTAATTCATCCCTTGTTATGATTCCTTGCACTAAATGACTAAGTTAAATCCCTAGTCGCAGTTTATGTTTTAGCTGGGTTATGGATTAAGAACACCCTGAGGGTTTTAATCGCATCTAATCAGGTTGTTATGGTGGTAAGAATTATTATGATTTTAAGGACTTTGTTATGCAAAAGTTTTGTGTAAGAATGCAGCAATAAAACTCTCTTTTATTCGTCAATTAGGAAGAAATCGAGTATAATCGTGTTGGGTGCTAACCCTGTTCGCTAGTCCGTAGTACCGGGAGTCGGGTACCGGGAGTCCGTAGTACCGGGAGTCGGGGTACCGGGAGTCGGTTACCGGGAGTTCGTAGTACCAGGAGTCGGGGTACCGGGAGTCGGGAGTTAGGGTACCGGGAGCCGAACCATACCGGGACCGTTGGTTTGGGCTTCGTCTGCCAGGCCGTAGTACCGAGCTAATTGGGCCGATGGATTTAGTGTTTAGCTTAAGTCTCTTGGGCTTAGTAAAGGATAAAAGAAATCCAATAATTAATAGATGGACCTAAATGAGTAGTTGAGATCGGATTAAGAGAAACGTAGGATAAGAATAAAGTGTTTATCTAATTAAATCTGTGAATCATTAATTAGGTGAGCGGTCGGTGCAAGATTCGAGTTAGAGAAGGATTTGCAGTCAGGTGAGTTCTCTCAATCTTTTTCATGACGTACTATGTCTTACTGAATATGGTTTTCTGTTAAGCATGAAATGATTTATAAAGCTCTGCATGTTTCCATGAATTATATGTTTACCCGCGAATGATATGATGATTAAAGTTTTCACGATTATGATTTCAAAAGTACATGCATGCTATGTGGAGTCGGTTGCACAGTGGGATCAGGCACCAAGGGATTTCTAATCCCTTGGGCATATGGAGGATTAGCTTGTAGGTTGGAATTTGTTTCCTCCTACATGAAGGAACGAGGAGTCCACTTGGATTTCGGCGTAGACGAGAGGGTGTCCGATAGGCCCCGATCGGAGTAGCTTATGCGATCCTGTACCCTGTGTTTAACCTTGGATGATGGTTATGTGAAGGATATGAATTGTTTCCTATAAGATGATTTTATTATATGATAAATGTTTTATTGAGGGAGTTCACTAGACCTTTTGGTCTAACCCTCGCTTTTCAAAAAACTAAACCATTTTCAGGTAAGCATGTGGTAAGTGGCTCAAGTGAGTGAGCAAGAGCAAGATAGAGTACAGGTGCAGCTAGAGACAGTGCAAGTGCCCGCCATAGAAGTTAGAATATTCTCAGTTGTGTATAGGTTGTTTCCGCCAACCTAAGTTTTAGATCGATGTAAAGGAAATTTTTGGGACCAAGAATTGTAAACGCTATGATTTTAAATATTGATTGTCATGTTGAGTATCGGGATGTTACAAATGGTATCAGAGCCATAGTTTAAGGGATTTAGGTGACCGGACGGGCCTAAACTTAAACTTGGGAGTAGAAATCACAACTGAGAATCAGGAAATGCGTTAGGGGGACACTATGATAGAAATAGGACTAATAAGGTATTGAGGACTGTCATGTAAGGTAAGTTTGAGATTCCACCTGGCCAGTGTAATTGCAAACTTACAGGTACATGTATGTGCTTAACCTGCCTTATTACTCCGAAGTGGTAGTCAGAAGCTAGTGTTTATGTCGTGTTCCAGTACTTTAGAATGTCAGCAAGATCCCTGAGGGGTGGATTGAGACCCCTTGTTGGGGAAGTTTCATGAGAAGTCACTTATGAGGTGATGTATGTACACATCATAGAGAAGAAATGTTGTATTGAGTATTATGAGTTGTTTAGGGGTAGCTCTTTGTGAATTTGGAGAGGATGAATGTTTGAGTTTGAGTTTGAGTAAGACTCATGTTCTAGAAATCGTGGGATAGATCAGTCGGGATGGTAAGGAAGGACGGTGTCGAAATCTTGAAAGTGTCAATGGAGCTCTGAATTCTTATTCGAGCTTTTCGAGGGCAGGGTAAATGAAATAAGATACTTATAGTGAATTGAAAGCATGTAGAAGTAGAAAGTGAGATAGTCGATCAAAACGAAAGTAATATGAAATGGTTGAGTAGGTGAGAGGTAGAACGCATGTACAGAAAGTTGTTGCATGACCGAGAGGGCGACCATTGGTCGTAGGTAAAGTGTCAAGGATAAGCTGCGGGGGTAAAGCGGTTGACCTTGTTAGAGTGAGTAGCCTTCAATTGCAAGTAGAGTCTCATACATGCCGTTCTTTTATGTAACATGAAATTTTCACGAATTGAAGTAAATATTTAAATGTCAATTTTGATCAAAAATGAGTCGGCCTGTATGAGTGCTTGTTAAAAAAAAGCGATTTCAGTTACGTCGCACAATGGAATTTTGAACTTAACGATTTGCAAAGTATTCCACATTTTAATGATAAGTTAAATTGTTACAAAAAGGTCAAGAAAACGTTTACCTGCAAGTCTTTTATAACCCAAAATGAATATTGACTTGTTGGTATCATTTAAAAGAATGTGAGAACCGACTGGTTTATTTGGTGTCAGTAATTTCTTTCAGAATTGCGTCGTATGAAAGGATTTTCATTCCATGTACTACTGTCGTAATAACTTCGTCGGATTGAATAAGATTGAGGTTCACAGGAAGATGCATGCAAACGATTCTCGAATCGTTGTGCAGGGCATTGAAGTTAAAAAGAATGATGGGGTCGTGTGTACCCAAGCTAGTTCCAAGATTTATTTAAAACGATAAAATGTACGAAATAATTTGTTTAACTCGTAATCATGCATGAAGGCTATGAACTCACTAGGTCGTAGAGTATTACATGTTAAGCTAGGGAAGAACTCCGAGAGTGGAGAGGTGTTGGTCAAACCACGGGAGAACGTTTGTAGTTTTGGTATATGTGTTCAAGAAGAGAGTTGGACAGTGGAAGAGTCAGTAGTGGATTATAGATTCGATTGTATAAGGGTCTGTATCCTTGATCGATCACTAGAAATATGGTTGCCGAGGGACGGTTGTGTCCAGGGGAGGGACTAGAAGTCGTCGAGGAATGGCTTTAGCAACTCGTTATGAGTAGTGTGGTGAGGAAATGAAAAGTCCACGGCGTGGGGTTATGAATTTTGAGGTAAGCTTGTAATGTTGATGTTACATGAGTAGACTTCGATAAGAGAGAGACAGATCATGAAGTTGATTATGATGTGTTGGAAGGATTAGGTTCCGTAAGGAACCCATGTTAAGAATAAGTTAAGAAAATAGTTACATATTGTCCGTTGCTGTAGAAGCCGACAGTTGTGTAAGGTGGCTGAGG
The DNA here is from genome assembly GCA_033807775.1 of Saussurea involucrata. Classification (NCBI taxonomy): domain Eukaryota; kingdom Viridiplantae; phylum Streptophyta; class Magnoliopsida; order Asterales; family Asteraceae; genus Saussurea; species Saussurea involucrata. The sequence continues at coordinate 172,103,359 of CM066321.1, forward strand.
CTAAAGACTTGGACCAGAAGGTTGAAAGTTGATAGAGCACCTTGTAGGGGTGTTAAGAGATGAGAAGTTATTGTTTTGAATAAGCATTCTAATCACAAGGCATGGAGGGTTCGTAGAAGGATAAGGTATGTAGCGCGAGCGAAGCGAGAGTGTAGATTTTATCGTTCGGTGAGGGCTCGGATCGTAGAGAGCTAGCAAGAAAGTTGGTGCTCGAGATAATTGGGAACTCGTGAGTTGTGGTTCAACTAGAATTGAGAAAGGACAAAGTAGCGAGATAGACTCGATTTGGTATACGAGAAAATATGAAGGAAAGTTGATTGGTGTACAAATTACCATGAGAAATTTGGTCTGCAGTGTGATGTTAAGGGTGGAGAACGTTCGGTTGTGTAGTGGCAGAAATTGTCAGGGTAAATGTGTCGGCCAATGTTGCATACGGTGTTGTGAGAAAGGGGAAGCCTTAGAAAGAAGTCTTTTGGGAATTCGGATGAGGTGTACGATTAGTTAACCAGATTGTTGGAGCACGTAGATGTAAGTGGACGTCGTGGTAGGATTACGTTCAGAATAGAATGACGGAATGGTGGTAGGTGGCTGCTAAAGGAGAAACCAAGTGTTTTAGTTGTAAGAGTCGCTAAGTAAGCATATTTTGGGATCATTGGAAGTTCAAAGAAGATGGTGGAAGGGTAGTCAAAATGGAGTGTGGTAGATGTGAAATCCTTAAGGAATGTGAGTTGTTTCTTATGTGTGAAAGAATTGTTTGAGGAAGTAAAGGCTGGAGATCAAAGAATGTGTAGTGACGGATTACCGACGGATTACCGACGGATTATTTAATTTTTATTTTTAATTTTTTTAATTAGCTAATCCGTCGGTAATTACCGATAGATTTAAAACCGTCGGTAATTACCGACGGATATTTATTTATTTTTTTTTTTAATTTTTTTAAATGAAATCCGTCGGTAATCCGTCGGTAATTACCGACGGTTTGTATCCGTCGGTAATTTTCGTCGGAAATTTGAGTTTTTCTAGTAGTGGTTCTAGGTCAGTATCATGTGAAAATTTGGCAAATCTAGGTTACTTTTGACACGGTCTTACTATAGATAGTCTCCTCTAACGACTGATGTTTCATACTTACAACACACGCCATTGAGGCTTGAAATATATATGTATACATAAAAAATACAATTTTGCAATGCCATTTGGCTTACCATGTGTATGTTGGTGATTATGCAAAGAAACACAAATATAAACATATATAAGAATGCAGCGGAACAATCACCAAACAGGATCAACGTATTGCCAATATGATTAAACGAAGAATACAAATAACGATATACCTTTGTAGCGTGATTTGTACACTAATCCGGATCCACTTGTGTGCTCTTTTGAAACCAAGTATTCAATGGAGAATACCTCTAGAGTAGTCCACACTACACCTCCTTGATCACCACGGGATGCTAGTCCTCCTTAGTAACGGATCTTATAGCTTCGATTAGACAAGAAACAAGCTAGAAGATCAAAGCAGAAAAAACCCTAGAGAGGCCTAGGGGAGGGGCGCCGATTTTGGGAGAGAAGAAGGAGTATTAGGTTAAACTTAATAAGGTCATTAACATCTCTATATATTAATGAACCTTAAAGCTTCCTTGGGCTTCTTAAAGGTTCTCCCTTCTAAATCTTTATGGGCCTAGGATTTAATTAAACGTAATAGGCTTGCTATTAACTTAAATCCAATACAAACCCATTAAGCCAAACTTAATGATTTGTGCCCATTTAATTACCCCGCGTTACTTAGGTTATTTATATAATGTAAATACAATAATTACATTATATTAAATGGTATCTCAGTGTATTGTGTGTGACCCTATAGGCCCACGTGTATCTAGCCATATAATTATCTATTATGACTTGAGCATATTCCAACAGCTCCCACTTGCGCACGTCATAATGACAAGTAATCATACAAGCAAAGGTTAGCGTCTAGCAACACGCCAATGCCCCTAGAGACACATGAGGCTAGTTTCTTAAACGTCTCATTTTAAATGGTTTATTAAATCAGTCATCCCTTTGTTACAGATACCTTGTTGAATACTAGACATGGATCATATGTCATTCTAATTGTTCAACGATTCTGTTTCTCGATCTGTTTGTTGAATTAGATTACCAAATTAATCAAGCATCATCTTAATTACATTTGGGTACGGCCGTAAAACATCTATTCAATTCATCGAGGGGCCCAGTAGTATCTAACTCCATTACCTGTAGAGGAACAAATCCTATTTTTGACTGCACGTGCCTGTCATGTGCTTCACATCACTCCTGAAGATGATTTTTATAGCATCCTTATTCAGGACAGCGTTTAACCGTATCAAAGACCGACATTCCACCCATACAAAACCTACTTGCATCTCAAGTCTAAGGACGAGTGACATAACCATTTGCGAGATTCACTGGTGACGCCGATCCATGCAGTGAACTCTCGTAGGTTGGGTCAGTCCAATGTTCATCACCAATGAACAACATGTGAGTTTGGTGGCATCATCATTAATATTCATTCACCAATGAATATCACCAATACGCTCACATTTGCCTTAACTCGATGATACTCCCGTATCATCAACTGACAATGGACAATTTAGAACAAATAATTCATTCATGGATTAAACATGCAAATATAGAACACAGTTGATATAAATGAAAATGATCATACCAAGTACATCAATTCATCGTGAAAATAAAAACTGTTCAACGTTCCAATTATTCAATTACTAAAAACATATCTACATGAGACTACTAGCTGGTCGAAGTCCAATGTTCCTAGCATGCTTGATATGCTTGGTACAAGACATTGGTTTCGTAAAGGGATCAGCTAAGTTGTCATCTGTGTGAACTTTGAGAAGACGAATATCACCCATCTCGATAGCCTCTCGAATGTAGTGACTCTTCCTACGGAAGTGTCTGGCACCCTTTTGAACTCCAGGTTCGTTGGCTATGATAATGGCACCAGAATTATCGCAGTGCATATCCATGGGTCTTTCATTACCGGGGACAACGCCAAGCCCAGAAATGAATTTCCGTATCCAAACAGCCTCCATTGCAGCTTCGGAAGCAGCTATGTATTCAGCTTCTGTAGAAGACATCGCAATAGTGCTTTGCTTAGCACTCTTCCAGTCAACAGCGCCTCCGTTCATGACGAAAACGTATCCAGTCTGAGATCGAGTGTCATCTCGATCTGTTTCGAAACCAGCATCAATGTACTGAGCTCTCTTTCTACATCACCACCATAAACAAGGAACATATCTCTAGTATTTCGAAGATACTTCAGTATGTTCTTAACAGCAGTCCAGTGACTCTCTCCTGGATTCTGTTGGTATCTTCTCGTAAGGTTCTGAGAGAACGCTACATCAGGTCTAGTGCACCTCACTGCATACATGATGGATCCCACAGCCGAAGCATAGGGGATTCCCTTCATCCGCTTCACCTCATCAGGTGTGGAGGGTCCCTGAGTCTTACTCAAGTTTACATTGTGTTGCATTGGAAGACTTCCACGTTTGGAAGCATCCATTCTAAACCGTTTTAGAATTTTGTCAATGTACGCACTTTGACTTAAACCAATTAACCGCTTCGATCTATCCCGATAGATCTTGATTCCTAGGATGTACGCCGCTTCGCCTAAATCTTTCATGGCAAAACATTTTCCAAGCCAGGATTTGACATCTTGTAGCATTGGAACGTTGTTCCCCATGAGCAATATGTCATCAACATATAAGATTAGAAAAACGACGATGCTCCCACTAGCTCTCATATATACACATGGCTCATCAAGGTTTTGAGTGAAACCATACGTTTTGATTTCCTTATCGAACCTTTTATTCCAACTTCTGGATGCTTGCTTCAGTCCATAAATGGATCTTTGAAGCTTGCATACTTTCTCGGGATGTTTCGGTTTCACAAAACCCTCAGGTTGCATCATGTAAACATCTTCATCAAGGTGATCGTTCAAGAAAGCGGTTTTGACATCCATTTGCCAAATCTCATAGTCATGGTACGCTGCTATGGCTATAAGAATCCTAATAGCTTTAATGTCAGCAACAGGCGAGAAGGTTTCTTCATAGTCAACCCCGTAGGTTTGAGTGTAACCTTTTGCTACTAGACGAGCTTTATAGGTGTGTACATTGCCATCCATGTCGGTCTTCTTCTTGAAGATCCACTTGCTTTCGACAGTCTGGCTGTTCGGAGGAATATCAACCAAGTTCCAGACTTGATTGTCTTTCATGGATTGCATTTCAGCATTCATAGCTTCAAGCCATTTATCGGATTCTAGATCCAACAATGCAGCTTGATATTTAGAGGGTTCAGCATGATCCCCCAAATTCTGCTCCTCAGCATCGATATAATAACTATATCGTTTAGGTGCTTGAGGTGTCCTTGGGGATCTACGAATGGGAATTACATCATTATGTGGTTCAACATCTGCATGTTCAGCCTCAGCGTGATGTTCGCTAGTGTTACCAGGAGGTTGCGCATCTTCGCTTTGAATCTCGTCAAGTTCTACTGTGCTCCCACTTGCTTCTTGTAAAATGAGACTGTTCTCAAGAAACTCAGCATACCGAGCAACAAATATTTTGTTTTCGGGTGGGTAGTAGAAATAGTAACCCATCGTTTTCTTTGGGTACCCTACGAAGATACACTTGATAGATCTAGGCTCAAGTTTGTTCGGTGTGTCTCATTTCACGAAAGCCTCACAACCCCAGACCTTCAAGTAAGACAGATTAGGGACTTTCCCGTGCCATATTTCATATGGTGTCTTATCAACCTTCTTGGTCGGAACCATATTGAGTATGCGAGCAGCAGACTCCAGAGCACAACCCCAAAATGACAGTGGCAAAGTAGTTAGACTCATCATGGATCGAACCATGTCTAGCAAAGTTCAATTTCTCCTTTCAGATACACCATTATGTTTTGAGTGTATGGAGGAGTGAATTGTGCGACAATCCCACACTTAGTCAGATGGTCTAAAAACTCTTGACTCATGTACTCTCCTCCTCGATCAGATCGGAGAGCCTTAATAGTCTTGCCGAGTTGATTTTCTACTTCACTTTGAAAGGCTTTGAACGTTTCAAAGGCTTCATGTTTATGTTTAATCAATTACACATAACCATAGTGACTGAAATCATCAGTGAAAGTGATGAAGTAGTTAGCACTTTCCCTAGACATAGTTCTAAATGGACCACATACATCAGTATGTATGAGTCCAAGTAGATCTTTGGCTCTTTCACCTATATGGGAGAAAGGTTTTCTTGTCATTTTCCCAGATATGCAAGAGAGGCATTTATCAAACGACTCATCATCGGTTGACTTTAGAAGCCCATCGTGTTGCAGCTTCATAATGCGCTTCTTACTTATGTGGCAAAGACGGCAGTGCCATAGGTAAGTTGAATCCAAATTCCGTTTGGATTTCTTAGTGCTACATGTGTATATAGAACTATCGTTTGAAACAAGATTATGCATGTCAATTTCAAAAATATCATCACGAGGAATAGCATTAAAATAAAATATATTATCCTTAGAAACCGAAATACCATAATCCGTAAAAACATGGATAAAACCATTTTTCTTCAAACGAGAAAGCGAAACAATACCCCTAGTAATAGTAGGTGCATAATGACAATTGTCTAAAACAATAATCAATCCATTAGGGAGGATAAGATCAAAACTCCCTATAGCTTTAACAGTTGCACGCATTCCATTGCCTACGTACAGGTCCAAAGCTCCGTCGTTTAGCTTTCTACTTCCCTTAGTCCCTGCACATTATTACAAATGTGAGTTCCACAACCGGTGTCATAGACCCAGGATTTACTAGGAAAAGCATAGAGTTCTATAGTGAAGATACCTGATATGCTAGCCGGGGTAGCTTTGTTCTTCTTCAACTCTGCCAGGTAAGCAGGACAGTTCCTCTTCCAGTGGCCTATCACTCCACAGTGATGGCAGGTGGCGTCCTTTGCAGGGTGCTCCTTCTTAGCAGGTGGGGGAATCTTAGGTTTGGGTTTATAAACATGTTTACCCTTGCCACGACCCTTGCCCAGTGCTTGTGGTTTGTATTTCTGGATTTTTCCTTCCCTGATTGCTAGAACAGCAGGAGCTTTCTTGGGCATCCCCTGCTCTGCAAGCTTTAGCATAGCATGCAGTTCAGAGATAGTCTTCCCCATGCTATGCATGTTATAGTTCATAACAAACTGGTCATAGTCCTTGGATAGTGAGGTAAGAATCAAGCTCACTCCAAGAACTTGTGGCATGGGGTAACCAAGACGCTCCATACGGTCAAGATAGCCTTTCATCTTCAAGACGTAAGAGCTAACTGACTGGCCATCCTCCTGTTTACAAGCGTGGAATGCTTTGACTGTTTCAAACAGTTCCTGTTATGCCTGTTGTTGAAACATAGTTTTCAACTCTCGTAGCATCTCAAAAGCTGTGAGTTCCTCCAAGTTCTTTTGGATCTCGGGGTTCATGCTCACCAGCATGAGAGCAGCTACTTCTTGTTGTTCGTTAAACCTACGGGTGTAGGCTGCGCGAACTGCAGCAGAAGCAGTGGCAGGAGGTGCCTCAGGTAAGGCCTCTTCCAGATGGATCAACTTATTTTCAGCTCTGAGGACGATCCTCAGATTTCGATACCAGTCGATAAAGTTGATTCCTGTCAGTTTCTCTTTTCCAAGAACTGACCTGATAGTTGAGTTGCTTAGGGTTTGATTTGTTGTTGACATCTACAAACATACAAAGTTCAAGATTAGTAACTTCAATAATTAATCCTTTTTAAATTAACTACCCAAGTTTTACTTTTAAAACAATTAATTTTGTACGAAAAAGGCTAAGATCCTCATTGAGGTTCTATCATCACATCTGTTGATCTGCTAGCAATGATAGATTCAATAGGTAGGTGACGTTTACCAATTGCATTACAAGTGCAATTCTTAGATCCTTATGGGACCCATGGCATCTAGTGGCCGAGCAACTAGTGTCAAGCCGGCATGTTTAGTCCCATCCTTGCCTCGGGTTAAGGTCTTACCTGCTTAACTCGATTAAGTCATCCAATTTGAAATCATGTGAAAATAGATCTAGGTCTCACGCATAGACAATAATCACCTCGGGATTACAATTCAACCTAGGTCTCACGCATAGGCAAAAAGTAATGGCGAGGGATTTCAATCCGATTGGACGGCATGACTTAAAATTGTGACGGGTATAGTATTTTGATAAAGCGTGTCAAAAAAATGTACGAAAGAAGCATGCATTCTTCATTCGTAGCATAAGTTAAAACATTTCTTAACTTATAGTCTAATTTGTTTTATTTTATGTGTGTCGAGATGTCCATTTAGAGACTAATATATTACCTACATGAGATATCAATTAGCTTGAACATTACATAAATTAAATAACCGATAAAACCCTTTTAAGCGTTATTTATATAAAACAATAGTTTTAAGTTTCAAATCCAATTTAAACTTATATTAACTAAATCTAAGGATTTAGTTTCAAAAGTGGTATGTGTTTAATTTTAGGTTTGAAAAACCCATTTGCAAGTTATAACAATGCAACATACAAGAAAAATTAAAACACACAACCAAAATGTGCAAAACCTCAACCGATGAAAAACCTATGCTTGATCCCGTGAGCCATCACACGGACCAAGAGGGCAACTAAGGACGGGCCAACATAAACCCTTTATGGGCTCCCACTTGCTCCAAGACCATCAAGAGCAAGTAGAACCCACAAGAACATTCGAACACAAATCTGTCCGGAAAAACGCAGCAGCTTCGGGGCCCGAAACGTCATGGAAGGAGTCTTCCCCAAACGAAACATCCTTCTGCAAAGTTGTGCCCCTACGTCTTATGGAACTTCAGCAACAAGAATCAGCACAATCCGATGTGCCAAACTCTGGGAAAACCATTTTTCGTGCCGGCTGTCCAGCAGCTCCGAAAATGTCTTCTCGTCTTTAACTTTGTCGTCATTCGATTCCGAGCAATGGTTACAATTTTTGATAAAATACATTTATCTACTACTAAACAAAGTAAAAATAATTGCCTAAACTATTACAACCCAAAAACTAGACAAAAAATGAAACAAGGCACACAAAACGGTCAAGGTTTTCATCGGTTTTGCACATCAACATAATAATACAATATCATTAAGAGTGTTGGCTTGGTCCATGGTAAAAATGCATGTTTTACCATGGATCTAAAACACTTACAATAAGAAATAAAACAAGCCAACGAAAACGAAGAAAAACTACAATAATTAATCTACGAAAAGTATATGTAACTTGTGGCTATTGGATCTTAAAATACATTATTCAAGACCCAACGATGGATGAAATTTTCAGAAAAAAAACTTTAGTTTTAGCCACTTTTACATATACATGTTAATCATATGGCACATACGTGGCTCTGATACCACTGTTGGTGATTATGCAAAGAAACACAAATATAAACATATATAAGAACGCAGCGGAACAATCACCAAACAGGATCAACGTATTGCCAATATGATTAAACGAAGAATACAAATAACGATATACCTTTGTAGCGTGATTTGTACACTAATCCGGATCCACTTGTGTGCTCTTTTGAAACCAAGTATTCAATGGAGAATACCTCTAGAGTAGTCCACACTACACCTCCTTGATCACCACGGGATGTCAGTCCTCCTTAGTAACGGATCTTATAGCTTCGATTAGACAAGAAACAAGCTAGAAGATCAAAGCAGAAAAAACCCTAGAGAGGCCTAGGGGAGGGGCGCCGATTTTGGGAGAGAAGAAGGAGTATTAGGTTAAACTTAATAAGGTCATTAACATCTCTATATATTAATGAACCCTAAAGCTTCCTTGGGCTTTTTAAAGGTTCTCCCTTCTAAATCTTTATGAGCCTATGATTTAATTAAACGTAATAGGCTTGCTATTAACTTAAATCTAATACAAACCCATTAAGCCAAACTTGATGATTTGTGCCCATTTAATTACCTCACGTTACTTAGGTTATTTATATAATGTAAATACAATAATTACATTATATTAAATGGTATCTCAGTGTATTGTGTGTGACCCTATAGGCCCACGTGTATCTAGCCATATAATTATCTATTATGACTTGAGCATATTTCAACAGTGTACACCTTTAGGCAAATCAACATAGGCCAGTCGTAACCACAAGGGTTGTGGCGTGGTGGTAAGGGCCTGGGGAGTTCATAGCGCTTGTCTGGGTTCGAGTCCCACACGCAGCACTTGTGGCCACTGGGGATTATCTCAGGGCTGCATTACTTCGCGGTCGGTGTGTTTGCCAGGGATGTACTGGACCGAAGGCCCAGGAACCCTACCAAAAAAAAACATAGGCCAGTCAAGGCAAAAAAGAATGGCATGAATAGAGTAGTGTACTAGATAAAGACTCATTCGCCAATATCCGAAGATTTGGTGTATGTTTTAAGTTAAAACATCAACAATTTTGTTGTATTTTGACTTTGAGTCATGTAATGACGATGTTGCTATGAGATGAGGGGATGTTATATCTTGCAAAACGAAGTTTTTAATCTATCATTTTTTTAACACAAACCGATTAAATGATGGGTATTAAATAGATTTTAAACAAACATGATATGAAAATATTTAAATCTTTATTTGGTTTAGAAGACTTTTAAGTTTATCAGTATAATTTAAATCATTATTTCATAATTCACATCATAAATAAAACGATAATTGATAAATTAGTCGTATGACCCTTATATATAATTCGTATATATCATTTTAAGCAAATTAGACTCCACAAAAAATAATAAAAACAATTGTAAATTTATACTTCTCTTTTTTAGTTATGAAGTTACCAAATTATAACCACAAGGCTTGTGGCGTACTGTTTAAGGTCTTGGGAGATGTGGCTCAGAAACCCATATATCCCGGGTTCGAATCCAGGCGTTGGTAACTTGTGACCACTGAGAAATTATCTCAGGGCTGCATGCTTAGCAGTCAATCAGTGTCAGGGATTAGTCTAGGCAAAGCCTAAAATACCCTTTTAAAAAAAAGTTACCAAATTATTCCTTATTTAACAGTATCAATAAAATTTGAAATAAAATTTAAAGATTTAAACTCTTCTACTCAATTAAAATAATGTGATTAATAAATCAAATCTTGTTGGTGTGCTTTTTTTAAAGTCAACTCTTGTCTCGAATTAAAAGTCGTAAATTCTAATTTGATTGAAAATTATTTAATTAAGAGACTAGTCAACTCATGTATTTATATACGTTATTTATAAACAACAAATGTAATTATACAATACAACATGTGTTAGGTCGTTTTATTGCACGCCCACAAACACACACACACACACACATATATATATATATATATATATATATATATATATATATATATATATATATATATATATATATATATATATATATAGCCTTAGGTTCAATAGAGAAGTGCAAATATTTAGAGAAGTAGAGAAGTAAAAAAACACGGGTCCGATCATATATGAACGTTCATATATAAACAGTCATATATGAACGTTCATATATGAACGTTCATATGAACGTTCATATGAACGTTCAGATATGACTGTTATATGAACGTTCAGATATGACTGTTAAATGAACGTTCATATATGACTGTTTATATATGAACGTTCATATATGAACGGACCCGTGTTTTTTTACTTCTCTACTTCTCTAAATATTTGCACTTCTCTATTGAACCTTTCCCTATGTATATATATATATATATTGTTTTATTAGTCATTTTTGCATTTTAGTTTCGGTTAGTATGTATATTTTACTCAATTAAAATAATGTGATTAATAAATCAAATCTTGTTGGCGTGCTTTTTTTTAAAGTCAACTCTTGTCTCGAATTAAAAGTCGTAAATTCTATTTTGATTGAAAATTATTTAAGAGACTAGTCAACTCGTGTATTTATATACGTTATTTATAAACAACAAATGTAATTATACAATACAACATGTGTTAGGTCATTTTATTGCACGCCCCCACACACACATATATAGCGCTTTATTAGTCATTTTTGCATTTTAGTTTCGGTTAATATGTATATTTGTTAGCATAAATTGCATTGTATCTGTCCATACCATTTCCGGTTTATGCTCGAGTTTCATCTGGTTTTATTGATTTGTAGGCCATTATCGTAAAGACATGTTAGGTTCAGTAAAAAAGATGTTGAGGACCCTTTGGATATGTGAAAGAAAAACAAGAGGTGGAAAAGAAGGCACGAAGAGGAAAACACACGACCCATGCAGAAAGATATTGGCCAGAAAGCTTGGCACGACCCGTGCCATTTTAAAGAAGAAAAATACACGGCGCGTGATCTTTTGAGTTTTTGGACAAAATCAATCGCATGGGTCGTGCTCTTTTGAAGGCAAAAAAACGCACCGCCTGTGCTCTTTAGATTTTTGGACAAAAAGCAATAACATGACTCGTGCTCTTTTGAAGGCAAAAAACGCACAACCCATGCACCATGTTCTAACATATAGCCGACAGTTGGGCCTCCCTTGCCGCCTACTCTACCCCTTATCTAGGCATGGCAAATTGCCCCGCCCCGCCCCGAAACCCGGTCCACCCGCCCCGACCGGGGCCGGGGATTCCCCGACCCGTCCCGGACCCGGTATATATATTAAAAAAATGTATATTTTTATTAAATATATATATTAAAAAAAATTATATATTTTATTAGTTATTAAGGGTTTAGGGGGTTTGACCGGGGCCGGGGGAGGGTATCACAAACCGGGCCGGGGCCGGGGGAGGGTATTACAAACCGGGGCCGGGGCCGGGGATGGGGGTCCCCGCCTCATACCCGCCCCATTGCCATGCCTACCCTTATCCTCTGCAATACTTGAGATACTTTTGGTAACCAGATGAAAACTCTTCCTTTGCTCCCAATTGACAACATCTCTTTATCTTGAAAAGAATCTATAATCTTTAGTTTTTTTCCTCTCGTTTTAGTTCTCCCTCTTCTTCTCTCTAACTTATAGCTATGTTCTTCCTTAATCTTTTGATTGTAACTGTTTAAATATTTGGCAAAGGTAACCTCCAGTTTTGCATCTTTTTTATGCGGATGATGCTATTTTTGTAGGCGAGTGGTCTCACATAAATGCTAGAAACATTGTGCGTATACTTCGGTGCTTCTATACTGTTTCTTGGCTCAAAATAAATATTCAAAAAAGTAAATTGTATGGAGTAGGGGTTGATTATGCATATCTTGGAGAAATGGCAAGACTGGTGGGTTGTGGGCGTATAAATTACCCTTCTCTTATATTAGGTTGTCGGTCAGTTGTAATATGACTACAATTGATGGGTGGAAAGGAGTGACTGAAAAATGTATCTCTAAATTGTCCAATTGGAAAGCTCCGATTCTCTCGGTTAGGGGTCGAGTCACGTTTCTTAAATCCGTTTTGGGTAACTTTCCTACTTATTATCTAACCATGTTTAAACTCCCTAGATCGGTCAAAAATGTGTTGGAATCCCTGCGGAATCGGTTCTTTGTTAGAGGATATAGTGAGGACACGTAGATTACTTAGGTGAAATGGAAAAAATGTTTGGGTAGTAGAGAGGAAGGGGGCTTGGAATTGGAAGCTTATATTGTCAGGATCGAATCTTAACAAGACAATAAACACTTAGAATTCAGAATTAAAGAATCTGCGGAAAAGAACTTTAATTCTCACAATCAAGAACAATGTAACAGAAAATTCACCACTTTGTATATTCACTAAAACAACTCACAAGATTACAACCAAACCTCAATCTTGATGAACAAACTCAACAAGACGACTTCTACTTCTCTAGAAATAGGGTTCTAAAACCTTGAGAAGGTTCTTAATCCTAATACTTGAGAAGAAGTATTCGTTTGTTGATAACTTAGGTCAACAAATTGGGGCGTGAGTATGTAATCAGTATGTTTAAATTAATGAACCTTGTTAGCTATACAAATTCCTGATAGGATTTATAAAAACCCTAAACCGGATCTTTAAGCTCAAGAATGATTAGTTCTAGATCATGGAATAAACATATACAAATCACAACATGAACAGCGGAATTAAACGACAGATTTGTATAGCTAACAAGGTTCATTAATTTAAACATACTGATTACATACTCACGCCCCAATTTGTTGACCTAAGTTATCAACAAACGAATACTTCTTCTCAAGTATTAGGATTAAGAACCTTGGGGCTCATGCACACACATCTACACGTTTTTGTTTAAACGTGGGTTTCAAGAACGTCTAATTCTATATCTCTAGGTTTCTTTATATACTAGAAACCTAGATAAACTAGAAACTAGATAAATACCAATCCTAGATAAACTAGGAATCCTAGATAAACTAGAATTTACAAGGATAACTATAAAATAAACATATTACAATTCGAACCCTTGTAAGTTGAAGTTTTGACACATCAAATCTATATGAAATATTCCTAACAATCTTCCCCTATTTGATGATGACAAAACTTAGCATCAGAATCTTCAAGTAGCTCTTCCCCTTTTTGACATAATCAAATCCAAAACTTATCAAACTTGAATCTTCCCCTTGAATGATCAACACTTCTTCTTCCCCTGAATTTATGCTAACCATCCTTGTGTCTTCGAGGTTATATCAATTACGTTGTAAAGAAAATCAACCATTATCTATTTGAAGTTGAAGTAAAAAACCAAACCTTGAGTCTTATATCCCGTAGAAACCAAGTGAACAACAACGTCATTCTCATGAATGAGGGGATCCCTGTCCTTCGACCAATCTTCTTCTCTAAGATTTCGTCAAATTGAAGTCACATTCTTCGAACAATTACGTTAATAATCTTCATAATATCACGGGTTATCTTTAACAGGTGAAGGATACCTTTAAAGATATGATAAGAACACAAACTCTAACTTTCACTTCTTCTTCAAACAAACTCTAATTAATCTTCCTTTTTGTAATCAACTGATGACGATCAAAGGGTAGTCATTTAAGCATTCTTCCTCTATCGTTCATCAAACCTTCATACCTTGTGTGTGTGAATTTTCTTGAAACAAACAAAAATCATCCTCCTTTTGTCGAGCATGATCCTAACATGGTGTGTGACATGTATTCTCCATTGCATCGCGGCTTTGATTTCATGGCTTTGAGGAATTCTGAGTGAAGAACAATTTTTATCAAGAAAAAAAAAACTGCTGGATTTCGAGAATTTCTGGGAGCGTTCTGGACGTCGTACGGCCAATCCAACCAGACATAATGTTAAAAAATGTGTCCCGAAGCTGCTGTCCAAATATCGCGACGATCCGACGGTTCAATCTCCGGGAATAGGCGAAACGGCCGGCTGTGATTTTCCAGAAAATTTCTGCGAAAAATCTGATTTTTCTTTCTTTCGTTCGTCTTCTTTCGTCTCTTCAAATCTTCCATTAAACCTTGTTTTTCTTCCAGATCAGAGAGCACCATGTGCTCTGATACCACCTGATAGGATTTATAAAAACCCTAAACCGGATCTTTAAGCTCAAGAATGATTAGTTCTAGATCATGGAATAAACATATACAAATCACAACATGAACAGCGGAATTAAACGACAGATTTGTATAGCTAACAAGGTTCATTAATTTAAACATACTGATTACATACTCACGCCCCAATTTGTTGACCTAAGTTATCAACAAACGAATACTTCTTCTCAAGTATTAGGATTAAGAACCTTGGGGCTCATGCACACACATCTACACGTTTTTGTTTAAACGTGGGTTTCAAGAACGTCTAATTCTATATCTCTAGGTTTCTTTATATACTAGAAACCTAGATAAACTAGAAACTAGATAAATACCAATCCTAGATAAACTAGGAATCCTAGATAAACTAGAATTTACAAGGATAACTATAAAATAAACATATTACAATTCGAACCCTTGTAAGTTGAAGTTTTGACACATCAAATCTATATGAAATATTCCTAACATATATGCTCTGAACAAAGCTCTTATTTTTAAATGGATCTGGTGGTTCTGGACGAAGCATAATGCATTATGGGCAAAAGTGGTAAAGTCGATTCATGGCATTAGTGGCAGTATAGGATCGTGCCAGATCCATAAGGAGTCAAGCTCTGCATGGATTGGTATATTGAAGGGATTCTATCATTTGGAAAATAATGATATCAATCTCATGTCACTTTGTAAGAAAAAAAATGGGGTATGGGAGTTCCACCTCCTTTTGAGATGATGTGTGGCTGGGTGAGTCTCCTCTTAAATTGCAATTTCCAAGGATGCATGCGTTTAATTGCGACAAATTGGCTTTGGTCAAAGATCGTGTGGGCTTGGGGAACTGGGGCCCGGTGCTGAGAAGGATGTCGAGAGGAGGGATGGAATCATCTCAACTGATGGCGCTGATGGAGCTCTTGAATAGTGTGATTCTTTTAGATTAAAAGGATATATGGTGTTGGTGCATTGTAGGTCCGAGTGAGTTTTCGGTGGCTTCTGCTCGTAAGTTCATAGACTCTAAAACTTTGGAGACTAATCAAATTTCTACGAGATTAATTAGGCATGTTCCTATTAAGGTTAATATTCTTATGTTGCGTTTGGGCTTGAATAAGGTACCTACTAGAGACAATTTTGAGGAAAAAAAGGTATTGATGTGCCTTCCTTTCTATGTCCAATTTGCGAGTTAGAAAGTGAATCGGTGGGTCATCTGTTCTTTGGTTGTCAATTGGCCCTGGACATTTGGAAGAAAATTGGTCAATAGCGGGGCTTAGATATTCCGAACTTTAATGCTATATCGGAGATGAATGGTTAGGGATTCTTTGAGGTTTCAGAAAATGGGTCGGGAGTGTCTACAGGCACTGTGGTTCACCTGGTCTCACCGGAATGGGACCTGTTCAGAGCTACTAAACCAAACACGGGGTGTTGTGGGTTAGTATTGTTACTTTTTCGTTTTTTTCGGTCACCAATAAGAGTAGTAAGCTTAAGTTTAGTTGGGTGGGTTGGCTTCAACTCCCGGTTATCAAATGTTGGTTTTACGATCTATCGTTGACGGAAGTTGGGTTATGATCTGAGATCGATTGTTTCATAACCTTTATTTAACAAATCGATTTGTGAATGGAAGTTTGATTTTGATTATGGCCGATTAGCCAACGAATCTAAGTTTACCATGGAAATATGTGAAATAAGAATGGGGAAATGTTTATCAATTCTTAATGCTTTTAGTTGAGTCGGGCGTCGCAGAAGTAGACGACCGACTTCGTAAATTATTTAAAGTTATTTTTTGAGTAAATTATGGATTTGGTCAATGTGTTATGATGAAAATCATGGTTCTTGTTTTTAGCTTCATTTACTTAAAAAACGTTATATTAAATGTTTTGGTTTTAGCTTTGGTTTTGGTTCTTCCCACAAACTCTGTCAACTTTCGTTCGTTAAATACCTCTTATATAAGGGCATTATGATCATTTTATCCTTCAAGTGTGATTGGACAAACTTTACATACATTCATTGAAGGTTTTGTGATACAAACTTATAATACTTAAAACCCTACAACCTTAATGAAGTCCAGATCAAAATCTAAGATCAAAACCATTGTATCTTCGCTACAAACTGTTGCAAATGGAGGTGGGGGATGGGGGTAGAAGGTAGTGGCGGCGAACCCCCTCCCCCATTTATTCGATTACATTACAAAACAAATGACTTTTACCCACAAAATTTATCCAGGGAAATTTCCGTCAGTCATTACTCAGGTATCACCTAGAAAATACTAATGGTTCGGTAGAATCAGAAGGTTTTCGAGAAAATACCCATGGATCACCTAGAGAATCCCTGTGTAATCTGTCATTGATTTGCATTACCCAAAAAAAATTTACCCACCAACTGTTGTGACGGTTTGTGACGAATCACCCTTTAGCGACAGATTTCCCAGAAAAAGTTTGTAGGTAAAAGTATTCCGTTTGGTAGTGTTAACCTCCTCTCACATTTCTACGATGAACCCCGATCTCCCCCTTTTTCTAGAGAAGCCTGCCCCCTAAACTCACTTTCAGTTCTTCATTTGTCTATAAACCCTTTTATGGAGAGTGAGATTCCAAGTAATGTAGACAAGCTTTTTAAACTTGAGGAAGTTTTGTTGCAAAGATTTGGTTTTTATGGTGAAATACCAAACTCCATTGTTAACTTGAAGGTTTGCCATTGTTGACTTATCTCAAGACAATCTTACAAGTGTTTTACCTTCAAGAACCGAAAGCTTTCTCGAGAAGTTGGTTTCCTTTGATGTTTCACAGGATAATCTTTTTGGATCTTTCCTGAATGGCATTTGCAAAGCCAATGGGATTACAACCCTTAACCTTCAAAAAAACAAAAACAAGTTAAATGGAGTGTTATCCAATACCTTCATTGCTAATTGCTTGAATCTTGAGTGGATGGAGGTTCATACACGTTGTGTTGCTCACATTATCAATTTAGCCGTTTAAAACGGTTTAACTGTTTGTAAACACGTACTAGATAAATTTAGAATTATGTTACGGATAATTTTTTTTTCAAAAGATAAAGCAATGCATGAGGCTTATAGGATATTGCAAACAATGTTATTTTAGAGTTTTGAGACCGAACTTTGATATGGACGTTCGATGAAATTCGACGTATTATATGATCGAAAATTTGCTTACACTAAAAAATTATATACATGCATTTTATAAAACTCATTACAAAAATAATAGTATTGGAAATTGGGATTTGGAAGTGCTTGATGGATTATACAATATTTTGGCGATTTTAAAGCGCAACAACTTGGTTTTTCGGTGTTTATTATCCAACAAGCCATTTAGTTTTAAATCAATTATATATTTTGCATGTCAAAAAACAAAATCAGCCCGGTTTTAAAAACAATATTTAGGCCCGGTTTAAGTGAGGTCCAGGTATTTTGGCCATCTCTACAATGGTCGGGTATTTTCTTATAATGAAAAACAAATATTTTGTAACGGAAATATAATATTTTAAATATTGTTAAATAATTATAATTTTTAACTATTAAATAATTGTATATAATCATGTATAGTTAATTTTCAAAGGGTGTTCCTATCTCCACCCCTGTCACTTTTGTCCCACTTTTGTTAGCCATCCCCTTCTCTCACAAACCAAATTCAAATTACATATTTACAATTTATACCCTGAAGTTATACAATTAATTACTTTATACATTTTACTTTTATAATTTTTTACCTTAGGCAACATAGAAACAAGAAAATATGTTGCCAAGATAACTTTCATTGAATTAAAAAAAACATAACTTACGCAACAAATGCAAAAGATTATATACAAATAGGATTATAATTACCTAAAAAAGTCTAAATGTCTTTTGACGATGAAAGCGTTTATTGGAAGCAAGAATCGCTCCAAATCACGTTCCAAATTTAAATGATATAAACGTGAAATAAGTATAAATTAGACAAAATAAAATAATACTTACCTAATAATCTTTAAATGACATTTGATGATGAAAAAACGTTTGTTGGAAGCCAAAAGTAGTCAAAATCGCGTCCAAATTCTTTGGAAAAACGATTTTTTTGAAATGGAGAAAAATGTTGGAATGGAAGATGAAATGTTGGAAATGGGGGAACTATCAATATATATTAATAACTGTGATCTTAGGCAACATAGAAACAGAAAATATGTTGCCTAAGTGAGATCTTACGCAACAAATAAAATAGATTATATGTTGCCTAAGTAAACATATGTGCCAACCTTAAATCATCCGTACATGAGTTATTAAGTCTTCAACTACCTATATATTTATTTAATTTTTTACCTTAGGCAACATAGAAACAAGAAAATATGTTGCCAAGATAACTTTCATTGAATTAAAAAAAACATAACTTACGCAACAAATGCAAAAGATTATATACAAATAGGATTATAATTACCTAAAAAAGTCTAAATGTCTTTTGACGATGAAAGCGTTTATTGGAAGCAAGAATCGCTCCAAATCACGTTCCAAATTTAAATGATATAAACGTGAAATAACTATAAATTAGACAAAATAAAATAATACTTACCTAATAATCTTTAAATGACATTTGATGATGAAAAAACGTTTGTTGGAAGCCAAAAGTAGTCAAAATCGCATCCAAATTCTTTGGAAAAACGATTTTTTTGAAATGGAGAAAAATGTTGGAATGGAAGATGAAATGTTGGAAATGGGGGAACTATCAATATATATTAATAACTGTGATCTTAGGCAACATAGAAACAGAAAATATGTTGCCTAAGTGAGATCTTACGCAACAAATAAAATAGATTATATGTTGCCTAAGTAAACATATGTGCCAACCTTAAATCATCCGTACATGAGTTATTAAGTCTTCAACTACCTATATATTTATTTAATTTTTTACCTTAGGCAACATAGAAACAAGAAAATATGTTGCCTAAGCGAGATCTTACGCAACAAATACAACAGATTATATGTTGCCTAAGTAAACATATGTGCCAACCTTAAATCATCCGTACACGAGTTATTAAGTTTTCAACTACTTATATATTTATTTAATTTTTTACCTTAGGCAACATAGAAACAAGAAAATATGTTGCCTAAGATTACACAACTAAGGCAACATAATGGAAGATGTTGCTTAAGATACTTGAGGCAACATATAATTATTCATATGTTGCATAAGGTCTCACTTAGGCAACATATAACGATATGTTGCCTAAGAGGAAACTTAGGCAACATATATTAGCCTTTGTTGCCTAAGCTTATCTTAAGCAACATAGGCAATTAGCCTATGTTGTCTAAGGCGACATTTGGTGTAGTGTATTAACACATAAAACCGTATATTAGCTAAAATACGTTAAAAATATGTTTTAATTTTAACAAATTACATCATTATAATCGTCTTTTCGATACGTTCGAAATGAACCCAAGATTTAATTTTTTTGATTTAATTATTTTAATATATATCATATATATTACATAAATATTTATAACGAAATCTTAATATATTTTAGCATGAAAATAAAATTGTTATATTATTTTATTAGGCTCATTTCGAAGGTATCGACGAGACGATTATAATGACGTAATTTGTTTAAATTAAAAAGTCTTTGTTTATAAATGCGACATCACGGGTTGGCGGGTTGGGTCGGTTTGGCTTGGGGTTAACCCGTTATCAACCCAATATATGCGGGTTGGTGAAAAATAGTATCGATTATACATCGGGTTGGCTCGGATTGAGTTTTTTGCCTCTGTTGGGTTGGGTTGGCCGGGTTGGTTCATGTTCGTTCGTTTAACTTAACCGAACAAACGAACGAACACGAACGGTAAACGAACGAGATTTTTTGTGTTCATGTTCGTTTGTTAATATTTATAATTCATACCCTTATAGTTAATTATTTAATTTATGGTAAATCTCTTATTTTTTTCAATTTTGTTTTACACTCCTATCGCATTAACATAATAATCATATATTAACTAATTCATTAAATCGTTTTAAATTATTATTATTTGTATGTGTTTATAGATATCGTGAATGACAATAGGACAAGGTTTCACGAGAAGAATATGAAATGGGGTTTCGACGAATAATCGTCTCTTCGATACGTTCGAAATGAGCCTAATATTGAATTTTTTTGATTTAATTATTTAATTATATATCATATATACTACATAAAAATAATTTAGAACGGAGTCTTAATATTTTTTAACATGAAAATAAAATTGTTGTATTGTTTTATAAGTAAAATATTTATCTTTTAAGTATTTTCTCTCTAAAAATGTTAGAGTGTACAATTATTATATATACAAAAAAATCAGTTTTATCTTAAGTATTTTGAATATTGTGTACAATTGTTATATATACAAAAAATCAGTTTTGAAAAAAAAATCTTTATATATATATATATATATATATATATATATCGATAAATAATTTGATTTGAAATAAAGAAAAGTTATTGATTTGAAATAAAGAAAAGTTAATGATTTGGTCATACTCAATCAACGAGGCATAGCTCCTATTTTCCGCGACAACCCCCCCCCAATCCATATCTTGAGCAAATCCCGAGTTTATTTCATCCATACATCACACAAATACAAGATGTATTGGGCGATGGAAATTGTGGATTTCGAGCCATATCTACTTGTCTGGGTGGTCATGAAGACCAATGGGACGATATCCCACAGAGAGTTAATTGCTGAACTAACTGAGTATCAACCGTATTACTTTTTTTTGATTGGCAGCGACGAGTGTCAAAGAATTAACGAAGCGTTGAATTTTTTTTCAGAAGGACGTCTTTGCACCACCTATGCATTGGATCGTTATGCCTGAAATGGGAATTCTAGCTGCTTCAAGGTTCAATGTCATACTACATATAATAATATAATTAAATAAAAAATATTCAATATCAAAAAATAACGTAAACGTATGACATATAATAATATAATTAAATCAAAAATATTCAATATTGGGTTCATTTCGAACGTATCGAAGAGACGATTATAATGGTGTAATTTGTTAAAATTAAAACGTAATTTTTTAACGTATTTTAATTAATATACAATTATATGTGTTAATATAATGAAGGCGTAAAATGAAAATTAGAAAACTAAAAGATATAAAGTAAATTATATAAAACAGTTTAAGGGTATAAAGTATAAATTTGAAATTAAAAATAATAAAAAAAAAGCTGTGAGAAGAAGGGGAGCAAAATTGTTGCAGGGGTGGAGAAAGAAATGGCCTTTTCAAATTATTAAAATCATCATGACATTCGCGCTAAAAGTTAAATTGTCATTGGACATTTGGACTCAATGAAACTAATTGTTTTTCTTATCCCTGTTAATGATACTTAAATGGTTGGTTAGAGCATCCTCAACAGCTTTTCTATAATTTCTTTAAAATGGAAAATTAAAAGCCAAAATTCCTAAAAAAAATACATTCATCTTCAACAACTTTCCCATTTTGGAGAATCCAACATTAACTAAAATATTAAAATATTTCATTCATCTATTAAAATATTATTTCTCTCTACATATTTATTTTCAAAGTTTTTTATTGGACCTCTCACTTGGTAATCATTTTTAGAGTGATCTCCATATTTAGAGAAAAAAACTTTCTCTGTCCAACTTTCTTTATTTTGGGGAAGTTGTTGAAACAAAATATTAGTCCAAAATCCCCCTTTTCTACATTTTCCCAATTTAGGAAAGCTGTTGGAGATGCTCTTGCAATAAAAATTAGATAATGTGATTATTGTTTTTAATATAATTATACTTGTTGACTTTTTGAAATCATTAATCGTATACATTATAATCGTGACTTGTAGAAGTATCTATATATATATATATATATATATATATATATATATATATATATACATATGAGTAAATTACGTATGTTTTTAGTCCATATGGTTTATATATATTGGTTTTAATGTAGTGTGTATACCACAATTAGACGGTTTGTAAGTCATAAATCTCAAGAATGGAAGCAAGGAATATATTTGCATTGTTGCTTGTGCTCTTCACTGCCACCTCGACGGTGGTGAACGGCAAATATTACTCCGACAGCCATATAATTAATGCTCCGGCCACCATAAAGAAAACCCATCTCCACTTCTTCTTCCACGACACGATCTCTGGCGACAACCCTTCCTCAGTTCTTGTAGCAAAACCAAATGGGACGGTGGTCGAAGAAGGAAACGTAGGCCCTTTTGGGGCGGTTTACGTGTTCGATGACCCGCTCACAGAGGGGCCTGACCTGAATTCATCAAAGGTAATTGGTAATGCACGTGGACTCTATGCATCAACTAGTCGCGGGTCGGACTTGACGTTATTGTTGAGTAGTGATTTTGAGTTTACGAGTGGTGAGTTTAATGGGAGTTCCATAAGTGTGTTTTCAAGGGATCCGTTGGTGATGGAGAAGGAGGTGGCAGTGGTCGGCGGCAGAGGCAAGTTCAGGATGGCTAAGGGGTTTATAATGCTTAAGGCCATTTACCTTAATGTTACAAATGGTGATGCCATTCTTGAATGTGATGCCACCATTTTTCATCAATAAAAGAATGAAATGTCAAGGTTAGGGTTAGGGTTAGGGTTAGAAATGTGGAAAACCCTACCTACTGATGTTAATTTGGATCAAAGATTAATATCATCAATAAAACAATTTCAGTGATTGTATCGCATAAAATTTTATTACCAAATATAATATATGTTGCTTGTGAATATTGTTTGTAGACGTTTTCCAAGAAAAATTTGAGAAGACAAAACTAATATATCTCATTCGGAACCGGAAGTAGTAAAGATCGGGATAAAATGTATGCAGATCATTAATATAACAGTTTCTTGACTTGACCTGTTCAGCCACATGGATTAAACAATTTGCTTAACTTTTTATTTTCATAATCCTATAAATCAGTAAATGTAATCTTATTTTCTTGATTAGTTATTTGTAAATTGTTTTGAATTTGAATGGTATATATGTAAAATTGTGAATTTGCAATTTGTTTAGATTACTGAATACTAATATTTTTTATATTTGCATATTGTTTTTAAAGATGGAGTTCTTATCATCTTAGATTGAATTATGAGTAAGAAAAAAACTCCCAAGTCCATTCTTGTTCTCAACTCAAGCGAAATTTATTAGAGCAACACAAGCAAGGCGAAAAGATGAATTTGTTGTCAGCCAAGGAACAGTACTATAAATATCATGTCGTTTTCGAAATTGGGAAACACATTGTGTTATGTGTTTATGTGTCTACGTGCTTATAAGATATATATCACAATTAATGGTGCATTGAAATAATTTGTGCATTCATGTTGTGCATCATTGTGTAAATGTATCTGAAGCTAGGACACCGGCTCGGGAGATGCACGTTTAATTGTGTTGCTATGTTAGCGAATTGTGTAGGTAATGCAAAGGACGTGTCACGTTGTCGCTCACTACAAGATAGACAGGTTTTTTCGGCAAAAAAAATCCGTCGGAAATGGACATCAGCGGCGGATTTCCGACGGTGTCAGCTGTCGAAAGTCCCCGCACCAGAAAATGAAATTTTCGGCAGATTTACAATTTCCGACAGATATTTCCGTTGGAAATCCGTCGGTAAATTTTTCCTCATTTTTCAAACCCCACACACTTAATCAGATTTCGTTAATCTTATAAATTAAGTTCCCGAAGGATTTTTTTAATATATTTTTATAATTTATTTATCAAAATAGTTTTTTAAAAATTAGAACAAAAAATTTAAAAACAATTCCGACGGAATATTCCGTCGGAAATTATTTTTTCCTTTTTTTTAATTCTGATTCCTTATTAAAGAAAAATGAAAATGCCTTTTTTCCGACGGAAAATCTGTCAGAAATTCATCGATAATATTGTAGATTAAAAAAATAATAATATTGAATTTTCATATTAATTATAATTTTACCCAAATAAAAAATAATACTATAAATTACTAAACGTGCAACATTAAAAACCACAAATTCAATCTTCAATCTAGAAAATTCAATTCAAAGTTATCAAGAACATCAAAACCCACGTGAAGAACACAAATCCTCAAGTGATATTGGCACTGCCAAAAAATTATTAAAACAAACTTTTTAGGTACCAAATGTCGACTCTTATTTTGGGATGGCAAAAGTTATGGTTAAAATGCTAAATGTGAGTTTAAGGCTATGTGTGGCACAGTGGCGGACCGATGATTTTTCCTGAGCGGATGCACCTTTAAAGTTGATGCGAATTTGCTCGATGTGTTTTTAGCCGAATTCCGCCTTCTAGGGATTTTTTATGTTTTTTGGTTGATTTTTGCGTGACTTTTTTTGATTTTTTATTGATTTCGAGAGAATGTTTCAATTTTTTGGTTGATTTCATGATATCTTTTAATTGTTAAATACGTAAATTCGATTAATTTTATTTCATTTTCAAGTTATTTATGATAAAAATGTGTTGTCATAAGAATGAGAAAACAAATTAAAGATTAATGGATAAATTGGAAGAAAATTAAAAGAAAAGAAACAAAAGCAAGATTTGGAAAAACTGAAATAGTTGTAGTTAATTGATAAGATTTTGTTATCTTGTAGTTGAGGTATTAAATTCAATTGTTTTGTCACATATTTGTTTGTCTTTTTTTTAGTAACTAAAAATTAAAATATAAAGAACTTGATTTTATTGGCAACAAGGTTAGAACCCATGAACTATGGGAAGAGAAGTAGCACAACAACCATTCCACCAACCTCACTTTTTTGCTTTAAATTCTATTTGAAAATATATGAGAGCACACTTAAAAATTAAGCGGATGCACATATACAACCGGCAAAAAAAATTCCACTACGACGGGACGATCGAGCGGGTGCCCGTGCACCCCCTCGTGTGTGTGTAAATTCGCCCCTGGTTTGGCAAACTAGCTGATAGCTGATAAGCTAGCTGATGAAGAAGTCACGTTTGATAAAAACTAGCTTATAACATGCAAAATGACCAAAAAGACATCTATAAAAAGTTATCAATTACAATATTTAATTATATAATTAAAACAAATTTATATCAATATAATATGTTAATTAATACAACCAATGTAGTTAAGAAAAATTAAATAATATAGCATGTTAATTAAAAGAATTTAAAATTTATTATAACATATATACTATAAATTTTGAATTTGTTAAAACAAGTTTAATATATATATATATATATAGAGGAAAGTTCAAATGAAAACTCAAATTCAATTGTAAACATGAGGACAAATCTCGTCCATTGATCGCAGCCATATTTAAGCCATTCCTAAAATTCAGCTTTAGGGGTATTTTCGTCAAATTAGAATGAGTGCATCCTTTATTGACTTTTTATTTTCTTTTTTAATTAAAAAACTTTTACCCCTTAAATTTTAAAATAAATTATCTCAAAAATTACTAACATTTTAATCAAACAAATTACATCAAAAAAACGAGAATTTCGTGCTCTTCGATATGACATCCATCATGATATAGTTTTTTCGTTTTAACCGTTTTACGTGAAATCGTGTATATGTGTTATATTCAGAGTGAATAAAGGTACATTTATTCAGTTTTGAATATTTACCTTTATTCAGTCTTAATATATAGAGTTATTCAGACTGAATAAAGGTACAAAATTTAAACATTTATTCGTTTTGAATATCTACCTTTATTCAGTCTGAATATAACACATATTCAGACTGAATATAACACATATTCAGTCTGAATATAACACATATTCAGTCTGAATATAACACATATTCAGACTGAATATAACACATATTCAGACTGAATATAACACATATTCAGACTGAATATAACACATATTCAGACTGATAACAAACCAAAATCAGCAAAATCCTTATCATCGATCACGACCGTCACGTTAGAGAAGAATCATGCGGTAAACTTACATTCTTCTCAACAGTTCTTTTAGGAAATAGAAAAACGTGTCTTGGATTTTATGAAATTGCTCTATTTTAATCTACCTTTTATTGTTTTAGAACTTGCAATATCTAACCCTAGAGCAAGTTTCCGAGGTGGGTGTTTTTCTCTTATGTGGCGGAAATGGGGCTTGAGTTCAACAGAATCCATATAAGTATTCGAAACTAGATTGTATTAATTCGTGGGTTATAAACATTTAGTGGATTTTGGAATTTGGGCATTTCTTTGGTTTGTTAATTAGCTTTCTGTTATTGTTTTTGAATTTCATACTCCAACACTTCAGATTGTTAACTCGCACATCCTGTTATTTGACCCTAAATGGGGCTCTTTTCATGGAGGGAAGAGTATCCAACAATGCCGAACTTTTAGACTGGTGATAAGTATTTGGGACTAGTAAAGAATGATTGAATTTAGGTTTAGGGAATGGATTGGATTCATATCAAGTAGCAACCAACAAATTGATTTATTTCTAATTACCATACAAATCAAGATGCGGCCCTTAATAGGAAATGTTCCCTTACATGTTTATTTTTTGGGTAAAAAAACTATTAACTAATTGATATGTGTTATATTCAGACTGAATATGTGTTATATTCAGTCTGAATATGTGTTATATTCAGTCTGAATATGTGTTATATTCAGTCTGAATATAACATATATACACGATTTCACGTAAAAAACGGTTAAATCGAAAAAAAAAACTATATCATGATGGATGTCATATCGAAGAGCACGAAATTCTCGTTTTTTTGATGTAATTTGTTTGATTAAAATGTTTGTAGTTTTTGAGATAATTTATTTTAAAATTTAAGGGGGTAAAAGTTTTTTAATTAAAAAAGAAAATAAAAAGTCAACAAAAGAGGGCTGATTCCAATTTTACCCCTGCGCGCTAAAAATTCACTAAGCCATGGACATAGTTTTCAAGTTATTTACAAAATTGCCACCGTGTTTTTTATTCATTGATCTGATCTCCGATTTTTTAATCAAGAGCTGTGCTTTGTCCTCACGTTTACAACTGAAATTTGGTTTTTATTTGAACCCACCCCTATATATATATATATATTAACTTATGATTTTAAATAAATGTTACATATAATATGAAAAACATAATCAAATAATAAGTAAAACATATTGATTAATATTTAAAAAATATATAAAAATAATTTATATGATTAACAATAACTTTAAATAATTAAAAATAAATATCAATGTATAATTTAAATTTAATTTAACAATTTTCAGTTAAAATTAATTAATATTTTTTATTTAATAATAGTTAAATTTACAATTTTAATATTTGTTTATAATAATAATTAATAAATAATTGAGGTAATTGTAAGTCCCATTTTGACAAGGCAACGATTCATATATTGTAGAGATTGATAACAAGAAGATAGATAATAGAATAGGTGTTTTATTGAAGATGAAAGCAACCTAGAGAGAGAATGGATCTCTCTCTAGAACACACACTAACACCTTGGAGGCTACATTGCAATGGACACACACACTAAACCCTAATTACACACACTAAACATTATATACCCCCTTGTTACACTATTAAGCCCAAGCCCTTATAACATAACCCAAGCCCATATTATAATTAATACCCCTTTACAAAACTATCTTATAATTAGGACATTTTGTGTCCTAACAGTAATATTGGAATATTCACAAAAAGCTAATGAAAAGCTACTCCAAGTAGCGTTTCAAAAAGTTAACTTATGGTCATCCAAACATGTACCCAGAAAAAAAACTAGCTTATAAGCTAACTTTTTTTACCAAACGATGCCTAAAGATACTTACAGCTGCTTGAAAACTCGAGCTTCTACTTAAAATATATTTTTTAATTCCATCGGAAAATAATAAGATTTTTAAAAAACCTTTATTTTTAAAAAACCTTTATTTAAAACAGTTATTAGTTTTCAACGGAAATTATAAAAAGTAATTTTTTAATTCCGTCGGAAATTAATATGGTTTTTCTAATTTGATTTTTTTAATTGCTATTTAGTTTAATCCATTGTAATTTTATTATTTAATTGCTAATTACATTAATTAAGTAACTTAATCGCCAACTGGGCCTAGCTCAGTTGGTCAGGAGGTTTTCCCCTAAGGGGTTTCCTTCTGCGGTGATGGGGAGAGGTTCGATCCCTGGGAGCGTCAAATAATAATGGACGGTTGCGATTCCGTCTCTGGGGATCGAACAAGAAGATTCGCCGGTCCAAAATAAAAGTAACTTAATCGTAATTAAACAAATATTTGAGACGGATTTGTGGCGGATACAATTTCCGTCACAAATCCGTCGCAAACATTTTTGAGAATATATATAATTTCTTTTTTTAAACTTCAGTGACGGATTTGTGACAGATTTTCGACGAATCGATGCATTTGTTGACTTTTGTAGACTTTTCTTGATTCCGTCGGAAATCCGCCCGAAATATTTCCGACGAAAAATCAGCCAGAAACGTCCGTCGAAAAAGGTCATTTGTTTAGTAGTGGCTAAGTCAATTGAGAATAATCAGGTAACTAGATTAAATCAATAAAACTCTTGTATTAAGATGAGAAATGTAGAAGATAAGAATTAGGAACAAAATCTCTCTTGGAGGCCACCCTTCTATTTCACACACACACTCAGTAACCTATTCACAATGACCTCTCACCTCACAAACCCTACAAATGGGTATTTATACCTTTGACCCTCACTAGCTATTTTGTTGACTTTGACTAGTATTGACTAATTACAATTAGTCTTAAATCTTGGATACATTGTGTACTAACAATCTCCCCCTATGGATTTAAGATTTAGAAAAATTATGACGATAGTCTTCAGCTCTTTAATCTTCAGATAGGCTTTATCTTCAAGAATCCACTTTGGCGGCTTTAATCTTCATTTAGGCTCTTTAAAGTCAAATAGTCAACAAGTCTTGAAACACGAACTTCAAATCTGTGTAAGGTTGATCAAGGTCTTCAAACAAAATCTTTTTATCTTCGAATCACTGATCTTTGCAGCTTTGACTTTTGGCAAATTTCTTCAGTCTTTGAATTATGAACGGGATTTGAGGTTTAACGGGCTTTGAGCTTTTAGACATTCTTGAATAATCTTTAAGCACAAACTGTCTTTGTATCTTCACATCTGAACAATAATAATCTCTGAACATTGAAGCATCTTGAGTTGAACTTCTTCTTCTTTGACATATATCTCTTTGACTCTTAGAGATTGAGATATTCGAATTATCTCCCTCTTTTCTTCTGTTTGATATTTCTCCCCCTTTTTGATGATTGTTGTAACATCTCGATTTTTGTATTAAGTATTAATATGGGTTTTTATTAATAAATACAATGAAGTATTATTTGATAGATTAATTTTAGAGTTTATCCCCAATTAGGTTATGTTATTTATTTTGTGGAGTAATAAGTTAAGGGGTAAACTTTAATTTTAATTTATAAGTTAAGGGATTAAAGTTGTCATTTGAAGGAAGTTTGGGGTTTGTTTGGTTAATTGATGAATGAGGTGTCAACACCATAGCCAAAATTGATTAAATGAGGGAGGTGTCCTCATATTTTCATTCACATCTTTGTGCTAAAGTGTGTGTGTGTGTGTGTGTGTGTATTTTACGAGAGAAATAGAGAAAGAATTGAGAATCAAGAAGGGAAAAGGGAAAAGAAAGAAGAAGAAAAGGAAAACAGAATTGTTCAGCTGGAAAAGATCAACAACAATTTGTGGAACAAAGGTATCCATCTAACTTGAATTCTTCATTCTTGTAGATAAAGTTTAAGATGATTTTAGAAATGGGTTTTGATAACTTTGGAAGATTATGAGAAATCTGAACTGATGATTATGTTCTATAAGTAGTCTTAAACATATTTGGAAATTTATAGAAACATGCATGGCTTAAAACTAGAGATTTCTGGGGTTTTTACGTTTTTCAGTTAGTTGAGATATTTTTGAACTTAGTTAGTTGCGACAGTTATGAACTCAGTTAGTTGCGACAGTTATGAATTTAGTTGGTTGCGATATGGTGCTATGTCTCAACAGTTGGTTGCGATATGGTGCTATGTCTCAACAGTTGGTTGCGATATAGTGTTATGTCTCAACAGTTGGTTGCGACAAGTGGGTGTTATCGCAATAGTGCGTGGCGACAAGGCATATCGCAGCTAGTTGGTTGCTATAAGAGACGAGAATTTTGGATAATTAGGATTTTCAGTACTTAAGGGTCCTAAACGGTAGATTAATACCAGTACGTTATGTATTTGGGTATTTCAGATCTCTGTGAAGTTGGTGACTGAAGTTCCTTACAACTTTGAGAAAGGAAAAGTAGTTCTACTGCTATCAGGTGAGTTCATTCTTACCTTACCTTTTTATAATGTTTTTAAGTATGGTAAGGTGTATTTTATAAATGAACTGTTTTGGAAGAATGATTTTATAAAGTAAAATCTATTATTGATGGTTAGAGGATGTTATAAGAAATTGATATATTAAATGTAATTTGCTTATACTGAATATTATGAGAAATTTATAAAGGAGATTCGCTCATACCGTTGCTATGAGGAATCTATGTGATATAAATATAATTTGCTCATACCGTTGTTATAAGGAATTTATGAGGTATAAGTATAATTCGCTCATACCGTTGCTATGAGGAATCTATGTGATATAAATATAATTTGCTCATACCATTGTTATGAGGAATATATGAGGTATAAATATAATTCGCTTATACGGTTGCTATGAGGAATCTATATTAAGTAAATACCTGTACGAGTATAAATTAGGTGATATGGATCCATAGGCATTAGTTTTATATGAACACAAGGAATTGATGTGAGTAATCGTAATTCCAGTATGTATGTTAAATATGGAATTGATGTGAGTAATCGTAATTCCAGTGTGTATGTTAAATATGGAATTGATGTGAGTAATCGTAATTCCCGTTTAGGTGAAATAAGGAATTGATGTGAGTAATCGTAATTCCTATTTTACATTAATGAGAAATCATGGAATTGATGTGAGTAATCGTAATTCCCGATTTCTAAGGAAGAATAGGGATTGACATGAGTAATTGTAATCTCTACTTCCTTTCCAAGAAATGGGCATGTGTATATTGCGATTTCTTGGATATGAGCAATAATCTAGAATCCGCGGAGAAACGTAGTGTGGCTCTGGAACATGATATTATGTCTGACTAGGTGTTGGTCATATTCATGGAATCGGGTTTAACCTGTCTTCGTAAGAGGTATTTTTACAAATGGATAAGAAAGATGGTAAACCAGGTTTGTTATGACTTGTTTACATTGATTTTAAAAAGTATTGTTTTGAAACCGAATGTTCTCACTAGGCGTTAGCCTAATCGTTTCAAAATATGTTTTCTTATCCGGTACTAGCTTGGGAAAGTAAAGGGATGTGGGACGAGAACTTTTGTATAGCGGAGGAGATAATGATTATTGAGGTTTTGATGGATTGCTTAGATAATCTAGTTAATCTGATTATAGTGACATGATTTGATTAATAGGTTATTTGAAAAAAATTCAGTATTTGTGAATATGACCTCATAGATATTTCTCTGCTCGGTTATAAAGTTGGAAGATTAAGTTTAAATCTTATTATAAATTAAGGTTTAAATTAGTCCTGATTTTAGGGTGTTACAATATGGTATCAGAGCATTAGTTTAAGCGAACTAGGTATGCTAAGTGAGATACCTAGACTTAAGCTGAGATGAATTAAGATATGATATGTGAGAAATGGGTAGAAGTACTAAGACGGGAGTGTCTTAGAGTTGACGGAAGTACGTGAAATTAGTACTGTAACGATGGTAAAGAGGATTCTCGTGTATAGTATGTTCACAATTTCAATTAGCTACTGTTATTTTGAATATATTGTTATACGATTATACTTGTTTCTAAATTGTTACAGTGACTAATGAGCGGTAAGGTACGTTTCGTGTATCTGGGTATGTGTAACCATTTCTTATGGTTATTTCTTTGTGCTAACTTATCTATTATATTTTTGGTCGGTATCAAAAGTTAGCTATATCAGTTGTCATTATTAATAGATGCTTTAATGATTTAGATGATTAAAGAAGATCAAGCTATAGTTGGATAAGGATTTGATGATAACAGTTGCTCTAAGGAGGCTTGTGAATTTAAGTTGGGGAGCGGGTAATGTTGAAGGATGTAAGATCCAGAAAATGTGGAAAGTTGAGTCCTTGTTCTTCCTAGACTTTTAACCGTGATTAAGTAAGAAAGACGAGAAATTAAAGGAATACATGATATATTTCATGTTGGTATGATGTGATTCCACTTACTGAAATAAGAGTAGGTGAGAAGAGTCGTTGTGGGGAGAAACCGGAGACGATTTTAGAAAGATCAGTTAAGAAGTTACGACATAAGAATATAGATATGTTGAGAGTACAATGGTGCTTATGTGACCTTAGAAGTTGAAGAGGATATGAAGATTATATATTCTCATTTGTTTATCTAGCTTCGATTTCGAGGACGAAATCATTTTCAAGTTGGGGAATATTGTAACATCTCGATTTTTGTATTAAGTATTAATATGGGTTTTTATTAATAAATACAATGAAGTATTCTTTGATAGATTAATTTTAGAGTTTATCCCCAATTAGGTTATGTTATTTATTTTGTGGAGTAATAAGTTAAGGGGTAAACTTTAATTTTAATTTATAAGTTAAGGGATTAAAGTTGTCATTTGAAGGAAGTTTGGGGTTTGTTTGGTTAATTGATGAATGAGGTGTCAACACCATAGCCAAAGTTGATTAAATGAGGGAGGTGTCCTCATATTTTCATTCACATCTTTGTGCTAAAGTGTGTGTGTGTGTGTATTTTACGAGAGAAAGAGAGAAAGAATTGAGAATCAAGAAGGGAAAAGAAAGAAGAAGAAAAGGAAAACAGAATTGTTCAGCTGGAAAAGATCAACAACAATTTGTGGAACAAAGGTATCCATCTAACTTGAATTCTTCATTCTTGTAGATAAAGTTTAAGATGATTTTAGAAATGGGTTTTGATAATTTTGGAATATTGTGAGAAATCTGAACTGATGATTATGTTCTATAAGTAGTCTTAAACATATCTGGAAATTTATAGAAACATGCATGGCTTAAAACTAGAGATTTCTGGGTTTTTACGTTTTTCAGTTAGTTGAGATATTTATGAACTCAGTTAGTTGCGACAGTTATGAACTCAGTTAGTTGCGACAGTTATGAATTTAGTTGGTTGCGATATGGTGCTATGTCTCAACAGTTGGTTGCGATATGGTGCTATGTCTCAACAGTTGGTTGCGATATAGTGTTATGTCTCAACAGTTGGTTGCAACAAGTGGGTGTTATCGCAATAGTGGGTTGCGACAAGGCATATCGCAGCTAGTTGGTTGCGATAAGAGACGAGAATTTTGGATAATTAGGATTTTCAGTACTTAAGGGTCCTAAACGGTAGATTAATACCAGTACGTTATGTATTTGGGTATTTCAGATTTCTGTGAAGTTGGTGACTGAAGTTCCTTACAACTTTGAGAAAGGAAAAGTAGCTCTACTGCTATCAGGTGAGTTCATTCTTACCTTACTTTTTTATAATGTTTTTAAGTATGGTAAGGTGTATTTTATAAATGAACTGTTTTGGAAGAATGATTTTATAAAGTAAAATCTATTATTGATGGTTAGAGGATGTTATAAGAAAATGACATATTAAATGTAATTTGCTTATACTAAATATTATGAGAAATTTATAAAAGAAGATTCGCTCATACCGTTGTTATGAGGAATCTATGTGATATAAATATAATTTGCTCATACCGTTGTTACGAGGAATTTATGAGGTATAAGTATAATTCGTTCATACCGTTGCTATGAGGAATATATGTGATATAAATATAATTTGCTCATACCGTTGTTATGAGGAATATATGAGGTATAAATATAATTCGCTTATACGGTTGCTATGAGGAATCTATATTAAGTAAATACCTGTACGAGTACAAATTAGGTGATATGGATCCATAGGCACTAGTTTTATATGAACACAAGGAATTGATGTGAGTAATCGTAATTCCAGTGTGTATGTTAAATATGGAATTGATGTGAGTAATCGTAATTCCAGTGTGTATGTTAAATATGGAATTGATGTGAGTAATTGTAATTCCAGTGTGTATGTTAAATGTGGAATTGATGTGAGTAATCGTAATTCCCGTTTAGGTGAAATAAGGAATTGATGTGAGCAATCGTAATTCCTATTTTACATTAATGAGAAATCATGGAATTGATGTGAGTAATCGTAATTCCCGATTTCTAAGGAAGAATAGGGATTGACATGAGTAATTGTAATCTCTACTTCATTTCCAAGAAATGGGCATGTGTATATTGCGATTTCTTGGATATGAGCAATAATCTAGAATCCGCGAAGATTCGTAGTGTGGCTCTGGAACATGATATTATGTCTGACTAGGTGTTGGTCATATTCATGGAATCGGGTTTAACCCGTCTTCGTAAGAGGTATTTTTACAAATGGATAAGAAAGATGGCAAACCAGGTTTTGAAAAGTATTGTTTTGAAACCGAATGTTCTCACTAGGCGTTAGCCTAATCGTTTCAAAATATGTTTTCTTATCAGGTACTAGCTTGGGAAAGTAAAGGGATGTGGGACGATAACTTTTGTATACCGGAGGAGATAATGATTATTGAGGTTTTGATGGATTGCTTAGATAATCTAGTTAATCTGATTATAGTGACATGATTTGATTAATAGGTTATTTGAAAAAAATTCAGTATTTGTGAATATGACCTCATAGATATTTCTCTGCTCGGTTATAAAGTTGGAAGATTAAGTTTAAATCTTATTATAAATTAAGGTTTAAATTAGTCCTGATTTTAGGGTGTTACAATTGTGAGCATCATGATCATCAAAATTCTTTTCAATTTTAGCATTCTCTTTGAGTACTAGAAACAATCTCCTCCTTTTGATCTGTTTAACCGTCAATTCCAAAAATGTTTATCCGAATCTTTTCAAATTCAGATAATATAACAGTTGTAATCCTGAATCAACAAATGAGACAGTTAAAATGCCTGTAAGTTGCACAAAGCCACTTAGTACAACGGATGTACTTTGGAAAGGAGCTTTTTGATGTTCACTCCTCCAGGGCTTCCATTCAATCATCGAAAAACACGAAGGAATTTCTATGAACGTTATGACAAGAAAACATATTCCTTGTGTGTACGTGCTAGTGTAGAAATGATTTGAAGCAACTTATGCTTGATTAATAGTTAGGCTCAAATTGTGTAAACTGTTGAGACAACAACAAGTTTTCCACGGACTCAATGTGCATGATTGAAGTGCGAAGGTGGGGCAAACTTCCTTCTTTTCAATATCCAAACCTTCCGAGTGAAGATTAGATAGATAATATGCTGCATCCCCAAGAAAATTGAAACATTTCTTTGTTGAGAAAGAACTGAGTAGTTGGTGGGGTTTAATGAAAGAGTTGGCATGGGCTAATTGCCTGTTTCAATGATGGTCACCAAAGAATGTGAACCAATCATTAATGTGGCTGCCCGACTCAGAAAGTGGTTGGTGCAGAGTTCTCGTATTCTTTTAACTCTGTTCTCACACCCTCTTTCTGTTTTTAATCAGCTCACTACTAACCAAACTCTCTTTTCATTTTACCTCAGCACAATGAGATTACTTAACCGGATGAGTTATCTCCCCCACTCTTTAATTTCGACCCCTCACCCCTCAATCACTCAAGAATAACTTCTTGGGTAGGAAACACTGGTTAACGTGGATCCATAGAAGTTCTTTTAAGCGCTCACACTGATTCCCATGAAATGTTGTCCTAAAATATATGTTGCTCAACAGTTTAGCTTGAACAAATAAGAATCTTTAGCATTTGAATAACATTGTCATCAGAATGTATGCTCCTCAAAAATATGAAATATTTTAGCATTTGAACGTTGAAGATTTCTCAAAACAAGGATATTGAACGAATGAAATGAATTCGAAAGACTTGTTTGAGAATCTGACAATGTATCAATCAGATCAAATATGAAAGATATTCATTAACGGTTAGGGTATCAAAGAATTGAATTTTGTTTATATGAACAAATATAAACAATCATTGAATGAAGCGGTTATGCTCTTACGCTGAAATAAATATGATGCTCAACAAAATTGGAAATTCAAACGGGAGTATTACCATCGAAAGTTGTTTCATTTTGAGATATGGTAATAACAAAGTCAAAAAGAAGCTGAACCGGTGTGTATGAGTACCTGAAAGTATAGAAAAGATAATACGCAAGTATTAATCTTTAGAAACACACGGTCAGAAACAATGATGGAATCCGAGATATACATGAAAATCATTTAAAAACCACACTTCTAGATTTATAAAGTCTGTTTGAAATAGAGAAGTGGTTTGAACATTTAAGGAAAACATTTTCATGCTTGAAAGTCATTATTCTTTCAAACAATCTCAAATTAAGTTCAGAAGATACTTACAATCAATTGTATCAGCTCCCCCTCAAATCATGATAGACTGATTTAATCGGATAAGCTCCCCCTCAAAACCTGCAAAGAAATCTTAACAAAACAAAATCAGTAGATGTAACAATCAAAGGCTTTTTTTATTTTTTTATTATATATATATATATATATATATATATATATATATATATATAAAGATTAAGAACGAGTCATGGTCTGAAATAATCAGAAGTCAAAACTTGTAAGCTCAGGTTATAAACTGACGTGTTTAGAAGCCATAAACCTTTTATGCTCGGGTTCTAAACTTAGGTGTTTAGAAACCAAAATCTCTTTGAAATTCGGGTTCTAAACTGAGGTGTTTAGAAACCATAAATCTGTATGCTCCCCCTACAAAGAAGCATAAAAAGATATGTCAATAAGCACAAATATATCAAAAGTTTAGAATCTCTCCCCCTGAAATTATGTAAATAGTTCAGCATATGAAAATTGAAAGCATGGGTACTCCTCTTCAAAGATCTGCACACTTCTCTTCTGTTTTTCTAGTCATGTGTTTGGTATAGTTTTGACAATCAGCACTCATGATTAACCTGCAAAATAGATTAAGTAGATTTTGGTACCCAACGGAACTTGGGTCCTGACTTGTTATGTGCAGTTCGATTTGAAGAAATATTATAAGTACCATACCAGTACTGAACATTTTCTTTCTTGACAAAATCATGCGTTCCACAATAAGAACAACAAATTTGCTTTTGTGCCAACCTAATCAAATGATTTGCAGAATAAATAAGATTAGGTTTAACAAAAGACTTACCTTTTGGAGCGTTGTTCTTCTTGTTCACGGTGGGTGGAGGAACATATGACATTGGCACATCTCTTTCAGGTGAAGAACCTTTCATTTTCCAGACCATTTTCACTCTTTTGAAAACAAGATTTTCTGAAGGCCTTGAAGTAGAAGCATCTGACTTATCAGTAGAAAGATTATAAAAGAGATTAGAAGGATGAGTCTGGTCTTTTGAAAAACCATTTGATTTGTCAAATCCCTTTGAAGAAACATCAGTATTGATTGAACTTGAAGCCGTTTTAAATGAACATTCAGAACCAGTTTAGCCAACAAGTGGAGTCTGAACAATCGTGTCAGGACTTGCTTGTTTTGAGACATCAACTTTAAAAATAATTTCTTCAAGTTCTTTAACTTTGTTGGACAAAACGTTTCTCTCTTTGGATAACAAGTCAAATTTCCTTTGAATCCCAGATTTAACCTTCTTCTCTATCATAATTTCTGCAGATAAATCAGATAAATTCCTTGTCAGCTTCTTTATTTCATTCTGAAATTTTTTTCTTTCAATTGAATAGACATCTTTCATACTTTTTGCTTAAAAATCGTCAACTTTCTTCTTTTCAAGTTCTTTTCTTTCGATGTCTAATTCTTTTTCCAAATTAGATATTTTCATTGAAAACTCAACACTTTTTGATTCAAAAACTTTTCTTTCAATATCAAACTCAGACATCTTTTTCTCAAGCTTTTCATTTTGTAAAAATAAAACCTTTTCAAAATCAGAGTTTTGTTTTGAAAGTTTTACGCATTTAAGTTCAAACGCTTTCTTTTCCTCAACTGATTTATTCGAAAAATCAGAAAACTTCTTTTCAGACTTTTCTCTCTCACTGTTAACAAGAACTGTTAACATGACTTCCTTCTCTAACTCAAAAGCAATTATGTCTTCATTTCGAATGTCTTGAATCTTGCTTTCGAGTTCTACGACCTTCTGTTCAAGTACTGTGATCCCAGAACAAGTAATCAATCCATGATTTCAGCAATAAGATGGCCACCAATATATATTCAATGAGGATCAATCCCAAGTACAAAGATGAATGTAGAAAGCAAATGATATGTGTGTGTACTTGAGTGT
The DNA here is from genome assembly GCA_033807775.1 of Saussurea involucrata. NCBI lineage: Eukaryota > Viridiplantae > Streptophyta > Magnoliopsida > Asterales > Asteraceae > Saussurea > Saussurea involucrata. The sequence continues at coordinate 172,142,145 of CM066321.1, forward strand.
GTGAGTATTGGATGACCTAATGATAATCTAAACATAGCAAACAATATATACTATGTAACTATTACAATTACAATATTAGTCCCTCTACTTAGTACAACTAGAATATTAGGCACTAACATTCTCCCCCTTTGTACAAAGTAGAGACAAAGAGTTTAATTTCCACCGGAGCCACATACCTCTTCCGAATCCCAAAGATGATCTCAAACCTCCTCAGTGCATTCCTGAACTCCTTTCGGTGTGTTATAGCATCCAGTACTTTCTTGATCAGCTCTTTCTCCGTATCTTTCAGCTTTACCTCCCCGGTTGCATCCAGACGTAATCTACTTTCAAGGTGAACTCCAATGATCTTGAAAGTTACATCACTGAACTTGTTGGTTTCAGTAACTCTCATAAATCTCTTCTTTGAGTCTCTATCGAAATAAACAACTCCAAGTTCAGGTTTCTTCAATACAGTGTAAGCTGGAACACCTTGAATATCTGAAAGACGCTAGTTCGGTGCTCTTAGGTTTACTCGGGCTTGGCGTGCTTCCAGAGCCATCTGAAAGTCTTTCAGATAAGAGAACTTCAGAATGTTCCGCATGAATCTCTTTATACTTTGATACGCGACAGACCATTCAACATCTTTATCTGGAAGGCAATCTAGAGAGTTGTAGAGGCTTAGTAGATCGTCTAGCTGTAAGCTTTTGAAATCTGCCTCGGAGAAGACACATTCAGTACCATTGGCTTTTCTAACTGTAAACACTAGGTACCAGACTTTGGAGAGCTTGTTGGACTCGACGTTCAGCACTTTCACAATCACACTGTCTGATTTTACGGTTTCTGATCCTAGGTTTTTGTTGCTCATAACATGTAAGAACTCGATCTTACGAAGTGAAGGCCAATCTTCAATTCCATATAACTTCTCTAAGTCGATTGGACTTCTCTAACGAACATGTCTCTCCTTATACTTTCTTGAAAGGGAATCAGAATCCGAACTCGTTCACCTGTGGCCACATACCTTGGCTCAGCGTCTATCACTTCCTGATAGATTTCCAATTCAGCTACGAGTACTGGATCCCTGATTCTGCCATCGGCTTGAACTTGAATAACTGGAGCAGCTTCTTGTATTACTGGAATTACTAGAGGCGCGGAAGTACTTGCACTTTGATCGATTAACAGTTGTGGTTGAGATGTAACATCTGGAGTTTCGTCGTCGGAATCGGAAGCAGACATAATAACTCCGGTGATGTCAAAAATATCTTCTATTTCCTCTTTGATCTGGACTGTTGTTCTCTCAGGTTCTTCCTCAGAGTCAATATCAATATAGTCGACAATCAAAGCATCCGCCGTCCTTTCATCATCTGTTCTATTGTCAACAACCAAAGGCTTTTCAACCCCAATTATGACATCGGCTAGAACTTGGGTTTCATCCACTTGGACCATATCAGTGTCCGTTCCACCTGCCCCTGTCTCCTTTTCACCAGCTGACTGACCTGAACCCCCAACATCTGTAGTAGCTGTAGCACTGGATTCACCAACCTTTGCTATCTTCTCCCCCTCATGAGAATCAGGATCATCCTGATCATCATTTCTTCGTTTCTGTGGAGCTTGAGCCTGAATCCCACACTTCTCTTCAACTACCTTAAGCCGGTTAGAAATGGAGGTGAATCCATTCATCATAGCATCCGTCATATCTCTCATTGAGTTGGTAAGACGCTCGAAGTCGTTGCTCGAAGGTGGTGTGTTTGAGGTTTGGGCTTGAGGTTGGGTATGTTGACGGAGTAAACTAATCAGGTCAACTTCTTCAGCTGTACTAGTGTCACTTTTGGCTAGGAGTCGGGCTAACAGCTCTGATTTGATTTGGTCTTCAGGGATTTGGTGTAATGGAACTGGTGGTGGTTGTTGTGGGTCGGATTGTATATTGGATGGTTGATCCTGAGGGGTTGACGAAGATTCTGCAATGTGTTTGCCTTTGATGGCTCTGCTCACTTCTTGTGTTAACTTGTGAACTGAACTCTGCAAGGCATGTCGGTGTTGCAAATTGGCGGTTTCAATTGTGGCCAAAGCAGACGCCAATAAAGGTAGCGTGATATAATAAGGACGCGGTCCAAGCATCTGTAAAGTCGCATCTACAGAAAAATTGGGAAACATATGTGTAACCTCCGGACCACTTAGGTTACCGGTTATAGTAGCGGTTGTAGCAACCGTACTGCCTGTGTTCATGACTGGCATAGTGTTGACCATGACAGGACTTCCACCCAGTCCTCGTGGGGCACCAACGAATGGCGGCCGTACTCGGGGTGTTCCGGTTGGAGCACGAAAGTTCACAACTTGTTGGGATTCCGACGCGTGTGGCCTAGGGAAAGATGTATGTCCAAATAGCTCTAGACTCAATGTGCGTGGAATAAATGGCGGTGGCCGGGGCAGGAGCCTACCTGTTTCAATATCAGCAGACACCGAGTGTGTCGTCGATAGCAGTTGTGCTTGATCCCCTGTGGAAAATGAAACACCGGTAAATTGAGATGCCGATGAGTGGCTTAGAGGGGTTGTGCTTTGCATGGCTTGGTCCACCATGGATTTTTCAATACGCAACGGCGACATACGCTCGTTGGTAGAAGATGTGGCTACCCGGCTTGGATCGGTGTGGGGAGAGTCAGTAGTTAAAACTTTATCTGACCCTATCTCTTTCTCTCCCATTTCTTTTCTCACCACATCACTGCTCACATGTATATTTTCTACTATAGCTCCCTCATTCCACCTTGTGTCTCCAATTTCTCCGGAAGGTCCGACGTTCCAAGTGGAATCAGCATCGGAACCTTCAATATGTCGACTCCAACCAATGTGTCGCGGGATTAGATCCGCATCAGGGTCATGGCTAGGATCGGAGTCGGAATCATCGTCAGCTCGAGGTTGGTCAGATGCTTCATCGTCGGATGATGAAGCATCGGGGTTAAAATCTGAATCATCCCCAGATTCCATCGGAATGTCATCGAGGATGGGAATACGTATAACTCCGGTAGAAGATGCCTGACCAGCAGTCCTCGCCACCCCACCCACTCTCTTTTTTAATGTTCTTCTCACCACTTCCCGTTCAGGAACCCCAAGTTCCTGAACCTGCTCAGCAATTACACCCTCACCGCCTAATGGGATAGCACCATGGGGAGGTCCGGCCGGTTCTGGCTAGACCACTAGTGCATTAGCTATCAATATCGAACTCAGTCTTTTTCTTTTCTAATTCTTGAATTTGACTGTCTTGTTCAATTAGTTTCTTTCTTAGAGTGGAAATTATTTCATCTGATGTGTCCTGGTCAGTTGTTAGTTCTTCTAACCTCTTTTCTAAATATGCTTGTTGAATAAGAAATTGACTATAGTGATCGGGATGTACCTCATTCGATGTAGACTCTGACCCTTCATCATCGGCATTTCTGGTCATGAGACACATCTTGTTTTGAGCTGGTTTCTCATCTGCTTCATCATCAGTCTGATCAAGCCAGTATTCTTCTTCAACCAACAGCGCAATCCCCGATTCTTTGTGCTCAGCAAGCATTAGCTTATTTTTGTAGTAACTGGAATCCCTCACTTTCGGCTTCCAACATTCTTTTGAGAAATGACCAGTCTTACCACAATTATAGCATTTCGGTGCTTCATCCTTCTTCTCAAAAACCTTCTTCTCATCTAGCTTCTTATACTCATCTGGCCTTTTATACTCAGCTCTCTTGTCCTCAAACTTCTTGCCTGGTTCAACATGAGCTTTGTGCTCGAAGTTCTTGGAGCCAGACGCATATCTTTGACTGTTAGAACTGGGGCTTTTCCCAAACTGTCTCTGAAAAGATCTGGTAAGGAGTATCAAAGAATTCTTCATGCTTTCAATATCATCCATCACACCTGCTTCATTTTGTTTCTCATCTGACTGATTACCCACCTTCTTAGAGTAATTCCTGTTAGACAATAAAGCGAGTGGATCTAACTCTTCTTCCTTAACCTCTCTTTTCTCTTCCTTCTTCTCTTTCTTCTTTTTCTTGGCCCTCTTTGCATCAGCATCATCTTCATCATGCTTCAAGGTTTCGTACATCTCTTGTAGAGGCAAATCAGCTAACTTAGCATTCTGTTTCATTCGATGAGCATACTTCTTCCATTCCGGTTGAAGAACACTCAGGAATTTCACATTATGCTCAATTATAGATTTGTTTATATTGTACCTATTCAGCTCATTCAGGATGGTAGTGAAACGGTCATAAGCAGAATCAAGAGCCTCTCCTTCCTTCTGTTTAAAATTTTCATACAAGTTGATAGCGGTAGAGATTCTCATCTGATTCTCTATTTCAGATCCTTGATACAGCTTTGTCAGTTCATCAAACATGGCCTTCCCAGAATAGTTCTTGCTATCCACCTTGTTAATCCCAAATCAATCAAACAACCATGAAATCCACACAAGATCTAGAGAGAGAGAGTAGAGAGAGAAAGTATTGATCGTATTATGTCGGCTCCCTATTACAAGATGTGAGTTCTGCCCTGAAGTGTTCTCTCTATTGTTACATGATTAGACTAAACAAAAGCTATTTATACCTAAGGACTAAATAAGGCTAATAAGCAACTTTGACTTTCTCACAAGACTTAATACATTGACTTTGACTTTGACAATAATATTAAATCTTGAAGACATATTTAGACCTAACAATCTCCCCCTTGGATTCAAGATTTAAACATTTGAGAACAGCAGTCTTCGGCTTCTTGAATCTTCAAAACTTCGGTCTTTATCAAGGCTTGTCAAAGTCAAATCGTCACAAAATCTTCAGACGGAGATTTTCTTTCTTTGATATGGAGAATTTGTTTCTTCACACAAGGCATTTTGATACAATGTAGCGCAAATCTAAGAAAAAGAGATCTTCTTGAGAAACCAAGATGATCAATCGATTTTTCCTAAACTCTTGAAGAATTCTCCCCCTTTTTCTTTCTTGAGACGAAATCTTCTTTTCTCGAGTATGAAATTGAATTAAACATTTCTCCCCCTTTTTCGATGATAGTGAGCATCACGATCATCAAAAACCTTCTTCAATTTCAGTCGCGTCTCTGAGTATCACGAACAATCTCCTCCTTTATGAATAACCTTGCTCCCCCTCAAAATAAGAATTCTGGAGCAATTTGTTTTCTCCCCCTGAAAGTATGCATATATTTCATTAATGAACAGTATTTGAAATTTTAGCACAGATTTAAAAGAATTGATACAAGGAAGATAAAATTCATTGAACTACACTTTATAACTACTAATATTTGATCATTTGAAAACTTTACAAAAGAAATTCAACTTAATGAAATTTAACAGATTTTTCAATCAAATGAAATCAAATGCATGTGTTTGGATTCAAATACAAGACATCATTGCATATCAAGTTAAAAATGTTCAGTTTCAACCCCTTTATTAAATCTATTTGGTGTGCTAGCATGCAAAATATGTTTAACTTCAAGCATATGCAATTCTAAAACATATAAAAATACTTTGCTCTTACTCACACTATTTGTCCAAAAATCAGAATTTTCACAAATTTACAGGTTTATCGCGACTTTGTATTTTCCCCAAGTTTCAAGAGATGTGTGCTCATTGGCATATTTTCTTTTGTGCTCATTGGCATCTTTTGATTTTGTGATCATTGACATATTTTGATTTTGTGCTCATTGGCATCTTTTAATCAAAAAGTTTAGTAGGAATAAGATACACCGTTAAACATGGCTTTCTATCTGGTTCTATAGCAGGATCTGGGTCAGCGGATCCCAGACCAGTTGGCCTTAGGTGCTAGGTGTCGAGCACCCCTTAGAACTTACTTTCCCAAACCATAAAGGCCACATCGATATATCGTAAACCCATTTGTACCAGTAGAACATGGCTTTCTATCTGGTTCTATAGAAGGATTTGGGTCAGCCGATCCCAGACCAGTTGGCCATAGGGACTAGGTGTCGAGCACCCCTTAGGACTTAATCTCCCAAACCAGAAAGGCCACAGGCACAAACTTTCAAACTAAATGATTAGATTTAAAACTTAGAGCATCTCAATCACTTGGTTCTAAAACATAGTGTTTCCCCCATATTTTCGTTTCCATCCATCATTCTGACATCTAGGCTTTTTTAGCATTATATTCTATATAAGTCCAGAAATCCATAATTTTGAGCATTCAGCATAATTTCATTCATGTTTTGCTGACCTTTCGATTTATTTCAGAAGTGAAAGATGAAACAGATGTAACTCAGATAATACAAAAACGCTTGTAAAATCATCTTTTAGCACACATTTAATTCATTGAATGAAAATTGAAAATTTCATCTCATTGAATTAAATTTGTAAAGATTCAAATTTTCAAAGCAGTAGAAACAAAGTATAATACAATGTTACCTTTTACCACTTGTTCCTTGAAATAGAAAGATGTTACAGTTAAGGATATCTGTGATCCCAGAACAAGTAATCAATCAATATAAGTCATAAAAGAAGCCATCTCTATATTCAATAATCTTCAAATAGCTTACAATACAATGAAGAACAATTACTTGTGTGTGTGGCTAGTGTGTGTGAGAATGACCTAAAACCCAAAAGGGAAAATAGCAAACATTATATACCTAGGGTATAGAATACCCTAATTACAAAATAGGCCCCTCTACTTAGTACAACTAGAATTTAGACACTAACATTCTCCCCCTTTGTACAAGTAGAGGCAAAGAGATTAGACATCTACTGGTGTCACATTACGTTTACGGAGACCAAAGATGTGTTCGAATCGGCGCAGTTCCAGGCGGTAGTCTTTTCGGTAAGATATGGCTTGAAGCACTTGGTTGATCAGATCCTTTTCTTTGTCAGTAAGATTTACTTCTCCATTGGCATCCAGACGAAGCCTGCTTTCCAGATGAACTGAGATGATCTTCAAAGTACCCTCATAGAACTTGTTCATTTCAATGGCTCGCATGAACTTCTTCTTTGAGTCAGTATCAATGTAAACAACTCCAAGTTCTGGCTTGCTCAGTACGGTGTAAGCTGGGATACCTTGAATATCTGATAAGCGTCTGTTCGGTCTTTTCAGGTTCACATTGGCTTGAAAGGATTCCAAGCCCATCTGAAAGTCGGTAAGGTACGAGAACTTCAGGATGTTCTTCATAAAGTTCTTCACACTTCGGAAGGCAGCTCTGTATTGTATCCTGTTCTCAGTACTCTTCAGCTCCGGATGTTCAACAAGAAGGTTGAAAAGACTCAGAAGGTCATTCAGTCTCAGACTCTTGAAATCAGCTTCAGAAAATACGTGTTCAGACCCATCTGATCTCTAGACTGTGAACTCAGGATAGAAGACATCAAATAGCTTCTGAGATTCAACTTTGAGTATCTTCATGATCATGTTATCTGACTTGACTGCTTCTGATCCTTTGTCTTTGTTCTTCATGACATATAAGAATTCGACCTTCTTCAGTGATGGCCAATCTTCAATCCCATATACCTTTTTGAAATTGATTCGCTGAACTTTCCGCACATACAGATGTTTTCTTAAGGTTTCTAGAAAGGGAGTTTGGATTGAAACTCTCTCTCCAGTGGCTACATATCTTGGTTCAGCATCAATAATAGTTTTGAAAAAACGAAGTTCTGCATCAAGTACTCGATCTCTAATCTTACCATCCAGTATTATCGGTGCATGTGGAGCTAGAGTACCTGAGCTTGGACCTGCTGTTTCAATATTTGATGGAGCATTTTCTAGTATGGCCGGAACATCTTCTTCGGACTCTATATCCATCTTCTGAACCCCAGTATCTGTCTCATATTCAAGTTCATCTAAGGCAGCAACCATTTCTTCTTTGATCTGGAAATTGAGAAGATCAGGTTCTGCATCTGAGTCAATGTCTATAATTTCAGTTCTGTTGTCAACAGTCGCAGGCTTTTCAACCCCAGCTATGACATCAGCTAGAACTGATATGTCTTCCACTATCTCCATAACAGTATCTGTTCCACCTGTTCCCTGCTCACCAGCTGGCTGATCTGAGCCATGAACAATTCCAGTAGCTGTCCCACTAGATTCACCAACTCCTGTAGTTCTCTTCTCCCCCTCATGTTGATCAGGCGGATCCTGATCATCATGTCTTCTTTTCTGTGAGGTTTCAGCTTGAACACCACACCTTTCTTCAACAACTGATACCCGTGTGGCAAGAGCCTGATAACCAGTCAGTAGGGCGTTGGTCATATCTGAGATAGCATCAGTTAGCTTCTGATACTGTGTATTTAGTGTAGCTAGCCCATCTGAGGATGTTGAAGTTGGAGGTTGAGGTTGTGATTGTTGGCGTAGTAGAGAAACAAGATCTACTTCTTCAGCGGTGTTGGAATCGCCTTGGGCTATAAGTCGGGCTAACAGCTCTGATTTGAGCTGGTCAGTTGGGATTTGGTGTAATGGAACTGGTAGAGTTTGTGGGTCAGGTTGAGCTTCAGTAGATCCTACAGTGCCTTTTCCTGTCACAGCTCTGGATACATCTTGAGACAACTTTTTCATCTCTTCTTTCATATCGGCAACATGAGCTTTATAAGAGTTGCTCAAGGACTTGATGGCAAGCTGCAAAAGGGGCACTGTTACAAGGTTATCCGGTCCAATAGAGGACCGTACACGTTCTGCTTTAAGGGAACTAACACCCAGACCACTTAGGTTACTGGTTGAAGTAGCGGTTGTAGCAACCGTACTGCCTGTGTTTAAAGCTGGCATGGTGTTAGCAATGACATGTCTTCCGCCCGGTCCTCGTGAAGCACCAACGAATGGCGACGACACTCTGGGCGTTCCGGTTGGGACACGAAAGTCTCCAACTTGGTGTTGTACAAACATTTGTGGCCTAGGAAAGGATGTGGAACCAAAAGGCTCTAGACTCTGTGTGCTTTGAAAGAACGGCGGTGGCCGGGGCGGGAGCCCACCTTTTTCAATACCAGCAGACACCGAGTGTGTCGCCGATAGAGTTTGTGCTAAATCCCCTGTGGAAAGTGAAACATTAGTCTGTGAAGAGACCAATGAGTGGCTGAGTGGGGCTGTGCATTGCATGGCTGGGCGGACCACGGCTTGTTCAATACGCAACGGCGACGAACGCACGTCGGTAGTAGATGTGGCTACCCGGCTTGTAACGGTTTGGGGAGAGTCGGTAGTTAAAACTTTTTCCGGCTCTGTCACAGCTTCACTCAATTCTTTTCTCCCTCGTTCCTCACCACTACCTATCTGTTCTACTACTACTTCTCTTTCTACTTCTTCGTTTATTGTTGATGTACCCGCAGCAGCAGTAGCAGTGTCGAGAAATCCGGTGTGCCGAGTCGACTCAGTATCCGAACTCACAACACATGGCCTTTTGCCCAAATGTCTTGGAATCAAGTTCACTAACGGGTCATGTCCTGAGTCGTCATCATCATCATCATCATTGGCAGTAAAGAAGGGTTCCATCACGTCGTCTGGATTGGCTGTATCATCATCGGGAGATGATGCAGCAGCATAAGCTTCATCCCAAGTTACATCATCGTCAAAGACATTGACTGGAGGAATTTGAGGTGGTGGTTGAGCTGGTCGTGAAGAGGATGCAGGGCCAACAATCCGTAATCTTCTCCCAACACTCTTTCTTTTAGTTCTTCTCACCCCTCGTTGTTCAGGAACACCCCCTTGTTCCTGAACCCCCTCGACTCTTAGACCCTCACCTCCTAAAGGAATTGCATCGTGGGTAGGTCCCTCCGACTCTGGCTGGACCGGCAATGCATTATCTATCCTATACTGCCTAACTACCCTGGACTGTTGGTCAGCATAAGCAAGTAAGTCTTCTCGTAGAATGGCAGTATGAGCAAAATTCATCGCCTTGGGCATTCTTAGAACGTGCATGTACTGACTCGGCCCTCGGGGATGTTGCTCTCGGCGTGGGATCTCGTCGTTGTCTGTCATGGCTTGATGTATCAAGATCTGGAAGAACCGCTGAAATGGGACGAAGTTACGCCTCATCTTCGGTTTTAGCTGATCGGCAGCAAGTTCAATCATTTCATTCCAGATCAAGACAGCATAGTCAATGTTGTGGTTAAAGACGAATGCGTGGAACATACGTAGAGTTGCTAGGTTGGTCTTATCTAACCCAGTATGCTTTGACGTCATACATCTGTTGAAGATAGAGCATATCGAATAGTAGATTGGCGGTAGGAAGTTACGTCTGAACGTTGAAGATCCAGTCAGTGGAAGATTGGGTGGAGGTTGATAACCCAGACTTCGAATGTCCTCAAGAAGCTGAGATTCAGGAATCGGATCCTGAATATTTTCACTGGGTAGGTTTAGAGATCGTCTAAGTCCCCGAAGAGTGAATCGGACATCGAAATGGTCTAGCTTAGCTGTAAACTTTGGTACTCGGTCTGTTGGTCGGTATGTTAAGGTACTCCAGAACTGTTTCAGGTATATCGCGGGCACGAGCTCGACCTTCGTCAATGCAGTCAGTACCGGATGACGACTGATAATTTCTGTGATGATCGGATGTTCAAAACGAACTGCAAGATCTAGATGGTGGTTGTTATCTAGAAATTGCACAACCGGGCTCGTCGACGGATATATCTCCTCGTCTAAATCATGTGCATTCAATGACGGAAGGGACGAACGATGCGAACGGATAATGGTATTGTCATCCGAAGCATATTCATCTTGATCAGCCATCTGGAATAGTACACAGTTAAGAATCGGACCAAAATCGAGTTTGCCTTGAAAAACTTTTCAAAAATTTTTCTAAGTGTGGGCCAAGTCGCAATCAACTAAAAAAGGAAGGCCACTGACCACTGCGACATCGCAATGGGAAGAGATTTGGACATGATGAAGTCGCAATGCAAGACTGCGATTCTGTCCCCAAGTCGCAATGAAGGACTGCGACTTGGTTGAATGAACGACCATTGCGATTCGGATGAACATTTGAATACGTGTTGATTGCGACTTCGATGAACACAGATAAACCCTAAGTGTTCAAAGCCCTAAAAACTTGTTTTTCGCACTAAAGGTGTTAAAATCACTACCACTGGACTCGAAATATGTTCGTGAGTAAACCCTAACTGCCTAAATTCATTAACTAACAACAACAGATAGACAATAAGCAGATTTTAGCAATATCGAACCTAAAACCCTAACAACAACAAAAGCATACGTATTAATGGATGGAAATCGATGAGGATCGAGATACAATACCTCGATGATGATGTGAAATGAATCCACAAACCAGAAAACGCGATTTAGCACTTTGAATCGAAGAGCAGATGAGAGAGATTTCGATAGGATTTAAGAGATTTTGAAAATTTTGAAAAGTCAAAGTCTCAGTATATACGTTTTTTTTTTCAAAAAAGTGACACGTGGCACAATCTGATTGGTCCAAGGTTTGACCAGCCACGTGTCATCAAGTCGCAATGAACAAATCACGATTTGACAAATTTTGAAATCGCAATAGACCATTGCGATTTACACTGTTCACCTGACCAAGTCGCAATGGACTATTGCGATTTGGTACTGTTCATCTCCTCCAAGTCACAATGAACGATTGCGACTCGGTACTGTTCACATGGTCAAGTCGCAATACACTGTTGCGATTTACACTGTTCACAATGTCAAGTCGCAATCCAAGGTTGCGATTTGCACTGTTCACAATGAAGTCGCAGTGTACGGTTGCGATTTGGAAAATTTTAAGCCCATTGAGATATCGCAATAGAAGGCTGCGATTCTCACTGTTCACATGTGAAATCGCAAGTGAGGGTTGCGATTTTAATAAAATTTTGACATTTTTCAGATAACAAAAGAAAGATTTTATCACATTGGAAGATGTCCAACTTCCAATTGATTAAGCACATAAGGTTTTAAAAACACGGTTTTCATTCCCCCTTAAATGATGCAAAGATTTTGCAAAGAGATTTTTATCATTTAAAAGCAAGTGGTTTTAAAAACAGATTAGAAAACTTACCTTGATATCTTCAAGTAAGAAGCACAGAAAATCAACACTTACAAGCTCAGTCAGAGATACATGCTCCCCCTACTGTTGTGCATACTCTTTAAATCTGTACTCCCCCTGAGACTATGAACACACCTTATGCAGGCATAGATATCATAACAAGAAATAAAAGGCAGCAGAGATAATAAACAATGAAAAAACAACAAAGACATGAAAATAAATATTTTAGATTGAGAATAGAATGAGATGAAAATTTGTATGTATCAATCTAGATAGAGAAAACTAGATTGAGTTACACATATTTCCATTCATTATATGATCAATATAGAATATTAAACTTTCATGTTCAACATGCCAAGCTTGGATACTAAGAAATTAAAACGTTTTTCATCCAAGGCTTTGGTAAAAAGATCGGCAAGTTGAAACTCAGTTGTGACAAAGTATAGCTCAATCGTACCTTTTTCAACGTGATCTTTGATGAAATGATACCTTATGTCTATGTGTTTGGTCTTTGTATGTTGGACCGGATTAGCCGATATTGCAATTGCACTCTTGCTATCACAGTAAATGGGGATCTTCTCATACTTGAAGTCATAGTCAAATAGTTGAGTCTTCATCCACAGAACCTGTGAACAACAACTGGCAGCGGCCACATATTCTGCCTCCGCGGTTGATGTTGAAACACAATTTTGTTTCCTCGAGGACCAACTTACTAGTTTATCACCCAAAAACTGGACATGACCAGATGTGCTCTTCTGGTCTAGCATGCTACCACCATGATCGGCATCAGAATATGCAGTGAGTTCAAATCATGTTCCTTTCGGGTACCACAGACCAAGGTACGGTGTCCCCTTCAAGTATCGAAAGATTCTTTTAACAGCACTCCGATGTGATACCTTTGGTTGTGCCTGAAACCTTGCACAGAGACATGTTGCAAACATTATATCTGGACGACTTGCCGTCAGGTACATTAAAGAGCCTATCATCCCGCGGTACTCCTTAACATCTACATCTTCACCAAGTGGATCCGGACCTATTTTAGATCCAGAGGCCATAGGTGTTCCAATAGAGGTACAGTTTTCCATCTTAAATTTCTTCAAGATGTCAAACACATACTTCGACTGGTTAATGAAGATGCCTGAGGAGAATTGCTTGACTTGTAATCCAAGAAAGAAATTAATCTCTCCCATCATACTCATCTGGAATCTGGTCTTCATTATGCCCGAGAACCAAGTACACAATCCAGGGTCAGTTGAGCCAAATATAATATCATCAACGTAAATTTGTACTAAAAGGATCTCACCGTTTTTATGCAGAGTGAAGAGAGTTGTGTCGATTTTACCTTTTCGAAAGCCAGCACCAAGTAGGTAGGTAGATAAGATTGCATACCAGGCGCGAGGGGCTTGCTTTAGACCGTAGAGAGCTTTGTCAAGAATGTAGACGTGATCTGGTTTATCTTTGTCCACAAAACCCTCTGGTTGAGAAACATATACTTCTTCTTTCAAGATACCGTTCAAGAAAGCAGTCTTCACGTCCATTTGATAGACAGTGAAGTTTCTGAAAGCGGCAAATGCAAGAAACATCCGAATTGCCTCTAAGCGAGCCACCGGTGCATACGTCTCATCGTAGTCGATTCCCTCTTGTTGCCTATACCCTTTTGCTACAAGGCGTGCTTTATTTCTCACAACAATCCCATCTTTATCTTTCTTATTCTTGAGGACCCACTTGGTACCAATTACTGTTTTACCTTTGGGTCTAGGAACTAATCGCCACACATGCAATGCTTCAAACGAATTCAGCTCATCTTGCATGGCTATGATCCAATCCGGATCTTCTAAGGCTTGTCGGACTGTTGTGGGCTCAACTTGACTTAGAAAGAGCGCGTAAAGGACTTCATTAGCCGTTGCAGATCTTGTCTTCACAGGTTCGGAGACGTCACCAATGACTTGTTCAATGGGGTGACTCTTAGTCCATCTTGAAGCATGAGGATGAACAATTATAGCACCATAGTTGGGATCCACTAAGGTAGGATCTTTATCAAAGTTCAACTCTATTGTCAAGGTAGGTTCCGGTTGTCGGGCGGGTTCATTGACAGAAGTGTCAACAGTAACTGCCTCCGGTTCTGCTTCAGAAGATGACTCATGTTGAGTTGCAGAATCCTCACCATTGGCGTTAGAAGGTGTACCTGACGAAGAAGCACCATTCGTGGATACATGTTGTGTTGCTTGTGGAGATTCCCTATGCATGTTACTTGAAGTTGTAGCAGGAGATGTTGCACCAGATGAAGGAGTAGTCAGTTCCAGTGAAGGCCCTGACAAAGTAGCATTAGCTGGTGGTGTGACAACATTGCTCCTGTTAGACATAGATGAATTAGGTTTATCACTTCTGAAAAAATCATCATAAAAGTATTCAAACAATAAATCAAGATCATTAGGTTTAGAGTTAGAAGCGGATGCTTGATCCTTGTTCGAAGATCTAGTCACCATAGGACGAATCTGTCCAGATGCTAGTACACCTGATATAGCGGGTTCTGTACTGTTTTGCATAGAAACCATCGTCTCGGTTTCATCAAATCTGACATTTACGCTTTCTTTCACAGTTCTAGACGACTTGAAATAGACTCTATATGCTTTTGACGTAAGTGAGTATCCGATGAAAACGCCCTCAATACCCTTTGGACTGAATTTGTTCAAGTTGTCCTTGTCGTTCAGCACAACACACCTGCATCCAAAAACACGAAAGTAGTGTATCACAGGTTTTCTATTATTAATCAGTTCATATGGAGTTTTACCAAACCGACGATGGATTATAGAACGGTTTTGTGTATAGCATGCCGTAGCAACAGCTTCAGCCCACAAGAACAGAGGTAGATCAGCATAAGACAGCATCGTTCTGGCAGCTTCAACAAGTGTGCGGTTTCGTCTTTCAACGACTCCGTTCTGCTGAGGAATTCTAGCCGCAGAATACTGATGAGATATTCCTAATGATTTAAAGAAATCATCAAGAGTCTTGTTCTTGAATTCTGTCCCGTTGTCTGACCTAACAGTCTGAACTGATTGTTGACGGTTCACTTGAAGTTGCTTGATTAACGAGATGATCAAGTCAGGTGTTTCGTCTTTTGATCGAAGAAACTTGACCCAAGTATATCTCGAATAATCATCGACAATTACTAATACGTATCGTTTGGCACTGACGCTCTGAGTCTTCATCGGACCACAGAGATCCATATGAAGGATTTCTAACGGTTTTTGTGTGCTGGGTTCGGGTTTCGGAGGATGAGGGGCTCGCTTTATCTTCCCCTTCTCACAAGCAATACAGAAATTGTCTTTCTCAAACTGCAGAACTGGTAGACCTATAACTAAATCACCCAACGTTAACTTTTGAATGTAACGAAAGTTGAGATGAGATAGTCGTCTATGCCATAACCAACTCTTTTCCATAGTTGCCTTAGTCAACAGACACACGTCATTCTTCGGCTTAATCTTTGATAGATCAATAGTGTAAAGATTTGATTTTCGCGAACCAACTAGAAGTTCATTTCCTACGTCGGTTAGAATTGCACACCGAGTCTTCTTGAAATGGACTTCTAGGTCTTTATCACAAAACTGACCTATACTAAATAAGTTATGCCCTAAGCCTTCAACATAATTCACTTTAGTTATTCTGACGTTGTCGGCCACAATATCTCCATAACCCATGATTGGAGCGTAATGATCATTTCCAAACTTAACTTTCCCTCCATCGTGTTCCACAAAATTGCTCAACAGCTCCTTCCTTCCTGTCATGTGTTTTGAGCAACCAGAATCCAAATACCACACATGACGGAGCTGCAAAATGGGATTTAAACAGTTTTAGGTACCCACTGCCAATTGGGTCCTTTCGGGTTAGGAGAATTAACCTTTTTCTTTGAATTGTAGTGATTATAATATCTATTTGAATAAAAACGATTTGAACCATAGAAATTATAACCAAACCATGAAGAATAATCAGACTTGCAGATAAAATCATCTACACCACATGAAGAGCAACAAATTTGATCATGTGCTAAATTAATCAGTTGTTGCATAGAAGAAATCTTGTACGGAATTACAAGTTTTTGTTTGTTTGAAGCAACACGATCACTAACATTAGAAACAAAAGTGTTTTTCTTGGAATTAAAAGCGACAGTAGATGATTTTCTCTGGGCCACATCATGTGTGAACTCCTTTATTCTCCACTCTACCCGCGAGTTGTTTCTTAAATTACGATCTGAAATGGAATCAAAGTAAGAATCGTAAGCGTAGGAAGTTTGAACTTTAGAAGATTTAGATTTACGCTTATTTTTCTTTTTCTTTTTCTTTTTCTTTTTCTTTTTCTTTTTCTCAACGGTCTTAGAAGATTCCCCTTCGAAGAATTTCTCCTTGGGTTCCTCTTCCTTGACCAAAAACTCAGAATGATCCGGAAGTTTAGCACTAAAGTCAAAATTAACATCCTTTTGTTGAACTTGCTTATCCTTCCTTTCACAAGGAGTGGCAATAACATGATCAACTTTAATATCATTGGAGGAGGAGTGATGAGAGAAGTCACAAGATTTTTCATTAACAGGTTCTTCTTCTAACTCAATGGGACTAAAATCATCCAAATCAACCGCCATCATGCTTCTATTAAGAGAATCGCCTATGAAAGCTTTGCATGAGGAAGCATCTGAATCAGAGGAAGCTTTGCTAGCAAACTCTGTCATAGCTTCGGTGGATAGATCTGTCAATTTTTCCATGAGTCTTGAGATCTCATTTTGAAAGTATTCTTTATTGGACTTAAGATCATTTCTCTCTTTGATCAAAATGTTTTCTAAATCAGATATTTTCTTTGAAAGCAAAACATTTTCAGTTTCAAAAGACATTCTTTCAAATTTAAATCTCTCTCTTTCTTTCTCAATATTATCTTTTTCAAGAAATAACTTTTTCTGAAAATCCGAAACTTGACGTGAAAGATTCAAACATCTAAGTTGGAGAGATTTCTTTTCTTCTGAGGTTTTTAAAGACGAGACAGAAACAACTTTCTCAGATTTTTCATTCATGCTATCTAACAAAACGGTTAGCATCACTTCCTTCTCAATATCAAATGCAAGTTGATCATCATTTCTGACGTCATCAATCTTGCTTTTAATATTCAATTCAAGATCAACAAGCTTTTGTTCGAGCACCAAGGGAGGATAATAGATTTTTCCTTCAGAAACTGGTTTTGATACAGTTCCCTTTGGTGACGGAACAACATAGCTATCGAAATAGTCATTAGGCAGGATTTTCTTGTCTTGCAATGCCTTCCTATTCGCTTGATCATAAATATAAGGAAGTTGCATAGTTACAGTTGTTTTTCTTTTAACTTCTTCCTCAGCTCCATGTTCCTCCTCATTTAGCCATTTAATTTTGAATTTAGGATCCTTCAAAAACTTGAGCCATTGAAACTTATAAATACACGGTGCCTTTTTCAACGCAGTCTCCAAATAGTGAGGATTGTCATATCCCACACCCCATTTAGAGTTGTAATATCTAAAATTCTTTGGCGTGTTTAGAAAAATGGTTTGTTCGGATTGGCCAAGTTTATAAAGTTTAGCTTCCAGATCACTCGCTTTTTCAGACAACTCGTTGTTTATATCTTTATAAGAACGCAACATTTGTTCGAGCTCATTCCTCCTATTCTCAGCTATTCTCACACTTTCTCCCATTTCATCCATTTTTCTTCGAAAATAGGTTCGAGATTTTTCGATCTCAATCCTTTCAACTTTCAAATCATCATTTAACTGTTTATGGTCAATGATAGCTTGCTTTTGAAGTGCAATAGTTTTATGTGCCTTTTTGAGTTTCTCGCTTTGTTCATCAAGTTTTAATTGAAAAACTTGGAACTGATTACCATAATGATTAATAGTGCAGAGATCTACCTCATTTGTCTCAGGCGCCGCATCAGCCTCTGAATCCTCATCATCTCTGCTCATCAAGCACATCCTAGCAAAAGCAGTCGTATCTTCCTCTCCTTCATCATCTGTCTGGTCCAACCAAAACTCTTCCTCCACTGGAAGCTCAATCCCCGACTCTTTCTGTTCAGCTAACAAAGCCTTCTGTTTGTAGTAGTCGGAATTCTTCACCTTTGGTTTCCAGCAGTCTTTGGAGAAATGACCGGTTTTCCCACAGTTGTAACACTTTTGATCTTAATCCTTTTTCTCAACAAACTTCTTCATCTCCAGCCTTTTACCATCTTCCTTGTGATCATCAAACTTCTTTGACTCAATCCGATTCTTATGTTCATAGTTTTTAGAACCAGATGAGTAACGTTGGTTGTTTGATCCGGGAGTTTTTACAAATCTGTGTTGAAAGGCCTTGGAAAGAAGTATCATAGCCTGCCTTAAGCTTTCTGCTTCATCCAAGTCAGCTTGGTCTAACTCATATTCTTCTCTCTGAACACTCTTGCCCTTAGCTTTTCTTGACAACAATGCTAACGGTTCACTTTCAATTTCATCTTCTTCTGCCTTCTTCTCAGACCCCACCATCTTCTTTTCCTTCTTACCATTCTTCTCATTCTTCATCAACTTCTTCCTTTTCAACTCAGCATCATCTTCATCTTGCTTTAAGGTTTCAAACATTTGTTGTAGCGGAAAAGAATCCAGTTGGGAATTCTGTTTCATTCTATGAGCATACTTCTTCCACTCGGGCTGAAGCACGTTCAAGAACTTCACATTAGTCTCCATGATGGATTTTGATACTTTGTAACTGTTGAGATCATTTAGGATAGTTGTGAAACGATCATATGCTTTATCTAAACTCTCACCCTCCTTCTGCTTGAAATTCTCATACGTATTGAATACATTTGATATTCTCAGCTGGTTTTCCACTTCTGACCCTTTATATAGCTTGATAAGTTCATCAAACATACCTTTACCTGTTTCACTTAAACTATCAACCTTCCGATATATGTCGTTGGTTAAGGCTTGCATAACTAAAGACCTAGCTGCTTTATCGGCTTTGTATCTCAACAAATTGTCACCTGTGTAGTCCTTTGGATGAATAACGAACATGTTACCATCTGGATCTTCTTCACGAACCTCTCCTAGAACCCCGTTTATCAAGGATTCATGGATAAAAGTTCCATTTTCTTGTCTTTCAACGTAGTCAAGGAATCTGTCTTTCCAAATCTTAAAGTCTTTTGGGAAAAGAACGGGTGGTTTGTCCTTTGAACCAATAGTTAACATATCTCTGGCAGTCATTTTGGATTACTTGTTGTTGATCGTTAAAAATCTGATTAATCTGATTAGGAGTAACTTTTAAATTTTCAAGTTTAAGTCTCAACGCACTTAAAGTCGCAATGGGTTTGAAGTCGCAATGCAATGAAGTCGCAACAGTTGGAATCGCAACAGATGAAGTCGCAATAATTGAAATCACAACACTTCGAGTCGCAATGAAATGGAATCGCAACTCTTGAAGTCGCAATAGAGGATTGCGATTCGGTACTGTTCACGGGTTAATGGACTGCGATTCGGGAATGAAGTCGCAATAGGTCACTGCGACTTGGTACTGTTCACACAATGCTCACTGCGATTTCGATGAATATTCGACGATTGCGATTTCGATGAAGATCCTGATTGCGATTTCGATGAATATCCTGATTGCGATTTCGATGAATATTCAAAAATTCGGGAGTTGATTCTTCAATAATGATCCAATTGATCTGAAAATTGGTAGGTAAGGTCTAAATACGATTCTGGACAGGTTTACTACTTCAAGTTTTGTCCAAAAACCACTAGAACAGTGATTTTCGATCCAAAACAGAGTGCAGTAATATAAAAGTGCGAAAATGAGGAAAACAATCCAAACTGAGCTTCGATCCTTGCGTTTTTGCGGAATAAAACACACAGGACTATCCTAGAAACAACCCTTGATCAATTCCAATCCATTAGAAGAACTCTAATGGCTAAAATCAATCAAAAATTGAAGAAAAATGAAGAACTCTCAAAAATGGAAATATTTCACTCAAACCTAATCAAATCAATGATTTACAAGCTCTGATACCAATTGTGATCCCAGAACAAGTAATCAATCAATATAAGTCATAAAAGAAGCCATCTCTATATTCAATAATCTTCAAATAGCTCACAATACAATGAAGAACAATTACTTGTGTGTGTGGCTAGTGTGTGTGAGAATGACCTAAAACCCAAAAGGGAAAATAGCAAACATTATATACCTAGGGTATAGAATACCATAATTACAAAATAGGCCCCTCTACTTAGTACAACTAGAATTTAGACACTAACAATATCACCTGAGAAGTATGATCATGCGGTAAAAGATTTAACCTGATAAGTACGAGTTCTAAACTAATTTGTTTAGAAGTCTTAGCCATTGAAGTACGGGTCCTGAACTGATTTGTCCAGAAGCCATTGTCGTTGAAGCACGGGTCCTGAACTGATGTATTCAGAAACCAAAAACTTTGAAATCCGGGTTCTAAACTGATGTGTTTAGAAACCATATATGAAGCACAGATACATCTTCTTCCGAGAGTTCAACGCTTTGCTTCTAAATCTGCAAAAACAGATTAAGTAGATTTTGGTACCCAACGCGTCTTGGGTCCTGACTTGTTAAGCGGAGCTCTATAGGAAGGAAAATGATAAGTGCCATACCAAAATTGCGCATCATTATTTTTAACAAAATCATTAGTTCCACAATAAGAACAGCAAATATTCTTTTGTGCAAACCTGATTAAATTATTTGTGGAATATAATGAACCAGGTTTAGCAAAAGATTTACCTTTCAGGTTAGTGTTCTTGTTGGGAACAGATGATTTTGGTACATCTTTTTGAGGAATCGTACCTTTCACTTTCCATTGCATGTTGACTTTCTTATATGAAGGAAGATCGGCATATTGATACTTGGAAGAATTATCCACTGAGTGATCATAGAATAGATTAGAAGGACGAATCGGACATTCTGAGTAGCATTTGGATTTGTTAAATGACTTCACTTTGTAAGCTAAGTCATTCCGTTCTTTGGTCACAAAATCAAGCTTCTTCAGAATATCAGACTTAACCCTCTTTTCTATCATGATATCAGTTGATAACACAGCCAAATTCCTTGTCAGCTTACGTATTTCTTGCTGAAATATCTTCCGTTCAACAGAAAATTCATTTTTAACGCTCCTAGCTTGAAATTCAGCTTTCTTCCTCTTTTCTAGCTCTTGTCTTTCTTCATCTAATTCCTTTTGAAGCTCAGAAATTTGCTTTGACAGTTTCTCATTGTTCGCTTCAAAGACTTTCCTTTTATTTTCAAATTCAAGCCTTTCCTTCTCCAATTTCTCCTTTTCAAGAAATAAAACCTTCTCAAAGTCTGAATTTTGCTTCGAAAGTTTTATGCATCGGAGTTCAAGGGCTTTCTTCTCTTCAATTTCTTTCTTCTCAGAATTTGAAGTCTTTTCTAGTTCAGAAACTTTCTGAGAAAGAGAAAGAATTTGCTTTCCATAATACTTCTTGTCATTTAAACGATCAGCTTTTTCTTTTCTGAACTTTTCTCTTTCCTCTTTTAGCAACTTTTCCATGTCAGACAGCTTCTTCGTAAGCTCAATAACCTTTTCCTTAAGATCTTCATTTTCAGCTTCTGACATGTTCAGTTCCTTATCTTCTTTCTCAAGTTTCTTTTATTCTTCCTTTCTCTTTGTAAATGCAACTTCAGATCCATGCATTTGCTTAGATAATTCGTTCCACATAAGCATTGGATTGTGTTTGAAACAGTCAACACTTTTGTAGATGTGTTTTGGAAGTGCAAGAATCAAGTTGGACGAAGCTTGCGTATCAACTTTCAACCTTTTCATCTCTTCTTCAGTAAAATCACTCTCCATTTTATTTCTGCTCATTGGACCTTCGGAGAATGATTTTATCATATTCTCTCCATTTTCTCTACTCGCAATAAAGTCGATGAACGAAACACTCCATCGTTCAAAATCAGATTCTTTAATCAGCACTGGAAGTCGGTTCATGTTCGCTTGACGATTAAAAGATCTTTATAATGAAAAATCTACTGAATCTGCGGAAAATGAACAATCAGAAAAAAATTATATAAAACTTTTTCTTGAAAAAGTCTTAAATTGTATGAAATACACTATAGAAAAAATTTCAGTATAAATTTTTTTCTCAAAATACTTTTTTTAAACTCCTCGCAAGTGGCGCAAAGTGAGGTTTGCGCTAGATGACCATGGCGCAAAGTGAGGTTTGCGCTAGAAGAGGGTGGCGCAAAGTAGCAGCTGTCACAAAGTATGGTTTGCGCAATGAGACAATGGCGCAAAGTGTGGTTTGCGCTAGACGTGAATGGCGCAAAGTGAGGTTTGCGCTAAGCGTTGGTGGCGCAAAGTGAGGTTTGCGCTAAGCGTTGGTGGCGCAAACTGTACTTAAGCTGAATCTGAAACTTTGAAGAAGAACTGGCGCAAACTTTGGATCTGGTTCAAGACGATGATCAATCTCAAAAATCCTTCAAAACTTGATCAAATCTTCGAATTAAGCTATCAAATTTTGCAGATATGTTAGAAAAACAGTTTATAACACGATGATGTAAACTAATTTTGCTGAAAACCACTGAATTAAAATCTGAATGATCAACCAGACGATCCGAACGAACTGAACAAAAACCCCAAAACTCTTCAAATTGACCCTCAAATCTCTGAAATTAGCCCTCGATTCTTGAATAAGATATGTACCAAAACAGATTCCTAACACAACGAACTCAAAATCCAGACGAATCAAACTCAAAAAATGTAAGAATTTGAGAAAAAGAGATTTTCTTGAAAAAATCAAGAAAATCAATCGATTTCTCTCAAAAACCTAACAATTTTGATCTCGATTCGTGTAATTTCTTCAGCAGATCTTCATTAACTTGCTCTGATACCAATTGTTAATCCCAAATCAATCAAACAACCATGAAATCCACACAAGATCTAGAGAGAGAGAGTAGAGAGAGAAAGTATTGATCGTATTATGTCGGCTCTCTATTACAAGATGTGAGTTCTGCCCTGAAGTGTTCTCTCTATTGTTACATGATTAGACTAAACAAAAGCTATTTATACCTAAGGACTAAATAAGGCTAATAAGCAACTTTGACTTTCTCACAAGACTTAATACATTGACTTTGACTTTGACAATAATATTAAATCTTGAAGACATATTTAGACCTAACACACCTTTCGATAAATATCGTTGGTTAAGGCTTGAATAACAAGAGACTTTGCCATTTTGTCTCCATTTGCCTTGTTCTTTTGTTCAGGATTATAATGTGCTGGTAGAACCTCAACCAAGTCTGGAATTGGATCACCATCAGTAATAATTCCTCTTCTCGTTTGTTTCTCCATAGGGCCATTCTTAAGAGAATTCGAAATAAATTCCCCGTTCTCTTGTCGCTCAACATAATCGATGAATCTGTCTTTCCAAATCTTAAACTCCTTGGAAAAAAGAAAAGGTGGTTTGTCCTTCGACCCAATAGTTAAAATATCTCTCGTTGTCATCTTAGATTACTTGTTGATGATCGTTATGTATTCCTTAGATACGATTAGTAAACAGATAACTTCACACAGACTTGTCTCAACCCACTGAAGTCTCAACCCACTAGTTGTCGCAACGCACCCCTTGTCGCAACCAAAGACTTGTCACAACACAACAACTTGTCGCAA
Source organism: Saussurea involucrata (assembly GCA_033807775.1). Taxonomy (NCBI): domain Eukaryota; kingdom Viridiplantae; phylum Streptophyta; class Magnoliopsida; order Asterales; family Asteraceae; genus Saussurea; species Saussurea involucrata. The sequence continues at coordinate 172,165,743 of CM066321.1, forward strand.
TTAACAAGTTGTGAAAGTAGCCAAAGAACTTATCGCAGCTAACAGGTTGCGAAAGTATCCAATAAAATTTCTTATCGCAACTGAAGATTGCGATAAGTACTGTTCAAACACACGAATGTTGCGATAGTTGTGACTTGTCGCAACAGACGGTTGCGATAGTATACTGTTCACTTCAAAAAAATTCGATTACCACGGCTTGTCGCAACAGATGGTTGTGATAGTATACTGTTCAAATATAGTGGACTGCGATAGTTATGAATCACTGAGTTGCGAAAGTTGTGAATATCAAAGTTGCGATAGTTTTGAATATGCAAAGGATCGTGAGTCGGTTCTTCAAAAATGATCCAATTGTTCTGAAAATTGGTACGAAGGGTCGCAATTGACTAATTACAATTAGTCCTAAATCTTGGATACATTTGTAATAACCAGGTATTTTAATTATTATTGACCAGTATTTTAGTATTTTAGAATTCGGAAGTTTGTTTATATAAGTTTTATTTTAGTTAATTATGGGAAAATAAGTTAAGGGTTAGTCTTGGATATTATAAGGAAGTTAGAGGGTTATTTTGGTCATCTTCTTTTTAAAAGAAAAAGAAATAGGGGAGTGGTTGGGGAAGGGTATGGAGGTGTTCCCTCCATACCATCCTTCTTTGGATACTTAGGAGGAGTACCTCTTTTCTTATTTATTTTTGAAAGGAAGCAAGTGTTAGAGTGTGTGTCTTTGATGGAAAGAGAGAAAGAGAGAGAGATCGAGAGAAAGATTGAAGGAAAGAAGAAGGAAAAAGCTTTAGGAATTTGTTGCTGAAATTCAAGGTAAACAATCCCTACATTGTTGTGTTCTAATTACTTAAAAGTGTTCTTGAAATGCTAGTTGAATTTTGGTGGGTTTTTGGTTAAAATTGAAGTTTTGGGAATTCTAAGTTTAAGGATAGGTTATGTATATGGTCTTGAACATATCTGCACTTTTATAGTATCATACATAGAGTAAAACTGCAAAATCTTGGTTTTAGAATGAGTAGTGGGCTGAGATTCATCGAAGTCGCAGTGGTCTGAGATTCATCGAAGTCGCAATGAACGACTGCGACATTCATCGGAGTCGCAATAGTTGGTTGTGACTCGGGTATGAAGTCGCAGTGGTCGTTTGCGACTTGGGTTGAAATCGCAGTAGTTGATTGCGACTCGGGTTTGGGATCGCAATAGTGAATTGCGACTTGGAGTGGAATCGCAGTAGTGGGTTGCGATTCCAGGGTGGAATCGCAATAGAGGGTTGCGATTTGGGTACTGTTCATAACGATTTTTAGTGGGTTGCGACTTCAGATGTGAATTTTGTAAGTTTAGTTTTTAAAAGAGATATGTGGTATTTTATATGATTTCAGATTCTGTGAAGGGTGGAAATACGTGATACTAACTTGGGAAAGCTTTGTGATATACGTTTCAGGTGAGTTTTTCTTTAAAATATTTTTCAACTGGGATACATATATATTTGATATATAGATGAGATGGATATGTTCGGATTGAGAATTTTTACATGATGTGATTATGTGTTCATATTGAGATGTATACATGTTTGGAATGGGATAACGTTTTTATAAAAATATGTGATGTCTTTATACATGGTTGAAATGTCATGAAAGGTTTTATAAAATGACAATATGATATATTGGTACATATATATATTGTATTTATGTGAGTATTCTACGAGAATACTTGGCCGGGATCTGAGGGGCGGACCGGTGAGTGCCGGGTTCCGGTGGGCGGACCGGTGGGTTTACCGTAGTTGTTGTACGGCAGAGTAAATTAACTAGTTGGCTTGCAACCACTAGTATGGCCATTTGGGGAGGGATAAGGCAGAATGACTTGATCATTTGTGGAGGAACAGGGTGGAATGAGTTTGATTACGATACTCTAGTCTTGGTTGGTATTTACTTACGTGTAAAATATATGTGTGTGTTTGTATAAAGAAGTTTTATATAAATGGATTTTTTTTTGACAGGTTTCAATTGACAGGGATTTTCTCACTAGACCTGTAGGTCTAACCCTCATTTTCTGTTTTAAAATATGTATTCCAGGTTAAGGATCGTTATTTAGTAAAAAGGGAAGAATTAAAGTTTGAGACGCAGTTGATAGCTGACGAGGATTAGGAACTGGAAATGTTATGTTTGTATAGTTTCGAGACTGCTGGACCGTACGTGATTTATTTGTATTTCTTTTTATGAATATAACGATGTGATACAATATATGTTATTTGAAGCATGTTGGGAAAACGGGATGTTACAACATTGTGTACTAACATCAATACCAGGTGACTATTTGGTATATTCGATCAGGTTACTATGTCGTTACAACTTACAATCATGATGTAAAATATCACTATGCTATGTGGCGCATTAGGTATTGGTAATGCAAAGGATGTGTCTCATTGTTGAGAGGTCAATGTCATGTGACTATTTGATATATAGATTCAATCATGTTACTTTTGACGCTACAATCTCAGTGTAATTTGTATTTATTAACGTTTAATGTTGCATACACGTTAGTGATGCTTGTAGTATATTTGTGCACAAAAGACAGACACGATTTCTCTAAGCCATGTCTCAAGACAAAACGACATACATAGGGTCGTCAAAAGGCAAATTAGGATGGCATGAATAGAGTATGTAAGGCACCGGACAATGACTTATTCAACGATATTCGAAGATTTGCTTGTATAGTTTAATTAAGTTAAGACGTCATTTTTATTATGCTTTAACTTTAAGCCATATAACGATGTACGCTTGGTATGACTTATGAGATGACGGGTTGTTATATCTCTCAAATTGAATCTTGAATCAATCAATTTTTTAATACATGTTGATAAAATGATGGTTACGTTGTAGAATAATTTAAAACGTTTTTTCATATAATAAATAAAAAGATAATTAACAAACAAAATTAGTCGTATGGCTGATTTTTAATGCATAAGGATTAAAAAATAATTCAGGTTAGGGGTGAGCAGAACCCGATAAACCCGACCCGAACCGAAAATCAGCCAAAAAAACGTAACCCGAGAACCCGATATCCGAATGGCCGGAAATTGACGTAAATAGCCATATGGAAAACCAATCTTCAACTTTTGACCTCTCAAGTTTTTTTTACAAAAATAGCCGGAATCCCGCAAGTCTGACACCGCAAGCTTGCGGTGTCAGCTTTTTCTGACACAGTAAAAAAAATATTATTTTTAAAAAAAATGACGATCCCGCAAGCCACCGCAAGCCCACCGCAAGCCACCGCAAGCCTTGCGTTTTGTCAGAAAAAGCTGACACCGCAAGCCTTGCGGTGTCAGGCTTGCGGGATTCCGGCTATTTTTGTAAAAAAAAAAACTTGGATGGTTAAAAGTTGAAGATTTGTTTTTAAAATGGTTATTTTGGTCAATTTCCCCCGAATGGCCCGATCCCCGAATTTGGTTGCGGGTAAGTAGGATCGGGTTGGGGATGGGTTTCCCCCACCCGACCGACCCGAATATCCGAATTATTTAAAAAATATAATATTTTTAAATATTTTTTTTAATTTATAATAAGTAAATATCAATTTGTCTTATACTCTTTTTCTAATTTCTAACCTAAATCTAATCCATATTCCCCATTTCCCCTTTATTCACAATGTTTTAGCCCATTTTTTAACCCAATATTTTTTAGCCCAATTCACATATACATCACAATATCACATAAAGACACTCACACACAGCTCACAATTAAACACACACATAGAGATAGCTGATACACACACACATCTGATACACATACACACACAGCTCACACACACTTTTAATTCAAACAAAAAAACACACGCACACACAGTGCATAGCATCCGAAAACTTTTGAAATGTGAACTCAACAAACCTTGGGCAAAAAAATGGGCCCAGAAGGCAGGCCCAAATCCGCGGTCCCCGTCCGACCCGAACCGATCCCCGATCAACCCGATATCCGATATCCGAATTGTATATCGGACGGATTTCAGGTGGGAGAACTAAACCCCGATCCCCGATCGGGTGGCGGGTTTTGGGCCCCAACCCGTCCGACCCGTCCGTTTGCTCAGCCCTAATTCAGGTGTTATTTTAAGCAATTTAAATATATTTCATATCAACTAAATCTACCACTTACAAAATAATACAACCACTACAAGAAAACCGGACATCAGTGACGAAAATTAGCGAGGGAAAAAATCCCTCACTAATTAGCGAGGGATTGACCACTAACCCAATCCATCGCTAATCCCTCACTAATTAGGGACGGATTAGCGAGAGATTAATGAGATATTAATCACAACCCCAATCCCGCGCTAATCCCTCACTAATTAGCGACGGATTAGCGAAGGATTGGGTTTGTGATTAATCTCTCATTAATCCCTCCCTAATCTGTCGCTAATTAGTGAGGGATTAGCGAGGGATTGGGTTAGTGGTCAATCCCTCACTAATCCCTCACTAATTAGCGAGGGATTAACGAGGGATTAATGAGAGATTAATCACAACCTCAATCCCTCGCTAATCCCTCACTAATTAGCGAGGGATTGGGTTTGTGATTAATCTCTCATTAATCCGTCGCTAATTAGTGAGGGATTAGCGAGGGATTGGGGTTGTGATTAATCTCTTATTAATCCGTCGCTAATTAGTAAGGGATTAGCGAGGGATTAATGAGAGATTACTCACAAACCCAATCCCTCACTAATTAGCGTGGGATTAGCGAGGGACTACTGTAATCCGTCGCTAATTAGTGAGGGATTAGCGAGGGATTGAGTTTTTTTTTCTTGTTTTCCCATATATATGGGTTATATGTATATATAGCTAATGTGTGATATTTGGAAATCGCATATGATGTATATATGTGTTATATATATACATGTATGTGTATATATGAACCACAATACACCACATATATATATATATATATATAGGCAATAGACACTTTGCATACAAGTCATACAGGGTGTTGTTGGGTTTTAATCAATTCTATTCGGGTTTAATCGGTTATGTTGGACTTTAAAGCATTTATTGGGCTTTAATCTGTTGTAATGAGCTTTAATCAATTCAATTGTCTTTTAAAGGGTTTTATTGGGCCTTAATGGATCTACCGGGTTTAAAGGGTTTTACTGGGCTTTAAAGGGTTTAATTGGACCTTAATTGATCTATCGGGCTTTAAAGGAGTCTATTGGGCTTTAAAAGGCCCAATAGTTAATTAAGAACCACTATAACCCATAAAGCATCTATTGGACTTTAATCTATTCCACTCGGCTTTTATCGGTTTTATTAACTTTTAAAGGGATTCATTGGGCCTTAATGGACCTATCGGGAGTAAAAGGGTCATATTGGGCTTTAAAGGGCTTAATTGAACTCTAGTTGATCTATCGGGCTTTAAATGGGTCTATTGACCCATCAAAATTTGCATAAACATGTTAATCAATTGGGCTTTAATCTGTTCAATTGTCTTTTAAAGGGTTTTATTGGGCCTTAATGGATCTACCGGGTTTAAAGGGTTATACTGGGCTTTAGAGGGTTTAATTGGACCTTAATTGATCTATCGGGCTTTAAAGGTTGATAACCACTTTTCACGTATCTCACGTTAACCTCAATTTCTCACCGGAACCAACCCTATGTGTATTGGGGGCTCTATAAGATCACTAAGGCTCAATATAGTTTATTAAGAACCATTAAAGCCTACTAAGAACCATTATAACTCAAACAATATCTTTTATGACTTATCAAGGCCCAATACATGCATATAATCACGTAATAAGTCACTTTTGTTGAGCCTTAATCGGGTTGGGATTGCTTATATTTTTTACTTATTTGCTTATAGTTTTTCCTCACCACAAATAAGCAATTTATAGTGTTTGGATTGGAGAAAATTAAAAGGGCTTATGACTTTTCCTCACCACAAATAAATTGTTTTTGATAAGTTATTTCATACCTACTTATTTGCTTCTCCTTGTTAACTTATTTAACCAAATTACCTTTTTACCCTCATTTTTCTATAAACCCTACACCAACACATATCTGATACTAGCCTCCATCCTCCATCGTTCTTCACATACTCGCCTCCATCACCATCACCTCCATCCTCCATCGTTCTTCATAGACTCGCCTCCATCACCATCACCTCCATCCTCCATCGTTCTCCACGTCTCCATCACCATCACCATCGCCTCCACACCTCCATCCTCCATCGTTGTGTTCGATCGTCTCCTTCCCACGATCGATTTGTTCAAGAAAATCGACAGGTATATCTGTAACACCCGTAATTTCGGTAAGTAAACATCACCCGAACGTCTTGCAGCTTGAAAATGGTGGAATTTATGTTGGGGAGACATTACTTAAAGTCCCGAAGAGTATCAGCAGTTTTGGCATTGAAAAAGTCGAGTTTCGGGGATTGGTACGGGTCAAGCTACAATGACCGGCGACTATGACAGTGTCACATTCGCGTGGCATAGTCGCGGGGAAGAGACAGCCTTCGGTACACCTTGTGCGACTATGACCATGTCAATGTCGCGTGGCATTGTCGCGCCAAGGGTGCAGGGTGCTGTCAAATACGAATTTCCAGCATTCTTTCTCATTTCTCACTTCCAACCTCTTCCCTTCCTCTCCCAAATCATTTTCCCTTCCTCCCTCACGAACCCTAACTGATTTTGGGGTTCTTTCTTGAAGATTCGAGTGTTCTTTCACCATCTTATGCTAGTGGTTTCACCTTTTAATGCAAAGATCAAGTTTTATCTCCAACATTGAAGATTTTGGGGTTTTCTAGGTTTTCATCAAAACCTTAGTGGTAAGCTAATCCTCCTAGTCTCAAAAGCTTCTCACGAGTTATAAATGCTCCATTTATGACTTCCTAGTGTTTTATTTCTCAAGTTTTTGGTTTAGATGATTTTGTGAAAGTTAGGTCAAAATTAGGGTTTTTGGTATAAATGGAGATGTTGTTGATGATAATGTTGGGGAACGATTTCTTATGGTGGAATGTGATTTTGATGGTTGGAAACTTATGGATCTAGGTTTTTGGAAGCTTTGGCTTGGAGATTCAAGTTTTTTCAAATGAGCTTACATTTGGAAAAAATCTAGATTTATCCTAATCTAGCAAGGTGAGTTCAAGTTGATTTGTGAAAACGTTGTACATGCCAAAATGTTTAATTTAAAGTATTTGTGTGCTTTATATGAAATTATCTCTTGTTGAATTATTTAGTGGGTTTTGATTAATCAAAGTGTTGAACTTTGCAAATCTTGTGAAACACCCACATTTGGGGATTTTGAGAAATTGATAAATAAATCACAAGTGAAAATGGTTTTGTTAATTTATTGCATGAGTGAAAGTTATTTGGTCAAAATGCACTTTTAGTGTTTGTTGTGATTATGCAATAACTATGACGGGTTACATTTTGAAAATGTGAACGTGTGAGTTAGGGATTTTGGTCAATCTAGACCGTATGAATATTTTGAGAGTGGTAAACCTTTTATTTTGGGTCGAAGGCCAATTGATGCGGGTGCGGGTGCGGCGACAATTAATACGTATATCTAAAGCCGGTGGCCCACTAGTAGACGTGCTCCCCTCGGCGATTGATTCATTATCATTGTATCGCTCACGGAATGGAAATGCGTCTTCCACAAATTGTACAACAGGATTGACATTGTGACTCGAAGATGCTCGATCGCGTATCATATTCAGCATTTGTTGCGATGCGGTAGGTATATTTGTAACCTCACCATGTTGATCCCACATAGTATAATTTTTCATTATACCAACAATTTTCAAATGGTAAATTATATCTGCCTCATTTTGAAATAACATGTTGCCACAATCTATGCAGGGGCATTTGTAATAACCATTCCAACTCACTGAATTATTTTTAGCAAATTCCAAAAATGAATATATTCCCAAAATGTATTTTTCCTCGAATCTTCTTAAATTCATCCAACTTTTATCCACATTTTCTGCCATGTCTATATGTGAAAAATAAATACATAAATAAATTAAGAGCTAAACGTATTTTTAGACATGTAGCAATCCAAATTTACATGAGATAAACATGGAATAACAACAAAATTAGACTAAATAGGATAATAATTACCTAAGAATCTCTAAATGTCTTTTACGATGAGAACGTTTGTTGGAAGCCAAAAGTCGCCAAGATCGCTCCAAATCACGTTCTAATTTTACATGATATAAACATGAAATAACTACAAAATCATATAAAATAAAATAAAGTAAGAGCTAAACGTATTTTTAGACACGTGGTAATCAAAATTTACACGAGATAAACATGAATAACAACAAAGTTATATATACAAAATATGATTATAATTATCTAAGAAAATCTAAATGTCTTTTGATGATGAAAACGTTTGTTGGAAGCCAAAATCGCTCCAAATCACGTTCCAAATTTAAATGATATAAACGTGAAATAACTACAAAATTAGACAAAATAAAATAACAATTACCTAAGAATCTTTAAATGCCTTTTGATGATGAAAACAACGTTTGTGGGAAGCCAAAAAGTCGTCAAAATCGCGTCCCAATTCTTTAGAAACAATTTTTTTGAAATGGAGAAGAAAGGTGTTGGAATGAAGATGAAGTGTTGAAATGGGGAAACTATCAATATATATTAATAACTGTGATCTTAGGTGTAACAACCCAAATCCCATAACATACATCATATAACATAACATGCATACATATCATTGATTTACAACAAAAGTTACATAACAAACCAAGTACGGTCTCATTAGTCTTGAAACTACAAAATATATATAAAAGCTTCTTAAACATCATCGATCAACGGAGGCAGCCTACACCTTATTCTTTCCTTTGCCGCTATCAATTCCTCGACCTGGAAAACATATTTTTGAAAACAAAATGAGGGTTAGACCAAACGGTTCTAGTGAGTTAATCCCGGTCCTTTCCAAAATCATTATAAAACCTTTCCTGTAAATCCTTTGTATCAAAATAGTTTATATAAACCTTTGGTAATCCTTTCGTAAAATATAAACATACCACACGTATTTAAATACCAATCAAGACTCGTGCATCGTGCTCGACTCCTCCTCATCCTCGTTCCCAATGGCCATATTAGTTGGTTGCAAGCCAACTAATAATTCAACAACCGGTCCGCACACCGGAACCCGGCTACCCGTCGGTCCGCTCACCGGAACCCGACTACTCACCAGTCCGCACACCGGAACCCGGCTACTGTGCACTTGTGTAGTGTAATGCACCAATAAATATAATATATTACTATATTATAAACACAAAATATTCACACCTTAATCATATATCCATTCCACACATATCCATCTCATATATATATATACACAGATATATATATATATATATATATATATATATATATATATATATATATATATATATATATATATATATATATTCCAGTTGAAAATGTTTTAAAGTAAAACTCACCTGTTTTGATTATTACACACACTCGCAAGCTCCTTTCACAATGGTCTTATCTCTTACCACTACTCCACCGAATCTGAAACAATTTAAGGTACATACACCACTTTACTAGCCAAACACATAAAGCCTACCAGTTCCGGTTCTCAACTGTATCACTAAACTTAACAACTACCGGGACTTCACAGAGTACCGGGACTTCTCAGTACCGGGACTCCTTGGTACCGGGAGTCTCGATCACCGGGAGTTAACAATACCGGGATTTCACTACACCGGGACTCGACGGTACCGGGACTCCACACTACCGGGAGTCCACCGTACCGGGACTCACACTACCGGGAGTTCACCGGGACTCCAAGAACACCGTCGGTTTCCACTTACCCAGAAATCGATTGAAATCTCACCAAGACACGAAATTAGAAATTCTAAACCGACAGATATCTTCTATACATGATTACAAACACAATATGTAAGGGACTTACCTCAAAATCGAATTCAACCCAAGCCAATTGAAGCCCTATCCGTAGGTTTCGTCCACTGCTTCTTTTCGCCTCCAGAACTCCCGCACACACACACTCTTACTATTTAGGTTTTTGTGAAATATCTGAAGTCTACAAGGGATGTTTATCAAACCTAATTTACACTTTTGGCTTGAACTATTCAAATATGACCAAAATACTCTTAACTTATAATTTCACCCAAACTTACCCTAACATCCAACTTTTAAGGTTAACTAAATTTAACGGAAAAAGGGATTTTAACTAACGAACTTATCCGGGGTATTACATCATCTCCCCCTTAAAAGAATTCCGTCCCGGAATTCAGTCAAACGAAAAGGTATGAATGCTTATCATTACTACTTCGAACTCAATCGAAGACCATAGAAACTAACTGAATATACACTCCGCCTCTATCTATATCTCTAACACCGATAAGAAACAAAATCACAGGAATACCAATACCGAAGTCAGATAACACCTTAGCACGTATAGAGTTTATTAGAATTATACCTGTAACCTCATCCGGAATTTCCTCTGGTTCTTGTGTCGTCATTTGGAAAACTCGACCCTTTGCTTTCGGTACCTCAGACCCTTCTATTTCTCCCGACTTACCACCCGTTGGTTTCCCCGTCATACTACCCTGTTGTACTTTCCATTGTGGACAGTCTGACTGAATATGATCAGGGGAGTTGCAAACGAAACAGTATCGAGTTACCCGACAATCTCTCGCAATATGGCCAATCTTTCCACATCTATAGCAATTTCGGGAATCACCATAGCAGTTTCCTTGGTGAATACGGTTACATTTAGAACATGGTCTTTCAATTGATCTATAAGGTGAATGACTATCAATCCTCGGGGATTCGTATTCCTCCAAATCGTACGCCGTTTCTTCCAATTTTCTTTTTCCAGTACTCTTATCACCAACGTCTCTCTTATTATCCTGTTCCACATTTTTCGCGGCATCTACTGCGGCTGAGAAGGTTTCCGGTCCCCTTGCAATCACTAAACTTCTGATTTCTGACTTTAACCCGAAGATAAACCTTTCCATCTTTAGAGCCTCCATGGCAACATAGTACTCCGTAAAGCGAGACTTCTCCATAAAGCGAGCAGTGTAATCCCTAACCGATAAACTTCGCTGGTGTAGGTTCATGAACTCCTCTTCCAGTTGTCTAACTGCTGCTTGAGAACAAAATTGTCCTTTGAATGCTGTTGTGAATTCGTCCCAAGTAAAAGTAGAGTATACATCCGACCCTGGGGAATCAATGTGAGCTTCCCACCAGAATAGGGCATCAGCTTTTAGCATTGCGGTTCCATATAGTACTCTATCTTCGTCAGCACACTTACAAGTTTTGAAGATAGCTTCAATCTCCTTCAACCACCTCATCGCTTTCACGGGGTCCCTATCTCCTGAGTAGGTCGGAGGTTTACAGCTTAAAAACATTTTGTAGTCGCACCTCCTTGGTACTGGTATAACAGTCAGTATGATTGGTATTTCGTCTTCGAGTCCAGGGTCTGGTGTTTCAGCTTCGTTGTGACGATTTCGGTCAAACATTGCTTGTATACTGGTTTGTAGTCTTCCCATTTCAGCCATTAAGTCATTTCTTGTAATAAATTCATCGCCTCGCCCCTGGACTCTACCGCCCCTTCTGCCTCCACCTCTATCTCCACCTCTTCCCCCTCGATTCGTTTGTCGAGTACCACTTACCATGCTGTAGATTCAAACAACGTAAATATACACATAATCACATACCCCATATAACAAGGTATTCCAGTTCAAACATGTACCTGTAAGATCACAATTACACTGGCCAGGTGTAATATGAAATTACCTTACATGATGTTCCTTCTACCTTTTATACTTAATATCCCAAGGTTCTACAATAATAGGGACATCCTACTTCACATGCAGTTTAAGTCTAGGTACAGATACAAATACCTAAATCCCTTAAACTAGGGCTCTGATACCATTTGTAACAACCCAAATCCCATAACATACATCATATAACATAACATGCATACATATCATTGATTTAAAACAAAAGTTACATAACAAACCAAGTACGGTCTCATTAGTCTTGAAACTACAAAATATATATAAAAGCTTCTTAAACATCATCGATCAACGGAGGCAGCCTACACCTTATTCTTTCCTTTGCCGCTATCAATTCCTCGACCTGGAAAACATATTTTTGAAAACAAAATGAGGGTTAGACCAAACGGGTCTAGTGAGTTAATCCCGGTCCTTTCCAAAATCATTATAAAACCTTTCCTGTAAATCCTTTGTATCAAAATAGTTTATATAAACCTTTGGTAATCCTTTCGTAAAATATAAACATACCACACATATTTAAATACCAATCAAGACTCGTGCATCGTGCTCGACTCCTCCTCATCCTCGTTCCCAATGGCCATATTAGTTGGTTGCAAGCCAACTAATAATTCAACAACCGGTCCGCACACCGGAACCCGACTACTCACCAGTCCGCACACCGGAACCCGGCTACTGTGCACTTGTGTAGTGTAATGCACCAATAAATATAATATATTACTATATTATAAACACAAAATATTCACACCTTAATCATATATCCATTCCACACATATCCATCTCATATATATATATATAAACACAGATATATATATATATATATTCCAGTTGAAAATGTTTTAAAGTAAAACTCACCTGTTTTGATTATTACACACACTCGCAAGCTCCTTTCACAATGGTCTTATCTCTTACCACGACTCCACCGAATCTGAAACAATTTAAGGTACATACACCACTTTACTAGCCAAACACATAAAGCCTACCAGTTCCGGTTTTCAACTGTATCACTAAACTTAACAACTACCGGGACTTCACAGAGTACCGGGACTCCTTGGTACCGGGAGTCTCGATCACCTGGAGTTAACAATACCGGGATTTCACTACACCGGGACTCGACGGTACCGGGACTCCACACTACCGGGAGTCCACCGTACCGGGACTCACACTACCGGGAGTCCACCGTACCGGGACTCACACTACCGGGAGTTCACCGGGACTCCAAGAACACCGTCGGTTTCCACTTACCCAGAAATCGATTGAAATCTCACCAAGACGCGAAATTAGAAATTCTAAACCGACAGATATCTTCTATACATGATTACAAACACAATATGTAAGGGACTTACCTCAAAATCGAATTCAACCCAAGCCAATTGAAGCCCTATCTGTAGGTTTCGTCCACTGCTTCTTTTCGCCTCCAGAACTCCCGCACACACACACTCTTTCTATTTAGGTTTTTGTGAAATATCTGAAGTCTACAAGGGATGTATATCAAACCTAATTTACACTTTTGGCTTGAACTATTCAAATATGACCAAAATACTCTTAACTTATAATTTCACCCAAACTTACCCTAACATCCAACTTTTAAGGTTAACTAAATTTAACGGAAAAAGGGATTTTAACTAACGAACTTATCCGGGGTATTACATTAGGCAACATAGAAACAAGATAATATGTTGCCTAAGCTACATCTTACGCAACAAATGCAATAGATTATATGTTGTCTAAGTAAAAGTAGGTGTCAACATTAAATCGTCCGTACACGAGTTATTACATTTTCAACTACCTATATTTATCTATATTTTTTACCTTAGGCAACATAGAAACAAGAATATATGTTGCCTAAGCCAACTCTTACGCAACAAATACAATAGATTATATGTTGCCTAATTAAAAGTAGGTATTAACCTAAAATCACCCGTACACAACTTATTAGATTTTCAACTACCTATATTTATTTATAAATTTTTACCTTAGGCAACATAGAAACAAGAAAATATGTTGTCTAAGATAACTTTCATTGAATTAAAAAAAACATTACACAACTAAGGCAACATAAGGCAAGATGTTGCTTAAGATAGTTGAGGCAACATATAATTATTCATATGTTGCATAAGGTCTCACTAAGGCAACATATAACTATACCTTGCCTAAGAGGAAACTTAGGCAACATATATTAGCCTTTGTTTCCTAAGCTTATCTTAAGCAACATAGGCAATTAGCATATGTTGTCTAAGGCAACATTTGGTGTAGTGAGATTATAGATTCATAAAATCATGGATCTCATCCTTAAACTTCACTTATTAAAAAAAAGAACCTTTTTATAGTATGCCATTTGTTCTGGTTTCTCCACTAACCTTGTTACCTTTAAATTAACTCTGTGTCGATCACATGAGAGTAATATGGTCACTTTGTCCATGAAATATGATGTCACAGAACTCATGTACAGATTCATTTAAACTAGAGCAGTGGCGGAGCCACCATAGAACGAGAGGGAGCAGTTGCTCCCCTGAATGATTCTTTAAAACTATATGTTTTTGTTGGAAACGACAATTCAATAAAAAGCCAGCCAGAGGCTAGCTAAAGGGAGATGTTCTCCACAAGAGCGTATATTTCTTGTTCGACTTGTGCCTATACAATATCCATCTAAAAGAGTTATTCATAATCAAATCCAAAGCAACATCTTTCTTAGGCTCTATATTCTCGAAGTAGCTCTGTTCCGGAGGCTCCATATAGAATAGCAGGTAATGAACGTAATAGCCTCCAAACAATGACGTTTCAACGAAGAGATGTGGGCCAGTTTAATTTTAACTTATTCGATTTCAAAGATGGTCATTTAAATATTGTTAGTTCATGATAACACCAATTTTTGGTGTTATTTTCAAATCACTTTTCAAGTTATATTGCTTATTTCCAAGTAAATAAAGTGGTATTTTTATAGTTTAAATCATGTTTTTCAGGAATTACTATGTGCCATGAGAAAGCCAAGAAAGTGTGAAAAAAAAAGTTTTTCCGAGAAAAAGATCGATCATGAGAATCATCAATCCGAGTTTGAAAAGTGGTTGGTTGAGAAGTTGTGTCAAAATTTGAAGTAAAAGTTTTGTGTTCAAAACAGTGGCGGATGTGACTTTGAAGTTAGTTGCTGAGCTGAAGTCACTTGACCAACTCACCTGAGAGCTGAATCAGAGCTAGTTTCAAGCTGGTTCATGTAACGACCCGGTTTCCATAAATAACCTCGATTTCAAAAAGATCAATCAATAATCAATCCGAAAATAATCGGATAATACAATCTTCCCAGAATCATCTCAAATACAACGAAGGAAAGAAATACTTCTAACCGCAATAATAAATTCTAACCAAAGATTTAGATCCTTACCGATATATGATCACCCAACTAATAATAGAATATAAACAACCCGATCAATACTAGCGAACCGGTAATTGAATCCACTCTCAACTGCCGTTTTCCCAAGCTAGCAATCTCAATATAAAATTCACCCCGGTACAAATATTTTGTTTCGAGTCTTAATGGTTAAAGAACCCCAATCGACCGCTAGAAATCATGGTAGCCAAATTTCTTCACGATTGAACCCAAAGTTCATCATCAACAAAATATTTTCATAAAATTCTCTTAAAACCACATCTATGGAGTTAAAAGAGAAAATATGGAATAAATAAGAAGAAATGAAGAAGAACGTCGGCGTAAAGAAAACCAAATGTGAAGCAATCTCATTTTTATAATCCATAATTTACATAACTGGTCCCTCTAAAATTGATAAATTACTAAAATCATCCTTGAACTTCTAAATTTACCAAAAACTAAAATGGGGTTATTACAATCTCCCCTCCTTAACAGAATTCCGTCCCGAAATTCACTCAAGCGCCAAGCGAGGGTAATTGGTTATCAGAAATCGCTTGCAAACTCACACAACACATTATTGCCTCTAGGGACCCCAAAGCACTTTCACATAACCAAATGTTTTGATCCTGCCAATAATACATATGATTCTACTTGGAATAATATTCAACCCATAATACGAATACCAACAAATTGTCATGCTTTCGCAGCGCAACTCTGATTAAACTCGTGAAACACCCGATTTCCTTATAAATCTCAAACTCGATAATCATGAAATTAAAATCAACTTATTTTTCATCTTCAAATAACTCAATACCCAAATCTAAATTTTTTAAAAACATGTCTAAATTTAGGTTCCACAAATAGATGCAATTCTTTTAAAGAAATAGTTCTAATGAGATTTATATCGCAACAAATATAAACCTCCCGATTAAAAATAGCATCAACAAAATCCGATATCTTAATACAAAAACATCGTGCCTTTTCCACTTAGATTCATACCAAATAATTTTCTTCTTAACGAATAAACATTCAACTCTCAAAAATACCCGGTCATCACAAATTAATCCCACACAAATAGCGCTCCATCCTAAATAAATAAGAGATAATAACTTATCAAGGCTAACCACTTCATCTGAATTTTACACATACATCAACCACAAATTCACCCATACTTTTGTATACATAAAAGAATCTCTCTCGCAATTCCCTTACCTACATAATCCACCAATCAAAGCCGATGCAAATCTTAAAACAAACATAATCGGAATTTTCCATCGAATAAACCAATAACCTACATTTTTTTTATTTAATCGGAGATTCACTTAATTAATAAATAAAAAAACAACCCACGCCCACACGACACTAACCCAAATAGCATAACATTGATCACTATAATCATTCGAAACATTTTCCACACTACTATAAATTTAAACCCAATGACTTTGTACACCAAACGCCATATTCTACACTTTTGCCAAGCCTTCTAAAAACATAAAACATACACTTCCAATATAAGACTTGCTAACATTCGAAAGTCTTAAACAAATCATCATACAATTTCTTACTTTCATCATAACCACTTATTCCAACATATCAACTTCATTTTCTCATACCGATTATCACTCATCATTACATAATCAAAAATTTCAACGATTCCACTACAATCAACAATTAATATAATTGACTATTCAAACACCCAAGATCATCACAAAAATACTTAATGATCTATAATATACAGGACTTCTCGGTCTTCAAGCAGAGTTAATCACACCACTTATATTCCTTTATTCAGTATATTAATAAATAAACCAAAAGCTTAAATTTAACTAATAACACACTAATAATATAAACCCATTTCAGGACTTAAATTCTCAACTTAAAGGAAAGTACTAGGTAAAATCTCCATCTCCCTTAAACCACTTTTTTAAATCAAAAAAATTAACAAGCATCAAATTCTTATCACATTACTGATAAAATCATCAAATACCACCCCTCAGCTTAAGTCTAGGCTATCAACAACCTAGTTCACTTAAACTAAGGCTCTGATACCATATGTAACGACCCGGTTTCCATAAATAACCTCGATTTCAAAAAGATCAATCAATAATCAATCCGAAAATAATCGGATAATACAATCTTCCCAGAATCATCTCAAATACAACGAAGGAAGGAAATACTTCTAACCGCAATAATAATTTCTAACCAAAGATTTAGATCCTTACCGATATATGATCACCCAACTAATAATAAAATATAAACAACCCGATCAATACTAGCGAACCGGTAATTGATCCACTCTCAACTGCCGTTTTCCCAAGCTAGCAATCTCAATATAAAATTCACCCCGGTACAAATATTTTGTTTCGAGTCTTAATGGTTAAAGAACCCCAATCGATCGCTAGAAATCATGGTAGCCAAATTTCTTCATGATTGAACCCAAAGTTCATCATCAACAAAATATTTTCATAAAATTCTCTTAAAACCACATCTATGGAGTTAAAAGAGAAAATATGGAATAAATAAGAAGAAATGAAGAAGAACGTCGGCATAAAGAAAACCAAATGTGAAGCAATCTCATTTTTATAATCCATAATTTACATAAATGGTCCCTCTAAAATTGATAAATTACTAAAATCATCCTTGAACTTCTAAATTTACCAAAAAAAATCATATGTAGCTCAATTTACAATTTCTAACCCAACAGGTTCCTCAAAGTGTCCCACGTCAATCCTACAAATTACAACAACATTTTAAGTTTGAAATGCAATACCAAAATGCACAAAGCTTAGAGTGTTTTGTTGGGAACAGTAAGAGGATATACTGTTAATCTCAAATTTGAATCAATTTTTATACATATATATATATATATATATATATATATATATATTCACCTATTGTAAAGCATAATATATAATACATAATACTATGCATGTGGTTTTCCATATCCTTCAAGCAACCCATATGAAAGCATATGTACTATTTTCTTCTTCATCTTCGATCTCCATGTACAACTCCGTACGTATCTATTGATCTTCTTCTTCGTTTCCTACAACATTCCAATATTGTCGGCCCTCTTGGCGACCCCTACTTTTAGTTCATCAACTGTTAGATTGATTTTGAGTTCGGCAACGTCCCCGTTCCTTGAAGTGACCCCAGTAGCTTTGAGTAGTCATCACTATGGTGAGCTCGGCTAAAAAAAATACTAAGATGAATCACTCTCTTAGCTTGCGGTTGCTATCTTTCATTTCTTTGACGGTTTAGTTGGTCGCGTACGGTTTCTTTTTCTCAACCATTCCTACGGACAACCCACGCAAAAAAAATGGTCGATCCTGAGTTTCACCTCTCTTCTGTGTGCTTTTTTGACTAAGAATTCTACTATGGTGTTGCTTACTCTCGTTCCGTGGACCCTCTTTGCATTGCTCCCATGAATTTATCCACTGTTTTTGCAACAGTTACAATGAAACGAAACGATGGGTCAGGGTATAAATTTTTGGCGGTGTAGACTCCTTTTGCAACAGTTAGAATGAAATGAACATTACTGAGTCGGTGGGAGAAGATGGATAGCCTGCCTGCACATAAATAATCCATGTAAAATTACCAAAATAACATGCTTAGATATAGTACCTTCTTCATGTAAGGGCAAAAGAGTCAAACAAAATATCAAAGATTTAAGAAAAGTACATAAATCAAGCAAAAAATCCTGATCCAAGAGATTGCCACGTCATCGCCTATGGTTTTTACTTTTATCTATACTACCTTAGGCCATCTGTACTGTACGCGGGCTCGGGCTCGGGTTCGCATGCGGGTTCAGAGGGCTCCAGCGGGTAGTGATACGGGGGGCTCGGGCTTGGCATGCGGGCTTGAAAACCCGAGAAACCCGAGGGTTGTGTGAGAGGAGGGTCAGGGTGAGGGTGGGGTTGCGGGTTCCTTATAGCATCGGGTACGGATACGCCACTTTAGGGCTTGAGGGTTTGAGGAGAGGGTTAGGAGAAAAGCTGACGTGACGCTGATGTGGGGCTTGAGGGCTTGAGGGTTGTGATATGGATGGCCTTATAAAAAGAAAGAATAGTATACGGTTTTTTCAGTCTCCTTCTCCTCCTCCCCATTTTCTGCAATCCACGAACTCCTTCAATTCAGTTTCGGACCTACTTCTCCTCATTCCTTTCTCTTCCTCACGACGTCGGTTCCTCCATCACAGGTTCAAGGAGTTTCAACTCCTGATTTCGGCTCCTCCTACAAGCCCTAATTTCTCTCTGGTACTCTTCTCCTTCAACCTCCGCTCACTAAACCCTCCTTCATCTCCCTCACGATCGTTGGTCTCCCACTTTCACTCCTTCATCGATCGACTCTAACTATCTCCTGGTAAGAGTTCTTGATTAGTTTCCAAACTCAAAAGTCATTTTGTATTATTTTCAGTTGTCAACTGACGTAGTTATGTGATGACCTTCAGGAAGACTCGGTTGATACCATTTTGAACCGGGAAGTGGCAATTGAGGCCATCCTTGAGTCGCTGACATGTGAAGAAAACTCGGATGAACAACAATTAGCGGCATTCATATTGTCAAATCTTGGGCGGTTCAATTTTCTCGTGAAGTCCTTGGTTTTGAAATTCATTTTCGTATTACTTTTATTGTAGAATTATGTGTTTGTTGCTTTAAATTTTAAAATTTTCTAATTTAGGGTTTCCTTTTGCAGGAAAAAGAAGCAACCATCTGTTCTACCAAAAGAAGTTTTGGAGTGAGAAAATATAGAAGGGCCCTGGCAGAAGAGGTTGAGAAGAAGGTTGCAAGTGATCCAAATTAGTAGATGTATTTCTATAGTTGCATAAGGATGGTATGCTCTTTGTTCCATTTTAATTCGATGTA
This sequence comes from Saussurea involucrata, assembly GCA_033807775.1. NCBI lineage: Eukaryota > Viridiplantae > Streptophyta > Magnoliopsida > Asterales > Asteraceae > Saussurea > Saussurea involucrata. Next base: position 172,185,731 of record CM066321.1, read on the forward strand.
TATAAACCCTTCCTTTAATTGGGTCTTTCTTTTCTTTATTCATCTTCATTTCAATTTTAGTCTTAGTATATACCAAAGTTTAGATTTATGTCTTCATTTTTACCTGATCACCTATATGGCGTTTTGGGTTTCTTAGATTATGTTCTTCGATGCAAGATCATGGATTATAATGAACTTGACTTTTTAACCGCCTAAAGTTTTTTAGATTCGTTTATAAGCTTTCAAAAACTTTGAAACATGTGAAGAAGAAATGTTTTCCAGTGCACCATGGTTTGTCGTATGTCTTTTAATTAGCATGCTTTACTTAACACTATGCGGCTACGAAGCCTAACCGAGGCTTGTATCCAAGAAAGTGACAACCATTCAAACAGGATCACATGGTTGCTACTTGCTACGATTATCTTTGTAAATCCTCAAATGTATCCTTGTTTGTTTTAACAGAATTGTTCTTGGATTTTTGCAGGACATCAGAACAAGTTGCTTCCGGTAAGCTTTGTGATTTGTTTGTTCCATATTTGTCATAGTTCTCATGTACAAGTCCGGTTGCGCAGTGTACATGATTGAAAGCAACATTAATCTAAAACTCCTCCCACGTCCCAGACCTAATATCGGTCCCCCTTTCCTCCAGAGACGGTTTTCTTAACTGCAACTACATATATGTATATATATATATATATATATATATATATATATATATTGTCTTTTTGGTTTGGTTGATTGATGTTGGAAAACTTGGCAGATATGGTGGATATTCATCTTGCTTTCGTAAAGAGGCTAGTTCACATGGGCGGGACACTCTTGGTATTTTCCGTGTTTATCAGTTCGAGAAAGTGGAACAGTTCTGCATGACCAGCCCAAATGGCAATGATTCTTGGGACATGCATGAGGAGATGATCAAAAACTCTGAGGAATTCTATCAGATGAAAAGTATTTATTTCTCCACTATCTCATTTTTAATTATATGAATTATATATATTTTTTTCTAAAATAACTTATAATGGAATTTTGTTTGTACTTTCATGCAGTTGAAATTGCCGTATCATATAGTGTCTATAGTTTCTGGTGCGCTAAATGATGTTGCGGCAAGGAAGTATGACTTGTAAGCATGGTTTCCTGCATCCAGCACTTACAGAGAACTTGTGTCGTGTTCAAACTGCACGGATTATCAATCAAGAAAATTGGAGATCAGATTTGGACAAAAGAAGGTTGCTTAATTTTCTTTCTTTTACAAAAATCATCTTATTTATGGTTCATACATGTGCGTTTAAGGGATAAAATAATAGAACGAGTATCTATCATTTTAATTGTTAGTTGTTTTCCAATATTTCATGAAAAGGAATTAATGTTGATATTTGAGTTCATGTATTTTGCAGAGCAATGAACAAATGAAGCAATACTGCCATCTATTGAATTCTACACTGACATCAACGGAGAGGACTATGTGCTGCATTCTTGAGAACTACAATTTTGCTGACAATCGTCTCTGTTCTTAGAGTGAAGGGTGGAGAAGGAACCAATCATCCACAAAGATCACAATCGAATGTGTACTTTCTCTCTTTGTACACACATAGATCAATATTTGTTTTTTCATTCATCTGAATTGCTCCAATCCAATTTTTAAATGCTACTTAAATTCTATTGCGGGTGCAATTTTATGAATTTCTCCATAAACATTTGGTGCATGAAATACAAACCTAACGGGCCTAAGAGGGTTGGAATTGGAAATAACGATGATGCTTTCTCCATTGAACTCCCTATATTGACTCACTTCCATTGCCGCTCTCTCTGTTAGGAATATTTCATATAGATTTGATGTGTCAAAACTTCAACTTACAAGGGTTCGAATTGTAATATGTTTATTTTATAGTTATCCTTGTAAATTCTAGTTTATCTAGGATTCCTAGTTTATCTAGGATTGGTATTTATCTAGTTTCTAGTTTATCTAGGTTTCTAGTATATAAAGAAACCTAGAGATATAGAATTAGATGTTCTTGAAACCCACGTTTAAACAAAAACGTGTAGATGTGTGTGCATGAGCCCCAAGGTTCTTAATCCTAATACTTGAGAAGAAGTATTCGTTTGTTGATAACTTAGGTCAACAAATTGGGGCGTGAGTATGTAATCAGTATGTTTAAATTAATGAACCTTGTTAGCTATACAAATCTGTCGTTTAATTCCGCTGTTCATGTTGTGATTTGTATATGTTTATTCCATGATCTAGAACTAATCATTCTTGAGCTTAAAGATCCGGTTTAGGGTTTATATAAATCCTATCAGGTGGTATCAGAGCTTGTGTTTCTTAGAATTCGACAATTATTATGGACAATTCTATTGAATCAAACAGTACTTTTGATTGGAGTGATCAAGCAGAAGAGGCAATCCAGAATCATGCACTCATGGCAGAAGTCTCAGATATTCCTACTGAGGTAAAATCTAATCTCTGTTCTCAAGCTTGTATAGACACTGTTAAAAGGTATAGAGATCACAATCAGGGAATGTGTGATGACCTTAAGAGATTAGAAAAGGACATAAGAGATTATGTATTGATTGTTGAAAGGTTTGAAGAACAAATTAAGGCTTTTCAAGCCAATGAACTTCAACACTCATATGATACAAACTACTGGAAGTGGGAAAAGGGTGGTCTGGAGTTCCAACTGAAAGAGTCTAGGGAAGAGTGTGAGAAACTAAAAGGAGAGCTTGAGAAAGTTAAACTAGATGTAGAAAAGTTTACTTGTGCCTCTAAAGTCATGGACAACATAATCAACTCTCAAATCCATAGTAAGTTGAAACCAGGAATAGGGTACAATGCCACACCCCCACCCTATAACAACAACTACATCCCTCCTAAGTCAGACCTATTAGAAACCAAGGATAGGAAGGACTTACCTAAAGGAGCCACTGAAGTAGATCCAGTAGATAAAGTAGTTGTTGAGGAGAAGACTGAAAAAGAAGGATCTGATGAGGAATGTGAAAGTCCATGTGTTAAGAACAATGAGATGAAAAGGACTGACAAGGGAAAGGGAGTTCATTATACACAGACCACTGTTGTGAACTCTAAAACTTGTGAACATTGTTCTTGCAAGAAATCTCAAGAGAATAAGCCCCAAAAACATGATAAAAAGAGGGGAAATCAAAGAAATTGGAATAACCAGTGGGCACAAAAGCAAGGAGTTGATCTGCAAAGGATTAACATACCAAAACCATGTTTCATCTGTGGCAGATTGAATCACCTAGACAAACACTGTTATTTCAATCCTATTAACCAAAGGATAAATTTTCAAAGACCTTTTCATAAATCCAATGGTTATAGGAAGCCTGCAAGGAACCATGTGGCTAAGAAACAAGCTAAATCCAAAAGCCACATGAGGAAAAAGACCGAAAAGGAATGTGTCAATATGTGGGTCTCCAAAAGCACTAATACCTCAGATAGTACTGCTGAAAAGAATAGTGTTGCTAGAAGCAATACTGCTGAAAAGGATAGTGCTGCTAGAAGCAATACTACTCCCAATACTACTGCTAGCAGTGTTAGTGCTGCTAACTCTGTTAGTGCTGCTAACTCAGTTAGTGCTGCTAACTCAGTTAGTGCTGCTAACTCAGTTAGTGCTGCTAACTCAGTTAGTGCTGCTAACTCTGTTAGTGCTTCTAACTCTGTTAGTACTGCTGACTCTGTTAGTACTTCTTCTAAGGTTAATACTGCTTCTAGTGTTTGTGCTTCTAGACCAATCATATTGACAAAGTACTCAAATTCTGCAGTACCTAAGTTTGAAAATCTCATTAAAACCCAATGCAAGTACTTTGATGAGCAAGGGAGACCCAAGACCACTTCGGCTTGGGTTCCCAATAAAAACTAACTGATTTATCAGATGTGCAGGGCAACCAACAGCTCAAGGGGAAGAGCATCTGGCATGTTGATAGTGGTTGCTCCAGGCACATGACAGGTAACATGGCCTGCCTCGAGAATTTCAAAAGAATTGATGGAGGACATGTTGCTTTTGGAAATAATCCTGCAGGAGGTAAGATAAGTGGTAAAGGTGATGTCAGAAGGTAAGATGACATTTGAGGATTTGACAAGTGCTGCAAAGTGCAAGTATAGTTACTATTGCTAGTGCAGAGTTACTACTGCTAGTGCAGAGTTACTACTGCCAGTGCAGAGTTACTACTGCTAGTGCACAGTTAATACTGCTTGTGTAGTTAATACTGCTCAGTCGTTAATACTGCTTAAGTAGTTAATACTGCTCCGTTGTTAATACTGCTTAAGTAGTTAATACTGCTTTGTTGTTAATACTGCTTAAGTAATTAATACTGCTGTGTAGTTAATACTGCCTTGCAGTTAATACTGCTCAGTCGTTAATACTGCTTGTGTCGTTAATACTGCTTTAAAAGAAAAGTTAGGGCTAATACTGCTATAAATACCTCTTTCAGCCCGCCAAAGTTCATAACGTCTCTTTGTATTCTATCCATCTCTCTCTCTTTCTAACTATTCTCTCCCAAGAATCTCTGTTTTTCGTCAAGAATCCTCAGGCATAATGGAGTTTATCGACGACCACAACGAGATTGCCATGCTTCAGAAGCCAAAACAATCCGCAGGTTTTCATGACATTGTAGATTTCCTCAAGGGCACGCATATCTCCTATGCCCTAACGGTGACCCCGACAATCTACATCGAGCATCAGACGCAGTTCTGGGCAAATGCCACCGTGGTGTCTGAAGATGGGCAGAAAATCCTCAAAACAAGGGTGTGCAACAAACCCTTGAATATTACAGAGGAGCTTATTCGCATCATTCTTCGATTAGATGATGCCTCAGGTATAACTTCTATTCCTAATGAAGAACTATACTCAACTTTAACAAGAATGGGGTATGACGGTCCCATTGGAGTTTTTAAGTTTTACAAGTCTAAATTTCATACACAATGGCGATTCTTTGTTCATACCTTAATGCATTGCATGTCAAAGAAAACTACTGGATGGAGTGAGTTTAGCAGTACCATTGCTTATGCCCTGGTCTGCTTGGCCACTGCCAGGAAGTTTAATTTTTCACAAATGATTTTTAATGATCTTGTGTCAAACCTGGAATCCAAAAAGAGGTTTTATATGTACCCAAGGTTTGTCCAAGCAGTGATTACTCAGGAATTGACAGATTTGCCTCAGTTTACTGAGGTATATGTACCTAAACCCCCTAAAGGAAAGGTCTTCTCAAATATGAGAAGAACTTCCAGGGACTCGGAAGGAGTTGACACTCCATTGTTCTCTACAATGATGGTTGTGTCCCACACAAATGAAGGTATGGCATCAGGGTCAAGGCCCTCATTAGACACACCCACTGATGACCAATCCCAACCTTCCATCACAAAAGTAATCCCTCAGTCCATTCTTGTACGACCCACTCCCATAATAACCAAAAAGTTTGAAAGAAGAAAGGTACACAAGGTTCTTTCCCTTGATGTATCTCCTAAGAGCCCGAAGCCTTTAAGCCCTCTAGTGGAGCATTCTCCATTAGAGAATATCGAAAGGGAAACCACAGGGGTGTCTCCCAACCCCAAGAAGGTGCTCACTAAGGAGAAGGTTGAGCATGTGAGTCGCAAGGCTGCCACTACTTCTGCTAACAAAGAGAAGGCCAGTGGTAAAATAACTAAGATCTTCCTCACGGCAACTCAGGGTGAGAAATCATCCAGAGGTCCCAGGTGCCAAGAAACCAAGGGGGTAGGTAGTGCTTTTGCTAGGCAAGAGACACCTGCTAAAACTTCCAATGATCCTGAAAGGGAGGTAAACACTTCTAAATCAGGTGAGGATAGATATACTTATGAGGAATTGATGGAAACTATTGCAAATATCAACATTGAGGTCATGGATCAGCAGAAGGAGATTGGTGAGCTTAAGAAGGTGGTTCTTCATCAAAACACCAAGATAGAAAAGAATAAGAAGCTGATCACCAAACTGCTACAAAGAAGGAAGAAAGCTCAGTATGTTTTGAGAAGGAGAGGAACAACCTCTGATGCTTCCAAAAAGGGGGAGTTAGACTCTGATCTAAACATGGAGGATGCAAATATTGAGGGGGAGTATGAGTATAAGGTTGAGGGGGAGGCTGAGCAGGTTGTAGAAGTTACAAAGGAAGCAGAAACAGAAAAAGCAGCAGAAACGGTTACTGCTGCGGATATTACAAAGGAAGCAGAAACAGAACCAGCAGTAGAAACAGTTAATACTGCTGAGATTGAGAAAGAAGTAGAAACAGATAATGATGCAGTGTCTGAGACTGAAGCAGCAGTAACTGAAATTTTGAAGAATCTTATTGATGCAGCAGTATCTGAAAGTGAGAAGGAAGCAGTACCTGCAACTAAATCCGAGATTGATGCAGAGATATTTTGGATTGTGAAGGATAGTGTTGAAGCAGCAGCATTAAAGGTTATAAAAGAAGCAGTAACAGCTATAGCAGTAGAAATGGTTACTGCTGCTGAAAAACAAAAAGCAGCAGAAACTGTTAGTGCTGCTAAGAGCCACAAAGAAGAAACAACTGAAACCACTCCTGAAGCTGTTAAATCTTTCAAAAGAACAAAGATGATGTCAACCAAAAGGCCAAGAACAAAGTCCATAGCTTCAAAGAAGAAAGATGTAAAGAAGCCAAGGGTGGAATCAACTGTAGAAGAAGCCCAGGAGGAAGCAGTGAAAGAAAAATCTGATCCAAAAGTTGCTGAAGAAGTGGCAACTCCCTCAGGTCAACCAAGCAATGTACAATCACTGCCAAATGCTCAATGTAATTTGTATATTACTGTGGTTGATACCAATCCAATCAAAGTTAAACCTTTAGCTTCTATGGCTCCTGAAATCATCTTCTGGGATACTTTGAAAGATCAGAGAAAGGAGTACATTAGAGTAAAAAGAGCAGATGGGAAGTTTGAGGTCAGTTCTACATGGGGAAAACTTATCAGAACATGCTCTAGATCTGACTTGGAAGAAATGTTCAAGGTGGGAATGAGGCTATATGGAAACATGCTGACAGAGCAAGGTATGTCTATCACCAAGATGGTTCTTGAATACTTGTGCTTAATGTTCAAACCAGAAGCAGTTCAGTATTTGATGGCAAGGAATTTTCAAGTCATTACCAACTGGATGCTCATTGAGAATTGTGGAGTGTATGTCATCTCTCTTGACAATACATTTCATGAATATTATTTGGTGGATGTGGTGTACAAACATAGCAAGAAAAGATTGAATGGAATGCTACATACTAAGTTGACTTGCAGCAAGGATTCTGAAATGGGAAGATACTTGGTGAGAAGAATTCTCAATCAAAGTTTGGGATTGAATCCTGATTTATGCGTTCATGATTAAGTTTTGGAAGCATCATCTGAAGAACTTGACTTCTCTTCCTGAAAAGTCAAGTTAGGGGGAGATTGTTGGGAACTGAAGATATTTGCTAAGTATGGATAATACTGCCAGAACAAAGTTAGTACTGCCAGGGCATAATTACTACTGCAAGTGGATATTACTACTGCCAGAACAACATTAGTGCTGCCAGACAAGGTTAGTACTGCTGGTGCATAACGAAAATCTGTTAGTACTGCTTATGCAATGGTTACTACTGCAAGACAAAGTTAGTACTGCTGGATCAAGTTAGTACTGCTAGTCAAGTTAGTACTGCTGGATCAAGTTAGTACTGCAAGTTAAGTTAGTACTGCTAATCAAGTTAATGCTGCTAGAATAAGTTAATGCTGCTGGAATGAGTTAGTACTGCTAGAATAAATTAATGTTGCTGGAGATTATTAGTACTGCTCATGCTGAATGAAGATTAATACTGCTGATGTGATAAGTTTGGAATGAGAAGATTTTGGAGATAAAAGTGGAACGAATGAAGATATTCAAGTGGTACGACGTCCAGAACGCTCCCAGAAATTCTCGAAATCCAGCAGTTTTTTTTCTTGATAAAAATTGTTCTTCACTCAGAATTCCTCAAAGCCATGAAATCAAAGCCGCGATGCAATGGAGAATACATGTCACACACCATGTTAGGATCATGCTCGACAAAAGGAGGATGATTTTTGTTTGTTTCAAGAAAATTCACACACACAAGGTATGAAGGTTTGATGAACGATAGAGGAAGAATGCTTAAATGACTACTCTTTGATCGTCATCAGTTGATTACAAAAAGGAAGATTAATTAGAGTTTGTTTGAAGAAGAAGTGAAAGTTAGAATTTGTGTTCTTATCATATCTTTAAAGGTATCCTTCACCTGTTAAAGATAACCCGTGATATTATGAAGATTATTAACGTAATTGTTCGAAGAATGTGACTTCAATTTGACGAAATCTTATAGAAGAAGATTTCATGAGAATGACGTTGTTGTTCACTTGGTTTCTACGGGATATAAGACTCAAGGTTTGGTTTTTTACTTCAACTTCAAATAGATAATGGTTGATTTTCTTTACAACGTAATTGATATAACCTCGAAGACACAAGGATGGTTAGCATAAATTCAGGGGAAGAAGAAGTGTTGATCATTCAAGGGGAAGATTCAAGTTTGATAAGTTTTGGATTTGATTATGTCAAAAAGGTGAAGAGCTACTTGAAGATTCTGATGCTAAGTTTTGTCATCATCAAATAGGGGAAGATTGTTAGGAATATTTCATATAGATTTGATGTGTCAAAACTTCAACTTACAAGGGTTCGAATTGTAATATGTTTATTTTATAGTTATCCTTGTAAATTCTAGTTTATCTAGGATTCCTAGTTTATCTAGGATTGGTATTTATCTAGTTTCTAGTTTATCTAGGTTTCTAGTATATAAAGAAACCTAGAGATATAGAATTAGATGTTCTTGAAACCCACGTTTAAACAAAAACGTGTAGATGTGTGTGCATGAGCCCCAAGGTTCTTAATCCTAATACTTGAGAAGAAGTATTCGTTTGTTGATAACTTAGGTCAACAAATTGGGGCGTGAGTATGTAATCAGTATGTTTAAATTAATGAACCTTGTTAGCTATACAAATCTGTCGTTTAATTCCGCTGTTCATGTTGTGATTTGTATATGTTTATTCCATGATCTAGAACTAATCATTCTTGAGCTTAAAGATCCGGTTTAGGGTTTATATAAATCCTATCACTCTCCTCCACCTTTAGTCCTCCCTCTCTGTCGCAAATCAGGTAAGCGATGGTGTATGTTTTTTTTCGTGCTCCTACTTTGTTTTAATAAAAAAAGAGTCAATGTGTTTATGACAGGGTGAAGAAGTTAATCACGAACCTTGAGGTTAGGGTCTGTGAAATCTTCGCTTTCTTCTTGTTGTGTGCAGGGGATGGAGAAATGCATATGGAATCACAAATCCATTTGATTCCATGTTACAATATAAATTACAAAAATAGATTTTTTTGTTTAAATCCTATTTGTTTTCATTTGTATCTATAGGTTATGACAAGGATGGGTATTGGTAACAATCAAAACGAATTTTATAGTAATTTGCTACAAGGTGTCAAGTTTAATAAGTGAAATGGACCATCTACTCCAACTGTATGTGCTTATTCTCTGCCTTTCTTATCTGGATTTGTAGAGTTATTGGTTAAAAATTGGCATAAGAAAGTTTGAATTGCTGGAAAGAGAAAAAAATTCTGATCAAATACATATAAAAATTTGTAGCTTGATTATAGTGTTTACCTTTAGATGGACTATCGACTTCTAATTTTTATTACACCAATTTTTTTGTCTATAGTGTTGGCCTGAATTGGCCACTTTCTGCACACCCCAGAGTCCTAAACAATGCAAATTCTTCCGGTGAATTCCCATGTTCGTATGGTTCTTATATGCAATGTCTACAAGTTGTTATCGTAATACGTTGTTGGATTATTTATCCTTGACAACACTAGTTTTTTTCACATGGTTCTGCAAATTATCCAGTGGATTCTCACAACTTGGGCCTTTCAAGCTGGTTGAACCAAGTTAAACTAACCTGATTTTGGTGGTTTGCGTGGTCCGGTCAGCTTGAAAAATAGACAAAGCACTTGGTTCAATCTGGTTAGCATGTGTTTTAGCAGTTTGGATTGAACCGACCGTCAAAATACACAATTATATTTATTTCCATGTTTTAGACTCGGCTTTTATTGTCCAATTAAAAAAAGTCCATACATTAATCCTATTAGTTTTCCATTGTCAATTATCCATTTTTTTCTAAATTGGCAAAGTTTTTCAAATACATCTAAACCTTTAGAGAAGCTTTTTCAGAAACCTTCTCTAAAGGTACCTTTTAGTGACTTTTTAAAACGTCACTAATGCTTGAAAAACGTCTCTTAAGCTTTTTAGACAAGGTACCTTTTAGTGACTTTAGAGAAGCTTCTCAGACTTTTACATACGAAAGAAAACCTTCTCTGAAGGTCGTTTTCTTGAATGGGATGTATTGGTTATGAGGACATGAGTTGAACAAGATTTTACATTTACATCCTAACCGTTTTTCCATAAGACCACAATGGTTTTAAAGTTCTTAAGTCAAGCAAATGAAAAACACTTTAGAATCTTTTACACCCGCCGCATCGTGCGGGTAAAGTAACTAGTATATATAAAAGATTACAAAAGCAGTCTCGAAGGTTTAAGAAGACTAGTGTTCGTCCCTAACTTTTGGAAATAATAAGGACAATCATCAAGGTTTCAATTTCGTTGGTTGCGGTTCCATGGCCACTTGGCCTGTTAAAGTTTGTTTGCTAACGTCTCTAACATAGAGAGTACGAGTTACGGACAACTAAACGACAACGAGCTAGTGGTTTTATGATTCATTTTAGTGTACAAAATTTTAAAGCGCATGTACTATTTACAATATTTATAAAAAAAAACTAAATAACAAAAACACGCATTCTCATTGGTGCCTCCTCCTTCATCCCCTCCCCGTATTATCGGTCACTGTTCACCTTCTTCTTCTACGACACATGCCTTCATCATCCACTTTTCACCTTCTTATCAAAACTTAAAAATATCAAAAACAAAAATCAACAACATTGTGTTTTATTCCACACATTTGTAAATACAACCATACATCAAAACCCTAAAATCAAGAACATGAATTGAAAACCCTAAAACCTCAAAAATTAAATTGAAACCCCCTTTGTCCTTCCCTCTTAAGCACGTTAATGGAAGAGCTTGACAAAAAAACCCTTTTTTCCACTTTCGCTCATGGATTGTCATCTTACTGCGATGGAGGATCTTTAAAATGGGGGGTTAATTTTTGTTTTGTTTTTTTAGTAATATTGTAAGACCATGAGTACCGCCTACCCACGAACCCACTGAACCCGAATGTCACCTCAGCGCCACATCAGCTTTTCTCTTTCCTACCCTCCTTACCCTAAAGTGGAGTACCGTCAACCCACGAACCCAATCCTACCCGCCCACACCCACCCTCTTCGCCGCCTCTCACAGCGTTCCTCGGGTTCCACCGGGTTCACGAACCCTACCCTACCCGATCCCCTCGTACCGCCCTACTCGCTAACCCACCCTACCCGCTTGTCAAGCCCGCCATGGTACCCGATGGGCGGTACGCATGGCCTAAGTGCTTGTATCTATATTTTAGAAACTTGTACACTAAATTTCTTAATAAACATTTATGCATAAGTGGTTGAAATGTCATTCATGCGACTATGTGAGGGCATTTAACAACACCATTTAATGGACCTAATGGCCAAAGACGAAAATCGCCATGGAAATGAAACATTGATGATCATTCTTACAATTTAAAGAAGTTAGAGAAGAAAACCAAAGTTTTCATAACTTGTAGGGACGATATTTTAAATTACTTATTGTATTTTTAATTAAAAGCGTTTTTAAATATAAGTCTTTTATTATTTTAGAAAAGTCGTTAAGACTCGTTGTTATTAGTTTTGTAATTTTTAAAATATCTAATTTTGTATAAGTTTTTGTTAAATAAATCTAAACAAAGCATATATCATCATACATTACCGTGACAAATATTTTGTAATGAAAAGATTAAAAAAAATTGATATTGTTAGAAATAACCAAAAGTAAGTATTTAATAATCGTACATACATATTCCTATATAATTTTCATATTATTAATATCATCATGACATACACGCTAAATATTAAAATTGTTATATAACTCCATAAAATGATTATTTCTCTAATCTATACTATATTATACAACAATTATGGAAAAACTCTTAAAAACAACCCATAAAGTTTTATGTACCGCTATTTAATGTTAATTATTTAAAAATCTCTTAAAACAACTAATAAAGTTTTATGTACCGCTTTTAATGCTAATTACTTGATTAATACTTATCTCTAACAACCTTCAAAGTTTTAAATCGTAGACTCCTATTAATTAATCCTTATCTCTAGCCACTTTCAAATCCTCAAATCATGAACTCCTTAAAAAACGTCACTCTTTAAACAAATTTATAAAAAACATGATCGTTTTCTCAAAACCACACATTAAAATAGAGTGAATTAATTACACAAACGTTCATAAATCATAAATGTCAAGAATGAAATCAAGGATCATCATTGCATGTTTGATTGTGCTCTTCACTGCCACCTCGGTGGTGGTGAACGGAAAAGATCACTCCAACAGCCACATAATTGATACACCGTCCACCATGAAGAAAACACACCTCCACTTTTCTTCCATGACACAATCTCCGGTGACAACCCTTCCGTCATTCTTGTTGCAAAACCAAATGGCACGGTGGTCGAAGAAGGAAACATAATCCCTTTTGGGGTGGTTTATGTGTTCGATGACCCGCTCACGGAGGGACCTGACCCGAATTCAAAGGTTATTGGTAATGCTCGTGGGTTCTACGTGTCAACGAGTCGTGGGTCGGACTTGACCTTGTTGTTGAATGGTGATTTTGAGTTTACAACTGGTGAGTTTAATGGGAGTTCCATAAGCGTGTTTTCAAGGGATCCGTTGGTGGGGGTGGAGAAGGAGGTGGCGGTGGCGGTGGTCAGCGGCTGAGGGAAGTTCAGGATGGCTAAAGGGTTTATTTGGCTTAATGCCATTTTCTTCAATGTTACAAATGGTGATGCCATTCTTGAATGTGATGTCACCATTTTTCATTGATTGTGGAAAATCTTACTGATGTTTGGATCGAAGATTATTATCGTTAATAAAACAATTTGGGTAATTTTGTTATGGAAATATACGGGCTTAAGTTTGTAATGTGAATGATTTCATTTTCTAATAAAAGAAGTTTGGTTTTATTTTATCGTGCATGTACTATGTAATGGTGTTGTCAATTTCACCAAATACAACTAGTGTTATACCCGTCCGTTGGTCGGGTATACAACATGACTTTAATCTAGATTCAGTTCTTTGATTGGTCGGGTCTACAGCCTTTTGGAAACATTGAACTGCCTGCTCAAACTGAATCTTAGCGGCATCGAAGTCCGGGGTTAGAAATGCCGTAGCAGTGTGTGCACAAGGACGACCTGGTATGGTGGTCACGGTGGCACGTGCCACCGTATTATTTCTCCCACGAAGGGTAAACAAATTTAGGTTTGTGAAAGGTGTTACTGTATTATTTTGGAAACTTCATTAAGGTGCAACCGTACGTCATAATCAACCCCAAAAAAACACTTGAAGCCAACAAAAAAACGGAAAAATCCCTCAAAATCGTTAAAAAACTTAAAAATCCCTCGAAATCAAGCAAAAAGTTTTAAAAATCCCTCAAAATGGTGGAATTAGGCTAAGAACACACCAGACAATATTGAATGTTGTAAAGAGATAAAGGCACGTCGGTATAAACCGTTCTTTTATAATTATTTTCTGTAATAACATAATATGTCATTTCTCGTATCTAAGAGGTGAATGTTTGAATTCTTTGATGAAGAGAAAAAAAGTGATAATTATCACTTGTGGTCATTATTTTAACGACATCTAATAATGGAAACCAATTGCGAAAGAGTAAGTCTCGAATTCATTAGTAGACGCTGCAATCAACCAATTGCCCCGGCCCCGTCCTCGGTTTTCTGAAATGGGGAATCCCCGGCCCCGGTATCCGGTTTGGCTGGGAATCCCCGGCCCCGATCGGGTCGGGTGGACCGGGTTCTCCGCAGGGTCGGGCCAAATAGCCATGCCTATCAGTATTTGTAATTATGACCTCATAGATAATTCTCTGCTCAGATATAAAGTTGGAAGTTTATGTTTAAATCTTGTTATAAATTTAAGGTTTAAATTAGCCATGATTTTAGGGTGTTACACTATTCATGTTGAATGATTGAATAGGCAAAGTAGAATTGCTATTCATGTTGAATGATTGAATAGGCAAAGTAGAATTGATATTCATGTAGAAATGAGGGAATAGGCAAAGTAGAATTGCTATTCTTATTGACTGTAGTGAATAGGCAAAGTATAGTTGCTATTCGGATTTGAGATGTGGAAACATGAATTAGACGAAGTGTAATTGTTGTTTTCTTTGTTTTCGGAAGACTAAATTAGGCAATATATAAGTGTTATATCTGCCCCATTTCAAGAAGAAAGTACGGTGATTAAATGTAAGTCCTTACGCTTGATTGATTAACTAGAATCCATGATGATTCGTAGTAGGATATCAAATACGATAATATGACTTTCTGAATGATAGTCATATTCATGGAATCGGGTATATGTCCGTTATTATGAGACGAGTACGAGTATGGTAAGAATGAGAGTAAACCAGATTTGTTATGCTCTGTTTGTATTGATTCAAAAATATTATTTTGAAACTGAATGTTCTCACTAGGCGTTAGCCTAATCGTTTCAAATTATATTTTCTTACCAGGTACTGGCTCCGGGAAATAAAGGGATGTGGGACGAGAGCTTTTGAGATAGCGGAGAAGTTAATTATCAATGAGGCTTTTGATGGATTGCTTAGATAACCTAGTTAATCTGATTATACTGACATGATTAGATTAATAGGTTATTCGAAGAATTCAGTATTTGTACAATATGACTCCTCTTAGTTAATTCTCTGCTTATGTATAAAGTTCGGAAGATTTTATGTTAATCTTGTCAAAATTTTGAGGTTCAAATTAGCCCTGATTTTTAGGGTGTTACAGGTTCCTCCACGAAGTTCAACTTTTCGTCCACTTGCACATCATGCAACGGCACCGACATATTTGCTTCTGCCAAGCACTTCCTCAGGTTGGAAACGTGAAACGTACTATGGATGCCTCGTAACTCATCAGGTAGGTTCAACTTGTAGGTCACTCTCTCCAACCCGCTCGACAATTTCGAACGGCCCGATGTAGCGTGGACTTAACTTCCCCCTCTTCCCAAAACGTATTACTCCTTTCCATGGTGATATCCTCAGCATCACCCTATCCCCAACTTGGAATTCTATGTCCTCACGCCCTTTATTTGCATAACTCTTATGTCGATCACGCGCCACTTTCAACCTCTCCCGTACTTAGACTATCTTGTCCGCGGTTATTTGCACAATCTCATGTCCTTCCAGTTACTTTTCACCAACTTCATTCCAACATAACGGCGTTCGACATTTTCTCCCATAAAGTACCTCATACGGAGCTTCCTTGATGCTCGCATGGTAGATGTTGTTGTAAGCAAACTCGATCAGGGGTAAGTGATTCTCCCACGAACCTTGAAAATCTAAAGCACAAGCCCTTAGCAAATCCTCCAGAGTTTGAATCGTTCGCTCACTCTGGTCGTCCGTCTGTGCGTGGTAAGAGGTACTTATCTTAATTTGTGATCCCATTTCCCTTTGAAAACTTCGCCAAAACGCCGACGTGAAACGACTGTCCCGATCTGATACAATAGATGACAGTACTCTATGGCGCGTTACAATTTTATCAATATACAGTTTGGCTAACTTTTCTAACGGACAATCCTTCCGTATAGGTAGGAAATGTGCTGACTTAGTGAGCCGATCCACGATCACCCAAATAGTATCATACCCCTTCGGTGTTCTAGGCAGCCCTGTGACGAAGTCCATCGTGATCTGATCCCATTACACCGTCCACCATGAAGAAAACACATCTCCATTTTTTCTTCCATGACACAATCTCCGGTGACAACCCTTCCGTCATTCTTGTTGCAAAACCAAATTGCACGGTGGTCGAAGAAGGAAACATAATCCCTTTTGGGGCGGTTTATGTGTTCGATGACCCGCTCACGGAGGGACCTGACCCGAATTCAAAGGTTATTGGTAATGCTCGTGGGTTCTACGTGTCAACGAGTCGTGGGTCGGACTTGACCTTGTTGTTGAATGGTGATTTTGAGTTTACAAGTGGTGAGTTTAATGGGAGTTCCATAAGTGTGTTTTCAAGGGATCCGTTGGTGGGGGTGGAGAAGGAGGTGGCGGTGGTCGGCGGCAGAGGAAAGTTCAGGATGGCTAAAGGCACTATTCTAAAAGGCTCACCGCGACATCCGCCATGGCGCGCCGTGGCTCAAGGCTTGTGTCTCACGCCACACTATGCTTGTGGCACGCCATGACCTAATGCGCGGTCTTTTATAACGCGATATTTGATTTTTTTTACATTTTTAATGTCTTATTTGCTAGTTTTTAATATATAACTTAATTTAACTTGTTTATTGTTATTGACTCATCAATTAATTGTACAAAACATATGTTTTTGGGGACTCCTCAACCACAGATGGTGCATCATTGTTAGCAGGTCCACCGAAACGACATCAAACCAAAATGCAAACCCATGAAAAGGAGCAGAAATCAAAGAGAATTTAACGAGATGCGAATATCGGGATACAGCAGTTCGATGTCTAGTCTCCAATGAAATTTTGCACTTCATATAGCCATTTTGGCTTAATGGCTTAACGATTAAGCCATAATGAATAGAACTAATTGCCTAGCATCATAGATTGAAACTTGTACTTTGTTGTAACAGATTCCAACTCCTGAATTTTGATTGTATAGCAATCCACATGCTTGACCTGTTTCCAACAACTTTCATCAGATTGACACAGTTTTCTGAATCATATATGCAAAAACTTTAAAAAAAAACTAATAGTAAACTAACCACATGTGAGAACAACATTTTCTCCACTGATTGTCTCCACAGATGGTTCTTCAAAGGCACACTGTTTTGCCAACGAAAAAATCGGAGACACTGCAATAAACCAACGTCCAAATCACACATACGATATAACAGATGTTTAAAAGCCCATGTCCCCATGGATTCAACAAATACACTGATCTGTTGTGAAATATTATGAGAAATAAGAATATGCAAAACATAACCACCTTAGGGGCTTATGGGCAGAAAAAAAAATATATATATATATATATATATATATACATACACACACAATAAGAAACAAATGAGAAGGTATACCACTGCATTTGAAGGAAGAATATGACCGCCAAGTCTTAACCAGCGGTCTCTGGCAACAATAACACTCCAAAGCATGCTCTATAGATATAATCAACAAACAGAAGAGTATATCAGATATCAGATAGAACCAGAAACTTGATACCAATCTGAATATTCAGCAGGGAATTACTTGCAAAATCCAACACGTACCTCATAGAGATGCATATAAGCCATCCACTCTGAAATTATAACATCAACCTCTTCATCAACTTGAACATCCGCATGTGGACAACAGAATGTTATTAAACGTTGTTCGGAATCTTAAAACTATTTAAACAAAACATTCTATAAAATTAAAACAACACTCTTTAGAAAGATACCAGGAAGACTAAAGAATATCACACTTTAAGTACATGAACCAATTTGTGTTGTTTATGAAATTTCTACCTCAACACGCCCATGTAAAACAGTGATTTTGTCAGAGAGGTTATTTGCCTTGACAACTTCATTGGCCTGGTTCAAAATTCCAACGAAACAACATTAGATTAAGATCATCCTTTTCTGAATGGATCAAATATGATGGAAACATCATTAACAGATAATTTTTTACGGTTTTAGCAAAGATACGAAACTACGAATCCTAGATTAGACCAAACTGTCAGAAATTGCAAAGCGTACCTGCAAAGCTATCTCACTGGCATCCACTGCATAAACCTGGTAATAATAAAGTTAGAACATGTCACAATGCCAAACAAGTTGAAACTAAATTGGTTCTATATACTCATGATATCATAGAAATTCATCCACTCTCGATGTAAACAAAAACAATATATATATGTATATATAACAGTCAATATGTTGTACTTTACCATCATATTCACCACAAGATCAATGTATGCAGGGGTACCAACTCGAATTCATATATATTCGCCGTTCAAAGACAATGAGTTTGAATTTTGAAAGTTCGAATCTTGGAAATCAAATTAAGTTTTTTTTGGCCAAATGCATTATAAGTGTTTGAATCCTTGAAAAACATCGAAGCATTGTAGATCATTCATGTTTCTTGTCAAATTTACCAAGCCAAGATAAATCCAAACCAAACAAAACATTAGCCTAGCATGGGTGCAAGTAGACAGAGAAATCTATGCATGATCTCGTTTGGCTACGTGAAAATTATGAATAAACTCACCGACTTAGAACAACAAAGAAACTGCATAGAATTTCAGCAAATGTTCAACGCAAAAAATACCATGTTGGACAGCTCACTGCGCTGATCAATAATGAAAAACCACAAATCAGTTCAACAATTAAATCAAGTGTAAATTCACAAATCAGGTTAGAATGATATGCATCTCACAGGCAATTCATCAAACACATGGTACTCCCTCCAATAACATTACCTTTCCTTCACTTCCCTTGGACTAATTTCCATGTAACTATAGTTAGTAGTATTAATTGAAATTCAAAGTTCATCCAGGGTCCATGGAGAAAGAAAGCAAAGTCAATCTAAATAAGAAGTCAAAACCTAGGATTTCACACTCCAGATATCACCATAGAGATTAGAGTATCTATGTGAACTCCTGTCCAATTTCTTAGAGTGAAATTGGAAACATAAATGAAACAAAATCATTTCAATCTTAAACTACACGAGTCTTGAATGCAAACCTGGAAGTTCCATCATTCTAATTCAACTCATAAGTGATTTTAATCCATTTCTAACACCGAGCATGAAAATCGAGTTCTGATTGGCGTACCTTTCTGTCGAATGACTCATCAATTATCCACTTAAGCTCTTCAATATAGGACCGCACCCCTCAAGAAATTGATGAAATGATCAACGCCAAAGATGTCCTTGAAGTCATTGGGAAAACGATGAGATTACTTTGGATTAGCCCAGATGATGATTTATCTGAAGCAATTCCAATAGATACATGATCAAATGTTGTCCTTGGATAGAAAATGATTTAAAAAAATTGGAAAAAAATACTCACCTGATGTCCTCCAAATCAGGGATTCATGTTATTGCATTTTGATTTCTGCTGAGAAATCGAGGAGTAGAGAGATCATGTATCTTTCTCTCTCATTTAGAATGCTTCGTTACCCAATATTTGGTAATTTCTCATTTCATTGCATCTATACCACAATTAAAATTCATTTCAGTTAAATTACCTTCCTGTAAATCCGACACGATCAATACAAATAAAATTTAGAGAATAAAAGAAGGAATATGGAACTTGCCTTTGACTGCTTGAGATCACTCAAATCAACAAATGACAAAAAAAAACTTTTTTCACTTGAAACCAAACATCCATACCAGTGGTGATTAGAACCTAACTACAAAAAACGACCAAAAAAAGAATGCTGATTAGAACTCTGAAAGGAACAGTGGGCAACAACTTTATATGTAAAGCAACAACAATATGAGAATCTTGAGTAAATTAAGAAGGACAAACTTTCACAACGCAAGCCAATCATCCGGTATCTAAAAAGACCGGGAATTGCACCACCAGCGGATTCATTTTTCCGGTAATTTTGTATTTTTCTCCACATAACCAATTCACAGGGAAAACACCTACAAAATTATGAATTCCATACTTCTAAAAACATCACCTCTGATCCGTCGTCTCCCTTTCCCCTCTTCAAGAATTTTGGAACATTTTGCTCCCTTTCAGCATCAAATCTTACCCAAAGAATTCTGTCACCACCAATTTGAAGGCGAAGTATCTATCAAAGATTTGTCAAGAGAAGAGGATTTGAAGAAGTTCGGGGGTTTAGTGACATGTGGATTTGTGGTGGGTTTGTGTGGTTTGGGGGTAATTAGATGTCAAAGAGTTCTGGCAGTGGAGGCTGGTAGCGATTTAGGGGATTTGACACAGAAGGGTATGATCAAGCTTGGAGATTAAAAGAACTCGCATAGTTTTCGTGCTATCTGGTAGAATCCCTTGAGGTGTGAGGAAGACAACCGAGAAAGGGGCTTCTAGGGTTCAGCGGCTCAGGAAAATCAGAGGGAGAGGGGGTTGTGAGAATCGTGGAGAAGAGAAGGAGGTTGTGTGGAGTGGGGGGAGTTATTCACCTGGAGAGGTATTAGGGTGAGAGGTAGGAGAGGGGATGGGAGGTCCTGTGAGGAAGAGCAGGGTGTATTGTGGGGAGAAGGAGAAGTTTGGAGAAGACTGTGGGGAGAAGAAGAGGGGAGAAGAGAACTGAACGTTGAAAAACTAATGTTGAAAAAAACTATCAAATACTACTTTTCTTTTAATAAAGTAGTATAGATTGTTTATTTATTGATTTAAACTAAAATATCAACTTGAATCATTTATTTTTATTTTGTTTGTATAGATTTCTTAAATCATGTCTTCCTTATCTTTTTTTATATTCATTTGTTTTTATATATACTATTTACTAGGTTCGAACCGTGTATTACACAGGGTAATTTAAAAAAATTAAATCATGCCAGAAAACTTATCAATTATTATAAAAGATTGATTTAAAGTGAATTCACGGGAAGCATAACAATTTGACTTTGAAAATATCATTAACTAACCATCTGTTGATAACTGATATTATGTAGTTCAATTAAAATTAGAAAAAATAATATAATCATGATTAAGAAAGTATAAATATACTATACTAAAATATTTGCATATTTATATTTTTAAAAAAGGTTCGAACTCATAATCCAAAAGTCAGTTGATAAATGATATTTTTTCCAACTAATTAAATCTCTTATGATAATTCTAAGGTGTTTCGTTGACATAATGAAATTTGATAGAATTGTAATTCGTCGAAGTAATTCGTCGAAGGAATTCGACTTTGAAGTAAAAATTGATATGAAATTGCAAAAAAAAATCACGACAATTTAGTGATTATTTGTATCAAATCTCATACTAATCACGACACATTAATTCGTATATATTTATGATATTTAATAATATAATTAAATCCAAAAATATTCAATATTAGGCTAATTTCGAAGGTATTGACGAAGCGATTACAATGGTATAATTTGTAAAAAATAGAAATGTTTTTTAATGCATTTTAGTTCATATACATTATTTATGTTAATATGACAAGAGTCTAAAATGAAAAATAAAAAAAATAAGGGATTAAAAATAAACTACATACCTAATTATAAGGGTAGTAAATGTAACGTATAAATTAAAAAAATTGAATTAAGGAGAGATTTAAGGAAGAGTGAATGTGGGTGTGATAATTGAACTTATAATGTAAATTGCGTCCAGATACATGTTTAGGCGGAAAAATACTGAAGTCGGCTCACCAGAAGACGATACGTGGCATGCTAGTTACTTATTTATTATATGTATAGATTATTGGGAAATTAATTAAAATGCCACAAGTTTGAAATGGACTTACCAAAATACCACAAAATTTGAAAAGTTTACCAAAATGCCATAAATTTCCACAGTGAGAGCCCTCTATAGCGGGCAGAGACTGAAAGTGAAAAATTTTGCAAGATTATTTACACTTTCAGTCCCCACCGCAACCGCGGGCCTCGATCGCGGGGTCAGGGACTGAAAGTGTAAATAAATCTTGCAAAAATTTTCACAATTGGTCCCTGACCGCGATCACGGGCTCCATAATGCGGGAAAAATGACATTTTGGTAAACTTTTTAATTTTTAGGGTATTTTGGTAAGTCCACTTCAAACTTGTGGCATTTTAATTAATTTCCCTAGATTATTTGTTTTCTATTATTGATATTAAAAACGTTTTTATTAAAACCTTATAATTCGATTAAAACCTCGTATCTACATTTGATTTCATCCTCTAAAATATTTTTTTAAAGATTAAAGTTCTCAATTTATTTATTTGGTTGTATTTTGTTGTTGTCACCATAAATTTGTAAATGTCTATAGTTAGGTTCTTCCGATTTAAAGTATGAATTTCGTCTATGAGCAAATATTAAATATTTATCTATTTTATTTTTCAATGATTTTTTCTCCTAACTTTTTTTGATTATTTAATGAATTTTAAAAGTGTTTTTTATCATTATTAATTATTTTTATATTTTCCTTAATATTTTTCACAACTTTTGAAATCTTATTAACAATCAACTATGCTCAAGATAGATTAAATGTTTTGTTTTTGATAAACATAGAAAATTAGTTTCTAGCAAATCTTGATTATGAAAGTATAACTAAGTGATTTTGTGTTATATTATATATTGTATATTATATGTATTATGCGATTAATGTTAGTTTTCTTATCTTATCAATTTTTTATTGCTACCAGGAAATTAATCATATAAGACTTATGCTATTAATTTAATGTATATATAGATCAGTTTGATTTTTATTTGAATTTTGTTTATGATTATTCGTATTTTCACACATATTTCATAAAAGAAATTATATTTGAATTTAATACATAATATAATAGGAAAAAAAAATTACGTTCACATTTAGGTTTTTGCACAGGGCCTTCAAAATGTCAGGAACGGCCTTGTGAAGAATGTCGCCGCCGTTCACCTCTCTTCCACTTGTATTTCTTCCTTATTTTTAGATTTTGTTAATTTATGAACACAATTTCATGGAAGCACTCAATTATTGTTGTAGGGTATGATTGAAAGAAGCGAAACTGAGCTTTTGGAATTTTCTTTTTGTTTTACATGCTGTTTAATAATGGCTAATTTTGCGGTGTTTAATTGTCCTTGTTGATCTTTGTACTAATCATTGCTTTTTCAACGAGGAAGAAGAATAGCTATGTGAAACATGTTACTTTCACCATATCCAATTCATTAGCAGGTTGTACTATTTTTCGAATTTTGAAGTTGAAATTGACAAGCTTCAACATTCGAAATTGAGATTGTCGCTTTTTTCCTACTCGTCACGAAACATACTGTTGATGATTTGGCTATGAATTAATCGTTGTTGTTGTTGTTTTGCTTTAATCCCCAAATATTAGGGTTGTTCACTCTAGAGAATATGTATCTACTAATTCTCCCTGTTTCTACTAATTAAATAGTGTTTGTTTACGGTACGATCAAGAAATCGAGGTGCGGTCAAATGCCGGAAAGCCGACAGCTTTTCTTGTTCCGGTAAGCGTTACATTGGATTTGTTAAAATAATTGTTTTTTCGATTAGTATAACAAAAATTGAACTCTTCCTTTAGATAAAGAATAATGAACCAGCAGAAGGATTCATTAAGAACGTTATATGAAGAAGGATTCATGGAGAATGATTCATGAAGAAGGTATCAAGAAGATGGATTCATGAAGAAGGAATCAAGAAGATAGATTCATGAAGAAGGATTCATGAAGATGGAATCAAGAAGATGGTTTCATGAAGAAATTGGCTATGATGATTTTGGGTTACATGTTATTTTGTGATTTTTAGAAAGAGAGGGAGTGCTTTTAGGAACAAGATTATGATGATTAGTAGTTACCTATTTTTGGATTGATTTTTTAACATATATATGCAAATTGAGAAAAATAGTTGATGGCGATATGTTTAAGATTTAAAAAATATGCAAATTGGAGACGTCAAGTTATTTGATCATATTTGGCTTAGACATTTTTCTATGTAGTATATAAATATTGTATGAATTATCGGTTGTATTTTAAAGACATGTTTCCTTTATTTTTATGTTTCTAATTTTGATTTTACCTTGTTTAAACACAACCCGATCAACCCGAACGGGTTGAGTTGGGTTGGGTTGTATCTTTGTTTGGGTTAGGTTAGGTTGAAATTTTTTCAAACCGCTAACATTGGATTGATGTGTCGAAATGCCTTCAACCCGATCGACCCAACCCGTGAACACCCCTAATCAGGATAATAAAAAACCTTTACACCTCCCATTCTTCATACTTTTGATATATTCTTAACCTAAAAAGGCTAGGAAAGGCAAAGATTACTAAATTTATTAGAGTAATCATATAGCTTGGAGGATTAGAGCGTGTGGCTACGAACGATGATGGTAGGGTTTCAGATCCTATATCTCAACAAATTTCCCCTAGTTAATTAATGTGATGTGAACAATAAAAAAAATCTCACTCTTAATCTCTTTAACTTTGAAGGATTCTTCAAATTTAAAGAACTTTCCCTTACCTCTCATACTTTTATATTTTAAATAAAAGATTGTAAGAATCATTTTGAAAAACATGTCTAAAATGTTTTAAATACCCACGCTTGTGGTGTGCTTAACTTACATTAATGCATAAAACAGCAATTTAAATAATGATATCAAATGCCAATGACGTGTAGCTCAGTTGATAATGAGTGGGAGCATCTTTGTACAAAAAACAGAAGGTCTCGTGTTCGAACCCAAGACACCCCCATAGCCACAACCGCTGAGTGAGTCAGGTATATCCCCCACATTATGGATAGGCAGCTGATTGTGGGCCGGTTCAGGTTGGCGGTATCAACCTTTTTGTACAAAAAATAATGATATCAAATACAAAAATAATATTTTAATCCTTTAACCAAAAAAAACATATTTTAAGAACATTGGGTTTGGTGGGTCAAGGAGATAATTGGATTGGACCATTCAATTATTGGGCTTTCAGATTTCGATTTGGCCCATAGTATGGACTAAGGAAAATAATACCCAATTGAATGAATTGTTAACTAAATGTTTGAAGTTTCATTTTGGATCGTTTACTAAATGCTTATCAGATAAATATTTACTTACAAGAATTATTATCCTTATATATTTTATCGGATAACGGATTTAGCTATCAAAGTGGATTGTTTGTAAAAACTTTTTTACCCAATAGACGTTTATGGGGTAGAGGTATTTTCTCTCTTTTACCTGGTAAGATTCTAGGTTCTTGTTATGCCTCTTACCCAGTAAGATTATCATTCATTTACATGTTCACCTGGTAAGCGCTTTTTAGTAAGCATTTGATAAACGGCATCTAAATAAAATTTATGGTTTAGTTAATTTGGATATATTGATTCATGATTTAATTCGAATCAAGTTATAGCTTGTTTTAATAAACCCTCGAAGATTTTAAGTTTCAATAATCAAATTTTGTGGAAGATAGTAGGTCGATGTTTGTCTATAACCGAATTATACATATTTTAAAGAATACTTAGTGTATGTCTTGAAAATGATGTTAGGTCGTAATTTCGAAGAATTTAACTAGGGATATTGTTTGAACAACGGTGTCACCTTCACAAATATTAGTTGGAAATATAAAGTAATGTAACTGTTGATTTAGATTGAAATAAACTATTGTGTCGAGAACTTAGCTTGATTGAACTTGTGACAATGTTTAGATGTCTGTTATTTGTCAGGGAATAACAACAAATCGACTCCGAATGTTGTAGGATTCATATTTAGTGTTATTAAGATCGAATATTCTAAATCCATTATCAAGATTTTGTAGGGAAATCATTTGAAGTCAGGAAGAGACACTTTTTAAGTATTGGTATTTATATATGGTTAATTAAACTCATGCACATATCTCACCTTTGAAGAGGTTGGAACATTTAACTTCCATAAATGTTAGGCTCATATATACCATTGAGCTAAAGACCCTTTGGTTAGCAAAACTCAGTAATATCTCAAGTGAATTCATGTTATAATTTACTGGTTGGATGCAAATACATGATCTTTATGTTATGTTATCTTACCAAATATTAAACGACTGTTATAGGGGTAAATTAGGCATTTTATCAAAATATATATAAGATTAAATAAGATTGTTTGTTTTTGTAAACTGACAAACGTCTGAATATGTATAATTGTCTATTTTCTCACTCAAAAATTCAACTTAAATACGTCAACTGAAATGAGCATCGATGATCGCAGGACGGAAAATAAAAAATAAAAAACAAAAGAAATATGCTGACAGGTTTGCGAAGTTGTGGAGTTTTAACCATATCTCAAACACCGAAACACCGATTTAAGCAATTCAAGATGTTTTAGAAAGCCAACGCACAAATCTACAATATTTATCTTTTGAATTTTTGCGAATTCAGGGTGCATCTGGGCTAAAACTGACGTTGAAATCGAAAAAATTATGTTGGGCAGAAATAAGAGGTAATTAAGTGGTTGGGTTATCACTTAATTATTCAGAGGACATTAAGGGTTAAGAGGCTCAAAAAAAGAAGAAAAATCAAAATTATTTTATGTCAGACCGAAGCAGACATAAGTGATAATTAAGAGCATATTTAAAAAAAACACCACCTTAGAGTTTGTTTACCTACCTCTTACTACCTTTTATCAGACAAAAGACTCTTATATCAATACGAGGACATTAAAAAATTTATCTCGTACCAAAAATTTACCTCTTGTCGTGCTCTTTCCATGATAAGAGGCACATTGGTTTCTTAGACCATCTCCAACAGCTTCCCCAAAATTTCTCTAAAATAGAGAACCAAAAGCCAAATCCCCAAAAAAATTTACATTCATCTCCAACAGATTTCCCATTTTGAAGAAAAAAACATTGATTATAAGATTAAAATATTTCATTAATCTATTAAAATATTTTTTTTCTCTCTACATATTTATTTTAAAAGTTTCTTATTGGTCATTTCACTTGGTAATCATTTTTGGAGTGATCTCCATATTTGGAAAAAAAACCATTCTCTCACCTACTTTCTCCATTTTGGAGATAGTTTTGGAGAAGCTGTTGAAGCAAAAATAGAACTCAAAATCTTAGGGGGTATTTGGGAGTGCTTATATTTTTAACTTATGCTTATTTGCTTATGTGGTGAGGAAGAGCATTTTTAAAAAGTGTTTGTTAAAAATTGAGGGTAAAAAGGAAATTTGGATAGATAAGAAAATAAGGAGAAGTAAAAAAGTAGGTATGGAATGACTTATCAAAAACAACTTATTTGTGGTGAGGATAAGCAAATAAGCACTTTTGATTTTTTCTATCAAAACACTCCAAATAGCTTATTTGCGGTGGGAAGAAGCTATAAACAAATAAGTCAAAAATATAAGCACTCCCAAACACCCCCTTGGTATTCTTTATTTTCTCTAAAATAAGTAAGGTGTTGTAGATGCCCTTACTTGAGTCAGAATTAAAGCCTCCTTTTACACCGCATACTTTCTGCATAAAAGAGACATCCTACTATGAAAGGAAATAAATACCAAATTTTAGGTTAACAATGATTTCTGGGAAGCACTTAGGCCTTCCGTACCCCAGGGTTCAAACCTTTTGAACCCTCAGTGCCACATCAGCTCCACATCAGTTTTCCACTTTGAACCCTCTTCAACCTTTTGAACCCTCTAATCCCGTACCCCAACCTTTTGAACCCTCATGCCACATCATCTAATTTTTTAATAAAAAATCATAACATTCATAAAAATAAAAATAAAATTACAAAATAAAATTAAAAACTACAAAATAAAAATAAAATTACAAAATAAAAATAAAATTACAAAATAAAATTAAAAATTACAAAATAAAATTAAAAATTACAAAATATTAAAAATCTACTCGTCGTCGTTGTTGGGTAGTCGGATATGCCAAATATGTTCGACCAAATCCGACCGAAGGTTATTATGAGTCTCTCGGTTTTTGACTTCTCGAACATTTGTTGCGCGTTGTGCCTCAGTGATTTGTGTTTCATCCGCTACCACGGCGTTTCCATCGGCACAAATGGCATGACCTTCGTCTTCGAGTATCATATTGTGTAATATGAGACAAGCGTACATAATATTCGCCAATTTATTCTTATGCCATCCGCGTGTCGGGTACTTAAGTATATGCCAACGTTGTTTAAGCACGCCAAAAGCTCGTTCAACATCTTTACGTGCCGATTCTTGTGCGGCCTTGAACTTTATTCGTTTAGCATCATTTGGGCACGTAAACGCTTTTACAAAAGTTGCCCATTCCGGGTATATCCCATCCGTTAGATAATATCCGTTCTTGTAGGTGACTCCATTAACCTCAAAAGGGCACTCGGGTGCTTTTCCGTCGTAGACATCGTTGAGGATGGGCGATTGATTGAGAACATTGATGTCGTTGTTGGAACCGGCAACACCAAAGAATGCGTGCCAGAACCATAGATCTTGGGAGGCCACCGCTTCTAGCATGATTGTCGGATGTTCATGATCACCTCTCATGAATTGACCTCGCCATGCGTTCGGACAATTTGCCCACGACCAATGAGTACAGTCTATGCTGCCGAGCATGCCGGGAAATCCGTGTTTAGCTTCATGCTTGTGGTACAACTTCTGAATATCATCGTAAGTAGGCTTGCGTAAATATTTTCCACCATAGAGTTCAATAATACCTGTGCAGAAAGTGTGCAGACAATCTCGTGACGTTTTCTCTCCCATCCTCAAGTACTCGTCAAGTGCGTCGGAAGCTACTCCATACGCCAATTGTCGAACAGCGGATACACACTTTTGTATCGGAGAGAAACCTTGTAACCCGAGTCCGTCAATCCGTTGTGTAAAATACGGATACACTCCCGATAAATCTTGAACTATCCGTTCGAATAGTTGCCTGCTCATCCTAAACCGCCGTCTAAACAAATACGAAGTATACACCGGGTTTTCGCCAAAGTAGTCCTGCAAAAGCCGGTCGTTAGCATCTACCCGACCTCTTTCTATGTTCCCGGACCTCGGTCTTCTTGACGATGAGGCTACAGCTTGTTGCAACAAATCTGCATAACGATTTAATAGTTGACCGAATTCCTCGTCGGTGTCAATGGATGATGAAGAACCGGACGATGAAACGGGTGGCGAATCCATAAAGTTTATATCGGATTGAAAGAAATGAAAGAAAATATTTAAGGATTGAGATGAGTGTTTAAATTTTGGTGTGAAAAATGAATGAGATTTGAGGATGATTTATAGGGTTTAAATTGGAAAATAAAAAATTGATAAAAAAAAAATATGGCCGTTTGAATTATAGCCGTTTGAATTAAAAAATTATAAAAAATAAAAAATAAACTCGTCGGGTATGCGGGCTGGGGAACCTGAGCCCCTTACCCGCCACCCGTACCCGCGTGAACCCGCCGAAGTCGTACCTAGAGCCCGCCAACCCGCCCTCCGAACCCGGGCCCGAAGCCGCTGGGCTACGGATGGCCTTAGGCATTGTTTGGCAAAAAAAACCTAGCTTATAAGATAGCTTTTTTTGGGTGTACATGTTTGGATGACCATAAGCTAGCTTTTTGAAACGCTACTTGCAGTAGCGTTTTAATAGCTTTTTGTGAATATTCCAAAATTGCCCCTTATTATTATTTACTAACTATTATTATTAATAAATATTAATTTTTTTATTTAATTATTATTAACTAATAAAAAATAATTAATATTAACTGAAAATTATTAAATTAATTTTTAATCATATATTGATATTAACTTTTAATTATTTAGAGTTATTATTAATCATATAAATTATTTTTATATATTTTATAATATTAATTAATATATTTTAATTACCAACTACTATTATCTTTTTAAGTATTATTTGATTATTTTTTCATATTATATGTAACGGTTATTTAAAATCATAAGTTAATATATATTTTTTTTTTCTAAAACCTGTTTTAACAAATAAAAAATTTATGGTATATATGTAATAATAAATTTTAAATTCTTTTAATCAACATGTCGTATTATTTAATTTTTCTTTACTATTGGTTGTATTAATTAACATATTATATTTTTATAAATTTGTTTTATTTATATAATTAAATATCGTAATTGATAAAATTTTTAAAGATGTCCTTTTTGGTTATTTTACATGTTTATAAGATAGTTTTGCCAAACGTGACTTTTTCATCAGCTAACTTATCAGCTACTAACTAGCTTATGAGTCAGCAGCTAGCTTATCAGCTAGTTTGCCAAACATAGCCTTATTTGAATCAAATCTCTTATTTCAGTCAAACATTTTAACCTTCGATACTTACCAAAAAATAAATAGAAAACAACTCCTTAAATTCAAAGTATATATCTTCGATCTTCTCTTATTCCAGTCAAATCTTTGTGTGCATATTTTTTCTAAGTCAACTCTTGCCTACCTTAATAGTTATTTATAAATAATGATTAATGATTCATTGGATTTTAATTTTAAATGCTTTAAAAATTATTTTTTGAGTAAATTATAGATTCGGAAATCATGGATCTCCTCCTTAAACTTCACTTATTACATAAAAGAACCCTTTTACATTTACATTTATAGATTCAAAAATTCTTTTCAATAAACTCTTTATTTTACTTTCTAAAATAAAAAAAATTGATAGTAGCTCTCTATATATAGAGAGTTACTATTCATATTCTCTATTTTTTTAACTTGTTAATTACAAAATGGTCCTTCAATTTTTTAGTTTCTTGTGTTTTTTATTTTATTTGTTGTCTAATATCAATTTTAATAAAATAGAATTATATTTCTCTTTAAGTTTTAAATTCAATTTAAATTTATCCAACTAATTTTAAAAACTAATAAACTTTAACAATGTACAACATAACATATAAGGATAAATATAAAGATATTTTAAAAATAAAAAAAATATAAGAATGCAATTTATATAGTTAATAAATATAAAAGTATTATTAAAAATATATGTAATCAAAATAAAAAAGAATATACTTGAAATATTCTCTTTTAAAGTGTAAAATAGAGTATACATCATAAAAGATATTGAAATACATCGGAGATGCCCAAGGGATGTGCATGATTTTCTCCATAAATTTAGGAATTTGTTTGAAAAGAACCACCGTTTACATTTTTGATGCCTGTACTTTATTGACAATTAGAATCGGGTGGGTAGGTATAGAAAAATAATTATAAAAAAGATCCATATAGTATGCATCTTATGGCGAAATAGATCCCTAATGCTAACTTTGTTAAATAAAATGAGCTAAGTGGGAGGAACTTTGATCATTTTACCTCATTTGCTCATTTTTTTTATTAAAATAATTAAAATATATATATTATTATATATATACACACAACCCACACGTGAACGTCGCCCCCATTTTCTCCAATGAACCCTCGCCCCAGTGAAGCTCGCCCCCTTGCACCACCTCATGCTTCTACTAGGGGAAGGGGGCCTCGATTTGTCTCTGAAGAATTTTTTTTCGGTGTAAGATTCCAAGTGAATATGGGAAGCTTTTGAATTGTTGCAAAGATTTGGTTTTTATATTGAAATACCAAAATTCCTTTATTGACTTGAAAGGTTTGTGTAAGATCCCACATTGGTTGGGGAGGGAAACAAATGTTGCCTTATAAGAGGAACTTGATACCTCCACTATTAAACGCGTTTTAAAACCGTGAGTCCAGGTGTGTGGAAACGAACAATATCGGGTACGGTTGGCCTAGGATGTTATAGTTTGACCATTGTTGGCCTATCTCAAAACAATCTTACAAGTGTTTTACCTTCAAGAATTATAAGCTCTTTTAAAAAAATTGGGTTCCTTTGATATTTCACAACATAATCTTTTTGGGTCTTTTCCCAAATGAGATTTGTAAAGCTAATAGGATCACAACCGTTAGCCTTCATACAAACAATTTCAATGGAACATTACCCAATATATCCATTGCTAATCGTTTGAATCTTAAAAAGTTGGAGCTTTAGAACAATGGGTTTCAGGTGGTATTTTAACTAGAACAACTACAAATAGATGATAACCATTTCATTAGCAAAATGCATTATAGTTTTAGAATGGTTAAAATATTGTACACAATCTCTACCTTTCTTAATGGCTTTTATATGGTGAACTTCTACCAGCTTTTTGTGATTCGCCAATAATTAATGAGCGTTATCAATTTTGTTCACCATTACGAATCCTTGAGCTAAAAGAATGTAAGAAGTTAGTTTCATTGTCGTTGGCAAATAACAATTTTGCTGGTAGAATTCCAATTTCATATATGAAAGGGAGGAAAATATAAAAAGATCAAAATGCCTTGAGTTAACCGCTTTTTAACGGAGTTAGGGTGACGGACCAAATCTATGACAAAATGCATACCAATGAAACATTCTCATTGGTGCCTCCTTCATCTCCTTCCCGTATTGTCAGCCAGTGTTCACCTCTTCTTCTACGACACGTACCTTTAGTATCCACTTTTCACCTTCTTATCAAAACTTACAAAAATCAACACATTGTGTTTTATTCCACACATCAAAACCCTAAAATCAACAACATTGTGTTTTATTCCACACATTTGTATCTATATTTAAAAAATATATACACTAAATTTCTTAATAAAAAATTATGCAAAGTGGTTGAAATGTCATTCATGTGAGGGCATTTAACAACACCTTTTAATTTAATAGACCTAATGGCTAAAGACGAAAATCGCAACGGAAATGAAACCTTGAGGACCATTCTTACAATTTTAAAAATTGCAGGGACGATATTTTTAATTACTTATGGTATTTTTAATTAGAACACGTTTTTTGAATATAAGTCTTTTTTATTATTTTAGAAAAGTTGTAAAGACTTATTGTTATTGGTGTTGTAGTTTTTAAAATATCTAATTTTGTATAAGTTTTTGTTAAATAAATATAAACAAAGCATATATCATTTAACATTACTATGACAAATATTTTGTAATTAAAAGTTTGATATTGTTAGAAATAACTAAAAGTAACTATTTAATAATCGTACATACATATTCCTATATAATTTTCATATTATTAATATCATCATGACATACGCTAAAGATTAAATTGTTATATAACTCCATAAAAATGATTTTTTTTGGAATGGTGTCGTAGACTGTGCATAGACTAATCCCTTGGCAAATTATGACCGTAAGACATCAATCATAATTAAACCTCAATGGCTACAAGTTGTGTACGTCTGGATTCGAACCCTGGACAGATCGGATAGTACGCCACATCTCCCAGGGTCTTAACTACTTGTTGTTTTTAATATAATTTCGTAGACTAGTATATGGTGTTCTGTTGACTTTTAGAAACTAATAATCAAGGCCATTCTAATCATGGTTTATATAAGTTAATATATATATATATATATATTGTGTATATAGAGTGTATTAATTAAACCGACGGTTCATAAGTCATAAATGTCAAGAATGAAATCAAAGATCATCATTGCATGTTTGCTTGTGCTCTTCTCTGCCACCTCCGTGGTGGTGAACGGAAAATATCACTCCGACAGCCACATAATTGATACACCGTCCACCATGAAGAAAACACACCTCCACTTTTTCTTCCATGACACAATCACCGGTGACAACCCTTCCGTCATTCTTGTTGCAAAACCAAATGGCACGGTGGTCGAAGAAGGAAACATAAACCCTTTTGGGTCGGTTTATGTGTTCGATGACCCGCTCACGGAGGGACCTGACCCGAATTCAACGGTTATTGGTAATGCTCGTGGGTTCTATGCGTCAACGAGTCGTGGGTCGGACTTGACCTTGTTGTTGAATGGTGATTTTGAGTTTACGAGTGGTGAGTTTAATGGGAGTTCCATAAGTGTGTTTTCAAGGGATCCGTTGGTGGTGGAGAAGGAGGTGGCAGTGGTCGGCGGCAGAGGGAAGTTCAGGATGGCTAAAGGGTTTATTTGGCTTAATGCCATTTTCTTTAATATTACAAATGGCAATGCCATTCTTGAATGTGATGTCACCATTTATCATTGATTGTCGAAAACTCTACTCATGTTTGGATCAAAGATTATTATCGATCGTTAATAAAATATCTATTTATATTATTAAATATTTGATATATTGAGTCCTTTGGTGTCCCCCCGCTCCTCAAGAATTGGGGCCTTACAATCACTATTTTATCTCATGTCTTCCAATCTATCCTGATCTTGATGGTTAAACTCGATACTGTAGGGGAGGTCCTACGGAAAAATAGCTTGACGCCAGGATAATAAAAAAGCCTTCACACCTCCCATTTTTCATACTTTTGATATCTTCCTAACCCGAAAACGAAAAGGCTACGGAAGGCAAAGATTACTAATTTTATTTGAGTAATCATGTAGCTTAGAGGATTAGAGCATGTGACTACGAACCATTATGTTGGGGTTTCCGATCCTATATCTCAACAAATTAAATAAAAGATTGTAAGAATCATTTTGAAAAACATGTCTAAAATGTTTTAAATACCCACGCTTGTGCTGTGCTTAACTTACATTAATGCATAAAACATCAATTTAAATAATGATATCAAGGACAAAAATAATATTTTAATCCTTTAACCAAAAAAAACATATTTTAAGGACATTGGGTTTGGTGGGTCAAGGAAATAATTCGATTGGACCATTCAATTATTGGGCTTTCGGATTTCGATTTGGCCCATAGTATGGACTATGGACTAAGGAAAATAATACCCAATTGAATGAATTGTTAACTAAATGTTTGAGGTTTTATTTGGATCGTTTACTAAATGCTTATCAGATAAATATTTACTGACAAGAATTATTATCCTTATATATTTTATCGGATAACAAATTTAGCTATCAAAGTGGATTGTTGGTAAAAACTTTTTTACCCAATAGACGTTTATGGAGTAGAAGTATTTTCTCTCTTTTACCTGGTAAGATTCTAGGTTCTTGTTATGCTTCTTACCCAGTAAGATTATCATTCATTTACATGTTCACCTGGTAAGCGCTTTTTTAGTAAGCATTTGATAAACAGCATCTAAATAAAATTTATGGTTTAGTTAATTTGGATATATTGATTCATGATTTAATTCGAATCAAGTTATAGCTTGTTTTAATAAACCCTCGAAGATTTTAAGTTTCAATAATCAAATTTTGTGGAAGATAGTAGGTCGATGTTTGTCTATAACTGAATTATACATATTTTAAAGAATACTTGGTGTATGTCTTGAAAATGATGTTAGGTCGTAATTTCGAAGAATCACAAAGATATTGTTTGGACAACGGTGTCACCTTCACAGAATCACAAAGATTAGTTGGCAATATAAAGGAATGTAACTGTCGATTTAGATTGAAATAAATTACTGTGTCGAGAACTTAGCTTGATTGAACTTGTGACAATGTTTAGATGTCTGTTTTTTGTCGGGGAATAACAAATCGACTCGGTATGTTGTAGGATTCATATTTAGTGTTATTAAGATAGAATATTCTAGATCCATTGTCATGATTTTGTAGGGAAATCATTTGAAGTCAGAAAGAGACACTTTTTAAGTATTGGTATTTATATATGGTAAATTAAACTCATGCACATATCTCACCTTTATAACAACCCAGCCTAAAATAAGCATGCAAATCATATAAATTAGAACATCTCAAAAATGGGTCCCAAAATTTCTTACATAAGTCTCAAAAATAGGTTGGCGGAAACAACCTAAACACAACTGAGAATGAACTAGTTACTACAAGTATAAGTGGCACTGTCTCTATCTGCATCTGTCCTCTATCATGCTCTTGCTCACTTACCTGAGCCTCCTACTATCTGCTTACCTGAAAAGGTTTAGTTTGGAAAAATGTGAGGGTTAGACCATGAGGTCTAGTGAGTCCCTCTTAACAGTTATCAAAGCATTTAAAACAGTTTATCATTTTCAGAACATGTCATTCGTAAAGCCGTTCATATAAAATCGTTCACGGATAAAGGTCCGCCCCTCGTAAATTGGCACCCTGAAGTCACCCTAAGGTGACAACGAGTCAGTCTCATGCTGCCTTATATTGGGGCCACTTCCCCTGGCATAAAGGGTCTACTCTCCCGCACGAGCACTGGCGGGTCTACTCTCCCGTCTTGGCCAGTTTACGTCTACCACAATGTATGCATACATCCCAAATCAACTTTAAACAACTTTCATGCAATTAAAGCAACAAAACAAAACATGGCATTTCTCATCATGTATTCACTTTAGAAAACACGTCAAAATCACGCATTTTAGTTAGAAAACTCACCTGGTACGTTTGCTTGCTTTTCCCTACTCTGCTCTTTACTTCCCAATTGTCTACCTGAACGAAGGGACAGATTTATAAGCTGACTAGAACTATCCGGACACTTCTCACTTACCACCCTACTCTTTTCCGGACAGGTTACCGGGTAACCCTACTTTTCCGGACAGGTTACCGGATAACCCTACTTTTCCGGATGCTGCTAAGTACCCGGACAACAACTCTTATCCGGACGACACAGGTTTTCCGGACGACAACACTTATCCGGACGGCACACTCTTTCCGGACAACACTATGTCCGGACACCTTCTACAACACGGCTAAGCAGTTTCCCGGACACTCACCCGGACAGTTTCCGCATCCGGAAACATTCAAATGAATTAAGGTGTCCGGACGTCCAGGAAGTTTTTCGGACGCCGATCTGACTCTTATTGGGTCCGAGAAATCACTGATACGATCAAGTCTTTCAACTAAAAGGTTAGCAACAACACTAGGGTCGCTAAGCTCAACAAATAACGAAATCTTAGCTGCGAAAACACTATATGATGACTAAACTCTCTCAAATAGCTTCAAACTCAACTTTTTCAACAAAACTCCAAAAATAACTAAATCACAGTAAGAATCGAGAATTATAGATAGGAAGGAGAGATTACCTGCTTGGATCAAAGTAAAGACCACCTTCCTTTCTTCTCCAATAAATTGGGATTGATTCCTCTTACTTGATCTAACACTCTCCCTTCTATCTTCTTTCTTCTTGTTCTTTCTCTCTTCTTCCTCTAACAACCGCCACACACAAAACAATAAGGGAATAAAAGGGTCACCTAGGGTTTTGTGCCCTTAAGTACTCCATCCAAAAATACCAACTAGCCCCTCAACTTCCACTTATCATCAAAACTTAACGTAAAACATAAAACCTTCCAAAATGGTCTGGTCGTTACAACACTCCCCCCTCAAAAGAATTCTGTCCCCGGAATTCCACTTTCAAAAAGAAGCGGGTACCTAGATTTCATATCGGATTCTACCTCCCACGCTGCCTCTCGTCCTCTTATGATACCTACACTGAACTTTTACTAGTCGAATTTCTCTATTCTAGAATTCCGGACCTTGCTGTCCACAATCTCTATTGGTTCTTCTTCGTACGACAGTTTCTCATCGATGCTAACATTCCCTATTGGAATGGCTACCTCGGTCTCGGCCAAACATCTCTTCAGATTTGACACAAGAAAAGTTGGATGAACTCCTCTTACTTCTTTCGGCAAGTCTAACTTTTATGTCGCTGCTCTAACTTACTCACTAAAGACAAAAGTCAACTTCTTATCGCCTGTAATTCTTGCAAGGTCGACATTACTACAGCTTCCCTCATCTGTTCCTCATAACAGAGGCGCACAACACACTACGAATTCCCCTAAAATTTCATCTAGTGCCTCAAGATCGCGCACTATCTATTCAACTTTCATGCTTCAACGAATCCGCAGACTTAGTCCACCTTACCTTCCTCTCAAACTTCAAGGCTCAAAGCCTTATGTTTTTCAATCCAACCACTCAGTTCTACCCGGTTGCCTCAGACCGTTCAGATGGAAAACATAACCGCAACCCATATTTTGAAACCGCCCTCGGCGAGACACCACTTGCTAAAACGTGTCATCTTGCACTATTTACTTGTACCCCCTTCGATCATTATACTTGCTTAAAACTACCTGATAAAATCGAGGCCAACCGCGCCTCCGTCCACCCATCGGGACTCCCAGTTTTAAACATGTCTAATTAAGGTCTCTCATACATTTATACTTCCTTAAGAAAAGAACTTGGCAGAAATTTCCCGCCACAACAGCGAGAATCTTCTACCAGGAAAACTCGCCCACTGACAACTTGGCACCAGGCCAACCTTGTACATCCCGACAAGCTCACACCCATGAGCCTCTCCTTGGTATACCTGAAATTTCTAGATTACTTCTTCCAACCGACATTCGTCTATGTAGATCATACTCCTTTCCCGAATCACATTGGCTACAACACGTCAACTAAATCGTACGTTCTCACAACTTCATCATTTCACACTTAACGTGTCTAATAGGAGGAAACCTCTATAATTCCTTATTTGAGTACTCACCTATCCGAATTGAACTTATCCTGAAGGCTCATAAATTTCCCACTGCTTGCCACAAGCGTCCAGTCATATAACATGACTTCGGTTACTCCCACTCAACTAGGAGGGGTAACCACGATCACACTCTACTGTTCTCAATAGCTTACACTGAACGATCGGTTCGTTCGAACGTTTCTCACAAAGTCACTAACTTATCTCATTCAGTCGTCTTACCCACTTCTTCCTGTACAAAATCATACCCAATTTCCTTCCTCAATATTCTTTCCAAAGTTCGCACACTTACCAAGGACAGTCTACACAACACTGCATCTATCGGCATTACTGACAAGTCTACTACTTCCGATTTACTTACTTAATCCGACATACTGTCTTTACCTCCCCCACGTTAGCGTGGAGCACTGCCACCAATATTACTCGCCCCTCTCTTCCGACAAATCCCCAAGCTGCAAAAGTTTTCTCATCACTAAACATAACCAAACAGTTGCACTAACATTTTTAACTTAAGGCTTTCGACCAAATCACCTCGAATTGACACCAGAGTTCGACGTCACTATACATTCTTTAAACTCCAACATTTACTTTCTCAGACAATTCGTTCACACATAAGCAATAGCTCACATTCTTTAAGGATTTCACATCTATTCCACCACATTCTGACTAATACATCCATCATTTTATTTAAACTTCCAATTATCCCAAAATATGCTTACTTAGCGACTCTTACAGTTAGAGACACTTGGTTTCTCCTTTGGGTATCTACCCACCACCACTCCGTGATGCTATCCCGAACATAATCATTTCACCACGTCAACTTACACCCTACGTGCTCCAACTAGGGATAGTGATTTGACCCGACCCGACGGGGAACCCGGTTCACCCGACCCGACCGGGTCCGGGTATTACCCGGTTTTGCGGGGCCGGGGATACCCGGTTTTCACCAACCGGGGTTGGGGCCGGGGGCGGGTGAGGTTACTCCAACCGGGGACCGGGGCCGGGGATACCCGGTTTAGTTATAATATTAATTTATTAATTATATATATATATATATATATTTATATTTATACATAATAACTCTTACTCAGGTTTTGGACTTTTGGTTTAGGTCTTTAGGAGTTATGACTTTAGGTTTAGAAATTAGAAATCAATAGTTCAATACCAAAGAAGAGCCGCTCTCAAGTCTCAGCCTCTCTCACTCTCTTCGACTTCCTCTTCCTGCCAACTCGCCGTCGCCGCTCCCCGTCGCCGCTCGCCGCTCTCCGTCCACCGCTGCTACTTCCGTGAGACCGACCACAGTCCACGCTCCGCGGCGCCGCCCGCAGTCACGCCGACCGCAGTCACGCCGACCACCACTGCTACCTACCGGAGGTACTTGTTTAGTTGTTTCCATTATGAAGTTGTAAACACTAAACACTGCAGTTTTATTAAAAAAGTTGTAGATACGATCGTTTCCCACAAGAAATTTTATGTAACTTGTATTTAAACATATATACATTATTTCTTAAATAAGTGAATGAAAATCAAAAAACAAACCCCCACATGGCAATATTGCATACACAAAATCCACAATTTTCATAGTTTGTTCTCCAAAACTTTTAGGATTAATCAAGGACTAACAAAAAGAAATTCCATGTATAGGATAGGACCCAAATTTAGTGGTTTCAGCACTGTTTTCAATTTTTCATATATATAGATGTGATGAATTGTGTACTGATTTCATAGTTTAGTGGTTTCAGCACTGTTTCCGCACTGTTTGTTGCATAAACCGGGGTTTGACCGGGCCTTTGACCGGGGTTGACCGGGGTTTGACCGGGTATCTGACCGGGGTCGGGTGGTTAATCCCCGTACCCGCCGGGGCCGGGTGCATGAAACCAAAACCGGGGCCGGGGCCGGGTAAGGGGATACCCGCCCCAAACCCGCCCCGTTACCATCCCTAGCTCCAACAACTTGGTTAACACTCGAACACCTCTTCCGAAACCCCCATAAAGGCTTCTATCTGATGCTTTCTCTTTCTCTAACATCACATCACTACGACGCTAGCTGGCACATTTAACTTGGCAATTATTTCCACTACATAACTGTACATTCCTCACTCATAACATCACACTGCAGACCAAAACTCTCATGGCCATTCCTACACAACTCAAACTTATCTTCAAGACCTCACGCATAAATAACCGAGTCTATCTCACTACATAGTCTCTCTCCCAGCTCTAGTTGAACCACAACACCCGAGTTCCTGATTAACTCTAACATGCTCGTTTCTCGCTAGCTTTTTGCAATACCAAACCCTTACTTCGGCATAATCTATACCCTCACTTCGTTTGTGCTAAATACTTCATTCTTACCGAACTATCCACCTCGTAAGTAACACGGTTATCTAAAACAACAGTCTTTCACTAACTTAATACTCCCACAAGTTGTTCCTTCAACTTTCAACCTTCTGATTCAAGTCTTTGGCCTCATACACTTTACACAACTGTCGACTTCGACGTCAATAGTTGAACTGTTGATACTTTCTTAACTTACTTCTTCGACAAGGGTCCTTATCCTAATCAAACTCACACCCCGTCGTCCTCATTTCAAACTCACTCGAGCATTGTCAGTGTCACAAGATCTCTTTAAAACTCTTACTCATGCCGAGGATATTCCATTCCTACTTCACCACCCTACTCATACCGAGTTGCTAATACCAACACCCTAATGACTTCTAGTCCTTCCCATGAACACAACCGTCCCTCGGAAACTGTATTTCCAGTCACCACACAAGGGTACAGACCCTCATACGACCGACACTAAAAATCCACTTCCGACTCTTCCACTGCTCACCTTTCCTCTAGAACACAAATACCAAAGCTACAAACATTCTCCCCTGATTTGTCCAACACCTCTCCACTCTAGGAGTTCTTCCTTAGCTTAAAATGTAATACTCTACGACCTATTGAGTTCATAGCCTTCATGCCTGACAACGCGATAAATGAATCATTTCACACTTTTGATCATTTTAAAGAAACAACACTTGAAAACAACTTGGGTACATACGATCCCAACATTCTCATAACTCCAATGCCCTGCACAACGATCTTGAGGATCGTTTGCATGCAATCTTTCTGTAAAACTTAATCTTACTCAATCCAAAATATGTTGTTACGACAGAAATAAATATTGGATGAAGATCTTCCCATACAACAAAATTTTGAAAGAAAATTACCGACACGAAGTAAACTAGTCGGTCCTCACACTCATTTATATAACTTCAACATGAAAATAGTGGAATATTTGGCAAATCGTAAACCTCAAGACTTCATTATATGATGTAAATGGATTTGTATTATCTATTTAAACATACGCTTGCACACGCCGACTCATATTCGATCCAATTTGATATTTACACATTTACTTTATTTATAAAAAAAGAACTCATGTACACATGTACGAACTCAATGCATGAAACTTCTACTTGCAATTGAAGGCTACTCACTCAAACAAGGTCAGTCACTTTACTAACGCAACTGATCATTGACTCTCTTCCTTCGACCAATGGTCGCTCTCTCGCCCTTGCAATAACTTGATATACATACATTCAACGGTCCACTTACTCAACCATTCATACTAATTCATTTTGATCAACTACTTCACTTTCCACTTCTACAGGGCTTCATTTCACTATAGGTATCTTATTTCATTTATCCTGCTAATGGAAGACTCATCCAAGAAGCCAGGGCTCCATTGATACCTTCAAGGTTTTGACATTCTCTTTCCTTACCAACCAAACTGATCTATCCCCCGATTTCTAGAACCGAGACACTCTAGAAACAGGAGTCCTACTCAAAGATCAACCATTCTTCCTCTCCGAATCCACGAATAGCTACTTCTGGACGACTCGTAACACTCTATACAACATTTCTCCTCTACGATGTATACGTACATCACATCACCAGGACTCCTCAAGAAACTTCCCCAACAAGGGGTCTCATTCTACCTCTCAGGGATCTTGCCGACATGCTGAAGTACTGGAACATGACATAAACACTAGCTTCTGACTACCACTTCGGAACAATAGGGCAGGTTAAGCACATACATGTACCTGTAAGTTCGCAATTTCACTGGCCAGGTGAAATCTCAAACTTACCTTACATGACAGTCCTCAGTACCCTATTAGCCCTATCTCTATAATAGTGTCCTCCTAACGCATTTCCTGTATCTACAATAGTGCCCTCCTAACGCATTTCCTGATTCTCAGTTGTGATTTCTACTCCCAAGTTTAAGTTTAGGCCCGTTCGGTCACCTAAATCCCTTAAACTATGGCTCTGATACGACCTATAACAACCCAGCCTAAAATAAGCATGCAAATCATATAAATTAGAACATCCCAAAAATGGGTCCCAAAATTTCTTACATAAGTCTCAAAAATAGGTTGGCGGAAACAACCTAAACACAACTGAGAATGAACTAGTTACTACAAGTATAAGTGGCACTGTCTCTATCTGCATCTGTCCTCTATCATGCTCTTGCTCACTTACCTGAGCCTCCTACTATCTGCTTACCTGAAAAGGTTTAGTTTGGAAAAATGCGAGGGTTAGACCATGAGGTCTAGTGAGTCCCTCTTAACAGTTATCAAAGCATTTAAAACAGTTTATCATTTTCAGAACATATCATTCGTAAATCCGTTCATATAAAATCGTTCACGGATAAAGGTCCGCCCCTCGTAAATTGGCACCCTGAAGTCACCCTAAGGTGACAACGAGTCAGTCTCATGCTGCCTTATATTGGGGCCACTTCCCCTGGCATAAAGGGTCTACTCTCCCGCACGAGCACTGCGGGTCTACTCTCCCGTCTTGGCCAGTTTACGTCTACCACAATGTATGCATACATCCCAAATCAACTTTAAACAACTTTCATGCAATTAAAGCAACAAAACAAAACATGGCATTTCTCATCATGTATTCACTTTAGAAAACACGTCAAAATCACGCATTTTAGTTAGAAAACTCACCTGGTACGTTTGCTTGCTTTTCCCTACTCTGTTCTTTACTTCCCAATTGTCTACCTGAACGAAGGGACAGATTTATAAGCTGACTAGAACTATCCGGACACTTCTCACTTGCCACCCTACTCTTTTCCGGACAGGTTACCGGGTAACCCTACTTTTCCGGACAGGTTACCGGAT
This sequence comes from Saussurea involucrata, assembly GCA_033807775.1. Lineage (NCBI taxonomy): Eukaryota > Viridiplantae > Streptophyta > Magnoliopsida > Asterales > Asteraceae > Saussurea > Saussurea involucrata. Next base: position 172,229,023 of record CM066321.1, read on the forward strand.
AACCCTACTTTTCCGGATGCTGCTAAGTACCCGGACAACAACTCTTATCCGGACGACACAGGTTTTCCGGACGACAACACTTATCCGGACGGCACACTCTTTCCGGACAACACTATGTCCGGACACCTTCTACAACACGGCTAAGCAGTTTCCCGGACACTCACCCGGACAGTTTCCGCATCCGGAAACATTCAAATGAATTAAGGTGTCCGGACATCCAGGAAGTTTTCCGGACGCCGATCTGACTCTTATTGGGTCCGAGAAATCACTGATACGATCAAGTCTTTCAGCTAAAAGGTTAGCAACAACACTAGGGTCGCTAAGCTCAACAAATAACGAAATCTTAGCTGCGAAAACACTATATGATGACTAAACTCTCTCAAATAGCTTCAAACTCAACTTTTTCAACAAAACTCCAAAAATAACTAAATCACAGTAAGAATCGAGAATTATAGATGGGAAGGAGAGATTACCTGCTTGGATCAAAGTAAAGACCACCTTCCTTTCTTCTCCAATAAATTGGGATTGATTCCTCTTACTTGATCTAACACTCTCCCTTCTATCTTCTTTCTTCTTTCTTCTTGTTCTTTCTCTCTTCTTCCTCTAAGAGCCGCCACACACAAAACAATAAGGGAATAAAAGGGTCACCTAGGGTTTTGTGCCCTTAAGTACTCCATCCAAAAATACCAACTAGCCCTTCAACTTCCACTTATCATCAAAACTTAACGTAAAATATAAAACCTTCCAAAATGGTCTGGGTCGTTACAACCTTTGAAGAGGTTGGAACATTTAACCTCCATAAATGTTAGGCTCATATATACCATTGAGCCAAAGACCCTTTGGTTAGAAAATCTCAAGTGAATTCATGTTATAATTTACTCGTTGGATGCAAATACATGATTTTTATGTTATGTTATCTTACCAAATATTAAACGACTGTTATAGGGGTAAATTAGTCATTGTATCAAAATATATAAAAGAGTAAACAACTAATATGGGGTAAATTAGTCATTTTATCAATTTTATCATGTTCAGTTATATCTACCAAATATTAAACGACTGTTATATCTTATACTCCTGTTCTATTTTGTTCTATCATATTATATCAGGATACGAAACACATTCTAAATACAATCGGTAACCATGTTGAGTGGTCTGATAATAACTAGCACCTTGAAGCTTGAAGTTTGAAGTTTGAAGTTCCCAATCATCAGTTTTGAAGATTCTCCATAGCTAAATACAAGAAATAGCAATGTAATTTCTAATTATAGCAATCATGTATGTATTTATAATATGAGATTATTTATACAATACTTGCAAATTATTATTCTACGTGCACGTACAGTTTATTAATGTGTGTGAACTTTATGTAACAAAAACTCATAATCAGTTAATAAAAATACTAGTTGAACATTGAGTTATATTAGTACGTCAAAATACTCCATAAAACTGATAACCAACAAATTACTTTATCTTTCTCTTAAAACTACACAAATCCATAAAATAATATTAAGAGAGACGAGATAGACATTTATTTCACTGCAAGGTTGTGTTCCGGCACCAGATCAATTCCCTTTCAAGCCGTAATTCATGGGAGGATATTTGATTAAAAGTGATCAACGGTTTAAAAACAATTATCACCAAATATGACACTTCTCACATGATTCCATGCCTTTCACTGCATTGCACAAGTATAAACTAAAGTAAACTCAACTTTAGTCCTTAAGATTTACGTTGTGTTCTTGAAACTCATTTTACGAAGGAAAGGAAAGGGAGAGAAAGGGGAGGAAAAAAAACTCGTATTCTCAAAAAAAAATGGAGAGAAAAAAAGGAAACGGAAGAAAAAAATGATAAATTTTCTTCCAAAATTTTCCTCCCAAATGTGGGAGAAAAAGAAAGAAAAGAAATTAAAAGCATTTAAAAAAATTACTAAAATTATTAAAACTACAAAACTACTCGATCTCTCGTTATAAAAGATCTGTTTTTAAGGGTATATTAGTAAAAGTGACGTCTTACCTTTCATTTCTCTCATGCTCAAGAACACGAAAAAAAAAAATCTTTATTTTTTCTTCTGTTTCCTTCCCTTTCGAGTACACAAAAGAAAAAATTATTTTCCTTTAATTTCCCTTACCTGCCTTTCTTTTCCATCCATTTCTTTTCTTTTCACTTCTAGATAACACAGCGTTTGTAAAAACTATGGAAGTAAGGCCTAACTTTTGATCAGTCTACAAAACATCCTCCGTTTAAAAAATAATCCGCTAAATGAGACAGGTTTTGGTCTTTTTATCTATTTCCCTAAAAAAATCAAATATTATATATAATATATATATATAGAGAGAGAGAGGGAGGGAGTCAGGTTTAAGGGAAAACCTCAAAAAAACGGAAAACTGAAGAACACCCTATAAGCCCTTCATCTGGACGATATGCACTTGTGCATAAAGGTTATTTGTAACATGTATTTGTGCATATATGCACAAATGCATAATGCACTTATACATAAAACCAAAAAGTCAACTATTTACCTATATGCACAAGTGTATACCATCCAGATGAAGGGCTCCTAAGGTGTTTTTCAGTTTTCCGTTTTTTTGAGGTTTTTCCCTTCTCTCTCTCTCTCTCTCTCTCTCTCTCTCTCTATATATATATATATATATATATATATAGGGGAAATATCAATTGCAAACCATGCAGATCATGCAAACTCTGCAAACCAATCTTAGCTGTTGATCAAGTCTAATAAATATCTGATTTTATTATGTTTCCTAATCTAAAGTCATGATCATAATGAATGAATCTTATCATCTTCTATATATATCTCAGTCTTAATTAATGAATCATAATGATTATCCATAAATACATCTATTGTTTCCTAATATAGTGGTTTGTATAGTTTGCACAAACTGACTGGTTTGCAACGGATACCTCCCCATATATATATATATATAACCTTTAATAATAGAAAGAGTTATACATCAACTAAAACAGAAATATAAACACTTATTTTAGGATACAAAGAATTGTTAATAATATTGCCATAAAATATAGTTAATAAGTAGAAAAAACATGGACCGGGTCCGAGAAGTCCACCGAGTCCAAGCCGAGACCGGCTGAGGTTGTCGGACGCCGTTGGGACACGCCGGTTTGCGCACTTTTAAGAATAACCATGATGATATGTTCCAAAACCTCTTTCATATTAATTAAACCAAAAGACAAACAACTTGATTTTGGTAAGAAATGCATTATAAAAGTGTAAGACGAGGGAAGAGGAGCCAAATTCACCACCACCACCACCACCATGAACTTGAACCAAAACAAATTGTGCATATTACTACCAAATGAAGAGCTTGGTGAGTCACATGCTCACTTATACTTGTGATACAATAATAGCTAAAATTGGTCCAAACCAACCAATTCTTCTTCTAAGTAACCACAACAAGTCTCTATATCAAGTGATTAAAACCAACATGATGAATCCAAATCTAACCTCTACTGCTACACTCTCTGTGCATTTACCTACTCATCCTTCCACACTTGCTAATAATGCCTTCCTTTTTGTCAATTATTTCAGATATCAACCCAATCTGCATCATGTTATTACAAACATATATAAGTAATAATCTCCATAAATATCCCTCACCCTTCTTCTCAACATTCAAAAATTAAACAATACAAACCATCTGAAAGGAAATAACTAAATAATATGTCAAATAGCAATGCACTTTCACTTTTCTTTCTAGTTTACTTGACTCTACTACAAACAAAGAAAACAAAGTCTTGATTATGCAAGTAAAATGGAAAACCCAATTAATACAAGTGATTTCAATGTTGGAAAAAGGTTTTGATGCATACTTGATCTCATAAACATCATGGGTTGCACTTGCTCCAATGAAATAAAAGCATATTTAATTTAGAATATAAGATGACATGTAGACATTTTACCAATTTCAATCTTACTATTGTTACCCCTGAAAAGACCCTATCTCTACACATAATGTCTACTGCTGTTCTATTCATTTTGGTCATTTAACATTTTCATTTTCCAAGTCCCATTCAGATGGAGTGTGAAGAAATGAAGATCTGATTTTTGGTCTCATGTAAAAAAGAGATTGAACCCACAATGAAGAAGGAAAGAAAATGACATACATCAATGGGACATAATAATATATTCATAAGTGCTAATAATATATTTGTAAGTGCTATGTGGCTATTAAATTGGACATTTTTGTGTATATATAGTGTTTTGCATATGTAAGAAAATTGACCCACAATCACATCTTCATTTCCCCATAACAAGTGGGCCCCACAAAATATTAAATGGTCAAGACAAATTGTATTTAGTATTTTCAATGTATGCCATCATCTACTTTTAGAAGCAATGACAACATTAAGGGCCATGTCATTATGTTTCCATTACCGAGTAGGCATAATGCGTTGACTCTGACTATATGGACAAATATAATGTTTGTTTTATAATAATGCACATTAGCATGTACGTGTACATGTACATATATATATATATATATATATATAGTGTGATTAGCTTTACTACGTAATGTTACAAATTGAAGTGATTGAAGTATTTCGGTTGATTACAGCTTAGATTATGTCTAATTAAAAGGTTCACTTGCATCCACCACAACCCTGCAAAGACAAGTACATAGTGTGCATGCTTCTCTTATGCGTATATTTGATGATGCTTTTAATTACAGAAGATTGAAGTGGGATGTAGTCAAGATTATTGAGATCAAGAAATCAGTTACCAGATTTAGGCTGCTCAAAACCAATAACGGCAGACAAAACATTAATAGCAGAACTAAAATAATCAAGATATATACACACAGAAGAAGAAAATAAGTAGTTGGCTCGTGAAAATAAAGCAAGTGTATGAAAGTTATACTCACATGTTCGTCATCAACTGCTTGCATTCCTGCGGCATACACCACAAAACTTCCTTCAATCTCCAGACCAAAAATGTCATTAATATGCTGAATCCCTAGGCTGATAGTACCCAAGTAGCTTACTGACAAGAGGAACTAAAGCAACTAATGCAATTTGAAGCTGTTCTGAGCTATTCAACCGGACACTAACTTGTCCTGAACCCTTGTTATTTAAATTGACACGGCCAATCAGATTAGTAAAGCGGCCAATAGGAATCTGAGACTGCGCATTCCATCCAAGTGCAAGATCCCCATGCCAATCCATAACTGAGAGACTTAAAGTAGACAAAAACCGACCCAAAGGATAATCTTTATCTCTTAATGTAGCCTCCAAGCTACCCCCGTAAGCAACGTCACCACGACCAATAACGGCTCCCCCTGCCACAACCAACTGTCCTCGTTTATTAACCACCAACTTGTCCTCAAACTTCACTCCACCGGTTAAGGCATCACCAATGTAAGTAGCTGAAAGACCAGCCGACGCTTTGTTTTTCCTGTAATTGATGAACCTAGTTTCGCTACGTAGAGTATAAGATAGCTCCTTTCCGACAGTCTGCATATCAAACACTAAAGTGGTTGATTTCGCTTTCCCATGTTTCATTGCACTTGATACCTCCATCTGGAGATTAGCATCTTTTTTATCTTTTGTAATCTGACCAGAAAATGATACGGGTATCTTTTCTTTGAGTGCAAGCAAGTGTTCCACATTAATTCCTTCATAACCAACATCGTGATCCCAACCGTGTGGATCGAGTACAGGTCTAATAAGCCACTGGTTGGCAGAATCAAGAGCTCGATACCGATGGGAAGGATTATCTGCATCAAATGAAGCAGGTAAATTCATATCCTGCACAGCAACAGGCACAGTTGCAGCACCATTACTGTCTTCTTCTACATTATTATCATTCAGATCACTTGGGAAGTTCTTAGCAGCTTCAGCCATTTTTTTCATCATCTTCCTCCGCTTCTTCTCTTCCTTCAATTGTTTCTTCATGAAGAGCTTCTCCCTGTATTCCAATTCATCGTAATAAGACTTCTTCTGTGCCCTACTAAGTTTCGCTAGTTGGGAATTAGTCAACCGTTTGAACGGTGGTAGTTCATCGTATTCTGAGGATTCTTCATCAGATGAGTCATCTAAATCATCATCCAAAGCGTCATCATCCTCATCATCACCAAACTGCTCCTGAGGCAACTTCAGCTGAGGTCTTGATTGTAGAAGATTTGAAAGAATGAAAGGTAAAGGTGGTGCTCTAGTTCTGGCTGCAAAAGGCTTTCCAGGTGGAGAGTCTTGCAACTTTAGAAGCATATTGGCCTCGACCAAGATCTTCGAAGCAAACGAAAGTAGTAACAGGTGGGGCTTCCACACTTGGCCATTTGGCAAAACTCTCTGCCCAGCCCGATTTGTTCTACACGCTGAGTGGTTCTCCACTAATGAAACAGGGTTCATAAGCCGCATATCACCAGCAGCCTGCCTGATGGCTTGCTGGACCACGTGGGACCGCTGGGTCACAAACATGTCATAACTAGTGGTCGTACCATTTGGTCCTTCAGGAGGTGCTGACGCAGCATGGGTCAAGACCACAATAGCATTGAACCATATAGACTGCCCAAATATATCAGTTATAGTGCGCAAAAGAGGCATGTCACCAAAGTCTCTGCTTTGCATGTCCAACCTATCAAGATACAAAACAATATCTGGAGGCGATTTTTGGATAAACCGTTTAACAGAGTGGAGAATTTTCTCGTTCTTTCTTTGATCTGCCCATGAAGGAAGAAGGCCCGGTGTGTCAATAACACGTACTTTGATACCCTGCACAGTTCCAACAACATCCTCAACTTTTTTCGTTCCCAGTTGAAAAGCATCAGTGCTAAACTTAACTTCATCAAATATCGAGTTGATAGTTGCACTTTTCCCAACTCCTGTTTTCCCAAGAACCATGATTGTGCATGAGAACTCAAGGGGTTCTTGTCCAGCTGCCTCCAATTGCTCAGCCATGGCACTAGCACGCTCAAAGCTAAATGCAGCAACACGACCTCCATTTCTACCTCTCAGTTGTTCAGCCAATCCTAATCTATACAAGACTTGGGCCACAACAACATTATGAGGAGTCTGCCCAAGCCTACGAGCAAGGCGCAAAAACTTAACCCGTATCATCTGGAGCTTTTCACGAGTGTCGTCATTTTCCTCAGCCTCCCCATTTGTTGGTTCATCAATGACTTGGTTTTGCAGAGGAGAAGCATTCCCATTTACCTGAGATTGCACCACACGATGAGCAGGTTCCAGTAGTGGTGCCCCACTGCCAAGACCAGCAGGACGTCTCGGAGCCGGGGTGGGGGCAGTGGTAGGTTTCGAATTGGGAATGGGGGATTGATTAGGTGGATCATGTTTTGGCTTAGGAACAGGAGTCGAAGTGGGAGTGGAAGTGGGAGCTTTTTCTGTTGATAAGGAGACACCTATAACAGGCCTCAATTCTGGTTCTTTGCTCTCGGGCATTTTTTGTTTCACCTCACAATCTTTCGCTTCACTTTTTTCAGAAGGATCCGCTACAGGCTCCGAAAGTTCAGGAGTTACTGTCCTTTCCTCCACGGAAACATTCACGCTATCTTCTGATTTAAGGCTCTCTACATGGTTATCAATGGCCAAAGTGCTTCCTTGTTCCAGGTTTCTATCATCCTGATGCCCTGAAGACATATCATAGGTTTCATGTTCCCCTTCTTGAGTTTCCTCAACTTTTTCGTTTTGCATATCAAGCAAATTGTTTCTTGAAATTTCAATCTTCTCCTTCTGAGTCAAATTGTCATCATTGTTACCTTCGGTAACCAACATATCTTTTTCATTCACATCTTCATGAAGTTGATTTAAAACCTCTCCATTCGCTTCAACTCCTATATCGCCATCTGGCTGTGTTCTGTGACCCATAGAACCTCCATTAATGCGATCTTCATGAATCACATTTTCATCCAAATCAACAATGTCTGAAACCCCATTTCCAGAATTTCCTAAAATAACAGCAACCGGCTTCTTGGTAACCTCATGAACATCTTCTAACATCTCCGGCTGACCCTCATTATTATCTGCATCAGATACTTTTCTGACCTCATTTACCCCAATGTCTATAACCCCGTTAGTTTCCAACAATCCTGGCTTGTCTCTGCTTATGTCAATTAAGTTGTTTTGTTCATCGGTAACTCCCACCACTTCCGTTTCATCTTTTCTATCAACCACTGACATACCAGTTTCCAACTCATTAGCTTGATCCTTTGCAGCAGCATCAGAAGTACTTTCTCCCTGTACCACCTGCGCAAAAGTAAGCACCTTTGCCTCACTATTATCGTCATCCACTGCCTCATTAGCTTCCAATCCACTTGGCTGATTGCTGGCAGTACTGTCAGACTCATTTCTCTCCTCAATAACCTCTGCCAAATTAAGCACTTTCACATCTTGTTGACCACAATCCACAAGCTTGCCATCATCTATGATAATGGGTTGATCCCCGGTAACATTACCAGAAGTACTTTCTTCATCAACCACCTGCGTATAGTCACCAATAAATCCAATCAATTTAACTTAATTTAACCTGAGGTAAAATACACAAATAACTAAGATAAGGTTACCTTCTTCGTTATAAGCTCCTCAAAAGGATCGACATAAACCTTTTCGCTAACCATTTGTATCTCAGGAGTCCCACATGCATCTTCAAACTTCTCTACAACCCCTTGGCCCGCATTTACGCCCCCATCTAACTCTAAAGAAACACCCAAATCTCCACCATTCATACCACTTTCATCTTCTCTACCAACAAGAGCTTCTTCCACCTCCACTGTTGCCTCCTGGAAAGCATCATCAGTTCCCACACCCTTCACCCCATCTCCCAACACATCTTTATCAAATTCCTCAACTTTTGACTTCACTTGTTCCACCTTACTCACACCATTTTCCATCACAACACCTCAAAATCTATCCTGAAAACCTGGATCCCTAATTAAACCCATAAATGAAAAACCCTAAATTAGCGAAAATAAACAACCGCAAAGAAATATTCAATTAATTAGCAAAACTAATACAATCAAACAGAATTCATTTCAAACATCAAATAGATCTATATTCAACAAATTCAAACTTTAACATCAATTCCGGATACCAACTAGGGTTTTACAAAACAAACAGATAACAATCAAACACATAAAGAGGAGAGAGATGTAAAGCAATACCTGAACGTATAGATTGATGTTGAGGATAAGAAAAGGTTAAGAAAAAAAAGAGAGAGGGGTGGGGGTTTTGTTCGAGGAGAGAAGGGAAAGAGCAAAAAGGAGAGAAATCGCAGAATTCTATCACACTCCTGGTTCGAGCTAATATGCTATATCTACGCACACACCTAACCAGTTTTCTTGCCAAGGGGTATGTGATCGTACGGTTGAGAATGGTTGAGAATGGGTAATCGTTGGTGAAGAGGGTGACGCCATCCGTAGAATTAGATGAGAGAGAAGGTGTTAATAAGTTTTTTTTATTAATCGGTTTGGATAAAATTAGAGTGAATAATTTCAATTTTTGTCCCTGTGATTTAACAATAATGATTTTTATTTCCATGATTTACAATTATTACTATTTTTATTTCTTGACTAATTTTAGGCTTTTAGGCATAGGGGTGTGCATCGGGGACTTCGGTTGGACAAATCGAAAACCCGATCGGATTTCGGATATGAAAATCAAGACCTGAACTTTAGATTTCGGATTTCGTATTGCTTCGGGTTCGGGTTGGTCGGGTTTCGGGTTAATGTCGGTCGGGTTCGGGTATTATTATAATACGGAAAGTATATATAAATTCAATCGATTTTTTTTGAACGACAAATTTATATATATATATATATATATATATTAACCACCAACTTACAACAAAGACCAAATCAAAGGGCATCCATTACTTGCCCAGCCCAAGACTAAATCACAATGGGAACAGCCAACTTATGGCACCCAAACACACAACACAACAGCAAAAATCAAACATAACAGTGAGTTTCGCAAAGGTGCAGACCAAGAGTGAAACAGGGGAAAACTTGGTTTTGCGAGGGTCAAAACAGGCCCCCATCGTCGACCCATTACCTGCAGCCCTTGAACCCACCCTCGACCACCATTTCGCTTCACCTCACCCCGTAGGATCCGACATCCATTTCGTCCAATCCATCGCAAAATCGGTTTCCCTTCTCTTAATCCATTCGAAGCAAGTTCTTTGGAATTCAAACACATAGTCGACGGCCTCTCTTTTTTCGTCCTTGAAAACGACTTTGTTTCTATGTACCCAAATAAGATACAAGATCGCCCACTTCACCCCTCTCCACACATTTGTCTTTTTTCCGCTTTGGTTATCTTTTTCTATAAGTTCTTGAATCGTTTGCATACCGTCTAATTTTTTTCGCCACCATCTACCGATCACTTGCCACACCTTTCTAACCTCCACACAAGATATAAGGGCATGGTCCACCGTTTCCGTCTCCTCCCCACATTGGGGGCATAAGATTGAATCCAAATCCATACCCATGTTGTCCAACACCACTCTACTTGGAATTCGACCCCTACTTGCTCTCCATATGAATATCGACACTTTTTTTGATATTGTTTTGTTCCATATAATGGGCTGTGAATTTTCCTCTGGACCGCCAAATCTTTGCTCGATTAAGTTCCTCAAGTACTTGACATTAAATTCCTTTGTCGTTGCGAGATTCCATTCCGTAATATCTTTGCGATTGGCTTCCGGTCGAAATCCATCTATTCTCCGTAACATTTCTTCCAAATCCCCCGTTGCCCTTCCTCTCGGTTCGCGACTCCATTCCCACTCCCATCGCCAATTTCCAGCAATCCACTCGCCTCTATCCGCTACCGTTGCATCTTTATTGGTTTCAAGTTGGTAGAGCCTTTGGAAGTCTTCTTGAAGAATTTCGTTTCCAGCCCATCTCTCTTTCCACATTCTTGTATCCTTGCCATCTCCTATCTTTTTTACAAAGGACTTTGAAAATCCCATGTCATTGTTATCCAATATCGCGCCAATCCGAATAATGTTGCTCCAAGTTGTACCTGCACCAACAAAATCACGATAATTGGTCCCGAGTCCCCCCTCCTCTCCATATATACTTTTGATTATTTAGACCCAAAAAGCATTTTTTTCCACTCGAAATCTCCACCACCATTTCCCCAAGAGCCCCCAATTAGCCGTTTGTAACGACCCACTATTCAACCCCCCCTTTTCGATGCTCCCCACGGTTTTTTCCCATTTCACCCCCACCCATCCTCTCTTCTCTTCCTCCCCGTTCCCCCCACCCTAAAAAAACCTACCTCTCCAACTTTCCAACTCGCTCACTACACCTCTCGGAGCCCGATACAACGAAAAATAATACAACGGTAAACTACCAAGTACCGATTTGACGAGAGTTAACCGCCCACCAAAGGATAGAATTTTCGATTTCCACGACGCAAGTCTCTTTTTCACTTTTTCCACAGCCGGTTTCCAATGGTCCAACCTCCTCATTGAGGCTCCTACCGGAAGCCCCAAGTAATTGAACGGTAATAGACCCCAACCACATCCGACGCTGTTTGCCCATGCTTGTATCTCTTCCTCCCTTATCCCCACACCGAAAATGTGACTTTTGGCCACATTTATTTTCAGCCCCGATAACATGTGAAAACATCTCAAAAATTTTAAAAGATTTTTTAGATTTTGTAAATTCCATTTACCGAAAAACACCACGTCATCGGCATATTGGAGATGTGAAATTGGAACCTCATTTTTACCCACTTTGATGCCTTCAAAAACACCTTTCTTCACCGCCTCCTCCATCAATATGTGAAGACACTCGGCCGCTATTACGAATAGAAAAGGGGCAGGAGGGTCCCCTTGCCTTAATCCTTTACCCATCTCGAATTCTTTCGTGGGGCTCCCGTTAATTAATACCGACATAGTAGCCGATGAAAGACAAGCTTTTATCCACCGATTCCACTTTCGACCGAAACCCATTTTCTCCAAACTATCCAACAAAAACGACCACTTTACATTATCGTACGCCTTCTCAAAATCCACCTTGAAGATCAAACCGGTTTTTTTTCATGAATTCCACCACTTCATTAGCTATTAGAACCCCATCAAGAATGTAACGACCCTTTATAAAGGCGCTTTGGGTCGTACTCACGAGATTACCCAACACTCCTTTTAATCTTTCGGCCAACACCTTTGCAATCGTTTTATAAAAAACCCCGATGAGACTAATCGGTCTATAATCCCCTAAGGCTACCGGACCTTGCTTTTTGGGAATTAAAGTTAAAAAAGAGGAGTTGCAACCCCTACTTATTTCCTCTTTTTCCCAAAACCATCGAATCGCCCTCAACGGATCTTCTTTCACCACCCCCCAAAACCTTTTTATGAAGCCAAAAGTAAACCCATCTGGGCCGGGCGATTTATTTGGACCACACTCTTTGACTGCGTTCCAAATTTTATCTTCTTCAAAAGGTCTTTCCAACATCTCGCTTTCTTCTCCGGTCAATTTCTTGTAGTTACCTTCTTTGATTCTTGGACCCTCTCCTCCATCACACGAAAATTTACCCTTGAAAAATTCAAAGGCGAAATCTTTTATCTCTTTCGGATCCTCCGACCAACCCGAACCAATGTTCAAGCCCCTCAACGCATTTTTCCTTTCTCTATATCTCGATGCCGCATGAAACAACTTGGAGTTTTCGTCGCCTTCCAATATCCATTTTACCTTGGATTTTTGCCTTTCCATTCCCACTTTTTTTCCTCTAATTCGAGCCATGCTTTCTCTCTTGTACCCAGCTTAATCTCTCCCCTTCCTCCCAGCCTCTCTCATCCGCCGTTTTTTCTTTTCTCAAAACCTCTTCTTTTTATAATATTTTTTTCTAGCTCATCGAATTGCTCTTTGCTCCAAACCTTTAAAACCTCTTTTACATTTTTTAGTTTGTCCCGAAAGATACAATCCGGCCTCACCGAGTTTACCCGTCTCGACCAAGCTCCTATCACTTCATGTTCAATTCCTTCCTCATTAAGCCAAGAATCAAAGAATTTAAACGGCCTCAGACCGAAATCATTCCGATCCTCGAATAACAAAATCGGGAAGTTATCGGACCACTTCCTTTCAAGAGTTTTTGCCCCCAAATTCCTCCAAATCAAACCAAAATCACTCGTGACAAGAAACCTATCAAGTTTGCTAAATTTCGTCCCATCGTCGCTTATTCTTGTAAACTTCCTCCCGTTCATCGGAATCTCTACCAAGCTACTCCTCCTTATAAAATCGTTAAATTCCTCCGTTCCCCGGCCGGTTGTGATCGAGTTCATCCGTTCTTGACTCCCCCTTACCTCATTAAAGTCACCGAATACACGCCAATTCACCTCTTCCTTAGCCACTAGAATTTCCAATTTTTCCCATACAATCTTTCTCTCGCTAGATTCCCTTGGCCCGTAAACGTTAACAAGTCCCACCAAACGGTCCACCCCGACCCACTTTCCGATTACCGCTAGGAAAGATTCATCCTCTACCACATATTCCTTTTTAAATGATTTTTTGTCCCACAACGTAAGGATACCCCCGATCTTCCTTTCGCCAAAACTTGTGCAAATTCCAAATCGTCGTCCCCCATAACGCCCTAATAAGAGCCTCGTTCCTTTTCGTGATTTTAGATTCTTGTATGCCTATTACCGACAGTTTAATTTTCATACACATTTCTTTTACCCACTTCCGTTTCACTACACCCCCCAATCCTCTAATATTCATTGAAATCGGTTTCATTTAAAACTACCAGAAGAACGAGGCTTACTTGTTGCACCTTGGACTCAATTTCGTCTCTTTTGTTTCTCCCACTCCATTCCCAACATCTCGCCAAAATTTTCCAAGTCTACTAACGGATCTTTACTTCTCAACTCGTTGGAGAGGGACGTGTGACTTGCAACCCCTCCCGTATCGTGACTCATTGATTTCTTCCTCTGTGACTTTTCTCCCCCTTCGGATTTTGCATTCCCCTTTTGAGAACCCTTCTTGTTGCTTTGCTTGGCCATTTTTTTAATCAGATGAAAGCTTACTTTACCTCTGCCCATTTCTCTCATATCTGCTTTTCTGCTCTTCATTCTGTCTCCTGCCGATTTTGAAGAGGAAATCGTTGATTTTGATTTCCCTTCCGCTTTCTTTGCTTTTAGATCGGCTTTCGAACAGTGCACGTTTTGCTTTTCCTCTGCATCGATCACCTGATTTTCTGAACTGTTATTTTTTGCTGTTGTATTTTCTAGACCTGGGCTTACACCATTCGATTCCCCCTGTTGGGCTGCATCAGAGTTGGGCCCATCTATCTTATTTTCCTCCATTTGATTGTATTGACCCAATTTTGATCTGCATGCATTGCTTTCTTGGGCGAGAGGCCCACTATTATTGTGGTTTACGTGTCCAACCACGTCCCCACCCTCCCCCCTTGAATTTTTACTTTCCTTCCAAACCGCCTCTGTCATTCCCAAAGCCATATTAATTACTTTTTTGGGACTTGCATTTTCAATTACTGCCTCCCTCTTCTCTGGTGTCTTTTCAGTTTTCGTTTTCTTTTCCGGCGACATTTGATCATTTTCCGACCGGTCCTGGTTTCCTACGACTGAGTTTCCTTCACCCAATTTATTCTTCGTCCCCTCCTTGAAACCTTCACCTTCCATCTAACTCTCTTCTACAACCCAATCTCCTTCGCTAAATTTGTCGTCCTCCGACCAGACTGAATGCGCCGAGGAATCCTCTTCTTCCTCCTCAATATTCCTTTCCTTGCCTTGAACCAGCTCCTCATCCACAAACATCATTAAGCTACTGTCCTCTTCATCTATTTTTATCTGATAGAAAAATTGTCCCAACTTGATACTCTTTAGTTCGTTGATCGGTATTAATAATGACGAACTTATTAACACTTTGCCCCACGCTAGATTATCGCTTTCATCCAAATTACAGTTCCAAGTTTTTATTACTCTTCCCCATTTTTTTGTTATTCCTCCGAACGACAAACGTGTAGCGGTACTCCCGTTATCCTTAGCCAAACAAGTTTCTCCGATTGACGGTATCCCATCGACCACTTTCGGAGGTCGTTTATCCAAAAAAGTAAGCCATGTTCTTTGTTTTCTAAAATCTTGCTCAACGCTTTTTCCTCCTCGAACCCAAGGAGGACTTGTCTTCCTCCCATAAATTTTACATTTTTTACACCATTCATCTCTTCTTTGCACCACGTTCTCATTGTGCCCAAATGCTCTATAGATTTTACGTTACCGATTAGGCATTTTTGTAGGCTTTGTAACAGCCCTTCATCCAATTCCCATGTTCCAATCACCACTTCCTCCGCTTCATTCTTATCCTCCTTCTTGCGTTTTCCTCTATTTCCTTACTTCTTTTTAGCACTTCAGCGTAGGATCCGTTAACAACATAACTTCTGAAACCGTGCCGTGACCCTCGGTAATCTTCTTTTCTTATGGGTTGTTGTTGTTTCTTCGCTTGAAAATCCATCCTCTCCTTTCCTTTTTCTGCCTCGAAAACCCTAAGTTTATATGAACCTATCCATATCGTGTTTAACCTTTTTCCTAACTCTTTTCCATCCGAAACCAATTTGTTCCTGTAGTACCTCACAAATCCAAATCTTTTTCCACTTCCTAGCCTCCTTCTTGCCATGTACAAATCCGAAACCTCCCCAAACCCTTTGAAATTTTTCCACAGACTGCTTACTTCCACGATTTCCGGGAAATTGTAGAACATGAACGAAACTTCCTTTGCTGATCGGTTTTTTTTCGCCAACTGGAACCGGCTGTTCCCGTTGTATACCTTCTGCTGAAATCGGATTCCCTCACTCTCTCCCTCTCTCTCCATTTGTACAAATTCAATCGATTTGAGGATGAATTCAATCAAACGAGAGATTGATGAAACCGAAAATAAGTTTAAAATTTTAAAAACATTTCGACCGACTATAATTTACGATTTTCTAAAGATAGTTAGATAAATAAATATATTTATATAACATTTAAAATATATATTTATATTATTTCGGGTTTTCGGACAGGTCGGGTGGCCAAAGATCAAACCCAATCCGAACCCAAATATTTCCCCAAAAGTCGGGTTTCAGATTTTCGGATTTCGGGGCATTCGGGTATTGCAAAAACACCTAAATTTCGGTTCGGGTTCGGATTTCGGATTATTCGGGTTTTGCACACCCCTATTTAGGCATAGAGACAAAAACAATAAATGTTTATAAATCACATAATAGAATAACGATAAATTATAAATTACATAAGAAACTAGCAATAAATTACAAATCATAGAAATGAAAACCGTAATTTCTAAACGATAAAAATCGGAATTCTTGACAAATCATAAAGATGATACAAGTAATTTACTCAAAAAGTTATATATAAGCAAAAATATAGGGAAATTTATTAAAATGCCCCAAGTTCACTCCCGGTTTGCAGAAATGCCCCAAATCTCTCCCAGTTTGCAAAAATACCCCATTTTCCCGCGATGGAGCCCGCGATCGCGGACCAGGCACACGTGACCCGCGATTTAGCCCGCGATGGCCCCGTGATTTTGCCAAAAATTACACTTTTGGTCCCTGCCGCGATGAGGGCCGCAATTTTTGGTCATTTTTGGTCCCTGTATCGTGTTTTTGTATGTTTTTACTGATTTTTTCCATAATTATTGTACTTGGAAGACCAAATTGTGGTTGCAATTCACTGGCTTGTTTCATTAATGTTGAATTATTGTACTTGGAATACCAAATTATGGTTGCAGTTCTCTGACTTGTTTTCATCAATGTTGAATTATTGTACTTGGAAGACCAAATTGTGGTTGCAATTCATCTTCCTCAATGAAATTTCATCCATAAATATCAGTAAAATGCAATCCATAATCATTCATCCATTCCATTGTGTTTGCAATTCACATCCATTCCATACTTCTTTCTTGCTTTCTTTTTTCATCATTTCAGTATTTTCTTTCTGAGATACTACTGAAAAAATGAGTTCAGCTGTTGCAAAAGCTAAGCTATATTTCTGTTTCGATGGTGAATGGGTGCAAGACAACAATGAGTGGAATTTTGCTTATAAATCTAAGCATGGTGTAAAATTGCAAGTAAACTTTACGCATGAGAAGTTTGTTGCATACACCATGCAAAAATGTGAAATCGACCATTTTGCTGTTTGCAAGTTAGTGTTTAAAAATGGTGATGGGTCAATTGTGGAGTTATCCAACGATGGAGATATCTCTAGTTTTCTGCAATTTGCAGCCCAGTCAGAAAGACCTCCATCACTTTTTGTGTATGCCGATTCATCGATGTGCGACGAAGACGATAACGAAGGTGACGACGAAGGTAATGACGACGGTAATGACGACGGTGATGACGAAGACCTCCAACTGTAGGAGCCTGATTCTCAATTTCAGGCGTCCTACGACCCAACAGATTATTCGGATCATACATATGGTCTTAACGACTATTATCCTGATTTTGTTCCAGAGACACAACAACAACAACAACAACAACAACAATAAGAAGACGAATAAGGACGTTTTGCTGGAGTTGCTGATGACGAAACCTATGTTTTCACAATGGGTATATCTCATATAGACATATTAGGTACCGATAGTGATGAGGACGAAGAAGGAGAAAAATATACCCCTACTAATAAATCATTTAGTGACTTAAATAACTTTTTTGATATGCCTCACATTCTTC
The DNA here is from genome assembly GCA_033807775.1 of Saussurea involucrata. Classification (NCBI taxonomy): domain Eukaryota; kingdom Viridiplantae; phylum Streptophyta; class Magnoliopsida; order Asterales; family Asteraceae; genus Saussurea; species Saussurea involucrata. The sequence continues at coordinate 172,246,693 of CM066321.1, forward strand.
CAACCCAAGAGACTCATACACAAACCTACGAACCTTGTAACATCTCGATTTTTATAAAAGATGATGTTTGGGTTTATTAAATAATTTGAGTATAATTATTTGATAAATTATGATTTATATTGTGAAGGATTAATTTTAGAGTTTAACCCCAAATAAGTTACGTAATTTGATTTGTGGAGTAAAAAGGTTAAGGGGTAAACTTTAATTTTAATTTATAAGCTTAAGGGTATATGTTGCTAATTAAAGGAAGTTATAGGTTTGTTTGGTTTATTGTTGATTGAGGTGTCAACACCACAGTAAAAGATTGATAAAATGAGGAGGTGTCCTCATATCCTATTTTGGTCATCTTTGTGTTGGTGTGTGTTTACGAAAAGAGAAAAGAGAGAGAGAGAGTGAAATCGAGAGGAAGGAAAGAAGAAGAAGAAAACAGGAAACTTGAAGTAATTTCTGCTGGAAATTTTAGTATTCAAAGTTGAAGAAATAAAGGTATGTTTCTAAACATAAAGTTTGTTATGATATTATGTATGGAGATGAGTTTTATTGGGTTAAAAATTTGGGTTATGATGTTATTAAGTATTATGAGAAATTTGGACTTATGTTTATGTTTCATTGGTAGTAATAAACATATCTGGAAGTTTATAGCTACATGCATAACTTAAATCTGATAATTTCTGGGTTAAGTACGAACTTAGTGAGCTGAGATAGTTTTGAATGTTACAGTAGTGTGTTGCGAGAGTTATGAACAATTCAAGAAATCATAAGTGTCGCAACCTTGAGTTGCGACAAGCTCATAAGTATCGCAATAGTCAGTTGCGATAAGGAGTACATCGCAACAGTTGGTTGCGATAAGGCAATGTATCGCAATAGTTGGTTGCGATAGGAAGAAGTTGTCGCAACCATGGGTTGCGATAAGTACTGTTGGTTGCGATAAAGTGCGGTGTCGCAGTAGTTGATTACAACAAGTACTGTGTATTGCGATGAGGATTATCGCAGCTAGTTGGTTGCGATAAGAGATGAGAATTTTAGGATTTTTAGTCTTTAGAGGTCCTAACCAGTAGATTAATACCGGTACATTATGTATGTGGGTATTTCAGTTAATTGTGAAGTTGGAGACAGGAGTTCTTACAACTTTGAGAAGAAAAGCAATAGTGACATTTCTACTAACAGGTGAGTTCATTCTTACCTTACCTTTTTATAAATGTTTTAAACTGCGGTAAGGTATATTTTATAATGAACTGTTTGAATGAAGTTGTGAAAGAATGATTTTATGAAGATAAATCTAATATTTTAAATTGATGGTTTTGCTTAGAAATGATTGATAGCAATATCATGTATGAGTACAAATAGGTGATATGGATCCATATGCACTAGTGGTTATGAACACGTGGAATAGATGATGATTATTCTGATGTGTGTGAGAAATTGTGAAATAATTGTACTTTCCAATTTCTAAGGAAAAGAAGGGATTGGCATGTGTATATTGTAATCTCTATTTCCTTTCCAAGAAATGGGCATGTGTATATTGTGATTTCTTGGAGAAGAGCATTAATCTAGAATCAGTAAAGATTCGTAGTGCGGCTCTAGAAAATGATACGAGAAGAAATGGGCATGTGTATATTGCGATTTCTTATTCTGGAACATGATTCAATGACTGACTTGGTGTCAGTCATATTCATGGAATTGGGTATAACCCTGTCATCGAGAGATGGTCATACGTGTGGTAAGAAAATGGGTAACCAGGTTTGTTATAACTTGTTTACATTGATTTTATAAATATTATTTTGAAACTAAATGTTCTCACTAGGCATTAGCCTAATCGTTTCAAATAATGTTTTCTTACCAGGTACTAGCTCGGGAAAGTAAAGGGCCGTGGGACGAGCGCTTTTGGATTAGTGGAGAAGTTAAAATGTGGATAAGGTTTTAATAGATTGCTTAGATAATCTAGTTAATCTAATTATAGTGACATGATTAGATTAATAGGTTATTTGAAGAGTTCCGTATTTGTAAATATGACCTAATGGTTAATTCTCCACATATGTATAAAGTTTATGTTAAAACTTGTTATAATTTGAGGTTTAAATTAGCCCTGGTTTTTAGGGTGTTACAATATGGTATCAGAGCATTAGTTTAAGTGAACTAAGTATGCTGAGGAGATACTTAGACTTAAGCTGAGATGAATTAAGTTATGATTTGTGAGATATGGGTAGAAATGCTAAGACGTGATAGTCTTAGAGTCGACGGAAATACGTGAAATTAGTACTGTAACAATGGTAACGAGGATTCTTATGTATAATATGTTCGCAATTTCAATTAGCTACTGTCATTATGGATATATTGTTACATAAGTATAATTGTTTCTAAATTGTTACAGTGATTAATGATCGATAAAGTACGTTTCGTAGGTCTAGATTTGATGATTTTTTTTTTTCTATAAACGACAATCAGCAGAAAATAAAATAAAAAAGAAAGAGTACAAACAAAAAGATGACCTATTCTGTTAGAGGCGGATTTAGGTCATAATAACTCCATAAATAAAGGGCATCAAGATTTGCCGAATTTTTTTAACGAATGACTAAAACCAAAACAAACTAAAGGAACATAAAGACAAGCTCGAAAGCTCTAAAGCAACAACAGATGACATAAACGTAAACCATTAGATCAAAACTACAACCAAAACACTTAAAGTCATTAGAAGGCCGTGTAGCACCACTTAAACCAAGAAAACCCAAAGTCTTTTAACTGGTGTCAAGCTCAGGAAAATAATCGTAACATACCTCGAAAGCCAGGTCTTGAATTGGAGTGACATAATATGAAAAGCTCGTAACATTCCTCGTTTAGCAGATAATGTATAGTGTTATACTATTATTGTAATAATCACCAATCCGATTAATGTTCCGCTTTTCATACCTTAAGGTTTGAATTGACGGAGAAGAAGACGTCTCGAAAACTATAGTCTTATATTGTTTTTTAATAGTTATCAACCTTATTAATGTTCTGTTTTTCTTATTATAAAGGTTTGAATAGACTGAGAGGAAGACGTCTAGAAAACTCCAAAGATGGCAATTTAAGATAAATACTTGCATCACTTACCAATTTTACAAAATATTATTGATTTGATTTTAATTAATAATAATTTTGTTAATATTTCAAGAAGAAGAAAACATGTTTTTGGAAAATATATAGGGAAATTAATTAAAATACCCAAAGTTCAAAATTGGTTTGCCAAAATACCCAAAACCCCTTACTCTATTGCCAAAATACCCAAAATACCCGCGATCGCGGATTGGGCCCGCAATAGGGTCCGCGGTAGTCCCGCGGTGGGCCGAAAAATAGGTTTTGGCCCCTAATTTTCATTTTTGGTCCCTCTAGTTTTTAGGTTATCATTTTATGTATTTTCAGATGTTTTTACTATTTTTTTCACACGTATTGTCTGAGTTGTTTCAGGTATTTAACATAGAAATTAATTAAAGAAAGTGTTTTCCCCATTTTAATTTTTGGTCCCTTTTTTCAACTTGGGTCTTTTTTGTTTGTTAAATTACAACGTAGATCACTTATGTTTGATAAATTACACGGGACGATAAAGTAGATCAAATCATGTTATATATAAAACAAGAGCAGTAAACATACAAGATTTATCGTCCCAATCAAGGGAAATCAATGTTCAGATCAACGGTATCATATGTTATACTTCCATGTGGTTCACGCTCCGACGGGCCCTGCGTGTTAGTTAGTTGGCTGACTGAACGTCTACTCCTTGGCACGCTTGAAGGGGCGGGATTTGGACACTCTCCACGAGTATGTCCTACGCATTGGCACCGAGTACATTTTCGCTGTATCGAACCTTCACCACGTGATGGACGTCAGTCGTTCTTTCTCGGTCTCCCGGCTCTGTTCTTAGTGTTTAACGGTGGATAGCATGGCGGAAGGGGGTCGGGTGGAAACACCCATGCTTCAGGTGGTCCAGTTGGATTTATTACCTCATGGTATGTTGCCCGGTAAGTTTCGGACGTGAAGAAATTGACAGCCAAGTCGCTGCAATCTCTACGACCCATATATCTTGCAACAGCGATGGCATGGCCGCACGGTAACCCAGATTTTTGCCATTCAAAACATGAACAAAGATGGTCGGTCATATTTACAATCGCGTCAAATAGGTTATCATGAACCTCGTACCTCCCATACCCAATTTCGGCTACCCCGACGCCTGTCCCACCCTGAGGAGAATTATCTCCTCCGCCTTTGGTGTGAGTCTATTAAACATTTCACCTCCTTTTCGGCGTCGAATTTGGTACCACTCCTATTGAAAGGACTGAAAGTACTCCATAAGTTGTACAATCGGTAATATAAGCGCAAAATGAGAGAGTGCATTCACCGACTCTGCACTATTGGAGGCCAGAATGTCAAACGTTGTGCAGGAAAATGGGTCGTCGACCATTTCTCCGGTCCAACATCGTCCATAACTTTGACTGCTTTGTTGGCACTAACTCGTAGAACATTCATGTACCGGTCAAACCCCCGAGTCGTATACGCTCTGCATGCCTTCCAGTAGACGGTGTTGTAAGTTGTAATACATTTGTCCTTGCTTTTGGCGTTCATCTCCAAATGTCGACAACATAATGCGTGAGGGGCATTTGGGTACGTGGCCGAGATTTCGGCGCTTATGGAAGGTGCCCTGTCGGACATAAACACCAACCCTTCCGGGTCTCCGATAGTTTGTCTCAACATAGACAGAAACCAAGTCCACTCCTCCCGGTCTCGGACTTGCCTACTCCGAAAGCTACGAGAACGATGGCGTTATTCCCGTCCATGGCAACCGCCAGGAACATCATACCCAAGTAAGGCCCCTTTAAATGGACAGCGTCTATTACCAGGACATGACGCATATTTCTTAAAAATGTGCGGATCTGCAAAAACGTAGGTGGTTTCCCTTTGTAAATGTTATAGTTTATAATGTGTAAACATATGACGTGTTAATATATGTACCGCGGGTCTAAGGGCAACGAAGCACAACTCAAAACGTCCATTTGAATTGGTCCTTATCTGGGTGACTGTACCTGGATTCTGCAGCTGCAAATTATATAAATACCCAGGGAGTCGTTCATACGACTCCTCGAACGTGCCTCTAACCATTAGCAGTGCCCTGCATCGCGCACGCCAGCCTTGGTAGTAACCAATTGTGATTCCGTATTGCTGGCTTACATCGTTGACGATGTTCTTTGGACGAAATGACCTGCTAGCATCAAGAAATTTGTCTTTCAGTAATGCACCCAAAGTCCTTTTGTTGGCTTGTTTGTGGTTGGGATTCAGTTGAGTCCTCGTACAAGTGTGTTCATCGTGCAACTTTCTAATGACAAACATCCCTCCTTTCTCGCCCACGGACCTCGCGTACAGCCTCCAATTACAATTTTCTCTCGCACATACAACTTCGTATCTGGTTTTGTCGGATCTCGGCGTGTAACTTTCGAAACCCTCTTGTATGAGCTTAATTCCGATTTGTGTGGCCAAGTCATCCTTCGAATCAAATATTTCACCTACTTGTATCCTTGAACTGTGATTATAAGGTTTAGGTTCGTAGGTTTGTGTATGGGTATCCGGGGTTGGAAGAATAGGGGGCATATCAAAAAAGTCATTTAACTGACTAAATGATTTACCACTAGGGGTATATTTTTCTCCTTCTTCGTCCTCATCACTGCCGGTACCTGATCTGTCTATATCAGATCTACCCATTGTGAAAACATGGGTTTCGTCGTCAGCAACTCCAGCAAAACGGCCTTCTTCGTCTTGTTGTTGTTGTTGTTGTTGTTGTTGTTGTTGTGTCTCCGGAACAAAATTACGATAACAGTCGTTAAGACCATATGCATGATCCGAATAAATTGTTGGGTCGTAGGACGCCTGAAATTGAGAATCAGGCTCCTCCATTTGGAGGTCTTCGTCATCACCGTCGGTATCGCCTTCGTCATCACCTTCGTCATCGTCTTCATCGCACATCGATGATTCGGCATACACAAAAAGTGATGGAGGTCTTTCTGACTGGGCTGCAAAGTGCAGAAAACCAGAGATATCCCCATCGTTGGATAACTCCACAATAGACCCATCATCATTCTTGAACACTAACTTGCAAACAGCAGAAGGGTCGATTCCACATTTTTGCAAGGCGTATGCAACAAACTTCTGATAAGTATAGTTTACTGACAATTTTACACCCTGCTTAGATTTATAAGCAAAATTCCACTCATTGTTGTCTTGCACCCATTCACCATCGAAACAGAAATATAACTTAGCTTTTGCAACAAATGAACTCATTTTTTTAGTAGTATCTCAAAAAGAAGATACTGAAATGATGAAGAAAGAAAGCAAGAAAGAAGGATAGAATGGATGTGAATTGCAACCACAATGAAATGGATGAATGATTATGGATTGCATTTTACTGATATATATGGATGAAATCTCATTGAGGAAGATGAATTACAACCACAAATTGGTCTTCCAAGTACAATAATTCAACATTGATGAAACAAGCCAGTGAATTTCAACCACAATTTGGTCTTCCAAGTACAATAATTGTGGAAAAAAAACAGTAAAAACTGTAAAAAAAACGTGCAAAAAGGACCAAAAGTGTAAATTTCTGCCTCCAAATCGCAGCCCCCATCGAGTGGAGGGGCCAAAAGTGTAAATTTCGGCCCACCGTGGGACTACCGCAGACCTCATCGCGGAGTGGAGGGACCAAAAATGTAAATTTTGGCCCATCGTGTAATACCCCGGGTAAGTCCGTTAGACAAATTCCCTATCCGTTAAGTTTATGTAACGATGATATTTAATGTTTAGGGTAAGTTTGAGATAAGTTATAAGGTTAGGGATGTTTTAGTCCTTTTTGAGTAGTTTGAGCCAAAAGTGTAAATTTGAGATATAAATATCTCAAACACTTCAGATATCCTCACTTTCCTCTTTAGAAACTGTGTGTGTGTGTTCTGAGCGAAAGGAAGAAGACGAAGAAACCTGCGGCTAGAGCATCAATTGATTTGGTTGAAGTTGATTTTGAGGTAAGCTCTTTTACATTTTGTGTTTGTAATCAGTAGTAGGAGATATCTATCGGTTTAGAAGTTATGATTTCAGTGATTGGTATCGATTTCAATCGAATCTAGGTGAGATGAAACCGACTGTGTTCTTGAGACTCCCGGTGGAGTCCCGGTATTATCGACTCCCGGTAACGTGAACTCCCGGTAACGTGAACTCCCGGTAACGTGAACTCTCGGTATTGTGAACTTCCGGTACCATGGAGTCCCGGTATATTCGACTTCCGGTGATGTCAACTCCCGGTACTGGAGAGTCCCGGTACTGGTGAGTCCCGGTACTGGTGGTAGTGTCCGGTTATAGTTTCTGATTGTATATTTGGATTAAGTTGCTCCGAAAATTTCCTGGGGGGCCGCCCCCAAACCCCGCAAGGGCGTTGCCCCTTGACCCCATCCGCTAACCGGGTAGCGGAACCCCCGTGTTAAGTCGCTGTAGGGGAACAATTGAGAATAAGAGTTATTCTATTTGAATTATTTCAGATACTGTGAATTCAAATTGAAAGACTGAATCTGTGGAAAAGGCTTGGAAGTATTTTTGTTAAACAAACAGGTGAGTTTTACTTTAAAACGTTTTCAACTGGAATACATATATGTGTTTATATGTGTATGTGAGTATGTGTGAAATATATATATTGTATTTATATTGCACGAAACGAGTATAGGTGAGCCGAATTATTATTCGGCGGGGTTGTATTGAAATACAGCGGGGCTGCATGAAATTGCAGTGGAGCTGTAGGTAATTGCAGTGGGGCTGTATGTAATTACAGTGGAGTCGAGTGTATTGTACAGTGACGATAATTAGTTGGCTTGCTACCAACTAATGTGGCCAGGGGAAAGAAGATGAGATGAGGAGAGATACACGGTGTACGAGTCTAAATGTGGTATTTATATACGTGTGGTATATGCGTGCTTATACGAAAGGTTTCATGTAAATTATTTTGATACAAAGTATTATGTGAAAAGAGTTTGATATTGATTTTGGAAAAGACCAGGATTAACTCACTAGACCTGTTTGGTCTAACCCTCATTTTGTTTTCAAAAATATGTTTTCCAGGTCGAGGAATTGATAGCGGCAAAGGAAAGAATAAGGTGTAGGCTGCCTTCGTGGACCGATGTTGATTAGGAAGTTTTATGTAATTTGTAGTTTCGAGACTAAAAGAGACCGTACTTGGTTTGCTATGTAACTTTTGTTGTAAATCAATGATATGTATGCATGTTATGTATTATGATGTATGTTATGGGATTTGGGTTGTTACAATCGCGGGCCCAATCCGCGATCGCGGACCTCATCGCGGGTATTTTGGCAATAGAGTAAGGGGTTTTGGGTATTTTGGCAAACCAATTTTGAACTTTGGGTATTTTAATTAATTTTTCAAAAAAAAAATTTAAAATTAAGGCATTCCTTTCGAATAACAAAATCGTAACGTCAAATTTGGCATGTACTTTGGACCAAGTTGCATATTTTTCTTATTGGAGGAAGATATTTGTCAATTTCTTATAAAAGTAGGGACCTAATGGCAACTTTATAAAATTTTACAGAGGGGTGATTGCGTAAACCGCCAGCGGCCAGTCACATGTTAGGAGTAGAGATCCAGCAGGGACCGTTTTGTGGGCCACTTGACCCGTCTAGTGGACCAACAAGTAAACCAAGTGTAAACTATTTTAAAAGCGAATTACATTGTTCGTCCATGTGGTTTATCAAAAAGGTGGTTTTTGTCCCTCGACTTCAATAATTACATCCTAGCCCCCGTGGTTTGCATTTTGTTTTGGTTTTGATATATGAGGCTAACGCTCGATTAAGGACACCGTTAAATGGGAAATGGGATCACGTGTCCCTCATGTGAGGGGCATTTTAGTTTTTTTTGCCTCCTTTTATAACTTGTCACAATGTACAAATATGTCTTGCATGTAAAGGTGTGCAAAACCCGAATAGTCTGAAATTCGAACCTGAACCGAAAAGAAGATGTTTGTGCAAAACCGGAATACCTTGAAATTTCAAAATTTGAAACCCTACTTTTGGGGGGATATTTGGGTTTGGGTTGGGTTTCATCTTTGGCCACCTGACCCGTTCAAAACCCCGATATAATATACATTTATATATGTTAAATATTATATAAACATTATATTTATCTAATTATCTTTTGAAAATCGTAAATTCTGGACGGTCAATATGCTTTGTAATTTCTAAGCTTACTATAGATTTCTCAATCTCTCAATTGACTAAAACGCATCCTTAAAATCAATTGAATTTATATATACCTTTTGCATTATTATAATACCCGAACCCGACCGACATCACTCGAAGCCCAACCAACCTGAACCCGAAGCAATCCAAAATTCGAAACCTGATGTTCATGTCTTGATTTCCATATCCGAAGCAATCCAAAATTCAAAACCTGATGTTGGAGATGGTGCGAGCTTTGGTGGTCTAGGTTTTGTTATCATGGCTAAAAACCTCCAACCTCTTTCAAGAAACCTATCTTCAACCTCCTCCAACCTTCAATCTTGGTTGGGTTTGGGTTGGGTTTCATCTTTGGTGGTCTAGGTTTTGAGAAGGATTTGATAGGCCTGACAAACGTGTCGTGTCGGGTTCAAAGTTAAACGAGTTGAGAATGACTAATCCTAACCCAACTTGTTTAATAAATGAGTCAGAAAATCTCAATCCTAACCCGACACGTCTTACCCGTTTAACATTTATAAAACTAAAGATTTAAAATCAAAAGTTTACAAAAAAATTACAAATCCAAAATTCAAATGAAAGCATTAGAAATCTAAATTTTATAATTTAAACTTATGAATTCTAACCAAATCCAAAACATTAAAAATCCAAAACATTAAAAAGAATACTTATAATACATATATAAACGGGTTATTCGGGTCATTTTCGAGTTTAAATTTTTGACCCTAACCTTACCCGTTTAATTTTTGTGTCGTGTCAACCCGTTTACTTAAACGGGTTGAAATGTATTACTCAAACTCATTTATTTCGTGTCGAGTTCGTGTCGGATTAACGTGTCGTGTCAGTTTTTGTCAGGTCTAAGGTTTGGTTGGGGTATTATGTTTTGATTTAGTGTCCAATTTGATTTCAATGGATTTGTGTAGGCTTATGTTTTGATTTGATGGGTAACACGATGAAGATTAAGATATTAATGTTAATGTTCTTCAATGTTCTTGTTTATTTTTTTTAAATACTTAAAGGCTTTGTTTCAAAAAAAAACACTTAAAGGCTTGTACATATACTTTCAAGAGTTGTATAGTAATTTTAATTCATATATAACATGTTAAAAGACTTAAATGCCTCTTACATGAAGGACACAAGATACCACTTAACGGTCCTTCTTAGTTCTTAATACCAAAACCATCACAAAATACGAACCACAGAGGAATGATGTAATTAGTGAAGCTTAGGGATGAGAGCCAATTTTTGGGTAAACCAAAGGGACAAAAATGTAATTCACCCTTGTTTTATTTTTAAATTTTAAAAAATATAATAATTTTAATAATAATTGAAAAACGTTATTCTCGTTGAGAATTAGGGATTTACCAAGGAAACGTCATGTGTCCATAAGACAGTTATCATGAATGTTTTGGCATTCTAACAAAATGTTGTATAAAATTCACGTTAAGGGCATTGTGGTATGTCCTCGACGGTTCTTTGGTTCTTAATGAATAGGGATGGCAAAAAAAACCAAAACCGATGGTGAAAACCGAAAACCGAAGTTTTCGGGCCGGGGACGAGGACTCCTTATCGGGGACGGGGCGGGGATCGGGGACGTATTCGGGGATTTTATCGGGGACGGGGATGGGGGCGGGGACGAAGATCACCGGCCCGGCCCGGCCCGGCCCGATATGTGTGTGTGTATATATATATATATATATATAGGGAAGGGTTCAATTGAGAAGTCTAAATATTTTGAGAAATAGAGAAGTGATCATATCCATTGGATTAAATAATCCACGGTCAAGAAATTCGCGTTACACCTGATTAATGCGCGCGTCCACATTAATTAATAAACGACGCTCAGGGGTACTTAGGGTAGTTTCGTAAAAAATACGCGGGACAGGTTCATATATGAATTTGTGTGATTCATATATGAACCTTTGTGTTCATATATGAACCTTTGTAATTCACATATAAAATATTTTTAACTAATTCATATATGAACCTTTGTGATTCATATATGAATCAGTTAATTTGTTCATATGAGAATTAGTTAAAAAAATTCATATATAAATCATTAAGGTTCATATATGAACACAAAAGTTCATATATGAATTAGTTAAAAAAAGTTTATATGTAAATTACAAAGGTTCATATATGAACACAAAGATTCATATATGAATCAATTAATTGGTTCAACTGATTCATATATGAACCTACAATTAATTAGTTTCATATATGAAACACAAAGGTTCATATATGAATCACAAGATTCATATATGAATTAGTTCTAAAGAGTTCATATGTGAATTACAAAGGTTCATATATGAACGTATAGTTCATATGTGAATCACACAGATTCATATATGAACTCAGCCCGTGTTTTTTGTAAACGGGATGACTAATTACCAAAATACCCTTCCGTGTTCAAAATTAGCGCATTTAATCGAAGAGTCACGATCACTTCTCTATTTCTCAAAATATTTAGACTTCTCAAATGAACCTAACACTATATATATATATATTAATATATCTATATATGTGTTAATTATGTGTATATAATATCATTTAGAAAAATACTAACATTAAATTTTGAAGATTTTATCCTTTTTACCTCAACACCCCAAATAAGCCTGTCGAAAAAAAATCTATTTTATTTGTCTAATCGTGAAATCGTGTTAGTCGTACGATATTTGAACTTGGATTTACTTTTATATTGTAATTTATGACATTGTTTGAGACATTTAGACTTGCATGTGTAGAAAATTTGTAATTTACTTTTAGTTGTGAAAATTAACATTTTGTAAAAGAAAAAAGGTCGGTTTCGGGTTCGGGTATAACCAACGGTGAACAGGGAAACCAACGAGGAAAGGAGATTTTTACCCTTAACGGGTTCCCCAATGGAGATCGGGGAAACCGCGGGGACCCGATGGGGATCCCCGATAAGATCCCCGACGGGGATCGGGACGGTTTCGGGGATGGTTTTGGTTATCGGTTTTGGGGACGGGGATACTAATAACCGGCCCGAACCCGGCCCGTTGTCATTCCTATTACTGAAATGAGGTTCCTATCGAAATCTCCCTCGTAATAAATGTTAAAAATACTAATCGTTTACAAAAGTTAATAAAATGTTACGAAACAACCCATATGTTTTTGTCCATCTTAAAGTTATGTTAATTTTAATCCAAACCATGTCACTTAACGGAGAGTTCTTTCAAAGTTTAAGGAGGCATTGTTTGGCAAAAAACAAATAGCTTATAAGCTAACTTATTTTTTGGGTACATATTTGGATGACCATAAGCTAGCTTATAAGCTAACTTTTTGAATCGCTATTTTGAGTAGTTTTTAGTGAATATTCAAATATTGCCCTTATTATTATTTATTAATTATTATTATAAATAAATATTAATTTTTAAATTTAATTATTATTAACTAATTAATATTAACTGAAAAATTATTAAATTAAATTTTAAACATTGATATTAATTTTTAATTATTTAGAGTTATTGTTAATCATATAAATTATTTTTATTTATTTATTTAATATTAATCAACATATTTTAACTATCAATTACTATTATCTTTTTAATTATTATATGATTATTTTTTATATTTTATGTAACAGTTATTTAAAATCATAAGTCAATATATATTTTTTCTAAAACTTATTTTAACAAATTCAAAATTTATTGTATATATGTAATGATAGATTTTATGTTTTTTAATTAACATGTTATATTATTTAATTTTTCTTTATTACATGGTTGTATTAATTAATATATTATATTGCTATAAATTCGTTTTAATTGTATTATTAAATATTGTAATTGATAATTATTTGAATATGTCATTTTTGGTCATTTTACATGTTTATAAACTAATTTTTGTCAAACGTGACTTTTTCAGGTAGTTTATCAGCTACCAGCTAGTCTGCCAAATATAGCCTAAAAATGATTTGTAATTTTATGACATATTTTATCTTAAGATAAATCTTTATCTAAAGCTTTCATTCGAACCAAATAAAACCATGAATCAAAATAAAATTCTAGTGGATCGTATGTATGTCAAGTGTCATGCAATCAATCCGTGAACACAATTATAGGGTAATAAGAGCATCTCCAACAGCTATGTTAAAATAGAAAAAGTGAGATTTTAGTAACTTTTTTGCTCCAACAGCTATGCTATACCATATACTAAAATAGAAAAAGGAGAGAGAGAAGGTTAAAATCTCCAAATTTGGAGAAATCTCTAAAATCCTATATTTAAGAGAGAGAAATAATCTTTTATTCTTTCTCACCAATAGGATGTTGTGTGTTTAAGAGAGAGAAATAATATATTATTAAATGTATTGAATATTTTAATAATATATTCAAGAGTAAATTACATGACTGGTCCCCGTGGTTTAGTGATTTTAACACTCTGAGTCCCTAAAATGAAATAATTATGGATTGCATCCTTGTGGTTTTCATTTTATAACGTGTTGAGTCCCTAAAATTAACTCCGTTCAATTCTGTTCCGTTAAAGTACCCATGTGCAAGGCACATGATGAGTATTTTGGTCATTTCGCCTAATTACCCATTTTCTTAACTTTTTTACCTTTTTTTAACCTAACTTTTTTTTAGAAACAACTGACACCTCCACACAGTCGCACCACCGCTACCTCCACCTTCCGTCACCATCGCCACCTTCACTGCACCAACCGCCGACCCACTTCTTCTTCTCCCTCCCCTCAGCTAACCCCCTTCCCCTTCCACCTCCATCGATTTGGGTTCGATTTGGTCAGATTTGATCAACTCCAGATTTGGTCAGTTTAAAATCATAGATGGGATGATAAGTGAAGGTTTGCAGGTTTTATTTTGGGTTCAATTTGCAACTAACTTATTGATTTGGGTTCGATTTGGTCTTATTTTGTAACACCCTAATTTCTGGAAGGAATCGATCTTTTAAGATAAATATGAAAAATAGGATTTTGGATTGAATCCTAGATTTTATGGTCTTGTTGGATGGAAAATTCAAATACGAGTCCAACGGTCCTTTCCGGAGCTAAAACGGAGCTAAAACGAAGAAGTTATGGCCAAAACAGTGTTTAGGAAGAAACCGGGCGACCAATGCTTGGCGCTGGTGTTGGCGCTAATGGACCCGTGCGGAGATCCGCACGGAGCGTCTGATGACCAGTGCTTGGCGCTGATGGTGGCGCTAGTGCATCCGCGCGGTGATCCGCGCAGAGCGTATGATGAGCATAAATACGAGATTTTTAGCCCTAAACTTCATTTCTTCATATCTCTCTCATTTCAACTCCGATTTTGGTGAACCAAGTTGCTATGCTTTCATTTTTTAGAGCTCTTCAAATATCTAGAAAGAGTTTGGAAGTTTCTTGGAAGATTCAAGAACGTTTGGTGGTGGTAAGCTTCTCATTTCTCACTCCAAAACTCCATCTCTTCTCTCCCAAATCATTTCCTCTTCTTCCCCCTCAAACCCTAACTGATTTTGGAGCTTTTCATGGAGATTAAAGTGTTCCTTCCCCATCATATGTTAGTGGTTTCATCTTTTGATGCAAGAGCAAGTTTTCATCTCCAACACTAGAGATTTTTTGGGGTTTCTAGGTTTTCATCAAAACCTAAGTGGTAAGTTCATTTCCTCCATTTACAAGCTTCATTATGAGTTATAAATGCTCCATTGATGGCTTCCTAGTTTGTATGCTTATCAAATCTTGGTTTGGATGATTTTGGGGAAGTTAGGTTAATATTGGGGTTTTGGTCAAAATGGAGATTTTGATATAAGATGTTTGGAGAATGGTTTTAAAGTGGTTGAATATGATTATTTATGGTTGGAAACTTACGGATCTAGGTTTTTTTTTGGAAGATTGGGCTTGAGGATTCAAGTTTCTTCAAAGGAGCTAACGTTTGGGAAAAATCTAGATTTAGCCTAAATCTAGCAAGGTGAGTTCAAGTTGCTTTGTGAAAACTTTGTACATGCCAAAAATGTTATTTTCCAAGTATTTATGTGTTTACATGAAAATTATCTGATGTTGGGTTATTTGGTGGGTTTTAACCTTTGAAATGTTTAACTTGGTAAATGTGGTAAAATGCACATATTTGGGATTTTTGGGGAAACTTGATAGCAAATCATAAACGAAAATGTTTTGATGATTTATTGCATAAATGGAGATCATTTGGTGAAAATGCACTTCTAGTGCTTATTTGGAAATATGCATAGTTTATGTTATGATACGTTTTGAAAATACGAACGTGTGGGATTTTGAGCTTTGAATAAATGAGACATGTATGAAAGTATTTAAATGTTTCGTCCTATAGATGGAGATTTGTATAAATGCCCTTTTAACGCATGTTTTGGAAATATGCATAAGTTATGATATGGGACGGTTTGAAAGTGTAAACGATATGAGTTCCTTTGGAAAATGGGATGTCCCACCCAATGTTGTGTTTTGGGTTATTCATGAACTTAAAACGGGTATTCGCATAAACGTGTGTTGTTTACGTTTAATTCATTTTATGACTTTTACTAATGGTCATTTGATTTATGGAGCCCATGGCTCGGTTTTGACTTCGTTGGGTCTTGGGGACATTTGTCCGATTTTGATAGCTTGATGTTGGGCGTTTGATTATGTTTTTCATTTAATGCATCTTATTTGAGAATTACATGTTTTGAATGCGCTAGTTCATTCGTTTGGGGTCATGTAATGTTATATTTGTAATGCAATGGATCCATAAGCACTATAGTCTTTATGCCGATGTTGGGGCGCTAGTTTTCCACATCGCGGCACGGTTAGGCATCGACGGTATGGTATAAGTCCTACGTGCGAATACGTTATAGTCATTATGCCGATGATGGGACGATAGTTTTCCACATCGCGGCACGGTTAGGCATCGACGGTATGGTATAAGTCCTACGTGCGAATACATTATAGTCATTATGCCGATGATGGGACGATAGTTTTCCACAACGCGGCACGGTTAGGCATCGACGGTATGGTATAAGTCCTACGTGCAAATACGTTAAGGATGTTGCCCCAAATTGGGTGTGGTTTTAAGTGGCCACACTCGGCATCCGTTATATGTTTTACTAAGTGTTTGGCTTTACCAACTTGTCAAGTGGCTTACCTTTGTGTTCCGTCACTTACGTTGGTAAGCGGGTCTCCCCCGTCGCCGAAATGTGTTGTTTTGGGTAGTTACTTTTATCCATGTTTTCGGTGACGTAATTATATGTCTAAATGGATTGTTTTCCATGATTTATGGGCAATGTATTATGTTTAATCCTGGTTGGGATGTTTTGAATAATGGAGTTTTATTCACGTTTATACCATTTGGGAATTTAATGTTTATTCACATTTTGGGTGAGTTTTGGGTTTGAGCTTACATCGCAAATAAATGTTTTACGTGGCGTTGCCATCGTCTAAAATACGTATTCTTGGAAATCAGATTGTCTTTATATTTAATGCAAAACATTTTGGGAATCATGTTATATTAAAGTTTTCAGCACAGGATTTGTGTGAGTTGGAAAATGGGCGATTTGCATCTAAAGTAAATTCTTTTGAACTCATGACTATAACTACATCTCTCTCGATTTATGAATTTATATGGTCATGATGAAACTCTTGAACTCACTAGGCGTTAGCCTAACCCTTTTTATTTGTCGGCATGTGCAACAGGCTCAGGTTGGGAGTAGCTTTAGCTACACTGTGAAGTGGCGAGTGCTAGTAGAGTGCACGAGAGGTGATTTTGATTAGTGAAGTTTTCCGCACTTATTTGGGATTAGCAACTTGTGTTGTGTTAAGTAACGCCCGTCTTAAGTTATTAATTGTGGGAAATTAATGTTTAAATTCCGAAGTATTTTCAGGGATGATCTGTAGAAATGATTTTATCCTCCTTTGAGTTATTTTATTGAAATTAAAGTTAGTTGCTCGTTCCAATTTTGAGGGTGTTACATATTTTCTCGATTTGCAGGTTTTGATTTGGGGTTCGATGTTTTCGATTTGGGTTCCAGATTTGGGGTTCGATGTTTTCAACTCCAGATTTGGGGTTCGATGTTTTCAACTCCAGATTTGGGGTTCGATGTTTTCAACTCCAGATCTGGTCTTATTTTTTTCATTTGTTCCACCATCCTTCTCCATCTACATCTCCATTTCCACCTGCACCACCGCCCACCTTCAACCCCTTCTCTAGATTGATTATCCCTTTTGATTTTTTGTTGTTTATTTAGTCTTCAGAAATTGAGTTTGCATATGATTTTATTGCATTTGATTTGGTTCATGGATTTGATCTGATAATATGGATTTATTTGAGTTTGAATTTTTTTTTTTATTTTGAGTTTGAATTCATGGTCTTGATTTTTAGGATGATCATGGAAGAAGGAGATGAAGAGTGACACATGGCAGTATGCAATTGGTGCTTGCTTTAATTGTTTTTATTTTTAAATGTAAAATTGAGGAAAATACATAACATGACCAAACTACCCATCATGTGCCGTGCACATGGGTACTTTAACGGAGCAAAATTGGACGGAGTTAGTTTTAGGGACTCAACACGTTATAAACTGTAAACCACAAGGATGCGTGCCATAATTATTTCATTTTAGGGACTCAAAGTGTTAAAACCACTAAACCACTGGGACCAAACATGTAATTTACTCTATATTCAATGATAGAATTGCTAAAATAGAGTAGCTGTTGGAGTTGGATGTAATTTTTTTTAGAGATTCTAGTTTTTTATACTCTATTTTAGAAAAATTATAGCATAGCTCTTGGAGATGCTCTAATGATTTCGGTGTCTTGTCTTTTTGTATTATTTTCTATCGACTAAAAACGTAAACATAATTGTTATTTGGTGCAACTCTCATTTACAATATTTTTCAACGTCTTATGACGACTGACATTTTCTTCAATCGTTATTTAATCTCGTTTCTCGTGTTAGTGAACGTTATTTCAATATTTCACGTTGATAAGGTATTTTTGTGTGTGTGTTTTTCTTTATCTTGGTAATACGTCTGAAATTAACCGAAAGTTGTGATGATGGTCGAGTAAGGCTTGGTATTTTCTCGATTGATGGTAGTGTTTGGTTGTTTATCCTTGGATGCTTTTGTCTCTCCTCATATGTTTGTTTCTTTTTCATTGCAATATGCCAATATATCTGATCCATTTCATGTACCCTCAACGAAAAATAAAACATCCAACTTTCTTTAAAATAACCAATTTTGAACTTATGTAAATGTGTTAAGTACAATTTAGTTTCATTACTTTAGCTTTTTCAAGATTCACATAATAAGTCCTCTACCATGTTTTTGTGATGAGAACTAGACATTTCAGTTATATACATTTCTCAAAAAACTAGATATTAATACATATTCTGTTTGTTATAGAAATCCATTAATTCAATTCCTAAATTTGTTCAACTGACTTCGGCTTAGAAACCTTTATTAATTACAAAAGAATTAGCCAATGACGTGTAGCTCAGTTGGTAATGGGTGGGGACATCTTTGTACAAAAAACAGAAGGTCTTGGGTTCGAACCCAAGACACCCCCATAGCCACAACCGCTGAGTGAGTCAGGTATGCCCCCACATTATGGATAGGCAGCCGATTGTGGGCCGGTTAGGGTTGCCGGTATCCAACCTTTTGTACAAAAATTACAAAAGAACTCGTTTTTGCCAACTTTATTTACTTAGGGGCCGTTTACCTAATGGGTAAGTGTTTACTGGTAAAATTCAACACTATCACTTACTTTTCGGGTAAGATTTTAGTCCACCAAAATGGCATCGTATGCTACAATTTAGCCGGTAAGCTCTAACCGTGGTAAGAGTCGTCGCACTCACTTACCGGGTAAGACTCTCGGTACTTGTTTTCGACTCTCGGTCCTTGCTTCCGCTCTTACCGGGTAAGATTCTTGGTCCTTTCCATATTCATCCAATAAGCTAATATGACTTGATAAGCACTTACTTGGGTAAGCGTTTTGTAAACAACCCCTTAGTTGTATTGTTATCTTTTTAAATAAAATGACCAATTTACCATGAATTTTGTGAAGTCCATGTTGACTTGTCTTTTCATGAATTAACTTCTACTTAGGAAATAGGAATTCAAAAAAGTCCCCATGCTTCAACCTCACATGGTGGGTAGAGACTACCAAAAAGCCAATTATGCTCCCTGAGTGGCTAACGCCATGTCCATACATGTATAATATACATATTAAATGTAGCGAAATTAATTAAAATGCCAAAAGTCAAACATCTTCTTACCAAAATGCCATAAATCTTTCCCATGTTACAAAAATGCCCAAAAAACCGCGGTGGGCCCCGCGATCGCGGGCCACAGGCCCACGTGGCACCAAACTTCGCCCAAATAGCCCGCGTTGGTCCCTCAAGAATGCCCGCGGTCCATCTTTTCCCCCTCAAGAATGCCCGTGTTGACAGTTTTAGTCCCTGCCCGCGTTGGGATCCCGCGATCGCGGGCTAACCCGCCACGCGTCGGCACAGGGTTTACCCTAAACATTTTTTGAAGACCAACACCCTAATTTATCTTCTTCGGTCGCACTATATAAGGGGTGGGGGGGACCAAAAACCGGCCACTCACCCATTTTTTAATACTCTCCAATTTTGTAATCAACTCTCTCTCAATTTTCTCCCACTCTCAATTTTGTCGTGTGGACCACGTGCTCGAGTTTTGTGAAGATGTCTCGTATTACCTCTGTGGTATGTTTTCCTTATGTTTTTTGTTATTTTTTGTATGTTATTTTAAGCTAAGATATATGATTTGTATGTTGTTAGAGTGTTTATAACTTTTGTTATGTTTGAATATGTTCTATGTTTAACATTTTAAAGATATATGATATGTATGGTTTTATATTTGAATGTGATATTTGTATGTTATAATGTGTATCTTGTTATATGAGTATTTTTATAAAAAATTGTTAAGAGTGTTTTTTTATAAAAAAATTGTTAAGAGAGTGTTTTTATAAAAAAATTGTTAAGAGTGTTTTTTTATAAAAAAAATGTTAAGAGTGTGTTTTTATAAAAATAATTCTTAAAAGTGTTTTTATAAAAAAATTGTTAAGAGTGTGTTTTTATAAAAATAATTCTTAAAAGTGTTTTTTTATAAAAAAAATTGTTAAGAGTGTTTTTTTATAAAAAAATTGTTAAGAGTGTGTTTTTATAAAAAAATTTGTTAAGAGTGTGTTTTTATAAAAAAAGTTGTTAAGAATTTGTTTTTATAAAAAATTGTTAAAAATGTGTTTTTTTAAGAATGACAATTTAGGTCCCTACGGTTTTAAGAATGACAACTTAGGTCCTTTAACTTTTAAGAATGACAATTTAGGTCCCTAAACTTTTAAGAATGACAACTTAGGTCCCTAAACTTTTATACATAACTTTTAAGAATGACAATAAAATAAACCGCAACATCTATATATAACACTATTATACGTTGAAATAAAATAAACCGCAACATCTATATATAACACTATTATACGTTGAAATAAAATAAACCGCACTTTATCTATTTATAACACTATTATATGTTGAAATAAAATAAACCGCAACATCTATATATAACACTATTATACGTTGAAATAAAATAAACCACACTTTATCTATTTATAACACTATTATATGTTGAAATAAAATAAACCGCAACATATCTATTTGGATTTTGTCAAACGGGTGTAAATAGCCCTAAGGTATGTCGGGATTTAAGCAATCCTTGGGATTCCCCTGCTACCTGAAAGTCCAATAGATTGAGTGGTTTCTTTTCAAAAACTAAAACAAACGAATAATTATCAACACAATAAACCAAACAAGCTAAAGCATCTATATATAACACTAACTATAACATCTGTGAATGACTATGTAGAGAGATTTCTTTAACATCGACTTGACGCTAAAGTGCAAAGTTGTAACGTCCCATAATTACAAGAAAATTTAAAATTTTAAAAGTAACCTTTCATTAATAAAAACTCATTTAATAATTCAATCGTTTCATTTGCAAACCACCAAATAAAATTATTACGAACAATAAACAGCGGAATAATTGTTTTAAAATTTAAAACCATAAAACGATATAATAATCAGCTCTTCACGTGCGCCAGTGTGTACACGTCACGCCTTGGAGCCACTCGTACCTGAAACAATGATTTATTGGGAAAGGGTAAGCACGAAGCTTAGTGAATTCAACCACCATAGATAACACAGTTATTCCACATTACCCCTAAAACAAATAGTGACACACAAACGATCATACAAGTCTACGAACAAATCATAAACATGCATATCCACACTCACCCACCTAAGAGGCACAAGTCGGTCCCACCGACCACATGATAACATCTCCGGCCCCGCCGAATCCCCGGTCCCACCGAGTCTCTACGCCACCCGCGTATAAAATCTCCGGCCCCGCCGGATCCTCGGTCCCACCGAGTTAACATGACAACATAGTATCAACTAGACACCCCACTATCTAGTTCCACAACACAATAAATAGGCTATCGCACACGAGCTACAGTAATGTAAAACAACCAATATTAAATATAGTGAGAGAACTCACCTCGTAAGCGCGTCTAGCTCACAATCAGTAACTCAAGCTTCACAATCCAAAATCACTTCCCAACACCTAAACGAACGTTAAAAAGTATTAACACGAGACCCGGACCCTAAAATACGACGCACACTTAATCCGTCACTAAAACGACTTTTCGGTCTAACCAAACAGGTCTGTTCGGGACCTGATCCGACCTCTTTAAACCCAGAAAATCCCTAATTAAATTACATAACTAGAAAGTGCTCAGAGTTAGGGTTCCAAGGACATATTATACACCTCCTAACGATTTTTCTACAATTAAATACGGATTTTATAAGAATGGTTCGCAGAACAGTGAAAAACAGCAGCTATCGGTATAAAACGACGATTTGGCCTATGCTACGTTCCGAACTGGATTTTGCACAAAACACAGAAACGTTACTAGACTCGGAAAGGGAACTTTTGGCACTGGTTTCGTCCCAATCCGAGTTACGAGTAAAGAGTTACGGCTAACGCAAAACAGTGGCAGAAAAGGACGTTTTTCACATAAAATGATAACTTTATAAAACGGGTTACGCGTTCGGTTTATACGATTCGGGTTTGCAACTAGGGTTCACTCTAAAAGGGTTTCAGGTCACAAAGGCTGGGCTCAACCGCGCACCACCCACTGCCACCTCCGGCAGTGGTGGTCGCCGGCGGCGACGGCGGCAGTTTACGAAAATTCGGCGAGACAAAGATTAAAACGGACCCTTAAACTATCCCGACTTTCCTACACTCTCGCCCACCCTCGCAACTCTGACCACGCACAAACCACCCCTAGGTCTGGTGGTTCACGCCGGTGGCCACACCGCCGGCAGCCAAGGCTGTCGGCGGCGACGGTGGTTTCGATCACGGAGTTTGACGTCGACGAGAAAGAAAGAAACGGGAAGACGATGTTTACCTTTCAACAACGATGATGACGACTAAACGACCACAGTCCGAACTCCGGCCTTCTTTCTCGGTGCTCCCTCTCACGCCGGCGACGGCGCTCCGGCGGTGGTAAGGGTGGTTCTCGGCGGCGGCAGCGGTGGGGAAGGAAAAAGGGGAGAATAGGGTTTGCTTGTTGTCGTGAAAACAAATGAGAAAGAGAGGGTGATCGAATGTTTGTGTGTGCAGCAAGTAGAAAACGAGACAAGGGGTGGTCGGTTCCCTTCATGGGCCGAAACCCCCCCCCCCCCCAAACAAGCCTTTCACCAAAATTCCTATTTAGCCCCTAGACTTTTAGAGTATGCCCAAAATATCCAAAATAGCTTAGGATTTAACATACAGACCATTAACATACTAGATAATTCGCTTTAGGTTCTTGACACCTAACCCCGCTAAACGAATTCACAAAATAAATAAAAAGAAACATAATTAAATAAAAGGCGTACCGGGACACGAGCTTTACAACTCTCCCCTGCTTGAATTAGACTTCGTCCTCGAAGTCTACGCCCGCAAACAGCTCTGGATAGCGCTCTCGCATATCATTCTCGGGTTCCCAAGTCCACTCGGACCTCTTTCGGTGTTGCCACTGGGCTTTCACTAACTGGAATCTAAACTTCTCACACCGTCTTTAAAAATTTCTCGAATACATTTCTTACCAACAAAACTCCTTCAAGAACACTGAAATTATGATCAGAAGAACACTCCAACGACTGGAATCATTCCTAGTCAAACGACTCTGGTTGTCTCCCAACCTGAGATATTCTATACATCCCGATTCAATTTCAAGCTCTAACCATCCTAAAGTTGCTCACCAATATACCTTACAGGATACTCGGATCCGATCATTCTTACCATTAACCGTCGATTAACTTCCACGAGTTCTAATAGACTCCCAAAATTTATTTCACACGAACCATCAAACCAGCAGTTCCATAAACACACACGAAGGTCATTCCACCATAACTATTCATCACAAGTGAGCATTTTAGGGTTACTACTACCATTACCATAATTATCTTAAAATCGACTACAAATCCTCATATCGAAAGTATCCATCCAGTCTATACCCACAATCACGCACAACTCACGCATAGCGATAGGGAACAAATCAATAGGGAATCTCACACCCAAGATTTCCAGGGTACACCCACGACACACTACAGTAACCGTTAAGGTTCTAACATCAGCAACCTCCACCATAAGTGGACAACTTAACCGTCCTACACTACGGCCCAAAAGCTCGCTAAAAGTATAAGACACGAGATAATGAGTAGCCCCGCTATCAAACATCACTACAGCAGACACCGAGTTGACTAAGAACACACTTAATCACACAGTTTAATCCAAAAATGCAACTACATACGACAACCAATAAAAGAAAACAAGTGACGAAGTATACCTGCCACCACTTTAGGCGTAGTCTGTGCTTCCTCCACCGTCAGCTGATGCACTCTACCTCGGGCTGCCTCGGTTCCAGCCTGACCTATACGACCATCTGTAATACGCAAAGGGGCAGCCGCATGAGCCCCCTGTGCCACATTCCCATCAGCTACCCTTGGGTTCGGGCAATTGGCCTTCACATGGCCCGTCTGCTTGCAGTTAAAGCAGACCATAAATGGCATTTTACATTCCCGGCTGAAATGACCTGACTGTCCACACTTGAAACATCCATCAGTCCACTTTCCACTAGTATCCCTGGGCTTAAACCCATCGCTCCTTGAACTCGCGCGTGAATCCGTGAACCTTGACTTCATCGGTACCGAAGAGATTGGCGTCACCGCCTGTGCCGCCTTTCTCTTCTTTGCTTGAGTCTCCAACTCCAGTTCCCTCCTCCGGGCCGCGTCCATCATCGCCGATAAAGAAGTGTACTGCACCGTGCTCACGAATTCCCTAATCTCAGTACATAGCATGTCCTTGTACCGAGACATCTTCATTTCCTCCGAGGCGGCATACTGGGGACAAAACAATGCCATCTCGGTGAACTTCTTATTCATCTCTTTCACCGTCTCTGTCGTCTGCGTGAGCTCCAAAAACTCCTTAGCAATCCGCTCCATCTCTACCGGAGGCACGTACTCTGCACGAAAATTAATGACAAACTCCTCCCAGGTCAAGGTAGTGCGCTCAGTAAGCGTCAACGCCGTAGCACACCAATCCCTCGCTCCGTCACGAAGTAAGTTCACAGCGAAACGAACCTTCAGGTTGTCGGGGCAGCCACTTGTCAAAAATGCACACTCCATATCCGATATCCAACGCATGATGAGGATCGGATTCGGGTCTCCCTTGAACTCAGGCGGAGAACAAGCAGAGAGGTCTCGATACTGAAACTCCCTAGCACGCGGTTGTCCACCCGCCGGTGGTGGGATTGCCGCAATGCGTTCCTCCATCAGAACTACCACCTCGTTGCGGATGGCAGTGATGATCTCGGGGATCGCCTCCCCGATCGCATGTGCCACCTCGGCAGCAACCATCTCTCGGATCTGCTCCACAGTGATCCCGGCGCTAGTCTCTGGCTCAGCAGTGTTGTTTCTCCTAGTGTTGACCATCTGAGGTAGAAGTTACAACGAATTATTAGCAAATAATAACTCACACTACAACACTCACGCTCAACTCCTTGGATATCTCGTGACTTTCCCCGGCTCGAGCATTGATCCTGTGCTTTCGGTAGTAGGAGCTCTACTACTACCATCCACACCTATCATTGCCTGTTCCGAGTCCCATCCCGAAGCGCCCAAGTAGTTTCTCGCCGATAACTATACCCATATGCCCACACCAGCATATGTACACACTCTTCCTAGCTCCCTAGGAATTCCACCCCAAACACTACCCTAGCTACAACGAAATTCCCACTAGTCATGACGAGTCGCCTCGCGAATGCACAGTCGCACACAGTGTAAAACCAGATAGACATTCGAATATAAGATTCTATCCTACAACGGTTGGACTCAAACAAGAGCTGCGCAATAGAACTAAATCCGACATTCTAGGGCTATTCGGTTCCTACCGCATACAACCTCTGGTGCATTCACTTAACAACCTATCAAGGCCAGCATAAACTTCTATTAGCAAGCAACAAACATGCCGTACAGTGTAATAAGCACCAAGCAATCTAGCATACCTACTCATATGTAAACACTCTTCTCAGCTCCCTAGGAATTTCATTTCATCCCACTACCCTTGCTACTACGGAATCCCTACTAGCCATAATGAGTTGCCTCGCGAATACCCAGTCGCATGCAGCGCGAAACAAATAGACATTCGAATACAAGATTCTATCCTAGAACGGTTGGACTCAAACAAGAGTTGCGCAATAGAACTAAATCAAATATTCTAAGGCTATATGATTCTTACTGCATACAACCTATAGGGCCTTCACTTAACAACCTACTATAACTAGCATTGATTCCTACTAGCAAGCAGTCATCATACAATACAGTGTAAACAACACAGGCAATCTAGCATGCATACCCTATGATCTAGAAAGCGATAAATACACTAAGTACCGTACCTTTCCCCTTTGGCTCCGGCTGACTGTACACACTGCGCCCTCGATTACCGTTCCTCAAACGGATTTTTCCTTCTTTTTATTTCCCAAAAACTTTAAAGAAAATTTTATGGCCGCAAACTTGAGATCAAACACACGGAAATGCGTTTGATTCACTCAAGTCGTGCTCTGATACCAAGTTGTAACGTCCCATAATTACAAGAAAATTTAAAATTTTAAAAGTAACCTTTCATTAATAAAAACTCATTTAATAATTCAATCGTTTCATTTGCAAACCACCAAATAAAATTATTACGAACAATAAACAGCGGAATAATTGTTTTAAAATTTAAAACCATAAAACGATATAATAATCAGCTCTTCACGCGCGCCAGTGTGTACACGTCACGCCTTGGAGGCACTCGTACCTGAAACAATGATTTATTGGGAAAGGGTAAGCACGAAGCTTAGTGAATTCAACCACCATAGATAACACAGTTATTCCACATTACCCCTAAAACAAATAGTGACACACAAACGATCATACAAGTCTACGAACAAATCATAAACATGCATATCCACACTCACCCACCTAAGAGGCACAAGTCGGTCCCACCGACCACATGATAACATCTCCGGCCCCGCCGAATCCCCGGTCCCACCGAGTCTCTACGCCACCCGCGTATAAAATCTCCGGCCCCGCCGGATCCTCGGTCCCACCGAGTTAACATGACAACATAGTATCAACTAGACACCCCACTATCTAGTTCCACAACACAATAAATAGGCTATCGCACACGAGCTACAGTAATGTAAAACAACCAATATTAAATATAGTGAGAGAACTCACATCGTAAGCGCGCCTAACTCACAATCAGTAACTCAAGCTTCACAATCCAAAATCACTTCCCAACACCTAAACGAACGTTAAAAAGTATTAACACGAGACCCGGACCCTAAAATACGACGCACACTTAATCCGTCACTAAAACGACTTTTCGGTCTAACCAAACAGGTCTGTTCGGGACCTGATCCGACCTCTTTAAACCCAGAAAATCCCTAATTAAATTACATAACTAGAAAGTGCTCAGACTATGTTTATTCACAAACCAAACCAAACCAATCTTTATTAAAAAACTAATTTCTCTCTCTTCCACCTATCCAATCTTCAATTCCAATCTAATCTAACTTTTTTTATACTTTATTCACAATCCAAACCAAACTTAAAAATTATATTATAAAAATTATATATTTAATATTTTAGTATATATATATGTATATATATATATATATCTTTTAATTCCAATTAAAATAAATAAAAATAATTTCATATTTTAAAACATAATTATAAATATAAAAAACTTACAATTGAAAATAAATAAAAGAAAATACATATAAAGAAGTACGAAATTACATATTTAAAAGAAGGAAATAACATAGTTAATATCACTATCCATACAACATTCTCATAAGTCGTTCTTTCAACGCCTCCTCTCCCGGTGACAGATGTTCTTTCGCCATCAGTATACGTAGATTTTGGTGGTGTTGTTCGACTTCAAATTTTTCTTTGTCAAAGTTCAGTTTTTTTGTCATGAGTTCAACTTCATTGTTTCTTGTAATCGTCATTGCATGAAGTTCTGCAGAAAAGTCATTAGAAAATGAAGAAGAATGTGATGCCTTACCTTTTCCTCTTTTTTTTGCCGCATCTCTACCCGTAGGACGCTGAATTGAAAAATATGTCAAGACTGGTCTCTATTTGTAGAGAATTGAAAAATATGAATTTTAGTATATTTTTTAATTTTTTATTTTTTATTAAAATTATCTTTTTAATCAGATAAGATTTATCCTAATAAAATCTAAACCAACCAATTACAATTTGACACCTAATATATCCTTTATCTACAAAAATCTAGTTTATTAATAAAATACTACTCAAACTTTGTTTGCACCAGCAAACCGTTTGCAAGGGTTTGGTTTGCTTGAAATTAATTTTTCTTTTCTTTTAATTGAAAACTTTTTGTCTTATTAGAAAATAGTTTGGTTTGGTTTGTTGTTGAAGGTGGTCTCAGAGTTAGGGTTCCAAGGACATATTATACACCTCCTAACGATTTTTCTACAATTAAATACGGATTTTATAAGAATGGTTCGCAGAACAGTGAAAAACAGCAGCTATCGGTATAAAACGACGATTTGGCCTATGCTACGTTCCGAACTGGATTTTGCACAAATCACAGAAAAGTTACTAGACTCGGAAAGGGAACTTTTGGCACCGGTTTCGTCCCAATCCGAGTTACGAGTAAAGAGTTACGGCTAACGCAAAACAGTGGCAGAAAAGGACATTTTTCACAAAAAATGATAACTTTATAAAACGGGTTACGCGTTCGGTTTATACGATTCGGGTTTGCAACTAGGGTTCACTCTAAAAGGGTTTCAGGTCACAAAGGCTGGGCTCAACCGCGCACCACCCACTGCCACCTCCGACAGTGGTGGTCGCCGGCGGCAGTTTACGAAAATCCGGCGAGACAAAGATTAAAACGGACCCTTAAACTATCCCGACTTTCCTACACTCTCGCCCACCCGCGCAACTCTGACCACGCACAAACCACCCCTAGGTCTGGTGGTTCACGCCGGTGGCCACACCGCCGGCAGCCAAGGCTGTCGGCGGCGGCGGTGGTTTCGATCACGGAGTTTGACGTCGACGAGAAAGAAAGAAACGGGAAGACGATGTTTACCTTTCAACAACGATGATGACGACTAAACGACCACAGTCCGAACTCCGGCCTTCTTTCTCGGTGCTCCCTCTCACGCCGGCGACAGCGCTCCGGCGGTGGTAAGGGTGGTTCTCGGCGGCGGCAGCGGTGGGGAAGGAAAAAGGGGAGAATAGGGTTTGCTTGTTGTCGTGAAAACAAATGAGAAAGAGAGGGTGATCGAATGTTTGTGTGTGCAGCAAGTAGAAAACGAGACAAGGGGTGGTCGGTTCCCTTCATGGGCCGAACCCCCCCCCCCCCCCCAAACAAGCCTTTCACCAAAATTCCTATTTAGCCCCTAGACTTTTAGAGTATGCCCAAAATATCCAAAATAGCTTAGGATTTAACATACAGACCATTAACATACTAGATAATTCGCTTTAGGTTCTTGACACCTAACCCCGCTAAACGAATTCACAAAATAAATAAAAAGAAACATAATTAAATAAAAGGCGTACCGGGACACGGGCTTTACAAAAGTTGCCTACATCGAGGAGTTAGGAGCGCGCTTTAGGGGATTAGGTGATCGTGCGGATACCCTTGAGGCCATCTTTAGAGGGACACCGTTCGGGCCATGGATGGATGTGTCTTACTCTGCTGGCGACCCTACGCTAGTACACATGTTTCTACAGTTGGAGGTCGAGGACGCCAACGCTGAGCCGGAGGAGATGCATTTTGATTTCTTCGGCGATCGATTGCATTTTGGGCGTCGTGAGTTCTGTCTAATTACAGGACTACGTTTTGGAGAGGCTCCCCCCTTCCTTCCTTAGCAGACTGCTCCTTCGTTCCTAGGGTTTGGGGCATTTCAACATCTCGTTTGAAGCTGAAGGCAGCCCGGGACATGATGAAAGAGGGCCTTAGTGCCCTAACCGACGACGATGCTGTCCGTGTATGCTTGGTGGTGATCGTGGATATGGGCTTCATGGGCCGTGAGTATAGCCAGTATGCTTCCTCGACGGTCGTTAGGGCCGTCGAGGACCTTGAGCTGTTTAACAGCTACCCGTGGGGTAGCCATATCTGGACACATTGCTACTCAATCTTGCACCGAGCCATAACCAGACGCGACTCCGATCGACATGGAAAGATGAACCTTTGTGGTTTTACATACGCCTTCAAGGTTAGATACGTAGTATAACAATTGTTAATAATACATACAAACTGTTTGGCTTTTCTTTTTACGTACTTGCTCTTCTTGTCTAATTCCAAATATGGATCTTGGAGATGTTTCCCGCATCAATCCGATATTTCGTCAAGCGCGACGACCGAGTACTTAGGGGAACCCGTTGGGACAAGCGTGTTACCCTAAGTAGGTCGCTTTGGGTTCAATTCTTCAATGAATCTAGAAATGTAAGTTCTTTTACTATGTTTACAATTTGCATACGTTAGTCCCGCTTATTAATTTTTTTTTTATGTTTTATCATATATTTTGCGGCTACTCTTGCCTTTCGCTCGCCTTGAGCCTACTGCCGACGAGATGGACACGGATTGGTACAGAGACAGCGTGGCCTTTATTGACGCAGAGGCGGCAAGGGCTCGACGTCCCTTTCCTTCCACATCTGACGAAGATGAGGAAGACGACGACAGGCCCCCTTCCGGTGGATATCAGCAGCCCCCTTCCTCCTCCTACCAGCCTCCCCCTTACGATCCATATCAGGCGGCCCCTTCCTACGGGCCACAGGCCACATCGTGGCTGTCATGAGTACCTGTGGGACTACGTCCACGGGTGTAACAACCCAATTTCCCAAAACATGTTTCAAATAACATATATTACATAACATAATTACATTCATAAAATAAAATACACATTACATCACAAACGGTCTCTTCGGTCTCGAAACTACAAAAATACATAAAAGTCTCCTAATCAACGTCCACCAAAAGCTTCCTATTCTTATCCCTTTCTTTCACCGATCCTCAACCTGGAAAACATATTTTTGAAAACAAAATGAGGGTTAGACCAAACGGGTCTAGTGAGTTAATTTCGGTCCTTTCCCAAAATCATTGTAATATCTTTCAAGTAAATCCTTTGTATCCAAAACCATTTATGTTAATTCAAGTATTACACGTATATAATTACCAATCCAAACTCGTACATCGCGTACCTTTCATCCACCTTATTCCTCCACAATGGCCATAATATTGGTTGCGAGCCAATTAACACACCGGTCCAAAGCCCGGCCACGTATTATATTCCCATATAATACTTCACGTAATTATAATATCTTAACATATTATAATCACACCCGTGTGACATATTCATACAAAACATCAATTAGTTATTATTCGCATAATATTTTCCAGTAAAAATACTTTAAAGTAAAACTCACCTCGTGTGTTTATCACAAAACTCTTCCAAGATAATTCACGTATGTCGATCCTTCACAGAATCTGAAATCAGATAAAATACCAAATATCTCTCTTAACACTTAAACTTACAAAATTCTCAACTCAAATCGCAATGAACAGTACCCAAATCGCAATCTCCTATTGCGATTCCACCCTGGAGTCGCAACCCACTACTGCGATTCTAACCCAAGTCGCAAACGACCATTGCGACTTCATACCCAAGTCGCAACCAACTATTGCGACTCCGATGAATGTCGCAGTCGTCCATTGCGACTTCGATGAATATCAGCCCACTGCGACTTCGATGAATGTCTCAGCCCACTGCTCATTCTAAAACCCAAATTTTACAGTTTTTATACTATGCATGATTATGTAACTTTGCAGATATGTTTTATACTACCATTAGAACACTATTCCAAACCCAAAATTATCATATCTTTCTAAAATCACCAAAACCCTTTTAAACTTTATCTTGCAACCTCAAGAACACTTCTAAGAATTATAATACATACAAGAATGGATTGTTTACCTGGATTACTTCAGATTAACACTTGAATCACTGCAGTAACCTCTTGAATTCTTTCTTCTTCTCCTTTCTACGGTTCTCTCTCGTTCTCTCTTTCTTTCTCACGTAACACACCCCACACACCAAGATAAGCTAGATATTTTCTAAGACTTCATCTTGTAATGGAAGAGTTAAAGGCGGTTGTGGGCATAAGGATTGACAAAAAGACCATTTAAACCTCAAGTTTACCCTAGTTGGCAAAACATAACCCTACACCTTTAATATAAAATTAAAACTTACCCCTTAACTTCTAATTCTATAAAACACTAACATAAAAACTTATAACATTTTAATATTTTAAGATAGATAAAATACCTGGTTATTACAACATCTTCCCCTTAAAAGAATTCCGTCCCGGAATTCGATCAAGCTAAAAGGTAAGAATACTTATGATTACTACTTAGAAATTCATCAAAACTATAGAAACTAACTGAATAGACACTCTGTCTCTATCTATACCTCTAACACAAATAAGTAACAAAAGTACAAAAATACCAAGAACCACTTCGTACGTAAGTCATATAACACTTTAGCATGTATAAAGTTTATAGAAATATACCTGTAACCTCATCAGGACTTTCTTCCACCTCTTGTTCCGTCATCTGAAAAACACGGCCTTGAACTCTCGGTGCTCCAGACCCTTGTACCTTTCCCGATTCAACTTCCGTTAATCTCGCTGTTGTACTACCCTGACGTGCTTTCCACTGTGGACATTCTGACTGAATATGATAAGGGGAATTGCAAACGAAACAGAATCGATTTGCGCGACAATTCTTAGCGATATGTCCCGTCCTTCCACACTTGTAACAACTTCTAGGATCAACATAACAATTTCCTTGATGTACACGGTTGCATTTTAGACATAGTTTTTCATTTTCTCTAAAAGGTATGCGACTATCGAACCTTTGAATTTCGTATTCCGTTGAATCATGCGTCATTTCTTCCGACTTTCTTTTCCCAGCACTCTTATCACTAGTATCTCTTTTAATATCCTGTTCCATATTTTCCGCGGCATTTACTGCGGCCGAGAAGGTATCGGGTCCTGTCGCAATCACTAATTTTCTAATTTCAGAACTTAACCCAAAAATATACCTTTCCATCTTCAGCGCCTCTGTGGCAACATAGTACTCCGCAAAGCGAGACTTCTCGAGAAAGAGGGCGGTGTAATCCCTAACCGATAAACTTCTCTGATGTAGATTCATGAATTCTTCCTCTAATTGTCGGACCGCAGCCTGTGGACAGAAATGTGTGGTGAATGCTAACACGAATTCCTCCCATGAAATTGTAGTATATACATCCGCTCCTCTCGATTCTGTGTGAGCCTCCCACCAATACAGAGCATCACCCTTTAGCATTGCAGTTCCATAAAGTACTTTATCTTGTTCCGCACATTTACACGTCTTGAAGATGGCCTCTGTTTCTTTCAGCCATCTCATTGCTTTTACTGGATCCCTATCTCCTGAATAGGTAGGGGGCTTACAACTAAGAAACATTTTATAGTCACACCTTTTCATCACCGGTAAAACAGTAGAGGTAAGTGGCATTTCAACTTCGTGTTCCGGATTCGGTCTTTCAGTTTCGTTGTGGCGATTATGTCCAAACATAGCTTGTATATTTTCCTGTAACCTCCCCATTTCAGCCATCAGATCATCCCGGGTAACAAACTCTGTACCATGCTGTTGTGTTCTACCTCCAGTTCGGCCCCCAGTTCCCCTTCCGGTCCTGCCTCTACCACGATCTCCTCCTCTTCCTCCTCTTCCTATCGGTGGATTCTCTCCACCTGAATTTCTTCCCCCTCTCTGATTCCTCTGTCTAATACCACTCGCCATTCTGTAAATTCAAACAAAGTTAATATACACATAAGCACATACCCCATATAACCAGGTATTCCAGTTCATACATGCACCTGTAAGATCATAATTACACTGGCCTGGTGTAATTTGAAATTACCTTACATGATGTTCCTTCTACCTTTTATACTTTAACATCTCCCGGTTCTAAATTTAATAGGGACATCCTACTTCACATGCAGTTTAAGTCTAGGTACAGATACTAATACCTAAATCCCTTAAACTAGGGCTCTGATACCATTTGTAACAACCCAATTTCCCAAAACATGTTTCAAATAACATATATTACATAACATAATTACATTCATAAAAGAAAATACACAATACATCACAAACGGTCTCTTCGGTCTCGAAACTACAAAAATACATAAAAGTCTCCTAATCAACGTCCACCAAAAGCTTCCTATTCTTATCCCTTTCTTTCACCGATCCTCAACCTGGAAAACATATTTTTGAAAACAAAATGAGGGTTAGACCAAACGGGTCTAGTGAGTTAATTCCGGTCCTTTCCCAAAATCATTGTAATATCTTTCAAGTAAATCCTTTGTATCCAAAACCATTTATGTAAATTCAAGTATTACACGTATATAATTACCCATCCAAACTCGTACATCGCGTACCTTTCATCCACCTTATTCCTCCACAATGGCCATAATATTGGTTGCGAGCCAATTAACACACCGGTCCAAAGCCCGGCCACGTATTATATTCCCATATAATACTTCACATAATTATAATATCTTAACATATTATAATCACACCCGTATGACATATTCATACAAAAAATCAATTAGTTATTATTCGCATAATATTTTCCAGTAAAAATACTTTAAAGTAAAACTCACCTCGTGGGTTTATCACAAAACTCTTCCAAGATAATTCACGTATGTCAATCCTTCACAGAATCTGAAATCAGATAAAATACCAAATATCTCTCTTAACACTTAAACATACAAAATTCTCAACTCAAATCGCAATGAACAGTACCCAAATCGCAATCTCCTATTGCGATTCCACCCTGGAGTCGCAACCCACTATTGCGATTCCACCCTGGAGTCGCAACCCACTACTGCGATTCTAACCCAAGTCGCAAACGACCATTGCGACTTCATACCCAAGTCGCAACCAACTATTGCGACTCCGATGAATGTCGCAGTCGTCCATTGCGACTTCGATGAATATCAGCCCACTGCGACTTCGATGAATGTCTCAGCCCACTGCTCATTCTAAAACCCAAATTTTACAGTTTTTATACTATGCATGATTATGTAACTTTGCAGATATGTTTTATACTACCATTAGAACACTATTCCAAACCCAAAATTATCATATCTTTCTAAAATCACCAAAACCCTTTTAAACTTTATCTTGCAACCTCAAGAACACTTCTAAGAATTATAATACATACAAGAATGGATTGTTTACCTGGATTACTTCAGATTAACACTTGAATCACTGCAGTAACCTCTTGAATTCTTTCTTCTTCTCCTTTCTACGGTTCTCTCTCGTTCTCTCTTTCTTTCTCACGTAACACACCCCACACACCAAGATAAGCTAGATATTTTCTAAGACTTCATCTTGTAATGGAAGAGTTAAAGGCGGTTGTGGGCATAAGGATTGACAAAAAGACCATTTAAACCTCAAGTTTACCCTAGTTGGCAAAACATAACCCTACACCTTTAATATAAAATTAAAACTTACCCCTTAACTTCTAATTCTATAAAACACTAACATAAAAACTTATAACATTTTAATATTTTAAGATAGATAAAATACCTGGTTATTACAACATCTTCCCCTTAAAAGAATTCCGTCCCGGAATTCGATCAAGCTAAAAGGTAAGAATACTTATGATTACTACTTAGAAATTCATCAAAACTATAGAAACTAACTGAATAGACACTCTGTCTCTATCTATACCTCTAACACAAATAAGTAACAAAAGTACAAAAATACCAAGAACCACTTCGTACGTAAGTCATATAACACTTTAGCATGTATAAAGTTTATAGAAATATACCTGTAACCTCATCAGGACTTTCTTCCACCTCTTGTTCCGTCATCTGAAAAACACGGCCTTGAACTCTCGGTGCTCCAGACCCTTGTACCTTTCCCGATTCAACTTCCGTTAATCTCGCTGTTGTACTACCCTGACGTGCTTTCCACTGTGGACATTCTGACTGAATATGATAAGGGGAATTGCAAACGAAACAGAATCGATTTGCGCGACAATTCTTAGCGATATGTCCCGTCCTTCCACACTTGTAACAACTTCTAGGATCAACATAACAATTTCCTTGATGTACACGGTTGCATTTTAGACACAGTTTTTCATTTTCTCTAAAAGGTATGCGACTATCGAACCTTTGAATTTCGTATTCCGTTGAATCATGCGTCATTTCTTCCGACTTTCTTTTCCCAGCACTCTTATCACTAGTATCTCTTTTAATATCCTGTTCCATATTTTCCGCGGCATTTACTGCGGCCGAGAAGGTATCGGGTCCTGTCGCAATCACTAACTTTCTAATTTCAGAACTTAACCCAAAAATATACCTTTCCATCTTCAGCGCCTCTGTGGCAACATAGTACTCCGCAAAGCGAGACTTCTCGAGAAAGAGGGCGGTGTAATCCCTAACCGATAAACTTCTCTGATGTAGATTCATGAATTCTTCCTCTAATTGTCGGACCGCAGCCTGTGGACAGAAATGTGTGGTGAATGCTAACACGAATTCCTCCCATGAAAAGGTAGTATATACATCCGCTCCTCTCGATTCTGTGTGAGCCTCCCACCAATACAGAGCATCACCCTTTAGCATTGCAGTTCCAGAAAGTACTTTATCTTGTTCCGCACATTTACACGTCTTGAAGATGGCCTCTGTTTCTTTCAGCCATCTCATTGCTTTTACTGGATCCCTATCTCCTGAATAGGTAGGGGGCTTACAACTAAGAAACATTTTATAGTCACACCTTTTCATCACCGGTAAACAGTAGAGGTAAGTGGCATTTCAACTTCGTGTTCCGGATTCGGTCTTTCAGTTTCGTTGTGGCGATTATGTCCAAACATAGCTTGTATATTTTCCTGTAACCTCCCCATTTCAGCCATCAGATCATCCCGGGTAACAAACTCTGTACCATGCTGTTGTGTTCTACCTCCAGTTCGGCCCCCAGTTCCCCTTCCGGTCCTGCCTCTACCATGATCTCCTCCTCTTCCTCCTCTTCCTATCGGTGGATTCTCTCCACCTGAATTTCTTCCCCCTCTCTGATTCCTCTGTCTAGTACCACTCGCCATTCTGTAAATTCAAACAAAGTTAATATACACATAAGCACATACCCCATTTAACCAGGTATTCCAGTTCATACATGCACCTGTAAGATCATAATTACACTGGCCTGGTGTAATTTGAAATTACCTTACATGATGTTCCTTCTACCTTTTATACTTTAACATCCCCAGGTTCTAAATTTAATAGGGACATCCTACTTCACATGCAGTTTAAGTCTAGGTACAGATACTAATACCTAAATCCCTTAAACTAGGGCTCTGATACCATTTGTAACAACCCAATTTCCCAAAACATGTTTCAAATAACATATATTACATAACATAATTACATTCATAAAAGAAAATACACAATACATCACAAACGGTCTCTTCGGTCTCGAAACTACAAAAATACATAAAAGTCTCCTAATCAACGTCCACCAAAAGCTTCCTATTCTTATCCCTTTCTTTCACCGATCCTCAACCTGGAAAACATATTTTTGAAAACAAAATGAGGGTTAGACCAAACGGGTCTAGTGAGTTAATTCCGGTCCTTTCCCAAAATCATTGTAATATCTTTCAAGTAAATCCTTTGTATCCAAAACCATTTATGTAAATTCAAGTATTACACGTATATAATTACCAATCCAAACTCGTACATCGCGTACCTTTCATCCACCTTATTCCTCCACAATGGCCATAATATTGGTTGCGAGCCAATTAACACACCGGTCCAAAGCCCGACCACGTATTATATTCCCATATAATACTTCACGTAATTATAATATCTTAACATATTATAATCACACCCGTATGACATATTCATACAAAACATCAATTAGTTATTATTCGCATAATATTTTCCAGTAAAAATACTTTAAAGTAAAACTCACCTCGTGGGTTTATCACAAAACTCTTCCAAGATAATTCACGTATGTCGATCCTTCACAGAATCTGAAATCAGATAAAATACCAAATATCTCTCTTAACACTTAAACATACAAAATTCTCAACTCAAATCGCAATGAACAGTACCCAAATCGCAATCTCCTATTGCGATTCCACCCTGGAGTCGCAACCCACTATTGCGATTCCACCCTGGAGTCGCAACCCACTACTGCGATTCTAACCCAAGTCGCAAACGACCATTGCAACTTCATACCCAAGTCGCAACCAACTATTGCGACTCCGATGAATGTCGCAGTCGTCCATTGCGACTTCGATGAATATCAGCCCACTGCGACTTCGATGAATGTCTCAGCCCACTGCTCATTCTAAAACCCAAATTTTACAGTTTTTATACTATGCATGATTATGTAACTTTGCAGATATGTTTTATACTACCATTAGAACACTATTCCAAACCCAAAATTATCATATCTTTCTAAAATCACCAAAACCCTTTTAAACTTTATCTTGCAACCTCAAGAACACTTCTAAGAATTATAATACATACAAGAATGGATTGTTTACCTGGATTACTTCAGATTAACACTTGAATCACTGCAGTAACCTCTTGAATTCTTTCTTCTTCTCCTTTCTACGGTTCTCTCTTTCTTTCTCACGTAACACACACCACACACCAAGATAAGCTAGATATTTTCTAAGACTTCATCTTGTAATGGAAGAGTTAAAGGCGGTTGTGGGCATAAGGATTGACAAAAAGACCATTTAAACCTCAAGTTTACCCTAGTTGGCAAAACATAACCCT
This sequence comes from Saussurea involucrata, assembly GCA_033807775.1. Lineage (NCBI taxonomy): Eukaryota > Viridiplantae > Streptophyta > Magnoliopsida > Asterales > Asteraceae > Saussurea > Saussurea involucrata. The sequence continues at coordinate 172,285,371 of CM066321.1, forward strand.
ACACCTTTAATATAAAATTAAAACTTACCCCTTAACTTCTAATTCTATAAAACACTAACATAAAAACTTATAACATTTTAATATTTTAAGATAGATAAAATACCTGGTTATTACAACGGGCCGCTAGAGTCACGTGTAGAGTTTCTGGAGGGAGTCTACAGATAGTTTAGCGCTGTCCATGTTAGTGTTTAACTTAATTTGTTGGCCACGTTTATTTAGTTTGTATATTAATATTACGTTCTAAATTTGTTTTAGCTGTCGAGTACGACACCGATCCCCGCTCCGTTCGGACATGGGGCACAGGCGACGTTTGGCACCGGGATGTCGGGGGCCTACGCATCGGACATCTTTGGCGCTACGGCCGAAGAATATTACCAGTCGGAAATGCCGGGTCCGTCGTCGTACGTCACACCGCCAATTATCGATGAGCACTTCTCGGAGCCGGATCCGGAAGATGACCCGATGGAGGTTGTAGATCCACCACCACAGGTGACCCCGCTCCCTCAAAAGCGGCCACACTTCATTTCACAATTTATTCGTTTGCCGTTTGGGCAACAAGGATCTACGACACCACCGGCCGCTAAAAAGCAAGCAAAGAAAGTGTGGGGAAAAAAGGGACGAAAGAACAAAAAGGGAAAGAATCCTTCACCGGAGCCTCACACGGGACCAGAAATATTGAGGATGTGCAAGACTGGTCGCCTCCCCAACTTGACATTCACCCATTACGTGGGCTTGGTAATCAACGCCGAGTTTTTCGAAATATTGCTTGCGGATGACCCTGTGAACTCTGACTTAGAGGATATGGTTAGTATGAAGTTAAATTATAGTCATATATAATCAAATATATTTATATTACATGTCTAACCATCTGTTTTTTATATATAGCACATCGATTCTTGGGTTAGCCTGTTGCAAAAACATCGTGGCATAGACACGAGGTGGACCATCATGCACAATATGTTCTTTCAGTACATACTGTTTGAACATCAAGGTCCCGCCTCCGTGTTCAAAATATGCAATGGCTCGGAAGGGACCTCTTGGGCTCTCCTCGATAGGGTATGTAAATCGTTTTACTGTTATTTTATTTAATAACATATATGACATATATTGTAATATTTCAGGTGTACATCCCCATATGCTTGCATCCCAGACATTGGCTGCTTGGAGTGTTTGAACTAGACACTATGATCATGACCCTATATGACAGTGACAAGGACCGTCTCTGCAAACAACAATTGGCAGAGCAGATGAAAACGTTTAAAACAAAACTATATACGTTCTTTTCATTGATAGGGGATACTAAACGTCGCGAATTGACAAGTATCTTTCGCACAAAGATCGCCGACCAAGTACCCCAGCAGACCGGGTTATATGCGGATTGCGGTGTATGGGTATGCCATAATGCCCAAAAGTTGATAAATAACGAGGAGATATGGGTACACCCTAACGAAACCGACGATGAGGCCATGAATTTCCGCCGACATATGGCGGCGTGAATTTATGCGCATTGTCTAATTAGTTAGGTTGTTTATGTAACATTAAATAATTGTTATTTTTACTATTAACTTATTTTGTTAAAGTATTGTGATTGACTACTTAAAGACTAATTTTCTGCCTAATGAAAGACCTTTATTCAAGAGCAGACGAATATTGCAGTTACTTTTTCAGTCGAATCTTACAGGCTCTTTTCAAACGAATCTTGCAGTGAACTATTCAGACGAATCATGCAGACAACTTTTTCAGACGAAATCTTTGACCATATCTGATGAAGAACATACATTTTCACGGCTATAAGTAGATGGCATGATGAAGTAGTAATTCACAACTTCCTATCTATCTTTTAGACATTCTCCTCACCGTTTACAAACACACTCTCGCTTTTCTTAACACCATGGCTGGAGGTTCAAGATTAAGGGGGAACAGGTCGGCGAATGTGGCTGGAACTTCACGTTTGGGAGCCTACCAACCACTGAACGATGGAGCTCGCCGGAGTACCTGGAAGGTACCGGAAACAGACGAGGAGTGGAGAAACTGTGGGCGAACTGCGGTCGATTTTCCATTCACGCCTGAGGAGGAAGCAGATTGGGAGATGGCATCCGACAATTACTACTTCGATAATGGCATGAGAACCCCACCAATGTATGATTTTATGCCGACGGGTCTTCGACAAAGTCAACAAATTACTCCCGCAGTGCAAAAAGCCATTAATGGGGCGAACGCCAATATCGAAAAGGTAAAGGGTATGTGGAACCATAACAGGGGGATTCAGCAGGGGAAAATGGAGTATCTAGCGGAGAAGAAACGAGAACTGGCCATGACTAGGGCTCACGTTCGGCAGCTGCAACGAGAGATTAAGGAAGCTGAAGAGGAACTAGAAGAACTCGAATCGGACTACATAGGAATGGAGGACGTGATCAAGGAAAAGGTTGAGTTGATCACAGGACTCCAGGACGCCTTCCAGTAATAGATTTCTTTGTTTACATGCACTGTATCCGTTTCGGTTGGGAAGATGATTTGCAATAATTTTTATATGATGTTGTTAATTAATTTCCTTGTTAAATAACTTAAGTGAATTTCTATATTAAAAACATTAAAATGGAAAGGAAACAATACATTAAAAACTACATAAAATGATAACCTAAAAACTATAGGGACCATTAATGTTTTTTTAAATTTGCAACAAACTTCAGGGACCAAACTGTAAATTCGAAAAGTAGCGGGTTAGCCCGCGATCGCGGGATCCCAACGCGGGCAGGGACCAAAACTGTAAACACGGGAATTCTTGAGGGGGCAAATTGGACCGCGGGCATTCTTGAGGGACCAACGCGGGCTATTTGGGCAAAGTTTGGTGACACGTGGGCCTGGGGCCCGCGATCGCGGGGCCCACCGCGGTTTTTTGTGGCATTTTTGTAACATGGGAGAGATTTGTGGCATTTTGGTAACACACGGTCAAACTTTTGGCATTTTAATTAATTTCCCTTAAATGTATTATCGATGTTTGATCAATATAATTTTTATAAGTATGTATAATGTTTAAATAGTACTTGGATAGTTGTTCGTTATATAAATATTAGAGGCCAAAATATATCATTCTATATAGCTCGAACTTTGAAATGTTAGGACTCGAAGAAGAACTCGAAGCAACAAACAACTTTTCGTTACGGTAATTTATATGACAAAATATGAACATTTTCATTCGATCGTGTACGAGTGTTTTGGATTTGAAGGTGTTGCTCCCAGCCATTAAATTTGATAATAGCACAAATATATTTGATTTAAAATGTAACAACCCAAAATAACCAACACAAATAACATAGACAAAAAGCCCATAAGGGTCCCAATTACATCAAAGGTTAATAACATTCTCATAGTTTAGTGATTCGCATACGAATACAACCGAGATGTCTACATATTAAAAGAGAGTCATGACAGTCTCTACTTCCAATCTCAAGGGTCTTTACGCTTTCTCCTTCCCCTTAGAAGACGCACCTATCACGTTCTTACCTAAAAATGGTTTTTAAATTTTGAAAAGCGAGAGTTAGACCATAAGGTCTAGTGAATTCCCTAGCCAACAGTTTAAAAGTCATCGCAAAACATCAATTGATAATCATAAACCGCCCGAAGGCCCATATTGTGAAGGGAAACACACATGACAGTTGCACAACGTCCATAGTCTCACCTACCATACGGTAGTAACTACGATCGGGGCCCAAGCAGACTCCCCTTTCGCCCTCGGGGCCCAAGCAGACTCCCCTTAACCTCGTACGTAGGAAACGAATTCCACACGTACGGAAATGTATCACCACTCCCCTAGGGTATGTATTACCCCAAGGTACCCTATGTTAGTTGTGTAACCCGACCCGAGCACATTATGCCGATAATAAAACATTCACGTAACGCAAGTATACTTGTAAATATTTTCATATCATTTGGAATCCATTCTCATATGCATGCAAGTAATATGAATGTGTTTAACCAATTTCAGTAAGTAAAACATGTACCAAACAATCTTTGTGAGTGTTAAAAGATTAAGGGAACTCACCTGAAACTCGGCTAAACGACACCCTAACCGAAGCTCACTTTATCACCAACCGAACACCTGAATTGAGGTTAATAAAGGTGGTGTTAAACTATCTAATTATGCCCCAAAACACACCTAAGACAACCCTTAAGTGATACCCCCAATCCTAGCCTCAAAACAATACACGAAATGAAAGTCGGAAACGCAAAACAGTAGCTGGCGCCAGTTCTGGCGCTAGACAACTGGCGCCACCACTGGCGCGGGGTTCTGGACAGTAGCTGGCGCCAGTTCTGGCGCTAGCCAACTGGCGCCACCACTGGCGCGGAGCACCTGCACTCCCATTTCAGTCGAAAATGACTCTTTCTCATCCCTAAATCAACCCAAGTCGATTTTTGAGTCTTCCAAACGACATAATCGATGAACCAATCTTTCCCCACAATTCCTCAATCAATAAAACATCACATAACTCAAAAACCCATTCAATGATCCACCTATTCAAATCCCCAAAATCAATTTGTTGCCAAAACTCACATTTTCTCCATGGAAATGGTTTAAGTTCTCAAAAGGGATAATGGAACTAACATGAACTGAGCAACCACTCCATTTCCATTGGAATTCAAACTAGAGCTTTTAGCAAGAAGTTGAAAACAAGGTTACCTTTCAAGTTTTTCTACCCAAAACCCAAGAAGATGAAGAAATGAAGAGAGTATTATACCTTGATGATGATTTCCTTCAAGTTCTTGATGGATTCCTCCTTCTCCAACCCTCCAATTGAAGATTCTTTGAGACCTCTCCTCCTCCACTCTTCCAGCCGACAAATGAAGAGAATGAGGGTTTTTTCCATCTTATTCAACTTCTTCATTTCACCCCCTTGGCACTTAAGTTCCATGTTTCACGTTTTGGCCCCCAAAGTCTTATTTATTCAGAATTGCAACAAGAAAAAGATATGGGGTGTTACATCACCTCCCCCTTAATAGAATTCCGTCCCCAGAATTCCATCATTGAAAAGGTGCGGGTACTTTGCCCTCATCTCGGATTCGGTTTCCCACGTCGCTTCCTGCCCCTTGTGAAACCGCCAAAGCACTCTCACCAGATTAATTTCTTTGTTCCTCAATTTCTTGACCTGCGGTCAGTGATAGCCTCTGGTTCTTCAACAAAGTTTAATTTCTCATCAACTTGCACTTCATGCAACGGTATAGCCATATCAACTTCCGCTAAGCATTTTATTAGATTTGACACGTGGAAAGTGTTGTGAATTCTTTGCAACTCTTCTGGTAATTCCAACTTATACGCTACTTCCCCAATACGTTCGATAATCTCAAACGGTCCAATGTAGCGGGGACTCAACTTTCCCCTCTTCCCGAATCGGATCACACCCTTCCAAGGAGATACTTTTAGCATCACTTTATCCCTAATTTGGAATTCGATGTCCTTACGCCTTTTTTCCGCATAACTCTTTTGTCGATCACGCGCAACTTTCAATCTTTCTCTCACTTGAAAGATTTTATCCGCAGTCAATTGTACTATCTCGGGCCCGGCCAGTTGCTTCTCTCCGACCTCATTCCAACAAAGAGGTGTCCGGCACTTCCTATCGTAGAGCACTTCATACGGTGCAGCCTTTATGCTAACATGAAAACTATTGTTATATGCAAATTCGATCAACGGTAGATGATTCTCCCACGAGCCATGGAAATCTAACGCGCAACCCTCAACATGTCTTCCAGAGTTTGGATAGTCCGTTCGCTCTGGCCATCGGTCTGCGGATGATATGCGGTGCTCATCTTGATTTGAGATCCCATTTCTCGTTGAAAGCTCCTCTAAAAGGTCGACGTGAATCGACTATCGCGATCCGAAACTATCGACGACGGTACTCCATGGCGGGTTACTATTTCATCAATGTACAACTTTTCCAACTTCTCCATCGAGTACGATTCCTTTATCGGTAAGAAATGCGCCGATTTGGTGAGCCGATCCACAATCACCCAAATGGTGTCGAAGCCCCTTGGAGTTCTCAGCAACTTCGTCACGAAATCCATCGTGATTTGATCCCACTTCCAAACCAGAATATCCAAGGGTTGGAGTTTTCCGTACGGTCGTTGATGTTCCACTTTTACCCTCAGACAAGTATCACACCTTTCCACGAAATATGCTATATCCTTTTTCATGCCCGACCACCAATAATTTTGCCACAGATCTCCAAACATCTTATTCGTTCCTGGGTGGATGGAGTACTTTGACTTGTGAGCCTCTTCCAAAATCAATTTTCGAACATCACCCAGCTTCGGAACCCAGATTCTACCATTGAGGCATTTTAACCCTCGACTATCTTCTATCAAAGAGTCCACTTTTCCCACCATCCTTTCCTTCTTAAGATTCTCGACCGCTAAGTGCTAACGCTTCCGTTTGCCATTTCTTTATCTCTCCAACAAGTTGGACGTGACTTCGGCTCTTAAGGCTAAGATCTTTGAAGCTTCTCCACTTTCCTTACGGCTCAAGGCGTCGGCCACCACGTTGGCCTTCCCGAGATGATACTCGATCTCACAGTCGTAATCAGTCAACAATTCCATCCACCTGCGCTGCCGCATATTTAGCTTTTTTTGATCGAAGATGTGACGAAGGCTTTTATGATCTGTGAAGATTTGGAACTTCGTCCCATACAAGTAATGTCTCTAAATCTTTAAGGCGAAAACAACGGCCGCCAATTCCAAATCGTGTGTGGGGTATCGCTTCTCATGCTCCTTCAATTGATGGGACGCATAAGCGATCACCTTCCCACGCTGCATCAAGACACATCCCAAACCTAACTTGGATGCGTCGTGTAACACCCTCGAATTTGGAAAAAGCAACTAATTAAAAAATTTATGATTTTACATCCTAAATAATAAAATTTATCCCTATAATTTAATAGGCGAAATACCTCAAATTTCAAACTACGTTTAACCTCAACAATGTATAACATATGTCTCATTATAAAGACTAAAACTACTACGGGTAATATTTAACCCAAGTACAAGTTGCTAATCCCAATGATGAATGCGGAACATCACTTAAGCTATTCACCTCACGAGCACTTTAGTAGCACACGACCTTTCCCACGTGTCACTAAAACTACTCCCAACTTGAGACCTGTTGCACATGCCGAAAAATAAAAAGGGTTAGGCTAACGTGTAACACCCTGCTTACCACGACACAATATTGTCCGCTTTGCCCCACTGGCTCACGGCTTTGTTCTTGGCGACCTGGCGAGGACTTCCCAGGGGGTCACCCATCCTGGTACTACTCCCACCCAAGCACGCTTAACCACAGAGTTCCCAAGGAACCCGCATGCTTGTGGCCCCAAAACGCGTTGTCTCTGGTAAGGCCAAGGTTTACTAATATACCCAGCATCTCTCCTGTCCACGGCCGATGTGGGATATGCCTAAGGTGTTACATAACGCCTAGTGAGTTCAAGCATTTTATCATGACTATATAAAATTCATAAATCGAGAGGGGTGTAGTGTTAGTCATGATTTCAAAAGAGTTTTCTTTAAACACAATTCACCCATTTTCCAGCTCACACGGAATCCATGAGAAAAGCTCCCAAAATGTATAAAGCGTTTTCCAAAATGACTTCCAACTCCAACTCGCTCAAAACATGTTTAGACGTAAATATCCCAAGAATTATAAACATGGACAAAATTCCAATATTTAAAACATCCAAATAAGATGAGGCATAGAGCTCTGCCAATGAACCATGAAGACATTTAATATAAATAAAGCGCGTCACCGAAAATATGGATAAAATAATGTACCCAAAAACCACACCTTTCGGTGACGGGGGAGACCCGATTCCATCGAAAGTGACGGGCACACAAAGTTAGGCCACTTATGATGTTACTGGATTACACCTCAAGCCCCGGTCCTAGTTCCCATGCCATATAGACATCACAATCCTCGGACCATAATAAATTGCCTTTATTGCATACCCCGTAGAGTTACACCTCAAGGACTTACAGGGGACCACATTGCATATCCAGTCTAGACGAGTTTCACCTCAGGGACTCCAGTGTCCCCTATTGCCTACTCGCTAGTGGCCCCGTGGCCCGACGCATATACCCATGCGTTCCCATAGTCCACTCCTCGTGCACAAAGAGATAGATCATCAAATAAAGACTGAATCACGTGCCTATGGATCCAATGCAACACAGTCTACAAAACATGCTCAAACCGAAATGACAGAAGCACCCAAGCATGTAAATATCAACAATGAGCAGAAAATGAATCAAGTTGCAATAAATGCAAAGCATAAATAAGACTCCACATTGAGCCATTTAAAACCGGACAAATGTCCCCAAACTTTCTTAAAGACAAACCCGAGCAAAATGCTCCAAACTCGCTAGACCCATAAATAACGGTCATCATCGCATAAAATGTGTTTATACATTGTTTAGGTAAACAAGTACCCCCAAATCATCCTTAACTCCAAAACTCGACACAGTTTAAACAAAAGGGTTTCCCAAAGAACTCATACTCTTATAATTCTCAAAATAACTCTTGACACTAAATCGTGTATTTCCCAAATGGTTTATAAAATCAATTACACCAACATGATTAAACCATCAAATAAACATCATTTTAAGCAATTAATCTTTTAAGAACATATTATGATTTCTACACATTAAAATATCCAAAAGCCCCAAATATGGGTGTTTCACAATATTTAAGAAGGTAAATATTTCCAAAGAGTTAAACTAACCAAATAACTCATCCATTGATATTTTCAAGTAAAACACACAAATATTTGGAAAATAACATTTTTGGCATGTATAAAGTTTTCACAAATCAACTTGAACTCACCTTGCTAGATTTAGGCTAAATCTAGAATTTCTCCAAACGTAAGCTCCTTTGAAGAAGTTTGCATCCTCAAGCCAAAACCTCCAAAAACTTAACTTCCAACCATGAATATTCATATTCAACCACTTTAAAACCATTCCCCAAACATCTTATATCGAAATCTCCATTTTGACCAAAACCCCAATATTAACCTAACTTTTCCAAAATCATCCAAACCGAAATAGGAGAAACAAAACACTAGGAGATCATCAATGGAACATTTATAACTCATATGAAAGTATAGAAGCTAGGAGGATGAACTCACCACTTTGGTTTTGATGAAAACCTAGAAAACCCCCAAAAATCTCTAGTGTTGTGGATGAAACTTGCTCTTGCATCAATAAATGAAACCAATAGCATAAAATGGAGAAGGAACACATTAATTTCCATGAAAAAGCCCCAAAATCGGTTGGGGTTCGTGAGGGAGGAAGGGAAAACGATTTGGGAGAGAAAGGGAAGAGGTTGGAAGTGAGAAATGAGAAAGAAAGCTGAAAATTCGTATTTGACAGCACCCAGTACCCTTGGCGCGACAATGACACGTGACAATGACATGGTCATAGTCGCTGGTCATAGTCGCACAAGGTGTACCGAACCCTGTACCCTTGGCGCGACAATGACATGGTCATAGTCGCTGGTCATAGTGGCTTGACCCGTACCAAGCCCCGAAACGCGACTTTTTCAACGCCAAAACTCCCGATACTCTTAGAGACTTTACGTAATGTCTTCCAAACATAAATCCCACCATTTTCAAGATGCAAAACATTTGGGTGATATTTACTTACCGAAATTACGGGTGTTACAATCCTCCCAACCTTAGAATGATTTCGTCCTCGAAATCTAAAATCCTGTACAATCAAAGGTTAACCGACTCAACGCTGACCATGATCCACCAACTCTTGACTGGAATCTAAATTTCCCTTACACAGCCTATTAAGACAATTCCTCAAACAAACTCTTACCAATAATACCCTCTCAAGTACACTGTACTTATGTCCGGGAGAACACTCCAACCGCTGGAATAACTCTCAGTTAGACGACTCCGGTTGTCTCCCAACCTTAGATGTTCCATACATCTCGTTTTCAGTTTCAGACTCTAAATCACTCCAAGGTATGTTCACTAATGAACCCAACAGAAGCATCAATTCCGATTATTCCTACCATTAATTGTCGTCTACATCCAACTAATTCTAATAGACTTCAAGAATCCATCCCAACATTAATCATAAAACCGACAGGTTCTTAAGTCGCACGCGAAAGTTGTTTCTTCAAAACTACTCAACACAATTGAGCATCTTAGGATTACTACCACCGTTACCATTATTCAAGTTAAAATCGGACTACACCCTCCGAATTCGCTAACGGTCTCCGACCTCAAACCCACAAGGTTGACACCTATTTATACCACCACGTTTTGATCTCTAACAGGACTCCACACACGAGTTCCGTTTACCGAGTGTTTTCACGAAACTAAGATTGTTAACAAAACGGTTACACCAACCTCAAAATGCGTTACCGCAAATCTAACCCTCCAATTACCACAAGCACCTCGACTTTGCTACCGATATCATCCGACCTATAGTCACAACACGTGGCTGAACGCTCGACTTTCACAGTTGAGGTTCTATACAAATTACTCTTAATCGGGTGACTTAACCTTTTCCAAGGTCCTAATGAGTTCAAAGTGTTCAAGTGAATTATTTAACAAATATGCCAATCAAAACTTTTATATAAGTGTTTGACACAAAGATTTTCATACCACATTAACTGTGCGCATATAAACTACTACTATTTATTCGGTAGTTGCGCAAAATGGACACGCTCGTCCCACGTATGAAAATCATATTGAAAATTATTTCGTTGAAATTTAGACCATTAACAAAACGCAAAAGCACAATAAACAACTTCTTTGAAATGAACCGCTATGGTCATAGTATGGATTGACTCATGACATGCACGTAAATCAACTGCCCATTTGAAATGGTGCGCAACAAAAGTTCCGCACGTACTTCAAAAGAAATTCAAATGACATTTGACTTCGAAATTCCCTTCAACCATAAAATGGCATGGAACAAAGTTTACCAATCAAAATCTGCGCGTGTCAGTTTATTTTATAAAAACGATGGAACGATTCATAAATACACTTTGTTCAAAACATAGAATGACTCGTGTCCGTTCCAAATTTAAAATTCAAAACTAATACGTTTCCATCATTTGAGGATATCGACTAAAACATTATGAGAAAATCTCAAATTGGGGTAGGCATGCAAGCTTGTAACACTTTCCTAGTAGTTTTCTTGGAATGTAATAACATGCATCAACTAGTTCACTACAAAATTTCAAAAGATGAAATTCTTTAAATTAATTTCCAAAATTTTCTCATCCGGTCATATAATGACACTTGAGTAAAATGTTTCTGACAAGGTTTTTCACACAACAATGTGTTTTCCCAAAACATAAGAAGAAATAAGTGCTTATAATTTGTTGACACCGGAAAGGGTTCAAATCAACTTCCAACCTTGAGTCATACAAACAGTGCGCATTATTGTTCAAAACATAAACAATTTCACGCACTCTAGGTTTAGGCAATTGATTTTCCAAAATCTCCATTACAGAGCATTTACCTCAAAAGTTTCGCATTCGAAATATAAAACGTTAAAATGTCACTGCCTAAAAGTTTATTTGTTAGAAAATACTCAAAATATACATTTTCCCCAAACTACAAGGTTTACAATTTTCCCCAAAATGTTCCCCGAATCAAAATTGACCAATTGTCACGACTCACACATTGTGTTTTCAAAATGTAATATATTGTGAACTATGCATGATCTCTACCACATTAACGTATACCTTGACCAAATGGTCTTCATTTATACAATGGATTAACAAAATGTTTTCATGCACGACTCGATTATCAAAGTGTTGAGAAACCATGGTTACCAAGCGATGCATACCCCTAGTCGATATAATGTATTTTCATGAAAATGATAATAAATCATTTGACTGACCGAGAGCGCATTAAGCAAATCTTTATGAAACACTATCAATGTGTTCTTTCATGCATTCCTTACGTCACGTATAAATCAATCCACATACCGAACAAGTTGCAAGAAGCTGTGCTAGCACAAATCTTTGAAAGAGCAATTACGTGACACTAAAATTCCAAAACTTATCTCTTTTTGGTCGCCTTATGGCATAAAATTAACATTTCTCAACAAAGCTCGAGTGGGACAAAATGGCCAACATAACTCATAAATTTTCACATAAGTAAATGGAGTATGCACATTGTGAAATTACACTCACACGACTCAATACGTCATAAAACAAAACTCTATGAAATTCAATGGGCTCAATAACCTCAAGTCAATATAATGACACCAAACATTATGCTTCCAAAAGTCAAATTGCAATAAGCAATACCATGACTAAAACGCCAATATCCCAAAAATCCCCTTCTTGCTGTAATTCTATATAAACAACATTGTTTAACAAACTCACATTAAACAAATTCTCCAAAATAGCTTTATATAGACATCATGGAAGATAACTTTCCGTCCAAACTCTAACACATGTAGAGGAGATCCAATGTTAAAGTCACAAGCCGTAGTTACTTGCCCAACATCTTAAACATCATAAAAATATGGATATCACTGTACCCGAAAGAAACGTTGGACATTAACAAAATAAAGCAAAACAAGTCCCGGCGGAGTTTGCAACTCCCGCAATAAAATGGTTTCATGCGCGTTCAAAACTATGATTTAAAATCTTGTGTGTGTGCTAAACATTTTTCCAAATTTGTAACACAATCCCTATAAGGATTTGAAATACAAGAAATAGTTGATGCGATTTATTTTCAAAATAAACTTTGTGCATAACTTAATCGGCACACCACGTCTCAACCCATACTTCTCCAAATCCCTCCGGTCCACTATTGCCATCCGGATATTCAAACCTCTTAGGGCAAAGTTGGGGAAATACATCGATGAACCTTACGGTTTTTCCTCGAATCAAAGTTGGTTAAATAAGCCTATGGTTCTAATCCAACCATCAATCTTGACCCGAACGGTCTATTTAAAACAAATATCATGCTTATCGTCACTCCAAGTAACTAATGCTAGAAATTGTCCATCTATTCCAACAACTACTAGCTTAGAACCTTCTTCACTACCCCAACGATCATCACACTAAAGCAATTCAAGTATGCACGTGTACTGGTAGGTTCACCATGACACTGGCCAGGTGTCACTATGAACGCACCGTACATGATTATCCTTGCTACTCTCGACGTGATTCTCGTTTCTAACAACATCCATTGACCTCGAATCATCCTATCTTAAAGTGCCTAATGGTGAATTTCACTCTCGTTTACTTAAAGGAACGCTAGTTTGAGTCTAGGTATCCAAAATCAACACCTAATTCTCTCAAACTTATGCTCTGATACCAACTTGTAACACCCTCGAATTTGGAAATAGCAACTAATTAAATTTTTTATGATTTTACATCCTAAATAATAAAATTTATCCTTATAATTTAATAGGCGAAATACCTCAAATTTCAAACTACGTTTAACCTCAACAATGTATAACATATGTCTCATTGTAAAGACTAAAACTACTACGGGTAATATTTAACCCAAGTACAAGTTGCTAATCCCAATGATGAATGCGAAATATCACTTAAGCTATTTACCTCACGAGCACTTTAGTAGCACACGACCTTTCCCACGTGTCACTAGAACTACTCCCAACCTGAGACCTGTTGCACATGCCGACAAATAAAAAGGGTTAGGCTAACGCCTAGTGAGTTCAAGCATTTTATCATGACTATATAAAATTCATAAATTCAAGCATTTTATCATGAGTTAAAGCATTTTATCACGAGCATTTTATCAAATAAAGACTGACTCACGTGCCTATGGATCCAATGCAACACAGTCTACAAAACATGCTCAAACCGAAATGACAGAAGCACCCAAGCATGTAAATATCAACAATGAGCAGAAAATGCATCAAGTTGCAATAAATCCAAAGCATAAATAAGACTCCACATTGAGCCATTTAAAACCGGACAAATGTCCCCAAACTTTCTCAAAGACAAACCCGAGCAAAATGCTCCAAACTCGCTAGACCCATAAATAACGGTCATCATCGCATAAAATGTGTTTAAACATTGTTTAGGTAAACAAGTACCCCCAAATCATCCTTAACTCCAAAACTCGACACGGTTTAAACAAAAGGGTTTCCCAAAGAACTCATACTCTTATAATTCTCAAAATAACTCTTGACACTAAATCCTGTATTTCCCAAATGGTTTATAAAATCAATTACACCAACATGATTAAACCATCAAATAAACATCATTTTAAGCAATTAATCTTTTAAGAACATATTATGATTTCTACACATTAAAATATCCAAAAGCCCCAAATATGGGTGTTTCACAATATTTAAGAAGGTAAAACACACAAATATTTGGAAAATAACATTTTTGTCATGTACAAAGTTTTCACAAATCAACTTGAACTCACCTTGCTAGATTTAGGCTAAATCTAGAATTTCTGCAAACGTAAGCTCCTTTGAAGAAGTTTGCATCCTCAAGCCAAAATCTCCAAAAACCTAAATTCATAACTTCTAACTATGAATATTCATATTCAACCACTTTAAAACCATTCCCCAAACATCTTATATCGAAATCTCCATTTTGACCAAAACCCCAATATTAACCTAACTTTTCCAAAATCATCCAAACCAAAATTGGAGAAACAAAACACTAGGAGATCATCAATGGAACATTTATAACTCATATGAAAGTATAGAAGCTAGGAGGATGAACTCACCACTTAGGTTTTGATGAAAACCTAGAAAACCCCCAAAAATCTCTAGTGTTGTGGATGAAACTTGCTCTTGCATCAATAAATGAAACCACTAGCATAAAATGGAGAAGGAACACATTAATCTCCATGAAAAAGCCCCAAAATCGGTTAGGGTTTGTGAGGGAGGAAGGGAAAACGAGTTGGGAGAGAAAGGGAAGAGGTTGGAAGTGAGAAATGAGAAAGAAGGCAGAAAATTCGTATTTGACAGCACCCAGTACCCTTGGCGCGACAATGACACGCGACAATGACATGGTCATAGTCGCTGGTCATAGTCGCACAAGGTGTACCGAACCCTGTACCCTAGGCGCGACATTGACACGCGACAATGACATGGTCATAGTCGCTGGTCATAGTGGCTTGACCCGTACCAAGCCCCGAAACTCGACTTTTTCGACGCCAAAACTCCCGATACTCTTAGAGACTTTACGTAATGTCTTCCAAACATAAATCCCACCATTTTCAAGATGCAAAACATTTGGGTGATATTTACTTACCGAAATTACGGGTGTTACACGTCGCTATACACCACAAAGTCTTATGTTCCATCCGGTAAGGTTAGAATTGGAGCACTACTCAACATTTCTTTTAACTTCTGAAAGGCTTCACCTTGGTTTCCGGCCCAACTGAACTTGACATTTTTCTTAGTCAAGGAAGTCAACGGAGTAGCAATCCTTGAAAAATCTTTGATGAATTTCCGGTAATACCCCGCTAACCCAAGAAAACTATGGACTTCTGACGGCGTCCTAGGCGGCTCCCAGTTTCTAATAGCCTCCACTTTCGCTGGATCAACTTTAATTCCACTCTAGGACACTACATGCCCTAAGAACTGCACTTCCCGAAGACAAAATTCACATTTTGAGAACTTGGCGTAAAGCCTTTCCCGTTTCAATAACTCCAACACGGCCCTTAAATGCTCCCCATGCTCTTTCTCCGACTTCGAGTATATAAGAATATCGTCTATGAAGACGATCACAAATTTATCCAAGTACGGTTGGCACACCCTATTCATCAAGTCCATAAAAGCGGCGGGAGCGTTCGTCAGTCCGAACGACATCACTAAAAATTCATAATGGTGAGTCATCATCTCTTTCATTTTGAATGATGCCAACCGATATGGTGCACGAGCTATTGAAGCGGCTCCCGGCACCAAGTCGATCCGAAACTCGATTTGACGATCCGGAGGTAGATCGCTCAAATCATCCGGAAATACTTCCGGGTACTCACCCACTATTGGTACTTCCTCTACCCCACATTTTTCTTTTTTTCGCATCCACAACATAGGCTAGATAACTTTGACACCCCTTCCTTAAACATTTGGTAGCTTTAATCATAGAAGTAAGGCTAGACTTCCGATCTCGACGATTCCCATAAATCACCCCCCCTATCTGGTAGGTGGACATGTATTAACTTCTTGTTACACACGATGTTAGCGTTATTTTTCGTTAACCAGTCCATCCCCAACACTATATCAAACTCCCCCATCGTCATAGGGTACAACTGCAACGGTACCAAACTCCCCTCTACGTCTATACAACATCCCTCAATCACATCGCTAACAAATACCCGATTATCATCGGCGGTCTCCACTTCTAAGGCATGATCTAAACGCTTAGGTTTCACTCTCAAACATTTCACAAAATCAGGAGATACAAAGGAGCGGTTCGCTCCCGAATCAAATAACACTTTGGCACAAATAGAGTTCACCAAAAAGGTACCTGTCACGACATCCGGAGTCTCCTCCACCTCAACTGCAGTCATATGGAATGCACGCCCCTTCGCGCGTGCCTGCTCCGCTCCTTTCTCATTCCCCTTGCTCACAGGACGCCCCCAGATGCCACTAGCCCTCCTCTCGTCAACTGTGGGCAATCATACTTCATATGATCAGCCGACCCACACTAAAAACATGATTTCCCACTCGTGCAATCCCTCGACAGATGACCCGGCAATCCACACCGATAACAAGACTTCGAATCCGAAATACACTCTCTACGGTGAACCCGATGACACTTCCCACACGGCCTCTCACTCGCCCCTCGGGTTATACGGGGCTCCGGCCTAAAGGCCCTTCCTCTCCTCACATCACCTCTCGGTCCATCCCATTTCCTTTAATCCCCAATCCTCTCGGTACGTTGGCGATCTTTTTCCTTCTCGGTTAGTTCGGCCGCATTTATGGCCGATTGAAATGTGGTAGGGTTTCTTGTCAAAACCAGCTCTCGGATGCTACTCTTCAATCCATAAAGGTACCGTTCAATTCGACGCTCCTCGGTCGGTACATACAACTCCGCAAAACGAGCCTTTTCGAAGAACTTGGAGGTGTACTCCCTCACAGTCATTTCTCCTTGTGCTAGGTTCAAGAATTCCTCTTCTAACTTTTTGATTGCCGCCAGAGGGCAAAACTGAGCCTTGAACTTGCCTACAAAATCCTCCCATTTCATAGTCTTAGCCGCCACCGATCCCCTTCCTCCAGTTTCGGCATCCCACCAAAAGATGGCATCCGATTTCAACATTGATAGGGCATAAATCACTCTATCCCCCGTGGCACACTTGCATGTGTCAAATACCAACTCCATCTCCCGTATCCACTTCATTGCTAACACCGGATCGCATTCCCCCTTAAAAGTAGGAGGTTTGCAAGATGAGAATGCTTTGTAGTTGCATCCTCTAGCAGCCGACTCATTCACCACTAACGTTGTAGATTGCTTATGACTACCGATCTCCGTCACGGGTGGGCTAGACAATTCCGTGATCGCCTTACTCTCACTCTTCTCCTTACTTTCCGACGCCGACGTATCGTGACGGTTCATCCAACGATCCAACTTGTCTTGGAATTTCTCCATCTCAGTGGCGAAGGCCTCTTGAGTCACAAGTACTTGACCCCCTGTTGCCGAACTCTCTTGGCGAGACCTTTCTTGCTCAGCTGGTGGCGAACAACCGGAGTCTTTTTCTTTGGACGAGTTCCTCCCACTACGGTGGTAGCCTTTCGTGGTGCAGTCTTACGTCCCCTACCACGACCTCTTCCCCTTCCACGAGTAGCCGACTGCCTCGGAGGGTCCACAGGTTCGTCCGCAAGGACCTCCTCGGACGTGACTACCCTCACACTGGGCACCGACCTGCTCCTCAATGTTCTTTCATACATGGCGAAACTGAAACATATCACATAAAACAAACGTTTAATACCGACTTCACACTATGAGGCAATTTAAGCATCCCTACGTGCCTGTAAATTCGAAATTATATTGGCCAGATATAATCCCCAATTTACCTCACATGATGATCCTTATCACCCCGTCCTACGTGTCCCTCCTATGTCATTTCCTATAGCCATCCTATATCTCGGTTGTGACCCTATCCTCAAAGTTTAAGTTTAGGCCCATCCGGTTACCTAAATCCCTTAAACTATGGCTCTGATACTATTTGTAACAACCCAAAATAACCAACACAAATAACATAGACAAAAAGCCCATAAGGGTCCCAATTACATCAAAGGTTAATAACATTCTCATAGTTTAGTGATTCGCATACGAATACAACCGAGATGTCTACATATTAAAAGAGAGTCATGATGGTCTCTACTTCCAATCCCAAGGGTCTTTACGCTTTCTCCTTCCCCTTAGAAGACGCACCTATCACGTTCTTACCTGAAAATGGTTTTTAAATTTTGAAAAACGAGGGTTAGACCATAAGGTCTAGTGAATTCCCTAGCCAACAGTTTACAAGTCATCGCAAAACATCAATTGATAATCATAAACCGCCCGAAGGCCCACATTGTGAAGGGAAACACACATGACAGTTGCACAACGTCCATAGTCTCACCTACCATACGGTAGTAACTACGATCGGGGCCCAAGCAGACTCCCCTTAACCTCGTACGTAGGAAACGAATTCCACACGTACGGAAATGTATCACCACTCCCCTAAGGTATGTATTACCCCAAGGTACCCTATGTTAGTTGTGTAACCCGACCCGAGCACATTATGGCAATAATAAAACATTCACGTAACACAAGTATACTTGTAAATATTTTCATATCATTTGAAATCCATTCTCATATGCATGCAAGTAATATGAATGCGTTTAACCAATTTCAGTAAGTAAAACATGTACCAAACAATCTTTGTGAGTGTTAAAAGATTAAGGGAACTCACCTGAAACTCGGCTAAACGTCACCCTAACCGAAGCTCACTTTATCACCAACCGAACACCTGAATTGAGGTTAATAAAGGTGGTGTTAAACTCTCTAATTATGCCCCAAAACACACCTAAGACAACCCTTAAGTGATACCCCCAATCCTAGCCTCAAAACAATACATGAAACGAAAGTCGAAAACGCAAAACAGTAGCTGGCGCCAGTTCTGGCGCTAGCCAACTGGCTCCACCACTGGCGCGGGGTTTTGGACAGTAGCTGGCGCCAGTTCTGGCGCTAGCCAACTGGCGCCACCACTGGCGCGGAACACCTGCACTCCCATTTCAGCCGAAAATGACTCTTTCTCATCCCTAAATCAACCCAAGTCGATTTTTGAGTATTCCAAACGACATAATCGATGAACCAATCTTTCCCCACAATTCCTCAATCAATAAAACATCACATAACTCAAAAACCCATTCAATGATCCACCTATTCAAATCCCCAAAATCAATTTGTTGCCAAAACTCACATTTTCTCCATGGAAATGGTTTAAGTTCTCAAAAGGGATAATGGAACTAACATGAACTGAGCAACCACTCCATTTCCATTGGAATTCAAACTAGATCTTTTAGCAAGAAGTTGAAAACAAGGTTACGTTTCAAGTTTTTCTACCCAAAACCCAAGAAGATGAAGAAATGAAGAGAGTATTATACCTTGATGATGATTTCCTTCAAGTTCTTGATGGATTCCTCCTTCTCCAACCCTCCAATTGAAGATTCTTTGAGACCTCTCCTCCTCCACTCTTCCAGCTTACAAATGAAGAGAATGAGGGTTTTTCCATCTTATTCAACTTCTTCATTTCACCCCCTTGACTTTTATTCTGTTTTTTTGATCGTGTATGGAGGCTGTTTGTTACTGTTCGATGGACCCGTGTTCGGCTTTAATTAGGTTTGTGCCCTACAAACCTTAAGTTTCTTGTGCTCCAGGTGCTGTTTGATACTTGCTGTTTGTTTTGGTTGGTGCCCCATTTGGTGGTTCGGTTAATAAAATAAATCCCTTATTTATATAATTAACCTAAAGTGTTTCATTTTTACATTATTGTTCCATCGTATTATACAATCTAGTTCTAAAACTGGGCTCAATCGAAACTCGAGTTGCTTGTATAGTATGCATGGTGATTGAATCACACCAACTTATCAACGACAAAATTTGAAAGATTCTTGGTCCTTGTCATATTCATCCGGTAAGCTAACGTGACTTGATAAGCACTTACCCAGGTAAGCGTTTTGTAAACGGCCCCTTAGATTCTTCTTTGGTCTCTTGAACTTATCAATTTCTTTAATGAACAAGATTAAGCATCTCTTCTTTTTAATTGTCTTGTTGAGCTTAATGTTTTGTTATTGATAAAGGGTATCATGGTCTTTCTATATTGTTATGTTTTTTCTTTTTCTGTTCCAAGGAATTGGTAGATGATAGCTTATCATCAATAGGTCATTCTCCTTCTAAAATTAACATCGGATTACTTTCCAATTTCTCATTCTCATTATATGGCGAGCAAGAACACTCTCTTTCTCTTTTTGAGCTCTTTTGTATTTATGATATGGAATTTCTCAAGTAAATATGGCAAATCCATAATCCTCTTTCAATAATTCTTCGATTGATGTAATTGAGGATCGATCACATCCCTATTTTCTCCATTATTCTGGCATTCCTGGTATGATCCTTGTTTCTCAACCTCTTGTAGGGGACAATTTATTTAACCTAGAGCACGGCTATGTTGATTTCTTTTTCGGTGAAGAACGAAACAAGATTTATTAACGGATCCCTAGCCAAACCAGATTTAGATCTTATGCCGCAAAATGTGTGGATTCGGTTTAATAATGTAATAATTAGGATTTTAATTGTGAAAGATTTGGATGGTTAGTGGTTTTTTTATATATAAGTCCAAAGTACAAGGACCTTTTGGTAAATAGTGGGAAATGGGATTAAAACCCCTCACTACTAAACGAAAGACTTTTACCTACGAACTTTTCCCCGGGAAAAGATGATTCGTCACAAAGCTGTTACAAAAGTTGGTGGGTAAATTTTTGGTGGGTAATGCAAATCAGTGACAGATTATCCAGGGATTCTCCGGGTGATCCATGGGTATTTTCTCGAAAAACATTGGATTCTACCGAATCATTGATATGTCCTAGGTGATCCCTGGGTAATCATCGACGGAAATTTCCCTGGGTAAATTTTGTAGGTAAAAGTCATTTGTTTTGTAGTGCCTAAAACCCTACTCTTCTAATCATTCTGGCATTTGAGGAGGCTAAGAGGAAACACTGGGAAGTGCGTGTGAGGATTGGAGAGTGCGTTTCATAAGAAAACAAGGAGGGTGCTGGATTGGAGGTAGCTCATACAACAATTTTCTTCAAGGTAAACTCTTGATCTTTAACCCTTATTGCTATTGTGGGTGGATTTTCATGCTTAAAGGGATTTTAGAGATTTTAGGGTTAATATGGTGGGCTTTTGATGGAAAAAGAGTTTATGGATGCTTATTTATTGATATGAAAGTGTTTTGCTTAAAAACCTATTGATTCGGAAGGCCAGAAACTGTTTGGGTTGGGACTAATCTTGAAAATGGGGTTTTCTCAATCGTATAGTGCGATTATCCGGACAAGTTGCCACTTGCCGGTATCTGGAAAAGGGTCACAATCCGGATGTGATTGTATCCGGATGTGGTCCATATTCTGGAGTTTGGGTATCCGGGTACGTTATGTGAAGGATATCCGAACGTGTTATCCGGATTGTGGAAACCGGATGTATGTATCCGGAAAATAGGCACAATCCGGATGTGATTGTATCCGGATGTGGTCCGTATTCTGGAGTTTGGATATCCGGGTACGTTATGTGAAGGATATCCGAACGTGTTATCCGGATTGTGGAAACCGGATGTATGTATCCGGAAAAGGGTATTCGGACGTGTTATTCGGATTGTGGAAACTGGATGTATGTATCCGGAAAAGGGTATCCGGACGTGTTATCCGGATTTTGGAAACCGGATGTATGTATCTGGAAAAGGTTATCCGGACGTGTTACCTGGATGGGGGATCGAGATGTTTGTATCCGGAAATGATATCCGGATGTGTTATCTGGGTATGTGCTTCAGACTTGGATGGTTCCTTTTTATGAGATTTCGAGTTATTTGCAAGATGGGCTAAAGGAGTCTTAAATGAGAGTGAGAGTGAGAGTAAATCTCAATGAATGTTCGGGTGACTTATCACTCTTGTTTTAATCGTAGGTGTTCAATTTAGACATCTGAGGCATAAGTAAGGAGACTTAAGCAAGGCCAGTTGGTGAGTCTTTCTATCTGAAAGTGGGATGACATACGTATTTTCTTTAACGCGGGAGATATTATGAAACTGTATGTTTACTTTATCACTGAAACTGCATGTTTTGCTATGTTGAGGAAGTTGAGTTATTTTGTATGCATACACTTGGAAGTAGACATGTTATGGCTAAGTCGGGAGGGTGTGTCCCGTCTATGCCATGGGGGGTGTCCCAATTAAGGCAGTGTGAGCCAGACATGTTGGCACAGGTGTGTGTGACTTCAGTGTGCCATTTACATGTGTAGTTCTTGCGATTTAAAGTTTATTATTCTCAAGTTGACTTTTATTTATAAGTGTTTATATACATGTTATAAATATTGTTTGTGGCGCAAATGTTTGTTGTTAAAGAGAACTCACTAGACCTCATGGTCTAACTCTCGTTTTTCAAAAACTAAACCATTTTCAGGTAATCACTTAGTAGAAGACTCTAGTAAGGGCAAGGAGAAGATATGAGTGTGGAGCTTGGGAATAGAAGAAAGTTGTTATATTTAGCATACCAGACTTAGTATAGTATCGTTCTCAGCCGTGTAATAAGTTGTTTCTGCGAACCTTGAAAGTACTCGTGTTTCCGAGATGGTATTTCGGGGCCGTTTCGGCGAGTTGTTTAATTATTGTTGTTTATGCTTTAATTGTTGAGTTTGGGTTGTTACAAATAATATGGTGATTTCATGGTTGATGAACTATGTATCCAGGCCAATTGCAAACAACATCATGTATTTTGACACAACGTACAAAATATGGACGACTCTCAAGAATCAATTTCAAGATAGTAATTAATGGACCTCAAAGCTTCAAATAAGAAAAGATTTGATGAACTTATCACAGAGTTTGGACCTCATGTTTTTCTAGATAACATATTGAATAACTCGATGAATTCCTAAAAACGTTTAGCTATACATCTACAACATAAATTTAATTTCCTTGAAAATAATCGTCAATTGCAACCATGAATAACACTTACTATTTGAATTTCACGACATATCTTTGTTCAAATTTGAATACTATTTTTCCTTGTTGTTCATTGATTTAAGATCGCACATCACCATCTCAATACTAACCCCTTGGGTCGTGCAGGAACCTGAGGGGTTAATTGTGCTTGGGTGCTGCGCAGACTTCTGGATCAGCAGGTCTGTATGGGGGCAGCAGCTGTTCGTAACCAAGGAGGGCTTAACTGTGCTTGGGTGCTGCGCAGATTTCTGGACCAGCAGGTAATGAATGTGGGCAGTGGCTGATTCGTCAAGCTATAGGTCACGGATCAGCATGTTTTTCTCAGGTCTGTATGGGGGCAGTTGCTGCTCCAATAAGCCGCTGTCCCTGGAACCTGATAGGAGCTGTTTAGTCACAGGTTAGGGGGCAGCAGCGGCTCATTAAGCTGCTGTCCCGGTTAAGTTCTAGCATTGTGGTGCGTAGTTTCGTTCGGTAGGATTAATTGGTTTATTTCTGGCAAACCCGATGTCCTCAATTGTTTTTTTCGCTCAACAGTATATCCTCTTAGATTTGACCCCTCTTGCTATATGAGACCTATTCATCCTCACCCCTTCATCGTTGTTGTTTCTCAGTTCCGTCATGTAACTTTTCAGCTTCTTGAAATCCCAATGGACTGACCTCTGTCATGTAAATTACTAGAGTCGATAAATTCGATCCAATTTGTTTGTTCAAAAAAACTATCTACGTTGTGTTCTCTTGAACTTTTTGTAATACCCACATCAAAATCTCGAAATTTCTCTTGACCACATCAATTGTTGTTTATTGTTTATGTTTATTGTAATACCCACATCAAAATCCAATTTGATCCGATCCAATCCAATTACAATTGGATATCCAATCAAGGTCGGTCGATTTAACTTAGAACAGTCGGTTCTGATTGAATCGATTGACTTTCTAGACACCCATAAACATAATATTAATTTCTTTGCCTATGGGTCTTACATCTTAACGGAGAAATAATTGTGTAATGACAATATATTATATATTATAATGAGCTTTTGCCACATTAGGATGATGAAGTTTTGGATAATATATATATATATATATATATATATATATATATCTTCATTGTGTGATAGAATTGATTCCATCAAAGTGTTCGAATTAGACAGACCACAATAATTAATTGTCATATTTTCTTGATAAAATCGTTGTTGGCACTTGGCAGAATCTTGATAACGGCCCCTTTGTATGTTAACCAAAAAATGAATTATATGGTTATAATTGAAAGTATATGTGAAAATAAAAATTAAGGGAAAAATTATCCAAGGGGATGTAGATCCTTATTATTTTTTATTAGTTTTGATCTAATTCTGTAGGTTAGGTCACAAAATAAGCCTCAAAAATATTATTAATTGATATTCAATTAGAATTGATCCGAAGATAGAGATTTTTTTTCACATCCTTCTCACAATAACTATTAATTTTAGCAGAAAACCAACTTTATGTCATAATAAATTCAAAATTTATAAACTTATTCTAAAGAGACATTTTTTAAAAGAAGATATCAAAATCGTTATAATCCAATTGGCTTTGGATTATCTTTTGCCAGCCACACATTTTAGAACACGTCTTTTAAAGACTTAACCAACAACCACCCCACCCACCATGAGAATATTATTCCTTTAGGGTGTGTTTGGTACGCATACAAGATAGAACAGGATAAGACAAGACATGACAGAATAGAAATGCAGAACAATTGTTCAGTGTTTGGTAGACAGAACTGAACATAACAGAACTTATAACATTAGATTAAATACAAAATAAAATTTAAAGAATGAATAAAATATAAAATAAAACATGTATTTGATGTTTTAGAAAAGAATTAGATTTTATGTTGAGGTTATATTGGTAAAACATAAGTTTGTTTCACCTTGCTCCAGCTTGTTCCACTATGTTCTTGTCTGTTCCACATAAAAGTCCTGTCAAACATGGGATAATGATCTCTGTCATGTTCTGTCATGTCCAGTGTACCAAACGCACCCTTAAACTGCAACTTTTGTATTATGATTAAGTTATTTTACGTTTAGATATCATATCTTTTCGAATATGAAGGTATCAACAAATAAGTTAAACTGAAACTTCAATTTTTTTATCGTCAGACATTGATGTATTAATCCAAACGGTATATAGGTGTTGTTCGGTTCGTTTTTTGTTAAGACCTGAATGGATATAGTTGTATGAGTGGATATGATTGTCTGACTGTTAACAGATAAGTTGGTGTTCGGTTGTTGTGCTAAATAAACAGTCTGAATGTTAAAAATGATCATTTTACTCCCAATCTATATTAATCACTTATTAAAATAATTATTTGATAGATATATTAACTCGTTGATTTTAAATGCTAAAAAGTCAATTTAAATGTTTCTATAAATAAAAAATATATTACAAGATCGTATTTATATATATACACAAATTTCTTCAAATTCAAATTCAAACTCAATGAATTTATCATTTAAATAGCATCAACATGAAATATTGAAGTTATGTATTCATACCAAAATCCATTAACAATACCCAATCTCCCTTCCCTTTTTAAACCGTAACTAATTCTCTTTCTATACACAATTCAAAATCATCATCTACTATATGATCCATTTGCTTCATAATTAAAGCGCAATGTGAACTCCATTTGGTTCTGAAAGTATGCTTCCACTAAGCTTCCATCACTATGACAATATCACCGTCAACTCTCGATTCAAAATAGCATAAAAACACTTGGACCGACTGGAAACAGAGTCATGGTTAAAGGAGAGGAGAATAAGAGTTTGAAGAAGAAGGATTCTGGTATAAGAACAAAACTTAGGGTAAAATCGAAAACAACCAGAGAATTGATACAACAACAAATCGAGAATTGATACAACAACAAATCGATGGAGAGAAAGGAATATGCCTGTGAGAAGCGATGAAGCACCTTCGATGCAGTTGTACCTTCGATGCAATGTTGAGAGAGGGAAACGGTGATTGAAAATTGATGCAAGTCTCCTCTCCTTTTTTTTAACAGTATGGTTTTAAGGGAATAGTTGGGAGAAAGGGTAGAATAGGAAAATGTAATAACCGGGTATATTGATGGTTTATATAATTTTATTATTTTGGTTTTAAGATAAGTTTGGGATTTATTTTATGGAGTTATAAGTTAAAGGGTAGACTTTAATTTTTATTTGAAAGCTTAAGGGGGTGTTTTGCTATTTATTAGAAGTTTGGGGTTGGTTAGTAAAAGTGATAAACCAATTTACTACAAACTGCCACCTTTCCTCTAAAAAGAATAAGGTGTCTTTTGGTGTGTGTGAGTCACGATAAGAGAAAGAGAGACCAAGAGAGAGTTAGATATCTAGATATTTCATTTAGTGTATGTGTGTGTGTGTGTGTGTTTATTCTACGGCAAAAAGAGAGAGAGAGAGAGATTAGTGGGAAAAGAGAAAAAGGGAGAAAACTAAGAAGAAGAAGGTTGTTGATTATTGGCTGGAATTTGCTGAATCAAATGAAGAAAACAAAGGTAAATAATCCATACAAATTCTCTCTTTTATGGTTATAAGTTGCTAGATGAATTTATAAATGGGTTTTGTTGATTTATGGAGGTTTTTGGAAAACTAAGTTTATGGATAGTTGTTATTTAGGGTCTTAAACATATCTGCAAAGTTATAGAATCGTTCATGGGTTAAATCGATTTCTGGGTAAGATTTTGATGAACAGACGAAGGTTTTCGGACAAAACAAGATAGTGTCCGGGTGGTTTTGTTGATAGTGTCCGGATAATGTTCTAAAGGTGTCCGGACGGGGTTTCTATCCGGGTGTTATCCGGATTGTTTGTGTTATCCGGAAACATCAGGTTGTCCGGATTGGTTATGTTGTCCGGGAAGTCGTGTTGTCCGGGTAGTTTGAGGTGTCCGGATACTTTAGCTGTTTGGTCACTTTTGAGGATTTAAGTTATCTCGAGTTCTTAGCTTAGTATGTCTTATGTGTTTATTTAGTAAGGGGATATTTGTTTTTAATCTGTTTCAGACTCAGTGGATTTGTATTGAAAGACTGAGTGGCTGTTTGTTTTTTAATTTTCAGTACTTATTACCACTTAACACTTAATCGGTCAGACGTTTTTAAAATAAGAGTGTTTGTTTTTCTACTCAATTCAGTTCCACTTTTCACTTAAAATTGTCTGGAACAAAAAGTGGTAAACCTATCACTTTTTCTCCACTTTTTTTTTCTTATCACGACTCTCACCAGTTCATCCAACAAATCGAAGTAACCAAATGTTTTTCTTCTCAATTCTGTTGTGTTCTTGTTTCCTTTTCTGAGATCTCGAATCTGTTGATGTTACCGGTCCGGAAGAAGGTCCTGTGCAAGGGAGCACTCGCGGCGGCGGAGGACGTGGAGGCGGTGGTGGTGATCGTTACGGAGGAGGAGATCGGTACGGCGGTGGGGGAGATCGGTACGGCGGCGGAGGATTTTCTGCTGTGTTTTTTCAGCCGCCTCCATCTCTCTCGTGTGCGACTCAAGAACAACCTCTGTTGATTTTTCGTTGCTCGATTTTCTGCAATCCATCTCCAATCGATTGTAAGCTGCTCGCCTTCCTTTCGATTGCAGAAATCCATCTCGATTGTAAGCTGCTCGCCTTCCTTTCGATTGCAGAAATCTATCTCGATTGTAAGCTGCCCGCCTTCCTTTCGATTGCAAAAATCCATCCCTAAATCGGTTCTATAACCCAAATCGGTTCTATGAAAACTTGGGATCTGGAGGGTTTAAAGGTAGAATCTGATAATATGGAGAAGAAGAATTTTATGTATTTGTGTGGTTTTATGTGGACGTAGAACTTGTAGGTGTATGTATTTGTGTGGTTTTAAAGAAGAATATGATAATATGGAGAAGAACTTGTAACAATCATCTGTGTTTTTTTTTGTGATTTCAGATTTCAGACTTTTGTCCATTTACAAAAAACAAACAATCTTATTGTTTCAGATTTCAGACTTCAGCACCTCTCTTAAAAATCAGGAGTGAAATCAGATTTCAGACTTCAGTACCTCTTAAAAAACAAACGCAACCTGAATCTTTGGAAAAGGCTTGGAAGTGTTATTGGATAAGCAATCAAGGTGAGTTTTACTTTAAAACGTTTTTAAACTGGAATACGTATATGTGTGGATTGGGTATGTGATAGATGTGTGATTATGTTGAAATATAATATATTGAGATATTGTATTTACCTAAGAATTATACTATATAAGAATACGACTGGCCGGGCTTAGGACCGGTGTGTTGGCTGTAATATTCGTACAGTGTTGTTGGCTGTAATTGTTGTACAGTGAAGTTAATTGATTAGTTGGCTTGCTACCAACTAATTTGGCAATGGGAATGAGGAGAGGAAAACGATACACGGGTCTTATTTGGTATTTAATCTTTGTGGTATATGTGTGTTTTATAAAAAGGATTTCTAAACTGACAGGGATTATCTCACTAGACCTTTTGGTCTAACCCTCATTTTCCTTTCAAAAATATGTATTCCAGGTCAAGGATCTTTTGTTAGCAAAGGGAAGAATAAAGCATAGGAGGCAGTTGATAGCTGACGAAGACTAGGATATGTTTACGTTTTTGTATTGTATAGTTTCGAGACATTGGGACCGAATATGAATTATTATGTATTTTGTTATGAAAGTAACGACGTTATGTATGACATGTTAAATGATGTATATTATATATGTTATGGGATACCGGGTCGTTACAGAAAAATAATGGCCGAGCGTGGAGGACACAAGTATTCTAGCTGACCGATTCAACCAATACCAAATACCTAGATATGTCTGTGCAAATCAGTCATAACCACTATACAACTCATTAAGCCACAAACGAATAGCCCCATGGTCTCACCATTTTTATTAAGAAACAAAGCACAAGTATTGTTGTACCATTTCTATAACATAAAGTACAAGTCTAGCTAGCATGATGCTTTTACAATCTATAAATACATAAATATTAGAGTAAACTCTACTTTTGGTCCCTGAGGTATAGTGATTTTTTTGAAAGCAACCCCTGTGGTTTCATAAGTCGAGTTGTTGTCCTCATGGTTTTGATTTTACGCTAGATTTGGGACCTGGTCACTAACAGGGTTAAAAACAACCGTTAGTTTCAGGGGCATTTTCGTCATTTCACCATTTTGTCCTATTTTTGTAATTGTATTTGTTTCTTCTTAATTCTATCAAAAGTAGCAAACTTTAGGGACCAAATTGTAACACTTCTAATATATATATATATATATATATATATATAAACCTAAACCCTGTTAATCTCATCACAGGGATCAAACCCGTCTTCCTCCTCCCCCAACTACATCTCCGGCCACCACCAGAAACTCCGGCCACCACTCTCTTTCTCTCTTCATCTTCTTCCCAAAGCACACACTCACATATAATAAAAAGTCAGGTAATCTTCTTCGTCCCTCCTCCGAAGAACCACCGCCGCCTCCGCCTCCGCCTCCCTTCCTACCACCGCCGCCTCTGCCGTCTCGACTCCTCTCACCACCGCCGCGTGCTGCCGTAACGCCACCACCCCCTTCCTCTCAAATTCACAGGGTAAGGGCATCCCTTTCATCTAAACACAACCAACCACCGCCGGCAACCGCAATCTACCACCGGAGTTTCAAGAACCACAAAACCCCATTGAAATTTCTGAAATCAAAAACAGATTTTGGAAAACAAGATTTCTTAAAAACGCGGTAAATGCATGTGGAAATCAAAACCCATTTCAGAAATTCAAAAAAGAAAACAACTTGTTGTTGTTGTTGTTGATTTCTTGAAGATATATGTGTATATATATATATAATAATTTTTGGCACGTTTAATTTGTGACTTTCTGTAATTAGCCTTGTTTGTACCATATATATAATAATTTATGGCACGTTTAATTTGTGACTTTCTGTACGTAGGCTCTTCCAGAGACTATGAAGATAGTGCAGACCACCATTTCCAAGCAGTTGTCGGTCGATGAAAACACAGTCGCCCCAGCAACCAAATTTGCCGACCTTGGTGCTGACTCCCTTGACACCGTAATAATTTCGATGATCTTCTAATTCATTTTCTTTCATCTGATTGCATATATATAAACCAAGATTGATTATATTATTGAACTAAAGTATATATTAATTACAGGTGGAGCTTATGATGGCTTTGGAAGAACAGTTTGGAGTCTCGATTGAAGAAAGTGGAGCTGAGAACATCTCCACAGTTCAAGATGCTGCTGATCTAATCCAAAAAGTCAAAGCAGCTGAATGATTAATTCATTTGTCTGAATTAATTTTGTCATCATCATTATTTGTTTTTCTTTTCTTTTCTTTTCCAAAAGTAGTAATAAATGGATGCGGATATGTTGAAAAAAATTCATTCAGAAATGTCATTTGAATTTACAAGCTCACAGCAGAGTTTAATCACTAACCATGATTAATAATATGTACACATGCTAATTAAGAAAAACAGGATATTAATTAAAACCAGAAAAAAGAAAGAAAGAAAGAAATCCATATATACAGGTAAAAAAAAAATATATATATATATATATATGTGTGTGTGTGTGTGTGTGTGTGTGTGTGTGTGTGTGTGTGTGTGTGTGTGAGAGAGAGAGAGAGAGAGAATTAAGAACAAAAGAGTCAATTACAAGTTGGTCCCTAAAGTTTGCTACTTTTGATAGAATTAAGAAGAAACAAATACAATTACAAAAATAGGACAAAATGGTGAAATGACGAAAATGCCCCTGAAACTAACGGTTGTTTTTAACCCTGTTAGTGACCAGGTCCCAAATCTAGCGTAAAATCAAAACCATGAGGACAACAACTCGACTTATGAAACCACAGGGGTTGCTTTAAAAAATCACTATACCTCAGGGACCAAAAGTAGAGTTTACTCTAAATATTATTTCAATATTTTTTATCATATATTTGAACCCACAAATCCAATCATTTCCCCACTAATCTTCATAGAAAAACCAAAAATATGGGAGCTCAGTGGTCTAGACAGGTGGCACGCCGGAAATTAATCGCCGACGAGAAGAAAACTTTACGAGAACTTGAAGAGAGCTCCGGCTGCAACTTTCCCGGCTGCGATTACCATCCCCCCGATCGGAAAAACTGGATTTCCGGCATCAACCCGGAGAAAATTCACCTGAATCAGATTGTTTGGCCGGGAACCCATGATTCCGCCACCAACAAGATCGGAATCAAGATGGTCTCTCGGCCGTTCGCCCAATGTCAATCGAATTCCATTTACCAACAACTTGTAATCGGGACCCGTTTGCTTGATATTCGGGTCAACGAGAACCGAAAAGTCTGCCATGGGATTCTCACCACGTACAACATCGATATTGTTATCAAAGACGTCAAAAAGTTCATATCAGAAACCGAATCCGAAATCATAATTCTTGAGATCCGAACCGAATTTGGACACAACGACCCACCCGAATTCGAGAAGTACTTGGAGCAACAACTTGGGGAATACTTGATCCATCAAGATGATCAGATATTCCAAAAATTGGTGGCGGAGATTCTTCCGAAACGAATTATTTGTATCTGGAAGCCTCAAAAATCCGACCCGCCAAAACCCGGTAGCCCATTTTGGAGTTCGGGTTATTTGAAAGATAATTGGATCGATACCGATTTACCTGCAACGAAGTTCGAGAGTAATCTGAATTACCTCAGTAAACAACAGACAGTGAGTTCCCGTAAATATTTTTACCGGGTCGAGAATACGGTGACACCACAAGCGGATAACCCGGTTTTGTGTGTGAAACCGGTTACGAAACGGATCCACGGGTACGCCCGGGTTTTCATAACACAATGCTATTCTCGAAGCATAGCAGACCGATTGCAAGTATTTTCCACAGATTTTATCGATGAGGATTTTGTCGACGCTTGTGTTGGTCTTACTTATGCGAGGGTCCATGGAAAAACGTAAAAGATTTACGCTTTTCCTCTAGTACTTTGTGCATTAAAAGTTGTATTCATTTCATTAAAAGTTGTAGTTCTATGTTATTTTTGTGTGTAAAAAATATTTTTTTATGTAATAAGAGTGTTTTGTCATTTGTGCAAAGATTGTTAAAAAAATCGCCGGTGACTGGCCGTAGAATCTTTTAGGATTCCTGTACCGGAGGCACGTGGTGGGCACGCTCCCTCCCTACCCCGTTTTCTTTGTTTACCAACGAGTAAATTATACTTTTGGTCCCTGTGGTTGTCATTCACTGTCAATTATAGTCCTGCTTTTAAACTAACTACAATTTTGGACACTATGATTCCATTTTTGTTTCAATTTTGGACATTGTGGTTTTCGTTTTATTTCAGTTTTGGTCCCTCAGACTAACTTATGTTAAAAGACTCCATTAAGTGAAGGGTATTTTAGTCATTTTAGTTATTTTTTAACAGTAAATTATACTTTGGTCCCCGCCAATTTGTTTTCTTTTTGACAGAACCTAAACCTCCTTCCCAAGAATCTTCTTACCCTACACCCACCAACCATAACCAGTGCCATGGAAAATCCACCAACGATGCTTGAAAACCCAACAAAACCCACCCCAAGGTCTTAAATAGATTTTGACGATTTTCTTTATTCGGTGTGAGCTTCAAAGTACATGGACGAAGAAGAAAAGGGGGTAGCGTTTGATTGCCTGAGATGTTGAGATGTTCATAGACTGGATGGAGAAGTAAAAAAACGGGTTTGTTCATAGAAGAAGAGGGGAGCTTCGATCGGAGTTTCCATCTGTACTGAAAATGAGCGGTAGTGACCTTTGTGTATGTACCACTCCACGACGGTGAACTCCCTCGCCACCTCGTGCACCACCATCCCCTATTCCCTTTGATGAACTTTGTCCTCGTTGATTTGGGCAAGTCTTGAAACCTAAGACCCGATTGATTGGATTTTTGTTGAAGAATCGAAAGATTTGACCTCCATCTTCATGGATCTGGACCAGTGACTGTATCACCTCGTCGGTTTCGTTATCGTGAAACTGGTTCATTTCCATTCTCTTAGATCTATCTTATATTCGTTTTTATTTAGGTTTATGATTTAGTTTTTGATTTGGGTTTTTTATTATAGAGTTTGATTTTAGGTTTTGATTTAGGGTTTGATTTAGCTATATGTTGATGATCTTGAAAATTTGGGTTATTTACATCTGTAATTGTCAAGTGATATGTGTGGGCTGAAGAAGAAGGTAAAAGGTGATTAGAATGGAGGTTGTGGTTGTTGCAGGTTTAGGGGGAGGGGAAGAAGATGAGAAGTTTTGAGTAATTAAAAAAAGTATTAATAATATATTATATAAACTAAAAAAAATATATAATAATATATTTTCTTTTTTTTAATTGTAAATTAAAGAAAAAGACGAAAATACCCTTAAGTCAACGTATCTATTTAACAGAAATTGGCCTGAGAGACGAAAATTGAAATGATTTAGCAACCACAGTGATCAAAATTGTAATTAGTTTAAAAGAGTAACGAGAGTTGATAGTAGATAGAAACCTCAGGGACCAAAAGTGTAATTTACTCTTTACCAACCATGTGTTTTGTAACCGTAATTTTTGGTTGATTAAAAAAAATCAAATATTAATACATTTAATTAAAAAAAATCGAATTTGCATTTAACCCTCTGCAGCATCGCCTTCTCTCTCTTCTTCCGTCATCATCACCGCCGCGGGCCGCCGTCGCCACCTTCTTGCATGGTCGTTTCTTGAAAGCAAAAAAAAAAGGCCCTTTAAAAGATAATCCAAAAAAGATTTTGTTTTGACGATGTTTTAACAACATTTGATGGTATCCCAATTTCAAGAAAGATTGAATTTGAATTTGGAACCACCCATTTCTCTCTCTAGCCCTTCACTTTCTCTCTCTAGAATTCCAATAACACGACGGAGGCGGTCCGCCGTTGGCGATGGCGGACATCGTGAAACAGATCTTAGCAAGACCGATACAATTGGCGGACCAAATTATAAAAGAGGCGGAATTAGCTTGCGCATTCAAGCAGGAATGTGCCGATATCAAGAATAAAACAGAGAAGCTTGTCGCTCTACTCCGGCAGGCGGCGCGTGCAAGCAACGACCTTTATGAACGACCCACGCGCCGAATCATTGATGACACCGAACAGGTTTTGGACAAGACGCTGCAAGTCGTGCTTAAATGTCAAGCTAGCGGCATACGGCGGGTGTTCACCATCATCCCCGCCGCCGTCCTCCGGAAATCGTCGACCGACATTGATAATTCCGTCGGAGATGTAAATTGGCTCCTCCGTGTCTCTACCCCAGCGGATGAAAGTGACGATGAGTACGTCGGATTGCCGCCGATTGCCGCTAACGAGCCGATTCTTTGTTTGATTTGGGAGCAAGTTGCGATCCTTTGTTGCGGCACGCCGGGGGACCGCGCGGACGCTGCGGCGTCGCTCGTCTCGTTGGCGCGCGACAACGATCGGTATGGTAAATTGATCATTGAAGAAGGCGGCATGCCGCCGCTTTTGAAACTCGCGAAAGAGGGGAGAATGGAAGGGCAAGAGAGCGCGATCCGAGCAATAGGTTTGCTCGGTCGCGATCCCGAGAGCGTCGAACAAATCGTCAACGCTGGCGTTTGTTCGGTGTTTGCGAAAGTACTAAAAGAAGGGCACATGAAGGTACAAATCGTTGTCGCGTGGGCCATAGCCGAGTTAGCCGCAAACCATCCAAAATGTCAAGAGCATTTCTTGCAAAACAACACGATTCGGTTGCTCGTGAGTCACTTAGCTTTCGAAACAATCGAAGAACATAGCAAATACGCGATCGTTGGGAAAAACCAAATGGGGTCGATTCACGCGGTCGTGATCGCGAATTCCGAACCGAACGGGAACCGAGGGCAAGACGACGACGATCGGTGCCACGTCTCACGTCCCAACGGTCCGGAAGCAAGCGATATGCAAAACGTCATGAAATGCACGTTCGCTATGAAACCCGCGAAAACGAATAGTACGAAACCGAACCAACCACGACAAGGGAGTCGGAGACGCGTTGCGTTGCCGGGGGCAAGCATAAAAGGGAGGGAATTCGAAGATCCGGCTACGAAAATCGAAATGAAGGCGATGGCTGCGCGAGCCCTACGACATCTTTGTGCCGGGAACTTCTCCATTTGTAAAACCATAACGGAATCACGCGCACTCCTATGTTTCGCGGTACTCTTGGAAAAGGGTCAAGACGAAGTACAATATAATTCCGCGATGGCGCTCACGGAAATAACTGCTGTGGCCGAACGTCACACAGAGCTGCGACGTTCGGCCTTCAAGCCAACGTCCACAACCGCTCGTGAGGTTGTGGACAAGTTGCTTAAAATAGTAGTCAAAGGAGACTCGGAATCCGACCTACTCATCCCAAGCATCCAATCAATTGGTAACTTAGCGCGAACATTTCGCGCCACTGAAACAAGAATCATCGGACCCTTGGTGAAACTCCTCGACGAGAGGGAGACGGAGGTGTCAGCAGAGGCGGCCATTGCATTGATAAAGTTTGCGTGCACCGATAATTATTTGCACGTGAACCATTGCAAGGCGATTTTAGAGGCCGGAGCGCCTAAACACTTGATTCAACTAACTTATTTCGGAGAACAAATGACTCAGCTACCGGGCTTAATCCTCTTGTGCTATATCGCGCTACACGTGCCCGATAGCGAGACATTGGCTCAAGAAGACGTGCTAATCGTGCTTCAATGGTCCTTGAAACAAGGGCATTTGATGCAGGATTCGTCGTTAGAAACGCTTGTTTTGGAAGCCAAACAGAGATTGGAGATCTATCAATCTCGTGCATCTTATTGATACGATAAATATTGTATTTGAATATCTGGTTTCGGCTTTTGCCAATTATCGTTCAAGTGTAATATAGTTAGGAGGAATCCACACTGAATACAAAAGTATAAGGTCATTGAATTGTTATTTGTAATTCGTTACGGACGATGATGTATTTACCATTTTCCGGCCTCCTTTGTAACGCGTACGAGTTATCCGAGTTGAATCGGTCGAATCGAAAATTATACTTGTCATTCAAAAATTGTCAATAATTTAACAGAAATGTTCTCTATTGGTAATAAGATACGTAAATATACATATTAACAAAAAAATAGATTACCATTAATCTCTAACATATATTTTATAGTCAATCAGGCTGTAGCGCAGTGGTTGATCGCCCTGGGTGATGTGGTGGAATATCACATCCATCCAGGGTTCGATTCCAGGCGTCCTTAACATTGATAAGACATCTTTAAGTTTCAAAATTGTCAGGGATTAGTCCGGGTTGTGACTGAGATACCCTTTCCAAAAAAAACATATATTTTATAATCTGTTTAATACATATATAGACAAAAGCCCCTCCGGCCACCTATGTAATCTGTACCTATGTAATCTTACTTAACAAGTGCTTATCGATAAAACAATCACTCTCACCTACTGGATAAGACTTTCATTTTCTGTTTTGTCTCTTATCGAGTAAGATTCTTAGCCTTAGCTATGTTAATCCGGTAACGTAAATTACTCGTTGAACGCTTACCCGGTAAACATTTGATAAATGACGCTTAGTTTCTACTATCTAATTTTACTCTTAATTATTGGATGTAGAAAATTTATCTCTCTATTATCAAGGGTAAAAAAAAAATTACGGGTCGTTTACCAAACAGTTACGTGATAAGTACTTACCGGGTGTCATTTACCTTATAGGTGAACATGACAATGACATGGAATTTTACCTGGTAAAAGGCATAGCAAATACTGATAATTTTACCCGGTAAACACTTATCAGATTAAAGACGCTTACCAACGATCCATTTTGAGGGTGACACTCTTACTTGTATCAATTATGTATTTTAAAATTATGTGATTTTCTCATTTTAAACATTTATTTTAGGATGAAAGTAAAAAAGTTCACAGATAAAAGTTTTAAA
This sequence comes from Saussurea involucrata, assembly GCA_033807775.1. Taxonomy (NCBI): domain Eukaryota; kingdom Viridiplantae; phylum Streptophyta; class Magnoliopsida; order Asterales; family Asteraceae; genus Saussurea; species Saussurea involucrata. The sequence continues at coordinate 172,322,518 of CM066321.1, forward strand.
ACAACTTGTTAAATATTATATATTCTTTAGTAATCTCTCTTAAAATTTTAGGCTTGTGTAATACTTAGGTGACGTTTGTTTTTAAGAGGTCTGAAGTCTGAAATCTTATTTCAATTTTGTTTTTAAGAGGTGGTGCTAAAATCTGAATCAATAAGACTGTTTGTTTTTGTAAGGTTTGAAGTCTGAAATTTGAATCTGAATTAATAAGACTTTTTGTGTTTGTAAATTGATAGACGTATGAAGTCTGAAATCTGAATCTAAAACTGATTATTTTTATAAACTGATAAATATAAATTCAAAAATATTTGTTAATCTCTATTAAAATCATTAAATATAAAATCCATTTCTTTTACATCTTTGTCTACTTATATAAAACAATTATATATTAAAATTTTAATTTACTTTTAGGAAGAAAAGACATTTGCTTTATATAAAACAATCATTAAATGTTTATTTTCTTATATACATACCGACGTCGTTGTTCATATTCTTCAAAGTCCATCACCACTTTCTTCTCTCTCTCAAAATTTAAACCCCATCTAAATCCAACATTTTCTACTTGAAAACCACCAGAAACCCATAAAAATCATTCTGCCACCACCACATTCACACCCTGCTGGTCCCGGTGGTTCCACCAGAAACAACCCACCAGAACCGCCGTCCCACGGCAGCGGTACTACTTCAACCACCAAGAGAAAGACGATCACCACTTCCGACAACAACGAACCACAACAAGAAGAATATAATGTCGACAACATCACTACTCTTTCACCAACCAAATGTCGTCAAACCGAATCATCCACCGCCGGAAAACAAACAAGACATCACCGCCACCACCACCGCCACCGCTGTTGCCACCACCGCCACCGCCACCACCATCGATCCATGGAAGAGAGAAGTTAGGGCACGCTCAAAGGTTTTAAGAGATATATTTACCTCTTGTGAAATAAGAGCCTGTCAGAGGTTTTAAGCTCTTTTTTTTAGAAAAAAAAAACAAACGGTCTTAATGACGAAATGTCTGACCGAAAATGGTTTAAGAGGCTTTCAGACTTTAAAAAAAACAGGCCCTAATCGATTAGAAAATCGGTGTCCGATTTCATTTATTTCATACCACCACGCCAAGTGTACAAGTCCACATAAGTAGGAACTCTAACACAAGACTTGGAGAGCATATGAACAATTGTCTAAGCTCAATTTGGCCGAGTTTTTGGACCCCATGCATGCGCAAGTGGAGAGAGTTTTTCCTGCAACAAGTCTTATTCCATTCAACTATGGAATCACTTATAAACCCATATAGATTTCTTTTTTCCACCAATGAGGGACAAGCCCACTTCCATTTCCAACATCTATCCTCTACTCACTACTTTGACGGTCAATTTGGCATTCGTATCAACTTTCGTTTTAAACGGCAATAAGTCGAATCCAAGCTTTCTCTAAGGACTAGGTAAACTCATAAATATCTATTTTTGTATGTGGTCAAAAGATCATGATCATTCTTGGATCTTGATCAATGTTTCATTACTCCTTACTCACTCTCGATTCCAATCGAAGAACAGGTAAAAACAAGTCAAGGAGCTCCGATTAACAACTTTTAGTCGATTTTCATTTATTTCGTTGTTTGAAGAACCATTGTTCGAATTTTCATTTGTAGTAAGTTTTATTTATTTTATTTGTTGTCGATTAACAGGTTTGTAGCCGAGGACAAAACTTTCTTGCTAGTCATTATACGAATATGAGTACCAATCCGCAACTACCATTCACGAGGGTTTAAGGTTTCTCACTGATTTTCGATTTTAATCCAATTTTAGTATGATTTCTCACTGATTTTCATCGTCGTCGCACACCCATCACAACCACAATTTAGTCACGGGAAACGAAACCATAAGGCCCAAACTGACTTTTCATGCTAATCTGCTAGTCTCCAATTTTAGCATACATATTTTAACTTTAAAGCTTTAAACATGAATATTTTTCTGAGATGGTATAATCCGCCGCTAAAATCCGTCGGAAAACCAAATGTCTACCAAATAATTTGCGACCCTGGTTTACGACGGATTTTATCCTTTAGGTAGCGTTTGGTATGCAGACTGGATGAGATAGAACATAACTGGACAAGACGGGACAGGACTGGACGGGACAGAATTAATTTTCTGTTCTGCGTTTGGTACGACTAGAACAGGACAGGACAAAACTGTTAAAATAACCAAATTGCCCTAGAATATAGATTAATATTTTTCATCACGTAATAATTATAAATAACATAAAATCAATTAAATAATAAACTATTATATACATCAAAATTAAAGTAAATTATAGGAGTGTAAATAGGTCGGGTTGGATTGGGTTCGGGTTCAACCCATTTATTAATTGGGTTGAAAACCTCAACCCAACCCAACCCAACCCAACTTGTTTAAGTAAATGGGTTGAGATTTTCAACCCAACCCAACCTGATACTTAAATGGGTTGGTAGCGGGTTGACCTTTTTATTATTTTCTTAACCCAACCTGTTTAATAAATGGGTTGAAACTGGGTTGACCCACTTGATTTTAAAACTTTAAATAAAATAAAAAAGAAATAAAACATAATTCCATGACAAATACACAAGTCACAACCACAAAACCAAATAAATTGTTCAAAGTTTCAATAAAACACAACCATAAGTGAAATAAATTGTTCAAAGTTTCAATAACACAACAATAAAGTCAATCAAATAAGTTTCTTGGGCCGCCGTCGATCTCTTGGTTGGAACTATAAGAAAGTGTCGGCTAAGGTTTAGAGAGTTTAGACTTCGAAAGTTTGAACGATGGAATATTGAAATGAAAGGACCAAAGGAGTTCAGTTTATACTTTAGTGGAATCATATTTAGTTTTTTTATTAACTTTTTAATTATTAATTATAATTAAATAATGATAAAAAATTAAAATCAAGTTGTAAATGGGTTGAAAGCAGGTTGTAAATGTGTTAAAAACAGGTTGTAAATGAGTTGAAATCAGATTGTAAATGAGTTGAAATCAGGTTGGAAACATGTCGAAAATTTAAACTCAACCCAACCCATTTATTAATTGGGTTAGGCGGGTTGACCCATTTAACTTAAATGGATTGAAAATCTCAACCCAAGCTGCTACTATTGGGTTGGGTTGGCGGGTTGGGTCACTTTTTGCCACCCCTAATAAATTATATAAATCACATTTATGTAATTTTATATAATATATAATTTTTCAAAAAATGTTTGCAAAACATTATATAAGACAGATCTGGACATTTTATATAATATATAATTTTTCAAAAAATGTTTGCAAAAAATGTAATTTTATATAATATATAATTTTTCAAAAAATGTTTGCAAAATAATTTTTATATAATATATAATTGAAAATAAAGGGTAAATGTGTCATTTTATGCTTAGTCCCATGTTGTTCCACCTTTTTTGGTGGAACAAAAAATGCCTCATTTTGTCCCATGAAAATGGATTTTAGTCCCATCTTGTCCCACTTTGTTTTAGTCCCATGTCATACCAAACGCAGTACTATTTTTTTTGTCCCGTCCCGTCTAGTCTGCGCACCAAACGCACCCTTACGGATGACTTACCAAGACGGAACACAGGGTCGTCCCGGGGAGGGCGGGTTGGGTACGCCCAGGGTCCAAAGGAAATAGGGGCCCAAATTTTTTAAGTAAGTATTATATAGTAGTATTTAAAAAATTTGTAAATAAAAAAGACAAAAAAAATAGTATATAATAGGACCCAAAAATAATTTAGCATTATATTTAAGGGCCCAAACATGTATTAATTGATTACATTAGACAATACATTTTGTAAAAAGTTAATTGGTTTTTCATTTGCTCATTATTTCTCTAAGTTTTTTTATCTAGTGGTAATATCTAAAAACTATTTTTGCCTAGAAACCTTGCTATATACTCCATTACTCATATTCCACATACTCTTTTGATTATTCCATCCACATAAATTTTATTTTTGTGTTAGATTATAGTAGATTTCTTGTTATTAACTAAAAAACTCTTACCTATTGAAAACAATTACCAACTATATGAGACGAACCAACTTGTATCTTTATTCAGGATTTCAAAACTATCTTTTTTTTCCATACATTATTGACTCTTTATTGCCTAATATTGAGTGCATGGATCTTAAGTACTCTCTTATATCTAAATCGAGAATAAATTCTCAAACTATAACACCAACATAGACTTTTGATTCTAAGATTAATGGTCTTAAAAAAATTCATTTCAACTCTAAAATTGCAAAACGGTGATGAAAACTATTAACACCAGGTAACATGTAGAAACTCAACTGATTTATGTTGATTTATTTAAAGTGTTACTACGAATGATCAACATAGTGACCTTTCAATCTATATATCAAAGACATATCATAAGATCTCTTTGATGCTGGAACGGATTGACGATGTTATGTAAAAATGATATGATAGATAATATTAGTTTAGAAATAATTATTGTTTGATCTTGCGCTAGTAATACCGAGAAAACGATTTTATATAAATTAGTATTTCTAAAACTCAATGTTATTTTTGATAAATATCTACAGTATATCGAAAAAATTATATTTATCGAGGGCCCATTTTTACGTCTCGTCCACGGCCTAAAAAATGTCAGGAACAGGCCTGACGGAACGCGCCGTCGGATTTTTGTTTTAGTGGTGATTTCACGATAAATTGACCTAAATAACCATTTAAAAAACCCATCTTCAACTTTTAACCACACAAATTTGACTTTTACAAAAATAACCCGAATCCCGCAAGCCTGACACCGCAAGCTTGCGGTGTCAGCTTTTTCTGACATAACGCAAAAAATATTATTTTACGTTTCGCTTGCGGGGCGCAAGCCTTGCGGTTTTCCTGATTTTTTTATTTTCGTCCTCGTGGTTTACGTTCTTCGTTCATAACTACAAATTGAAGTTTTTCCTATGGTCCCTTAGTTAGGAATAGACAAAAGTAACACTAAAAATCATAGGGATAAAAACTCATTTTTTACCACGGGAACAAAAATAGAAATTATTAACAACTAGAGGGATGAAAATTGTAATTTACTCGTTTATATATATTGCAAGCCACATATCAATTTCCTACTCTATTTCCATCCGTTTGCTTAGAAAAAACGTAGACAAAACATATGGATTTTGAAAAACCAAAAGTTAGATTGCATGTTTGTGTTGGTGGAACGTGGAAGAAGGTAAATGGAGTTTGGGAGTATGGTCCGACCGACTTACAGCAACGCGGGGTATTGTTGGATCGGGATATTACATACTTACGATTGGTCACTTATGTGATGAAGAAGTTTAATTTAAAAGAATCTCCCGGTGTTGTATTATCTTACAAAGACTCTACACGTAGTCCCTATCTTGAAATGTGGGATGACGACGACGTCCAAGCGTTTATGTGTTTTGCTGTTGAAAAGTCAAAAACACAACCGGCCACGCTTTATGTGGTTGATTCCGCAACTATTGGTGTAAACTCATCAGTCGGGGGTCCAAGTACGTATCAGGAGTGTCAACCCAATGTTGAAAGCGCCGAACATTATACACCCCACTGGCTTCCTACGTGTCAGCCTACTTATCCGCAATATTTTGAACATACCTATGGCCTTAGTGATATTAACCTTTGTTATTTTCCCGATTCAAAACTACCTATTGCCCCTAGAGAAAAAGAAAAAGACGAGGAAGACTTTGAAGAAGAACCTGATGAAGACGAATCAGATGAAGAAGAACCTAATGAAGACGAATCAGATGAAGAAGAAAATGACGACGAGTCCAAGGGTCCGTACGGACAAATAAATGATTTTTGGGGTATGCCTACTCCACCCACATCTGAATATCCTAGTTTCACACCACAAGAAACAACTTATTATCAACGTAGTGAGCGTGTTAAAAATAGTCAGATTTTCGAAAACAAAAAAGCTCTAAAGCTAACCCTTGGATTGAAATTTGTGGAAGAGGGGTTTGAGTTTAAAATCACTCGGTCAGCACCAGAAAGGTTTGAGGCAAAATGTGTCCATGAAATTTGTAAATGGCGTATCAGGGCTACCGTTGTTCCAAATACTTTGTTGTTTCAGGTTAGGGTACTGGAAGACATACACACATGTTCTAAAACCCAACTACATCCTAATCATCGGCAGGCAAACAAACACGTCTTGGGTCATTTACTAAGTCCAACTTTCGATGATAATAGTCGAGTATATCGGGCGAAAGATATCATACATGATATCAAGTCGCAATACGGAGTTGATATATCCTACATGCAAGGTTATCGAGCAAAGTGGCATGCAGTGGAAATGAGGAGGGGGAGTGCGGAGGAATCCTTTACTAGACTCCCGACATATTGCCATCATTTGAAGTTGGTGAATCCGGGCACCGTGACGAAGATCAAGACGGATGATTCACAACGATTTCAGATGGTATTTGTTGCCCTTGGTTGTGCGGTAAGATTATTTATATATCTGACATTGTCAATAACAAACGTTTTCTATTAAATAACCTAAGTCTTTCCTATGCAGATTCGGACATTCATTAGAAACTTGTGTCCGTTGATTGTAATAGATGGTGCTCATTTGAAGGGTAAATACCTGGGTACCATGTTCTTAGCTGTGGGCATGGATGCAAATAATCAAATCGTGCCAATTGCTTACGGAGTGGGCAAATCAGAAAGTGGGGAGGCGTGGACTTGGTTCTTGGCGACATTAAAAGAACGTATTGGAGAAATTGAAGGCTTGGCAATCATATCCGATAGAGCTGCTTCCATAAATCAAGCCATTACTACGGTTTTCCCTAGGGCCAATCACGGTATTTGTTGTCGTCATGTTTTGATGAACGTACACGAGAAGGATAGTCGAAAAACTTCATGATTGGAGCTTTAGGTGTTTATCTCAACCTCTTCTAGCAAGTACTATCGAGTTGTATGGTTAGTATTTAATTTTATATACAACATAATTTTCATAGCATAGTTCTAATTTTGGTCCGTACTTCTTCCAACGGTTGAATATCCACAGTTGTTCACCGTGAAATTTCAAGCATTGGATGTTGATGAAGAAGTAATGAAAATACGTGAAGAAGTAGGACGAGGATTACAAGCATTGGATGTTGAGTCGTGCCTTAACATTTAATTGATCTTTTATATATTAAGGGTATGTGTATTTGCTCATCTTAGGCGAAAAGGTGGCAATCCGGTCATCTTAGTATAAGATTATATATCTTAATTCTAAGATGACCGGGTCGCTACCTTTTTTCCTATGATGATCAAATATACTTACTTTCGTGTTATGTTTGTTTGGTAATATTTAATGATTGAAAGATGATCAATATTGTTTAAAAATATGTAATTTACTCTAAACACATGGACGAAATATGTAATTTACTCTAAACAAAAGGATAATAGATATAATAATCTACTACACTCGTAGCATGTAGAAAGTAGATGCCATCTGACGTCGAAAGGACATTGCTGCTGTGACACTATCTGGCTCGCAAGAAATCTTCCCACCGTCCGTCAATTGGCTAATAAACAAACATACCAAAGGACTACAATCTCCAAGGATGGGTCCCTGGCGAGGTACGTCTGGTGCATGGTGCCAACTGAAACCCAAACTAGAGTCTCGAAGGTGCATGTCGCCTATCAGCTCAAAAAACCCGGGGAGCACCTTCTTGAAGTGAGTCAATATGGGATTCAAATGGTCTTTGTATAGATTGGGTCCCATGGTATCATAAATGGTCATCACCATGGTCCCCAAGTCCAGATCCCCGAGCACCCAATGCATATCTTTTAAATTTATTGGGATTAGTACCTGTAAAATAATCACCATATGTGTAATTAAGTTATTGGATAAAATATTCATCTTATACGATATATGTTCAAGTCAAATACTAACCCGCGAGACATCGGACCATAAAGGATACCCAGGAGTACTCCCATCGGCGTATTGCTTCATACCTTGATAACCATTCTCCTTGAACGTGCCGGCCAAGTACTCTATGAAAAATACGGGAACCAAGGACCAATTAGCATTGGATGACCTCCCAGATACCAGGTGAAGAATCCACATGCTCATATGCTGTTACACGATAAGAAAAATATTAATAAACAATAAACATGTAACTTGTGCTCTAATTAATAACCAATAAGAAAATTAATGTTGAACTAACCTCAGCGGTATACCATCCATTGGCAACATCTCCCAAGAGTATCCCCCACCATTCTCACGATGTAGGCAACTGCCTCCATGGCTCGAGATAAAAGTTCATCTCCAATTTGGATGCATATACTTCTTCTACTGTGGCAAGATCCGTCATCTGATGGCGCAACAATTTTTGTAAAGGCGTCACTGAATCGCTTCCATAATCAGATGGTTTGACTTTCCTATACGGAGTCCTCACTATCTGCGAGGGTCTCACGACCCGCTTCATTTTTCTTTGTGCAATGGGTGTGGAGACAGATGTCACAGATGTCACTGGCAGTGGCACAGGGATAGTGGTCAGTGGAAGTGGCATGGGAATAGAGGTCGGTGGCAATGACATGGGGATAGAGGTCGGTGTCAATGATACGGGGATAGAGGTCGGTGGGAATGACACGGGGATACACGTCGGTGACAATGACACAGGGATAGAGGTCGGTGACAATGACACAGGGATAGAGGTCGGTGACAATGACATCTCTGGCCTAGCCTCAGAAGAAGACGGAACCTGTTTTTAAAACAAATTACACATTCAAATAAATGTTAACATCTTGAATACGTTATCAACGTAAATGTATACATGTTTATGGTTGTATTTTTTTACCTTAGACAAAAGAACTTCGCAAGTCTTCTCTAGTTTAGATATCTTCAACTCATACAAATCAAGTTTTTTCCGCATCTCATGAACTTCGGTGCGTAATTGGGAGACCTGTTGATCCAAGGGTAGCCGGTCGTCGGGATTAGTAATGGAATCCCAACCATGGCTCGGTGGCCTATGCGACGGTGGCCTATGCGGCGGCGACGGTGGTGGTGACCCTAGATCCTGCCCTCTATCCTGGACGCCCCCAGCCAAAAAACGTTGGCTATCTATCCACCAGTCCATGGTCTGCTCCTCAGGCGTAGGTGTAAGCTCCGGTAGTGGCCGATGGATAGGCTAATAGTAAATAGTAAGAAACAAATTTTTAGTTTAATAATAAGAACGAAACCGTGATTAAATCACAAAATATAGCCCTCGGTATCTTGACCTCACGGGTTGCGTACTTGAGTCCTATCGGGAAGACCTCATATATCCAAATCTATGACAACGATTTTTTATTTATTTATCAATAACCTTTAAAAAAATTACAATAAAGATAGAATTTCAACAAGTTTTGCTAACCTTAAAGGCATAAAGAAATCCAGTGAGGGTGTATCTTGATATCTTTTCTCCATTCTCCTCACGCTTCCGCACAACCCTATTCATCTGGGTGTGTGTAGCAGTCCAAATATCTGAACCCCATGGATATCGGTTCCATAAGTCTAAATCCTCTACAAGACGTAGGTGCTTTGAGCTAATGACGGCTTCGGGTTGATGGCCTAGAAAACAAACCTCCACCATCAACAATAAGCACAACCGAACTGCATCATCATCCGACACGGAAGAAAAATCCGTCAACCTGTTAGATATATCGTAGACGACTGCTGTAATGTGCCTTATACGCAGAAACTCTTTCTGAGCTAGGTTTGGAAATACTCTCGTCCTAAGAGGATTTTCGGGTAAAGGCGGTGTAGCAATAGGCGGGGCCGAATCGAAGAGCGGTGATGAGGCAAAACTCTCGTGGGCCGAAACGAAGCATGTGCTCTCCCACACCAAACCATAACTCGTCATCCGCCGCATCATCTGGAAAAACCTGTGACTGTAACAGTAGATGACAAAGGAGCGGGTCACCCTGGGGCGACCGAATATCCAACCAATGCCCGAAACATGTGGCTCGGAACTTTGTCAACTGCTCTGGAAAGTGTAACACCCTAAAAACAAGGCTAATTTAAACCTTAAAATTTCCACAAGTTATGATCATAAAACTTCAAACTTATATAACAAGAGGATCAACAGTAAGATTTCTATATACAACGAACATCTAATTCAAATAACCTAGTAATCAAATCATTACACCATAATCAGATTAACTAGGTTATCTAATCATCTGTCCCAAAATGTCAAAAGAATAACTAGATCCTCTGTTATCTCCAAGTTTGATACCTTCCAAAAGTCCTCATCACACGTCCCCGCTTACTTCCCGGAACTTGTACCTGGTAAGAAAATTCAACTTGAAACATTAGGCTTTCGCCTAGTGAGAATATTCAAATCAAATTAAAATTTAACAATCAAAATATCAACAGATAGATCAAACATATTCTCACCCATCTTACCGTACACGTGCTCAAACTCAACAACGGGAATCTACCCAAAACTCAAACTATGACTAACCTTCAGTAAGTCATACTACCACGAACCAGAGCCAACTACGAATCAATTCCAGATTCTAGATCAATGCTCTAATCTAATAAATCGCAATTACACATGCCTATTTATTAGAAAGGAAGTAGTGATTACAATTACTCATGTCAATCTCTATACCTCCTTAGAAATCAGGAATTACGATTACTCACATCAATCCCATGATTTCCCAATAATGCAAAATAGGAATTACGATTACTCACATCAATTCCATATTTAACATACACTCAGGAATTATGATTACTCACATCAATTCCTTAATTCATATAAATGGGAATTACGATTACTCACATCAATTCCTCTTTTACCACACACACACACTGGAATCACGATTACTCACATCAATTCCATGTGTTTATATCAAACTAGTGCCTATGGATCCATTACACTTTACTAACGTATATGCTTAACAACATATTACAGCTCATATCATATTCTCAAATCTAAGAATACTAGATAGCCTATCGTATCTTCATCCTCAAATGCCCCCCCTTCGACGACTTAGACTATTAGAACCTTACATTCTTAATTCTTAATACCAGACAAAACATCTAGAAACTGCATCCAGCCATCAGAACCTTACATTCTTAATTTCTCCAAAGTGTCCGGATAACAGGGGTTTCCGGATACCTTAGACTATTATATTCTTTAGTTCATTTTCAAGATCTATTACCAAAATCTGTAAACTGACTCTTTTTATCCAACTCCCGGTATTCCCAACTCCCGGTATCCCCAACTCCCGGTATCCCCAACTCCCGGTATCCCCAACTCCCGGTATTCCCAACTCCCGGTATTTCCAATCTCCCGGTATTCAACACATGTACCGGGACTTCACCGGAACTCATAAGTACCGGGATTTGCCTCTACCGGGACTTCCAAGTACCGGGACTTTCAAGTACCGGGACTTCCAAGTACCGGGACTTTCAAGGTTTTGCGTACTGTCCGTTCAACAAGTCCTCAAATCGATTTAAAACATAAAATTAGTTCAATCTACTCATCAATTAAGTTCTACTAACATGTTAAGACACACATACTACACATCTATTTCAACATTAATTGCTGAATTTTAAAGAGAGTTGAATAAACTCACCTGGATGTTTCTGCACACAGTGTTCTTCACCAAATCACTTTGTTAGCTTAAACCAAATCTGAACAAATGAATTGCAAGCTTAATTTCTATCCATAAGAAGAAATCAGTGGCATCAACATAATTTCTTACCACAATTTTCAATATTCTTTCTTTTTCTTCTTCCTTCCTTTCGTTCTTTCTCTCGATCTCTTTCTCTGCTTATCAAAATCCTCCCACAAACACACAGTTAGTCACTAAATGACTAATTGTGTGACACCTCATCCTTTTTAATCAGATGAGTCACAGCCTAAAACACAAATAACCCTCAAACTTCAACTAAATGACACAATACACCTTCAAGTTAATATTTCAAATTAACTTTATACTTTAACCAAATTACAACTTAACCCCAAAGTTTATATATTCTCAAACTAAATACAACGGAAATTCGAGATGTTACAGAAAGGCACTTAATTTTCCTAGAAGATCTGCTCCAACTTTTGCTTTGCCTTTCAATGTCAACCCCGCACTATAATAGTCCGACTGTTTGTAAAGTCAATAATATAATTATGTCGATATCCTTGTTTTTTACGTCGTTACGATGATTACGAATATTTTTGTGAATTATTTAAAAATAACGGTAAAATATATAATTGGATCGTATATATGGTAAACTAGATAACTATGACGATATGTTCATTTTTTACATCCCTTAACATCTTAACATCGATTACGATTATTTTAGTGACAATAATTTAAAAATAAGTGTAACTCGTATAATTGGATCGTTAATAGGGTCAAATAATACAAATTAGACAAAATGTTACAATTACAAATGAGATTTAACGAAAATAAAGCAAATATACATTTTCTATGTAAATGTCAATACGGAATAATTTCCCAACTAAACATATACTAATTTCCTAAAACTAGAAAACACAAATATACAAAATTACAAATGTACAATTAAACAGTTCTTAAAAACAAATAACATATGTATGCATTTAAATTTCTTGAATAAACATTTCTTCAATAAAAATATGTAAATCTTACGATTCTTCGAGAATCCGCCATTTATGAAGATTTGTTTTCCTTCCTTAGAAAGAAGCTCCTAATCCATCACCCTCACTGCACCAAAATATAAAATTGTTAAACAACCCTACCATTAAACAACAGCAAACAAACAGCCCTAACACACAAAGATAAGTTTAGATTCTGCAATTGACATGGATATTATTCCCTGATGTCAAAAGCAAGGATGACTATTCTCAAAAGTAATATTAATTTTTTCTTTGTAGCCTGCTTATTAATATCAATTGTTTATGTGTGGCATGCTTAAAGATCTTTTTAAATCTGTGAAAAGCTTAATCCTTGACCCCCTTCAAAAAGTTGTAGTGTTCAATAAATTTCAATTGTAATGTGAATGTGATATGGGTAAGTGAAACATGAGCCAATATTTGTTTATTTCCCCTTCTTTTTAAATGTAGGATTGAATCTTACACAAATGCTTCAGTAGTTCAGTTGCTAATAATACCAGCTGGTTCATTGAAACCCTCGTCAGGGATTTTATTAAAAAACCATACAATCTTCTTCATCGCCTTAATTAATTTCAACCATATATTTCCTTGATATCATTTTCTTGGTAGAAAGATCATACCCAAAATAAAATAGGGACTCTGTAAATTAAACAACATAACCAAAATAAAATAGGGACTCTGTAAATTAAAAGTTCAAGTTTGAGGACGATTATTTTTAATTTACATTACCTGTGTGAGCTTTTCGCCGGAGTAGTTCTTCAAGAAGGTGGTCGGAGGAGGTGGTCGGAGTAGGCTAAAGAAGGTGGTCGGGGTAGATGACAACTTTTTCGCCGGAGTAGTTCTTCAAGAAGGTGGCCGGAGTAGGCTAAAGAAGGTGGTTGGGGTAGGTGAAAAAAGGTCACCGGAGTAGTTACGATGGGAAGGTGGCCAGAGTAGTTACGATGGGAAGGTGGCCTCTTGCGTTGTGCAGCCGGTGAGAGAGAGAAAGAGGTGGGAGAGAAGGGTAAAACCCTAATTTTTTAACCAGTACCAAATGAGAGAGAGAAAGAGGTGGTAATTAATGTAAATAGTTTTTTATTTTAATTGGTATGGTCCAATAAAGTTATGACACGTGTCATTTCCTTATCCCAAGAATTTTTTTAAAATTCAAATATAAAAAACGCAACTTGCGGTTTGCGTCTCCCGAGGCTTGCGGTTTAACAAGATGATGACACGTGTCCTTTTCCACATCCCAATACACCGCTTGCAGGTTCAATGGTAACGGCTTGCGGTTTTCTCAAATGGCTTGCGGTCTCTTTACACGTGGCTTGCGGTTTTTTAAAAAAATAATATTTTTTTGCGTTTTGTCAGAAAAAGCTGACACCGCAAGCCTTGCGGTGTCAGGCTTGTGGGATCTTGGTTATTTTTGTAAAAAATTAACTTGCATGGTTAAAAGTTGAAGATAGGTTTTTTAAATGGTTATTTAGGTCAATTGCATCCGATTCAGATCCTAAGATGTTGACTTCTTGCTAGGAGTTCATTGATATTGCATGTGTACTCTCTTCTTTATGTTGGTGTGGTGTCTTCCATTTGTACCTATTGTTTTTTCATATTGTCACTTTATTTCATTTTATATCCTGCAATTTCCATGTAGATATATATATTTCCATTTGATATCTCTAAATTACATGCTAGATGATGCCTCTAACTTCAAACATCCACATAAAAATACAATAGACAATATCTCTAATTTCTTGTTGTTCTTTCAGGTTTTTAGCTAATGCATTTGTATAATTAAAGTAACACTACAACAAAATTAAGTTTACAGAACGCCTAAAATAAATAAGTGTCCTAAAAGAATATTTAATAGGATATTAAGGGGCCGTTTACCTAATCACTTACACGGGTAAGTGCTTACCGGTAAAATTCAACACTATCACCTACTTCCCGGGTAAGATTTTAGTTCAACAAAATGGCATCGTATGCAAAAATTTAGCCGGTAAGCGGTAACCGTGGTAAGAGCCGTCGCACTCACTTACTGGGTAAGACTCTCGGTCCTTGCTTTCGACTCTCAGTCCTTGCTTCTGCTCTTACCGGGTAAGATTCTTAGTCCTTGCCATATTCATCCGGTAAGCTAATATGACTTGGTAAGCATTTTGTAAACGGCCCCTAACTTATAAAACGTCATAAAAGTGTTACAATAAGTTTATAGGACGCTTTTGAGCGTCGTAACAAGGTTTTTAGAACATTCTCAAAATAAAGTGTCGCATTAGTTAAGTTTATAGGATACTTTTGATAAGTGTCCTATAAACCTATCTTTTTATAGGACACTTTTTCAAATAGTGTCCTATAAAATAGTTAATAGGACGCTTTATTTGAAAAATGTTCTAAAAAACTTGTTACGACACTCAAAAGCGTCCTATAAACTTTTTGTAACACTTGTAGATTGGACGTTTTTTTGTCCTATAAACTTTGCTCCTAAAAAATACTCTATTAGAACGCTTATTTGTTTTAGGCGTCCTATAAACTCCATTTTGTTGTAGTGTAATGTACATGTATTCTCTTCTTGTTGTCATTTGTGCTTCTATGGCTGGTTTTTGCATCTCTTTTGGTTTCTTAATGTTCTTAGCTTTTATTTGCTTTAAACGTTTGTAGGATTAAGTTAACAAGCACAATTTACAACTTGTTAAAGCATACCATTTTTTTTTGCCAAGTGAGTTTTGATCGAGGGTCCTTTACTCCTTTTCCTCTTTCAAGACAACCGTTCACAAGAGCAAACAAACACAGACTATTATGTAGAAAGGAAGATGCAAATGGAGAGAGGGAGTAAGAGAGAGAAAGTGAGAGACCATGGTCGGAATGTGGCCGGAGAGCAAGAGTGGGTGAGAGTAGGTGGAGATAGGGGTGCGAGAGCGGGACAGGGAGTGTTTGTGAGCGAAGGGGCGAGAAGAAGCGAGAACAACATCAAAGCAGAAATCGGTACTAGGCAAGTCCAAGGTAAGTTTAGTGATAGAAACATGACTTCATACCTATTCTTCAATTTCCCGGAAGAGTGGGACGTGCCTCATATGGAAAGCTTTCAAGTACTATGGGGATGTAGGGGACATATACATGGCAAGGAGAAGGATGGGGAATGGAAAGCGATTTGGTTTCGTAAGGTTCAAAAGGGTAAGTGATGTAGTAGGGTTGGAAAAGAAATTAAACGGAATGTGGATAGGCACTTACAAATTAAGAGTATTCTTGGAAACAAAGGGGACGACCAAAGGCAGCGTGGGAGAAGGGAAAAACTTGACTCGTTCAATAGAAAGAGACAGATTGACGTGGGCAGTACCAGGAATCAACAGGGAGGGTCGAACATATGCTGACATTTTGAAACAAAAGTCGATGAAAGAAGAAAGAAAGAAAGAAGGAGGAAGATGTAACCGTGATGAAAGAGGTCTTAGGTGTGTGGCAGCCGAATACCGCAGCAAGGAACAAGTTAGTAAAGTGTGCGATTGGAAGGATGACAATATTAGATAATCTAGAGATGGTGCAAAAAGTATGTCGGGCGGAAAACTTATCGGAGTGTGAGGTGAAACATATGGGGGGAAGGAACTACCTAATAGCATTCGATAATGAAATAACAATGACAAACATTATAAAAAATAAGTCGAATGGATTACACTATTGGGTTAAAGAATTGAGACGTTCGACGGAAGGTTTTTGCTCGACGGAAAGGGCATCATGGCTGAGAATATATGGAGTTCCGCTTCATGCATGGAAACAAAGGATTTTTAAGAAAATAGCGTCTAATTGGGGCCAAACGATGAAGTTTAATAACTGTGATTTGGAGGATGCAAGTAATATTGAGTTCGCAAAAGTTATGATAACAACACCAATTCAAACACGCGTCGACGAAATTCGCAGCATCAAAGTAGGGTGAGAATAGCGGAGGAAGGGATTGGGACGGTGGTGGTGCCAATGTGTTCAGACAGTGAAACGGATGAGGGAGATATGGATCTAGTCAGTGAATCGGAGATGGAAGAGGCGGTTAGTGAAGGGGAGAACGAGGTTGTAGAGGAAAGCGTCTTCCAAAAAGACGACAGTAGGAAAGAAAATCAAACACAATAGATAGAAAGAAGTGGTGAAAAAGGAAAGGAAGGGGATTCGGCGCTGCCAGAGAATGATGTCGTCGACCAATGAATGGAATCGAAGAAGAGAGGGGAAGATCAAAAGTCGCAATTTGAAAAATCTCCTAATTTCGAGGAGAACCAGAATAATCATGTGGGGAAGAGAGAAGAAAGACTAGGGTGGAGGGGGGTCACGTGCGGAGGGGGAGAGACTCGGAGGATAGGATATCAATTTATTCTGGGCCATATGTAAATGAAACGACCCAGATGAAGAAAAATGTAACCAATCCAGAAAAGGCCCATAAGGACGTAGTCAATAGCTTAGCATCGGAAAGCCCAAGGAAAATAGAGGAGGAAAAAGGCCCAAACAATCATCAAGCCCAGAAGATTAACAAGAATACAACGAAGCCAAATCCAAATCAGGAGGGATCTGATGATCACGTAAATCAGGAAAATATCGAATTCAGATAAAGAACACAGAGTAGCGACAGAAGCAACTCTAAGGAAGGAGATAATGCGAAAGGGAGGAAAAGTGAATCGATTGGTTTCGGTAGGGGTAGGATATGTTTTCATCTACTCAAATAGAAAGCGAGAAGACAATCCACAAAAGGCGGACAAAAAGGATTGGAAGCAAATAATGGGGAAAAATCCAAAAGAACAAAGAGTAAGCGGACTGAATCGGAGGAAGCAGTATCGGCCTCTAACGAAGTACGAAGTACAGACGAAGCCGAAAACTTGGAGGATTTTGGAAGAAGACTAGGTTTGGTATGGGAAGAGACAACCGAGACAGAAAAGAAGATGGGGAAGAAGAGGTGAAGTCTAAAGGTATGTGGTACTCATTGGTAATCGTATTTGGTTTTGTTACATGAAGATATTGTCAATTAATATAAGGGGGTTGGGTATGGAAGGGAAAAAGAGTTGGATACATGAATTATGTAAGAGAGAATCGGTTGACATGATAGGGATACAAGAAACAAAGCAGAAAAACATGGACGAAATTCAGATTAGGAGGCTATGGGGGTTTGACGATGGAGATTATGTTCAATCCGATGCCGTAGGCAATTCGGGCGGTCTACTTTTGGTTTGGGATAAAAAAGACTTTGAGTGTGATTTCTTCGTAACCGAAAAGAACTTTGTAGCGGTAATTGGGAAATGGAAGGGGACGGAAGGACAATATGGTTTCATAAATGTCTATGGCCCGAGAGAACTCAAAGAGAGATTGGAAGTATGGGAGAGTATAGAAGAGATGTGTGCCAAAGATGAGGTAAGATGGTGTGTATTTGGGGACTTTAATGAGGTGAGGGGAAATCACGAAAGACTAAACTCGATCACAAACGATAAAGGAGCGGAGGTATTTGATGCTTTCATTAGGAATAGCCAATTATTAGAAATTCCAATGGAGGGCCAAAAGTTTACATGGATAAGTGACGAAAGAGTGAAATATAGTAAACTAGATCGATTTCTTGTGACTAATGATTTTGGGACGGGGTGGAGAACATTGGGGGTGAAGGCACTCGAGAGGAAGTGGTCGGACCATTTTTCAATTTTGTTAAAGGAATCAAACCTCGATTATGGCCCGAAGTCGTTCAAAATATTCGATACGTGGTTAAAAGAGGAGGACGTGGAAGAGCTAGTAAAGAATGAATGGGGAAAGGAGGTAAAATCAAACAAACCGGATTGCATCTTTAGAGATAAATTAAAAAACGTGAAGAATGCCTTGAAGAGAAGAAGCGCCGAGAAGTTTAACACATTAATGGGGGACTTGGAGAGGAATAACGAAGAGACTTTAAAGTGGGAAAGTGAAGTCGAGATGAGAAGTTGGGATGAAAATGGTAGAGAGAAGTGGGTGGAGACGAGAAGAAAGTGGTTGGAGGCGGAAAAGAAAAAAATGGAGATCGACAACCAAAAAGCCAAAGTGAAATGGATGGAAGAGGGTGAGGAAAATTCAAAGTTCTTTCACGCGGTAATAAAGAAAAGGGAGCGGAAAAATGGGATACGTGGCATGAATGTCCAAGGGGTGTGGTCGGAAGATCCAAAAGAAATAAAGAAGTCTGTGTGGAATTTTTTCAAAGGCAAATTCGCCTCTAGAAACAAGTTGGGACCAAAACTACAAAGTGAAAAAATGGGGAAGTTGTCAAGGGAGGAAGCAGAATGGTTAGAAAGACGGTTCGCGGAGGAAGAGGTGTGGGAAGCAATAAAGATGTGTGAAAATAATAAATCGCCTGGCCCGGACAGGATCACATTCACGTTCATAATTTTTTTTGGCCGATCATAAAATGTGACCTAATTCGAGTTTTGGAAAAATTTTGGGAAGAGGAAAGAATTAGTGGAGGATGCAATGCATCTTTCATCACTTTAATTCCAAAAATTGATAACCCGGCGGGCCTTAATGATTATAGACCCATTAGTCTAGTTGGGGCGTTCTACAAGATTCTTTCAAAGATGTTGGCGGAAAGAATGAAGAAGATAATGGGTAATATAATAGGTGAAACCCAAGCCGCGTTCATAAAGGGTAGATACATCCTAGATGGGGTTTTGGTAGCGAATGAAGTGGTGGAAAGCATGAGGAGGTCGAAAAAGAAGGGCTTAATTTTTAAGGTGGATTTTGAGAAGGCGTACGACAATGTGGAGTGGGCATTCCTAATTGAAACATTAGCTAAGATGGGGTTTGGAGAAAAATGGTGCAACTGGGTCAAAGTGTGCTTGGAATCTGCCTCGGTGTCGGTTTTGGTCAACGACTCTCCAACGAAAGAGTTTAAAATGGGTAAAGGCCTTAGACAAGGAGACCCACTAGCTCCATTCTTATTTCTCGTGGTGGCCGACTGTTTGAATGTATTGATGCTTGAGGCTAGATAAAAAGGAGTATTTGAAGGCTTGAAGATCGGAAAAAAGGAAGTAGAGGTAACTCATTTGCAATACGCCGACGATGCTATTTTCTTCGAAAATGGAGCATCAAGAATCTAAAGAATTTGGTGAAAATTCTTGAGTGTTTTTTCATGGCGTCGGGATTGAAGATTAATATACGGAAGAGTACACTATTCGGTTTGGGTGCTGGACTTAAGGAGGTTCAAGCATGGTCAGGAGGATTGGGATGTGGCTATGGCGAGTTACCTTTTCTTTATCTCGGTCTTCCGGTGGGAAGCAATATGAACAAAGTTGAAAGTTAGAAGGAAGCAATAAGAAAGGTACAAAATAAACTCGCAAATTGGAAGCTAAAACTAATCTCTTACGGTGGGAGGCTTACTTTGGTAAAGTCGGTACTAGGTAGTACCGTTTTGTATTTTTCTCGCTTTTTAGAGCCCCGAGATGAGTGATTGGTAAGATCGAGAGGGTGAGATCAAATTTCCTTTGGGGTGGGGGGAAAGGGCCAAACTCAAATAAAGGGATTGCGTGGGTAAAATGGGATCGTGTGGTAAAGAGCTTTAAAATGGGTGGTTTAAATGTGGGAAGTCTTCAAACATCAAATTGGGGACTTTTGGGTAAGTGGTGGTGGAGGTTTGGGAGGGAAAAGGAGGCGTTGTGGGTAAAGGTGATTGAGAGCTTATATGGGAGAGAGGGAGGTTTGGGTGGAGAGAAGTATAATTTGAGGAAGGGGGAAGGTCGGTATGGGGGAATATTATTAAGATAGGACACGAGTTGGAGAAGATAGGGCTGAATTTTGGTGCTTCATTCGAGAAAGAAGTAGGGAGGGGGGGGGAACGTGCTTTTGGGTAGATAGATGGGTGGGGAATGAGAGGCTATATGGGAGGTTCAAACGGTTATTCTGTAATAACCAAGACTAAATTTGGAAAGTTTTAAGGTCTTGTGGAAAAGTTTAATAAAGCTGAAAGTTGAGGGGGTAAATTGTAAATAAGGAATAGGGTATAAAGACCCAATGATTGGGGCACAAAACCCTAGATGAGCTTTCTATTTGATTGTTAGCAGCTAGTGAGGTTTGGAGTGTAGAGAAAGAAATTTTGGAGTTCAAGAGCAAGTGAAGAAGAAGCTTATCAAACGTCAAATTGGAAAAGAGGTGGAGTTGGAGTGCAATCCTACAAGTATTTTCGGCCAGGTAATTCCTTAACCAAACCCTATTTTGATTGTTAGTTGAATGGTTGAGTTTTGAGAGTTCTTGGTGAGAAAGAGCAAATGTTGCCTTGTTAGAGAATTTGAGCAAGCTAATCGTGTTTAAGTAGCAATGTTTGGTAAGAAATGATTATAGAAAGATTATGAAGTCATTTACTACTTTATCGCACCGATTAAAGGGATTTGAGTGGACTTTTGCCACTGATGTTCGTCACAGCGCTGTATCCGGAAAGTCTCAATGATGAGGGTTTCCGGAAGAGTATCCGGTAAGTCTCAATGATTGAGGGTTTCCAGAAGAGTATTCGGTAAGTCTAGTATCCGGAAAGTAGGAAGTCTCCGGAAAGTGTGAGTGTCCGGAGAGTAGAGTTGTCCGGAAAGTAGAGTTGTCCGGAAATTTTGATGATCAGCTTATGTGTCTTATCCATTCATTCAGGGAAATCGATTGGAAGATTGGAACAGATTAGGAAAGAGAAGTAAGAGCACCAGGTGAGTTTTCTAACTAAAATACGTGACTTTATAACGTGTTTTCTAAAGTAAGTACATGATGAGAAATGCCATGCTTTATTTATATGCGTTTAATTGCATGAAAGTTTGTTTAAAGATTTATGTGAGATGTATGCATACACTGTATTAGACGTAATCTGGCTAAGACGGGAGGTAGACCCGCCAGTGCTCATGCCGGGAAGGTGACCCGTTTATGCCATGGAAGGGAGTATCCAGTAAGGCAGTGTGAGACTGACTCGTTGGCACCTTCGGGTGACTTCAGGGTGCCGTTTACGAGAGCAGATTTATCCGTAATGATTTTATGTAAAGTTCTGTGAAAAGTTTTATACTTGAAAGTTATAAATTGTTTTAAATGTTTTTGAACTGTCAGGAGGGACTCACTAGACCCTATGGTCTAACCCTCGCTATTTCCAAACTAAACCTTTTCAGGTAAGCAAGCAGTAGAAGGCACTAGAAAGTGAGTAGAGCAGTTCGGGAGTATAAGTGTGTCTAGAACAAGCAGCACTTTAGATTATAGAATTTATTCTCAGTTGTGTAGGTTGTTTCCGCCAACCTGAATTTTGATGATGTAAGAGATTTTGGGAACCCGTTTTTGGGATGTTTTATTTTATATGAATTGCATGCTTCATTTTAGACTGGGTTGTTACAATTGGTATCAGAGCCATAGTTTAAGGGATTTCGGTGACCGGACAGGCCTAGACTTAAACTTTGGGGAGTAGAAGTCATAACTGAGAATCAGGAAATGCGTTAGGAGAGCACTAAAGTAGAATTAGGATTAATAGGGTATCGAGGACGGTCATGTAAGGTAAGTTTGGGGTTACACCTGGCCAGTGTAATTGTGAACTTACAGGTACATGTATGTGCTTAAATTGCCTTATTACTCCGTTGAAGTAGTATTAAATTAGTTTGATTGTTGTGTATCAGTAATCAAGAATGTCTGCAAGAGTCTTGAGAAGTAGGTCAATGCCTATCGTGGAAGAGATGTCGAATGAGAGTACTACGCCACATGAGGAAGCAGTGCGAGTTGAGGAGTTGGCGGAAGATGGACCAGTAAATTCTCCAAGAGCGGCAGCCACTCGTGGGAGAGGTAGAGGCCGTGGGAGAGGCAAGGGAACAGTACCGAGAAAAGCCGTTACTGAGGTGGGGGCGGCAACCACTAAAGGCAAAGGTAAGAAGAAGAAAGCACCGGTTAGGCGAAAGGCTAAGAGCGTAGAAGAACCAGAAGTGCAAGAGATATCCGAGCAGGAGAGTTCAGCACCTGCAAAGAAAGCGAAAGCTAAGAAAGGGCGTAAACCTGAAACCGCACCGACTTTTGTGACTGAGGATAAGTTCACAGCAGAGATGGATAAACTGCAAAAGACCTTACAAGCAGTGTTAGACAACCAGAATAAGACTACGGCTGAGGGAGGAACCAAAAGCAGTACTGGGAAGAAGACTGAGGAAGGTAGTGTACCACGGACGGAGGTAGGAAACAACTCGGTGACAACTCCGATTGTCACTAATGAACCAAAGACAGTGAAAGGGTGCTCGTTTAAGACCTTCGCTTCGTGCAAACCTCCAACGTTCAACGGGGATCGCAATCCCGTTCTAGCTTTGAAATAGGTTCGTGAAATGGAGTTAGCATTTGATACTAGTAAGTGCGCCAAGGAAGATAACGTACTATTTGCAATGTCAATGATGAAGTCTGAGGCCATTTATTGGTCGGATGTTGATACCGGAGGTAGGGGATCAGAAGTAGCTAAGGGCACGTCGTGGGAATCGTTTCTCAAGAGGTTCAGAGCACAGTTTTGCCCATTGGCGGCGGTTAAGAAACTCGAGGAGGAATTTCTGGGGCTAGAGCAAGGGCCAATGACAGTTCAGGAATACACGTCGAAGTTTATCGAGAAGGCCCGGTTTGCTGAGTTGTACGTGCCTACTGAGGAAAGGCGGATAGAGAGATACATTTGGGGATTGAAGAGCAGTGTGAGGGAATTGGTGCAAGTGAAAGGACCAACTACATTTCAGGCGACGGTTGATACTGCAGAGCTTACTGAGAAAGAGAAGAACAGACAGATAACTGAGAGAGTCGGAGACAAAAGAAAGTGGGAAGGATCAACCAGAGATGGAAAGAGGCCAAGTGCGCCTAGACCGAGCTGCTGGTGGGGCTTAGATCAGGTGAGAGGCCATGTAGCAAGTGCAACCGGATGCACAAAGGGGAATGTTTGGCAGAAAAAGGGGGATGTTTCAAATGCGGGAAATCGGGGCACATGGCTCGAGACTGTCATGGTCCGAAGACTTGTTATCAGTGTGGCTCGTTAGATCATGTCAAGTGGGACTGCCCACAGTTGAAGAAAGGGTATGCTGGGGGTGAAGGCGGTAGTAGCGGAGGAAATAATGGAAAAAGAAAGGTGGAGCCGGCTCACGCGAGGGCGAGGGCGAGGGATTTTCACATGTCTGTTGAGGAGGCGGTGAACACGCCTGATGTGGTAACAGGTACCTTTCCTATAGACTCGACTTTTGCTAAAGTATTGTTTGATTCGGGGGCCAATCGTTTGTTTGTGTCGCCCAATTTTATTCGTAAATTGCAAGTGAAACCCAAGAGGTTGAACTTTGGGTTTGAGATAGAAGTAGCAGATGATAGTCGGGTCTGGGTGAAAGAGGTCTATGAGGGATGTATCATAGACGTGGATGGTCACTTGTTTCCTTTGAGGTTGCATCCGATGAGGATGGGAGAATTTGATGTAGTCCTAGGAATGGACTGGTTAACGGAAAATGATGCTAGTATAGTATGTAATAAGAAGTTAATTTGGATCGCCTTACCCGATAAGAAAGAAGTGGTAATTTACGAGGATCAACGAAATAGGAAGTCGTGTTTGATATCGATGATGAAAGCTAGGCGATGTTTGGGGAAGGGATGTCTGGGGTATTTAGCTTTTGTGCTAGATGCTAAGAAGGAGAAGAAGAGTGTAGAGGATGTACCTGTAGTGAGTGAGTATCCGGAGGTGTTTCTGGATGATTTGACGAGTCTGCCTCTAGATCGTCAAGTAGAGTTCATAATAGAATTGATGCCTGGGGCGACACCGATTGCGCGTGCGCCCTATCGGTTGGCACCGGCAGAGATGAAAGAGATGATGACTCAGTTACAGGAATTACTCGACAAAGGTTTCATTCGTCTGAGCTCATCGCCGTGGGGAGCGCCGATACTTTTTGTTAAGAAGAAGGACAGATCTATGCGGATGTACATAGATTACCGTGAGCTCAATAAGGTGACCGTGAAGAACAAGTACCCACTTCCGAGAATCGATGACCTCTTCGACCAATTACAAGGTGCGAGTTATTTCTCGAAGATAGACTTGAGATCGGGTTATCATCAATTGAAGGTGAGAGAAGAGGATGTGCTGAAGACGGCTTTCCGTACGAGATATGGATACTATGAGTTCTTAGTCATGCCCTTTCGGGTTGACTAATGTGCCGACGGTGTTCATGGATTTAATGAACAGAGTGTGTAGCTCGTTGTTGGATAAATGCGTGATCGTCTTCATTGACGATATCTTAATTTATTCTCAAACCCGAGAGGATCACGAGAGGCATCTTCGAGCAGCGCTAGAATTGCTTAAGCGTGAGAAGTTATATGCAAAGTTTTCGAAGTGCGAGTTTTGGATAATAGAAGTACAGTTTTTGGGTCATGTGGTGTCAGCGGACGGCATCAAAGTGAATCCTGCTAAGATCGAAGCCATTAAAGATTGGGAGGCGCCAAGAACCCCATCGGAAGTGAGAAGTTTTCTTGGATTAGCGGATTATTACCAGAAATTTATTCAAGACTTCTCTCGAATAGCCTCACCACTCACCTCTCTGACAAGGAAGAATGTCAAATTCGTATGGGCTAAAGCGCAAGAATCTGCGTTTGAGAAGTTGAAGGAAAGTTTAAGCAGTGCTCCGATTCTGTCATTACCAGATGGATCGGAGGGTTTTGTGATATACAATGACACTTCTAAGCTTGGGTTGGGGTGTGTGTTGATGCAGAACGAGAAGGTGATTGCCTACGCTTCTCGACAGTTGAAGGATCACGAGAAGAATTACCCTACCCATGACATGGAGTTAGCAGCGGTGGTGTTCGCTTTAAAGATTTGGCGTCATTACTTGTATGGAGTAAAATGTTAGATTTACACTGATCACAAAAGTCTGAAGCATCTGTTTGATCATAAAGATCTGAAAATGAGGCAGAGGAGATGGATAAAGCTGTTGAATGATTATGACTGCGAGATTCTTTACCACCCGGGTAAAGCCAATGTGGTGGCCGACGCGTTGAGTCGGAAAGAGCGGGGAGAACAGACCAAAGTCGTGGCTTTCAGAGTTGAGGCAACCTTGAACCTTCTGGAAGAAATTAAGAAGTTTCAGGAGGAAGCGTTGTTAGAAGAAAACATAAAGAACAAAAGGGTTGTCGGAGTTACCTCATTGTTCGAAGTCAGCAATGGTGGGTTGAAGTGTATGAAAGACTGGGTGTGGGTTCCCAAGTTGGGTGACTTAAGAGTAAGCATTTTGGAGGAAGCGCATAAGTCGCGGTATTCCTTGCACCCGGGAACGAATAAGATGTATCGAGATTTGAGACAGTTTTACTGGTGGCCAGGGATGAAGAAGGATATCGCTCATCTAGTGGAGCGATGTGTGACATGTTTGAAGGTTAAGGCAGAACATCAGCGACCGTACGGGGAACTTCAGTCTACAGTAATACCAGTGTGGAAATGGGATAATATCACCATGGATTTCGTTACAAAGCTACCAAGGACACCGAAGGGTAATGATGCAATTTGGGTGATTGTGGATATTCTCACCAAGTCCGCGCATTTCTTACCTATTAAGGAGTCAGATTCATTGGAGAAGTTAGCCCGATTGTACATCGATGAGATAGTGTCTAGGCACGGAGTGCCGCGATCCATCGTATCTGACCGTGACAGTCGGTTCACGTCAACACTTTGGAGGAGTTTACAAAGGGAGTTTGGTTCGCAACTAAAGCTAAGCACGACCTATCATCCTCAAACGGATGGTCAGAGTGAGAGAACTATTCAGACGTTGGAAGATATGCTTCGGGTGTGTGTTATCAATTTCAAGGGGTCGTAGGAAGCGCATTTACCGTTGATAGAATTCTCCTATAATAATAGTTACCACACAAGCATCCAAGCGGTGCCATTTGAGGTTTTGTACGGACGAAAGTGTCGTACGCCGTTGTGTTGGAACGAGGTAGGAGAAAGACAGTTGGCAGGTCCAGAAATTGTACAACTGACGGTAGGTAAGATTGAAGTAATCCGTGAAAGGATGAGGATCGCACAAGATCGACAGAGGAAGTATGCAAATAGAAGAAGAAAGCCTATTGAATTTCAGGTGGGAGACAAAGTAATGCTAAAGGTCTCGCCTTGGAAAGGAGTAGTGCGTTTCGGGAAGAAAGGAAAGTTGAGGCCGAGGTATGTTGGGCCTTTTGTTATCATTGAACGAGTTGGCGCGGTAGCTTACAAGCTAGATTTGGCAGAAGAGTTAAGAAGGATTCACCCGACTTTTCATGTGTCAAACCTGAAGAAATGTTTGACCGAGACCGATATGGCTATTCCGTTAGAAGATGTCAGCATTGACGAGAAATTGATGTACGAAGAGGAGCCATTGGAGATCGTAGACAATAAAGTACGAAAGACGAGGAACAAAGAAGTTCGTTTAGTGAAGGTTCAGTGGAAGTATCATAATGGACGAGAGGTGACGTGGGAAGTAGAATCAGATATGCAAACCAGATACCCTTACCTTTTCGTTAACGGAATTCCGGGGACGGAATTCTTTTGAGGGGGGAGTGTTGTAATAACCAAGACTAAATTTGGAAAGTTTTAAGGTCTTGTGGAAAAGTTTAATAAAGCTGAAAGTTGAGGGGGTAAATTGTAAATAAGGAATAGGGTATAAAGACCCAATGATTGGGGCACAAAACCCTAGATGAGCTTTCTATTTGATTGTTAGCGGCTAGTGAGGTTTGGAGTGCAGAGAAAGAAATTTTGGAGTTCAAGATCAAGTGAAGAAGAAGCTTATCAAACGTCAAATTGGAAAAGAGGTGGAGTTGGAGTGCAATCCTACAAGTATTTTCGGCCAGGTAATTCCTTAACCAAACCCTATTTTGATTGTTAGTTGAATGGTTGAGTTTTGAGAGTTCTTGGTGAGAAAGATAAAATGTTGCCTTGTTAGAGAATTTGAGCAAGCTAATCGTGTTTAAGTAGCAATGTTTGGTAAGAAATGATTATAGAAAGATTATGAAGTCATTTACTGATTTATCGCACCGATTAAAGGGATTTGAGTGGACTTTTGCCTCTGATGTTCGTCACAGCGCCGTATCCGGAAAGTCTCAATGTTGAGGGTTTCCGGAAGAGTATCCAGTAAGTCTCAATGATTGAGGGTTTCCTGTAACATCCCATATTTCCTATTCTTGTGATTTTAGATTAAAATGAGAATTTAGTGGCCAAAGTGTGAAATTGGAAACTTATGTGCTCAAGAGTGTGTTATTAGAAGTATAAATCAGATGGAAAGCCCTTCTTTCTTTCATTATGTCGGCTAGGGATTTGAAGAGTGGAGAAGTTGAGAAGAAGCATCTCTTAAAGGATTGGAGTAGGAGGAGTTCATCAAAGGGATTAGAGAGTTCATCTTCAAGGTATAACTCTCTCCTCAATCTTCACTCTATTGCTTAAATTTGGAAATTTAAGTGTGTGTGATTCAATGATTCTTTCTACCCCTGAGTTTTGGAATGAAATCATTGGGAGTAGAAAGGTTATTGAATCATCGTGTGGGTTGTGAGCCTCTATTGGGAAGCTTGCACCATTTTAATGGAGTTTTGAGTTTTGGGTTCGAAATGATGAATCATTGGTTGAGTTTTAGATGGATTTCGTTAGATTAAATGATGTTTTGATGTTTGGTAATTGTGGGGAAAGGTTTAGAACATTCATTATTTCATTTTGGAGGCTTAAAATCGATTTGGGATGAGTTGGGGTTGAGAAAGGGTGAGATTTCGGACTGAAAGTGTTGTGCAGAATTGAGAGGGACAAAACAGGAAGTTGCACGGTTTGTCCCGCGGTTTGCAAACCGCGTGACAAGTGGCGCAAGCCCCTGTTTTGTGTACCTTCTTCGGTTTGCTTCGTGTTTCGGGTCTAGAATCGAGGCATCGTTTGGGGGTTTGTCTTAGGGGCTTAGTAGGGATGTTTTGGGATGTAATTAGATGGTTAACACCATTCTTATGACGTCCAATTCAGGTGTTTGGTTTGAGCTAAAGTGTGTTCCGGAGCGTGTGTCGATGTGCTAAGGCTAAGGTGAGTTCCCTTACCTTCTTTGTGTGAATGAAATGTTTTGCGAAAGGTTTTCATAACTGATTATGGTTACGAGTATGATGACATGATTAAACTATTTGAAAGGTTTTATTGTACATGACATGGAAATGTTTACAGTTGCATGCAAGTTATTTATACGTTCATTTATACGTAAATGTTGATTGCATATGCTTGTGATGATGTTGTTATGTGGAGAGTCGGGTTGCATAGTGGGAAACTATTATTGATGTCCGAATGTCGTGCCTGGCTTTGTAAGGTGAATGTCGCACCTGGCTTAGTAAGGCGATGAAAGTTGTGACCACTGTGCTATCCCCGTTATGTGGAGTCGAGCATTTAAACTGGATTTCCGATTATTTTATAACGGTTAAATGTTTAAACTACTGTTTATGTGGAATTGTTTTAAAGAGGGAATTCACTAGACCTCGTGGTCTAACCCGCGCTTTTCAAAAACTAAAACCATTTTCAGGTGTTAGACGTGTATGGAGTTTCATCTGATGATGATGGAAGGTCGTGTCGTGGTAGAAGAGCTAGAGGCTAGTGAAGACTGGTAGACTACCGTCGGGCTTCCTGTAGTATCTCGGTTGTGAAGGTGTTTCCGCTGCGAGTTTAGAGTATAACTTATGTAAATTTCTTGTGTTGGGACTGTTTTTGGTTGTAATTTTTTTTAATATTATTTTAAGGAAATTGGGTTGTTACAAATGGTATCATAGCCATAGTTTAAGGGATTTAGGTGACCGGATGAGCCTAAACTAAAACTGTGGAGTAGAGTGGAACACAACTGAGATATAGGAAGCCATCAAGAATGACCGTAATCATAGGCTATCTTGACAATGGTAGTGAGAACCCTCATATAAGGTAAATTCAGGTAGCATCTGGCCAATGCTATTATGAATTTACAGGTGCATGGGTGTAATCAATCGCTATTGTCGGGATGAGTGGTGAGTATGGTAGTATGTGGAAGGTTCTAACCTTGTATTTTAATAGCAAATAGTTGATGTGTCATGGGAGATCCCTTGTGATGTGGTGTTTGTAACTTCTAGAAGAAGTGTTGTCTAGAATGTTGATGAGCTGTCTAGAGGTAAACTCTCTAGGATAGGAAGTGAGAATTATGTTGGCATCTTGAAAACCTTCAATTCAAGATCGAGTGAGGGAATCTAGTCTTGGATTCCTTAGTCAAACGGTTTAGTGGCAAGGTTAATGAATGAAGGAGATCAGTGTTGTTTTGAGGTATGCATAAGAGTAGGAAGTGAGATAACTGGTTAGTTTGGTAAACCATGTTGAGCGATCGATCAAGAGGGTTGTGGAGCACTTGTACTACAAGTTGTAGCATAAGTAAGAAAGCGGTTGTTGGTCTTAGTGAGGTATCAGTGAAGAGTTGAAGTGAGTGCAACGGTTGACTTGGTTAGAGTGAATAGCCTTCAATTGCATATTAAATTTCATGCATTATGTCATTAAACTTATTACACGAGTTCTTTCATGTTAAAAGCATGTACGTGCATGACAGGTTTTCTTGTTTTGGAAAATAAGTTGACACGTGCGAGCGTGTGTTTCTTTAAAATAAAAGACAAACTTGTTTTCATTATACGATAAAGTTTTGAACGTAGTGATCTACGAATTATTTCACGCTTTTAATTGTGGAAGAGAGACTTCGTTATGAAAATATTGAAAACGTTGTATTGCGAGGTTTTGTTTATAAACAAAATGAGTATTGACTCGTTATTATTATATATATGAACGAGTGTTGGAGTTGACAGACCCACTTTGGGTAAGTGATTCCGTTCGAAAAATTTTCAGTCACATGTGAAAGGGTCTCATTGGAGACAACCGTAGTGACGACATCGATTTGGATGGACAAGGTTACGATTTATCGTAAGAGTAACTGTGAGCGATCCTTGCGGTCGTTGTGTTTTACTATTCATCTTGAGTGGTGTTGATTC
Source organism: Saussurea involucrata (assembly GCA_033807775.1). NCBI lineage: Eukaryota > Viridiplantae > Streptophyta > Magnoliopsida > Asterales > Asteraceae > Saussurea > Saussurea involucrata. The sequence goes on from CM066321.1 coordinate 172,353,020, forward strand.
ATGCATATTCGAGCTTGTTTTATGATTTTGTATCTATTGTGTTTTTGAAAGAGTGCAAAATGATTTCAATCGTTGTGTTATTGTGCATGAAGGCTATGAACTCGCTAGGTCGGGAAGGGTATTACGATTGAGGTTGCGGAAAGGCGTTGAGAGTAGAGTTGTCAGTTGAGTAAGATGTGGTCGAGTTATGACCTTAGTGTTTCCGTTAGAGGAAGTGGATGAATACCGGGAGTCTTGGGCAGTGAATACGGAATGATCGTATGATTGTAGTTTGTACTATTGCTTAGCTATGTAAGAATGGTTTTATTGTGGTAAGATTTGAAATGGTCGAAGTGATTCTGTTGGTAGAATGGTAATAAGTAGTGTTACGATACTTGATGTAATGCTATCGGTTTTGAGTCGGAGTACTGAGTTGGGTTGGTAATTTGATTTTGCACTAAGAAAGATCTTATGCTTGTTTTCTCTCAAGTGGGAACGGTGGGTTATAAGTTGGTTATAATGCGTTGAATGAAGTGGGTTCTGTTAGGAATCCTAGATTGTCAGGGAGGAATGGAATTATCATCACGTAGTCCTATGGTATAGAAGGTTGCGACTGTTTAGCATGTCTCAAGTTAGGGGTGATGTCAGGAGATTAAAGCGTGAGAGTGAACCCGTTGGGTGTGAACGGATGAGGTCGTTCGAATTGTGTAAATGGTATGGTATAGGAACACCTAGTGAGGGCATTGGGAGAACGGAAGATCACCAATGTGGTTGTGATGTCCATTGAGGTTTTGGATGATTCACATATGCGTCAGGTGTTTAGCAGTAGAGATAGATCGCAAGGAGTTGGGGAGAAACGAGGATTGTTCGAGGAGTTAGGAGAAGTAGATCCTTACGGGAACCCTTGTCTGTCATGAGGTGGTTGGACAATTGTATGTCGATTTTCGATGTGGAAATCAGTGACCGTTCGGTTGGACGGTTGTCAGGAGGCTGGTATTGGAGAAGTAACTATAGTGTGGTTATCTTGTTGAGTTTTCTTGCAAAGATGTAAGAAGTTGTTTGGAGAAAGGTATGTATCCGGCATGACGCTGGACCACCTTGTGTAAGTGTTACAAAAGTGAAAGATCGTGATTGTTTAAGTGATTTTCTTATGGGGTATGATGATCCATATAAGAAAGAAAGGTTAGAGTAATCGAAGCGGGTGTACTTTGAATAGTTGACCTTGACATGTGGTTCGTCTAGACCCGGGAAGGGCAAAGTCGAGCTACGTTTTTGGCTTCTTCTGAAATTGTGTTATGGGTGGCATGAAGGAAGTAACATCTTCTGCGTATGTAAAGGCATCATGTTAGCTTGTTGCAATGTAGTCGCGGGGTGCGATAGTGGCGTGAGGAAGTGGTAGCATTTGGTACCGAAGAAACGTGTAAGTCTTAGATGTAATGATGAATTGCCGTAATAATGGAGTAGTCAAAGGTAGTGAGTATGCTTGGTTGAAGTGTGTGGTTTTGCGGGCGGTATACGTTAATACTAGATTGAGATCAAGAGATTGAGTTGCGGTTAGTAACGGGATGAAAGGAGAACCCTTGTTCTTCTCGATCCCATTGGATTTTGGGTGAGTTTTCATACTTCACTTGATTGTCGATCAGGATATTGTACCCGTTAAGCTGTAGTGCTTCATCGTGAAGTTTAGTCAGGAGCGTTGGAGTATTCCGTGGATGTAATGAAATACAACGAGCGGGTCGGCAGTGTTGGAGAGTTAGGAACTCTTGGTAGTTCTTGGTGTTAAGTACCTTATGAGAACTTGGCTAAAGGTCTTGACTGATAATTTTGGAGAAGCCGTTCTTTTAGACTGTAGCCGTGTGTGATGGGAAGTCTGTGTAAGCATGAGAGAAGATGATGACGGTATGACAGATCAAGTATAAACAGACTCGCGGTAAGAAGATGTCGTGAGACACTGAATAGGCGGACTATAATTAAAGAACTGTTATTTGAAGGGCGTAAGAAAAGAAATCGTTGTGTATGTCATGGTTAAAAAGTTGAGAAAGCGAAGTTCATGCTACCGGTCTAAAAGCTGGCTCATGTTGGTGAGTCATTCTTTTGAGGCATCTTTAATGTATCAAGTTAGGATGGAAACAAGTGGTCAAATGTGGTGCCCTGGTCGAGAGACCTTGGGATTAGATTCGGTATTGTCGGGGAGAATGTTTCGCGTGAGCGTGTCGTTCAACATTCAATTAATTGGTTTAGTTTGAGTAAGCCTGGTCACTCCTCCTTGTGGGAGGGCAAGCGATTTTTGGTGGTAGTTCCTAGTTAGTGGAACCATTCGGTGGATTTGGCGAAGGATATAATTGTGTATAGAATTGAATTATGGCTTAGCGATTGTTGTGAGTTTGGACCGTTGATTTGAAACTGTTGAGGCACGTGTGATCGGTGTGACTTTGAGGAAACGCAATTGTGCCAGGCGAACGCTATTTTGGTAGGATGGCGTTCTTCCTTTTGATATGAATGTTATATGGTGGTGAGAATGCGGTAACGATATGAGGGTGATAGTGTGTAATGTCGACGAAGGGAGTGATTAGTCTCCGTTTAGAGATTCGGGTTATTGCGGTGTTAACTGGAGTAGAGTCGTTTTCTATTAAAAAGAGTATTTTAGTGTGAGTAGTATGTTTGAGTGAAGAGAGTGCAAGTGTGTATGGTTGGGCATGCTACCGACCTGAGAATGTGGTAGTTGGTCGGGGAGCGATGTCAAAGAATGCTGTACGTTGTCGGTTCTGATAAGGAATGGATGGATAAGTGAATGGAACTAAGATGGCTAGATTGGAAGGTTTGAGCACTTTCAATCTCAAGTCGGAGGAAGTAGTTAGATGGGAATATTTGAGGAGTCAGATTTTCTCACATCGTTGGAGGCAATCATTTGGGGCTGGTTGGTCAAGATTTTGAAAAGCAAAGAAGTTGGCCTTGTAGAGATGGAATTGCAACTCCTTAAGAGTTTCCGGGCAATGTAAGAATTGGAAGCGGAAGTTAATTCCAGGTACAAGCTTGTGTTCTGCAATGGAATTCCAAGGACGGAATTCTAATAAGGGGGAGGTGATGTAACATCCCATATTTCCTATTCTTGTGTGTAACATCCTGAATTTTCAATGATAGTAATTTAACAAGAATTGGGATTTATTTGTAATTTAGTTTTAACCTTGAATTATGTTGTATTTTTATAATTTGTTGGGAACTGAAGATTTGCCAAGTATGGTTAGTACTGCCAGAACAACAATACTACTGCCAGAGCAAGGTTAGTACTACAAGTAAAAGTTAATGCTGCTGGAACAATGTTAGTACTGCTTGTGCATAACGATGTTAATGCTGCTTGTGATCATAATTATGGAATGCGAGAATGTTGGAGATAAAGATGGAATGATTGAAGATAAGCATGAAAGAATATTCTGAAGATCAATTTTGTTTTGATAGTTATCTTGTAATTATTTAGTATAAATAGATTTTGATAGATAGCTATTCTGAGTGATTTTTTAAAATTCGTTTTTGTTTTAGAGAGAATTAACCTCATGGTATAGAACCCTATTTCTAGAGAAGTAGAAGTCGTCTTGTTGAGCCTGTTCAACAAGATTGAGGTTTGGTTGTAAACTTGTGAGTTGAAGTATTGAATACAAACAGATTGTGTTTTCTGATTAGTTGTTCATTGAGTGTGTTTGAATTAAAGTTCTATTCCGCAAGATTCTTTAATTCTGATTTCTAAGTATAATTATTCTTGTTTGGAATCGATCCTGACATAATTCAATAGGGTTAAAATACAAGGGTTTAAAGTTTGGTGCTATTTTGGAAATAATGAAACTTGGAGGGGTAATTGGTCATTTTGGAAAGTATGGTTGGGTAAAATATCTGAAAATCAGATATTATCTGATTTTGGTTCTTTGGGTCGGTCAAGAGAGAAAGAAGAAATAGAGAGAAAGTGAGATAGAAGAGAAGAGGAAGAAAACAAGGGTTTTGTCTTCAATTTGGGTAAGAAGTTTATCATAAATTCAGATAATATTTGTTGTAGATGTATGATTGTAAATGAATTGGTGTGTTGAATTGATTTCCAGAATCGTTTACAACAGATTAGAGCAACATATTGTGATTAAAGTGGGTTTTCTTCAAAAAGGTGAGTTCATTTGTTATTTGTGCAAATCAGTGTTTATATGTTAAATTAAACCTTGTAATAGTTGTATAAATTGGTTATGAACTGTATGGAATGGTCTGGAATGAGCTGAATCGAACAGACATGAAAATGGATCGAATTTTAGGCTGCAGAACCGAGTTTTCCGGATAAATCGTCGTATCCGGATACCTCTGGTGATGCCGGACGCAATAGTATCGGGGTAAGTTTTATTTTATTGCTTTAGTTTTCCGGATGATTGTAGTTACCGGATAGTATCCGGGTTGCGTTAGTTTCCGGGTGTTATCCGGATTAGTGAAGCGTCTGGAAAACTTAAGTTGTCCGGATTAGATCAGTATCCGGAAAGTTGTGTTATCCGGGAAGTTTAGTTGTCCGGATAGTTTTGCTATCCGGAAACCCCTGTTGTCCGGACTCTTTTGGAGAAATTGAGAAAGGTTAGGTTCTGAGGTCTGGATGCTGTCCTGGATGTTTTGTCTGGTTAAGTCGCCGAAAGGGGGGGGGGCATTTGAGGATGAAGATACGATAGGTTATCTAGTATTCTTAGATTTGAGAATATGATATGAGCTGTAATATGTTGTTATGCATATACGTTAGTAAAGTGTAATGGATCCATAGGCACTAGTGTTTGATGTGTGTAGTACTAATGGTTATGTGCACGTGGAATAGATGAAGTTAGTCATTATTCTGATGTGTGTAGTACTAATGGTTATGTGCACGTGGAATAGATGAAGTTAGTCATTATTCTGATGTGTGTAGTACTAATGGTTATGTGCACGTGGAATAGATGAAGTTAGTCATTATTCTGATGTGTGTAGTACTAATGGTTATGTGCACGTGGAATAGATGAAGGTAGTCATTATTCTGATGTGTGTAGTACTAATGGTTATGTGCACGTGGAATAGATGAAGTTAGTCATTATTCTGATGTGTGTAGTACTAATGGTTATGTGCACGTGGAATAGATGAAGTTAGTCATTATTCTGATGTGTGTGAGAAACCCTAGAATAAACGTAATTCCCGGTTTCTAAGGAAGAAGAGGGATTGACATACGTAATTGTGATCTCTACTTCCTTTCTAAGAAATGGGCATGTGCATATTGCGATTTCTTAGGTGGGAGCATTAATCTAGAATCTGAGAAAGATTCGTAGTGCGGCTCTAGAATAGGATATGAATGGAAATGGGCATGTGTATATGGCGATTTCTAGAATAAGAGTATTAATCTAGAATCAGTGAAGACTCGTAGTGTGGCTCTAAGAAATGATATGAGGATGGAATGTGTGTCAGTCATATTCATGAGATTGGAGGAAAATTGTGTTAACGGACTAGAGTTACACGTATGGTAAGAAAAAGGGTAATCATGTTTGATATAACTTGTTTACATTGATTTTGCAAATATTATTGTGGAAACGAATGTTCTCACTAGGCGTTGGCCTAATCGTTTCAATATAATGTTTTCTTACCAGGTACTATGTAACTCCCCCTTCCCGAGATGGAAAAGGAGGTTACGTTCAACTTAAAACGAACTGCTAACAGAAACATACAGAGCATTATCAAACCTTAAAAAAAAAACACCACCAGATATAACAATTGTCTCGAATGATACCTTTTCTTTACTACAGAATTTGTTTTACAGCATCAACTAAACCGACAATTTCTTACCACTAAATCTCTTAGATCTGATAATACTTCGGATCTCGTACTCCTTAGATTCTCTTCGAAAACCTGCCGCGAAGAAAGAAATGCGGCTGAGCCAAACGCTCAGTGCACGGATACGATAGATAACAAACAAATATTCGAACCAAACAACGAATAATAATAAACATCAGGATTTAGGCAACGAACATATTAAAGACGAAACTCGAAGTGTCCATGAAAACTAGATTAAGTATAAGAACCATCACATACAGGTTCAAGGACAACATACGGAGATACCCACAATAGGGAAACTCAAATAAAAGACGTTGGATCGAGCAAATTGGTTTAAATGCTTATCAAGCCTTAACAAAATGAATTTTTACTAATTCATAATATCAAAAACAGTAAATCTAGTCGAAGATCAAAACGGTTTTATCACAAAAATATTGTCAACTAAATATCAAACGAATTTTAGAAACTTATCTCAAAATCATATCAAACGATCGTATACCGAGCTCGAACAAATAATCGCATACACTTGCATATCAACCGACGTGACAAGTGTCAGACATCTGGCCACAAAGGCCCGTACGTTGGGTAGCAAATCCACACGTACTAAATGTGAGATGCGGCGTTGGGCACTACACCGACATCCACCCTACAAACATATCACATAACTAGGGTCGACCCATACGCCTCCTAATCAAATAATCACATCATATATCGCTCCACACATGAGCACAAAAGAGGAGACGCCGTGGTCTAATCACACCGCCACGGTTAGTGTCACGTCATTGGTGCCACAATGACATGCCTATGGTACCCCCATAGGTGGTTAGTAGCTCGACTTTATCGAAATAGTTGTCACCACACATGTGACGTATAACAAATAATGATTTTTCACAAAAGTTGTCGGAGTCAAATAAAAGGTTTTTCACACTTATCCAAAATGGTCTCAAAGGGCTGAGAGATCGAAATCAAATCAAACCAATTTTTATAAAATGTTCGATGGCAACCGAAAATAAGTCACATTTAAAATAACTACACCATCGACTAATACATTTGGAACAATCGAATTAAATCCCAAAACATTGAGAATCCAGCAAATAATACGACTCGAAGATGTCAAAGAATTTCATATAATTTAGTACGAATAAAGCTAACACAAACGAACCAAGCTCACGGGTGTATATATATATATGTATATATATATATACACATATATATATATACATCGGACCAACGAACATGAACTAAAAAGAAGTGAAGAATCACGTAAAACATCTTATTAGTATTGACATCACATATACGTATGTAGGACGATTTTTATAAAAATATGTGACCTTGGAGAATTTCGAGCGAAAGAATGATACGCTAACGGACAAATCAAATAATCATGAAGCACGTATTACGAATTAAACGAAAGCTTGAGGGTTCAAAAACTTACTTAAACGAATCGAATGAACGAAAAAGTTTAACTTCAAAAGTGCGTCACGTCACATGTGAATAAATCATACTAATTACAAAAAGAATCAAAAAGACATTTGCTTATACAAAAATGTCGACCAATTCCATTAAAAGCTTTATATTTCCGAACACACTTTATTGACGACTTACGAATCGAAAAAGATTTTGAATGGCATGAGATTTAGTAAACCATTAACATAAATAATTGAATGAAATCTTACAAAAGACTTAAAAACAAAAACATATGGAAAGCCAAAACCATAAGTAGAATAGGAATTTCACACTCACAACTTTTCTAAATCAAGACATTTATTTCAGTACTTTACACGTTTAAAACTCCAATATTTTCTCATACTTCAAGAAGGTTTTAGAAAACTATATCTAAACAGAAGTTTTACATAAAAGTCTTGTGATTCCATAGAATCAAGAATGAACTGGATTGGGTTTAAAATGAATTATATACGAAATTTTGAAAACAACAGCGCTGTTTTGTTCTAAACCGAGACCAGTTTTGGAAAACACAGATTTTAGACGTCTTAGAGTAAAAATCACAGTTTGCTCGTGTGACAATAAATCGTTGTAGACATCTCCAGCTTTTCAAAAACATATTATATGAATTAATCCGATAAACGAGTGATTTGTTATGATTTTTACAAATAATACGAATTTTTTTCAGAATAAAATTCAGCAGCTCTATAAATAGAATTTGCTGTTTTTATCATATTCAAATATCGATTGATCATACGTAAAACCAAAAGAAGACTCACCCAAGAATTTACATGATCAAACGATTGACTAACACATGATCAAACGATCAACTGATCGCACGAGAATGCAAAATATTTTGGTGGAAGTAAAAACACATTATTGATACCAAGTCGAATAGAATGACTCGAAAGGAAAACAAAGAAACCATACACGTATTCAACGAATCAAACAAACACATTTTGAAGGGAATTCATACACATATATATGTGATCAAATAAACATGAACGAGGGGAATATAAAGAATCCATACACATGTAAAACTACGCAAAGAAACACAGATTAACGAGAGGGAGAATAAGGAATCCGTACCTTAACCAACGATAGATCTCTTAGATGCTTTCAGAGAACAGAAATCTCTAAAAATCACGGTCAAAATTTCGTACATAAATCTCACTTGAAAGTTAATATTCGCAGCTTTAAACTCCAAAAACAACTCACTATAATTCTCGTATTTCTTCCTTTTTTCCCAACGAACTTAATGGGTAAACCATTCAAATAAGGGGAGATTTTGAATGCAAGCTTTGGTTATGATATCCACGCTGCCGTCAAACCCTATTAATATTTTTTTTTTCTCAATAATTCTATAGGCTCACTTATAAGATAAATTCAAACTTAAAATTTTAGTTTTGAATTTAACATGAAGCTAACGCAGCCTAACAACATAAAAGGGGTTATCTAAATCTTGAAAGATTTGCTTATTGACAATCCTAGTCCCTCTAATTTTATATGGTTTCCAAACATGAATTAAACGTTTATTTGCATAATATTTTCATATAAAATTACGGGATATTACAATCTACCCTCCTTAAAAAAAATTCCGTCCTCGGAATTTAAGTAAACCTTATTATCAAACAAACAATCAAATACCGGTCTTCAAGATTCGACCACAAATGTAGACTACCTTACCTTACGAGTTCTCAAGATTGAATCAAGGTATCGGTCAATAGATACTTAGTTAACATATCTTAATCTTCAAATATGCAAGCGGTAAGATTATTACAATCCACCCACTAAAAAGAATTTCGTCTTCCAAGTTCATCACCCAAAGTCTCAAAATATCAATGTTCACAAGTCACAATTCAATCTTGTTACAACGGATAGAAGATCACAACTATTTCAAAATCCTATTTAATAAATCAACTAAAATGACTCTATCAATAATAAGACGGTATCAAAAATCCACCAAAATCATCAATTCTAAATACCATATATCTTGATTCTAGATACAACATTGCACAACTAACATCGCCTAATCAGGCATCCCAAACTGAATGTCTTTAAATTATTTGAATTGCAAACCATAATTGCTATCTTAAAACATCTAATACAACTGATACCGAAAACCACTAAGCATTTGATAACAATTTCCCAAAACCATACAAACTGCCAAGTATGGGTCATCCAACCTTTCAACTTATCCTTAAAAGATATCCTAGCATTTTCCAATCTCCTATATCGCATAACTATTTCATCAATTCCGGCTTATGTGCTATCTATACCAAAATTGCAACTCTTCTTACATATAATAAACGTCAAATTTTACAACTATATCTTTCATACGAAGGTTATGAAATATAAGCACTTACGACTAATGGCTTAGCAAACCCATCCATTTATCCTTGAATTTAGATTGCCTAAGACATTAAGGTAACATCTACATATATTAACCACGAACAACGCATTCAAAGACTTAATAACATACCACCTATTACAACTCCAACAAAGAAATTCATCAACCTAAATGATAATATAAAACCACAAATCATTAAATTCTTAAAGATATATATAAAAAAAAGAATTACCACTAGATCATTCTTGCTTTCTCAGTCAGATTCACACAAAAGAAGTTCTTAATGGACAAACATGCAATTTTTCAAAATTATCCAATCATCACAATTTACAATCCCACACAAATGGCACTACTTCTTTAATAAAATACTAACCACCAATTCCTCAACGCCAGTCACGTCATCAGATATTTACATGCATTATCCACATCTCTAATACCACTTTACATACATAAGCGAAAATACACTTTCTACAATTTCAATATCTGAAAGTCCCCCAATCAAAATCCGATCCAAATCCTACAACAAACATAGAATGAACTAATAACCCACAACTTTTCACAATAACTCAGAGATTCATTACTTCTCCAAAGAAACAATCCCATACCCACGTGACACTAATCCCAATAACACAACATCAAACATCATAAGCACCCGAAACATTTATCGTACTAATACTAATTTAGATCCAACGACTTTTCACACCAAACACCCTCAAATATACAATTTTACCAAGCCTTCAAAAAAAACAAGACATACACTTTCAATATAAAATTTGCTAACAATTTGCAAGCTTAAATTCGATCACCCGAAATAATTTACCAACACCTTAGCTAGAAATTGCACCAAAACTCTTTCTCATACTCTTCCAAGAAGCCAAATATACATTCAACAAAGAGACAACTTAAACATAGTTTCACATTTTGCATATCATCCGACAATTTTCTTACTTCTATCAAAACCACTTATTCCAACATACCACTTTCACTTTCCCATACTATCATAGCATATGAAAGATCACTCATTAACACTTAATAAAACTTGGAACAAGATTAACCACCAAAACCATATTTACATTTGCTAGACTAGGTATTGACAAATGCTTCCACTAAAATCCACTATCAATAATCCATTATATCATGTCAACTCATCACAAATAACACTAAATGCTTCAACATACAACACACATCTTGATCGCTAAACGGAGTTAAACAAACCACTTACATTCCCTTACACTGAAGGAATATATCAACTATTCAAAGCAAAATTCTTGAACAACTATTAAACCGTATTATTCAACTGAATCTGACAATTTCATCAATGTTCATTTGGATCAAAATAAACTTATCCAACTTATAACCCAACCAAATAAGTTCATAAATCAGTTGTTTAAGAAAAAAAACAGTAGTAAGATACTACTGAAACCTCTTATTCCTATTCAAACATAAGCATATATTTGCCTATAATTCTCAATATCTAAATTAAGTTTACCTTCCAACTTTGACTTTTCACCACAAACACTCCAACATAACTTAGATCATTATATATATCTCACAAAATAATCTAAAACTCTTATTTTACATAATCTCAAAACTTGATAACGAATCAAAGTCTTACGCGACAACCTTGGCATACAACGCCATTTTCTCGATTATACCCTAAAATCCTCATGACATTCAATGAAGAAACTTCCGCGAAATCAAATAATACACGGACATCGCGAAATCAAATAATACATAGACATCAAGTTCAAATAAAGTCTTACGACAACTTAATTCCCTGAACGCAAAACCATTATTAAACATAACGACAAACCCGCTATCACATCAGTTTCTTATACCTCTGACTTAGCATAAAAATGCTAAACACAAAGTCTTAAATATTTACTTAACTTAAATCACTCCGTGAGGAAACTCATCACCAACGATCTCTCCTCACATGACCAACAAAATTTCCAACTAATCACAACACTAATAATATAAAATCAGTTCACGATTTAGATTCTCAAATCTAAGGGAAGTACTAGGTAACACTATATTTCCTAGAATAACTTTCTACACCAATAAAAGCTCACCAACATCAAATTCTTATAAGGATATTAATAAAATCAACAAATATTGAAAACAACAGCGCTGTTTTGTTCTAAACCGAGACCAGTTTTGGAAAACACAGATTTTAGACGTCTTAGAGTAAAAATCACAGTTTGCTCGTGTGACAATAAATCGTTGTAGACATCTCCAGCTTTTCAAAAACATATTATATGAATTAATCCGATAAACGAGTGATTTGTTATGATTTTTACAAATAATACGAATTTTTTTCAGAATAAAATTCAGCAGCTCTATAAATAGAATTTGCTGTTTTTATCATATTCAAATATCGATTGATCATACGTAAAACCAAAAGAAGACTCACCCAAGAATTTACATGATCAAACGATTGACTAACACATGATCAAACGATCAACTGATCGCACGAGAATGCAAAATATTTTGGTGGAAGTAAAAACACATTATTGATACCAAGTCGAATAGAATGACTCGAAAGGAAAACAAAGAAACCATACACGTATTCAACGAATCAAACAAACACATTTTGAAGGGAATTCATACACATATATATGTGATCAAATAAACATGAACGAGGGGAATATAAAGAATCCATACACATGTAAAACTACGCAAAGAAACACAGATTAACGAGAGGGAGAATAAGGAATCCGTACCTTAACCAACGATAGATCTCTTAGATGCTTTCAGAGAACAGAAATCTCTAAAAATCACGGTCAAAATTTCGTACATAAATCTCACTTGAAAGTTAATATTCACAGCTTTGAACTCCAAAAACAACTCACTATAATTCTCGTATTTCTTCCTTTTTTCCCAACGAACTTAATGGGTAAACCATTCAAATAAGGGGAGATTTTGAATGCAAGCTTTGGTTATGATATCCACGCTGCCGTCAAACCCTATTAATATTTTTTTTTCTCAATAATTCTATAGGCTCACTTATAAGATAAATTCAAACTTAAAATTTTAGTTTTGAATTTAACATGAAGCTAACGCAGCCTAACAACATAAAAGGGGTTATCTAAATCTTGAAAGATTTGCTTATTGACAATCCTAGTCCCTCTAATTTTATATGGTTTCCAAACATGAATTAAACGTTTATTTGCATAATATTTTCATATAAAATTACGGGATATTACATACTAGCTCGGGAAGGAAAAGGGGATGTGGGACGAGCGTTTTGGAATAACGGAAAAGTCAATTAACAGAAGGAGATTTTTGAAGAATTGCTTAGATAACTTAGTTAATCTGATTATAGTGGCATAATTAGATTAATAGGTTATTTGAAGAATTCTGTTCTTGTAAATGTACTCCTAGTGGTTAATTCACTTGCTATTTATATGAAAGTTGGAGTTTATTTTATCATAACTTGTGGAAATTTAAGGTTCAAATTAGCCTGAATTTTGGGGTGTTACATTGTGATTTTAGATTAAAATGAGAATTTAGTGGCCAAAGTGTGAAATTGGAAACTTATGTGCTCAAGAGTGTGTTATTAGAAGTATAAATCAGATGGAAAACCCTTCTTTCTTTCATTATGTCGGCTAGGGATTTGAAGAGTGGAGAAGTTGAGAAGAAGCATCTCTTAAAGGATTGGAGTAGGAGGAGTTCATCAAAGGGATTAGAGAGTTCATCTTCAAGGTATAACTCTCTCCTCAATCTTCACTCCATTGCTTAAATTTGGAAATTTAAGTGTGTGTGATTCAATGATTCTTTCTACCCCTGAGTTTTGGAATGAAATCATTGGGAGTAGAAAGGTTATTGAATCATCGTGTGGGTTGTGAGCCTCTATTGGGAAGCTTGCACCATTTTAATGGAGTTTTGAGTTTTGGGTTCGAAATGATGAATCATTGGTTGAGTTTTAGATGGATTTCGTTAGATTAAATGATGTTTTGATGTTTGGTAATTGTGGGGAAAGGTTTAGAACATTCATTATTTCATTTTGGAGGCTTAAAATCGATTTGGGATGAGTTGGGGTTGAGAAAGGGTGAGATTTCAGACTGAAAGTGTTGTGCAGAATTGAGAGGGACAAAACAGGAAGTTGCGCGGTTTGTCCCGCGGTTTGCAAACCGCGTGACAAGTGGCGCAAGCCCCTGTTTTGTGTACCTTCTTCGGTTTGCTTCGTGTTTCGGGTCTAGAATCGAGGCATCGTTTGGGGGTTTGTCTTAGGGGCTTAGTAGGGATGTTTTGGGATGTAATTAGATGGTTAACACCATTCTTATGACGTCCAATTCAGGTGTTTGGTTTGAGCTAAAGTGTGTTCCGGAGCGTGTGTCGATGTGCTAAGGCTAAGGTGAGTTCCCTTACCTTCTTTGCGTGAATGAAATGTTTTGCGAAAGGTTTTCATAACTGATTATGGTTACGAGCATGATGACATGATTAAACTTTTTGAAAGGTTTTATTGTACATGACATGGAAATGTTTACAGTTGCATGCAAGTTATTTATACGTTCATTTATACGTAAATGTTGATTGCATATGCTTGTGATGATGTTGTTATGTGGAGAGTCGGGTTGCATAGTGGGAAACAATTATTGATGCCCGAATGCTGTGCCTGGCTTTGTAAGGTTGACAGGATCGATTCTTAACAAGAATTAAACTTCTTAGAAACAGAATTTAGAGAATCTTGCGGAATAGAACTCTAAATCAATTAAAGAACAATCAATAGAAATTCAATAAACTGTATATATATCAAACAGTTATTACTCACAAGTTTTACACCAAACCTCAATCTTGTTGAACAGGCTCAACAAGACGATTTCTACTTCTCTAGAAATAGGATCTATGATCTTGAGGTTAATTCACTCTTGAATGAATATCGAATTCTGTATACTATCTATCTTCTGTTTTCGTCACTTTCATATATTTTATCTAATAGCTATCTATCAATACTATTTATACAAAAGTAATTACAAGATAACTATCAAAAGTAAATTGATCTTCTGAATCTTCGTTAAACATATCTTGATCAATTCCTTATTTGTCTCCAAAAGCATCGCATCCCAAACTTATCAACTCAGCAGTATTAATGATGATTTGGCTCAGCAGCATTAACAACCTTCAGCAGTATTAACCTTCACAGTCTTCAAGCAGTAGTAACTCAGCTCAGCAGTACTAACCATGTCTAGCAGTAGTAATTTGGTCTAGCAGCACTAACTTCGTCTAGCAGTAGTAATCTTGGTCTAGCAGTACTAACTTTGTCTAGCAGTAGTAACTTGGTCTAGCAGTACTAACTTCGTCTAGCAGTAGTAATCTTGGTCTAGCAGTACTAACTTTGTCTAGCAGTAGTAACTTGGTCTAGCAGTACTAACTTCGTCTAGCAGTAGTAATCTTGCCCAGCAGTAGTAACGAAGACCTGGCAGTAGTAATGTAGACTTAGCAGTACTAACCATACTTGGCATATCTTCAGTTCCCAACAATCTCCCCCTAACTTGACTTTTAGGAAAAGAAGTCAAGTTCTTCAGATGATGCTTCCAAAACTTAGTCATCATGTACACACAGATTAGGACTTAAACCTAGACTCTGATTGAGAATCCTCTTTACCAAGAATCTTCCCATTGTTGAATCCTTGTTGCAGGTCAGCTTAGTATGTAACATTCCTTGCAGCCTCTTCATGCTGTGATTGTATATTTCATCCACAAGATAGTATTCTTGAGTTGCAGAGTCAAGGGAGATGACATATACTCCACAGTTTTCATAGAGCATCCAGTTGGTAATGGCTTGAAACTGAGTGTTTATCCTATGCTGAACTGCTTCAGGTTTGAACATTTGGCACAAGAATTCAAGTACCATTTTAGAGATTGACATCCCTTGCTCAGTCAGCATGTTTTCATATATCTTCATCCCAACTTTGAACATCTCTTCTAAGTCTGATCTTGAGCAAGTTCTGACAATTTTTCCCCAAGTAGAAAAGACTTCAAATTTTCCATCTGCTCTTTTTATCCTAATGAACTCCTTTCTACCATCTTTCAAAGTGTCCCAAAAGATGATTTCAGGAGCCTTAGATGATATTGGTTCAGCCTGAAGTGGAATTGGGTTAGAGTCAACACTAGTAATGTACAAATCACATTGGGCATCCGTTTGTGATTGCACATTGCCTGATTGCCCTGATGGAGTTGCCACTTCTTCTTCAGCAACTTTTCCATCAGATTTTTCTTTCACTGTTTCCTCCTGGGCCTCTTCTGCAGATGACTCCACCCTTGGCTTCTTTTCATTTTTCTTCTTTGAAGTTATGGGCTGGGTTCTTGGTCTTTTCTTTGACATCATCTTAGTTCTTTTAAGAGTTTTAACAGCTTCAGGAGTTGGTTCAGCTGCTTTAAGTTTTTCAGCAGCAATAACCATTTCTGCTGCTATGGCTGTTACTGCTTCTCTTAGAACCTGTAATGATGCTGCTTCAATGCTGTTCTTCACAATCCAGTATATTTCTTCATCTATTTCAGCTTGAGTTGTAGTTACTGCTTCCTGCTCAGTTTCTGCTGCTTTGACTGTTTGGCCTTCAGCAGCATTAACTGTTTCTGCTGCTTGTTCAAACTCAGCAGCATTAACAGTTTCTGCTGCTGTGGTTTCTGCTGCTGTGGTTTCTGCTGCTTTAACACACTCTTCCCCCTTTTTTGTCTCACTGGACTCCCCCTTAAACTGTGCATAATCCATATCCATCTCATTCTCCATGTGAACTGTCTCCCCCTCAATTTGTGGACCCTTCATTTTCAGATCTGCTTCTGACTCTGACTCCCCCTTTTTGGGAGCATCATCAGTTGAAGTTCTTCTTTTCAGCACAAATTGGGCCTTTTTCTTTTTGTGCAGCAACTTGGTGACCATCTTTTTGAGCTTCTCAATTTGAGACTGTTGGTAGGTGACCACAGTCTTCAGTTGCTCAATCTCTTTCTTTTGTGCCATAACATCCAAGTTGATATTCCCTATGGTTTCCATCAATTCCTCATAGTTATATCTATCCTCACCTTGTTTAGAAGTGTTTACCTTCTTTAAAGGATCACTGGAAGTTTTAGCAGAAGCCTTCTGCCTAGCAGAAGCACTACCTGCCCCCTTGGTTTCTTGGCACCTGGGTCCTCCTAATGATTTCTCATTTAGAGTTGCCATGGGGAAGGTCTTATTTATGTTACCACTGTCCTTCTCTGTGCTAGCAGAAGTAGTGGCAGCCTTAGCACCCATATGGTCATCCTTCTCCTTAGAGACCACCTTCTTGGGGTTGGGAGACACCCCTGTGGTTTCCCTGTTGATATTCTCAATTGGAGAATGCTCCAATTGAGGGCTTAAAGGCTTAGGGCTCTGAGTAGGTACATCAAGGGAAGGAACCTTGTGCACCTTTCTTCTTTGAAACCTTTTGGTGATTGTGGGAGTTGGTTGTTCAAGAATGGACTGAGGGATGTCTTTTGAGATGGAAGGTTGGGATTGGTCATCAGTGGGTTGATCTAATGAGGGCCTTGATCCTGATGCCATACCTTCAGAGGGGTGGGACACAACCATCATTGTAGAGAACAATGGTGTGTCAACTCCTTCCGAGTCCCTAGGAAGTCTTTTCATATTTGAAAAAACCTTCCCTTTAGGGGATTTGGGTACATATACCTCAGTAAACTGAGGTAAGTCCATCAATTCCTTGTTAAGAACTTCTTGCACAAACCTTGGATACATGAAAAAGGTCTTTTTAGATTCCAAGTTTGATACAAGATCATTAAAGATCATTGCTGAAAAATTGTACTTTCTGGCAGTGGATAAGCAGACCAAGGCATATGCAATGGGACTGCTGAACTCACTCCATCCAGTAGTTTTCTTGGAAATACAGTGCATCAGGGTATGAACAAGAAATCTCCATTGGTTGAAAATTTTTGATTTGTAGAATTTAAAAACACCAATGGGACCTTCATACCCCATTCTTTGTAAAGTAGAAAAGAGTTCTTCATTAGGAATAGAAGATATACCTGAAGCATCATTCAACTGAAGAGAGATGCGAATAACCTCTTCAGTGACTTTCAAGGGTTTATCACAGACCCTTGTTCGAATGGTTTTCTGCCCTTCTTCGACACTGACAGTGGCATTCTCCCAAAATTGTGTCTGATGTTCGATGTAGATTGTTGGGCTCACCGTTAGGGCATAGGAGATGTGCGAGGATTTGAGAAAATCGACTATATTGTGGAATCCCGCAGCTTGTTTCGGCTTCTGTAGCATGGCTATTTCATTGTGCTCATCCACAAACTCCATGATTCCTGAGGATTCTTAAAAGAAAAACACAGAGATTCTGGGAGACTAGGTTAGAACGAGAGAGAAGAAGTAAATGCGAAGAGTCGTTATGAACTTGGGCGGGGAAACAGGGGTATTTATATGCCCTAGATTATCAAAAGCAGTATTAACTACCTAGCAGTATTAACTACCGAGCAGTATTAACTACCAAGCAGCATTAACTACCAAGCAGTATTAACTACCTAGCAGTATTAACTACTGAGCAGTATTAACTGAGCACTAGCAGTATTAACTACTGAGCAGTATTAACTGAACACTAGCAGTATTAACTACTGAGCAGTATTAACTGAGCACTAGCAGTATTAACTACTGAGCAGTATTAACTGAACACTAGCAGTATTAACTACTGAGCAGTATTAACTGCAAAGCAGTATTAACTACACAAGCAGTATTAACTACTGAGCAGTATTAACTACTGAGCAGTATTAACTACTGAGCAGTATTAACTGCAGGGCAGTATTAACTACACAGGCAGTATTAACTACTAGAACACAGGCAGTAGTAACTCTGCACTGTGCATCACTTGTCAAATCCTCAAATGTCATCTTACACATCACTTTTACCACTTCTCTTACCTTCTGCAGGATTATTTTCAAAAGTAGCATGTCCTCCATCAATTCATTTGAAATATTGAAGGCAGGCCATGTTACCTGTCATGTGCCTAGAGCAACCACTGTCAACATGCCAAATGCTTCTTCCCTTAAGCTGTTGGCTGCCCTGCACATCTGAGAAATCAATTAGTTTTTGTTGGGGACCCAAGCCATAGTGGTCTTGGGTCTCCCTTGATCATCAAAATACTTACATTCTGTTTTGATGAGCTTGTCAAAGTGAGGAACATCAGTGCTTGAGTACTTTGTTTTGATGATAGGTCTAGAAGCAGTACTAACTGATGTAGAAGTGCTAACTTTGGCAGCACTAACATTGCTTCCAGAAGTACTAGCCTTCTCAGCAGTATTAACTAACTTAGCAGTACTAACACTAGAAGCAGTATTAATTGTTGAAGAAGTACTAACTGTGTTAGCAGTACTAACACTGCTAGTGACATTATTGCTTCCTGCAGTACTAACATTGTTAGCAGTACTAACTGAGTTGGCAGTATTATCATTGGTACCTTTAGGCATCCATACTCTAACACTTTCTGTTTCTGCCTTTTTCATGTGGCTTATGGTTTTAACTTGTTTCTTTGCCACAACTTTCCTCACAGACTTTTTATATCCCCCACTCTTTCTGTAACCAGCAGGTTTTTGAAAATATCTTTGAGCATTAAACCTTTGGTTAACTGGATTGAAATAACAGTGTTTGGCTAAGTGATTTAGCTTACCACAGATGAAGCAAGGTTTTGGCCTGTTGATTCTGTTCAGGTCAACTCCTTGTCTCATAGCCCACTGGTTATTCCAGTTCCTTTGATTTCCCCTCTGATTATCATGTTTTTGGGGCTTGAGCTCTTGAGATTTCTTACAAGAACAATGTTTACAGGTATTGGGAGCCACAACTGTGGTCTGTTTGTAATGGACTCCCTTTTTCTCTTCATTCCTTTTGATCTCAGTGTTCTTGACACATGGACTCTCACATTCCTCATCAGAGTCTACTTTGTCAGTCTCATCCTGAGCAACTATTTCTTTTTCACAGGGATCTATATTAATCTTTAATTCAGGTTCCTTTCTATCCTTGGTCTCTAACAAATCAGACTTGGGAGGTATGTAGTTGTTGTTGTAGGGTGGAGGTGTGGTATTGTACCCTATCCCTACTTTCATCTTGTCATGGATTTGAGCCTTAATGATGGTATCCATGGTTTTAGAAGCACAGGTAAACTTTTCAACATCAAGTTTAACCTTCTCAAGCTCTTCTTTTAATTTCTCATTCTCCTCCCCAGACACTTTCAGCTTAATCTCATACTCATTCTTCTCCCACTTCCAATAGTTAGTATCATAGTGGTGTTGAAGTTCATTAGCTTGAAAAGCTCTAATCTGTTCCTCAAACCTTTCTACAATCCTAACATAATCTTTCACATCTTTCTCTAGCCTCTTGAGGTCATCACACATACCCTGATTGTGATCCCTATATCTTTTAACAGCATCAATGCAAGCTTGAGAACAGAGTTTAGATTGTACCTCAGTGGGAATATCAGATACTTCTGCCATAAGAGCTTGATTCTGACAGGCTTCCTCAGCTTGATCACTCCAATCAAATCCCATTCCTTGTTGAGAAACATGGGCTTGAGAGGAGCTTCTGTTTTGGTTTCCATTTGGAGCCTGTTGATGTGATCCTCCATAACACTCAACCTTGGACTGGTCAAAGCCTTCACCATCTTCTCCAATCTTTCCTTCATTACATGGGCCATTTTCTATGATGTCC
Organism: Saussurea involucrata; assembly: GCA_033807775.1. Classification (NCBI taxonomy): domain Eukaryota; kingdom Viridiplantae; phylum Streptophyta; class Magnoliopsida; order Asterales; family Asteraceae; genus Saussurea; species Saussurea involucrata. The sequence goes on from CM066321.1 coordinate 172,373,274, forward strand.
CATATTGCATAATTAGTAAGAAGAATGTACTGCTTGATTCTCAGTTTCCACATGTCCAATTTATTGGGTTTGAGCATGGGAACTTTTGAAACAGGAGTACTGTGAGTATCCATTGAATTGTCCATAGCTTCTAAGATACCAATGCTCTGATACCACTTGACAGGATCGATTCTTAACAAGAATTAAACTTCTTAGAAACAGAATTTAGAGAATCTTGCGGAATAGAACTCTAAATCAATTAAAGAACAATCAATAGAAATTCAATAAACTGTATATATATCAAACAGTTATTACTCACAAGTTTTACACCAAACCTCAATCTTGTTGAACAGGCTCAACAAGACGATTTCTACTTCTCTAGAAATAGGATCTATGATCTTGAGGTTAATTCACTCTTGAATGAATATCGAATTCTGTATACTATCTATCTTCTGTTTTCGTCACTTTCATATATTTTTTCTAATAGCTATCTATCAATACTATTTATACAAAAGTAATTACAAGATAACTATCAAAAGTAAATTGATCTTCTGAATCTTCGTTAAACATATCTTGATCAATTCCTTATTTGTCTCCAAAAGCATCGCATCCCAAACTTATCAACTCAGCAGTATTAATGATGATTTGGCTCAGCAGCATTAACAACCTTCAGCAGTATTAACCTTCACATTCTTCAAGCAGTAGTAACTCAGCTCAGCAGTACTAACCATGTCTAGCAGTAGTAATTTGGTCTAGCAGCACTAACTTCGTCTAGCAGTAGTAATCTTGGTCTAGCAGTACTAACTTTGTCTAGCAGTAGTAACTTGGTCTAGCAGTACTAACTTCGTCTAGCAGTAGTAATCTTGGTCTAGCAGTACTAACTTTGTCTAGCAGTAGTAACTTGGTCTAGCAGTACTAACTTCGTCTAGCAGTAGTAATCTTGCCCAGCAGTAGTAACGAAGACCTGGCAGTAGTAATGTAGACTTAGCAGTACTAACCATACTTGGCATATCTTCAGTTCCCAACAAAGGTGAATGTCGTGCCTGGCTTTGTAAGGTGAATGTCGTACCTGGCTTTGTAATGTGAATGTCGTACCTGGCTTAGTAAGGTGATGAAAGTTGTGACCACTGTGCTATCCCCGTTATGTGGAGTCGAGCATTTAAACTGGATTTCCGATTATTTTATAACGGTTAAATGTTTAAACTAATGTTTATGTGGAACTGTTTTAAAGAGGGAATTCACTAGACCTCGTGGTCTAACCCTCGCTTTTCAAAAACTAAAACCATTTTTAGGTGTTAGGCGTGTATGGAGTTTCATCTGATGATGATGGAAGGTCGTGTCGTGGTAGAAGAGCTAGAGGCTAGTGAAGACTGGTAGACTACCGTCGGGCTTCCTGTAGTATCTCGGTTGTGAAGGTGTTTCCGCTGCGAGTTTAGAGTAGAACTTATGTAAATTTCTTGTGTTGGGACTGTTTTTGGTTGTAATTTGGTTTAATATTATTTTAAGGAAATTGGGTTGTTACATTCCCGGAAGAGTATTCGGTAAGTCTAGTATCCGGAAAGTAGGAAGTATCCGGAAAGTGTGAGTGTCCGGAAAGTAGAGTTGTCCGGAAAGTTTGATGATCAGCTTATGTGTCTTATCCATTCATTCAGGAAAATCGATTGGAAGGTTGGAACAGATTAGGAAAGAGAAGTAAGAGCACCAGGTGAGTTTTCTAACTAAAATACGTGACTTTATAACGTGTTTTCTAAAGTAAGTACATGATGAGAAATGCCATGCTTTATTTATATGCGTTTAATTGCATGAAAGTTTGTTTAAAGATTTATGTGAGATGTATGCATACACTGTGTTAGGCGTAATCTGGATAAGACGGGAGGTAGGCCCGCCAGTGCTCATGCCGGGAAGGTGACCCGTTTATGCCATGGAAGGGAGTATCCAGTAAGGCAGTGTGAGACTGACTCGTTGGCACCTTCGGGTGACTTCAAGGTGCCGTTTACGAGTGCGAATTTATCCGTAATGATTTTATGAAAAGTTCTGTGAAAAGTTTTATACTTGAAAGTTATAAATTGTTTTAAATGTTTTTGAACTGTCGGGAGGGACTCACTAGACCCTATGGTCTAACCCTCGCTATTTCCAAACTAAACCTTTTCAGGTAAGCAAGCAGTAGAAGGCTCTAGAAAGTGAGTAGAGCAGTTTGGGAGTACAAGTGTGTCTAGAACAAGCAGCACTTTAGATTATAGAATTTATTCTCAGTTGTGTAGGTTGTTTCTGCCAACCTGAATTTTGATGATGTAAGAGATTTTGGGAACCCATATTTGGGATGTTTTATTTTATATGAATTGCATGCTTTATTTTAGACTGGGTTGTTACATATTCCTTCTTGAAACAAATAAGGAAGGAACCATAACCGAAAAGGGGGAATGGAAAGAAGGGCGATGGCATTGGAAGTGGAGTTGGAGGAGAGAACCGAGGGGTAGAGAGGAGGGCGTGTTGGAAGACCTTAAGAAGATTTTACGTGGGTGGGAACCTAAGCGAGACGGTAGAGACATGTTTCGGTGGATAGGAGGAGGGGATGGGAACTTCTTGGTCCAAGATTTTAAAGAGTTAATTGAGGAAAAATTATCAATACAAAGGGAATCTTGCGTGGAAACAGCGTGGTCCAAGCTAGTTCCTAAAAAGGTTTGCATTTTCGTTTGGAAAGCTAAGCAAGGGAGGTTACCGACGAGATTGGTTCTTGACAAAATGGGGGTAGATTTAAATTCAACGTTATGTCCAAGATGTGGGGAAGAGCCGGAATCAATAGAACATACTTTGTTACATTGTATAGAGGTAAAAAGAGTATGGCAGCAAGTGTATCGATGGTGGAAGCCAAAAGAAGGAAACTTGAACTCAATTCAAGAGTTGATCGATGCAAACTTTTCTGCAACAGGTTCGTTTTCGCAACCAAAGTTTTGGAAAGAAACTGTGTGGTGCTTTCTGTATTTTATATGGACGCACAGAAATAGAGTAGTTTTCCAAAACGATAAATCAAAACTTGAGGATCACTTATTCGAACTTCAAAGAAAGTGCTTCGATTGGATAGCATGTCGGGTTAAAGACACGAAACTAAACTGGAGAAGTTGGCTAGCTGAGCCAAGGTTGCTGTCGTAAGGATTGAATCGGTGCAGGGTGCTGGATGGAGCAGGTGGGCTGTCCGTGGACAGCTACTGCTAGATATCTATTCCAAATAACCTATTGTGCTTATGGGGAGGTCTGATGGGTCTTAAACCCTCGGTCCTATCCTCTCTAATAAGCCGGGTCGAGCATCTCGTGTGTATCGTCAATTTTTGACAGCGTAGGTTTGTGTCTAGCGAACCAACGTGTTTTCGGTTCGGGATTTTTTTTTTATCCTTTTTGTTTCTATTGGGCTCACCTCTTTTGGTTTGTGAAGCAGCAGCTGATGTCGCTTGTTTTGTATCCTTCATTCTTGGCGGTAATATAATTGCATTGCTTTTCAAAAAAAACACAAACTGTTCAATTTTCAAAATATTATTCAAGTTCGAGTCAAGCCCAATCTTGATATTATTATATCGAGATAAGCCTAAACAATCTTCTACACGACTTGCCTCTTTTACACCCCTACGTGGCGTCCTATGGTATATCACACAATTTCTTTCTTACATTATATGTATTTACTGATTTACATCATGTTGCAATGCATGAGTACATAACTAATCAAAAGCAAAACATATTATATTAAATATTAAATATTAAAATAATTAAATTTGAATGAAATAAATTATAGTCTTTAATTTGACATGATTTTCGAATTTTAAACCAAATCTTTATATTTAACGGAACATATCTATATTATATTATATTATAATATAAAACATTTGAGAAAAACTCTTAAAAACAAATTTTTATGCATTAAGTAGTGTTGATTAATGCATATTACTTATATTTCAAGATTGCAAGTAATTGATACATGAATACAACTTTTTAAAGATGAATGTTTGAATCCATAACCAACTAATAATCATAATCAAATACAGGATAAATATTTTATTTTAAATATGAAAAGTCTATAATATAATTAAGATAATCATTGAATTCTAACGTACTAATTACTTTATAAAAAACTAGAAGGGTACTCGCGCAATGCAGCGTGATATATCTTGATTTTAATGTTTTGTTTTACTTTTAATCATTGTCGATTTATAAAACGGTTTTGTGTAGTTTTAAGAAAATTATAATATATTTTTTTATAAATTTGTACAAAGAATGACATTTTTAAGGGGTTCGTGATTTGAGGATTTGAAATGGGTTAAGAGATAAGGATTAATTAGGTAACTAATGAGGATTAAAGAATGATGTTTTTTAGGGGTTTACCATTTGACAATTTGTAGGGAGTTTAAGATAAGGACTAAAAGGAAAGAGTTAGAGATAAGGACTAATTAAGTAATTAGCATTAACAGTGGTACATAAAGCTTCGTTAGTTGTTTTTAAGAGATTTTAAGTAATCATAACAATACATAAGACTTTATGGATTGTTTTTAAGAGTTTTTCATAAATGCTTTATAATATAGTATGGATATTACATTATTAAACCTATAATAAATTACATCGGCTTTAAGCTTCAATTAAGTTATAATTAAAATTGAATGAAATTTTTTATAAAAAACATTATCACTTTATAAAATCGACAAAGACAAAACAAAACAAAACATTAAAATTGAGATGTATTGCAATGCATTGTTCGAGTACACTTCTAGTTTTATTACATTTTTAATGTATATTTTATACTTTACTTTTCTTTGCATTCTGTTAGATCACATGACTACAAATATTGTCACTTAGGGTTTGTTTGCGCACCATTCAATTAAGCGCTTTATAGTCAACATTTTTAGGTGGCGTTTGTTTTTTAAGTGGTGCTGAAGTCTGAACACTGATCTCATAACAACTAAAATCAATTTCCATTTTGCATCAATTGTGTCGCAATTTCCAACAACTATTGATCTCTTCTATACAACTCTCTAAAAAACGATGCTTTTATCCACATTTATCCACGATGCTTTTCGAAGACTACCCCCATTTCGACCAACTTTATTGATCTCTTCTATACAACTCTCTAAAAAACATTTGATGGCTTCATTTGTCCACCTTACACGAACACTCTCGTCCATCTCGACCAAGTTTTCCTGTTTTTAACATGGATAACAAATGAGAACAAAGTTGTTATGCACAACAAATCGATTTATGCATAAGCAAAAGCAAATCGAATAACAAAGAACCAAGTTGTTATGCACAACAATCTCAAACTTTTTAGACAATACAAAACACTGGCTTAATACAAAACAGATTACGAGCACCAAAACGAGCAAATTTCTATGGCAATCCCAAATTAGGCTCAAGTAGATATTTGCAATATATTTATATGGAATTTTAATGAAATACACGCATATTTTAAAGTTTTAACAAATATAAATGGAAGAGTTGCCGTACATGGAGCAAATGGACAAGTTATTTCATAATCATCAAGCATGTAAACTTCATGTTCCAATCCAATTAATCAAATAATCCTATCCTGGTTATTATTATCATTATTATTATATTTCACTTAAATTGGTATAAAGTCTGGTAACTACTACAAACCAATTACAGATATTATCAAAGAATAAGAATTACAAAACCTGTAATTCCAAAATGCAAATCAATAGTATATGGCCAAACAAGACAAGAAGCAAAGGTATCAAGTCCTAGCCATAATATGATCTTTTAGGTTTTACAACATTTCTTAGCAATATGAAAATTAACTAAACTAACCACTAATCTTCCCCAAGGACACAGATAGCTCATCAAACGAACCAATAATCAGTTTGGGTCTCTTACCTTATTTGAATAGCCAATACACCCAAGTTTGAGATTCCGTTAGAAACCAAAATCCCAAACTTGCTAATGTGCTATCCACCAATCTATGAAAGAATCTGCAAAAATTAAGAATCAATATTTAGCACCAAGAGCAAACTGAATATGTAATGAACCATCAACCAAGTAAAAACATTGCAAAATCTAACAAGACATCAGATAACGAGTAGGAAATCGATTTCTGCATAAGCAAAAGCAAATCGAATAACAAAGAACAAATAACAACAGTACCATATAACAAAGAACAAATAATCAGCAAATCGACCCAAAACGAGCAGATTTCGACCAAAAAACGAGCAGATTACGAACAACTTACAATCAGCAAAAATCGAACAGATTTCGACCAAAAAACGAGCAGAATCGAATAGCTTACAATCAGCAAAAATCGAACAACTTACAATCGATTTAGGGAGAGAGATGGAGGCGGCAATCGAGCAGCTTACAATCGACAGAGATGGATTGCAGAAAAATCTGTTCTTAAGTCGCACACGAGAGAGAGAGAGAGATGGAAGCGACTGAAAAAAAAAAAAAAGTGTTTAGGTTACCACTTTATCGGTCAGACTAAAAAAAGTGATAAGTGGTTCTGATTTAATCAAAAAAACAAACACTCTTAATTAGGTAACCTCTGTCCGAACAAGTGATAAGGGGTGTATAAGCACTTATTTTCTAAAAACAAACAGCACCTTACTTAATTTACCAAATTAGATTTTTTCTATTAAAATAACATTGTATGCAATAATTTGTTTGATAAAAGGCTTAACGATAAAACTCATGGTCTTTGTAATCGTTTTTAACGGGTGTTATGCTCAACTTTTATCATGTTCATACAATAAGATATTAAAGTGAACAATAAGATATTAAAGTGAAGTGGCTCATACATTTACCGGATAAGCTTAGTTAGGGATGAACATGGTATGGTACCATGTTTTTTTCTCAATATCGTATACCAAACAATTATAATTAGTACGGAAAGACTTATACCGAGTACCAACCAACTATAACTGGTACCAACTTTTTTCGGTTGGTACATGTTGGTATGGTTTTGTACCAACATCTCAAAAGTTTACAAAGTTTATAAACATGTTGTCCAAAACCCGATATCCGTAAAACTTTTAGCTGTAAAATAATAAAATGTTTGAGTGGAGGTCTTTGAGTTTGAGGGCCGAGTAAAATTTATAGTCTTTTACCGTAAATTGTAAAACTACATAATGTTAATTAACTAAAAACTAAATCTCTTTAGAAAGCAATCAAGTTATCTCGTCACCAAATGCATAAATAATACATTAATAATCAAATATATTTCATTTATTTGACTTTTTCATTAATTAAATAATTAAAAATAATAATATATATAAGTCGGTACAATACGATATTACCGTGGTATACGATTTTCAATACCACGTACCAACCAAGTTTATGAAGTTGGTATGGTGGTACCAACCAACTTAATTGGTACCAATTAAATTGGTACGATTGATAATGAATTGGTTGGTTTATCATGGTACGAATTTGACACCCCTAGGCTCGGTAACAATCTTATTGTCTCACATTTGTAGGAGTTAATTACATAAAAACCCCAATGTAATACGACTAATATGAAAAATGAGTTTATTTAATCGAATTTATTTTTTGAAAAAATATTCGATTAAATAAAGGATTATTAAATAATTACAAAAGGTCATTTTTGTGATTTTGTCAATCAATATTGCTGGAGTATCACTTTAACTTTGATATGCTGGAATCTAATTCATTTCCACAAACAATTTTTGTATTAATATTCCACTTAATATTATGCTGCTTCCATTAATAATTCTGAAATTCCCTTAAAAATCCTATAATATCATATTAGTTTTTTGGAAAGAAAAAAAATAACATCATAGAAATTTTATTCAACAAATGGAAAAATATCAATAAATATATTTTGGTTGTTTACTATATAAATACAGTTAAATCATATTTGATTATTGCTCTAGTAACATTTGTATATGCGATTGTTTTATTTGTGTGAATTTTATTATTGAGAATTTCGCCTACATAAGGTCAAGGGTATCTGTCGCAATCGTCCGTTGTTCTTTTCGGTGTACGAGTATAGAAGGGTCAATATGCCAGTCACTACCAAAGAGGAACAAATTCCCTACTTAATCAACCTCCGTCCGACCAACCAATCACAGCCTCGTTGGACCGCCATCTGCTTAATTTTGTTACTAAAGTGGTGTTTGCGTGCAAGTTCGTAAGCTCAAGGGACCGAATGTTTTATTTGATAAGTCGTATTTGTTATTTATTTAAAATTCATTTTCACTTATTTTTCGTAATTTTTTTCCATTACACTTTCACATATTATAATATTATTACGATACTTTTGCTCTTTCTATTAATTGATATATTATCGGATTTTACCCCAAATTATGGGTATTTTTCAATAAATACATTCTTTCTTTTGACCCATTAACATATCTTTATTTGTCATATTTTATTGAGAATTATGTTCGAAGTATTACATTGAATTTTAATGTAACAACCGGGTTTCTTGTGCAAGTATGAAAGTTTAGTGTTCATTGTGTAAGGTATGAAAGTTAAGGCAAGGGACTATTCTGCAATTTATGAAAGGTATTTATGGACTCAATACCCTAGGGCAGCCTCTATTATTCCAAAATCAGTATTTGGGTTTTTGTGGTTGGTGGCTAAGAGAGAAAAGGAAAAAGAGAAGAGTTTTGGGAAGAAATCAAAGAAGAGAAGAATCAAAGAAGAAATCAGTGAGGTAACTCTTAATCCTTGTTAATTCTTGTGTTCGTATCCTTATGGGTCGAGTTTCCAAGTCTGAAATCAATGATTCAATGAGTTTCAACCACATTGTTGCTAAAAGTGGGTTTTGAGGGTTTTGTCTTTATAAACCGATTTATTGGTGAGAAAGTGGATTAAATGGATGTTTAGGGTTGGTGGATGAACCCTTATGGTTATCTAATCGAATTAATGGCAAAAATCGGAGTATAAATCAGTTTTAGACTTGTTAAGTTCGAACAACCGTGTTTTCCGGACACCAGTGTTCGGTGGTGTCCGGATATGTTGCAAGTGTCCGGGTAAGTGCCCCGTGAGGGTGTCCGGGTGTTTCTTAGTATCCGGGTAGCTGAAGTCTCCGGATAAGCTTAGTGTCCGGGTAGTTTTGCCCGGATAAGTCTAGCGTCCGGATTGTTGTGTCCGGAAAAGCGTTGTGCTCGGATGGTTTGCAAGTGTCCGGGTAGAGTTTTGTGAGAGTTACCGGATGGGTATCTTTCCGGATAGTGTGTCCGGAAAGGGGTAGAGTCCGGATAGTGTGTCCGGAAAGGGTAGAGTCCGGATAGAGTGTCCGGAAAAGGCTAGAGTCCGGACAATGTGTCCGGAAGGACTAGAGTCCGGATATGGCGTCCGAAAAGTCTCTGTACCCGAAAAGTGTTCACTGGTCAGTAAGATTGAACCGTTTAATCTGATTCGAATCTAATGCCTTAGGTGTTCGTGCGGTTTAGCTTGGAGGTATTTAAGAAGTGCGTTGTACGTCAAGCAAGGTGAGTTCCCTAAACCCTTTTACGCCGTAAAGTGTTAAATGTTTCTAACTGATTATGGTTTCATTTACGAGCATGAACTGTTTATAACTGTCACGCATGTTTTTCCATGAACTACATGTTTTACTTAAGAAAGCTTATTATTGATATGATGAAATGAGAATGATGATTTAAAGGATTTAAGGTTGCATGTTTTATGAAATGAATGATGTGCTATGTGGAGTCGGTCTACACTGTGGGATCAGAGATAGATCCTCGGGATCTGATGATCCCTTGGATATGTATGACAGACTGGTAGGTTGGAATTCGTTTCCTCCTATTTCGAGTAGAAAGGGGGTCTGCGTAAGCTCCGGGAATGGGAGTTTGCGTAGGCTCCGGTTGAGGGCGAGAGGGTAACCCATTGGGCCCCGATCGCGGATTGTTTATGTGATCCTATATACAGTGTAGTACCATGCCTGATGTTATGTTAAGGTTTACGATGATATTTTTATAAACGATTTTATACTGTGTACATGTTGTTTTCGGAGGGAATTCACTAGACCTTTTTGGTCTAACCCTCGCTTTCAAAACTAAACCATTTTCAGGTAAGCATGTTAAGGGTTCTTCAAGTAAGAACTAGGAGGCGATAAGAAGGACTTGAAGCTTAGAGTAACTTCAAGTTTTGGCTATGATGACTATAGAATAGCTCTCGGCTGTGGAATTTAGAGACTTACGCTGTCAATTTTGTTTAGTATGATTTATGGATGATGTAAAGACAGGATTATCTATCAAATCTGAATGCTTATCCGTTAGCCATGCATGTTTGGAATTTGGGACGTTACAAATGGTATCAGAGCCTTAGGTTAAGGGATTTAGGCGACCATTCGGGCCTAAACTTAAACAGTAAGATGAGGAACACAGCCGAGACATAGGATTGCCTCTAGGAACGATCACTATAAATGCGCTTAGGAATAAGGTGCCAAGGACAAACGTGTAAGGTAAGTTTGAGATTACACCTGGCCAGTGTAATTACGAACTTACAGGTACATGTGCGTGCTTACAATATCTTACTTATAGAAAATTTGTTGTGTCACGTCTAGTAAGGATTAATTATCGGTTTCTTTCAGTTTAGCGCTATGGCGGGGAGAACGCTGAGGAATAGGTCAGCAAGATCCCTGAGGGATAGACCGAGCTCCATTGCTTGGGGAAGTGTCGAGTAAGAGTCATTATGATGTGATGTATGTAGACATCGTAGAGAAGAAACGTTGTAAAGAATGTTATGAGTCGTCTAGAGGTAGCTCTTCGTGGATTCGGAGAGGATGAATGTTTGAGTTTGAGTAAGACTCCAGTTTCGGGAGAGTCCTAGTTATGGAATCATGGGATAGATCATTTGGGATGGTAAGATAGAACAGTGTCAAAACCTTGAAAGTATCAATGGAGCCCTGACTTTTAGTCGAGCTTTTCATTGGCAGGACAAATGGAATAAGATACTTATAGTGAATTGAAAGCATGTAGAAGTAGAAAGTGAGATAGTCGATCAAAGCGAAAATAGTGTGAAATGGTTGAGTAAGTGAGATGTGGAACGCATGTACATCAAGTTAGTGCTGGATCGAGGGGGCGACCCTTGGTCGTAAGTGGAGTATCAAGGATAAGCTGCGTGAGTAAGCGGTTGACCTTGTTGAGTGAGTAGCCTTATATTGCAAATAGAGTCTCATGCATAGCGTTCTTTTATGTAACATGAAATTTTCACGATTCAAAATAAAAACATAACTGTCAACTTTGAACAAAATGAGTCAGCTTGTACGAGTACACGTTTAAAGAAAAAGCGATTTCAGTTACGTCGCACATTGAAATTTTGGGCTTAACGATTTGCAAAGTATTCCACACTTTTAATGATAAGTTAAATTGTTACAAAAATGGTCAAGAAAATGGTTACCTGCAATTCACTTATACCAAAATGCTTATTGACCTTTTGATATCATACAATTGAGTGTGAGAACCGACTGGTTTACTTTGTGTCGGTATTTCTTTCAGAATGGTCTCATACGAAAAGATTTTCATGCAATATACTACTATCGTAATAACATTGTTCGGATTGAGCAAGATTGAGGTTCACGAGAGGATGCATGCCAACGATTCTCGAATCGTTGTGCAGGGTTTTGAAGTTATAAGAGTGATGGGGTCACGGGTACCCGAGTGTTTCTAAATGTTGTTTATTTGAAATGAAAAAATGTGTAAAAGGATTTATTTACTGTATTGTCATGCATGAAGGCTATGAACCCACTAGGTCGTTGAGTATTACGTCTTAAGCTAAGGAAGAACTCCGAGAGCGGAGAGGCGTTGGTCAAGTCAGGGGAGAACGTATGTAGTTTTGGTATATGTGTTTAAGAGGAGAGTTAGACCTTGGCAGAGTCGGGAATGGATTTTAGTGTTAGGTGTTTGAGGGTCTGTACCTTTGCTCGACGACTGAGAACACAGTTGCCGAGGGGCGATGGTGCCCGGAGGAAGGACTAGGAGTCATCAAGGTATTGGTTTTAGCAACTCTTTATGAGTAGTGCTGTGAGGCAGGAATGAAAGGTCCACGATGCGGGTCATGAGTTTCGAAGGGAGCTTGTAATATTGATGTTACATGAGTAAGTTTCGAAATGGGGGGCGACGGATTATAAAGTTAACTATGATGTGTAGGGAGGAATAGGTCCCGTAAGGAACTCATGTTAAAGGATAGGTTAAGGAAGTAGTTAAGAGTTGTCTTTTGTTGTTGAAGTCGTCAACGGTGTATGTTGGCTGAGGCCGAAGACTCAAACCAGATGAGTGTAAGTTGATAGAATATCTTGAAGAGGTGTTAAATTAGTAAGAGACTGTTGTTGTTGAATAGGCGTTCTATTTACGAGGCGAGGAGGGTCCGTAGAAGGACAAGGTGTGTAACACAAGCGGAGTGAGTGTAGACTATACCAGTCTGTAAGAAAATGTGCCGTGTCTAAGAAAGGACTCAGGTCATAAAAGAGCTAGTTAGGATGTTCGTGTTTGAGCTAAGTGTGAACTCGTGAGTCATAGTTCAACAAGTTGGGAGAAAACTAAGTAGCGAGACAGACTCGATTGTAGTATACGGGAGAATATGAAGGAAAGTGTGAATTGTGTACGAATGACCATGAGAGACTTGGTCGGTAGTGTGATAATAGGAGTGGTGAATGTACGAATGAATAGTAGCGTCAATTGCCAAGATATTTGTGTCAGTCGGTGATGTAGTAAGGCGATGTTAGAAAGATGAAGGATTACAAGGAAGTCCTTTTGGGATTTCGGATAGAGTGTACGTTTTGCAATCCCAGTTGTTGAAGTACGTGGTTTGTAAGTAGGTGTGTATTTTGACTGTTATCGAAATGGAATGTCGGGGCAGAATTGGGTGATTGCCCAGCTGTGAGACCAAGCTTTGTGGTTACGTATGTTGTTAAGTATATTCTTGAAGGCAGAGTAAGTTTAAAGAAGATGATGAATAGATTGGTCAAGCTGTAGTATAGTAGATGAGACATCGTTAAAGAATGAAAATTGTTCCTTATGCGTGAGGGAATGATCCTAGAAGAAAATAGTTGGAAATTTTGGTTATGTTTAAGGAAGGACATGATGATGATTGTGGGTCGGAGTAGTAGTATGATCATTAGTTGATTTGAAATGTCATGATAGAGGTATAAGCCTTTGGTTGGTTGATTAAAATTTTATAGATTTGTTAAGTAATGACGTTCATTTGTTATTACAGGATGTGTTACAATTTCAGGGGAAGTGTTATTGAGATTAACACACTGATTGTTAAAGAATTATTTAAGGTAAATCTAAGTAAGAAAGCCGGGATGACGGTATATATATATATCTGTCTGATTTTATGATCATGATGGTTAGTCGAAAGAATTGTGGAACCCGAGTTTCGGGGTGTTCCTGAGTTAATAGATCCGTTTGTAATAGGGAATCCAAGGGGGTGGATTATTAAAGTGAATAGGGGACGTTACTAAGAAACATACTTTGGGGTCACTGGAAGTTTGAAGAGGATGAGGGTATATTAGTCAAGATGAGGTGGAATAGGTGTGAACTCCTCAAAGAATGTGAGCTGCTGCTTATGGTGAAAGATTCGTCTGAGAAAGTAAAAGTTGGAGATTAAAGAATGTATAGTGACGTCGAATACTGGTGTCGTTTCGAGACGACTTAGTTGAATGCCTTAAGTTGGGATTTTGGTGCAACTGTTTGGTTATGCAAGTACTGTGAATGTGGTACCAGCATGTCGACAGATCAGGAGAGAGGGGCAATTAATGTTTGGTGGGCGTTGCTCCACGCTAGCGTGGGGAAGTGAAGACCGTATGTCGAAATAAGTGGGTAAGTTGGAAGTAGTAAGCTTGACAGTAATGCCGAAAGGTGCAGTGTTGTGTAGATTGTCACTGTTAAGCGTGCGAACTTTTGGAAAGAGTGTTGAGGAAGAGAGTGGTGTATGAGTTTGTGCAGGAAAGAAATGGATGAGGCAACTGAATGAGTTAAGTAGTGACTTTGTGAGAGATGTCTAAACGAATTGGTCGGGCAGTGATTAAGCTAGTGAGAATAATATGGTGTGACCGTGGTTACTCCTCCCAGTTGTGTGAGGATAACCGGAGTTATGTTTCAGGATAAGTTTAATTCGAATAGGTGGACACTTCGACAATGAGTATGAAGTAGTAAAGTGGCAGGGATATGAGAGATGGTTGACGAACTATGGTCTAGGTGATCCGAGAAAAGGGAAATGTTGTCTGCATAGACGAGTTTTGGGTGATGCAAGGTTGTGAGATGTGATACAATGAAGGAACTCGGGATTGTGAGTTGTCGGGATGTATAGGGTTGGCCTTGTGCCAAGCTGTCAAGTGAGTGATTGATTCTTAGTAAGTGAATCTCGTGTTGTAGCGGGGATTCCGCCAAGTTCCTCACTAAAGGAAGTATAGAAGCATGAGAAGCCTTAGTAATCTTCTATTGTCAAGATCGATCGAGTAGGAACAGTAGCCTGCCAGTTAGAGTACCGTAAGAACTGAAGGAACTGCACCCAATGTTCCATGTCTCGTTTTAATGAAGTGGTTGACCGAGTCAGAAGTAGCATTGCCTTGGGAAAGTGTCAGCTTTGGTGTGGACAGGATACCCGCACCTTTTCCCAATGAGGAATTCTGGGGACGGAATTCTTTTAAGGGGGGAGTGTTGTAACAACCGGGTTTCTTGTGCAAGTATGAAAGTTTAGTGTTCATTGTGCAAGGTATGAAAGTTAAGACAAGGGACTATTCTGCAATTTATGAAAGGTATTTATGGACTCAATACCCTAGGGCAACCTCTATTATTCCAAAATCAGTATTTGGGTTTTTGTGGTTGGTGGCTAAGAGAGAAAAGGAAAAAGAGAAGAGTTTTGGGAAGAAATCAAAGAAGAGAAGAATCAAAGAAGAAATCAGTGAGGTAACTCTTAATCCTTGTTAATTCTTGTGTTCGTATCCTTATGGGTCGAGTTTCCAAGTCTGAAATCAATGATTCAATGAGTTTCAACCACATTGTTGTTAAAAGTGGGTTTTGAGGGTTTTGCCTTTATAAACCGATTTATTGGTGAGAAAGTGGATTAAATGGATGTTTAGGGTTGGTGGATGAACCCTTATGGTTATCTAATCGAATTAATGGCAAAAATCGGAGTATAAATCAGTTTTAGACTTGTTAAGTTCGAACATCCGTGTTTTCCGGACACCAGTGTTCGGTGGTGTTCGGATATGTTGCAAGTGTCCGGGTAAGTGCCCCGTGAGGGTGTCCGGGTGTTTCTTAGTATCCGGGTAGCTGAAGTCTCCGGATAAGCTTAGTGTCCGGGTAGTTTTGCCCGGATAAGTCTAGCGTCCGGATTGTTGTGTCCCAAAAAGCGTTGTGCCCGGATGGTTTGCAAGTGTCCGGGTAGAGTTTTGTGAGAGTTACCGGATGGGTATCTTTCCGGATAGTGTGTCCAGAAAGGGGTAGAGTCCGGATAGTGTGTCCGGAAAGGGTAGAGTCCGGATAGAGTGTCCGGAAAAGGCTAGAGTCCGGACAATGTGTCCGAAAAGGACTAGAGTCCGGATAGAGCGTCCGAAAAGTCTCTGTACCCGAAAAGTGTTCACTGGTCAGTAAGATTGAACCGTTTAATCTGATTCGAATCTAATGCCTTAGGTGTTCGTGCGGTTTAGCTTGGAGGTATTTAAGAAGTGCGTTGTACGTCAAGCAAGGTGAGTTCCCTAAACCCTTTTACGCCGTAAAGTGTTAAATGTTTCTAACTGATTATGGTTTCATTTACGAGCATGAACTGTTTATAACTGTCACGCATGTTTTTCCATGAACTACATGTTTTACTTAAGAAAGCTTATTATTGATATGATGAAATGAGAATGATGATTTAAAGGATTTAAGGTTGCATGTTTTATGAAATGAATGAACTGCAGTAAGAAGCTGCAGAAAATAATGAACTGCAGTAAATAAGAGCTGCCAAAGAAGCTGCAGTAAATAAGAGGTGCAGTAAATAAGAAGCTGCAGTAAATAGAGCTCCAAGAAACTGTTGGAAATAAAGAGATGCAGTAAATAAGAGTTGTTGGAAGCTGTAGAAAATAGAAACTGCAGTAAATAAGAGCTGCAGTAAGAAGCTGTTGGAAATAAAGAGCTGCAGTAAATAAGAGTTTCAGTAAGAAGCTGCAGTAAATAAGAGCTGTAGTAAATACGTGTTGTAGGAAGCTGCAAAAAATAGAAACTGCAGTAAATAAGAGTTGCATACATATGTTACTTGGTATTCAACCTGCCTTAATGCAAATATCATCCATTACACTTGCCTTAATGCAAATACTATCCATTACACTTGCCAAAATGAAAATTTTATCTATTACACTTGAATGTTCTGTATGATGAGCAAAAAGTACAAAAAACATACCTATCCATGATCAAATGTTTTCAAATCTCTTAGCTTGTTTTGCAAAGATTTCCTTTCGGCGTCTCTCAAAGTATTCAACCTGGATTGGAGACATGCCACTAGTATCCATGGCCATAATTCTATCTTCCTCACTTCGATCTTGAACTTCAATTTCTTTTTCTCTAAGGGCAGCTTGCTTCTCCTCACTTTTAGCTTGTAGTTCAAGCTTTTTCTCCTTAAGCTCAACATGTTTTTCAAAATATTACTGAAACTTTTGATTTTCTCGAATGCCATAGTGAAACATAAAGAAACAAGTAATGGCTTCAAAGGCATATTCAATTGGACTTTTTCAAACAACACTCAAATTAAGAGCTGAAGTTAATTAGTTCGATTGGAAATTTCCTAGTAGCCCAACTCAAAACTCAAACTCACATAAATCAAACTCAAGCTCAAAAAACCAAAACTTAGATGCAGTATACTATTCCAGTGTCCCTCTCCATTGCTAATCCCACAAGTCTTGGTATTTCATCAATTTCAAGTCTTGATATCATCAATCTTTAATAAGATAAAGCATTCTCATACACCCGAATCTAAGTGCAAAGTGTATATATAAATAAACTAAGAAACTGCAGTTTGAACATAATTTCATATGCAAACACAAATCAAACACAGCTTTAAAAGACTAGAGTATTGATGGATATTGGATACATCCATCCAATGGTATTTCATCAATTTCAAGTCCTAGTTCAACATACAAAAAGATAATCAACCAACAACAAATTTAAAAAATTCAGTGAACATATGTGAAGACAATGATGAGGAATGAAAACTGACAGTGACGAGATGAACGATGAACCACATAGCAACTTAGAAATCAATAATCAAAATCAACTTCATCAAATAACTAAATCATAATTTCATAACCAAATACAATAAATAATCAACTCAAATGACAAGACATATTTATCCAAGCATAACTTCATCAGATAAACCACTTATTTGAAGGGCAGCAACAACAACCAGCAAGCATGAGATCGATTTAGCCGTTTAGGTCACTTGGTTTGGTGCTGATCGTTAAAGGGCAACAATAGCAACCAGCAAGCCAATACCCAACAGAATAGCAAATCGATTAAGAGCAGTAACCATCAAGTGTGAGATCGATTTAGGTCACTTGGTTGTTAAGATCGATTACGGGCATAATAGCATATCAATTAGGGGTTATAGGGCAGACGCAAATTAAGATTGAATGAGAAACAAAAAGAACGCCTCTACAAATCGTAAATTCTGCAGTTCCAGTTCATCGCACAAAATGCACACACAGAGACAAGAAAATAAATTAGACAAAAACCTGGTTCGATTCTTCGTTGGAAATCTTCAAATGCAAAAAAAAATTGAGAGTAAAAAATACTCTGGTAAGAGGTAACAGGGGCTGGAAAATTTGGGGGAGATGAAATGTGTATTTCTCCCGAGTAATTGTAATTTTGGTGGGAAAATGATTAAAATAATATTTCTCTCTCTTATTTATAGAAATATAGAGAGTTCTCTATATTTAGCAAACCATAGAGATTTTTTGGAGATTTTCTATTTTAGCAAAACATATAGCAAAGCTGTTGGAGATGGATAGCAAATCAAAAGCCACTTTTTTCTATTTTAGAAATGTTGTTGGAGATGCTCTAAGTATCTTATTTTATTCAAACCACTCATTAAACAATAGTGAAAATTAATTGATAATAATGATTCAAAATAATAGTATAGTATAAACATTGTTCTTAATCTCCTCTTATATATTGTTCTTTAGGAACCCACATAATAGAAACTAAAACATATTGGATAAACTCTTAAAGAGCATCTCCAACAGCTTTGTTATAATAGAAAAAAATGAGTTTTTGTTTCCTAAACTTTTTTAACAGTTTTGCTATCTTGTTTGCTATAATAGAAAAAACTTAATTTTTTTTCAAGTTTAGAGAATTCTCTAAAACTTGATGGTATGAGAGAGAAATGATTACTTTATTTAATTCCACCAATGAGATTGAACTTTTATCATTTTATATTAAGTTTTAAAAAAAATGTATTTGGAAGATAAAATAGAGAATATTATATTAATATAATTTGTGTTAAAATCTCTAGAATAGAGAATTTGTTGGAGATGAATGTAACTTTTTTTAGAGATTTTCACATTTGATTCTCTATTTTAAAAAAATTATAAAAAGTTGTTGAAGATGGTCTAAGATGCCTCAAATAAGTAAACATGTTTATGACCGATTAATATAATCTCAAGTTTAATTCAGTATGACTCATAAAGGTATGCCTACATAGATGAGTAAGGGCCTGTTTGGAAGTGGCTTAATGAGCTTAATGAGCTCTTCAGCTTATTCGCTCAGTCATGTCATGGTGTTTGGAAGTGGCTTAATGATTTGGAAGTGAGTTGAGCGAATAAGTTTTCAAGGGGTACACTTATGGAGACGGACACCATCTTTTCCATCTTTACCCCTCCTCCATGCTCTTTCCATCGAGAAACCTGATAGAATACACACACATACATGATTAATCCCTGCTCTTCCCTACTCTTCCCATCGAGAAAATCTCTCACACCGTCCCTCCTCCCTGCTCCTCCCTGGGTTTTTTTGTTTTCTTTTTTTCTTTTTCTTGCAATCAAGAACCCTAAACTGGGTGTAAATCGAACAAAGTGGTGAGAAAAGGGTTGGAATCAGCAACATTTCTATCTGGGTTGGAAGCACTCGAAAGGCTTTATCATGAATGCCCAAAACCCAGTTCGATTCGTCGTCAACAACTTATTCGTGAGAATTAGGCATTCACGAGAATCTGGGTTTTAATTTCGGTTCTAGTTTTGAATATGGGTTTCAATTTCATTCCCAATTTCAACATGGGTTTTAATTTCGAACATGAGTTTCAGTTTTGTTTTTTATTTGAACCTCAGTATTGAGGGTTTTTTTTGTTTGAATATGATTTAGGGTTTATTCTTTGAATTTGATTTAGGTTTTTGATTTAGATACAACGCTTTTAAATGAATTTGAGCAATATTGTTATTGAATGCTCATCGGTGTTCGTTAGATTTTTAGAGTTCTCGATATTCATATTGATGATGTTGTTTATAATATTCTTGAACCCTTCATATGAAAAAGAAAAAAACACACAAATTTAAAGATATGAGTTTGGAAATCTCTCAAACCTCTCATTTTGGTTCTCTCGTGATTTTTAGAAATCTCTCAAACCTGCTACAGAGATGAGTTTGGAAATCGCTCAAACCTCTCATTTTGGTTTTTCTTGTGATTTTTTGGGTTTTGATGCAACAATACAGTATGGTTTGGTCTTCTTCTTCAATCATCTTTGAATTTGATGTTCTTGATTGTTTTGGTATTTTTAGGACAAAAAATTAATCAAGGGGGAAAATGGCCATTTTCATCATTCAAGCGATGTATTAAGCACAACAAACAAACAACAATTTTAGTTAATTCATATAGTCAATGTTATCCATACAGGACTTAACGGAAAACCAACCAAACAACCCCTAAATTTAAGCATAAATAATACATATATTTTAAGTTGAAATAATCAGTCTTGAACTGATTAAAAAAAATACGAATTTGATTTTATTGTATGTTATGACCAAAATTAACTAAGATTTGAAAATATACAAGTTGAAACTAATTTTTTTATGTTGATTATGATATTATTTAGATATTCTTGAGTTAATTATATAGTTATCGGATTATAATTATCGAGGGAGGTTCAGGGGAAAACCTCAAAAAAATGAAAAACTGAAGAACACCCTAATAGCCCTTCATCTACACGGTATGTACTTGTGCATACAAGTAAGTTAAGTTGTTTTTTTGGTTTTATGCACAAGTGCATCATGCATTTGTGCATATATGCACGTGTGCATGTTACAAATTACATGTATGCACAAGTGCATACCGTCCAGATGGAGGGCTACCAAGATGTTCCTTAGTTTTCCGTTTTTTTTTTGAGGTTTTCCCCTGAGCCTGGCCCTATAATGATCTCATAAATTGACAACAATTATCTGCTTGACCAATAATGCTAATGATAACATTCATAATCATAAGAATGGTATTAAGTATTAATCAAATAAGTTTATTTACATATGGTTTTGTCTTTTAACGAAATCAAACGTAAATAGAAATGGATTCCATGTGAATAATTTGACGGATTCCCTTAATTTATAGAATTTGTTAATTTCGAATGTTAGTCCCACGAGAAATGACAAACACACACATATATTATAGTATTTGAACACGACAACTACCAGCAACAACATATTCAGTTTCGGTCGTCGAAATGGTTACTAAGTGTTGCTTATTACTCAACCAGCTAACCAACTTTCCACCAAGTAGTTGGCAGTTACCAGTAATACTATTTCTATCAACTTTAGAACCTACATAGTCAGAATATGAATACCCAATTAGTTCGAAATCTGAGTCTATGGGATACCAAAGACCCATGTGTAAGGTATATTTGAGATACTTAAAGATGTGTTTTACAATAGCCAAGTTACCAAAGACCCATGTGCTGTATTCATGACTCCATCATATTTTCCATCATGCGAGATTCCATTGTAGATTCTGTCGTCACTGGATTAGAGGTACCAGCAGTCGTTCTTTGTGCTTGTCTTTCTACTCCCCCTGTTAAAGGTGGCCTTGATGGACTTTTGTGAGTTCCACCCATTTCAGGTTGCTTTTCCACCACCCAATCATTTACTGTCCTATCTTACGAGGAATTAGAGGATCTGGTTGGTGTATTCACCATCGTTCTGGAGTTTAGCACAAGAAAATAACCA
This sequence comes from Saussurea involucrata, assembly GCA_033807775.1. Classification (NCBI taxonomy): domain Eukaryota; kingdom Viridiplantae; phylum Streptophyta; class Magnoliopsida; order Asterales; family Asteraceae; genus Saussurea; species Saussurea involucrata. Next base: position 172,394,392 of record CM066321.1, read on the forward strand.
TAAGAAGTGGTTACACGTACCCAAACACAAGAAACGTACTTTAACGTTCATTAGTCACTGTAACAATTTAGAAACAAGTATGCTTGTGTAACAATATATTCATAATTTCAGTAGCTAATTGAAATTGTGAACATACTATACATGAGAATCATCGTTACCATCGTTACAGTGCTTAATTCACGTATTTCCGCCGACTCTAAGACTATCTCGTCTTAGTGTTTCTACCCATATCTCACAAATCACAACTTAATTCATCTCAGCTTAAGTCTAGGTATCTCATAATCATACCTAGTTCACTTAAACTACAGCTCTGATACCATTATGTAATACCTTAAAACCACAATAAATTTAAACCTTCGATAAATTAGGTTCATAACGATTTCTTCCCAAAACTTTCATACAAAATTGAGGATTCAAGACAAGGTTATTATATACAACTGATCTATTGTAAACAACCAACTAATCTAAATCATAACTAATAATATCAGATTAGACTGGTTGTCTATAATATCTCCAAAATGATCCTTGTTCTACTAAATTCTCCAGTCTAGCTCCAAAAGCTTAACTTTGGGACTTCTCGACACTCATCCCTGCTTATCCCGTCCCAAGCTAGTACCTGGTAAGAAAATTTGATTTAAAACGATTAGGCTTACGCCTAGTGAGAACATCCAATTTCAAAATAAAACTTTATAAACTTTGGAAACCAATGTAAACAAGGCGTATAACAAACCTGGTTTACCATCATTCTTACCATACGTATAAACATCTTGCGATGACGGGATCATACCCGATTCCATGAATATGACAAACACTAAGTCAGTTGTTTGGGTAAAAATTCACCAGTCTCGACCACGACCAGAAATTTACTCACGACACTCGACCGTCGTAAGAGACCTTACGACCTCGACCAACTAACGTATAACAATTGTTATGATCTTCATGTTTAATGCAGGGTCAACACCATTAATGGCCAGCAGATATAACCGACAAAGATAATTACGATCATTAACCTCAGCGACCGTTACTCAAGGATTTATGGAGCCATTTATAGCTACGAAAGTTATATAAACAAGGGTTCATCATCATTTGCGGACAATTGAACTCTCAAGAATACTCTCGAAGTACTTACAGCCTACTAAAGCAAAAGAACATTCTCTCTCGAACAGACGACGCACGACGCCTATTCCTTACGCTCGACGCACTAGTTTTTACGCACAATATAGTTGTTTACTTTATATCTAAAGTCTTTTCTTTCATTCGTATTGTAATCATTGTACTCTCGACACCTGAAACATAAGGATATCGCCCCTGTTTGGCGACCATAGTGCAGCGACGACACCATCACTGTCGTCCGCGGGTTTTTTCGTCGTTGAGGTTTTTCTCGCGTCACCAAAATCTCTATCTCATTTACTTTTTTGTCTTTATCACATTGCTTTGTCGAACGATTCCTATCTTTAGTTGTTAAGATCCACAATTAATCTTAAGTTATCCTTCTGGACGATTTTTGGCATTAACAGTTTGGCGCCCACCTTGGGGCCTCATCTAGAGAAAATCTTCGACAAACGTGCGTCTTACTAACGGTTTCTTGGAGTTTCCTCTTTTTCTGTTTTAGGAAAATGGCATCCCATGGAAATCAAGAGCAACTCATTGCCCAAATGTATCATAAGCTGGAAGCTGCGCGCAATCAAATCAATGCCCTGGCTGATCAGACTCGGAGAGCAGCTGAGGAAATCGCGCGGCTAAGGAATCAGAATCCGGGTGGATCGTTCGGACCGCAGAACGGTCCAAACCATTCGTTCAAAATCCAGGTCCAGGATCGTTCGGTCAGAATCCAGGATCCGCTCCATTCGTCCATAACCTAGGTTCGGGTCCATCCATTCGGAATCCAGGACCAGGATCGTTCGGACAGAACCAGCAGCAAGCTCCATTCATGCAGAATCAGCAGCAGGGGTCGTTTCCTCCTCAGCATTTAAGGCCACCGCCCATGAACAATGGATCTCAGTCGTACTTCGTCCCTTTCAACGGGGACGCCAACGGTTCATCGTACGAAAATGGCACCAGTTCAGGAGGTAATCCTCCAACAGGTGCGAATTACGATCCTAACGACCCCGTTGCTCAGCGATTGAAGATGTTAGAAGACCAGAATGAGCGTGTCCTGTCTTTTCTCGCTAAACTGTCGGGGGCAGCCGTGCCCGTAGATGTCGAGCCTCGCTCGGGATTTCAGGCGTCGCCTTTCGTCGACACAATCGCGACAATCGACGTCCCGATGAAGTATAATATCCCCGCCTTCGCGCACAAGTATTCGGGAATAACCGATCCAATGGAGCACATCGCACAGTACACGCAGCTGATTTGGACGGTCCCGATCCCACACATGTATCAAGAAGTTTGCATGTGCAAGAGTTTCGGGGTGACCCTCACGGGTCCTGCCCTACAATGGTTGATTAATCTCAAACCCAAATCCATCGGGTCGTTCGCCGAGTTAGTCAACCAATTCTCCCAGCAATTCGCCAGTAGTTGCAAGATGGAGAAGCAGACCAACGACCTATATTATGTCACATAGAAGACCGGTGAATCCATCCGGAGTTATTTCAACAGGTTCAATGCCGAAATGATCAGTGTCCGTAACTGCGACGTCAAGACCACGATCGAAGCCTACAAACGTGGTCTGGACGATAGTTCGGGTCTATACACTGACTTGACCAAGTATCCTCTAGAGAATTTCGAAGACGTCCGAGCCAGAACCCTTGCTTATATGAGGGTGGAAGACGACGCTGCCTTTCGTCGTAAGCATTCTGACAACAAGAGGTCGCTTGGTGTAAAAAAGCCAGAGTTCAAGACAAAGGCGGTGTCTAAGTCAGAGCCCGCCCGACAAATCTTGAACGTCTGATTCAAGACGAAAGCGGAGTTCAAAACCGCGACCGCGACCAAATTTCCTCAGTACCCTAAGATATCCTCTTACGGATTCAAAGGGACTACTAAGGACTTGGTCGAGGCCCTGAAGACCGTCCAGGCAACAATCCGGTGGCCGAAGAAGTCCGACAAAGACGACGGTAAGAAAGACAAATCAAAGTGGTGCGACTTCCATGTCGACCACGGTCATCTAACGGACAACTGCATAGCTCTCAAAAAGGAGCTTGCATATCACGTCCCGAAGGGCAATCTCTAAGATATCATCGACGACGTTACTCCAGCTAACGACGTTCGACCGCCGACTCCCGATCATGCAAAGGTCGTCAACTGCATCACTGGTGGCTCCGACGTGTGCGGTCTGACGTATTCCGCAACCAAACGTCACGCCAGCCAGGCACCTGATGATCGAACTGCCCCTCGTTCATCAAGACCCAAAGGAAATCTGGAGTTAGAAGCCATGAAGATTTCATTCGACCAAGACGACCTCGGCGATTCGTATCGCAAGAATCATGACGGGTTGATCATTCAACTCACGATTGGTAATTGTTTAACCCGACGAGTCTTGGTCGACGGAGGCAGTTCAGCAAACGTCATCTTCCTTGATACCATCAAGGCCATGGGAATCGATCGATCGGAAATCACCCGAAGCTCGACAACCTTGGTCGGTTTCAATGGAGACGCGACGAGTACCTTTGGAGAGATCACCTTGTCTGTCTATGCCGGAGGAATCAACAAGCAGACCAAGTTCAACGTCATCGACTGCGCGTCGGCCTATAACATCATCTTAGGTCGACCATGGATTCATGACATGAAAGCCGTTCCCTCGACGTATCATCAGACCATGAAGTTCCCTACCCCGTGGGGAGTCCAGGAGATCAAAAGTGAGCCGAAAGTCGCCCGCGACTGCTATAAGACCACCGTGAAGCCGCAGAAGCAGGCCATCTAGCAATTACATGTCCAGGATGCTCCTGGGACAGCCGACGACTATCTCCTGGAGGAAGTCGTCCTGGACCAGAGCAAGCCTGACCAGAAAGTCTTTGTAGGTTCTTCCCTCGATCCCATGCCTTAAAGACAAATTGATATCTTTTTTGCAGGAACACGCCGACTGCTTTGCCTGGTCGCACGAAGACATGGTCGACATAGACCCCAGCATCATTTCTTATAAGCTCAATGTCGACCCGTTATTTAAGCCTATCAAACAAAAATGCCGAAAATTTGCTCCTGAAAGGAATAAGGTGATAAATGACGAGGTCGGCAACCTCCTCAAGACAGGAAAAATTCGAGAAGTAAAGTACCCTGGTTGGCTTGCCAATGTCGTGGTCGTGGCGAAGAAAAATGGCAAATGGAGGGTCTGTATCGATTTTACAGATCTCAACAAAGCTTGTCCAAAAGATCATTTCCCATTGCCACACATCGATGCCATGGTCGACGCGACAGCAGGGCATGAACTATTGACGTTCATGGATGCTTATTCTGGATACAATCAGATCCTGATGCACGTCGAGGACCAAGAAAAGACTGCATTCATGACAGATCGAGGTATTTACTGTTATAAAGTTATGCCTTTCGGACTAAAAAATGCAGGTTCTACCTTCCAGCGCCTGGTGAATAAAATATTCAAGGATCACCTTGGTGACACGATGGAGGTATACATCGACTACATGCTCGTCAAGTCGAAGCAAGCGACCGATCACGTCGATCATTTGAGGCAGTCGTTCGACATCCTTCAGAAATATAGCATGAAGCTCAACCCGACGAAGTGTTCCTTTGGTGTCAATGCCGGGAAATTGCTGGGTTATATGGTCACTCGTCGAGGAATCGAGGCCAACCCCGACCAGATCAAAGCCATTGTCGAGATCAAATCTCCAAGAAATTTCAAAGAAGTCGAAAGGCTCATTGGTCGGGTGGCAGCTTTGAACAGGTTTATCTCTCGATCCTCAGATAGATGCCATTTATTTTATAATGTCCTCAGGAAAAATAAAGGCTTCGACTGGACCGACGATCATGAGCAAGCACTGCAAAAATTAAAGGAATACATGGCATTGCCTCCTTTGCTGTCAAAGCCTCACGATCATGAGGTCTTGCAGCTATATTTGGCTGTTAGTCCCAATGCAGTAAGTGTCGTCCTGACACGAGAAGATGAAAAGCAGCAACTGCTGATCTACTATGTAAGTAAATCTATCTTGGACGCAGAAACCAGGTATTCCTCTATGGAAAAATTGCTTTTGTCGCTAGTCACCGTTGCTAAAAAATTGCGACACTATTTTGAATCGCATCCTATTACTGTCGTGACTAATTTTCCTCTTAAGTCTGTCTTGAGGAAACCTGAGTTGACAGGTCGCTTGGCAAAATGGAGCATATATCTCAGCAGTTACGACATCGATTTCAAGCCCAGGACCGCGATCAAATCGCAAGCCTTGGCGGATTTTATTGTTGATTTCAGCCCTAAGCTGGAAAAAGAAGCAGAGCTCAAAGTGTCTACTGTGGCGACTCTGTATGTCGACGGTTCATCCAACACTAGAGGTTCAGGACTAGGCGTCGTCTTAAAGTCGCCACAGGGGGGCAAGATGGTGTATTCCGTGCGATGCGACTTCAAAACCACCAACAACGAAGCTGAGTACGAAGTCCTGATCGTGGGAATGAATATGACCCACGACTCGGGGGCAACTGCGCTACATGTCAGAAGCGATTCTCTCCTGGTCGTGAACCAGATGAATGGAGAATTCGTGGCTAAAGATTCAAAAATGACAGCGTACCTGAAGGTAGCAAAAGAGAAATCCAAAAAGTTCAAATCATTTTCTATTGAAGAGATTCCAAGGGACCAGAACACTCAAGCTGACGCCTTAGCAAACCTTGGGTCTGCACTGGTCGAACCAATATTCAATAGCATTCCTATGATCCATCTGGCGACGTCGTCCATCGAAAATCATGATGTCGTCCAGATCGAATACCAAGAAGATGATTGGTCGTGCGACATCCGAAATTTCCCTATGCACGACCAACTCCCAGAAGACAAGATGGAAGCCCGGAAGATCAGATTCAAAGCATCCAGGTATGTTGTGATCGGAGATAGACTCTATCGACAGGCTTAAACCTGAGATGCGTCATCAGCAAAAGTCAAGTTCAAAAGATCCTTCAAGAGATGCACGATGAAGAGTGTGGCAACCACTCGGGAGGTCGCAGTCTGGCTAATCGCATCTCTCGACAAGGCTATTTTTGGCCAACATTGCGACAAGACGCCGTCGGGTATGTCCAGAGTTGTGATCCCTGTCAACGACATTCAGGTACGTCCCGTAAACCCTCTGAATCTTTACATTCGACACTTATCCCATGGCCCTTCATGAGGTGGGGAATGGATATTATCGGCAAGCTACCACCTGCCCCAGGGCAAAAGGTATTCCTTCTCGTACTTACAAATTATTTTTCTAAGTGGGTAGAAGCAGCTGCCTTTTCCCAAGTTCAGGACAAGGAAGTCGTCTCTTTTATCCAGACTAACATCATATGCAGGTTTGGGATTCCATCCGAAATTGTCTGCGACAATGGATCCCAGTTCATAAGCAACAGGACTCGACAGTTCTGTGAAGACTGCAACATCAAGTTGACGACCTCGACTCCCAGATATCCCCAGGCAAATGGACTTGCAGAGTCGATCAATAAGACCATTATTGCTTCGATCAAGAAAAGGTTAAAAGCTGCAAAGGGAAAGTAGGTCGAAAAACTCCCTTCAGTCCTGTGGGGGAATCGCACGACGCCTCGCACGTCCACAGGACAAACCCCTTTCTCTCTGGTCTATGGTTGTGAAGCAGTCTTTCCGGTCGAGGTCCAGCTCCCAACCTCAAGGCATACTTTTGTCGACCACAAGCTGGTTGATTTAAGTTATGACCTCGACGCCCTTGAAGGGCTTAGAGAATCAGCATTGATCAGAATGGCGTCACAGAAGTAAGCGGTCGAGCGACACTTCAACAAGAATGTCAAAGCTAAAGTCTTTCAAGAAGGCGACTACGTCCTCCGACGAGTGTTCCAGTGCACTCAAGAGCTCAATGCAGGTAAGCTTTCCACCAAATGGGAAGGTCCTTATCGTATCTCAGAAGTCGTGGGTAAAGGTGCCTATCGGCTCCAAACCCTCGACAATCGAGATGTCCCACGTAGCTGGAATGCAACTCATCTGAAAAGGTATTTCTTCTAAGTCTTTTTCCTTCTTTCGTACGATTTTTTATTCATCACGACGATTACTGACTTAAGCATCGAAGGGTCGTTGGTTATCTAACGACCAACCTCTGACATTGTTTTATCGCAGGATCTCACGACACAAGTTACCGAGTCTATTATACGACTTCAGTAAACTTTCGCAGGATCGCATGACATAAGCAGTCAGGTCTATTAGATGACTTGATTGTACTATTAAAGGAACGCACGACTCAAGTTCATCGCACGATGTAATCGTACGATCATAAGGTCTAACGACCCTACGATCTAAGTTTTTTTTTAACTTAGAGGAATTTCATATTCTGAATTAATGCTTTGATCGCATGTACTTATGTTTGCTTACACGATTTAAAAGTATAAAAGTCTTATGACTTATGTTCTAATCGTTGTATTTTAATGAATGCCTATGCCGCATGTCGTGATGAATGTTTACTTGATGATATCATATAAACGTATGCAATACGTAAGAAAAATATTTTTCATTCATCAAAAAGTCGGTTACATGGAACGACTCGACCACCAACGGTCGAACGATGAAAAACAAAAAACTAAAAATTTCTAAGTCTGAGGAGGATCGTCAGTCGCATCCTTGCCAGAGGCTTCGCCTTTGAGGCCCTCGACCACCTCCTCCTCATCAGCTTCCTTCTCGTCATCCGAATCAAGGTCCCTATTGTTTGGGCAAAATTTCACAGGTCTCGACCACGACCAGAAAAGGTAAGACGCATGTCATGAGTTATACCTTGTATTAAGGTAAGGTCCCAACAAAGACCCTAAGAACCTCCGTCATCCCTCCTAAAAGGTAAGTCGAGAGTTCCTCACGACACTCGACCTCGACGTCGCCCGTTCCGCACGACCGTCTCATAAAACCGTACGACCTCGACCGACTAACGCGTTATACAACTGTTATATTTGTTTAAGTGTTTAATGCAGGAGTCAAAGTCATTTATGGACAAACGGCTATAACCGACAAAATCAGTTATGAGCATCTAAACTCACATTGAAGACGACGACCGTTACAAACAATCTTCAAGGCACTTAAAGATTCAATTAAAGTCATCCGAAGACTATAAAATCCCAGCTCAATCATCAGTTCAAGACACCTGATCAACACCGAATAACATAAAGAGAGAGACAGAACAAGAGCATCAAACAACAGAAGCAAACGCAAATGGTCGAAGAATATTCATTCGAAGCAAAGAGATCATTCATAGAAGATCATTCTCGACGCAAGACTCTCGCTCTCGACCAACAGTTTATACACAGTTTTCACACACGACGCACACTGTTTTTACATTCAAAACACTTGTACTTTACATTTGGAAGTCTTTCCTTCATTTGTATTGTAATCTCTGTACGATCGACACCCGGAACACCAAGGACATCGCCCCTGATTGGCGACAATAGTGCAGCGACGACATCCACTGTCGTCCGTGTTTGGGCAAAAAATCACGTCACTCGACCGCGACCAGAACAGGTAAGACGTATGATTAAGGACTATATCTTGTATTAAGATAAGATCTCGACAAAGACCCAGAACACCATCGTCGTCCCTCATAAAAGGTAAGTCGAGAGTTCCTTACGACGCTCGACCATAGCGTCGCCCGATCCGCACGGCTATTACATAAGGACGTGCGACCTCGACCAAAGCTAACGTTCACCATGACCGTTTGTTAAGTGTTTATTGCAGGAGTAAAAGTCATTAAGGAGCAACGACTATAACCGACGCAATCATTAAACAACCGGCGACCGTAACGGACGAAGATCATTACTCCGGCGACCGTTTCCAACCGTTAAGGCCATTAAAGGAGCATTTATGGATGAAGCTAAGGACGCGAAGACTATAAATATCAAGCTTAATCAACATTTCAAGACATCGAATATCCGGCGATTAACAACCGAAGCAATATTCAAGAACATCTGAAGTGAAGAACCAATCGCTCTCGACGCACGACAACAGCCCTCGACCAGCAGTTCACACTTTGTTTCGTACACGACAAACACCTGTTTTTACGTTCAAACACTTGTACTTTACATTTCGAAGCATTTTCTTCATTTGTATTGTAATCTCTGTACGATCGACACCGGTATCCAAGGACATCGCCCCTGATTGGCGACCATAGTATAGCGACGACACCCACTGTCGTCCGCAGGTTTTTTCCTCGTTTGAGGTTTTCCCTACGTCATCAAATCCCTTGTTTCTTTATTTTATTTATCGTCGCACGTCTCGTCGAAAGATTCTTTCTTTAGTTGTTTAAGTCCACATCGACCTTAAGTTGTCTATTTGGTGCGATTTTTGACATTAACAGTTTGGCGCCATCCGTGGGACTACATCTAGAGAAAATCCTCGACGAACGTGCATTCTACTAATAGTTTCTTGGAGTTTCTTCTATTTTCTGTTGCAGGAAAATGGCAGCCCCTGGAAATCCGCAGCAAGCCGTCACTCAGATGTATCAGGAGCTCGAGGTTGCCAGGAATCAACTCAATGCAATGGCAGAGCAGCTGAAGAGATCGCGCGGCTAAGGAATCCTTTAGGACCCCAGAATGGTCCTAGACCATTCATCCAGAATCCAGGTCCGGGACCAGGCCCGTCCGCATAGAATCAGCATCCAGGTCCATTCATGTAGAATCAGCAGCTGGGTCCGTTCATTCCGAATCCCCGGTCTGGGCAAATTCCCCCTCAGCATATCCGACCACCACCCTTGAACAATGGATCCAAACCATTGCAAGGTGGCGCCCAGCCGTTTCAGAATGGATCCCAGCCATTCCAAAATGGTCCGCAACCTTTCCAGCAAGGATCACAATCTTTCCAGCAGAGATCGCAGCCATTTCAGCATGGACCACAATCGTTTCAGAATGGACCGCAGCAATTCCACTATGGGTCGCAGCCATATTTTGTTCCATTCAACGGGGACACCAATGGTTCGTCGCATGGTAATGGCACTAGTCCAGGGACAAATCCCTCGACAGGGGAAAATCCTGATCTTAACGATCCCGTCGCCCAACGTTTGAAGATGTTAGAAGACCAAAATGAGCGCGTCCTGTTCTTGCTCGCCAAGTTGCCTGGGGCAGCCGTGCCTGTCGACGTCGAGCCTCGCTCGGGGTATCAGGCGTCGCCCTTCATCGACGAGATCTCCATCGTCGAGGTCCCAAAGAAGTATAACATTCTTGCCTTCACTCCCAAGTATTCGGGTGTGATCGATCCAACCGAGCATGTCGCGTAGTATAAGCAGCTCATGTGGACGATCTCGATTCCACACATGTACCTGGAAGTATGCATGTGCAAGAGTTTCGGGGCGACTCTCACTGGTCCAGCTCTCAGTGGTTGATCAATCTCAAACCCAAATCTATCGGGTCGTTCGCCTAATTGGTCAACCAATTCTCCCGGCAATTCGTCAGCAGTCGTAAGATGGAAAAGCAGACTAGTGATCTGTACTATGTCGTGCAGAAGACCAATGAGTCTATTCGAAGTTATTTCAATAGATTCAATGCTGAAATGATCAATATCCGCAATTGTGATATCAAAACTGCGATCGAAGCTTATAAGTGTGGTCTAGATGATAGTTCAGGTCTATATATCGATCTGACCAAGTATCCCCTAGAGACTTTCGAAGACGTCCGAGCTCGAACCTTAGCATATATGAGGGTCGAAGATGATGCCGCCTTTCGTCGCAAGCACACTGACGACAAGAAGTCGTTAGGCGTCAGAAAGCCAGAGTTCAAGACAAAGGTTGTTTCCAGAATAAAGCCCGCGCGCCAAATTTCAAATGTTCGTTTCAAGACGAAAGCATAAGCCAAGACCGCGACTAAGTTCACTCAGTACCCCAAGATATCCTCTTACGAATTCAAAGGGACCGCTAAGGACCTAGTCGAAGCTCTGAAAAGTTCCCAAGCGACCATTCGATGGCCAAAGAAGTCCGACCTGGACGATGCTAAGAAAGACAAATCAAAGTGGTGCGACTTCCATGCCGATCATGGTCATGCGACAGACGACTGTATCGCATTGAAGAAGGAATTAGCGTATCATTTCCCGAAAGGAAATCTCAAGGATATCATCGACAATGTCTCTATTCCAGATAATAGCCATCGACCGTCGACTCCCGAGCATACAAAAGTTGTCAATTAAAATCCCCTACGCCATGGGGAATCCAGAAGATTAAGAGTGAGCCAAAAGTCGCTCGTGAGTGCTACAAGTCTACCTTGAAGCCGCGAAAATAAACCAAAGTCACAAGATCAGGCTCTCGACAGGTTCGTTCCTCTATCCCTAAATTAATAAGTCTACTATGGTGCCCGGTCGCACGACAACATAGTCAACGCATGACAATATTTCTCCGTGTCATTCTGTCATTTAAAACCTATCTTTTCCTCCCAAAAAGGATAAGGTAATAAATGACAGGGGGCAAATAGAGAGAGTCTGAAATGGTACGTTCTCTAACTCTTTTTCATACGATTTTTTCTCACAAAACGTTTACTGACTTAAGCATCGGAGGGTCGTTGGCTAGCCAACGACCAAACCCCGACATCGTTTTATCGCAGAATCGCACGACAGATTATCGCAGAATCGCACGGGAGTAATCATTAAGTCTACTAGATGACTTTAAATTCGCAGAATCGCACGACATAAATAATCAGGATTTTCTTCCCTGACCATCCCTCCACAGGGGCATACGACGCAAATTCCTCGTACGATCTCGTCGTACAATCGCAAAGCCTAAATAACTTACATCTAAGTTTCTTAGCTTTTATACCCTGAATGGATGCTTTAATCGCGTGTTTTTATTTGTTTTACGTTCTTATTATCGTATTACAATAAGCGCCTTAGTCGCATGATTTCATATGTATCTTATGTTCGACTTTATAATCAAATGTGATTCAAATAAAGCATAAGCAAAAGATATATTCATTAAGTAAACGATTATATACATACTCGATCCCTGATTGGTCGAATGGCAAAATAAACAAGGAAAGGAAAATTCTAGACGGCAGGGGGAACATCGGTCGTATCCCTGCTCGAAGTCCCGACCCGAGGACCTTCATCTGCCACTCCTCCCACACGAATCCCCTGCAGTTCATACTGAGCATCGAAAAGCTGGATGGCTAGCTCATCAGCACGCGCCAAGGAAAACCTCTCCCTATCTAAAGCCGCCTTCTCTCTCTCCAACGCCACAACTTCTCTTTCAAGGGCATACGCCATCAACTCTTCAACTTTCGACATCCCAGCGTGTAATGCCAAAGACGACTGGAATGTCTGAAAAATAACACAAGAAAATATTAGATGACTAAACGAACAAGACAAGTCATGAAAGATTGACACTCACCGTGAACGCCAGACTGGCAACTTGAGATCCAATCTCTCCGGTCGAAACTCCACGAAAACGCTCCCCGAAAGACGGGAGCAAATACTTCCCCAGATGAGGGAACGACGTCGTCCCGTCTAGGACACCATCCGCCATAAAGTTAGACGGCAATGTAAAATTGACCGTCATAACTTCGGCCGATGATCCCTCGCCCCTGTCAGCAGACATTGGGATCGACACTTTGGACATCGACTTCGTCACCGTCGCCGGAAGCGCAGAACTTGCTGGTGTCGCGTCCATTACGCCAAAACGGCTAGATGACGCCCTCGCCTCCTTAGGCAGAACAACTCCCGGTGAGTTATCAACCCTAGATGACGGTTCCCTCAGGACTGTCCTCTGGGTTCTCTTTTCGCTCGACCCAGCTGTCGAAACATTTTCACCTCGAAGGGCACGCATAACCTGCTCCCCTCTCGCCCTAGAGACCGATTTCCTCTTGGTCGGCACTGATCAGGAAATACATGAAGCGTCAGGCGGATAGAGTAAACAAAGTAAAATAAAAACTACGGTACATTTACCAGTCGCTTCTTCCCTCTCATCCTCCTCTCCCTCTTCTTCAGAATCTCCCATCGCGTCCTCGTCCTCGGCCGCCGGTTGCCACGTGACGAAAGATCGATCATCAGTACTATAACTCAGGAATCTGTCGACCTTGGTTCGAGAACCTTCGTTCGGGTGCAAGGCATCGTACTGAATCTCTGAAGACGACAAAAAGCAATGAGTAAATAGAAAGCGGATAAACCAAACAGTGACATATATCGAAAAAGAATACCTCCCATGTTCCAGTCAGGACGAATCCATTTGCTATTGATGTCAAGCGAGTCAGTACGCACGAATACGTACCTCTTCTTCCATCCACGGTCGTTGACCGTAGTATTTAAAACCAGGGTACGATCACCCTTAAACTTGGAATACGGACTGTAACGCCAATTCTTGTCTCTCTTAACATGATAAGCCAACCAGAAATCATTCAGGGTCATAGGTGGGTCCCACTTTGCAGACAATCGCTCGATAACCAAAAAAACCCGCCAAAGTTGGGGCATCAACTGCCCTGGTGACAGGCCAAAATATCGCATGAAATTCTTAGATAAAACCGAATACGGCCACTCAAACCCTATTTTGAAGGGATACTCGTATATCACGAAGCATCCTTCGGGACAATCCTCAGGACGTATATCCCCTGGAATGGTTAACTCTACTTCCGCAGGGATCTTCGCTAGACGCCTAAAGGCATCTAAATCCTCCTGACTCACGATAGAACTCTCTGGTTCAATCGACATTGTTTATCAAACGAAGGAGACGATCGATAAAAACCAAAGCGGAAGAGCAATGCGTTATATAAACACTCTAAACCTCGAACAATCTCTACTAGGCCGAAGATTTGCAACGATTCGAGTAAGTTCGGACGAAGAATGGAAAGGAATCAAGGCGAAATCTCTTCCCAAAGAAACACTTCGAAGTATAGCAAGAAAAGACCCGTCGTGATCTTTATTTATACAAACAATCGCATCAAATCGAATCCCTGGATGACCGTCGCGCATTCCCGTCCTTTCGCATGCCCGCCCGGATCTTCGACACCTATCCTCGACAGCTGGTAAGCATCATCGTACGTCAGCATGGCGGCATAACTTTTCAACTTCTCGTTCAGTTAAAGGCGAACCGGTCTAGTTCCACGACAACCAGGTAAGTCCCTCAACCCAGGTCACAAGTCTAAGCGTTGGACAAGCAAAATTTAAAACTTAAATTTGACATTCAATTTTCAAATTTTGGGGGCAAACTGTTTGGGCAAAAAATCACGTCGCTTGACCGCGACCAGAACAGGTAAGACGTATGATTAAGGACTATATCTTGTATTAAGATAAGGTCTCGACAAAGACCCAGAACACCATCGTCGTCCCTCATAAAAGGTAAGTCGAGAGTTCCTTACGACGCTCGACCATAGCGTCGCCCGATCCGCACGACTATTACATAAGGACGTGCGACCTCGACCAAAGCTAACGTTCACCATGACCGTTTGTTAAGTGTTTAATGCAGGAGTAAAAGTCATTAAGGAGCAACGACTATAACCGACGCAATCATTAAACAGCCGGCGACCGTAACGGACGAAGATCATTACTCCGGCGACCGTTTCCAACCATTAAGGCCATTAAAGGAGCATTTATGGATGAAGCTAAGGACGCGAAGACTATAAATATCAAGCTCAATCAACATTTCAAGACATCGAATATTCGGCGATTAACAACCGAAGCAATATTCAAGAACATCTGAAGTGAAGAACCAATCGCTCTCGACGCACGACAACAGCCCTCGACTAGCAGTTCACACTTTGTTTCGTACACGACAAACACCTGTTTTTACGTTCAAACACTTGTACTTTACATTTCGAAGCATTTTCTTCATTTGTATTGTAATCTCTGTACGATCGACACCGGTATCCAAGGACATCGCCCCTGATTGGCGACCATAGTATAGCGACGACACCCACTGTCGTCCGCAGGTTTTTTCCTCGTTTGAGGTTTTTCCTGCGTCATCAAATCCCTTGTTTCTTTATTTTATTTATCGTCGCACGTCTTGTCGAAAGATTCTTTATTTAGTTGTTTAAGTCCACATCGACCTTAAGTTGTCCCTTTGGTGCGATTTTTGGCATTAACAGTCCGCAGGTTTTTTCCTCGTTGAGGTTTTTTCCTGCGTCATCAAATCCTTTGTCTCATTTACATTTTTGTCTTTGTCGCACGCCTTTGTCGAAAGATTCCTTTCTTTAGTTGTTAAAGTCAACATCGACCTTAAGTTGTCCCTTTGGTGCAATTTTTGGCATTAACACCTATCGGCTCCGACATTCTCCAGATAGAAGGCCAATTCATCCGATGCTGAGGCGAGGGGATTTTTCCCCAACAGGTGATGTTGCAGGATCGCCGATCGGGCGGTCAATCGAGCTAAGGCGAAGACGGACGTTGGACTTAAGCTCTTTCACCTTTCTCTCCAGCTCCGCCACCTTGGACTTAGAGTCCTTGGCTTCTTCTTCGCTCGCAGCCAAAGACTCCTTAGTCTTGTCCAGCTCAGCCCTCTATTCGACGATCAAGGACAAGGACTGCGTCAGACGGTAGTTCACCTCATCCCTCGCACGTCTGATGGTCTCTGACTCATTCAGGGCCTCATAGAGACGTTTGGACATAGCTTCGGCATACTCTAGAGCGGCCTTCTCCCTGTCCAGTGCCGCATTCCCCCTCTCGTGTGCAGAGGACACCAGACCTCTTATTTTCTCCAGTTCGGAGTGCAGAGCGAGGGAGGACTGAAACGCCTGAGAAACATAAATGACATAAGTTAGTAAACACTCGACAAAGTTATAAATACCAAAACAAGATAAGTCTTGAAAGAAAGACTTACCATGAACACGAGTCCCGCGACGTGGGATCCCGTCTCCTCGGCATCGACCCCCTGAAAGCGCTCCTTGAAAGAATGGAGCTGGTATTTCCCTAGATGGGGGAAAAGTTTCGTCCCGTCCATGACATTGTCAACCATAAAGTTTGACGGCAATGTAAAGTTGACCGTCACGACCTCAGTCTTTCCCGTCGCATGCCCTTTGCCCTTGTCGGCCGACGAAGGGGTCGACGTGGTAGATGGAGACTTCGTCGTTTTCGCCAGAGGCGCAGAACTTAATGGCGTCGCATCAATCACACCAATAGACGTCTTCGTCTTCGTCGGTGATGCGACCGATGCCTTCGCCTTCTCAGGCGTGATGACTCTCGACGAGTCGTCCGCCTTTGATAACGGTTCCTTCGGGACCGACATTCTGGTCCGCTTCAAAACCCCCGACCCAGTGGTCGAGGACGCCTTCCTTTTTTCCCTGCCCTGACATGCCAGTTCAGCTTCGGCCGCCTTCTTGGCCATCGCAGACGACGCCTTCGCATGAGATTCCCCTGGAATAAGCAAAGAGAAAGGTGCATTACACAATAGGTATGAGTGAAAAGATCGAGGCCGAACAGAAAAGAGTAAGGTACACTTACCGGTCATCTCTTCTTCCTCTTCTCTTGACTCCTCCTTCTCCTATGTCTCCTCTGTCCCCTCTTCCTATTCCTCTCGTTTCTCCTCCCGATTCTCTCCCAGATACACTAAGTCTTCGTCATCGTCGTCCACCAAGTGTCGTGTGAAAAACGACCGCTCAATAGCGCTAAACTCCAAGAACTTGTCGATCTTTGCTTGAGAGTTAGCGTAGGACTTCACGTCCTCGAACTTGATATCTGTCGACGCGTCAAAGACAAGTTAGAAACAAATTGAAACCAACACACGACACATGACAAAAGCTAAAAATCTCAACCGACATATTCCAGCCGGCCCTAATCCATCCGCTCGCAGGGTCTAACGACGCGACATGCACGGATACGTACCTGGTCTTCCACTTGCGGTCATTAACCGCAGTTTTCAGGACCAGGGTGTGATCACCCTTATGCCTAGAAAACAGGTTGTAACGACGACATCTGTCCACCTTGACTTGATAAGCCAAGAGGAGATCACGCACATTCATGGGGGATTCCCAATCTTTGGTGAGACGCTCGATAACTTGTATGACTCGCCAAAATTAGGGCATTATTTAGCCCGGTGCTAAATCGAACTCGAGCATAAAAGCCTTGTCCAGAGGCGAGTAAGGCCATTCGAAACCTATCTTAAAAGAGTATTCGTATATAACGACGAACCCCTCTAGACACATATCAGGTCGAATCTGACCTGCCCTAATCAGTGAAATCCCCGCAGGGATTTTTGCTAATTTCCTAAAGAAGTCAATGTCGTCCTGATCTCTAATAGAGCTCGCTGGTTCGGTCGACATCTCTAAACCTGTTAACCAAATCTGTCGGTCTGAAAAACCCCAGATATCCCAATTTTTCCTAGGTTTTCTAGCAATTGACTTACGACGCATACAAAGAATAAGGAGTCGTACCTTATATAGGCGCTCTAAACCTCGAAATACCTAATCGGTCGAAGATTTTTGCAGGTTTGGAAAAGATTTGACGAAAAATAGCACGAAATCGGGAAGAAATTTCTCTCTAAACTCTCTGAAAGCGTAAACTGAAAAAGATCTATCGTGGGTCTTGTTAATGCCAAAAATCGCACCAAAGGGACAACTTAAGGTCGATGTGGACTTTAACAACTAAAGAAAAGAATCTTTCGACAAAGGCGTACGACAAAGACAAAAATGTAAATGAGACAAAGGATTTGATGACGCAGGAAAAAACCTCAACGAGGAAAAAACCTGCGGACGACAGTGGATGTCGTCGCTGCACTATGGTCGCCAATCAGGGGCGATATCCTTGGTGTTCCGGGTGTCGATCGTACAGAGATTACAATACAAATGAAGGAAAGACTTCGAAATGTAAAGTACAAGTGTTTTGAATGTAAAAACAGTGTACGTCATGTGTGAAAACTGTGTATAAACTGTTGGTCGAGAGCGAGAGTCTTGCGTCGAGAGTGATCTTCTATGAATGATCTCTTTGCTTCGAATGAATATTCTTCGAGTGTTTGTGTTTGCTTCTGTTGTTTGATGCTCTTGTTCTATCTCTCTGTGTTATTCGGTGTTGATCAGGTGTCTTGAACTGATGATTGAGCTGGGATTTTATAGTCTTCGGATGACTTTAATTGAATCTTTAAGTGCCTTGAAGATTGTTTGTAACGGTCGTCGTCTTCAATGTGAGTTTAGATGCTCATAACTGATTTCGTCGGTTATAGCCGTTTGTCCATAAATGACTTTGACTCCTGCATTAAACACTTAAACAAATATAACAGTTGTATAACGCGTTAGTCGGTCGAGGTCGTACGGTTTTATGCGACGGTCGTACGGAACGGGCGACGTCGAGGTCGAGTGTCGTGAGGAACTCTCGACTTACCTTTTAGGAGAGATGGCGGAGGTTCATTGGGTCTTCGTCGGGACCTTATCTTAATACAAGGTATAACTCATGACATGCGGCTTACCTTCTTTGGTCGTGGTCGAGACCTGTGAAATTTTGCCCAAACAGTTTGCCCCCAAAATTTGAAAGTAGGATGGAAAATTCGAATTTTAAATTTTGCTCGTCGGGTGCTTAGGGTTCTGCGTTAAAAATACCTTGGTTGTTTCGGAACCGAATTGGTTTAATTCTAACCGAACGAGAAGTCGAAGAGAAAACGAGGTCGTGACGTCATACTGACGTACGATTGTGCTTACCAGCTGTCTTTGACAGGTGTCGACGATCCCTGCGGTCATACGAAGGGACGAGGGCACGTGACGATCATCTAAGGGATCCGATCGTTTGCTTAAATAGAGACCTCAATGGGTCTATTCTGGTTTACGATTTCGATGCGTCTTTGAGCAAAGATTTCCCTTTGATCTTCTTGCTGCTCTTTACCTGTTTATTCACAAATCCTGCGAGAATATGCGACTCAGTTAGGTTTTTCGAGGTCTTCAAGTGCTTATATATAAGGTACGACTTCCTTGATCCCTCCAATCTGTTTAGAGATGTCGACGGACCCTGAGACCAATATTCAAGATCAGTCGGATCTTGATGACTTTAGGAGGTTATCTAAGCTCCCTGTGTGGGTTGAATTGATCAGCCCAGGTCAAATTCGATCGAACGAATGTCCTGAGGGGTATATCGTGATGTACGAATATCCCTTTAAGATAGGTTTTGAATGGCCCTACTCACCTCTAGCTAAGGCTTTTATGCTAGAATTTGACATAGCACCGGGTCAATTAATGCCCGAGTTTTGGCGAGTGGTGCAAGTGATCGAGCGTGTCACTAAAAGTTGGGAGTCTTCCATGAATGTGCACGACCTCCTTTTGGCTTATCAAGCCAAGAAGGACGGATGTCATCGTTGTAGTCTATACTCTAGCCTTAAAGGTGATCGTGCTCTGGTCCTCAAGACCGCTGTAAACGATCGCGGGTGGAAGACTCAAGACCACGACCAAAGAAGGTAAGACGCATGTCATGAGTTATACCTTGTATTAAGATAAGGTCCCGACGAAGACCCAAAGAACCTCTACCATCCCTCCTAAAAGGTAAGTCGAGAGTTCCTCACGACACTCGACCTCGACGTCGCCGGTTCCGCACGACCGTCGCATAAAACCGTACGACCTCGACCGACTAACGCGTTATACAAATGTTATATTTGTTTAAGTGTTTAATGCAGGAGTCAAAGTCATTTATGGACAAACGGCTATAACCGAAGAAATCAGTTATGAGCATCTAAACTCACATTGAAGACGACGACCGTTACAAACAATCTTCAAGGCACTTAAAGATTCAATTAAAGTCATCCGAAGACTATAAAATCCCAGCTCAATCATCAGTTCAAGACACCTGATCAACACCGAATAACACAGAGAGAGATAGAACAAGAGCATCAAACAACAGAAGCAAACGCAAACACTCGAAGAATATTCATTCGAAGCAAAGAGATCATTCATAGAAGATCACTCTCGACGCAAGACTCTCGCTCTCGACCAACAGTTTATACACAGTTTTCACACACGACGTACATTGTTTTTACATTCAAAACACTTGTACTTTACATTTCGAAGTCTTTCCTTCATTTGTATTGTAATCTCTGTACGATCGACACCCGGAACACCAAGGATATCGCCCCTGATTGGCGACCATAGTGCAGCGACGACATCCACTGTCGTCCGCAGGTTTTTTCCTCGTTGAGGTTTTTTCCTGCGTCATCAAATCCTTTGTCTCATTTACATTTTTGTCTTTGTCGCGCGCCTTTGTCGAAAGATTCCTTTCTTTAGTTGTTAAAGTCCACATCGACCTTAAGTTGTCCCTTTGGTGCGATTTTTGGCATTAACAGTTTGGCGCCATCTGTGGGATCTCATCTATAGAAAATCTTCGACAAACGTGCGTCTTGCTAACGTTTTCTTGGAGTTTTCTTTGTTCTCTGTTGCAGGAAAATGGCAGCCCCTGGAGATCAGCAGCATGTCATTGCTCAGATGTACCAGGAGCTTGAAGTCGCCCAAAATCAAATCAACGCTATGGCGGAGCAAAGCCGTAGAGCAGCTGAAGAGATCGCACGGTTAAGGAATCCCTTTGGACCTCAGAGTGGTCCTAGGCCATTCGTTCAGAATCCAGGCCAAGGACCGTTCGGTCAGAATGGTCCTCGACCATTCGCACATAATCCAGGTCCAGGATCAGGTCCGTTCGCTCAGAATCAGCATCCAGGTCCGACCATGCAAAACCAGCAGCCAGGACTGTTCAATCCAAATCCCTAGTTCAGGACGGTCCCTCCTCAGCATATAAGGCCACCACCCATGCAGAATGGATCGCAGCCATTTCAAAATGGGTCACAGCCATTTCAGAGCGGGTCGCAACCGTATTTTGTTCCTTTCAACGGAGATGCCAATGGCTCGTCGCATGTCAATGGCACCAGCCCAAGAATCAATCCGCAAGCAGGGGCAAATCTCAACCCCAATGACCCCATCGCCCAGCGATTGAAAATGCTAGAAGCTCAGAACAAGTGCGTCCTATCTTTGCTCGCCAAGTTGCCTGGGGCAGCCGTGCCCGTCGACATCGAGCCCCGATCAGGATTTCAGGCGTCACCATTCATCGATGAGATCACGACTATCGAGGTCCCGAAGAAGTACAATGTCCCCGCCTTCACGCCCAAGTACTCGGGAGTGACCGATCCGACAGAGCACGTCGCGCAGTATAAGCAGCTCATGTGGACGATCTCAATCCCACACATGTATCAGGAAGTCTGTATGTGCAAAAGCTTCAGTGCAACTCTCACTGGTCCTGCTCTCCAATGGTTGATTAATCTCAAACCCAAGTCCATCGAGTCGTTCGCTGAATTAGTCAATCAATTCTCCCAGCAATTCGCCAGCAGTCGCAAGATGGAGAAGCATACCAGTGACTTGTATTACGTCGTGCAGAAGACCAATGAGTCTATCCGCAGTTATTTTAATCGATTCAATGCAGAGATAATCAGCATTCGCAATTGTGACATCAAGACCGCGATCGAAGCCTATAAGCGTGGTCTGGACGACAGTTCAGGTTTATACACTGACCTGACTATGTATCCTCTGGAGAATTTCGAAGACGTCCGAGCTCGAACCTTAGCATATATGAGAGTAGAGGACGACACTGCCTTTCGTCGCAAGCATACCGACGACAAGAGGTCGTTAGGCGTAAAGAAGCCAGAGTTCAAGGCGAAAGCGATTTCCAGAGTGGAGCCCGCCCGCCAGATCTCGAACGTCCGATTCAAGACAAAAGCAGAGGCTAAGACCGCGACCAAATTTCCTCAATACCCCAAGATATCCTCTTACGGATTCAAAGGGTCCACTAAAGATTTGGTCAAAGCTCTGAAGACCGCCCAGGCGACTATTCGATGGCCAACGAAGTCTGGTCAGGACGATGCTAAGAAAGATAAATCTAAATGGTGCGACTTCCATGTCGACCATGGTCATGCGACAGATGATTGCATAGCCCTCAAAAAAGTGCTAGCATATAATGTCCCGAAAGGAAATCTCAAAACTATCATGGATGACGCCGATACCCCAGCTAACGATGTTCGACCGTCAACTCCCGAGCATGCAAAGGTCGTCAATTGCATCATCGGTGGTTCAGACGTATGTGGTCTGACGTATTCCGCAGCCAAACGTCACGCCAGTCAAGCGCCTGACGATCGGCCTATTCCGCGTTCATCGAGGCCCAGAGGAGATTTGGAGTTGGAAGCTATGAAGATCATATTCGACCAAGTCGACCTCGGCGACTCGTATCAGAAGCACCACGACGGGTTGATCAATCAACTCACTGTTGGTAACTGTCTAATTCGTCGAGTCTTGGTCGACGGGTGATAACGCCACTTCTTGGCGTTATTTTCAGTTCTCAAACCAACGAGATTGGCTTGTATTCAAGTAAAAGGCGTGTATTTTACGGTTTATCTAGTGAATTATGCAGGTTAGCTAAAAGGCGGCATTTCTCGAGAAAGAAGCTAAAAAGAGCCCAAAACGAGTCAAAACGAAGCCTAACGGGAGCCCAAAAGCCAAGCCCAAGACCCGTGACCGAACCAGGACCCGACCCGCGAACCAGAAATCGACCCACACAGCAAAAAGCATACGCGCGACTTAGCCCGCGACTTGCAAGTCGCGTGGCAAGTCGCGTAAGTAACTATTTGTCGAAAATCAGCTTTATTTTCCGGGGTTTAGGTCATTATTCGATATCATTCTTACGGCAGACGATCGGGAGCAGTTCAGGGGCGACTTTGGGCGATTTTTCGGAGTCCTCGAAGCCACGTTAGAGAGCCAATCACGGATACATTCATCACGGAACGTAGAGACGAACACGAGAGGAGGGAGTTTTCATCACTTTTATCACGATTTCATCTTTCGCTATTAATCATGTTTACATACACTATTGCATCCTTTTCTCTTATGTTTGAATCCACCACCGACATGAACTAACCGGTTCGTGTTGGGGGTTGGAAAGAATTCGGTTTGTAGCATGTAACGAATTGATTTGAACTTTTATCAGTTTTCCTTAATTAATGAAGCATGTGATTTCGTTCTTAATGCATTTGTGAATTTGGCCAATTTACAATTGATTCATTGTTAGTAATTAAGTTCGCGAGGATTGATTGCTATTTAGAATTAGGAATTGCATGCCTAAAGCCCAAAAAGGTGATAGAGATATACCGAGTAGGCTTTAGTCCCATTTAAACCGTTAGGTTGATATCGAGAGATAAAATCTAGCCAATTTAACATAAATCGAGTACTTAATGTGTTTTGGAACCCATAAGTGAGATCGAGAGATTGAACTTATCCTTTTCAAAATAAAATCCGTTGTTGGTCGAAAGAAAACGACGGTAATCTTAAAAGATTTGGGAATCATTAAGGGGATTAACTGGTAACTGTTTTGAGTCGATTGTTTGCATGTGTATAACCTGAGGATTTCCAACCCTCAACTTTTCTCTCTATCAAAGTTTACAAAGTTGTTCTGTTTGTCTTGTGTTTGATTTGATTTTATTTATTGCAATTAATTAGTTTATAAAACCAATCCTCCAATTTCGACAGTCCAATTAATAGTTCTTATAGTAATTGTGATATTTAGTTCCTAGTTCCCCGTGATTCGATACTCGTACTTTCCAAATACTATTACTTGACTTCGACCCGTACACTTGCGGTAAGATTCGCGGGGTGTCAAAACCCCGTGTCAAGTTTTTGGCGCCGTTGCCGGTGAACTAGTTGTAGCTAATAGCACTACCATCTATACGCGCTATTAGATTGGACATTTTCTTTTCTTGTTATTTTTCCATCACTTTCAGTTTTCGGATTATTGACTTTACTGTCTTCTTTTCAGGTACCACTTGGTTTATGCCAAGGACGACCCGAGGAAAAGAGATCGAACAATTTGATCCGGAGATCGAAAGAACCGCTCGTCGGCTGCGTAAGGAAGCGAAAGCCAAAAATTATCTGAAATTCGAGATGTCCGACGACGAGAGACCACCTCCGCGCAATGATCCTCCACCTCGCCGCAACAATCCACCACCACCTCCGGAAAGAGTTCCGATGCGGTCATTTGCCGATCCTAATGTGGCGGCCGCACGGATAGGCATCCAAGCGCCCACTACTGGGGCGAGCTATTTCGAGCTTAAACCGAGCACCATCGTGATGGTGCAACAGAACCAATATGGAGGAACTCCAACAGAGGATCCTCACGCACATCTTCGTGCATTCGAGAGGATCTGCAATACGTTTAAGATCAATGGCATGAGTGAGGATGCCATCAAGCTGAGGCTATTCGGATTTTCACTTAAAGGCCGAGCTGAAACATGGGCTGAAAGCATCTCACCAGATTCTATCACCACTTGGGCACAACTGAAGGCTGCCTTCCTCCAGAAGTTCTTCCCACCTAGCAGGACCGCCCAACTGATGGCGGAAATCACCCATTTTTCTCAATGGGATCAAGAAACGTTATATGAGGCGTGGGAACGTTACAAGGACATGATCAAGAAGTGTCCTCATCATGGGCTACAAGGCTGGGTTATCATCCAGGCCTTCTTCAGTGGACTTCACCCGCAATTTAAGAACGACATCACAGCTGCAGCGGTTGGAGCATTAATGGATAGATCTTACGAGGAAGCATGTGAGCTGATCGAGAACTTGGCCGAGCACAGTTTCTCTACTCAACGATCAGCCGTAAGACGAGTTGCAAGTGTCCAAGAGAGTAATGAGCTGAATGAACTGAAAGCTCAACTAGCCTCTCTCACGAATCAGCTGAATGGAGGAAATCTTCAAGAACCTGACCAGATTCACTTTGTGTCAAATCGGAACCAACCGAGAAACGATCCTTTCTCGAACACCTATAATGAGGGATGGAAGAAGCATCCCAATCTTTCATGGAATCAGCCCGGTCAACCACAGTCAGGTAATTTTCTAACTCTTCTAATTTTGCTCAAACTAATAATGTGTACCGTCCTCCAGGTTTTCACCAAAGGAATGAAGGACCCTCGATGGAGAAGAAACCGGGATTAGAAGAGATGATGATGAAGTTCATGTCAAAAATGGACAGCATGGTCGAGGGATTAGCGAGCACGATCAACACGGTGAAAGCCGCAACTGATCAAAATACAGCCTCAATCAGAATTCTCGAGAGGCAAGTGGGGCAGATTTCGGAAGCCCTACAAAACCAACCACCTGGCACCTTTCCAAGCATGACCGAAAAGAGGAACCAAGAGAATTGTAATGCCATCTATCTGAGAGATGGCAAGGAGCTGAATGAGGAGCCAGCAAAGGAAGCCGAGAATGATGTGGAGATCATTGACATGGATGCATTAGAGGCTGATGAAGAGCGTATGAGGAAAGAGAAGCCGAAGGAGGAAGAAGTGACACCACCGGTCAAGCCGGCAGTACCGAGAGTACCTTACCCGAGCAGGCTGAAAGCAAATAAGGATCAGGTCAATTTTTCTAAATTTATTGAAGTATTTAAAAAGCTAACGATCAATATCCCTTTTGCAGATGCTCTCACCCAAATGCCCTCTTACATGAAATTCATGAAAGATATCCTTTCCAAAAAGAGAGCGATCGATCATCAATCCACAGTTACACTCACTGAAGAGTGTAGTGCCATCTTCCAGAATAAGCTTCCCCATAAGCTCAAAGACCCAGGGAGTTTTTCAATCCCTAATCAAATTGGGGATCTTAGTTTTAATAAAGTGTTATGTGATTTAGGGGTGAGTATTAATTTAATGCCGTTATCTGTTTTCAGGAAACTCGGATTGGGAGAGGTGAGCCCAACATACATGACACTCAAGCTCGCGGACAGATCGATAAGGTATCCATACGGGGTGATTGAAGACGTGCTGATCAAAGTTGGTAAGTTCTACTTCCCGGTAGATTTCGTGGTCATCGACATAGATGAAGATGAGGAAGTCCCGCTGATTTTGGGGAGGTCCTTCCTGGCCACGAGTCGAGCATTAATAGACATGGAGGAAGGAGAGATTACCTTCAGAGTTGGTGGCGAGAAGGTAAACTTCAAGATGTTCGAGAGTGGACAGTGCAGATCTAGAGATGGTAAAGGTCAAGTAAAGAGGGAACAATCCGCGGGGAATCACAAGTGTGGGCGATTCGAGTCTGCGGATACTGAGTCAAGCTGAACCCACATAGTCGTGCCACGACTTTAAATAAGGCGCTGGGTGGGAGGCAACCCACCAAGGTTTGTTTCCGTTTATTTTTACTTTGCGTGTGTTTTTATTTCCGAAAAGCCATAAAAATCGAAAAATCGAAAAAAGCCAAAAATATTTTGAAATAGGGACATACGCGGCTTTACACGCGGTTTGTATACCGCGCAGCAAGCCGCGGGACCCTCTGTTGGTTTTCTGAAACAGTAGGTTACGCGGTTTGTCACGCGACTTGCAAGTCGCGGGCTAAACCGCGTAAGTCCCTGTTGCTTCGTTTTGTTTTTCGTGCCGTTTTTATTCCTTTCTTGCTTTGTATGTTTCTTTTCCAGTATTTTGTCTTGTGCTTTGTTTTTCTTTGTATTGTTTTGCATGTTCTCTCCGTCTCCTCCGATTGATGCTCAACCAGTCAAGAATCCTCCGGCTGAGCAAAACATGTATGTTCTAAATCTTTATGTTAATGAGTGGTGTATGATGTTTGTCTCAGTGTTAGTTAAACGAGAGGCAACAAACCTAAGTTCCACTTAGGTTTGGGGTGCCTTATCTTTTTCACATCTACACACTCAATTCTTTAAACCCTGTGCAAACCTCGGTTTCACCGAGGTTTGGGGTTGGCTTTTAGTTGGCAAACCTAGGCCATGGCCTAGGTTTGGGGTGCCCATATTAGAAATTTTGGATTTTCTTTTGCTTGCTATGTAATGCCTTGCCCGTCCTTTTGATAACTGTAATAACTGCACAATGATTGAGTCGCATCACCTCCGACTTTGCTTGCACATTGGGGACAATGTGTGGGTAAGGTTTGGGGTTGCCCAATCGGGCCCAAGCTCATGCACGTAGATTTCCTACATTTCTGAGTATTTAGATCACATTAGCCAAAAAAATTTGTTTTGAATGATTGAGACCAACCATTGTGGGAAGAATCTTGTTATAGTGACGTGACCGTTAGGGAAGGACCGGGAAAGGACATGACTAGGGACATTAGTGGAGACCACCCGATAGTGAGATTTTGAACCTTAAAGACGTTTTTCATTTCGAGGGATTCATACATTTAATTCTTATACACTTTTCGAATTCCTTGTCGTGAATGTAGAATGATCTCGCTACATTATTGCATTGAGTAGCAAAGACGAACATCGGGATATTAGGTAAGGGTAGAATAGACCATATCGTGTGGACCTTAAGATATGATCCCAGGCATTATGTGTTTTATTTTTAAACCATTTTTAGCTATCGTTCCCTTTCACCCGTTTGTGTGTATCCATAACCCCCTTTGCAGCCAAACACGCACCTTAATTCTTTCTAAACCCACCATTAAACCTTTAGCCAAAAGCCTTAGCCAACCCTTATCCGAAAGTGTGTCAATCGGAAGCAGTAATGAACTACTCGAGATAAAGCAGAAAAGAATAGAATAGGCCAGTCATGAGAATAAAATGGGTCAATGTAACCCGAGAAGTAGAAAAGAGGACCAATGAAGTCCCAAAAAAACAGTTATTTAGATAATAGTTAGAGCTGCAAAATAAGAGAGTCAAAGCGACTCCAATAGTGAAGAAAAGGGCCAAGGAAGCGAATGTGAAGCAACGAGAGTTCAGGAATTACCAATGATTGACACACCGAGGATTTTTGATCCTTTTTACTCTTCGTTTCTTAGCCTTAACCTTAGCCCCATTACAACTCGTGTAAAGACCTGGATGATCTTTTGGAAGATGTGATTACGGTATACGACCACCCTCATCGATATTCCCTGTCTTGCTACTTAATTCTTTCTGAGATCAAACCTTTGGACATTTGTGCGTCTTTCTTTAGAGTTGTCATGTAATAATTTGAGTATTCTTGTACATAACCTCCGTAAACATGACAACACGAGCGATAACATAGGTTCGAGTGCAAAGAGAGTATCCCGTGAGGTAGGGTCAAGGCGAAATGTTTTTCCCTAGTATGTTTGGACTTAGTCTAACCTTAACGTAATCGGAACAGTCACGAGTTCAACTCCCAATGGAAGGTCATAGATCAAACGAAATAAGAATGAGGCGAGAGTGAGATAGACATTCACGGGTATGGGAAATCACCGATGCATCACTTGGTACCAATTGGGAATTGTGCATTCATTACTAAATTCACTGTGTGCTTTTATTCTATTTTATCGCTAATTTGCTTGGGGACAAGCAACGCTCGGTTTGGGGTTGTTGATAACGCCACTTCTTGGCGTTATTTTCAGTTCTCAAACCAACGAGATTGGCTTGTATTCAAGTAAAAAGGCGTGTATTTTACGGTTTATCTAGTGAATTATGAAGGTTAGCTAAAAGGCGGCATTTCTCGAGAAAGAAGCTAAAAAGAGCCCAAAACGAGTCAAAACGAAGCCTAACGGGAGCCCAAAAGCCAAGCCCAAGACCCGTGACCGAACCAGGACCCGACCCACGAACCAGAAATCGACCCACACAGCAAAAAGCATACACGCGACTTAGCCCGCGACTTGCAAGTCGCGTGGCAAGTCGCGTAAGTCACTGTTTGTCGAAAATCAGCTTTATTTTCCGGGGTTTAGGTCATTATTCGATATCATTCTTACGGCAGACGATCGGGAGCAGTTCAGGGGCGACTTTGGGCGATTTTTCGGAGTCCTCGAAGCCACGTTAGAGAGCCGATCACGGATACATTCATCACGGAACGTAGAGACGAACACGAGAGGAGGGAGTTTTCATCACTTTTATCACGATTTAATCTTTCGCTATTAATCATGTTTACATACACTATTGCATCCTTTTCTCTTATGTTTGAATCCACCACCGACATGAACTAACCAGTTCGTGTTGGGGGTTGGAATGAATTCGGTTTGTAGCATGTAACGAATTGATTTGAACTTTTATCAGTTTTCCTTAATTAATGAAGCATGTGATTTCGTTCTTAATGCATTTGTGAATTTGGCCAATTTACAATTGATTCATTGTTAGTAATTAAGTTCGCGAGGATTGATTGCTATTTAGAATTAGGAATTGCATGCCTAAAGCCCAAAAAGGTGATAGAGATATACCGAGTAGGCTTTAGTCCCATTTAAACCGTTAGGTTGATATCGAGAGATAAAATCTAGCCAATTTAACATAAATCGAGTACTTAATGTGTTTTGGAACCCATAAGTGAGTTCGAGAGATTGAACTTATCCTTTTCAAAATAAAATCCGTTGTTGGTCGAAAGAAAACGACGGTGATCTTAAAAGATTTGGGAATCATTAAGGGGATTAACTGGTAACTGTTTTGAGTCGATTGTTTGCATGTGTATAACCTGAGGATTTCCAACCCTCAACTTTTCTCTCTATCAAAGTTTACAAAGCTGTTCTGTTTGTCTTGTGTTTGATTTGATTTTATTTATTGCAATTAATTAGTTTATAAAACCAATCCTCCAATTTCGACAGTCCAATTAATAGTTCTTATAGTAATTGTGATATTTAGTTCCTAGTTCCCCGTGATTCGATACTCGTACTTTCCAAGTACTATTATTTGACTTCGACCCGTACACTTGCGGTAAGATTCGCGGGGTGTCAAAACCCCGTGTCAACGGGGGCAGTTCAGCAAACGTCATTTTTCTCAACACCATCAAGGCCATGGGAATCGATCGCTCGGAAATCACCCGACGTTCGACAACTTTGGTCGGTTTCAATGGAGAAGCGACGAACACATATGGAGATATCATCTTGCCAGTCTACGCCGGAGGAATCAACAAGCAGACCAAGTTCAGCGTCATCGACTGCGCGTCGGCCTATAACATCATCTTAGGTCGACCATGGATCCACGAAATGAAAGCCGTTCCCTCGACATATCATCAGATCCTGAAGTTCCCTACGCCGTGAGGCATCTAGGAAATCAAGAGTGAGCCGAAAGTCGCTCGTGACTGCTATAAATCGACTCTGAAACCGCGAAAGTAAATCGCTTAGCAGATGCGGCACGACAGGTTCGTCCTTCTATCCTTAGAAACAAACTTATGCCTTGTCTACAGGAATAAAATGACCATATGGCCCTGTCGCGCGAAAACACAGTCAATGCACACCTAGATGGCATTCCCCAAGATCTCTGTGTCGATCCGTCATTTAAAACCTATCCTCTCCTAGAAAGAATAGGATATTAAATGACGGGGGGCAAATACTCCTTTAATTAGAGAGGAATCTAAGAAGGTACGTTTCCTAATTTCTTTTTCTTCTTTCATACGATTTTTTCATGACGACGATTACTGACTTAAGCATCGGAGGGTCGTTGGTTAGCCAACGACCAACCTCTGACATTGTTTATTCCGCAGAATCGCACGACAATAATCAAACGACTCTAGTTTCGCCAGGTCGCACGACATAAACGACCAAGTCTATGACTTGATCATCCTTTACAGAGACACACGATTCAAATTAATCGCACGACTTAGTCGTACGATTGCGAAGTCTAACGATCTCATTATCTAAGCCTCTTAACTTAGAAAAATTTCATACTCCAAATGTATGCTTTAGTCGCATGTGCTTATGTTTATACACACGATTTAAAAGTCTTATGGCTTACGTTCCAGTTATTGTGTTACAATAGATGCCTAAGTCGCATGATTCCTTGTACTTTATGAATTTAACAGTCGATGTGATATTTTATAAAGCGCAAGTTCAAAAGAAACCCAAATTTCATTCACCAAATAAACCGTCAATTACATCTCGACCACCAACGGTCAATCGATAAAAACAAAAATAAAGAATTTTTGCGGTTAGATCTGAGGAGGGGCATCAGTCGCATCCTTGCCTGAGGTCTCGCCCTAAAGACCTTCGTCTACCACCTCCTCCTCGACGTCATTCTCGTCATCCGAATCAATGTCTCTCACCGTCCCGACGCCGTTCAAGTAAATACCGAGCTCTTCCGACGCCGAAGCAAGAGGATCCTTCCCCAACAAATGTCGCCTCATGATCGCTGCCCTAGCATTCAGACGAGCTATGGCAAAAACAGACTTACCCTCGTCCTTAGCAGCTTGTACATATCTCTCTAGACCCTTTACCTTGGATTTGGAATCCTCAGCTTCCTTTGTAGCTGCAACCAAAGATCCTTTAATCCTCTCTATCTCCTCCCTCTGGTCGGCAATCATGGATAAGGACTGCGCTAAACGATGACTGACATCATCCTTCGCACGGCCGACAACCTCTAAATGGTTTCGAGCGTCATCTAGACGTTTTAACAGAGCCTCTTCACGCTCTGCGGCGACCTTCGCCATATCCAACGCCGCGTTCTCCCTCTCTTGCGCAGTAGACGTTAGATCCTTTATCTTCATCGTCTCACCCCGCAAAGCCAGGGAAGCCTGGAACGCCTACAAAATCATAAAACAAACATTATTAATATACAACGACAACGAACAACGAACAACGATAACGAACAACGACAACGAAACAACGATAAAACTAAGTCTTGAAAGAGAGACTTACCATGAATGCCAGCCCGGCGACATGAGCTGTAACATCCTAAATTTTCGTTATTAGTATTTTAATAAGAATTGGGATGTTTTCGTATTTGTTGTAACCTTGGGATTTTATGGAAGTTTTATAATCCAATTTAAGGTTGAAATGCAAAAGATGAAAGTTTAGTGTAACTTTTGGAAAGAATTAAACTTAGAGGTATGTTTGGTCATTTCCTAAATGTGTGTGTGGATAAAGGCTGAGGATAAGAAATTATCTCATTCATGTCTGTTTGAGTCGGCAACAAAGAGAAAAGACAGAGAGAAAGAAGGAGAACAGAAGAAATCGAGAAATTGATTTCATTCGGTAAGAATCGATTGTAATATTGGAGAAATTCGATTTAGATGTCAGTTTATGAATGAATCTGTACCTTGGGTTTGAAATGCAGAATCATATTCAAAAGATTGAAGTTCTTGTTTGTGCAGAAGTCGGTTTCACAGCATAAGGTGAGTTCATTCGATTCGTTGTACAAATCAGTGTTTTTAAGTTATACTAACCT
Source organism: Saussurea involucrata (assembly GCA_033807775.1). Classification (NCBI taxonomy): domain Eukaryota; kingdom Viridiplantae; phylum Streptophyta; class Magnoliopsida; order Asterales; family Asteraceae; genus Saussurea; species Saussurea involucrata. Next base: position 172,426,454 of record CM066321.1, read on the forward strand.
TAATATAGCTGTATAAATTGATTGAGGACTGAATGGAATACATAGATTGAACTGATTTCATGTTTTAGATCGATTTGAGGACTTGTTGAACGGACAGTACGCAAAACCTTGAAAGTCCCGGTAGTGGAATGTCCCGGTAATGCAAGTCCCGGTAGTGCAAGTCCCGGTAGTGGAATGTCCCGGTAGTGGAATGTCCTGGTAGTGGCAAGTCCCGGTAGAGGCAAGTCCCGGTACAGGTGAGTCCCGGTACAGGTGAGTCCCGGTACAGCATATCGGGAGTTGAGTAAAGAAACCAGTATATCTAAATGGTATCAAAATTAGATATGGCTCAAGGATCTGATAAGTTAAGTATCTAGAGGCCTTGAATTATATGTATCTTTCCGGATGTAATGAAATGTGCATTTATGTAAATCGTGGAAATATGCGATTTAGGAATTGTGATGGGAATTATATAGCTTGAACATACATACCCTTGAAAAGTAGTATGTTAGGTTTATAGACTGCGCTAGTCGATACTAGGCAGGAATATAATGTTATATTAAATAAGATTTATATGTGATTCGCTCATAAAGTTGCTATGAGGAATCTGTACGATATATATATATATATATATATGATTTGCTCATACTGAATGATATGAGGAATCTACGAGGTATAAATATAATTCGCTTATACGGTTGCTATGAGGAATTTATATTGAGTAAATACCTATATGAGTACAATTAGGTGATATGGATCCATAGGCACTAAAGTTTGGTAATCACATGGAATATACTCGTTTAATCGTTATTCCAGTGTGTGTGGGAAATCATGGAATAGGCGTGTGGTATTAAATGTTATTCCTGATTTCTAAGGAAGAGAGTGAGATTGACATAAGTGCTTGTGATCTCTGCTTCCTTACCGATAAATGGGCGTGTGTAATCGCGATTTATTGGTGGAGAGCATTGATCTAGAGTCTGTGAAGATTCGTAGTGTGGCTCTGGGGTATGATATGCTGATGGAATTATTGTCAGTCATATTCATGAAATGTGGAAATGGGCAAGTGTGCATTGCAATTTATAGAATGTGGAAATGGGCAAGTGTACATTGCAATTTCTGGAATAGATGTGTACGGAAATGGGCATGTGTATATTGCGATTTCTGGAATAAGAGCATTACTCTAGAATCAGTGAAGATTCGTAGTGTGGCTCTGAGACATGATATGATGATGGAATGTGTGTCAGTCATATTCATGGAACTGGGTAAACATCGTGTTAACAGAATAAAGTTATGTGTATGGTAAGAAAAGGGGAATCATGTTTGTTATAACTTGTTTACATTGATTTTACAAATGTTATCTTGGAAACGAATGTTCTCACTAGGCGTTGGCCTAATCGTTTCAAATGATGTTTTCTTACCAGGTACCAGCTCGGGGAAGTAAAGGGTTGTGGGACGAGCGTTTTGATATAGCAGAGGTGGATGAAAATTCAAAGAAGAGGTTTTGATGGATTGATAGATAACTTGATTAATCTGGTTGTAGTGACATAATTAGATTGATAGGTTATTTGAAGGATCCTGTAAAGTGAATATACTCTTGATGGTTAATCCACTGCCTGTTTTTATAAGTTGAAGTATTTATTGTCATAACCTGTTATAACTTGAGGTTTAAATTGGCTCCGATTTTGGGGTGTTACATGAACCCCCGTCTCCTCGATAGGAAATCCCACGAAACGCTCCCTGAAAGAAGGGAGCAGATATTTCCCCAGGTGAGGAAATAAGTTCGTCCCGTCTAGGACACTGTTGGCCATAAAGTCTGACGGCAATGTAAAATTAACCGTCGTGACTTTAGCCCCTCCCGTCGACTGATCCTTGCCCTTGTCGGCCGACAAAGGATCCGACGTGGATGACGGGGACTTCACTGTTTCCGCCGGAGGCGCAGAACTAATAGGTTTCGCAGCGATCGCATCAGAAGACGACTTCTTGGGCGATGCGACCTTTGCCTTCTCAGGCGTAGCGACTCTAGACGAGTCGGGAACTCCCGAAGACGGTTCCCTCGGAATCGTCGTCCGCGTCTTCTTCGGAACATCTGGACCAACGGACATAAGCTTCTGCCTCTGCTCCTTGCCCTTACGAGCAAGCTCGAGCTCAGCTGCTCTTTTAGCAGAAACACGCGACATCCGTGGTTGAGACTCCCCTGGAAACCACAGAAGAATAAAAATTATGAAAATCAAGGGAAGAAGAATCGAATTAACACAGAAAGAAATAAGAAGGTACGCTTACCAGTCATCTCTCTTTCTTCTTTCGACTCCCCTCCTTCCTCACGTTTCTCCCCCTGATTTTCTCCTAAGTATACTAAATCCTCGTCGTCGTCCACCAATTGTCGTACGACAAATGACCGTTCCCCAGTGTTGAACTCTAAGAACGCGTCGATCTTTGCTTGAGAATTAGCGTAAGGCTTCACGTCCTCGAACTTTATGGCTGTCGACATATAAAACAAGTTAAAAACCAAAAAACGCAGACGACAGACAACAAAAAGTACAAAGCTCACCCGATGTATTCCAGCTGGCCCTAATCCAATCACTCTCAGAGTCAAGGGTCGACTTACGCACAAATGCGTATCGAGTCTTCCACCCGCGATCGTTTACAGCGGTCTTGAGGACCAGAGCACGATCACCTTTAAGTCTAGAGTATAGACTACAGCGATGACATCCGTCCTTCTTGGCTTGATAAGCCAAAAGGAGGTCGTGCACATTCATGGAAGACTCCCAACTTTTAGTGACACGCTCGATCACTTGCACCACTCGCCAAAACTCGGGCATTAATTGACCCGGTGCTATGTCAAATTCTAGCATAAAAGCCTTAGCTAGAGGTGAGTAGGGCCATTCAAAACCTATCTTAAAGGGATATTCGTACATCACGATATACCCCTCAGGACATTCGTTCGATCGAATTTGACCTGGGCTGATCAATTCAACCCATGCAGGGAGCTTAGATAACCTCCTAAAGTCATCAAGATCTGACTGATCTTGAATATTGCTCTCAGGGTCCGTCGACATCTCTAAACAGATTGGAGGGATCAAGGAAGTCGTACCTTATATATAAGCACTTAAAGACCTCGAAAAACCTAACTGAGTTGCAGATTCTCGCAGGATTTGTGAATAAACAGGTAAAGAGCAGCAAGAAGATCAAAGGGAAATCTTTGCTCAAAGACGCTTCATATCGATCGGAAGGGGGCGGCTGATATCGATCGGAAGGCGGCCTCGCGTCGTCTTCCTCATCTTCGTCAGATGAGGAACTAGACCCATGATGTTGTGCCTCCTCTCTATCGATAAAGGTCACGCTGTTTTTGTACCAAGGCGTGTCCCTCTCGGTATCCATAGCCACAAGGTTTTCGAGAGGCGCATACGCCGGCTAAATATATGGTAAAACACAAAAACTTAATAACCGGAAATAACGTAGGAAACATTGTAAACATAGTGAAAGAACTTACGGTGCGTGACCGGATGAAGAACACAATGCAATTGTTCCTATTAAGGTTAATAACCCTGTCCCAACGGGTTCCCCTAATTAACCTGTCGGTGCGCATGATGAAACTTTGACGGGCGATGGGAAACATCTCCAAGATCCATATCTGTAATTACACAAGAAGAGCAAGTACGTAAAAAGGAAAGCCAAACAGTCTGTATGTATTATTATTTATGTTATATACTACTTATCTAACCTTGAAGGCGTATGTAAATCCACAAAGAGCCATCTTCGCATGTATGTCGGCGCGTCTGGCGATGGCTCGGTGCATCTGTCTGTAGGTATATGTCCAGATGTGGCTACCCAACGGATACCTGCTAAACAAACGTAAATCCTCGACGACCGTAAGGACCGTCTCGAAAGCATATTGGCTCCACTCACGGCCTATGAAGCCCATCTCCACCGTCACCACCAAGCATACACGGACAACATCCTCGTCGCTAAGGGCAGAAATACCGTCTTTCATCGTGTTAACGACTTTCCCCAGCCTCAAACGAGATGGTCTTTCATCAGGCCAAACCCTACTAACCAAAGTAATGTTTGATAACGGAGGAAGGGGGTTCGTCTCCAAAACGTAGTCCTGTAATAAGACAGAACTCGTGACGGCCAAACCGCATATGATGCCCGAAGACATCAAAATACATCTCCTCCTCATCAGCATTGGAGACCTCGACCTCCAGCTGTAGAAACATGTGGACTAGCATGGGGTCGCCACCGCTCATGGTAAGATCCAGCCATGGACCGAAAGGTGTCCCTCTGAAGATCTCATCAACCGCACGTACCCGATCTCCTAAATCGGTGAAGCGCTGTTTCATCACTACGATGAACGAAACGCGACACCTTAACGTCAAGTCGATCGTTAAAAAATCGTGCTGCATAGAAAATTCACGGATGTTATAATGCTTGTTTGGTTTATTGGGTTGATAATTATTTGTGTATTTTAGTTTTAGAAAAGAACCCACTCAATCAATTGGACTTCCAGGTAGCAGGGGAATCACAAGGATTGCTTAAGTCCCCACATACCTTGGGGCTATTTACACCCGTTTGACAAAATCCAAATAGATATGTTGTGGGTTTTTTTTATTTCAATGTAACATTGTTATATATAGATGCTTTTGGCAAGAGGCCAAAATGAATTTGAGTATGGCATGTGAAGCCAATTTCAATGTTTTTATATCTTCATACCATTTACGGATGTTTCGGTAAAATGTTACAATTAAATAATTCACTAAAGTTAAATAATTATTTATGAGTAGGAAACTCAAAAGAAAGATAAACAATTAAATAATTCACTAAAGTTTATGGACCTAAGTTGTCATTCACTAAAGTTTAGGGACCTAAGTTGTCATTCACCAAAGTTTAGGGACATAAGTTGTAAAGTAGCAAAGTTTAGGGACCTAAGTTGTAAATTAACAAAGTTTAGAGACCTAAGTTGTAAATTAGCAAAGTTTAGGGACCTAAGTTGGCATTCACTAAAGTTTATGGACCTAAGTTGTCATTCACTAAAGTTTAGGGACCTAAGTTGTCATTCACCAAAGTTTAGGGACCTAAGTTGTCATTCACCATAGTTTAGGGACCTAAGTTGTAAATTAGCAAAGTTTAGGGACCTAAGTTTGCATTCACTAAAGTTTAGGGACATAAGTTGTAAAGTAGCAAAGTTTAGGGACCTAAGTTGTAAATTAACAAAGTTTAGGGACCTAAGTTGTAAAAACACTCATCTTTTTATAACCAACACTTTAACATTTTTTTGGATGAATAACACCAACTTTTTTATACAAAAAACACTAACATTTATTTTATAAAACTCACTCTAACATTTAATTTTAAAAAAACACTCTCTTTTTATAACCAAAAAAACACTAACATATTTTTTTTTATAAAAAAATTTAACATTTATTTCTATAAATAACACCAACTTTTATAAAAAAAAACACTAACTTATTTTTTATAAACTCACTCTAACATTTATTTTTTAAAAAAACACTCTCTTTTTATAACCAAAAAAACACTAACACCTATTTTTTTTATAAAAAAAAATTTAACATTTATTTCTATAAATAACACCAACTTTTTAAAAAAAACACTAACTTATTTTTTATAAACTCACTCTAACATTTAATTTTTAAAAAAACACTCTCTTTTTATAACAAAAAAAACACTAACACCTACTTTTTTATTAAAAAAATTAACATTTATTTATATAAATAACACCAACTTTTTAATAAAAAAACACTAACTTATTTTTTATAAACTCACTCTAACATTTATTTTTAAAAAATACACTCATCTTTTTTTAACAAAAAAACACTAACATATTTTTTATAAAACCACTTTAACATATTTTTTTATAAATAACACCAACGTTTTTTAAAATATGTTAAACAACATTCAAACAACAAAATTTAAACAACAAAGTTCAAACAACAAACTTTAAACAACAAAGTTTACATATCATATATTTTGAAAATTTAAGACAACAACAAGAAACTACAAAAAGTTAAGAAAAATGACTTACCACATCCCTAACACGTGACATCTTCAAACCGAGCACGTAATCGACACGAGAAGTTGAGAGAATTGGGAGAGAGTTTAAAAAAATGGTATGGTGGTCGGATGTTGGTCCCCCCCCTCTCTCTTTATAGCCGACATTGGAGGGTGGTGGTTGGGAAGAGTTATAAAAAATATAGGGTTTCAACCCCAACCATACACGTGGCAGCTAAATCCCGCGATCGCGGGACCTAGTCGCGGGACAAGGGGCATTTTGGTAGCCGTGGGGTATCTTGTGGGGGCATAGCGGGAGATTTGGCCAAAGATGGTGCCACGTGGTGGTGGGTGTAACGTCCCAAAAATTACAATAAATTTGAACTTTTTAAAATACCATTTTATTAAATAAAACCATAAATGTTTAGGCCCAAATAAACGTTTCATCAACACTGTTAAGTTAAATAACCAATCCAAATAACACAGCGGAAAAATGTAATAAGTCTAAACTTAAGTCTCAAAATAATTAATGACAAAGGTCTTCTCAACGCGCCAGTGTGTACCGTCACGCCTTACTGCCACTCGTACCTGAAACAGTAATTTATAGGGAAAGGGTAAGCACGAAGCTTAGTGAATTCAAACACATGCATAGGATATCAATTATATCGACACCACCCCTACCAGCAGCTAGATATAACAACCAATACACGCAGTTTAGTAATACAAGCAAACTCGTGCAATAATCCCTATGCATACATCATTCGGTTTCCCCGAACTCATACCACACTCGTGTACGTATCCCTCGGTCTCCCCGAGTTCATACCACACTCGAGTAAACATCCCTCGGTCTCCCCGAGTTCATACCACACTCGAGTACGCATTCCTCGGTCTCCCCGAGATTTATACGACACCCAAGATCTCATACTAGACACTAACTCGGCCTAGTTCAACACACAAACAAAACAATTAACACACACGAACTATAGTAGCGCGCATACAATCTCTATCCTACAGAGTGAGTGAACTCACCTCAGAAAGCAATGTAGAACTCCACGAACAGCAATACGAGCCCGTCAACTCCAACTCACTTCTTTCTACCTAAAGAAGTGTTATCAAGTGTTAAAGTGAAGTCCCAACCCGAAAATACAACTATACGTCTAAACGTGCACTTTCCCGATTTTTGATCTAAAACTACAGGTCTGTTCGTGACCTGTTTAGCCCCCCTTAAACTCATTAAGCCAGAACTATTATTCCATAAATAGAAAGTTCTATGTCTTAGGTTTCCGGGGACATATCACACGCGCTCATACGAGGTCCCTATTAATTTATACGAATTTTCTAAGACAGACTACCCGAAACAGGAATTCCGGACCAGTCTGTACTAATTGCCATTTTGGCCCTAGATATAGGCCTAATTTATTTTTCTGTAAAACATATGAAACCTACTCAACACAATTTGTGAGATTTTGGCACTAGTTTCACCTTAATCCGAGCTTGCTAGAATAAACTACGAATTTTACAAGTCAGGGAAAGATTGGACATTTTTCACATAAAATCATAACATGACTTAACTTTATTTCTCAACTCATTAAGCTATGACTTAAAGCATTCAGACCTGGGGTTACGTCTTATCAGTCCCAATGAAGTGCAATTGCATCAGATCGGTTAGGGTTTCCATTCTAACAAAATGCAACGCCTGAAAAGTGAACAAAACGAGGTTTTTAAAGGACTAAGGTTTCGGTTTACGGTTTTCGCGATTTGGGTTAGGATTTAGGTGACAAAGGCCGAACTACTCCACGCACCACCCACTGCCACCTCCGGCAGTGGTGGTCGGCGGCGGCGGTGGCCACTACCTACAGTGGTGGTGGTTCGGTAAAACAAACCGACGAGGCCAAAGGGAACGGTCCCACCAATGACTCTCGGGCCACACGCACACACCCACCCACGCCCTAGCGGAAACGACCCCGCCCGACACAGCCACCGAATTGGTGGCGCACGGCGGCGGCGCACACCGCCGGCAGCCATGGCGGCGGTGGTGGTTTTTTCTCGGTTTTTGGCGCAAGAAAGAAGGAATGAGATGGGGCATACCTCACGATAAAAACGCAGCAGCGATACTTCGGTGGTCTCTTCTCTTCCCGATCGTCTCTCTCTCTCTCTATGTCTCTCTCTCGCTGCTTCTCTTCTCGCCGGCAGCCTCTAGCGGCGGCTGTGCTGGTGGTTTAGGGTGGCACGGCGACAGCAAGAAGAAGGGAATAGAATGGGTTCGGCGATGAAGGCAAAGAGGAGAAGAAGGGAAATAGGGTTTTCGTTGTTTACTCGTTGTGGCGACGTGAAAAGAAAAACAAGAGGAAAAAGGGTCGGTTCCTTTATGGGCCGACCCCATGCAACCACAATCCCAAAACTGACACTTTTGGTCCCTGCCTTTTCAACTCTTTGCTAAATGCTTAAAGTTTATACTATATTACACATTTTGGTCTTTTTCCGCCAATCCCCGCTAATACCAAATCGATACGAGAAGGATAAATAATAATAATAAAAAAAGAACATAATAATTAAATACGCACGATAAATCCATACCGGGACACGGGCTTTACAACTCTCCCCCCGCTTGAATTAGACTTCGCCCTCGAAGTCTACGTCCGTAAACAGCTCCGGATAGTTCTCCCGCATCTCAACCTCGGGTTCCCAAGTCCACTCGGAACCCTTTCGATGCTTCCACTGGACCTTCACCAAACCGACTACCTTGTTACGCGAGGTCCTCGTCCTCCTGTCAATAATGGCAATCGGTTTTTCCGCGTAGTTAAGCCGCTCATCAATCTGAATATCCTCGAGGGGGATCACCGCAGACTCATCTACCACACACTTCCGCAATTGAGACACATGGAAAGTGTTGTGAATCAAACTCAGCTCGTCCGGTAACTCTAAGCGATAAGCTACCTTCCCCACTCGAGCAATGACCTTGTAAGGTCCAATGTAACGGGGTCCCAACTTTCCCCGTTTACGAAACCGAATCACCCTTTCCAGGGTGAAACCTTCAACAAAACGTAATCTCCCGCCTGAAACTCTAAGTCTGATCGTCTCCTGTCGGCGTAACTCTTCTGCCGACTCTATGCAGTAGCTAAACGGTCCCGCACCATTTGTATCTTCTCAGTTGTCTTCAGCACAATAACAGTGCTCCCCAATACTCGTTGACCAACCTCGCCCCAGCAAATGGGCGCCCTACACTTCCTACCATACAATATCTCGTACGGCGGCATGCCAATACTGGAATGGAAGATGTTGTTGTAGGAAAACTCCGCACTTCAGTGGGGGTCTTCGGCACCTCCCACCGCATTACTGTGGTAATCTTGGCCGGATCGACCATAATACCCTTCTGATTCACGACATGTCCTAGGAATTGGGCCTCTCGTAACCAGAACTCACACTTGGAGGACTTAGCATAAAGCTTCTCCCGCCTCAAAACCTCCAAAACTTCTCGCAAATGCGTCTCGTGCTCTTCCTTCGTCTTCGAATATACGAGAATATCGTCGATGAACACAATCACCGACCGATCCAGCATCGGACTACACACCCTGTTCATGAGGTCCATGAACGCTGCTGGTGCATTGGTGAGCCCGAGACAAACTCGTAATGGCCATAACGTGTACGAAATGCCGTCTTCTCCGTATCCTCACTTCTCACCCGCATCTGATAATACTCCGATCTCAAATCAATCTTAGAGAACCACGAGGTACCCTGTAGCTGGTCGAACAAGTCATCGATCCTTGGCAGAGGATAACGGTTCTTCACCGTAAGCTTATTCAACTCGCGGTAGTCTATACACATCCGTTGGGACCCGTCCTTCTTGTTCACAAACAGAATCGGGGCTCCCCACGGTGAACAACTCGGTTTGATGAACTCCTTTTCGAGAAGTTCCTGTAACTGAGTGTACAACTCCTTCATTTCCGGTGGATCCAGGCGATAAGGTGCCTTAGCTACCGGAGCAGCACCCGGGACCAAGTCAATGCGGAACTCCACCTGTCGCTCGGGAGATATCCCCGGTAAGTCATCGGGAAATACGTCAGCAAACTCCCGTACAACTGGCACATCCTCCGCAGTCTTCTTCTCTCTGACGTCGCGCGTATCCCTCACATACGCTAAATATCCCTGGCTACTGTGCTGCAAGTATCTCCGAGCTCTCGCAGCCGAACATATCGTTGAGGTTCGCCTGGGCGAGTCGCCCTGAACTAGCAGTTCTCCCCCGCTTGGGGTTCGAACTCGTACTTGTTTGCGACGACAAACAATCTCTGCATCGAAAGCATCCATCCAGTCCATGCCCACAATCATACGCAACTCACGCATAACGATCGGAATCAAATCAATAGGGAATCTCACACCAAAGATTTCCAAAGTACACCCACGATACACGACAGCAACCGTCAAGGTCCTATCATCAGCAACCTTGACTACAAGTGGACAGCCTAACCGTCCTACATTACGGCCCAAACGTTCGCTAAAAGTGCGAGACACGAAAGAATGAGTAGCCCCGCTATCAAACATCGCCACAGCAGGCACCGAGTCAACTGAGAATGTACCTGTCACCACTTTAGGCGTAGCCTGTGCCTCCTCCACTTTCAGTTGATGAACTCTACCTTGGGCCGCCTCGTGTCCAGCCTGACCCACACGACCATCAGTAATACGCAAGGGGGCAGCCGCAGGAGCTCGTTGTGCCCCACTCCCATCAGCAACCCTCGGGTTCGGGCAGTTGGCCATCACGTGGCCCGTCTGCTTGCAGTTAAAGCAGACCATCAGTGGTACTTTGCAATCACGATAGTAGTGTCCTTCCTGGCCACACTTGAAACATTTGTCATCCCTCCTTCCGTTACTATCCCTGGGCTTAAACCCACTACTCCTTTGACTCGAGCGCGAGTCCGAAAACCTCGTTTTCACCGGAACAGCCGATACGGGTGCCACGGCCTGCACCGCCTTCCTCTTCTTAGCCTGCGTCTCCAACTCAAGTTCTCGTCTGCGAGCAGCCTCCATCATTGCAGCAAGTGAAGCGTACTGTGCAGTACTCACGAACTCCCTGATCTCGGTACGTAACATGTCCTTGTACCGTGTCATCTTCGTGTCCTCCGAAGCAGCATACTGAGGGCAGAACAGTGCCATCTCCGTGAACTTTCGGTTCATCTCTTTCACGGTCTCCGTAGTCTTAGTGAGCTCCAAGAACTCCTTAGCAATCCTCTCCATCTCCACTAGAGGCACATACTCTGCACGAAACCGTACAACGAATTCCTCCCAGGTCAATGTAGTGCGCTTATTAAGTGTCAAAGCAGTAGCGCACCAGTCTTTCGCTCCATCTCGTAACAGGTTCACCGCGAAACGAACCTTCAGGTTCTCCGGACAGCCACTTGTAAGGAATGCGCACTCTATATCCGAGTTCCAGCGCATACTGACGATCGGGTTCGAGTCTCCCTTGAACTCAGGAGGAGAACAAGCAGAGAGATCCTGATACTGAAACTCTCGCGCTCGGGGCTGCCCACCAGCAGGGGGTGGAATCGCCGCGATGCGCTCCTCCATCATCACTACTACCTAGTTACGAATGGCGGTAATAATCTCGGGGATCGCCTCCCCAATAGCATGAGTCACCTCAGCCGCAATCATCTCACGAATCTGCTCGGCAGTAACTCCAGTACCAGCATCTGATTCAGTATTGTTGTTCCTCCTTGTGATGGCCATTCTGGGTAATTAATACAACGAGCTATTAGAACACACTAAATCCTGCTAACTACGCTCATGCTCAACTCCTCGGACTCTCCGTGACTTTCCCCGACTCGACCACGTATCCTGTGCGTCAGATAGTAGGAGTTCTACTACTACCTTCCACACTTATCCTAACTCGTTTCGAGTCCTGTCCCGAAGTGCCCAAGTAGTTTCTTGCCGACAGTTACACCCATATGCCCGTACCAGCATATGTAAACACTCTTCCTAGCTCACTAGGAATTTCACCCCATTCCACTACCCTTGCTATGACGAAATCCCCACTAGTCCCGACGAGTCGCCTCGCGAATGCACAGTTGCATACAGTGTGAAATCAGATAGACATTCGAATAAAAGATTCTATCCTACAACGGTTAGACTCAAACAAGAGTTGCGCAATAGAACTAAATCCAACATTCTAAGGCTATTTGGTTCCTACTGCATACAACTTATAAGGCATTCACTTAACAACCTATCAAGACTAGCATAAACTCTTACTAGCAAGTGATAACCATGCACTCATGCAAAACAGTGTAATAAGCACCAAGCAATCTAGCATACATACTCCTATGTTCTAGAGAGCAATAACTTAGCTGACTGTACACACTGCGCCTTCGGTCACCGTTCCTCAAACGTACTTATCTTTTTTTTCTCAAAAATTTTAAAAGGAAGAAGATAATCCCGAGCCGCAAACTTGAGTTCAAACACACCGAAATGTATTTGATTCGCTCAAGCTGTGCTCTGATACCAACTTGTAACGTCCCAAAAATTACAATAAATTTGAACTTTTTAAAATACCATTTTATTAAATAAAACCATAAATGTTTAGGCCCAAATAAACGTTTCATCAACACCGTTAAGTTAAATAACCAATCCAAATAACACAGCGGAAAAATGTAATAAGTCTCAAAATAATTAATGACAAAAGTCTTCTCAACGCGCCAGTGTGTACCGTCACGCCTTACTGTCACTCGTACCTGAAACAATAATTTATAGGGAAAGGGTAAGCACGAAGCTTAGTGAATTCAAACACATGCATACGACACCACCCCTACCAGCAGCTAGATATAACAACCAATACACGCAGTTTAGTAATACAAGCAAACTCATGCAATAATCCCTATGCATACATCATTCGGTCTCCCCGAACTCATACCACACTCGTGTACGTATCCCTCGGTCTCCCCGAGTTCATACCACACTCGAGTAAACATCCCTCGGTCTCCCCGAGTTCATACCACATTCGAGTACGTATTCCTCGGTCTCCCCGAGTCCTCGGTCTCCCCGAGTCCTCGGTCTCCCCGAGATTTATACGACACCCAAGATCTCATACTAGACACTAACTCGGCCTAGTTCAACACACAAACAAAACAATTAACACACACGAATTATAGTAGCGCGCATACAATCTCTATCCTACACAGTGATTGAACTCACCTCAGAAAGCAATGTAGAACTCCACGAACAGCAATACGAGCCCGTCAACTCCAACTCACTTCTTTCCACCTAAAGAAGTGTTATCAATTGTTAAAGTGAAGTCCCAACCCGAAAATACAACTATACGTCTAAACGTGCACTTTCCCGATTTTTGATCTAAAACTACAGGTCTGTTCGTGACCTGTTTAGCCCCCCTTAAACTCATTAAGCAGAATTATTATTCCATAAATAGAAAGTTCTATGTCTTAGGTTTCTGGGGACATATCACATGCGCTCATACGAGGTCCCTATTAATTTATACGAATTTTCTAAGACAGACTACCCGAAACAGGAATTCCGGACCAGTCTGTACTAATTTCCATTTTGGCCCTAGATAGAGGCCTAATTGATTTTTATGTAAAACATATGAAACCTACTAAACACAATTTGTGAGATTTTGGCACTGGTTTCACCTCAATCCGAGCTTCCTAGAATAAACTAAGAATTTTACAAGTCAGGGACAGATTGGACATTTTTCACATAAAATCATAACATGACTTAACTTTATTTCTCAACTCATTAAGCTATGACTTAAAGCATTCAGACTTGGGTTACGTCTTATCAGTCCCAATGAAGTGCAAGTGCATCATATCGGTTAGGGTTTCCATTCTAACAAAATGCAACGCCCGAAAAGTGAACAAAACGAGGTTTTTAAAGGACTAAGGTTTCGGTTTACGGTTTTCGCGATTTGGGTTAGGATTTAGGTGACAAAGGCCGGACTACTCCACGCACCACCCACTGCCACCTCCAGCAGTGGTGGTCGGCGGCGGCCACTACCTACGGTGGTGGTGGTTCGGTAAAACAAACCGACGAGGCCAAAGGGAACGGTCCCACCAACGACTCTCGGGCCACACGCACACACCCACCCACGCCCTAGCGGAAACGACCCCGCCCGACACAGCCACTGGATTGGTGGCGCACGGCGGCGGCGCACACCGCCGGCAGCCATGGCGGCGGTGGTGGTTTTTTCTCGGTTTTTGGCGCAAGAAAGAAGGAATGAGATGGGGCATACCTCACGATAAAAACGCAGCAGCGATACTTCGGTGGTCTCTTCTCTTCCCGATCGTCTCTCTCTCTCTATGTCTCTCTCTCGCTGCTTCTCTTCTCGCCGGCAGCCTCTAGCGGCGGCTGTGCTGGTGGTTTAGGGTGGCACGGCGGCAGCTAGAAGAAGGGAAGAGAATGGGTTCGGCGATGAAGGCAAAGAGAAGAAGAAGGGAAATAGGGTTTTCGTTGTTTACTCGTTGTGGCGACGTGAAAAGAAAAACGAGAGGAAAAAGGGTCGGTTCCTTTATGGGCCGACCCCATGCAACCACAATCCCAAAACTGACACATTTGGTCCCTGCCTTTTCAACTCTTTGCTAAATGCTTAAAGTTTATACTATATTACACATTTTGGTCTTTTTCCGCCAATCCCCGCTAATACCAAATCGATACGAGAAGGATAAATAATAATAATAAAAAAAGAACATAATAATTAAATACGCACGATAAATCCATACCGGGACACGGGCTTTACAGTGGGTCCCGCAATCGTGGGTCCCATCGTGGGAAAAATGGGTATTTCGGCAATTTCGACGAGAAAATGGGTATTTTGGCAAGTCAAAGTCAAACTTTGGGTATTTTAATTAAATTCCCTTTATATTAAATACAATATAATGAAAATTCGAGGTGTTACATTTTCAGACTCAAAACTCACCCAAATCACATTTTCCACCCAACATGATAACCATACAGCTTTTCTAAAACATTTAGACCATAAACCATCATATTTTACATTCAATTTCAGCTATTAATATTGAGAAAAGTGATGAACTCACCAGGAGGTTCTTGACCCAGCACCAAACTTGATTTCCAGATTCAAACTTCAATCCTATTTAACAATACCAACCAGCTACCAACAAGGATGTAAGGGGTTCAGATTAGATACATGGAATAACTCACTCACCTAGCAAACCAATTCCAATCTCTCCTTTTCTTCTTTCTTCCTGGGGTGGAAACTTTCTTCAAGATAAGGAGGAGATATTTCTAATACTGACCGACTTTCACTTTAAGTATCAAATCCACTTTCAACTAAAGACAAAATCACCCTCCAAGTTTCAAGTTTCATACATAACTTAAACTTTGGTCAAAATACTATTTCAACCCTGGAGTTTACATTGGCAATGTAGACCAAAACTTAATATAAATTACAATTAGACCCCATTCATATTTTATATAATACAATGGAAATTCGAGGTGTTACAAAAGTCATCAAATTGCAGTCAATCATACAAGACCAACGATAATAAAACATGGACATTATAAAATCCCATGTAAGGTTGGCCGACGACGGGGGAGACCCGTATCCATTGAGAGTGGAGGAACACAAAAGTATGCCACTCAAATAACGTTAATCGTATGACACTTCACTGCATAAAAGCCCAAGTGTCCCATACGACGCCTTTCAAGACACACCCAAAGAGACAGCTGACCTTAGCAAAATATTACTAAGAATACCACCAAAGGCTCGGCACAACCGGGGATACAACCATGGCATTGCCCCGACATGGCGAAGGTCATAAACGCCCGTCAATCAACCTGACAGCTCAACCGGACTCAGCCCTCCTAGTGTACCCTTGAAAAGTAAAGGTTATAAAACATGGGGTCGGGTCAAATCCTGCGACACCCAGTAGACCATCACATAAAGACTGACTTACGTGCCTATGGATCCAATGCAATACAGTCTACAATAACATGCCCATCCCGGAATAACTAAAGCACCCAAACATGTAAATATCAATAAGGTGCAATAACATGCAATATGTTGCAATAAATGCAAACCATAAATAAGACTCCACATTGAGCCATCAAAACTGGACAAAATGTCCCCAAGACTTCCTTAAAGTCAAAACCGAGCAAAATGCTCAAAACCCGTTAGACCCATAAATAACGGTCCTCATAGCATAAAATGCATTTAAACATCGTTCGGGTAAACACATACCACAAAATCATTATTAACCTAAAACTCGACGCAGGTTAAAACAAAGGGTTTCCCCAAATAGACTCATACCCTTATAATTCTCAAAATGACTCATGACACTAAATTGTGCATTTCCCAAATGGTTTATAAAATCATTTACACTAACATGATTAAACCATTGAATAAACTCCATTTTGAGCAATAAATTTTTTAAGGACATATTTATGATTTCTACACATTAAAATATCCAAAAATCCCAAATATGGGTGTTTTACACCATTTTTGAAGTTAAACACTTCAAAAGGGTTAAACCCATCAAATAACTTAACAGTTGATAATTTCAAGTAAAACACACAAATACTTGAAAAATAACATTTTTGGCATGTACAAAGTTTTCGCAAATCGACTTGAACTCACCTTGCTAGATTTAGGCTAAATCTAGATTTTCCCCAAACGTAAGCTCCTTTGAAGAAACTTGCATCTTCAAGCCAAATCTTCCAAAAACCTAGATCCAAACGTTTCCAACCATAAATACTCAGATCCAAATACGTAGAACCATTCCCCAAGCATTTTTACATCAAAATCCCAACTTATACTAAACCCTAATTCCATAGATAAAGAAGGAGAAGATCACATCAATCAAACACAACCAAAATCACCCAACAATACCTCCAAATGGAAGAGAAAGTGAAAACAATAACAATCTAGCTTTTGGGTAGGGAGAGTTTACATTCACCACTTGAATCCTCCAAATAAAAGCTCATAGTCTCCACAAAAGCTCCAAGCTTCCATATCTTCAACAATGGTGGAAATGGGTTTGGTTTGAGTGGAGAAGATGAAGAAGAGGAGGAAGGGTTTGGGGTTGTCTTGAGTGAGAAATCGGTTTAGGGAGAGAGAGAGAAAACTGATTTTGAGTGTTGAAGATGAAATGAGGGAAGAGAGGGGGAAAAGGGCTTAAAAGCTAAAAATATCTCATCAGACCCTTCACGGACGTCCGACTTAGACACCATGCGGACGTCCGGCCCTTGAGCTGGTCGAACCCCAAAACATCTCGGTTGCTTCCACGGATGACACGCGGACTTCCGCGCTACGCGGACGTCTGGCCTTGCGCCTATGCGGACGTCCGCAACTCCAAGATTCAGACTTCCAATTTTCAAGGTGTTACAGCGTATGAATATTTGGTTAACATCGATGATTCGTTGTCGATGTGATTTGAGAAAGAAAGTACTAATTGTGTGAGACGTAAGTCGTATTGGGAAAGTAATCTAGAATTGCATGTTATCCGATGAGGGAACTATTGAATGAGTTTATTGGGATGTTACAGATGGTATAATCGATCGGAGAGGTTGCAAGTATGTCATACGAAATAACCAGTCGTAAGAAACTGGTGGTTAATTGAGGGGACAGTGCCAAAGGGTCGGGTTCAGCTACGATTTCAATCGGAATGGTTTGGACAGTTGAATGGAGCTAAGTTGATTGAGCTTAAAAGTATAAGACACATGAGCCTTAAGTTTGGGAAGTGGGCGGTTGATGCGGAAGACGTCCCCATAGATTTGGGGTGGTATGTTCGAGTGAAAAATGGAATTGGTACGCGTTCTTTTTTGGATCCGTCAAAACTATGGAAAGAGTTGGAGGGTTAGCGTATGATCTGGTTGTGCTCGATGAGACTTTGGAGAATTCATAATGTGTTTCACGCCTCTATTATAGAGAGCAATTGTTGGACGTTAGGGTGACGATAACTCTACAAGTAATGCAAGCGATAAGAAGTTGACCTTTGCCATAGGAGTCAAGAGGCACTTGGGAGTTAGAAACAGATATGAAGTCCTAGTACCCTCAGTTGTTTGAAGATGGAATTCCGAGAACGGAATTCTTTTGAGGGGAAGATGTTGTAATAACCCAGTTTAGGGTGTATGAAATAAAATGAAGTTTATTGGCCAAAGTGTGATAAACAAAACTTTGGTGTTTAAGTGTGATTGATATAAATAGAAGTAAAACCCTAAAAACCCTCACAAATCCCTTATTGTTTCTGTGTGCGGCTAGTGTGCGATCAATGTGTGATTGGATTGTGGAATTCATCGAAGGAAGACGTTGGAATCGATCCTTAGAAGTGTAATCAGCCATCATCAAGAAGGTAACCTCTAGTTCATCCCTAAAATCCAAGATCTTCTTGCTTGAAATGTTGCTTTGATAAGTTTTATGCTATGAAACTAGATAACTGATTTCTTCCTAAGAAAATGAGATGTGTTCGTAGCTTTTGTACTGATGATTATGGAGGAGGGGAAAGTTAATAACCTGTATTGATTTAAAGAGATAAAAACAACGGGTAAGATGAAATAGCGATCAGGGGATGGGTAAATCTCTATCCGAATATCGCTTCTGTGAGGATCCGAATATTAGTATCCGGAGAGCCCGGTATCCGGTGTCGTGTCCAGATGAGATGTCCGGATGTGAATTGTTGGAAGTTTCCGGTAGCAGAGGAAGTGTTACCCGGAAACCCTTGGGAATCCGGGAGAATCCGGATTGTGCGAGTGTTATCCGGGAACCGAAGTTTTCCGGGGTGCTCTACCCGGGAAGTGTCTTGTCCGGGTAAACCTTCCAGATAGTTTAGCTGCCCGGGTAAACCTTCCGGATAGTTTAGCTGTCCGGTTATACCTTCCGGTTAGTTTTGTGCATTGGGGATCTTTAAGTATTTATAGTGAAGTGGCCTTAGTGTGCCTCCTATCTGAGAGCCGATGTTAGGTGGGAAATTGAGTGACTTACCCATCTAGTGCGTGTGATGTGTTTTTAGGTGTGCGGTTTGAGAAGGGTGCTATTCAGTGAGAAAGAAACAGTTGGATGCCAGGTGAGTCCTTCTAACCAAAGATTTTTACCAAGTGTGTTTATGTACGCAAATACTTGTTTAAACTGCATATTTTACTTAACGCTGTTAAACATGCATGATAGTGTGATTTTAAAGGTGTGATTACTTGAGTGTGGGCATGTGATGGCTTTGGTGTGTATATGGGGGGGTGTCCCATAAAGAATATGTATGTATATATATATATATATGAATTTGTTTCATATAATTTATCAAGGGCGGGTGTGTGCCCTAACACGCTGTCACGTGTATGTGTGACCTTAGTGTGGGCCATCAATACATGCCATTTGTGTGCATATTCTGAAATAAAGGTGTGATGTTTATAATTCCTTATATCTTGCTTTATAAATTGTGTTATTTATGGCGTGGACCTGTAATTGAGAGAACTCACTAGACCTCATGGTCTAACCCTCACTTTTCCAAAACTAAACCATTTTCAGGTAGGCGCTTAGTAGAAGGTTTTAGTAAGGGCAAAGGAGAAGGTGTGAGCGGGAAGTTCAGACTAGAAGGATGTCACTTTATTTAGCATGCCAAGCATAGTTCTTTAGTGATCTCAGTTGTGTAATAGGTTGTTTCCGCAAACCTTGTGTTGTACTCGTTGTATTGAGATGGTATTTTGAGGCCGTTCCAGTGAGTTATTTGATTATTGTTGTTTATGCTTTATTTGTTGAGTTGGGTTGTTACAAGGAAGGAAGATTCGTATGGCCTCAAGTTTGGTAAAAGGAGCAAAAAGTTTCATCATAGTCAATTTCTTTTTCCTGGCGATATCCCTGAGTTACAAGTCTAGCCTTGTTTTTGATAACTGCTCCTTCTTCATCCATCTTGTTTCGGCATACCATTTGGTACCGATAATTGTCTTCTTAGAAGGACGAGACACAAGTCTCCATACTTGTTTTTTTCGAATTGAGAAAGTTCTTCTTGCATGGCAGTAATCCAACATGGATCGACCAGAGCTTCTTCAATTCGTTTTGATTTGATGATGGATATGAAGTTCACATAGAGATAAATGTTTCCTATTCCTCTACGAGTTTGAACTCGTATTTGTTGGTCACCTATGAATTGATCAATCGTGTGATCTTTTGTCCATTTAGTAGCAGGTGGAAGAGCATTAAGAAAATTTGATTGTGGGTGAGGAGAAGATGGCAAATCGGTAGGAGTGATATTTTCAGGATCAGATGGACAGGGATTGAAAAGAAAAGAATCGGGAAGAAATTGATCAGGGAGAATGGCACCCGGTTGATCATGGATAGTGTTTGATGAGATAGGAGGGTCACCATTTTGATGAGAAAGATCTTGAGTGAAAGGTTTAAAAGAATTAAGGTTGGTTGAGGAACCTTGAGGGCCTTCATCGATGCATAAAGAGATCCATCTTTGGATGTTCTCGAAATTCATAAAAGTGATAATTTAGCTTATGGATTCAAAGAGCATATTTGGGACAGATCAAGGTTCATCATGGAGATTTGGTAAGTTCCTTTAAGTTTAAGTGAATTCTTCTTTTTATATCCCTTTGAGTCTTTTCATTTTGTCATTTTTATTACTTGGGGACAAATAATGATTTAAGTTTGAGGTTGTGATAACTCTATTTTTAGAGTTATTATATTCCTTTTAATTTAATTTTCTTTGTCAATTTTAGCCATTTAGGCATTCTATTTGATTTCTTTCTACCGCTTCCATCTTCTTTCAGCACACTACAGACTCGCTACACTGTCGAAGTATCGATTTCTTTCCACCGCTTCCACTACAGATAGAAGAATAGATCGCCATCGTCTTCTTATCTTCTCTAGCCTAAGTTTCGTTCAAACTTCAAACGCATCTGCCATCTGAGTTGAAGTCTTGAAGACGTAAGTTAAGTATAAAGACCCTCCCGAACATTAACATGCAAAACATCAATTTCATAACATCCCAAAATCACGGTCACAAAATTTCATTACAAATACTTAATAGGTTTGCGGAAACAACCTACACAACTGAGAAATACTAAATACTAGAGTGTCTCTATCCACCTTTACTCTTCACGCTAAGCTCAGCCTATTTGCCCGAGCTCCTGGAAACCTGCTTACCTGAAAAGGTTTTAATTTTGAAAATGCGAGGGTTAGACCATGAGGTCTAGTGAGTCCCTCCTAACAGTTATCAAAGCATTTAAAAACAGTTTATCTTTTCAGCATGAAACGTTTATACTCAACATGTCAAAATCATATACGAACTAAAGTCCGCCTCCTCGTAATCTGACACCCTGAAGCCACCCGAAGGTGACAACGAGTCAGCCTCATGCTGCCTTACGGAGCCTCGCTCCTGGCATATAGGGACCTCCCTTCCCGCACGAAAGCTGGCGGAACGACTCTCCCGTCTTTGCCAGTTTACGTCTCCTTGATGTATGCATACATTCTACATAAACTTTAAAACAACTTTCATGCAAACAAGCATAATAATAAAGCATGGCAATTTCTCAACATTCATAACACATTTTGAAAACACTTTAAAAGCCATATGTTTTAATTTAGAAAACTCACCTGATTGCAACTCCCGCTTACTTCAAGACTCGTTCCAAACGCACACCTAAACAATAATTTATTGATTAAGTGGATGCACCTAACTTGGATCCTAAACTCTCTCAGCTCTAAATCGCAAGACTCTAAACTCGCAGGGCACTGAAATTCGCAAAACACAGAAACTCGCAGGACTCTGAAACTCGCAACCTTGGGTTGCGATTTCCCCCCAAACTCGCAGGCTTAGCTTGCGAAATTCCCAAACTCGCAGGCTTAGCTTGCGAATTTCAGCCTCAACCACTTCATCTTCTTTCCCCAGACACGCAGACAGGTCTGATACAGGGTTTTTCTACTGCTCAAATCGAAAACTTGCTAAAACTTACCGAAAACCTTTAAGCTAAACTAGAAATCGGTTCAAAAAAGATTCTAGGCTCACATTACCGATTAGACTCAAAAATCGATCTCCCCAGCCTCTTAATTACAGAAACAGCGCTGGACACCGAGTGTGTGTGTGTGATTACACACACCCAAACCCTCCCAAACAGCTTCTGATCGGAAAAGAACTAAGGAGAAGGGAATTAGAATACTTACTTGAAGAGATGCTAAGAATTCCACTCTAGCTTTCCCCAAAGATCACCAACAACGTCCTTTCTTCTTGTCTTCTTTTCCTCACAGCCGCCGCACACACACACAGAGCACACACAAAAATAATACTGATTGAAGAATGATTTCCTCCTAGGGCTTTGGACCCCTTTTTAGTATTCTTCCCAACTTTACACTTTGACCCCTCAAACTTTCTTCTTGATTCACATTTTACCCGAGCTCATTTTATTTAATTACCCAAAAATCCCGGTTGTTACAACACTCCCCCCTCAAAAGAATTCCGTCCCCGGAATTCCATTCTTAAAGAGTTGAGGGTACCTGCTTTTCATCTCCGCTTCCACCTCCCACATTGCTTCTCGTCCTTGATGATATTTCCACTGAACCTTCACCAAACGTGTCTCCTTATTTCTCGTCTTTCGTACTTTAGTGTCTAAAATTTCGACTGGCTCTTCCTCGTACGTTAACTTCTCGTCAATGCTTACATCTTCCAACGGAATGGCCACATCGGCTTCGGCTAGACACTTTTTCAAATTTGAGACATGGAAGGTCGGGTGGATTCGCTCTAGTTCTTCTGGTAACTCTAACTTGTAAGCTACAGAGCCTACTCTTTCAACTATCGCGAACGGTCCGACATACCTCGGTCTCAACTTCCCTTTCTTTCCAAAACGGACCACGCCCTTCCAAGGTGACACCTTGAGCATTACTCTGTCACCTACTTGGAACTCAATCGGCTTCCTTCGCCTATCGGCATACTTTTTCTGTCGGTCTTGGGCAACTTTCATTCTTTCTCGAATCACTTCTATCTTTTCTGACGTCAGCTGCACAATTTCTGGACCTGTCAACTGTCTTTCTCCCACTTCATTCCAGCATAACGGCGTACGGCATTTTCGTCCGTACAACGCCTCAAATGGTGCCGCTTGGATACTTGTGTGATAGCTATTGTTGTAAGAGAACTCTATCAACGGCAAGTGCGTCTCCCACGATCCTTTGAAATCAATTATACAAGCCCTCAGCATATCTTCCAGCGTTTGGATGGTCCTTTCGCTCTGACCATCCGTCTGTGGATGATACGCCGTGCTCAGCTTCACTTGAGACCCCAATTCACGCTGAAGGCTCCTCCAAAACTTCGATGTGAATCGACTATCCCGATCAGACACAATGGACTTTGGCACTCCATGCCTAGACACAATCTCGGTGATGTACAACCGTGCCAACTTTTCCAACGAATCCGACTCCCTCATAGGCAAGAAATGAGCTGATTTGGTGAGAATATCCACTATCACCCAGATCGTATCATTGCCTTTAGGGGTTTTTGGCAATTTCGTGATAAAATCCATCGTGATGTTGTCCCACTTCCACACTGGTATCACCGTGGACTGCAACTCTCCATAAGGTCGTTGATGTTCCGCCTTAACCTTCAGGCAAGTCACACACCGCTCCACAAAATGAGCGATATCCTTCTTCATCCCCGGCCACCAGTAGAACTGTCTCAAGTCTTGATACATCTTATTCGTGCCCGGGTGCACGGACAATCGTGACCTATGCGTCTCTTCGAGGATCTTTACTCTCAAGTCACCGATCCTTGGCACCCACACTCGGACTTTCATGCAATTCAAGCCGCTACTGTTGACTTCAAACGATGTCGCAATCCCGACAACTCGTTCGCTCTTCACATTTCCTTCTATCAGTGCTTCTTTCTGAAACTTCTTAATCTCTTCGAGCAGATTTGAGGTTGCTTCCATTCGGAAAGCCACGACTTTGGTCTGCTCTCCACGTTCTCTCCGACTCAACGCGTCTGCCACCACATTGGCTTTACCCGGGTGGTAAAGGACTTCGCAATCGTAATCGTTCAACAGTTCCATCCACCTCCTCTGTCTCATGTTCAACTCTTTTTGATCAAACAGGTGCTTCAAGCTCTTATGGTCGGTGTAAATCTGACACTTCACCCCATAGAGGTAATGTCGCCAGATTTTCAACGCAAAGACAACGGCCGCTAATTCCATGTCATGGGTGGGATAATTCTTTTCGTGATCTTTCAACTGACGCGAAGCGTAGGCAATCACCTTCCCATTCTGCATCAACACGCATCCCAACCCGAGCTTGGAAGCGTCGTTGTACACTATAAACCCTTCCGATCCATTTGGTAACGATAGGATTGGAGCACTGCACAAACTTTCCTTCAATTTCTCAAACGCGGTCCTCTGAGCTTCTTCCCACACGAATTTGACGTCCTTCCTTGTCAACAAGGTCAAAGGCGAAGCTATTCGAGAAAAGTCTTGAATAAACTTACGGTAGTATCCGGCTAGACCAAGGAAACTTCTCACCTCTGAAGGATTTCTAGGCGCTTCCCAGTCCTTGATGGCTTCGATTTTTGCAGGATCCACTTTGATTCCATCCGCAGATACTACGTGTCCCAAAAACTGAACTTCTCTGAGCCAGAATTCACATTTCGAAAACTTTGCATACAACCTTTCGCGTTTTAGCAACTCCAACGTTGTCCGAAGGTGACGCTCGTGATCCTCCCGCGTACGAGAGTAGATTAAGATATCGTCAATAAAGACGATCACGCACTTATCCAACAACGAGTTACACACCCGGTTCATCATATCCATGAACACTGCGGGCGCGTTAGTCAACCCGAAAGGCATGACTAGGAATTCGTAGTGCCCATATCTCGTACGGAACGCCGTTTTCGGTACGTCTTCTTCTCTCACCTTCAACTGATGATAACCCGACCTCAAGTCTATCTTTGAGAAGTAACTCGCGCCTTGCAGTTGGTCGAAGAGGTCATCGATCCTCGGGAGCGGGTACTTGTTCTTCACGGTCACCTTATTAAGCTCGCGATAATCTATGCACATCCGCATCGATCCATCTTTCTTCTTAACGAAAAGTACAGGTGCTCCCCAAGGTGATGAACTCGGACGTATGAAACCTTTGTCAAGTAACTCCTGCAGTTGGGTCATCATCTCCTTCATCTCTGCTAGTGCTAACCGATAGGGCGCACGAGCAATCGGTGCCGCCCCCGGCACGAGGTCAATTCTGAACTCCACTTGACGATCTGGAGGTAGGCTCGTCAAGTCATCCGGAAACACTTCCGGGTACTCGTTTACTACGGGCACATCTTCCACATTTTTCTTCTCTTTCTTGGCATCTAGTACATATGCTAGATACCCCGCGCAACCCTTCCCCAAGCATCGCCTAGCTTTCATCAACGAAATTAGACACGACTTCCTATTTCGTTGATCCCCGTATATTACCACCTCTCCCTTATCGGCTAGAGGTATACAGATCAACTTCTTATTACACACAATGCTCGCATCATTCTCCGCTAGCCAGTCCATTCCTAGGACTACATCAAACTCCCCCATTCCCATAGGATAAAGTTCCAATGGAAATGAGTGACCATCTATGTCTATATTGCAACCCTCATAGACATCCCTTACCCAGACTCGGCAATCACCCGCTATATCTACTTCAAACCCCAAGTTTAACCTCTTGGGTTTCACCCGCAACCTTTGAGCAAAAACGGGCGACACAAATGAACGATTTGCCCCCGTATCAAACATCACTTTAGCAAATATCGAGTCTATAGGAAAGGTACCTGTCACTACATCTGGCGCGTTCTCCGCCTCCTCAACTGTCATGTGGAATGCCCTCGCTCTAGCACGAGCCGACTCCACCTTCCTCTCATTACCTTTTCCTCCATTGCTACCACCTTCACCCCCTGCCTGACCCTTCTTTAGCTGCGGACAATCCCATTTAACGTGACCCGACAGCCCGCAATGAAAACAAGATCTCTGCCCACGACAATCTCGGGACAGATGCCCCATCTTCCCACAGTTATAGCATCCCCCTTTATCAGCCAAACATTCACCCCGGTGCACTCGGTTACATTTACTACAAGGCTTTTCTGCTGACCGGAAACTTGCCCGCGGTTCAATTCTGTTCGTGCTCGGCCTCTTACTGTCTCGGGTCGGTCCTTCCCATTTGCGCTTGTCCCCAGCTCTCTCATTCATCTGCCTGATCTTATCTTTCTCTGTCAATTCTGCTTTGTCAACTGCTGCCTGAAACGTAGTTGGTTCCTTTGCCTGCACCAACTCTCTAATACTGCTTTTCAACCCATAGATGTACCGCTCAATCCGTCTCTCTTCAGTTGGTACGTATAACTCAGCAAATCTGGATTTCTCGATAAATTTCAGTGTATACTTCTGAACCGTCATTGACCCCTGCTCCAAACTCAGAAACTCTTCCTCTAACTTCTTAACTGCCGCCAAAGGGCAGTATTGAGCCTTGAACCTTTTCACAAATGTCTCCCACGACATGCTCCTTGCCACTTCTGACCCCTTTCCCCCAGTTTCCACATCCCACCAAAAGATCGCTTCTGCCTTCAACACTGACCTCGCAAACAGGACTTTATCTTCCTCCGCGCATTTACTAGCATCAAAGACTAGCTCCATCTCACGAACCCACTGAACAGCCTTAACGGGATCACGCTCCCCATTATAGGTCGGTGGTTTGCATGAGTTGAAAGCCTTAAATGTACACCCCTTCGCTGTCTTTGGTTCATCGGCAATCGGAGTTATCATTGAGTTGGTGCCCATTTCAGTTCGCGGTTCGCTACCTTCCACTGTCTTCTTCCCAGTACTACCCTTGCTTGGTTCTCCAGATGCCGTCTTGTTCTGATTTTCTAAAACTGCTTTCAGAGTCTCCTGTATTTTCCCCATCTCAGATGTGAACTTCTCCTCGGTTATAAAAGCCTGCGTGGCCTCGGACTTACGCCCTTTCTTTGCTTTGGTCTTTGCTACAGGCGCAGAACTTTCCTGTTCAGAGATAGCCTGCACTTCGGGTTCTGGCATACTCTTAGTCGTACGCTTGACGGTTGCCTTCTTCTTCTTACTCTTTTCCTTGGCGGTTGTTGCCCCCGCTTCAGTCGCCGCTTTTCTCGGCACCGCTCCCTTAGGTCTTCCACGACCCCTTCCTCGTCCACGAGTGGCTACCACTCTTGGCTGATCCACTGGTTCTTCCTCGACTCGCACCGCTTCCTCACGCAGTGTAGTACTCTTGGTTCGCGTGTCTACTGCCTCTGGTATGGACCTACTTCTCAATGATCTCGCAGACATTCTGATGTAGCAGCAAAACAACGGAAAGTTTACTTACTAGCAAAAGCCTAACAACGCATAGAAGACTCCCTAGCGCCACGACACAGGATAACAAGGTAGTTTAAGCACATACATGTACCTGTAAGTTCACAGTTACACTGGCCAGATGTAACTCCAAACTTACCTTACATGACCGTCCTCAACACCCTATCAGTCCTACCCTAAAATAGTGCTCTCCTAACGCATTCCTGTTTCTCAGTTGTGATCCTACTCCTCACAGTTTAAGTCTAGGATCCTTTCGGTCACCTAAATCCCTTAAACTACGGCTCTGATACCAACTATAAAGACCCTCCCGAACATTAACATGCAAAACATCAATTTCATAACATCCCAAAATCACGGTCACAAAATTTCATTACAAATACTTAATAGGTTTGCGGAAACAACCTACACAACTGAGAAATACTAAATACTAGAGTGTCTCTATCCACCTTTACTCTTCACGCTAAGCTCAGCCTATTTGCCCGAGCTCCTGGAAACCTGCTTACCTGAAAAGGTTTTAATTTTGAAAATGCGAGGGTTAGACCATGAGGTCTAGTGAGTCCCTCCTAACAGTTATCAAAGCATTTAAAAACAGTTTATCTTTTCAGCATGAAACGTTTATACTCAACATGTCAAAATCATATACGAACTAAAGTCCGCCTCCTCGTAATCTGACACCCTGAAGCCACCCGAAGGTGACAACGAGTCAGCCGCATGCTGCCTTACGGAGCCTCGCTCCTGGCATATAGGGACCTCCCTTCCCGCACGAAAGCTGGCGGAACGACTCTCCCGTCTTTGCCAGTTTACGTCTCCTTGATGTATGCATACATTCTACATAAACTTTAAAACAACTTTCATGCAAACAAGCATAATAATAAAGCATGGCAATTTCTCAACATTCATAACACATTTTGAAAACACTTTAAAAGCCATATGTTTTAATTTAGAAAACTCACCTGATTGCAACTCCCGCTTACTTCAAGACTCGTTCCAAACGCACACCTAAACAATAATTTATTGATTAAGTGGATGCACCTAACTTGGATCCTAAACTCTCTCAGCTCTAAATCGCAAGACTCTAAACTCGCAGGGCACTGAAATTCGCAAAACACAGAAACTCGCAGGACTCTGAAACTCGCAACCTTGGGTTGCGATTTCCCCCCAAACTCGCAGGCTTAGCTTGCGAAATTCCCAAACTCGCAGGCTTAGCTTGCGAAATTCTCAAACTCGCAGGCTTAGCTTGCGAATTTCAGCCTCAACCACTTCATCTTCTTTCCCCAGACACGCAGACAGGTCTGATACAGGGTTTTTCTACTGCTCAAATCGAAAACTTGCTAAAACTTACCGAAAACCTTTAAGCTAAACTAGAAATCGGTTCAAAGAAGATTCTAGGCTCACATTACCGATTAGACTCAAAAATCGATCTCCCCAGCCTCTTAATTACAGAAACAGCGCTGGACACCGAGTGTGTGTGTGATTACACACACCCAAACCCTCCCAAACAGCTTCTGATCGGAAAAGAACTAAGGAGAAGGGAATTAGAATACTTACTTGAAGAGATGCTAAGAATTCCACTCTAGCTTTCCCCAAAGATCACCAACAACGTCCTTTCTTCTTGTCTTCTTTTCCTCACAGCCGCCGCACACACACACAGAGCACACACAAAAATAATACTGATTGAAGAATGATTTCCTCCTAGGGCTTTGGACCCCTTTTTAGTATTCTTCCCAACTTTACACTTTGACCCCTCAAACTTTCTTCTTGATTCACATTTTACCCGAGCTCATTTTATTTAATTACCCAAAAATCCCGGTTGTTACAACACTCCCCCCTCAAAAGAATTCCGTCCCCGGAATTCCATTCTTAAAGAGTTGAGGGTACCTGCTTTTCATCTCCGCTTCCACCTCCCACGTTGCTTCTCGTCCTTGATGATATTTCCACTGAACCTTCACCAAACGTGTCTCCTTATTTCTCGTCTTTCGTACTTTAGTGTCTAAAATTTCGACTGGCTCTTCCTCGTACGTTAACTTCTCGTCAATGCTTACATCTTCCAACGGAATGGCCACATCGGCTTCGGCTAGACACTTTTTCAAATTTGAGACATGGAAGGTCGGGTGGATTCGCTCTAGTTCTTCTGGTAACTCTAACTTGTAAGCTACAGAGCCTACTCTTTCAACTATCGCGAACGGTCCGACATACCTCGGTCTCAACTTCCCTTTCTTTCCAAAACGGACCACGCCCTTCCAAGGTGACACCTTGAGCATTACTCTGTCACCTACTTGGAACTCAATCGGCTTCCTTCGCCTATCGGCATACTTTTTTTGTCGGTCTTGGGCAACTTTCATTCTTTCTCGAATCACTTCTATCTTTTCTGACGTCAGCTGCACAATTTCTGGACCTGTCAACTGTCTTTCTCCCACTTCATTCCAGCATAACGGCGTACGACATTTTCGTCCGTACAACGCCTCAAATGGTGCCGCTTGGATACTTGTGTGATAGCTATTGTTGTAAGAGAACTCTATCAACGGCAAGTGCGTCTCCCACGATCCTTTGAAATCAATTATACAAGCCCTCAGCATATCTTCCAGCGTTTGGATGGTCCTTTCGCTCTGACCATCCGTCTGCGGATGATACGCCGTGCTCAGCTTCACTTGAGACCCCAATTCACGCTGAAGGCTCCTCCAAAACTTCGATGTGAATCGACTATCCCGATCAGACACAATGGACTTTGGCACTCCATGCCTAGACACAATCTCGGTGATGTACAACCGTGCCAACTTTTCCAATGAATCCGACTCCCTCATAGGCAAGAAATGAGCTGATTTGGTGAGAATATCCACTATCACCCAGATCGTATCATTGCCTTTAGGGGTTTTTGGCAATTTCGTGATAAAATCCATCGTGATGTTGTCCCACTTCCACACTGGTATCACCGTGGACTGCAACTCTCCATAAGGTCGTTGATGTTCCGCCTTAACCTTCAGGCAAGTCACACACCGCTCCACAAAATGAGCGATATCCTTCTTCATCCCAGGCAAGGTACATTAAGGTTTCGACTTCTTCTTCGTTTATTCCCTAACAGTCGATTTCTTCTTCTTTTCTTCCCTAACAGTCGATTTGTGTCCTGTGGGTGTCGATCTCTTATTCCTTTTCCAGGTTTATTCCCTAACAAACATTTCTTGACTTTCTTCTCTGTTCTCGATTTGTGCCTGTGGCCTGTGGGTGTAGATTTACAGGTTTCTTCTCTGACTTTGATTCCATCTTATGCATTTTAGTGATTTTGTTTACTATGATATTTTACTGTCATTTTGTTTATCTATATGAAGTGGTTGCATTTGGAGCCATTCTTGTTGAATTTGCTTCTTTGCAGTATGCACCACGCTGATCTAATATTAAAACAATGAATTTGCTTCTTTGGATTTGCTTCTTTGCGGTTTTTCTGGGTGGACTGCAAAAAATCCACTACTCAATTATGTTAGTTAACCAAGGGTATGTTAGTATGTTTCTAATTTTGATTTACCTTGTTTAAACACAACCTGATCAATCCGAATGGTATGGCTTGGTTTGAATTTTTTTTAAACCACCAACATTGGATTGATGTATCAAAATGTCTTCAATCGGATCAACCCAACCCATGAACACTATTACAAATATCTAATGTATGATTTTTTTTAGACCAATACAATGCATATTTAATAAGGAATATATTATGTAAATGATTAAAATTTTGTACAATGTATATCCATTAATCGACATAGAATGTGTTAAATTTTGTACAATGTATATCCATTAATCGACATAGAATGTGTAAATAATTAAAATTTCATACAATATATATTTATGGATGAATATACACTATCTAAAGTTAATCAATTAATATACATGTTAAATATTATTGATTCTTGGAATAAAAAATATGATTGAAAAACATAAGTATGTATACTATAAAAATGCTCAAAATTTTAATTATATACAAAATATTTTAGATTTGAAAAGAAGGTGATAATATATTCCTAGTTTAAAAAAATTGAAACAGGTCTTATTTCAAATTTACCATGATATATTTAATTGATCAAACATTAACCCTTTTTGTTTATTTTAATAAAAAAGTTTTTCAAAATATTTCTTAATTTTAATTTTCTTTGAAGGTAAAAAACCAATAATTTTTTTAATTTAAAAACATTAAGTTTTAAAATAGTTGTTTTTGATAAATAAACAACTACCAACGTTTTAAACTAATTACTTACATTATTTTAAATCAATAAAGTTCGTTGATTTTTTTTAACTTTTTATCTTTTAAAATTGTTTATGATTCTATTTTGAACTATTTCCTTATCAGATAATTATGATTGAAGTAGTAAAATACAGGAAAATTATTTAAAATACCCCAAGTTTGACTTTGCTTTACTAAAATACCACAAATCTCGTTCATTTTACCAAAATGCCACAAATCTCGTTCATACGATTTTGGCCAAAAAGTCCCACGAAGGTCCCTCAAGAATGCACGCGGTACAGGTTTGGCCACTCAAGAATGCCCGCGTTTACACTTTTGGCCCCTGTCCCGCGAGGGTACCCCGCAGTGGTCCCGCGATATGCCGAAATTACAGTTTTGGCCCCTGAAGTTTGTGGCAAATTTAAAAATACATTAATGGTCCCTATAGTTTTTAGGGTATCATTTTATGTGGTTTTTAATGTATTGTTTCCTTTCTATTTTAATGTTTTTAATATAGAAATTAACTTAAGAAAATGTTTTCCCCATTTTAAGTTATTTAACAAGGAAATTAATTAACAAGTTCATCTAGAAATTATTGCAAATCATATTTCCAACCGAAACAGATAAAGTGCAGGTAAACAAAGAAATCTATTACTGGAAGGCGTCCTGGAGTCCAGTGATCAAGTTAACCTTTTCCTTGATCACGTCCTCCATTCCCATGTAGTCCGATTCGAGTTCTTCTAGTTCCTCTTCAGCTTCCTTAATCTCTCATTGCAGCTGCCGAACGTGAGCCCTAGTCATGGCAGTTCTCGTTTCTTCTCTGCTAGATACTCCATTTTCCCCTGCTGAATCCCCTTGTTATGGTTCCACATACCCTTTACCTTTTTGATATCGGCGTTCGCCTCATCAATGGCTTTTTGCACTGCGGGAGTAATTCGTTGACTTTGTGGAATACCCGTCGGCTGGGTACAATGATACATTGGTGGGGTTCTCATGCCATTATCGAAGTGGTAATTGTCGCATGCCATCTCCCAGTCTGCTTCCTCGTCAGGCGTGAATGGAAAATCGGCCGCAGTTCGCCCACAGTTTCTCCACTCCTCGTCTGTTTTCGATACCTTCCAGGTACTCCGGCGAGCTCCATCGTTCAGTGGTTGGTAGGCTCCCGAACATGAAGTTCCAGCCACATTCGTCGACCTGTTCCCCCTTGATCTTGAACCTCCAGCCATGGTGTTAAGAAAAGCGAGAGAATGTTTGTAAACGGTGATGAGAGAATGTATAAAAGATAGATAACAAGTTGTGAATTACTACTTCATCATGCCATCTACTTATAGCCGTGAAAATGTATGTTCTTCATCAGGGATGTGGATATGGTCAAAGATTTTGTCTGAAAAGTTGCCTGCATGATTCGTCTAAATAGTTCACTGCAAGATTCGTTTGAAAAGAGCCTGTAAGATTCGACTGAAAAAGTAACTGCAATATTCGTCTGCAAAAGACCCTGTAAGATTCGACAGAAAAAGTAACTTGCAATATTCGTCTGCTCTTGAATAAAGGTCTTTCATTAGGCTAAAAATTAGTCTTTAAGTAGTCAAACATAGCTAATTAATGAGAATTTAGATCAGATTTATATGGTACTGTCAAATGCAAGTTTCTATAATATAGATACTGTTCTACATTACATAATACCAATTTTTGCATCATATGAATCACTTCCAGACAACAAGAACCAATACACCAATTTTCAGATGAAATTTTTAAGCATTCCAACCAAAGAAAACTCGGCTTCAACAATAAGACTTCCATTTAACAAAAACCCCTTCGCTGGTTCATTGAGTTCACTCAGTAGCATGAAAATTAGTCTTTAAGTAGTCTAAGGATTAATGCACATGTGAATCAAGAAATAAATGCTTGTTCATCCAATAATCTCTGTATTAGGATTATCGCAAGTTTCATAAACCTACTTACTAGGTGTTGGAAAATTTTAGTCAAAATATGGGTTTTACTAAACTTTGGACACATTTAAATATATATATATATATATATATATATATATGTGTGTGTTATATATAACTAACTTTTAATAGGTTTATGTTCTCCTATATGAGAGCTTCGAAACGATATATAATGCGTCCAAAATGGAGTATGTGTGAAAGAGATTTCGATACTCAAAGTTGAGTAATTGGATGAAATTAGCAAAAACCAAATGAAGTAAACACTAAGTCAATCACAATACTTTAACAAAATAAGTTAATACTAAAATAACAATTATTTAATGTTACATAAACAACCTAACGTTGCATTATTTGACAATGCTCATAAATGGACTCCGGCATATGATTGCGAAATTTATTGGCCTCGGCCTCGGTGTGGTCAGGGTGTACAAATACCACATCGTTATTTATCAACATGCTGGCATTACGGCATACCCAGACACCGCAATCCGCATTCATCCCGGACTGCTGGGGTGTATTCTTGGCGAACTTATGGCGAAAGAGCTCTGACCTATCGCGACGCCTCGTGTCCTTGACCCGGCAAAAGAAGTCAAATAGCACAGCTTTAAACCTTCTCATCTGGTCTTCCAATTGGTCTCTGAAGAGACTGGCACTGTCGCTGTCATATATGGTCATGGTCATAGCGTCAAGCTCAAACACTCCAAGCAGCCAATGTTTGGGATGAATGCATATAGGGATGTACACCTAAAATATTACAATATTAGACAACTTAGTTAGCAACAAAACAACTTAAATAAAATAAGAGTAAAACGATTTACATACCACATCGAGGAGAGCCCAAGAAACCCCTTTCACGCCATTGCATGAGTTAGCCACGGAGGTGGGACCTTGATGTTCAAGCACCATGTAGTGAAAGAAAATACTGTGCATCATGGTCCACCTCGTGTCTGTTCCACGATATTTTTGCAGCAACGAAACCCAACAATCCATGTGCTATACATAAAAAATAGATGGTTAGACATGTAATATAAATATATTTGATTATATGACTATAGTTAAACTTCATACTAACCACATCCTGTAAGTCAGACTCTAAAGGGTCATCCGCCAGCAATACTTTGAAAAACCAGGGGTGATTTCCAGGCTCAAGTAAGGGATGAATATCATCGGGGGGAGGTCACCAGTCCGGCACTTCCTCAATATATCGGATGCCGGTAGACGCTCCGGTGAATCCACATTTCCCTTTCTCTTTCCCGCCTTCTTTCCTCCCTTGTTTCCCCCCGCTTTCTTTCCCGCTTGCTTTTCAGGGGGCAGTGGTGTCGTAGATTTTTGTTTTGTCCACGGGTAACGAAAAAATTTTGAACGTTTCGGCTCCCGCTTTTCAGGGAGCGGTGTCCCCTGTGGATCTACAACATCCATCGGGTCATCTTCCGGCTCCGAGAAGTGCTCCTCGAGAATAGAAGACCCCTTCGCCTGAAAATTAAGTTATTAGATGTTTTAAGTAGAATTTAGGAAATGTTCACAATTAAACCAAAACTACCAAAATAACTTACAGTATGCATGGAAGGTGGCGGTGTGACATACGATGACCCCGGCATTTCCGGCCTGTAATACTCTCCGGCCGAACCGCCAAAGATGTCCGTGAATGCTGTGGTGGCGAACGTCGTATTTGGGTCTGAATAACCCCCTACACTCGACATCCCGGCCTGCGTGACATTGATCATTATAAGAGTTACAAAATTAGGAACTAACATATAAGTATAATGGTTACTCAGTGTCACTTACACTCTCCGGGATAGTAGAATAAGATGTGGTGCCAAACGGCACCATTTGGGATGTGTAACCCCCTGCACTCGACATCCCGGCCTGCGTGACATTGATCATTATAAGAGTTACAAAATTAGGAACTAACATAAACTATAATGGGTACTCAATGTGACTTACAGTCTCCGGGATAGTAGAATAGGATGTCGTGTTGTACGGCGGCATCTGCGAGGTGTATGCCCCCGACATCCCGGTCTGCGTGACATTGATCATTAAAAGAGTTACAAACTTAGGAACTAACATATAACTATAACTAACATATTACTATAATGGTTACTCAATGTGACTTACAGTCTCCGGGATAGTAGAATAGGATGTCGTGCTGTACGGCGGCATCTGCGAGGTGTATGCCCCCGACATCCCGGCCTGCGTGACATTGATCATTAAAAGAGTTACAAACTTAGGTTACTCAGTGTGACTTACATTCTCAGGGAATGACGGATAGGATGTGGTGCCAAACGTCTGATGTGCCCCCTGTCCGAACGGCGTGGGGATCGGCGTCGTACTCGACAGCTAAAACAAATTTAGAACGTAATATTAGTATACAAACAAAAAGATCGTGGCCGACAAATTAAGTTAAACACTAACATTTACAGCGCGAAACTGTCTGTTGAATGCCACCAGATCATCAAGACGCGTGTGTACTTCCCCAAAAACGTGGTCCCACAGCTGGTCTAAAGTGTCACGTGGTGGCTCGGTGGAAGTCGGACCTCGATGGGAGGAGGAAGGGGGCGGCTGATATCCACCGGAAGGGGGCCACACGTCGTCTTCCTCATCTTCGTCAGATGTGGAAGGAGAGGGACGTCGAGCCCTTGTCGCCTCTGCGTCAATAAAGTCCACGCTGTTTCTGTACCAATGCGTGTCCCTCTCGTCGGTAGTAGGCACAAGGTGAGCGAAAGGCGCAAGCGGCAGCTAAATATATGATAAAATATAAAAAAATTAATAAGCGGGACTAACGTATGCAACATTGTAAACATAGTAAAAGAACTTACATGTCTAGATTGACTGAAGAACTGAAGCCAAAGCGCCCTATTTAGGGAAAGATTCTTGTCCCAACGGGTTCCCCTAAGTAATCTGTCGTCGCGCTTGACGAAATATTGGACGGCTGTGGGAAACATCTCCAAGATCCATATCTGGAATTACACAAGAAGAGCAAGTACGTAAAAAGTAAAGCCAAACAGTTTGTATGTATTATTATTTATGTTATACTACGTATCTAACCTTGAAGGCGTATGTAAAACCACAAAGATTCATCTTGGCATGTCGATCGGCGCGTCTGGCTATGGATCGGTGCAGAATAGAGTAGCAATGTGTCCAGATATGGCTACCCCACGGGTACCTGTTAAACACATCAAACTCCTCGATGGCCCTAATGACCGTCTCGGAAGCAGTATGGCTATACTCACGGCCAATGAAGCCCATATCCACGATCACCACCAAGCATACACGGACAGCATCGGCGTCGCTTAGGGCACTAAGGCCATCTTTCATCATGTCCCGGGCTGCCTTCAGCTTCAAACGAGATGCTGAAATACCCCAAACCCTAGGAACGAAGAAGCAGTCTGCTAAGGGAGGAAGGGGGGGGAGCCTCTCCAAAACGTAGTCCTGTAATTAGACAGAACTCACGACGCCCAAAATGCAATCGATGGCCAAAGAAATCAAAATGCATCTCCTCCGGCTCAGCGTTGGAGTCCTAGACCTCCAACTGTAGAAACATGTGCACTAGCGTAGGGTCGCCACCAGAGTAAGACACA
The DNA here is from genome assembly GCA_033807775.1 of Saussurea involucrata. Classification (NCBI taxonomy): domain Eukaryota; kingdom Viridiplantae; phylum Streptophyta; class Magnoliopsida; order Asterales; family Asteraceae; genus Saussurea; species Saussurea involucrata. The sequence continues at coordinate 172,463,440 of CM066321.1, forward strand.
TCCATCCATGGCCCGAAAGGAGTCCCTCTAAAGATGGCCTCAACGGTATCTGCACGATCACCTAATCCCCTAAAGCGCTCTCTTAACTCCTCCATGTAGCCAACTTTGCACTTTAGCGTCAAGTCAATGTTATACAAATCCCTCTACATAGTCATTCACAGATGTTATAGTTAGTGTTATATATAGATGCTTTTGCTTGTTTGGTTTATTGTGTTGATAATTATTCGTTTGTTTTAGTTTTAGAAAAGAAACCACTCAATCTATTGGACTTCCAGGTAGCAGGGGAATCACAAGGATTGCTTAAATCCCGACATACCTTAGGGCTATTTACACCCGTTTGACAAAATCCAAATAGATATGTTGCGGTTTATTTTATTTCAACATATAATAGTGTTATATATAGATATGTTGCGGTTTATTTTATTTCAACATATAATAGTGTTATATATAGACCTAAGTTTAGGGACCTAATTGTCATTCTTAAAAGTTTAGGGACCTAATTATCATTCTTAAAAGTTTAGGGACCTAATTGTCATTCTTAAAAGTTTAGGGACTCTAGTTGTCATTCTTAAAAGTTTACGGACCTAATTGTCATTCTTAAAAGTTTAGGGACCCTAGTTGTCATTCTTAAAAGTTTAGGGACCTAATTGTCATTCTTAAAAGTTTAGGGACCCTAGTTATGATTCACCAAAGTTTAGGGACCTAAGTTGTCATTCTTAAAAGTTTAGGGACTTAAATTGTCATTCTTAAAAGTTTAGGGACCTAAGTTGTCATTCTTAAAACCCTAGGGACCTAAGTTGTCATTCGTAACATTTTTTTATAAAAAACACTTTAACATTTATTTTTATAACAAACACTTTAACATTTTTTTTTATAAAAAAACACACTCTTAAGAATTATTTTTATAAAAACACACTCTTAACATTTTTTTTATAAAAACACTCTTAAGAAATATTTTTTTAAAAAACACCATCTTAACATTTTATTTATAAAAACACACTCTTAAGAAATATTTTTTTAAAAAACACAATCTTAACATTTTTTTATAAAAACACACTCTTAACATTTTTTTTATAAAAATACTCTAACATCTATAACAACATACACATTATAACATACAAATATCACATTCAAACATAAAAACATACATATCATATATTTTAAAATTTAAACATAGAACAAATATCATATTCAAACATATAACAAGTTATAAACACTCTAACAACATACATATCAAATATCTTAACTTAAAATAACAACATATAAAAAAAGAACAAAAAACTTAAGAACAACTTACCAACTGAGTAATACGAGCCATCTTCAAAAAACCCGAACGCGTATTCCACACGACAAAATTGAGAGAGTTTGGGAGAGGATTTGATTAAAAAATTCTTGTGTAGCCGGTTTGGTCCCCCACCCTCTCTTATATAGTTGCGGCGATGAGAATAAATTAGGGTTTGTGTCCATCAAAAAAATTTAGGGTTAACCCCATACTGACACGTAGCGGCTTAGCCCGCGATCGCGGGCATCCTCCGCAGGCAGGGGCCAAACCTGTTCCGCGGATATTCTTGAGGGACCTACGCGGGTAATTTGGGCAAAAGCGTATGACACGTGGGCTGGGGCCCACGATCGCGAGGCCTACCACTGGAATTTGTGGCATTTCGATAAAGTGAACGAGATTTGTGGTATTTTGATAAAGCAAAGTCAAATTTGAGGTATTTTAATTAATTTCCCTAAAATATATCCAAAATTGCAAAAAATTATATATTCAAACGAATTATTTTTTAGAAATGGATCTCAGCCGTTGGATTTCATGGAGAACTAGAAAAGTCGTGATGAAAGAGACTTTTTCCAATTGCTGACATGGCATTATGTGTTTCCAATATTACCCCTAGAGGAAAAAAGTTTTGTCTATATAAAGGCGCGTGAAGGAGAAAACAAAGCTATCCCAAGTTTTTAGAGAGAGAGTAGGGTTTGCTCTCTTCTTGATTTGGGAGTTTTTTCGTTTCTAGGGTTTGTGAGTTTTTTTCTTCTTCCTTCGATTCAAATGGATGTTGACGGCGCAAGGAAATCAGGAACCGTGAAGTGGTTCAATGACGTGAAAGGATTCGGTTTCATCACTCCTGAAGATGGTGGCGAAGAGCTCTTTGTTCACCAGTCTTCAATCAGGGCTGATGGATTCCGCAGCCTTGGTGATGGTGAAACGGTGGAGTATGTGATTGAGAACGGATCTGATGGCCGTACAAAGGCCGCCGATGTTACCGGACCTAATGAAGCACCTGTGCAGGGAAGCACTCGCGGCGGAGGCGGCGGAGGCGGAGGCCGTGGAGGAGGTGGTGGTGGTGATCGGTACGGAGGAGGTGGTGGTGATCGTTACGGAGGTGGAGGCGGCGGTGATCGTTACGGAGGCGGCGGCGGCGGGTACAACGGTGGTAGCCGTGGAGGACGAGGCGGTGGTGGATATGGTGGTGGCGGCGGCGGCGGTGGATATGGAGGAGGTGGTGGTGGATATGGAGGAGGCGGTGGTGGTGGTAACGCTTGTTTTAAGTGTGGTGAGAGTGGACATATGGCTAGAGAATGCACTCAGAATGGCGGAGGAGGTGGTGGATATGGTGGCCGTGGAGGCGGAGGCGCTGGTGGATATGGTGGCCGTGGAGGCGGCGGCGGCGGCGGCGGTGGTGGTGGCTGCTACAACTGTGGTGAAGATGGACATTTCGCCAGAGAATGCCCTACCTCTAACAACCGTTGATCAGTTACCGTGGATGGTGGAGGATTTAGGGTAAATGTGTCTTTTCACATTTACTTTCCCTTCATATCATTCTGTTTACTTTTTTGCTTTGAATGTTGATGAATCAATGGGTGAACCATAGTTTAATATGTTTGGTTTTGATATGATTTTATTTTTGGTTGGGTTTGCTGCTTCAAGTTTATGATGGTCACCTTTTAAATTAGGGTTTCATTTTACTTAGTTAGGGTTCAAGTATTATTATAACTATGGTCTTTATGGGAATCCAAAGAATGCAACACTTGTTTCTCAGTGGTAACTTCTTCTCTTGTATACATGATGGAGGTTTATTTGAAACCATTAATGAATCTTAAACTAGGGTTTCCATAAAGATCTTTATCTTTTGGACCCTTTTGGTTTCTTGCAAATGGATATGTCTGTTTAGAAATTTTGTGGTGTTCTATTTCTTTGGTAATTGGGTTGTGGGCATCTGTCATGTGGTCAAATGTGGGGACACCCTTTTGAGACATACCCTTCAATCCTTTGAACAAAAGGCTGATAAAGTTTTTTATGATTGTGTTTGTGCCTTTTTTCTGCTGTCCCAAAATCAATTGATTATTGTCAGAAGCTCAGAGTTGATCATGGGTTCTTGCAATCTTTTTAAATGTTCAACAGTACAAACAATTTGCCACCATTATTGTGTTAGATGAATCATGACACTATATGGGTTTGAATATTTTTCTTTCATAGCTGTGTGTTACTTGCAATTTGATTGAATTATATGTTATAATGGAGATGAATCTTTTTCTTTATGTGGGGTTTGTAGTAAAGATTCTTGCCTCATTTATGTGAATGTGGTGGAAGGAGATAACTAACATTGGCATCTGGATGAGTGAGGATTGTTTTTGCCTAAGGTGTACTAAAACTTCAACCCTTGGAATGGGTGTTAGGGCATCTTGGCATGAGCGGTCCACAAAAACCCGATCAACTGTAAAATTTTCAAACCGTAGAGCGTTAGGATCATTTGAACCCAACCTAGCCCGATACCTTTTTATTTCACAGATTAAATATTAGAGAAATTATTTGAAATAGCCGTTTTTGACTTGTGATTTAACCTTTTAGCCACATTTTTCAAAAATTATCAGTTTTGCAAAAATATGTCTGTAATAAAAAAAACAAATATGATCGAGTTTCAAGGTTTTCCAATTTTTTTTGATATATTGTGGAGTCTGTAATCCCGACATGAGTCGATGAATATTTTTTTAGAGAAAATTGATTGAATTTGAGTTTTTTTTGGGTGTTTTTCAGCTAGACTGATGATTGCGGCCATATGCTATTTTGATAAATTTAAGAACATGTGGCTAAGTAGTAGACCTTACAAAAGCTGACACGACACGAAATAAATAGGTTTGGGTAATACATTTCAACCCATTTAAGTAAACGGGTTGACACGACACGAAAATTAAACGGATAAGGTCAGAGTAAAAATTTTCAACTCGAAAATGAAATGAATAACCCGTTTACTTAAACTTATAAATTTGAACTATAAAATTTAGATTTATAATGATTTTTCATTTAAATTTTGGATTTGTAATTTTTTTGTGAATTTTCGATATTAAATTTTTAGTTTTATAAATGTTAAACGAGTTAGGTGTGTCGGGTTAGGGTTGGGATTTTCTGACCCGTTTAAAAAACGGGTCGGGTTAGGGTCAGACACTCTCAATCCGTTTAACTTTGAACCCAACACGATACGACACGTTTGCCAGGTCTACTAAGAAGTTAAACCACAAGTCAAAAATGATTATTTCTATTAATTTACCTTAATATTATTGTCAAGTATCTGAATAATATAGAGTAAATTACATGATTGGTCTCTGTGTTATGTTGAAATTGCACTGTACGTCCCTAAAATGAAATAATTATGGAAACCATCCTTGTGGTTTACATTTTCACACGCTTTTGGTCCCTGTGACCTAACACCGTTTAAAGATTCTGTTATGTATATGAATTAGGAGGGTAATTTAGTCATTTCATAATTTTTTTGTTTTCTATTAAAACTACAGGGACCAAGAATGTAATATATTAATACATGGGCCCACCTCCTTTACTCTCTCATCTTCTTTAATACTATTCTCTCTCTCTCTCTCTCTCTCTATATATATATATATATATATATATATATATATATATCTGTGTGTGTTTTTTTATATCTGTGTGTGTTTTTTTATATCTGGAACATGAAAAGCATGCAGAATGATGAACACCATGGCATGAGAAGCAGATCCCTCCTCGTTGTGAAACTCCATCTCCTCTAGCCACCACCTTCACCCGTTGATTTGACGATGGGGAGGGAAATATATATAATATATAAAATATAAATTTTATTTTTTATTTCTTTAACAGAAAAGGCAAAAAGAAGTGTAAAAAGATGCAAGTACCCCTCACTTAACTGAGTTTTTTTTAACGGAGTTAATGATGAGGGACCACTTTCAAAGAAACATGGAAACAATAGGGACCAAAAACGTGTGAAAATGTAAACCACAAGAACGTTTTCTGTAATTATTTCATTTTAGGGATGCATAATGCAATTTTCAACATAACACATGGACCAATCATGTAATTTACTCATTAGTAATTAGCTCTATTTACAAAGTATACCATACGTAATTTTACTTTTTTATTTTCATAAATCTTAGAATGCATTAAATTGCCAGTTGTTTTTTAATACCTCTTATGTAATTGTTAGCTTTATTTGTGTTTTTCAATTCGATTTTACTTTGTTTAAAAAGAAATTGTCTAGCTATATTGTAAATTGATGTACTAAAGTTTCAACCCTGTCGAACTAACCATGCCTGGTTGGATTATACTTTTGTTGGTTGGATCAAAGTTTTCTAGATCGTTTAAATGTCTTCGACTCTTGGAATGGTGGGTTGTATTCAAGGAAATACATATGCTTGTATATATTGCTTCTCTTGGCCAGAATAATTGAAATCTTTAATCTTGAATTAAATGCAAAATGCAAATTTTAAAGATGGGTTTTAATGTTTATGCCTTTGCTAATTTTGTTTTCTTTAAGAGATTTCATATGGTTGATTTGTAGTTAAATATAGTCAAACATTGTATTGAAGTAAATGGGGGAATCATGGGAAATGGGTGGTGTTCCACCATTACTTTTGGTCCAAGGTTTAATTTTAGGTTTGTGGATACTTTTGTGGTGTTGTAATCATGCATTCATGTTCATGAATTTAATATAAAAAAAAGGAGAAATAGAACCATAATAGATGGTAAATGGAAGAATACAAAAAAAAAAATCAAACAAAAACAATATAATATGTTTGATATAGCAAGAACAAGGAAAGATAGGAACATATAGATATGGTGGGAAGTGGAAGTTTATGGTGGTGATATAAACTGAATTGGACTAATTCCTGGCAATTTTGAAACTTAAAAATGTCTTATCAATGTTGAGGACGCCTGTGATCGAACCCTGGATAGATTGGATATTCCACCACATCACCCAGGGCGATCAACCATTACGCTACAACCTGATTGACAACTGTTTTAAAATTGGTTTTAAAGTGTTCAAAGATGTTCTCAAATTTTTAGTGTGTGCTGGACAAGACCTTGATTTGTGTTTTTTTTAGTAGCTTAGTTTTATTTGATATTTCTTTAGTTTAGACTTTTTTGGGTTTTTGATACAACTTTCGTATCGGTTAGTTTGTCGGTGGTCGTGGCATGTTTTCTTGGCTAAGCTTTCTTTTGTTTACTTTTTATTTTTTTTGTGTTGGTTTTGTTTCGGGTTATATTTTTTTTACAAAATTCTCTTCAGTCTTCTTCCTTATTTATTTCTTAAATTAGTTTTGGGCAATGTTGTTTAAAAAAAGTTAATTTTAAATTAGTATACTCAAAATAAAATTTCACTTTTCAAATTAAATGTTTTATTTTTCATTTCATCTTTAATTATTTACTAAAAAGGTGCAGAAAGAAAAATAAGGAAAATAGGAAGGTGGATTTGATTGAATTTTGTAGGTGTATTTGTCAATTTCTTTGGTGATATCTTAGCATTTGAAGGGCCAATTCACTCATTTTTACCATACTAGCTAAGTACCTGTGCAATGCGGCGGGATGTAATATTCAAATAAATATAAGAAATAATATAACAATGCAAATGTGCTTTTGCCATATAAACCAAATTGATTCGTGGATTGAATCGAGTGGTATTACCCAATGTACTCAGTCGATGATATACAAATTTTACCAATGGTGGTATAGATATACATGATATAGAGATTTATCGTCATAAATAACACTTTAAAAAACGTTGTGGCTTATCTTGAAGCCTACGGCTTGAGGCTCATATCATTTATAACTTTAGTAATCAATTGTTTATTACATGGCATTCAAACACATTTAAAAAGATGTATTGAAATCTATGGAATTATATATGACTAATGTCAGTTTTTTGTTTTTAACACTTCTACTTAAATTGTTTATAATATAAAATACATTATCAAAATAACTTATCACATACAAATAGATGAGTCACAATCATCCCACAAGACATAATAACATACATGAAATCTTTTTTCTTATTCAGATATCCACAATGTCATCCATTACCAACATCTACAAAAGGTAACGTAAGCCACGGTTGAAACTTTCTCGTTTATCTTACATACATATCTCCTCCATATCACACGTTAAGGCCAAAATACATAAGAAAAATAATATATGAATGAAAAGAAAAGAACACCGACAACATTAATTGTATCTTGTTGTTTCGGTATGATTTAAGCACCAGCTACCTTGCTAGTAGTGGAAGAAGCAGTTACAACCGAATTACTATTTTTGGTCTCGTATTCTTTCGCTGCTGCCTTGATGCTGCAGTGAGGGAGAAACAGGTGTTTTGCAATTCCTCTGCAATATTATCAACTATCAAAACAATATTTCAAAACCTTGTACTGCAACTACCAGTCCACATACATACAAAGAAACTTTCCTTTCAATAGCTAAGTAACATACAAATCAAAAGCCCCTAACGAAGAACTTACATGCTCAAGAAACACCCAATCATAATTGTGCAATGTGCAAAATACAAAATAGTCCTTTCTCTTGTGGGGTGCAATCAAAATCATGGCTAGCTATTCTGGATTGAAAGGTGCGTTTTTCTCCAACTCTTGAGTGTTTTAGGGTTTGAATGATTGATCGATTGTTGTTATTAGAAAATCTAGACAGTTAAAATTTAAAAAACAATAAAGAACAAACAGGCTGGAGCAAAAAAAACCAAGCAAAAGTAGAGAAACCAAATCGTTGGAAGTTTGAGAATTTAGATCAGAAACCTTACTTGTTGTGAAGCAAACCAGATTTCCAGAAGCAATAGATAGAGAAACCAAATTGTTGGAGTCTTGATGGAGGTGCTTACCAGATTTCCAGAAAAGATAAAATACTTTAATAGTAAAACTTAAGATTCAAGTTTAATTTAAGAGTGAATTGCATTTTTGGTCCCTCGTGAATGTATGGAATTCACGTTTCGTCCCTCCGAATCTGAAAGTACACAAATGGTCCAAAAAACGAGTTTCACGGCCCAAGTTAGTCCCTCTCACGGATGTCGTTCAAAAATATGCCGTTAGGGTTGCCATGTGCTCCTCACGTTAGGGTTGCCATGCCGTTAAAAAAGAAATGTATTAATATTCTAATATTATATAATAAAAAAAAAAAAAAATGCCCTTTCTTTCCCCAAAATCCATACCTGCAACGTCCCCCAACGCCACCACTATCAACATATTAACACCACCACCAAACCCTAAATTTAAAAAGCTATACCCCAAAGCCACCATCTTTCATCACTTGAATCATCTCATTTCCATATCTTTGATTTCAGAATCACCTTGATCTTCCTAAATCTAAATGGGATTCACGCATCGTCGGAGTGAAAGAAATCGTGAAGCTTCGATTTTCAGATGAGAGCTTCGATTTCCAGATGAGAGCAAGGTTTCATTGAGAGAGAGAGATCGAGAAGCTGGAGTAACTCGGAGTACTTGGTCAGGACTCAGTTTTCTTTTAATCACCACCTTCTTCTCGGTTTAATCATCATCTTCTTCGCCGGAGTTTGCGCCTGCAGTAACCTGGACTCGGTTTCCATGGTGGTTTTTCTTTCTCCGTGAAATCCTCCTACCACCCCTTAACTTTCTTTCTCCGACGAAGTCCGGTGGCGAACCCCACAGTCTGCTCGTTTCATAAACATATAATCGAGATGGTTGTACCACCGTGCCGATGGTGGCGGTACTGCATCTGCTGGTAGATATTGTCCGTGAGCCAACAGGATCAGGTAATTGGCTACGTCTTCATCGTTGTTGTTGTTGTGGTTGTTTTAAAGGATGGTGGTGAAGTCGATATTGGAGTTTGTGGCTGGAGCACTATCGGTGGTGGTGGTGGTGGTGGAGTAATATTCAAAAGTTTTGATCTATTTAGGGATTCCTTTAATTTTACAGATCTGATTCAACTTAGTGGGTTTGAAGGTGTTATTGATTTATAAAACTTTAGGGCTTTGATCCAGGTCTGGTGTAGGTATTTGATCTAGATTCAAGCTTGTATCATAAAGTTTAGGCATTTGATTTACAATTTGTTGTTGATGTTCGTGAGACATTAATTTAAACATTTGATTCAAGTTATGAAGTATGTTTTGACTTGGGTATAAATCTTTTTGAATATGTTGTTCTTGATTTGAGTATGAATGTTCTTGGGATGAATCTGAGGTTGAAGAAGATAGGTAGAAAGACAAAAATGCCCCTCACGTAAGGGGCACATGGCTGCTCTAACGGCACCAGTATAGATGGCGCCAGTGAGAGGGACCATTTTGGGCTGCAAAACTCATTTTTTGGACTATAAGTGTACTTTCAGATTTGGAGGGACGAAACATGAAATCTAGACATTCACGAGGGACCAAAAATACAATTCACTCTTAATTTAATTAATTTTCTCATTAGTCATTTATTAAGAAGATACATGTTTGTGCCAAAAAAATTATTGGAAAACTTGAGGGACCATATCCTAAAAATGAAAGTTGAAGGAGGACTAAATCTGTTACAAAACTGAAAAGTACTATGAGGGACCAAATCTGTTAAAGTAGTTGGAGGGACTAAACCTGTTAATAAAAATGTTAATAAAAATGAAAGTTGAGGGAGGGGAGGGTCACTAACAGAAATTAATTGACGGCGTTAGAGGGAGGGACCTTATCCGTTATAATACATGAAATTATAAGGACATTCTTCGTAAAAAGAAATGTTTAGGGACCTTACTCTTTAATTTATGTAAACCACAAGGACCAAATTTGATTTAACTCTACAATATATATACCAACCAATTTTAACAATTTATTTAGAACCAATGGGGGTGACCCATAGCACCCATCTAGATTTACCTCAAGAGACATATTGTAACACCCTAAAAATCATGGCAAATTTAAACCTGAAATAAAAGGGTTTACGCATTCAATATCCATAACATAAACGTTCTATACGAGTGGAAATAGTAACAAGAGTCAATTTACATCAACTTGTCGCCACTATAAACTCTCCGCTCGTCCCATTACTTCCCTGAGCTCATACCTGATAAGAAAATGTTATTTGAAATGATTAGGTTAACGCCTAGTGAGAACATTCAGTTTCAAAATAATACTTTTAAATTAAAGTAAACAAGGTTTGTCAAACTTGACTTACACTCGTTCTTACCGTACTCGTATTCGTCTCATAATAACAGAATCATACTCAATCCCACAAGTATAACTACCATTCATAAAGTCATATCACCATATTCAATAGCCTACTACGAATCATCACGGATTCTAGTTTATCGATCAATCCTACAGACTTACATTCAAACATCATACCTTCTTCTTGAAATGGATACAGAAATAGCACTTATATATTGCATATTTTTAATCCGCCGAAAACACATGAAAACAACACTTTATCTTCGTCTAATTCATATTTCTACATCTCGAATACGAATACCAACTCTGTTTTGTCTATTCAATTAATCAACCTGAATAGCAGTTATGCTTTTGCCTATTCAACCGTTCCTATATGAATAGTAATTCTATATTACCTATTCAATCATTCAACATGAATAGCAATTCTACTTTGCCTATTCATTGTATTCCTAGTTAACGGGAATATGACTAACACTAAGTCAGTCATGATATCATGTTCCAGAGCCGCACTACGAATCTCCATGGATTCTAGATTAATGCTCATATCATATTCCAGAGCCGCACTACGAATCTCCATGGATTCTAGATTAATGCTCATATCATATTCTAGAGCCGCACTACGAATCTCCATGGATTCTAGATTAATGCTCATATCCAAGAAATCGCAATTACACATGCCCACTTCTTGGAAAGGAAGTAGAGATTACAATTACACATGCCAATCTCCCCTCTTCCTTAGAAATCGGGAATAACGATTAATCCACACGCCTATTCCACGATTTCTCACACACACACTGGAATTACGATTAATCCACACGCCCATTCCATGTGTTCATAACAACTAGTGCCTATGGATCCATTACACTTAACCGTACTCATGCAGGTTATTACTTAATATAGATTCCTCATAGCATTCAGTATGAGTAAATCATATTTATACCACATAGATTCCTCATATCATTTAGTATGAGCAAATCTCCTTTATAAATCTCTCATATCATTCAATATAAGTAAATCACATTTAATATGTCAATTTCTTATAACATAAGTCTAACCATCAATATCACCACTCACGATCCTTGATATAAATATTATTGTAACCCACTTGCCCATTAAATCCAATAGTTAAAACTCGTATAATCGTCCATCCGAAATTCATTTCATTATAAAAATGCACCTTACCATAATTTAAAACATTATAAAAAGGTAAGGTAAGAATGAACTCACCTGATAGTAGTCGCGTCACTCTTATTTTACTTTCTTAAAGTCGTATGAATTTCCGTCACCAACTTCACAGAGATCTGAAATACCCATATACATATTGTACTGGTATTAATCTACTGTACAGGACCCTTAAATACTAAGAATCTTAAATATTCCAAAATTCTCGACTCTTATCGCAACCAACTAGCTGCGATAACCCTTGTCGCAACCTACTACTTGCGACACAGTATTTATCGCAACCAACTGTTGCGATATCCCATCTTATCGCAACCAACTGTTGCGATACACATCTTGTCGCAACCAACTGTTGCGATACCATCGAGCTTGTCGCAACCCAAGGTTGCGACATTCATAACTATCGCAATATTCATAAGTATCGCAACTAACTGTTTGCGATACTCATAACTGTCTCAACCAACTGGAAAACATAATTAACCCAGAAATCTATGTTTTAAGCTATGAATGATTCTATAACTTTCCAGATATGTTTAAGACTACTATTATAACACAACTATAAACCCAAATTTCTCATATTCCTCCAAAATTAACAAGACCCATTTCTAAACTCATAGAAAACTTTATAAACATAAGATGAAGAATTTGTATAAGATAGTTACCTTTGTTTCTTCAGTTTGCTTCTTAAAATCGCAGCTGAAAGAAATCAGTTTTCTTCTTCTTCTTCTTCTTTATCTTTTTCTCTCGATTCTCTCTCTCTTTCTCTTTTTCTCTTTGGCGTGAAACACACACACACACACACACACAAACTCAAGATAACAAAATGAAGACACCTCACTCATTTTCATTAGTTTGGGGCGGTGATGGTGATTATTTTTAATCACCTTTACCAAAAAGCCCCTCACACTTTCATCACTTGGCAATTAATACCCTCCAACTTATAAATTAAAAATAAAGTTTACCCCTTAATTTATAACTCCGTAAAACAAATAACGTAACTTATTCGGGGTTAAACTCTAAAATTAATTTATCACATAATAAATCATAAATTAATCAATAAAACCCATCTTAACATTTCATACAAAAATCGAGATGTTACAATACTCCCCAACTTGAAAATGATTTCGTCCCCGAAATCAAAGCTAAGTAAACAAATGAGGATATCTAATTTTCATATCCTCTTCCGACTCTAAAGTCATATTAGCACCTCATTGATATAATACCACATCCTTATGTCGCAACTTCTTAACTGATCTTTCTATAGTCCCTTACGGTTCCTCCAAGCAACTACTCTTATCATCCACTCTCACTTCAGTAAATGAATCACATCATACAAACATAAAATATGTTATATATTTCTTCGATTTCTAATCTTACACACTTAATCATAGTTAAAAGTCTAGGAAAAGCAAGGACTCGACCTTCCACATTTTCTGGATCTCATATCCTTCAACATTACTCGCTCCCCAACTTGAAAACGACCTAAAATTCTATCGGTCTCCTTTAGTTATTAATCTAAATCCCATTACCGGACAAGGTTCTCCATAAATGTGCCATTGAAGCTCTAACACCACTACAAAAGTTCAACTTTGACATGACACTAAGAGGTTTTCCTAGGTCCTTCATATTCTTTCGGATCATAACTCGCACTTCATCAATCCCACTTATCTAATTTCTGTTTTCCATCTACAATTGAATTAAGACACGGTTACTAGGGGGCAACTAGTCTAGAATCAGATTGATTCATCATCACCATTGAAATTAATCTTATGAATTAAATCAATAATTAGATTCGACTACCCACATTATCTTCCACTTGTTACTGGTTCATTGCCATGATCACATCACAACACTAGAAAATTCCGTCTGAGGAATTCAACTTACAAATCGAGTGACACGAATTCGTCGTGCAATAATTAAAACTCTATTATGTGCATAATATCGTCATCTCCCGATTTATATCCTATCTGTTTACAGTTCCGTTCTTCCCTTTTTCCATAAAATTTGTTCATTGCTACTTTTCCTTTCCTCTTTACGTCTTTGCATCAATATCTCCCTTTCCGTCACCTTTTCTCTTTTCGAACCTTCTTGTATACTTTTAAATCATCTACTGTCCTTTGGATCTTAGATTCCAGAAACCAATATTGTCAAAAAAATAGTCTTACCATTTGTACACGTTCAACTAACTAAATGAAATAAGTGGATAATGATTAAGTTATCCCACTTTCACTCAGAAATCTCCAAAGGTTGTAAACTTTCATTTGTTAGATCGACTTACAAAGTATCTTCCAAAAATAGTAACTGGTATAGCTAACTTTTAACAAAAGATTGTAGTACAAAAGACAAGTTAGTACTACCATTACATAGTATACATATACTTATGTCTAGAACTAACAAAGAACGCATCAAAATACAGTCGACGATTCCTCAGTTTCGTCCGCCATCACATAAAACGTTCAACCGTTGTTTTTGGAGAATTGGATTTCCTTTCTTAGTTTCCACTATTCTTCAGTTTCGGACAGTCCCTTCGGTAATGACCAGGCTTCTTGCATTCATAGCAAGTTGTCCCTTGAATATGGCAGTTTTTAATCTTGTGGCCAGCTTCTCCGCACTTGAAACATTTAATATACAAATTGGTTTCTCGACGGGATTCAATACAATAATTCTTAGCAAAAGTTTCCGGCTTCTGGCAAGGTTCTGGTCTATCCTCCCACTTTCTTTTCTCTCCCACTTGAGTTATTTCAACTCTATCTCCAACATAAACTTCTTCTATTCTATCATCAGTATTCGACACTGGATTAACAGGTGGAATAACAACACCGGTACTCACCTCTAGTCTTTGTAATTAATCGATACGATCATTCAACATTTTTGTAAACATCTCCTGTTGTTGAGTCAATGCAACATTCATGACCCGCATCACGTTTTCCATTATACGGGACTCCATATTAGATTTCGTCGTCACCGAATCAGAAATACTGACGTTAGATCGATGAGTTTGACTTCCTTATCCTCCCATGATAAGAAACCTTGATGGATTTTCATTAACTTCACCTCTTTCAGGTTGACCTTCCATAATTTCATTTGCCACACGACCCTCCAAAGAAGTAGAAGGCTTAATTGGTGTATTAACCATCGTATTCTGATATAACACAAAGAAATAACCATAAGAAATGGTTACATATAACTAGATATACGAAACGTATTTTACCGTTCGTTAGTCACTGTAACAATTTAGAAACAAGTATGCTTGTGTAGTAATATATTCCTAATAACAGTAGCTAATTGAAATTGTGAATATATTATACATGAGAATCCTCGTTGCCATCGCTACATTACTAATTTCACGTATTTCCGTCGACTCTAAGACTATCCCGTCTTAATACTTCTACCCATATCTCACATATCATCTCTTAATTCATCTCAGCTTAAGTTTAGGTATATCACTATCATACCTAGTTCACTTAAATTAAAGCTCTGATACCATATTGTAACACCCTAAAAATCAGGGCAAATTTAAACCTGAAATAAAAGGGTTTACGCATTCAATATCCATAACATAAACGTTCTATACGAGTGGAAATAGTAACAAGAGTCAATTTACATCAACTTGTCGCCACTATAAACTCTCCGCTCGTCCCATTACTTCCCCGAGCTCATACCTGATAAGAAAATGTTATTTGAAATGTTTAGGCTAACGCCTAGTGAGAACATTCAGTTCAAAATAATACTTTTAAATTAAAGTAAACAAGGTTTGTCAAACTTGACTTACACTCGTTCTTACCGTACTCGTATTCGTCTCATAATAACAGAATCATACTCAATCCCACGAGTATAACTACCATTCATAAAGTCATATCACCATATTCAATAGCCTACTACGAATCATCACAGATTCTAGTTTATCGATCAATCCTACAGACTTACATTCAAACATCATACCTTCTTCTTGAAATGGATACATAAATAGCACTTATATATTGCCTATTTTTAATCCGCCGAAAACACATGAAAACAACACTTTATCTTCGTCTAATTCATATTTCTACATCTCGAATACGAATAACAACTCTGCTTTGTCTATTCAATTAATCAACCTGAATAGCAGTTATGCTTTTGCCTATTCAACCGTTCCTATATGAATAGTAATTCTATATTACCTATTCAATCATTCAACATGAATAGCAATTCTACTTTGCCTATTCATTGTATTCCTAGTTAACGGGAATATGACTAACACTAAGTCAGTCATGATATCATGTTCCAGAGTTGCACTACGAATCTCCATGGATTCTAGATTAATGCTCATATCATATTCCAGAGCCGCACTACGAATCTCCATGGATTCTAGATTAATGCTCATACCCAAGAAATCGGAATTACACATGCCCACTTCTTGGAAAGGAAGTAGAGATTAAATTACACATGCCAATCTCTTCTCTTCCTTAGAAATCGGGAATAACGATTAATCCACACGCCTATTCCACGATTTCTCACACACACTGGAATTACGATTAATCCACACGCCCATTCCATGTGTTCATAACAACTAGTGTCTATGGATCCATTACACTTAACCGTACTCATGCAGGTTATTACTTAATATAGATTCCTCATAGCATTCAGTATGAGTAAATCATATTTATACCACATAGATTCCTCATATCATTTAGTATGAGCAAATCTCCTTTATAAATCTCTCATATCATTCAATATAAGTAAATCACATTTAATATGTCAATTTCTTATAACATAAGTCTAACCATCAATATCACCACTCACGATCCTTGATATAAATATTATTGTAACCCACTTGCCCATTAAATCCAATAGTTAAAACTCGTATAATCGTCCATCCGAAATTCATTTCATTATAAAAATGCACCTTACCATAATTTAAAACATTATAAAAAGGTAAGGTAAGAATGAACTCACCTGATAGTAGTCGCGTCACTCTTATATTACTTTCTTAAAGTTGTAGGAATTTCCGTCACCAACTTCACAGAGATCTGAAATAACCATATACATATTGTACTGGTATTAATCTACTGTACAGGACCCTTAAATACTAAGAATCTTAAATATCCCAAAATTCTCGACTCTTATCGCAACCAACTAGCTGCGATAACCCTTGTCGCAACCTACTACTTGCGACACAGTATTTATCGCAACCAACTGTTGCGATATCCCATCTTATCGCAACCAACTGTTGCGATACACATCTTGTCGCAACCAACTGTTGCGATACCATCGAGTTTGTCGCAACCCAAGGTTGCGACATTCATAACTATCGCAACTAACTGTTTGCGATACTCATAACTGTCTCAACTAACTGGAAAACATAATTAACCCAGAAATCTATGTTTTAAGCTATGAATGATTCTATGACTTTCCAGATATGTTTAAGACTACTATTATAACACAACTATAAACCCAGATTTCTCATATTCCTCCAAAATTAACAAGACCCATTTCTAAACTCATAGAAAACTTTATAAACACAAGATGAAGAATTTGTATAAGATAGTTACCTTTGTTTCTTCAGTTTGCTTCTTAAAATCTCAGCTGAAAGAAATCAGTTTTCTTCTTCTTCTTCTTTATCTTTTTCTCTCGATTCTCTCTCTCTTTCTCTTTTTCTCTTTGGCATGAAACACACACACACAAACTCAAGATAACAAAATGAAGACACCTCACTCCTTTTCATTAGTTTGGGGGTGATGGTGATTATTTTTAATCACCTTTACCAAACAGCCCCTCACACTTTCATCACTTGGCAATTAATACCCTCCAACTTATAAATTAAAAATAAAGTTTACCCCTTAATTTATAACTCCGTAAAACAAATAACGTAACTTATTCGGGGTTAAACTCTAAAATTAATCTATCACATAATAAATCATAAATTAATCAATAAAACCCATCTTAACATTTTATACAAAAATCGAAATGTTACACATATCATCTTAGTGTCTACTCTCATGTGCACCACCACAAGGCCCAACACATTTGAGGACTATGTCTAAGGTATTATCCCAAGTGGCGTAGGTCTTAGTGCATACCTCCAAGGTGGCACCCAAGACTAAATCCTCCTAATGCCTACTTGAAAGGTTAATCCACAATTCTCGCAACACAAAATCATACCCATTTACTCCAAGTAAAATGTATATAATTACTAACAGAGACAAGCTAGTGATCCAACTACTATATTTCACATATAATGAAATTTCCAAAATACTCACGGACCTCTAAATAGGTCAAGTAAAAGTATGACCACATTTTGGCCATTCTCAAGTTGTACTGTTGTAGAACTACAAATTATGGATGCAAAGGTACATGACCATAAACAAGTAATAATAAATATGAAGATGTCACAAATAGATAAAGTCCTCAAATTAGGTCAATAAAACCATATAATGTAAGTTGCTTAAATATATCAAAACACCAAAGGAGTTCCATATAATTTCCCCCATTATACTCTAGGTATAAACCTATATTTATCAAGTCTCCAATGTGATGGTTCGTACCAAAATGCCAAAAAAATGTCCAGTTATTCTCCCAAACACACAAATATGAACAAGTCACCAAAGGAGAAAAGGGTAATCAAAATAAAGCATATAATGGGGTTAGATTAACACGTTTGAACATGTATCCAGTTTTACAAAGCTTTTAAAACTCACATATTAGGTTTTTGGAAGAAAACATAGAAAACTTGCAAACTCAAACTTGTAGTAGAAGATGAGTTTGAGGCTTGATCTCCACTTGAATCCTCATTCTAAATGACTCCAAAGACTCTTTTAATGCCCAATAAATATGCTTACCAAATCCTAGGTTGCAATAAATGAGGGGAGAGTTTGGGAAGAGAGAAAAATCCACCTTGGAGTCTAAAAGTCGTGCACCAAACTGATTGTGTGAAAAGTGAGTAAGAAAAACCAGGTATAACGGTTTTATATGCCTAGATATAGCCGTGTGACTTTGCTCAACGATTATGCCCAATGGCATTGTCGTTGGCATTGTAACTAGAAAAGTACCGTGGCCACCCCTTCGCCAGCGACTATGACACGCAGTAGTGCCCGATGGTATTTTCGCTGTCATTGTCTCATAGAATGTATCGCAAGCGTTCCTTCCCTGACGATTACGACACGCGGTAGTGCCCAAGGGCACTCTCGTCGTGATTGTCGCATGCAATACCCCGAGCCCAAAATTTTCCTTCGATTCAAACGATGGACAGGAAATATGGAACGACTAATTTAAGATTAAATTTAGTAATCCCTAACCACACTAAGGGGCTGTTTGTTTACCTCTTAATGTAACCATTAAGAGGTCACCTCTGAATCGGTCAGAGGTGATAGCTGTTTGGTAAAAAAAATCAACCTCTTAATGGTGACAATAACCTCTGAGCCATTTTGTGGTTAGGGTATCCCTCAGCCATTCAGAGGGTTATTCTTTCCAATCCTACCCTTCTTCCCCCCATTAGTCAAAATCAGAATCTGGAAGGAGAAATCAAAATCAGAAACGGGAAATAGTCGAGAAATCAAAAAAATTGAAACATTCACACTAATTATCCATGAAGAAATCGAAAAACATGGAGAAATGACAACCATGGATAAATTGAAAACCTAGAAGTCGAACACCATGGAGAATCGAAACGATGGAAGTCGCCCACCTGAGTTTGGACGATCGTGCAAGATGGAGAAATCGTACCTGAGTTGCAAGATGAGGCGATGAAGTCTGGACGATCGTGAAAGATGGAGAAGATGAAGTCTCGAACCAGTCGTGCAAAGATGCAGCAAAGATGGAGGCGATTGATTTTTGATTTAACTTTAACACATGATAGTATAGAAGAGGGGCAATACTGAAAATTGAAATCTTACTGAAAATTGAAATCTCGTCTATTTATCTGTTTGAAAAAATGATAGAGTTAAAATGGTAATTTATTATAATTCAGAGTTACCATTCAAAACAGTTACCAAACAACCAAATTTCATTCTGCACTCAACCATACAGAGCCTTTCAATCATTCTGACCTCTCACCCATTCTGCACTAAACCATTCAACAACTGCCAAACAACCCCTAAATATCTAAGCTAAGCACTCTTACACTAAACATGAGGTTTGAATTCACCTTAGAGATTTGCTGGTGTTACATTTTGTCTCTATGGTTTAGTGTTTTAACGAATCAAAACATTTTCGTTAAAACGTAGGAAGGATCAAAATCCAAAACGTTTTTACAAATCATAATAATTATCTTCCAATTTCAAAACTATAAAGAAAAAAATATTATTTTTGACAAAACACATAGACCAAATTTATAATATGCTCTATCATACAATTTAATATTTTAATTTATAACACAAAAAATTGGCCCATTCGTAACAATTTAGTTAGGAAAAGGACATAATTGTAATTCGATATTTATATTTGGACATTTTTTAATTATCCTTTCCCTATTTCTAAAACCCTCAACTGTTTGCAGCATATATCGGAAAAAGTTACTTGCCGCCTCTCTCCGGCGAAACCCCCACCACCACCACAACCGTCAAAAATGGCCGCCACACCCCTCCTCCGACTATCCCTATCACCACCACCACCACCACAAAAAATCCATCGGTCAACTATCTTGCTTCATCCTCTTAGATCAAGCATCCTATCACGGTCACTCCGCTCAACTTCCGCCGCCCATCCACGGCGGCGCACGACAATCTCAGCCTCTCACAACACAACTCCAGTCACCGACCGATTAATTTCAGCCGCCGCGTACTTTTTCCCCTTCTTCAACGGTCTTCAATACGGCCGTTTCCTCTTCGCACAATACCCCAAAACCCTAGGTCTCGCAATTGAACCATTACTCCCTTTACTCTCAGCCTACCGTTCAATTCCTTACGCCAGCTATCTCGCGTTCCTCTTGCTGTACATCGGCGTCGTTCGTAACACGAATGTCAGCCGTTACGCTCGATTCAATGCGATGCAAGCGGTGATACTTGATGTTTTGTTGGTTATACCTTTGTTGGTTCAGCGGATTTTCAATCCAGGACCTCATGGAATTGGGGGAAAGATGGTGATGATGAGTCATAATGCTATTTTTGTGTTCGTTGTTGCTTGCTTTGTTTATAGCACTGTTTTTTCGGTTTTGGGAAGAACTCCGAAATTGCCTTTTGTTGCTGATGCTGCTGGTAGGCAGTTTTGAAGATTCAGGCTATTGAGTTCTGTATGTTTTAGTTTGTTTTACTGAATTTAGTTGTGTTTCTTGTTTTTGGATTCAATTGATGGCTGCATATCTTTGAATTTGATTGGGTTTCGTGTTGATCGAGTCTCTGAGATGTTAATTAAGTAGGACTGATCTTGAATGTTGGTTTCGAAGCAAATCCAATCATGATGGTTACCATTTTAAGTTTGATATCAAGAATCCTTCCAAATTCTGTTATTGTTTGAGGCATCGTTTGGAGTGATTTAAACATTGATCATTCTGCATTGTTTCATATTAGGAGTGTTCTTTGTCCGTGATTTCAGTGAAATCATCCATTTTATGTAGTTAGTTGGATTTACAAGAGAATATGCTGTTGAGGGTTAAGTTATATCACACGCTAGGAGGTACGGAGTGCACACTCTCGTGTAAGTTAACTAGAACCCAAGATCGCTGGATGGTGCCATATGATGGGGGTAAGGGGGCCGCGCCCCTTGGCGGTGGTCCAAGGGTAGTGCCCCGAAACCTCTACGAATTTTACGAAGAGAAGTGGTTAGGGGAATGAGTTTCTGAATGTTCCAAGTGAAATTCAGAAACTTCATTCAGAAGTGGTTTTGACTCTGAAGGGTCAGAGTTTCTGATTCTGTAAGTCTTCTTATTCGTGTTAGCAGGTGCAGTTTAACCACCGATTAATAACTCTTAACAGCCATTTCCATGTATGTGGAGATATTTCCGGCATTAATTTAGGAACTATTATGATTCTCTAAGTTTAAAGGGGAATGATTTATGCCAAAATCGTTACTGCAAATCCTCGAGTTGATTTCGTGATACCCATACAAATTAGAGTAAAAATACAACTCAAGGAGAGTGAGCTCTCACACGATCTCAAGTTTTATCTGTGCTTTATTCCTACTGTTTCTCTCTAATTTTCTCGATTCATCCAACATTCTTGATAATTGAACCGGCTGATGAAAGCTTGAAGGCATGCTCTTTGTATGGAACTCTATCCCATCCTAAGATTTCTTTGTATCATCTCCTTGTTATCAACAAGTATCATGTTCTTCGGTGTGTGAAACCTATTAGAACACAATCAACTGTGATCACCATATGGTAGTCCTTGGATTTATTTTTTGGAGTAAACTACAATTTTGGTCCATGAGGTTTACGCCTTGATACGAAAATCGTCCCTAAACTTCAATAAGTCTAAAAATCATCCTTACTGTTTGGATTTTGCTTTGAAAATCGTCCCTGATCACTAACTCCGTTAAGTTTTTTCTGTTAAGGTAGGGGTATTTTCGTCTTTTATATTACAAGGTCAAGTTACACACTTGTGTTTAAACCAGAGGGACCAAATTGTAATTTACTCAAACTTATATTAATATTAGAATATATATATATATATATATGTCTGCACGTGAACCCCTCCACCGGCGATCAACCTCTTCTTCGACTCCCGGCGACCACCCCAACCCTCTGTCCCCTTCCCGTGAACCACCTCCATAGTCTCTCCACTCATGTACCACCTCCATCTCGTCCCTACATGGTGCAGCACATCACCGGCAGCAGCTCCGGCGATTCTCACCAGCACCCACATCGCCAGAAACTCACAGCACCCTCCTTCGTCGGTTGCGATCGAGAATTTTTCCATCAACACACTTGTTGCAGGTCACGGTTCCCTACTTTCGGTGAAGCTTCAATCGGTGGTGATGGAAGATGGAAGGGGGTGGGTTACGGTGGTGGTGTTGGCTGTTGGGGTTCACCGGCGAAAGATAGGGAACGAGGCGTGTTGAAACCCTCCTACTACTCTCAGACTCGTCATCTCATCACCACCAGTACCACCACAAACCCTCTTCACCATTGGATCAAAACCATCTATTTCCACTGAATTAGGGGTTAAAATTGAAACCCCACTTGATATTTTGATGTGGGTATGCATTGAGATTGAAGAAAATAGAAGAAAAATGAGGGGCTTCATCTGGGGTTGTTGGGTACTTGCAAGTGATTTGGGGTTTTGGGGGATTTTTCTTTATTGATGGTGGAAGTGATTGTGATACAATAAATGAAGGTGTGGTGATTGAATGAAGGGTCAGTGGCCTCTCACCTATAAAAAAAGAGTGAAAGTTTTTCAACTTATGTGTCCCACATCACACCATTGTTGGGTCAGCATGATTATACAAAAAAAACAAGATGGAGATCTGAACAGACACACAGGGAGTGGGTTGTCGGAGATGCTTTGAACATGTTTGTTTATTTTATGGTTGTGGAACACAAAGCAGAAGATCATGATCGGAGCAAGTGAGCTCGCCGGAAATGGTGACCGTAGGTGGTCAGAGATGGTCCATGGTGGAAGGAAGATGGGGAAGAAGGAGCTTGAGAAGAAGAGAGACAAGAAAAGGACAAAAATAAGAAAAGACAAAAAAAATGTGTAAAAGACGAAAGTACCCCTCACTTAACTGGGTTTTTTAACGGAGTTAACGACGAGGGACGATTTTCAAAGCAAAATCCAAACAGTAAGGATGATTTTTAGACTTATTGAAGTTTAGGGACGATTTTCGTATCAAGGTGTAAACCTCAGGGACCAAAATTGTAGTTTACTCTATTTTTTGTCACGCGATCTGCTTGCAATCTATTTGATAATCCCATATATGGCAACCCCCTTTCTTCTAGGTGGACATGTTGAAGTGGTCATGAGTCGGATTTCACGTTTGTTTTTTAGCATTTGGTATAGAGT
Organism: Saussurea involucrata; assembly: GCA_033807775.1. NCBI lineage: Eukaryota > Viridiplantae > Streptophyta > Magnoliopsida > Asterales > Asteraceae > Saussurea > Saussurea involucrata. The sequence continues at coordinate 172,486,967 of CM066321.1, forward strand.
TTGGCGACTATCGAGTTGTTTCTTTTGAATGTTTGAAGCTTTCACATATCACAATTCACAACTTGTTGTTGTTGCTTGAAGTTGAAGTTTTTGAACTAAAAATGGAGGTTGATCGTCTTCAACAATGAATTTGGGCTTGTTGGTTAGAAATCTAGAGTCTTTGACTCCTTTGTGGCGTTTTGGTGGTTTAGAAAAAATTCAAACCGGGTGGTTTGTGCGTAAAGTGACCAAATCGGTTGAACCGGAACACAAAAATGATTTGGTCTGATCGGTTTAGGCGTATGATGGGCTTTAAACTAAAAATACTTAAAGTCTATCTTCAAAATTAAACTTCTACTGATTATAGCATTATAAAAAAACACTATACCAACATGTAAAAACACCATCTATCTCCAAAATCAAAACAAGACAATGGACGCTTTGGAATTTTGATTTTTGACAGATTTCAGGACTTCGGAGATTTAGAAACACTGACAATTGAAAAGTAAAAACTAAAAACCTAATGTCTTGGACATAACTTTTTGTTTTTTGTTTTAATTTAACCACAAAAGTTGGGCCTACCGAGAACTAAAACTATAATTAATATATGTGTATGTATGTATTTTGGTCGTAGGTTTCATCCAAACTACTGAAAATAATGTTTAAACAACATACTAGATTAGACCGTTTGGTTTAACTAGTTTTCAAACAAAACTGGACTGCTAAACCGGGAATAACTGTCTGGTTTAACTTGGTTCGACCTGTTTAAAAAGTCTGTCGATTTTTAATAAACTAGAAACCTTTTTGGTTCCTGTTTTGGTAAAAAAAATCTCATAGTCTCGACCGACGTAAGAAACTTATGACTAATCATACCTACAAACTAGATATCAGCGACTGAAATCATTAACGATTAATTGACGATAGTCATAAGTTACTTCTGACATACGACGTACGACCAACGACCTAACGATGCACAATCATTATTACTAATCACGACAAACGTTATGTTTATTGTTTTAAATGCAAGATTCGTCTCATAAAGGCTAGGATCATAAGTGACGACATGAATTTAAGGGCATTTAATTCTGTGACCGTTGTTTCGGTAAAAATAAATCCCAAAGTCACGACCGTCGCAAGATTGGTACGACCGAACATTCCTCAAGGATAGGTCCTGACGACCAAAGAACGTAAGACTATCGATCGTCACTTTTTGACGACAATCGTAAGATATCACTGACGTACGACCTTGGGCTCAGGACGTTTGTACCATCAATCGTCGCTAAGTAACGACAATAGTCAGTTTCTAACGTCACGTATTTACCGTTACTAACTCACGACGAAACCGTGTTTTTATGTTTTCTTTAAAGGAAGTCATTGCTCATTGATAATCAACAGTGATAACTGAAGACTGCAATCAAACATCATCGATGCAAGGACCGTTGCCATCATTTAAGACCATAAAAGACTCATTTAATGACCAAAAACCTATATAAATAAAGCACATATCGCTTGAAGGACACACACAGATACACACAACAATCTAATATAATATACACAAGTCTAGTCTCAGAGCATACCACATAATACAAGCAACTCTTTCGAGAAATCTCACGACAACCGTTCCAAACTCATGATTTCCTTTATTTACAGTCATATTGTAACTATTTGTAGCTTTATCGTTTGTTTCTAAAGGACGACGTCCCTGTTTGACGTCCATAGTGCACCAACGACCTTCATTGTCGTCCGTGGTTTTTACCCTCGACAGGGTTTTTTCGTGCCACCGAATCGTTGTGTTTTATTTACTTTTTCGTCCTTGTTGTGTGTTATTCAAAGAATACCGTCTTTAGTTGTTAAAACTTGATACCTACCTTAAATTATTCTAAAGGGTGTTTTTGGCATTAACATTTTGGCGCCCACCGTGGGCCCTAGGTAGAGAAGTTCTTTGACAAACACCTGCTAACGATCTTTGTATATTTTTTGAAGCCTAATAATCATCAAGCTCGAGTCAATCTCGAACACAAGATAAAGCTCGCTTAACTTAACGAGTCGAGCTTCATAACATAAATGTTCGACTCAACTCATTAGAAAGCTCGAATAATTTTTACGAGTCGAGTCGAGCCATTCGAGCATACACTTTTTCGAGTCAGACATATTTATATGTTTACAAATTTAGATAATCAAAATATAAAAATTATTGAACTTGAGTACAAAAACGAGTTAGTCGATCTCAAATTTGAGCTCATAAGAGAGCATCGAGCTCGAGCTCCAACAGTGAAAAAATATTCGAGCTCGAACTTGAGCCCCGACTTTGAAAAATTAATCGAACTCGACGAGTCTGGTATTATTTTTTCGAGCCGAGCTCAAACAACTTGCTACTCGGACTCAGCTCGTTTACACCCCTACTCTTGACATATGACCAGCATTTTCACTAGTCTCGTACACATCCAGGTCTCTGTCAGCATCTGACGCAGCTTCAGCACTCTTGTGATTGCCTCTGCTCTTTCCAAATCAGACACAACTCATCATAATAAGGAAATGGCTTATTTCTCAAGCCCTTAGCATCTGAATGATCATACAACATCGTAATGGATATAGAAACATATAAGAATTTACTAGCGAAGAACCAATGAAATAAGAACACTTATGTTTGATGTGGTTACCTTCACCCAGTCATCCCATACATCATCATCCAGGAAGCTTAGATTTCAATTCTTTCTCCAGGACAGTTGTGTATCCACTTCTAAAGATGTTATTGTCTCTTTTCCAACCAGTTTCATAACTCTGTGAGTGCTGAAATCAGTGCTTCATCTTCTCTTCTAGTCCATTTATGTTTTTTGATTTTGGAACCTCTTTCAAGCACTCTGCCCATACCTAGCAAACCCAAAAAATTTGAGCATGTTCATCCTCATATGGAACTGTAACAACTAGTGTTATACCCGTCCGTTGGTCGGGTATACAACATGACGTTAAATTCTAGTAAATGTAAGGACGAAGTTGGGTGATATCTCTCACGACAACCCCAAGTAAGGATACTAATTTCGGCTATTAAAAGGGTAAGTTAGATTTGTAAACAATATTTATTGATTGTAATACCAAAGGCAATAATCAAGACAAAGGCACATTGTAACTTTTCATTACAAATAAAACATATAGAAATCGTCAAAGAAAAAATGAAACATCTACCCTTTTCCTAATATGAGCTGATTTTCACTAAGATGGCACACACTTCCTGCTAATTACCACGCCTGCCCAGGAAGAAAGACACCACTACATATACCAAACTCGAGTTATAGCTGCTTGAAAATGAAAATATTTCTTATATTTGTTGTCATGTAATACAATTAGTTAGTTAGTTAGTTAAGTGCTAGTTTGTGAGCAATGATCATTAGTTTCAGAGTAAGTTTATATTTTCAAATTTTATAGCACTATACCTGTGTATTCAGAACCATTGTTCTGCAAATGGCCAAGACGTGAAAAGCCCTTGTGGTCTGAGAGCTTCTTCAGAGGACGGCCTAACTTACTGGCAAACAAAGGCATCATTCATGAATAAACCAAAAAGAAACAAATGAAAAACTATTATGCTATTCCAAATATGTAAAAATGTTCGAGACATTTTTTGTGGCCTCTGACCAACCCACTGAGCCATAGAGGGAGAAGATGAAGCCGAGGGTATAGCACGCTTGCGATTGCTAGCTCCACCAGTTGAAGGGATTTTGCTTCCACCTGTCACATTCTCCCACGTTTCCGGTGTTCCAGATACACGAGGGGTACTTGGGGCTGAGCTGGCTGACACCATAGCTCCACCGTTACGTGGATTTCTTGAAGCCTTCCTTTTTGTCACTGAACTACCACAGGCAGTTTAATTGTCATCACGCGTATTTAACCTGGGAATAGAAATTGGTTTCACCAAAAGGCAGAAGGATATAAGTTGAGAACCAAATGAAAAATAGAAAACGCCAAGTTAATAAAAATGCATAATTATGTAATAATGTAGACGTACTTATTGATCCCTTTCGTGAGAATCTTTTCCTTATTTGATCCAGCGGTGAGATCTCTGGGAAGACAGGACCCATCCGGTTCATTTCTGGGAGACAGGCGAGCACGAGAACTATTAGGCAACGACGTCCCATCCAACCTGCTAGTGGTGCCACTACCATTTGAAGCTCCTAATCTGCAGATAGTTTCCTATAAGAACTATAACATCTTCCACAGGCATGAATGAAACATAAACTCGAATGCAATCCAACCCAATTATATATTATGCAAAGTGCAACACAATTTATTGTTGTTTGAGCAGGGTAAGTGAACCTATTATATAACATAAATCCATATTTTTCCCTATAACAGATTCGTTACCTGTAAGGGTTTGTGTCACTTGATTGCAACCCACGTTCACCGACAACCTTGGTTTGAACAATTCTTTTTTGCTCTCCATTGCTATCCATAGGTCTTGTGAAAACTGTGCCTACTGAACGTTTTCTTATCCCACCCTTCCCCTCCTGCAGGCAACCTTTGAATCTTCTCTTCCAACATATCAGATTCTCCACCATTGTCCTTGAGTAAATCTCGATCTTTAGCCATTGCCACGGGCTGCCTTCTTAGACCATTACTCCGGAACTCTGCCTGGAATAGATTTGGATAATAACATACGATGAGCTTCACAATATATATATATATATATATATATATATATATATATATATATATATATATCAAAATCTAAGTGTGCAGAGGAAATTCATCAACAACATTGTGGTTTTATAATTGTACAGATATGGGTTCAGAACACGGATAACGGAAGTGGAAATTTTTTCCAGAAAACCTCATGTTGACCCGTCTTTTACAGCTCATGTTGAACCATCTTTTACAGCTCATGGTGAACCGTCTTTTACGACTCAAGGACCCCTTAGACGTAGTTCTTCGAACGCATCAACATTTGTTGACTTGGATAAAATGAGCTACCAGGATCCAGCAAGACATAGTTCTTTTGTGGGAAAGAATTATAATGTACATCCATACGTTAATCAATTTCCAGAAATGTTTCACCGTTACATCACACATGTACATGATGTGATAGGGGATGGAAATTGTGGATTCTGAGCAATAGCTGTCTGGCTCGGTTTTCATGAAGATGCATGACCCACAATTCGGTTTCAATTGATGGAAGAGTTAGACTCATACAAGACAGAATACCTCGACATGTTTGGAAGTGAACATTGGAATACAGCTTATAACACTTTAAACTTCTTTCGATCAGATCAAGGTGCACCATATGACCACTGGATGTCAATGCCTGAAATATCCGTCTTGATTGCTTGCAAATATAATGTGATATTACACGTTATGTCAATGACAGGCTGTTCGACGTACTTACCGCTTAGATCTACTCCGCCGGCGTGGTATCAACATGTTGTTTATACAATTGGGTATGTCAATGGTAACCATTATGTGAAACTAGTTTTAGCAGAAGGATACCCGTTTCCTACCATTACATCACATTTCTTCCGTTACAGTTATCCGTGTGCTGATGCATGGGCTACCCCGTATACAGATCGAATACAGAAGTACAATCGTCTTTTACGTGTTAATTGTACTACAGATAATGTTATTTTAGAATAAGTAAAAATGTAATAAACATTATGTTATGCTTTATTTATATGTAAAATCTCAATGTTTATTTTTTAATTTTCTAATTATATAATTATTCAAAAAATATTTATTTATTTTTAAATATAAATTAAAAAGTAAAAAAAAAACTCAAAGTGTAAACCTTAAATTATAATAGACATAATAAAAAAATATAATATATAAAAAAATTAATTTTTTATTAATAGATATTATATAAATATAATATAAAAAAATAAAAATAACATTATTAATCTATATAACTTAAAATCAAAACAAAAAAAAAATAAAAAAATAAAAAAAAAGACAACAAAAAGACAAAAAACAAAAAAAACAAAAAAAACACTAATCGTTAATCTTGACTTTTGGGTGCATTTAGCAACTTTTTGGGTGTATTTAGCCTAGCCCAAATTAAGGCCATGAGTACCAGAACCCTCTTACCCACTTGCCACCTCAGCGCCACATCAACTTTTCTCTTTACCCTCTCCTTATCCTCTCCTTACCCAAAAGTGGAGTACCAAAACCCTCTTACCCACTTGCCACCTCATTTTTTTAATTCTTTTATTTATAAATTTAATTATTTAACAAAATAAAAATATTTATATATTTTTTAATAAATAAAAATAAGATAAATAATAAAAATAAGATAAATAATAAAAATAAAAATTCATATCATTCATTAAAAAATTAAAAATTACAAAATACAAAACACTAAAAATTATGTAATTTTTTAATTCTCTCTTTCTTCGCTAAAGTAGCCCTCAAAATATCTCCCTCAAGGTGATCATGCGGGGCTATGAAAAACTCGAAGTCTTTATCAAATCGTTTATCTAACTCGAGTTGCAACTGTCTTTCTTCGAGTTCAAGTTTTTTCATTTTGTACTCCATTGTACCCTCAATCTGCTCGTTGAACAAGCCTATGGTCGTCAACAACTGAGTAACACTTTCGTTCGTATTCGACCCGCTCGTATTACTCGTTGATGTTTTTTTTGCCTTGTTTCTCCCGATGGGTCGTTGAAGTTGCTCGACATCTTCATCGGAAGGTTTGGTACGTTTTGAACCCCGGGATAAATTTGTCGACATCGTTGGAACCGTTGCCCATTTTGGACATTTTTTAGGGCATCCCAAGCTTGTTCATGGGTGAAAGCGGTACCAAATTCCGTTTGGTACCAAATTGCGGAAATTGTTGCGGAAATTGTTGCGAAAATTGCGGATGATAACCTTGTTGTGAAAACGCTTGGAAACCAAGCTCCGGGTCTTGTTACGGTTGCGGTGTATCCGATCGGTTACGACGGGATGTAGGTGTTTTGTTTGGATTCATGATGAAATTTGAGATAAATGAAAGAAGGTATTGAATTTGAGAGATTTTGGTGTGGAAAAATAATATGTTTGGATTAATATATATAGTGTGATTAAATTGAAAAAAAATTAATTTTTTTTAAAAGAGCCGTTGCCAACGTTCATATTTTCAAATTATTTAAAAAAAATTAAAAAAAAAAGAAAATATCGGGTAAACTCGGGTTGGGGAACCCGGGGCTGGAACCCGATTGAACCCGAGCCCCCCCCCCCCCCATGTAGGTGTTTTGTTTGGATTCATGATGAAATTTGAGATAAATGAAAGAAGGTATTGAATTTGAGAGATTTTTGTGTGGAAAAATAATATGTTTGGATTAATATATATAGTGTGATTAAATTGAAAAAAAATTAATTTTTTTTTAAAAGAGCCGTTGCCAACGTTCATATTTTCAAATTATTTAAAAAAAATAAAAAAAAAAAATATCGGGTAAACTGGGGTTGGGGAACCCGGGGCTGGAACCCGATTGAATTTTGGGTGCATTTAGCAATTTTTTGGGTGTATTTAGCCTAGCCCAAATTAATGAGTCGACTCGACTCATAATAGGTCCGCACCTTGGAGGAGAAATCATTCAATATTTTCACTATATTATATAATGTTTACAGCCTGTTAATAATTTTAAACTTTATAAATTAACTAGTAATCAACTAATTAATAAGCATATTCAAATAGAAGATGAACATTGATGTCTATTAATATTTCAAACTACATAAAATTAATAATTAACAGAAACTGTAGTTTTTTTCAAAATTCATAAAATGAAAATATGACTATGTTATGCGCGACCACTTTCCAAAAATATCAGGGACGGACCTGATGAAGGGCACGTGATGGCACGTGCCACCGTATTAGTTCTCTGGTGAAGGGTAAAAAATTTTGTTTTCGTGAAGGTGCCATGTCGATTTAGGAGGTGCTACCGTATTCATTTGGAAACTACAAGGGGTGCACCTAAACTGAAAAAAAGCCCAAATCTTATACCCGTTCAACCAAAAAAACCGAAAAAATCTCTTGAAATCAACAAAAAATAACGAAAAAATCTCTCGAAATTGATTAAAAAAAAACTTAAAAATCCTCCAAAACCAAGGAAAAAATGTTAAAATCTCTCAAAACGCCGAAATTTGGCTAAAAACATATCGGACGATATTGAACGTTGATAAAAAGATAAAGACACTTCGATAAAAACCATATGAAAAATATGGTGCCACCGTATGAAAATTTGTCTAGGTCCGTCCCTGAAAAATATGCTCGTAAACTTCACATAAACATCATCGTCACGACGTGAAGTAACATTGTGTTGATATTATTATAAGTCGTTTAGGACCGTTTGTTCTTACACAATTTCACGTGCCTAGCATTCATAACGTTGTTGGTAGTACTTATTACAAGGTATGTTCCTCCTATTGCAGCAAAATCTCCGATCAACAAGATCACCATCGATTCTGCACGGAATCTCTTGAACCCTACGACCATCTTTAAGTAACACAAGCCCAGATCAATATGGACACAATAGTGCCCAAAAATGAACCCAAAAATAAATTCAAAATATGGTACCATCAATGCCACAAAGGTTGTGCTAAAAACAAGACATGTGCGAATGAGGCAACTCCTCCTCCTGCTTTGCTGGAAAGGACGACGGAGAAATGCTTATAAAGGAAAATAGCAATAACTCTTATACTCACCATACCCAATCTTTCCTTGTGAGTAGTGTTAAATTTGGTGAAAAACATGAAAAGTGGTTATCAACTGTTGGATGAAAAAATATACGAATATTAGGATGAGATGCACCGAGATAAAATGCACTGACATGCACCGGATCAAATATTTTTAAGCGGCAATTCATGGGAGGGTATTTGATTAAAAGTGATGAACGGTTTAAAAGTACTTATCACACTTATCATAAAAAATGTCATTTCTCACATGATCCCATGCCATCCTCTCTCTCTCTCTCTCTCTCTCTCTCTCTCTCTCTCTCTCTCTCTCTCTCTCTCTCTCTCTCTCTATATATATATATATATCAGGTTCAGAGGAATACCTAAAAAAATGGAAAGTTGAGCAACACCCTGGGAGCCTTTCATCTGGACGGTATGCATTTTTGCATACACGTAATTTATAACATGCACACATGCATATGTACAAATGTATAATGCACACGTGCATAAAAACCAAAAAACAACTTAATTTACCTGTAGGCATAAGTGCATACCGTCCAGATGAAAAGCTATCAGGGTGTTCCTTAGTTTTCCATTTTTTTGAGATTTTTCCCAGAACGACAGAACTTCTCTGTACACACACACACATACATATATATATATATAGAGAGAGAGAGAGAGTCGGGTTCAAACGCGAAGAGTACCTATTTAAAAGAACACGAGAACGAACAAAATCATTAGTGATTTTAAATTAACACACGAAAAAAAGACTTTGGCCGCAGCTTTAGATCCAAATGGATTTTTGCACGTTAATGTAAAATCACTAATGATTTTGTTCGTTCTCGTGTTTTTTTTAAATAATTACTGTTCTCGTTTGATCATCTCTCTATATATATGGTGTGTTTCATTTGCGAACCAAACAATTCGTACAAACTATGCAAACCACTATATTAGAAAACAATAGATATATTTATGGATAATTATGATTGATATATATATATATATATATATAAGGGGTTGGGTTCATGTGAGACCAATATGTACTCGTGAGACCGTGAGACCAAAAAATAACATTAAAACTTCATAGTGATTGATTGTGAAGGTATGAAAAACAACGAACCTTCACAACAAAAACACTAATACCTTCACAGTCTTATGCTGTGAAGATTTATTGTTATTTTTGTGGTCTCACGGGTCTTATATAAATAGTTTGGTCTCACATGATCTCAAGTCTATATAGAAGATGACAATGTTCATTAATTATCATCATGACTTAAGATTAGAAAACATAATAAAATCATAGATTTATTAGACTTGATGAACGATTAAGATTAGTTTGTATAGTTTGTACGAATAGTTTGGTTTGCAATTGAAACACACTCTATATAGAGAACAAATCAAATATATATATATATATATATATAGCAATAGATAACTACATAGCTTTGGTATCGTGTATAATATTCCATTTTTTTGTGCTGGTATTCAAACTAACTAACTAACTATATATATATAGAAAAAGGTTCAAACGAGGAGCGTAACAATTTACGAGAAACGCGAGGAGCACCGCCCATGTACAAAATCACATGTGATTCACATACAAAGTCATATGTGATTAAAATTCGGACACGCGCGGTTTGTCCCGCGGTTTGCAAAGCGCGCGGTTTGTCCCGCGGTTTGTACTGTGAATCACATGTGATTTTGTACATGGACGGTGCTTCTCGCGTTTTCTTAAATTGTTACGCTCCTCGTTTGAACCCGTCTATATATATATATATATATATATATATATATATATATATATATATAGCAATAGATAACTACATAGCTTTGGTATCGTGTGTAAATATTCCATCTTTTGTGCTGGTATTCAAACTAACTAGCACCATGATGCTAGAAAAGCTATATACATTCAAGACCTTCTAACCATGGATGCATGTGTATACATACAAACATACAATACATGGTGTTGTGTGCAAGAAAGGTGAAAGCGATAGACCAAAGAATCATATACATTTGCTCTACAAATTAATTACTTAGCCAAGAATGGTCAAAAACACTTTTGTTTTTTACCCATTTTTTTAAGCCACATTCATTCATAAAATGATAACTATTAATTATGTGAAAGTTACGGTATTCTAAATCAGCTCTCATTCATAATGAATAGAAAATATGTATATATTTATGCATATAAATTCATAAAAACTGTAAATTCCTATATAAATTTCAAAAAGATGAACTAATAAACAATAAGAAAAACTATATAAGTTTGTAAATCTTACTTTGAAATATTAACGAAAATCTAATCCGTGAATTTTTGTTTATATACGTGAGTGAATTGTGGATTTGGTCCTCGTGTTTTGGTATTTTCTTTGACTAAGGTCCTATAGTATGTTTATTGTAGATTTGGTTCTTGTGATATTCAATATGTCTTGGTCATGGTCTATCTGACTAACGTCTCTGTTAACTCCGTTAAATCAAAAACCATTTTAGTCATTTTACCTAATTTTTGTCTTTTTACTATAAAAAAGGTAGAAACAATAGTCAATCAGGTTGTAGCGCAGTGGTTGATCGTCTTGGGTGATGTGGTGGAATATCCCATCTACCCAGGGTTCGATTCCAGGCGTCCTCAACATTGATAAGACATCTTTAAGTTTCAAAATTGCCAGTGATTAGTCCGGGCTGTGCCTGGGATACCCTTTCCAAAAAAAAGGTAGAAACAATATTTTTATACACACAAATATAATATATATATATATATATATAGAGGCTCACTATTTTGTAAACTTTTTTTCGTGTAAACTTTGGATTTCATAGGTTTTTTAATGAATTTTTTTCATGAAATTGTTTATTTTGATGAAATTGTTTCATATCATTCATTTCTTGATGAAATTGTTTCATATATTTGTGTTTTTTTTATGTAGTTTCATATATTGTTTTTCATTCCTATGAAACTTGATGAAACTTTTTCGTTTTACATAAAAAACACAAATATATGAAACAATTTCATTAAGAAATGAATGAAATGAAACATTTTTATCAAAATAAACAAGTTCATAAAATAATTTCATCAAGAAAACCTATAAAATCCAAAAGTTTACAAGTTTACACACATTTAGCGGTTTACAATTTATTATCCTCTCTCTCTCTATATATATATATATATACTCTCTCTCTCTCTCTATATATATATATATATATATATACTCTCTCTCTCTCTCTCTCTATATATATATATATATATATACATAGAGAGAGAGAGAGTATATATATATATATATATAGAGAGAGAGAGAGAGAGAGAGAGAGAGAGAGAGGACAAATCAAATGCATACCATGCAAATGTTTCAAACCATACAAACCAATCAAATAAGATATCTATGAAAATGATGAAGATTTATTTACTATGACTTGAATATTTAAGAAAAATCATTATAGATCATTAATTATGATTAATACTTTATATTATGAAGGAAAAAGTCTAAAAAACCCAACAAACTACCTGATTTTTGAATGGTTAAGTCCTTAACTATTTTTTTGAATGATAAAACCCTTAAACTTTCTAAAATCGTTAAATAAATTATCTAACCTGTAAAAACATGTTGATGTGATACAAATTTGAAAAAAAATCTAAAAATACCTAATAAACTATTTGATTTTGAATGATTAATTCCCGATTATTTTAACAAATAAATTAATACCCAATAAATCTTTAAAGTTTTCATGAGTTTTTTACCAAATAACATTTGAATTTTTTTTAATAAATAAATCCCAATTGTTTTTGAAAAAAAATAATGAATTTAGTTTTGAAAAAATAAATCCGAATTTTGTTTAACACAATCATGAACAAAAATTATACAATTCTTTTCACCGACGATAAGTAAAATGAACCATTTAAACAAAGAAGTTATACCATTTCATTACTAATTCTAAAATATTCATAAATTATGTCTAAAACATAAATAGATATATACAAAAAATACTCATTGTTTAAAAAAATATACCAAAAATACGCCCATCCTTTCACAAATGTTAAAAAAACGTCATCTCTTTACAAATTAGTAATGAAAATAGTATAATTTTTTGTCGTTTAATTAGTTCATTTTGTTTTGTTGTCAGTAAGAGGATTTGTATATTTTTTGTTCAAAAAAAGTCGGATTTATTTGTTCAAATTTAAGTTTATGATGTTATTTCTTCAAAAAAAAGTTTGAGATTTACTTGTTAAAAAATTACAAGAATATATTTAGCAGAAAAATTTCAAAAAAGCTTATAAATTTATTTGTTACGAAAATTCAGAGACTTAATCATTCAAAATCTGATGATTTATTAGGTTTTTTTAGACTTTTTCCAAATTTGTATCACATTAACCTGCGTTTTTACAGGTTACAAGGATCAATTTAACCGGTTTTTGAAAGTTTAAGAGGTTTATCATTCAGAAAAATAGTTTAAAGATTTAACTATTCAACATCAGATAGTTCGTTGGGTTTTTTTAGACTTTTCCCAATTAGAAAACAATTGATGTATTTATGAAACCAAATAATTGTCAGACTAGATTTACAGTTATGATTGATTTGTATGATTTGTAATATTTGATTTGTTTGTATTTTAATTGGCCTATATATATATATATATATATAAAACGATATCAAAATAAATAAAATATGATATTATTATATGATTTGATTGTTTAAATTTTCTAAAAAACTATTTATATTAAATACAACTTAATTTTATTATTTTATTGTAATGGTGGAAAAGAATACGGTCTTACTATTTTAATGGTTTTATGATTTGATTTATTTAAATTAAAATATTAACTATGTTAAAGAGAATTTAATGTTATTGTTCTTTTACTATAATTGCAACAAACAATCTTATTAACATTGAAAACCATTGAGAAATGAACTCCAATTTTATCATCCTAAAATTAGGGGTTCCAATTTTAATATTGTTTTTGAATCAAAATCAACTATTTATATTTTAACCACATGAGAAATCCATACATAATATCATCTTTGTAACTTAAAAATGAGCAAATCCTTCTATAAACTTCAACTAGGTTTTCATACCCAATTAATAGGCCAAAATACTAAAACAATAAAATTAAATCATATTTAATATAATTGATTTTTGAATTCAAACAAATCAAACCAGAAAATAATATCACATTTTCTTTATTTTGATGTTATACATAGAGGGAGGTTAAGAGAAAAACCTTAAAAAAATAAAAAAAATAAAAAAAATAAAGAATACCTTGGTAGACCTTCATCTAGACGGTATGTACTTTTACATATAACTAAATTAAGTTGCCTTTTTGATTTTTATGCACATGTGCATCATGTATCGTGCATATATACACGTGTGCATGTTCCAAAGTACCTGAATGTGCAAGTGCATACCGTCCAGATGAAGACTACCAGAATGTTTTTTAGTTTCCCGTTTTTTAAGGTTTTTCCATATATATATATATTTGTGTGGATAAAAATATTATTTTTATTTTTTATAAGAAATAGATAAAAGAATATGCAAAATGCTAAAATAACCCTTGATTTAATGGAGTTAACAGAAACGTTAGTCAGAAGAACCATGACCAAAACAGATTAAATGCCACAAGGACCCAATCCACGATAAATATACTATATAAACCCTATTCACAAAAAATATCAAAACACATGAACCAAATCCACAATTCACTCTATATTGGTGCAATTAATGACAACGTATTGATTTTAACAATGAACTTTAGCTTTTCCTAAACATTTAGTTACAATGATTTTTATTTGTGCAAATAATAAAAGATTTGTAGGATTTTGCTTCTCCTTCATACCTTCTCCATTTCATTATGAGAAATTTTTTAGAAAATCTCTAGAAACAAAAAATGAGTCCAAATATCATTTTCTATATTTTGAATAATTTGGTTTCTTTTTGGATTTATTGGTTTGTTTCGTTTTTTGTTTTAGCGAATGAAGCCACATTACAAAACTAAATACAGAGAAATATTCGATATGATGGTCTTACCATTGTTTTACAAGGGGATAAATTCACATCACATGAAGCATTTCACCGTTATGACTTATGAGTAAGCTACAATTTTGGTCCCCACACAACATTGCCTCCCTCAAACTTGCCCTTTCCAATTCCCCCCCCCCTCTCTCTATATATATAACACCCGAAAAATTGGAAAAACAAGTTTGGGACTCACGGACGTCCGCAGGGTCAAGGCCGGACGTCCGCGATGCGCGGAAGTCCGCACGTCATTCGCGGAAGCAACAGGAAAAAAATGGGAAATCGGTCGAAGCAAGGCCGGACGTCCGCGACATGTCTGATGAGATATTTTGGGTATTTTAAGCCCTTTCTCTTTCTCTTCCCTCATTTCACTTTCTTCACAAAACACAATTCAGATCTCTCTCTCTCCCTCAAACGATTTTCTCCCAACAAACCCTAAATCTTCCCTCTCCTCTTCATCTTCTTCCCCAAATCAAACCTCTCACCATTGTTATGGATCTTAACCTTTCTAGAAACCTTTCCCTTCATCTTCTCCATCAATTTCTAGGGTTTCATCCAATCCCTTTCCTCCATTTTGAAGAGTTTGAGAGTGTGGTTCATTTGGTGACGCTAGAGGTATTTTGGTTGGTGGATTCACATTGTGGTTAAGGTAATGTTCTCTTTTCTCCATCTATGAAAGTTAGGTTTTTTAGTATAAGTTGAGATTGTGATGATAAATGTTTGGGGAATGATTGAACATGTTTGGATCGGGTTATTGATGGTTGGAAATTAATGGATCTAGGTTTTTGGAAGATTTGGCTTGAGGATTCAAGTTTCTTCAAAGGAGCTTACGCTTGGGGAAAATCTAGATTTAGCCTAAATCTAGCAAGGTGAGTTCAAGTTGATTTGTGAAAACTTTGTACATGTCAAAAATGTTATTTTCCAAGTATTTGTGTGTTTTACTTGTAATTATAAACTGTTGAGTTATTTGATGAGTTTAACTTTTTTGAAGTAATTAACTTCTTAAATATTGTAAAACACTCATATTTGGGATTTTTGGATATTTTGATGTGTAGAAATCATAATATGTCCTTAAAAGATTTATTGCTCAAAATGGTGTCTATTTGATGGTTTAATCATGTTAGTGTAATTGATTTCATAAACCATTTGGGAAATACACGATTTAGTGTCAAGAGTCATTTTGAGAATTATAAGGGTACGAGTACTTTTGGGAAAACCCTTTTGTTTAACCCGTGTAGAGTTTTGGGTTAATAATGATTTTGTGGTACTTGTTTACCTAAACGATATTTAAATGCATTTTATGCTATGATGACCGTTATTTATGGGTCTAATGAGTTTTGAGCATTTTGCTCGGTTTTGACTTTGAGGAAGTCTTGGGGACATTTTGTCCGGTTTTGATGGCTCAATGTGGACTCTTATTGATGGTTTGCTTTTATTGCACCATATTGCATATTATTGCACGTTATTGATATTTACATGCTTGGGTGCGTTAGTAATTCCGGGATAGGCATGTTATTATAGACTATGTTGCATTGGATCCATAGGCACATAAGTCAGTCTTTATTTGGTGGTCTACTGGCTGTTGCGGAATTTGACCGAACCCCATGTTTGATGACCTTTACCTTCAAGGGTACACTAGGAGGGCTGAGTCCGGTTGAGCTGTCAGGTTGATTGACGGGCGTTTTATTGACCTTCGCCATGTCGGGGCAATGCCATGGTTGTATCCCCGCTTGTGCCGAGCTTTGGTGGTATTCTTATTGATATTTCACTAAGGTCAGTTATCTCTTTGGGTGTGACTTGTAAGGCGTCGTATGGGACACTTGGGCTTTTATGCAGTGAAGTGTCATACGATTAACATTGTATGAGTGGCGTACTTTTGTGTTCATCCACTCTCAATGGATACGGGTCTCCCCCGTCGTTGGCCAACCTACTTGGGATTTTATATTGTCCCTGTTTTATTATTATTGTTGGTCTTATACATTTGACTGCGATTGGATGACTTTAATATTGGATTCCCCTCCATGTATATAAAGGTCTAAATGAGGCAGGTCACTTCCATATTTATGGTATTTGGACTTCATTACATTTTACGTTCGCGTGAGTATTGGTTCATATCATGTTTTCGATGAAGTGTTATATTTAAATGGATGGTTCTTCCATGATTTACGGGTTGAGTATTTTGTCGTCAACCGTATTTGAAGGTTTTGTATAATATAGATTTATTCACGTATTGAGTGAGTTTTGGATTGGAATTCATTTTGGAAACCGCTTTATACCTTTCGGGAACTTTTCTCATAAATTTGGGTGCGTTGGAAAATGAGTCGTTTATATCCTTTTTGTAAAGTCTTTTAGAAATCATAATCTATGTCGCAAACTTTCCTTTAAATAATTATTTAAATCATGCTATAAACTCTTGAACTCACTAGGCGTTAGCCTAACCTTTTTTATTTGTCGGCATGTGCAACAGGCTCAGGTTGGGAGTGGTACTAGTGACACTGCGAGAGGTTGTGTGCTAGAAATGTGCTCGAGAGGTGAATTGATTAAGTGATGTCTTCCGCATTTACCCTTGGGAATAGCACTTTGTATTTGGGTTAAGTGATACTCGAAGTGAGTTTAGTCTTTGTAATTTAAGACTTGAATTATACATTGTTGAGATTGATCATAGATTTTAATTTGAGGTATTTCACTTATTGAATTATAGGAAGAATTACTATTATCTCATATGTATTATCGAAATTTTTATTTAGTTGCTCTTTCCCAATTCGAGGGTGTTACAAGTTGGTATCAGAGCATAAGTTTGAGAGAATTAGGTGTTGATTTTGGATACCTAGACTCAAACTAGCATTCTTTTAAGTAAGTAAGAGTGAAATTCACCATTAGGCACTTTAAGATAGAATGTTTTGAGGTCGATGGAGTCACTAGTAACGAGAATCAGTCGAGAGTAACAAGGATAATCATGTGCGGTACGTTCATAATGACACCTGGCCAGTGTCATGGTGAACCTACTAGTTACATGTGCATACTTGAACTACTTTAATGTGATGATCGTTGGAGTAGTGAAGAAGTTTCTAAGCGAGTAGTCGTTGGAATAGATGGACGATTCTAGCATTAGTCACTTAGGGTGACAATAAGCATGATATTTGCTTTAAGTGGACCGTTTCGGGTCGAGATTGATGGTTGGATTAGAACCATAGACATATTGAACCGACTTTGATTCGAGGAAAAACCGTAAGGTTAATCGATGTAATTCCTAACTTTGCCTTAAGAGGTTTGAACATCCGGATGACAATAGTGGACCAGAGGGATTTGGAGGAGTATGGGTTGAGACGTTGAGTGCCAACTAAGTTATGCACAAAATTTATTTTAAAATAAATTGCATCAATTATTCCTTGTGTTTCAAATCCATATATGGATTGTGTTACAAAATCTTGGAAAATGTTTAGCACACACAAGATTTTAAGTCATGGTTTTTGAACGTGCATGAAATTATTTTATTGCGGGAGTTGCAAACTCCGTCGGGACTTGCTTTATTTTATTATTGTCCAACGTTACTTTCGGATACAGTGATATCCATATTTTTATGATGTTTAAGATGTTGGGCAAGTAACTACGGTTTATGACTTTAACATTGGATCTCCTCCACATATGTTAAAGTTTGGACAAAAAGTTATCTTCCATTATGTCTATGTAAAACTGTTTGGAGACTTTGTTTAATGCAAGTCTGTTGATCAATGTTGTTTATATGGTATTACAACAAGAAGGGGATTTTTTTGGAATTTTTGCGTTTTAGTCATGACTTTGCTTATTGAAATTTGACTTTTGGAAGCTAAATGTTTGGTGCCATTTTATTGACTTGAGGTCATTGAGCCCATTGAATTTCATGGAGTTTTGTTTTACGACGTTTTGTGTCGTGTGAGTGCGATTTCACAATGTGCATACTCCATTTATTTATGTGAAAATTTATGAGTTATGTTGGGCATTTTCTCCCACTCGAGCTTTGATGAGAAATATTATTTTATGCCATAAGACGACAAAAAGGGATGAGTTTTGAAACTTTGGTGTCGCATGATTTCTCTTTCAAAGATTTGTATTAGCACATTTTGTTGCAACTTATTCAGTATATGGATTGATTTATACGTGACGTAAATAATGCATGAAAGAACACTTTGATAGTATTTCATAACGACTTGCTTATTGCGCTTTCGGTTAATTGATTATTTTATTATCATTTCATACAAATGCATTACATCGACCTAGGAGTATGCATAGCTTGGTAACCATTACCTGTCGACATTTTGATAAATGGATCGTGAATGAAAATGTTTTATTAACTCATTGCATAAATGAAGGCCATTTGGTCAAAGTATGTTTTAGTATTGTGGGGATCACGCATGGTTTACGATACGTTACATTTTGAAAACACGAATGTGTGAGTCGTTGACATTTGGTCAATTTTGATTCGATGAACATTTTGGAAAATTGTAAACCTTTTTGGTTTTGGAGAAAATGTGTATTTTGGGCATTTTAACGAATAAACTTTTAAGCATTGACGTTTTGACGTTTTATGTTACGGGTACGAAACTTTGTTGAAAATGCTCTGTGATGAGGATTTTGGAAAAGTTATTTGCCTAAAACTAGAGTGCGTGGAATTATTTATATTTTGAACATTAATGCGCACTGTTTGTATGATTCGAAATTGGAAGTCGATCTAAAACCTTTTAGTGTCAATCATTTATAAGCACTTATTTTCTCCTAAGTTTTGGGAACATGCATTGATGTGCGAGTCTTGTCAAAAATGTTTTACTCCTATGTCGTCATATGACTAAGTGAGAAAATTTTGAGATTCGATTTAAAGAATTTCATCTTTTGAAATTTTGTTATGAACCATCTGATCCTTGTTATTTAATTCCAAGAAAAACTACTAAGAGAGTGTTACAAGTTTGCATGTATACTCCGATTTGAGATTTCCTCATGATGTTTTAGTCGATATCTTCAAATGATGAAAACATAATGATTTTGTCTTTAAATTTGGAACAAACACAAGTCATTTTATGTTTTGACCAAAGTATATTTATGAATCGTTTCATCGTTTTTGTAAAATAAACTGACGCGCGCAAATTTTGTTGGTGAACCTTGTTCCATGCCATCTTATGGTTAAAAAGGGATTTTGGAATCAAACGTCGTTTGAACTTCTTTTGAAGTACGTGCGAACCTTTTGTTGCACACTATTTAAAGTGGGCAGTTATTTTACGTGCATGTCATGAATCAATCCATACTAAGACCGGGGCGGTTTATTTCAAAGAAGTTGTTTGTTTCGCTTTTGCGTTTTGTTTATAATCTACGCTGCGATAAATAGTTTTCAATATGATTTTCATATGTGGGATGGGCGTGTCCATTTTTACGCAACTACCGAACTAATAATAGTAGTTTTTATGCGTACAGTTAATTTGATATGAAAATCCTTGTGTTGAAAATTTCTATAAAAAGTTTTGATTGACATATTTGTTAAATAATTCACTTGAGAACCTTGAACTCATTAGGACCTTGGAAAAGTTAAGTAACCCCGGTAAAGAGTAAGTTTGTATAGAACCTCGACTATGAAAAGTTGGGCATTTAGACACGTGATGTGACTATAGGCCGGATGAGATCGGTGGCAGAGTCGATGTACTTGTGGTAATTGAAGGGTTAGATTTGCAGTAACGTATTTTGAGGTTAGTATGACCGTTTTTGTCGGCAACCCTGTTTGGGTCTTGGACAATTTACGCATGAAGGACCCTTTAGACACCGTATTGATAACCTTAGTTTTGTGGGAATGCTCGGCGAACGGGACTCGTATGTGAAGTTCTGTTAGAGTTCAAAGCTTGGTGGTATGACTAGGTGTCAACCTTTTTGGGTTTGAAGTCGAGAACCTAGCGTATTCGGAGGCTGTAGTCCGATTTTAAAGAAATAATGATAACAATTGTAGTAATCGTAAGATGCTCAATTGTGAGGAGTAGTTTTGGTGGAAAAACTTTCGTGTGTGGTTTAAAAACCTGTCGGTTTGATGATTAATGCTGAGATGGATTCTTGGAGTATATTAGGGCTCGTTGGAATTAAACGACACTTAATGGTAGGAACAATTGGAATTAGAGATTCGGTTGGTCTCGGTATTAATTAAACCTTGGATTGATTTAGAGTCTGGACCGCAATCGGAGAAGTATGGAACATTCTAAGGTTGGGAGACAACCGAAGTTGTCTGATTAAGAGTTACTCTAGTGGATGGATCGCTCACCCAGGACATAAGTACAGTGTACTTGAGAGGGCATTGTTGGTAAGAATTTGCTTGAGGATTTGTCATAGCAGTCTGTGTGGGGAAAATTTAAATTCCAGTCGAAAGATAACGGATCGGGAAGGGGGTTGAGTTAGATAGCCTTTGGTTGTAAGAATCTAGATTTCGAGGACGAAATCATTCTAAGGTTGGGAGGATTGTAACACCCGAAAAATTGGAAAAACAAGTTTGGGACTCACGGACATCCGCAGGGTCAAGGCCAGACGTCCGCGATGCGCGGAAGTCCGCACGTCTCCGCGGAAGCAACAAAAAATTTGGGAAATCGGTCGAAGCAAGGTCGGACGTCCACGAGGGACCATGTGGACGTCCACGACCTGTCTTATGAGATATTTTAGGTATTTTAAGCCCTTTCTCTTTCTCTTCCCTCATTTCACTTTCTTCACAAAACACAATTCAGATCTCTCTCTCCCTCAAACGATTTTCTCCCAACAAACCCTAAATCTTCCCTCTCCTCTTCATCTTCTTCCCCAAATCAAACCTCTCACCATTATTGTGGACCTTAACCTTTCTAGAAACCTTTCACTTCATCTTCTCCATCAATTTCTAGGGTTTCATCCAACCCCTTTCCTCCATTTTGAAGAGTTGGAGAGTGTGGTTCATTTGGTGATGCTAGAGGTATTTTGGTTGGTGGATTCACATTGTGGTTAAGGTAATGTTCTCTTTTCTCCATCTATGAAAGTTAGGGTTTTTAGTATAAGTTGAGATTGTGATGATAAATGTTTGGGGAATGATTGTACATGTTTGGATCGGGTTATTGATGGTTGGAAACTCATGGATCTAGGTTTTTGGAAGATTTGGCTTGAGGATTCAAGTTTCTTCAATGGAGCTTACGTTTGGGGAAAATCTAGATTTTGCCTAAATCTAGCAAGGTGAGTTCAAGTTGATTTGTGAAAACTTTGTATATGCCAAAAATGTTATTTTCCAAGTATTTGTGTGTTTTACTTGAAATTATTAACTGTTGAGTTATTTGGCGAGTTTAACTCTTTTGAAGTAATTAACATCTTAAATGTTGTAAAACACCCATATTTGGGATTTTTGGATATTTTGATGTGTAGAAATGATAATATGTCTTTAAAAGATTTATTGCTCAAAATGATGTCTATTTGATGGTTTAATCATGTTAGTGTAATTGATTTCATAAACCATTTGGAAAATACACGATTTAGTGTCAAGAGTCATTTTGAGAATTATAAGGGTATGAGTCCTTTTGGGAAAACCCTTTTGTTTAACCCGTGTCGAGTTTTGGGTTAATAATGATTTTGTGGTACTTGTTTACCTAAACTATATTTAAATGCATTTTATGCTATGATGACCACTATTTATGGGTCTAATGAGTTTTGAGCATTTTGCTCTGTTTTGACTTTGAGGAAGTCTTGGGGACATTTTGTCCGGCTTTGATGGCTCAATGTGGAGTCTTATTGATGGTTTGCTTTTATTGCACCATATTGCACGTTATTGATATTTACATGCTTGGATGCGTTAATCATTCCGGGATATGCATGTTATTATAGACTGTGTTGCATTGGATCCATAGGCACGTAAGTCAGTATTTATTTGATGGTCTACTGGGTGTTGCGGAATTTGACCGAACCCCATTTTTGATGACCTTTACCTTCAATGGTACACTAGGAGGGCTTAGTCCGGTTGAGCTGTCAGGTTGATTGACGGGTGTTTTATTGACCTTCGCCCTGTCGGGGCAATGCCATGGTTGTATCCCCGCTTGTGCCGAGCCTTTGGTGGTATTCTCATTGATACTTCACTAAGGTCATTTGTCTCTTTGGGTGTGACTTGTAAAGCGTCGTATGGGACACTTGGGCTTTTATGCAGTGAAGTGTCGTACGATTAACATTGTATGAGTGACGTACTTTGGTGTTCATCCACTCTCAATGGATACGGGTCTCCCCCGTCGTTGGCCAACCTACTTGGGATTTTATATTGTCCCTGTTTTATTATTATTGTTGGTCTTATACATTTGACTGCGATTGGATGACTTTAATATTGGATTCCCTTCCATGTATATTAAGGTCTAAATGAGGCAGGTCACTTCCATATTTATAGTATTTGGACTTCATTACATTTTACGTTCGCGTGATTATTGGTTCATATCATGTTTTCGATGAAGTGTTATATTTAAATGGATGGTTCTTCCATGATTTACGAGTTGAGTATTTTGTCGTCAACCGTATTTGAAGGTTTTGCATAATATAGATTTATTCACGTATTGAGTGAGTTTTGGATTGGAATTCATTTTGGAAACCGTTTTATACTTTTCGGGAACTTTTCTCATAGAATTTGGGTGCGTTGGAAAATGAGTCGTTTATATCCTTTTTGTAAACTCTTTTGGAAATCATAATCTATGTCGCAAACTTTCCTTTAAATAATTATTTAAATCATGCTATAACTCTTGAACTCACTAGGCGTTAGCCTAACCTTTTTTATTTGTCGGCATGTGCAACAGGCTCAGGTTGGGAGTGGTACTAGTGACACTGCGAGAGGTTGTGTGCTAGAAATGTGCTCGAGAGGTGAATTGATTAAGTGATGTCTTCCGCATTTACCCTTGGGAATAGCACTTTGTATTTGGGTTTAGTGATACCCGAAGTGAGTTTAGTCTTTGTAATTTAAGACTTGAATTATACATCGTTGAGATTGATCATAGATTTTAATTTGAGGTATTTCACTTATTGAATTATAGGAAGAAATCCTATTATCTCATATGTATTATCGAAATTTTTATTTAGTTGTTTTTTCCCAATTCGAGGGTGTTACAATATATATATATATATATATATATATATATATATATATAGAGAGAGAGAGAGAGAGAGAGAGAGAGAGAGAGGGAGCATCTTTCGCAACCCTCATAAAATTTGAAACGATGCAACTTAATCTTAGCCGTCCTTTTTCCTGATCCACGGTTGAGATATTTTCTAATTTAAATTTATTAAAATATTAAGAAAACGGTAGTTTGGGCATATATTTTAATTATTTTAAATTCAAATTTTAATTATAATTGGAATTATCTATTTATGGTTACTGTATCATAATTATCTCCACATTTTTCTCCCTTTATCTCTTTCCCTCCCTACAAGCGTGGTGCTTCCCTTCCGTTGAATGAATCCCACCGTCGACCCCCCATCTCCGACAACTATATACACCACAACACACACAGAGATCACCCACACGCACCGCCATGTATGAAACCTAATCGGAGGCAACACCGTCAGAACCATACACAAGGACCAAATACCATTTGGCCAGAAAAGCACATACACAGGACCAAATGGATAGGTGAACCAGCGGTTTGGCCATCAACGATCTCATTTCCATCTCTATCACTGGCGTCGACCCTGCCCCTCCCATATTAGTCTCTAGCTACTCCCATCTCCAATCAATCCCATCTTAGGTGACTACTATGAATCATGCTTTTTGGAGAGAAACAAATGAATGCATTTTTGTCGAACCAGTTGAAGGTGCAAAGAACAATGGTTATGAATGGGTACAAATTTTGTATGAAATATTATGAAACTTTAGGAATGGTTATGAATGGGTATTAACTGTTCTTGTATTACAGTTATGAATTTTTTACGAAAGATTATGAAATTTTAGGAATGGTTATGAAACATGTACGAACTAGTATTGTATTACAGTTATTATTTTTTTGAATTGTTATGAAATTTTATGAACGGTTATGAATATGTATGAATTATTATTGTATTACGGTTATGAATTTTTTTAAATGGTTATTGATTTTTTTAAATGGTTATGAAATTTTATTATTCCTAAAATTATGGAGTCGGTTATATATGGTAACCGAATAAATTATTTAAAGAATTAATAATTTAAAAAAAATATGAATTATTCCTAAAAATACGAATTTGTTGAAATGACAAAAATACCCTTGGTTTCATTGGTTTCATCATTTAACACGGTTGTAGAATAAGGGGCCTATATATATATATAATTATAGGGTTGGCTTCAGTGAGAATTACGGTTATAGTGAGATCTTCATCCTTGAATCAATCCTAAATGAAGATCAACATTAATGGGATGCACCGAAATATACCAGATCAATTCCTTTATAAAAGGGCAATTTATAGGTTGTTTTGAGATTAAAAGTGATCAAAACTTCAAATCGGTTCTCTTCTCTTCTCATTTTAACTCTTTTTCTTACAAATATATATATATATATATATAGAGAGAGAGAGAGAGGAGCGATCTTCTGAAAACCACTCCTAATATGACACTTTACAAACTGATACTAACCAATCAGAAATTTCCATTTTATTTTTCCCTTTTTTTAATTCAAAGGGCATAAATTAGGGGTGAGCATCGGAACTAGGTACCCGCCTTTGGAACCGGAACCGCTCTGGAAATGTCGGTTCCAGAACCGGAACCGATGTGATTGATTTCGGTTCCAGTTCCTAAAATACGGAACCGATCAAGACTAGTTCCGGTTCTGGTTCTCATTTTTTTGGAACCGTTACCCACTGGGTACCCGATCCCGCTATTTTTTAATAAAAACTATTTATATATTTATTATATTTAAATATTTAATGATGTGGTATTAGTTTTGTACTTTTATTAGGCGTTTTATTCGTTTTCATCCAAGTGTTTTATTTGAGGTGTTAGAAACGTAAAGACGTGAATTGTTATGGAAGTCGTTTAGTTGATCTCAAGACTCAATACTCGAGAGTTTCTAATTTATTTATGTAATAATTAGTTTTTATTGGATTAGTTTTCACTATTTGTTGTATATATTACTTTATGTTGGTATCTTATAGTTTGCAATAAACTTAAAATTACAATTTTTATTGTATGAATTATTAAAAAAAAATAAAAAGTTGTCATTGGGTACCCGGAAAACTATACCCTCCCGCTTCATTTCTAACTAAACCCTAAACCCTAAATGATCTAGACTGTTGAAAGATTACATCAAGGGTAAATAGATGAGTTTCACAGTTTGCAATATAACAGTGGTTTTCAAATGAATCGTGAATTCATTAGATAGATGCCGATTCTTGTTTCGAAAAAGTGTTTTCTCCTCTTGAGCTTGTGGCTCACTTACTACGAACCGAACCTAAAAGATGTTGTAGCCATATTGTTTCTTCCTACTACTTACTACTACTTGTTGCTACTAGTTACTACATGTAACAACCCAAAAACTCCTAACATAAAATATAAGTCAAAAGCCCATAAGGGTCCCAATTACAACATAAACTCCCAAAATCAATTACATTGTTTACGGTCCTCAAGCAAATACAAACGAGATACTAGCTAAACAAAAACTGAAACTTGACGGTCTCTAATCTCGCACCTTCGCCTCAAGCCTTCTCCTTTCCCTTGGACGAAGCACCTAAGCCATCTTTTCCTGAAAATGGGTTTTAAGTTTTGAAAGCGAGGGTTAGACCATAAGGTCTAGTGAATTCCCTCCTAAAAGCGTAACCACAAAACATTTTAAGAAACACGTTTCCTTGCAAACAATACTTGACAAGTTTGAGCTCAAACAAGGGTGTACACAGTGACATGGACCAATAACACCTAACAAAGCCAGGCACGACAACTCAACACCTTACAAAGCCAGGCACGGCAACTCAACACCTTACAAAGCCAGGCACGGCAACTCGACACCTTACAAAGCCAGGCACGGCAACTCGAAGGGTCCTCCACTGTGCAACCCGACTCTACCACAGGCATAAACATTTAAAACATGCTTTAAAACTTACTCGAGGATAATCCTCCTTCCACTTGTAAAATAACACTTTTCATGCATGAGAAAACATAAGGTCATGATGATCAAGTAAACTCATTTTCAGTCATATCAATTCTTCACAATTCTTTTTAAAAGATAGGAGTAATGCATAAGGGAACTCACCTGATGCTCGGCTAAACCACACACTACTCGAAGCTCACTTAATCTCCAAACGATCACCTGAATTTTGGGGTTAACAAAGGAGGTATTAGACTCCCCAATTATACCTTAAGACATCCCCCATAACGTCCTAAGACAATCCCCTAAACCAAGCCTCGAACCCAAACCCGAACGACCAACGAAGCAGAAAACGAGAATCGCCCAACAGGGACTTACGCGGTTTGCTACGCGGTTTGCAAACCGCGTGAAAAACCGCGTAACCCTCTGGTCGAGCATTCTCAGTTCTGCTCACCAGGGTCAGCTCGAAAATCCACATGAATCCTCCTAATTCGATTCCAATTGATTGATAACTTCACAAAACAATCTCCAAAACTATACATACATTAGGGATACAATTCTCATTACTTAAATCAATCAATTCCTCAATCAAACTATCATGAACTACTCTTTTGAAAACAAAATTCCTTTCTAAAATGGATTAAACTTAAGAACCTCCATTGGAAGGGTGGAACAACACCAAGAGTTCACAAACTCCTCAATGGAATCATCCAACACACCCTTCCAATTGGTTTTGCCTCAAAACACTTGAAGAAGAAGAGAAACTAATATGAATCGTTCATCTAAACCCCAATTCCAGCACAAAATCAACGAGATAAAGATGAAGGTATACCTTAATTGCAAGTTCCTTCAATAACTGGCCCAAACACCTTCCCAAACCTTCAATGGTGGAAATCTTGAGCTCTTCTCCAGCCGAAATGTAGAACAAGAAATAGGGTTTTTGGGGTTTTTATCTTATTAAACTTTTCCCTTTCACAAGCCAGCCACTGAACTTTGAGTTTTTACAAAAAGACCCCAGAATTTCCTTATTTCTGCACTAATACCACAAGAGATGAAATATGGGGTGTTACATCACCTCCCCCTTAACAGGATTCCGTCCCCGGAATCTCATCACTGAAAAGGTGTGGGTACCTTGCTCTCATATCGGTCTCAGTTTCCCACGTCGCCTCACTCCCCTTGTGGAAACGCCACAACACTTTCACAAGGCTAATCTCTTTGTTCCTTGTTCTCCGAACCTTACGGTCGGTGATAGCTTCGGGCTCCTCCACAAAGTTCAATTTCTCATCAATCTGGACTTCATGCAGAGGTATTGCCATATCGGCTTTCGCCAAGCATTTCCTCAGATTCGACACGTGAAAGGTATTATGAATTCTTTGCAGTTCCACAGGTAATTCCAACTTATAAGCTACTTCTCCGATGCGCTCAATGATCTTGAACGGTCCTATGTAGCGGGGGCTCAACTTTCCCCTCTTTCCGAATCTGATTACTCCTTTCCAAGGAGATACTTTCAGCATCACCTTATCCCCAACTTGGAACTCGATGTCCTTACGCCTCTTGTCGGCGTAACTCTTTTGCCGGTCACGAGCAACTTTCATCCTTTCCCTCACTTGGTCGATCTTGTCGACAGTCAACTGTACTATTTCGGGTCCAGCCAGTTGTTTCTCCCCGACCTCGTTCCAACAAAGAGGTGTCCGACACTTCCTACCGTAGAGTATCTCATAAGGAGCAGCCTTTATGCTTGCGTAGTAACTATTGTTATACGCAAACTCGATCAACGGTAGGTGGTTCTCCCACGAACCCTGAAAATCTAACGTGCAAGCTCTCAGCATGTCTTCCAGGGTCTGGATGGTTCGCTCGCTCTGACCATCAGTCTGGGGATGGTATGCGGTGCTCATCTTGATTTGAGACCCCATTTCTCGCTGAAAGCTTCTCCAAAAAGTCGACGTAAATCGACTATCACGATCAGAGACTATTGACGACGGCACCCCATGGCGGGTCACTATCTCGTCAATGTACAACTTTGCCAACTTCTCCATCGGGTAGGATTCCTTTATTGGAAGGAAGTGCGCCGATTTGGTGAGTCGGTCTACAATCACCCAAATGGCATCGAAACCCTTTGGAGTTCTAGGCAGCTTTGTCACGAAATCCATCGCAATTTGATCCCACTTCCAAACCGGAATGTCCAAGGGTTGGAGTTTTCCATAAGGTCGTTGGTGCTCCACTTTCACCCTCAAACAAGTATCACACCTTTCAACAAAATAAGCTATATCCTTTTTCATACCTGGCCACCAATAGTCTTGTCGCAAATCACCAAACATCTTGTTCGTTCCTGGATGGATGGAGTACCTTGATTTGTGGGCCTCCTCTAGTATCAACTTCCGTACATTCCCCAACTTCGGAACCAAAATTCTACCATTGAGGCATTTCAGTCCTCGGCTGTCTTCTACTAGGGAGTCCACGTTCCCCACCATCCGCTCTGTCTTGAGATTCTCAGCCGCGGACGCTTCCACTTGCCATTTCTTTATTTCACCCAGCAGATTAAACGTGACCTCAGCCCTTAAGGCTATGATCTTCGAAGCTTCTCCCCTTTCCTTCTGGCTCAGAGCATCTGCCACTACATTAGCCTTCCCGGGATGATACTCAATCTCACAGTCGTAGTCAGATAACAATTCCATCCACCTGCGCTGTCTCATGTTAAGCTCCTTCTGGTCAAAGATGTGACGAAGGCTTTTGTGATCGGTGAAGATCTTACACTTCGTCCCATACAAATAATGCCTCCAAATCTTTAAGGCGAAAACAACGGCCGCCAGCTCTAAATCGTGGGTGGGGTATCGCTTCTCATGCTTCTTCAATTGACGGGACGCATAAGCGATCACTTTGCCGCGCTGCATCAAGACACCCCAAGCCCAACTTAGAGGCGTCGATGTACACCACGAAGTCTTCCGTTCCCTCGGGTAAGGTTAGAATTGGAGTTTCACTCAACATTTCTTTTAACTTCTGGAACGCTTCTTCTTGCCCTTCGGTCCAACTGAACTTGACGTTCTTCTTGGTCAAGGAAGTCAACGGAGTGGCAATTTTCGAAAAGTCTTTGATGAACTTCCGATAATACCCCGCTAACCCAAGGAAACTGCGGACTTCGGACGGCGTTCTAGGCGGTTCCCAGTTCCTGATAGCTTCCACTTTTGCCGGGTCAACCTTGATTCCACTCTGGGTCACTACATGCCCCAAAAACTGCACCTCTCGAAGCCAAAATTCGCATTTCGAAAATTTGGCATAAAGTTTCTCCCGCTTCAACAAATCCAACACCGCCCTCAAATGCTCCCTATGCTCTTCCTCCGATTTCGAATAGACGAGGATGTCGTCTATGAAGACGATCACGAATTTATCTAAATAGGGTTGACACACCCTATTCATCAAATCCATAAACGCGGCGGGAGCATTCGTTAATCCGAACGGCATCACTAAAAACTCGTAATGGCCGTATCGGGTTCGAAAAGCTGTCTTTGGAATATCTTCTCCTCGTACCTTGAGTTGATGGTACCCCGATCTCAGGTCTACCTTTGAAAAGTAGCTAGCCCCTTGCAACTGATCGAACAAGTCGTCGATTCTGGGGAGCGGGTACTTGTTCTTGACAGTGACCTTGTTGAGTTCGCGATAATCGATGCACATCCTCATAGTCCCGTCCTTCTTCTTCACAAAGAGCACCGGCGCACCCCATGGCGAGGTACTCGGTCTCACGAACCCCTTGTCGAGCAACTCTTGGAGTTGAGTCATCATCTCCTTCATCTCAGAAGGTGCCAATCGATATGGCGCACGAGCTATTGGTGTGGCTCCTGGCACCAGGTCGATTCGGAACTCGATTTGGCGGTCCGGTGGTAGGTCGCACAAATCGTCCGGAAACACTTCCGGGTATTCACCCACTATCGGTACATCTCCTACCTCGCGCTTTTCTTTCCTTGCATTCACTACATAGGCTAGATAACTCTGACACCCCTTCCTTAGACATTTAGTAGCCTTAATTAGGGAAATAAGACTAGACTTCCTATCTCGACGGTTCCCATAAATCACTACCATCCCCTTATCTGGCAATTGCACACGAATCAACTTCTTGTTGCAGACGATGGTAGCATTATTTTTCGCCAACCAATCCATCCCCAACACTACATCAAACTCTCCCATCGGTATAGGGTACAAACGAATCGGTATCAAACTCCCCTCTATGTCTATACAACATCCCTCCACCACACTACTAACAAGTACTACGTTATCATCGGCGGTCTCCACTTCTAAAACACTACCCAAACGCTTAGGCCTCACCCCCAAACGTTTCACGAAAACAGGAGATACAAAGGAGCGATTCGCCCCCGAATCAAATAACACACTGGCACAAAGAGAGTTCACCAAAAAGGTACCTGTCACGACATCCGGAGTTTCCTCCGCCTCATCCGTTGTCATACGAAATGCACGCCCCTTCGCGCGTGCCGGTTCTTCTTTTTTCTCAACTCCTTGCACCCCTTGACGATTCCCATACTGACCCGGTCCTCCACTCCTAAGCATGGGACAGTCATACCGCTTATGGTCCATTGACCCACACTGGAAACAACCCTGCTTCTGCGGACAATCCCTTGACATATGCCCCGGCAGCCCACAATGAAAACACGTCCCCGAGTCCGCCTTACACTCTCCTCTATGCATCCGATGACACTTCCCACACGGCTTGTTACCATATCCCCGATTTCCACGCGGCTCCGGCCTCAAAACTTTCCCCTTTCGAGCATCATTTCCCGGTCCATCCCATTTTCTCTTCTCCCCGGCCCTCTCCGATTGCTGACGATCTTTTTCCTTTTCTACCAACTCGGCCGCATTTATAGCCGCTTGGAAAGTGTTAGGATTTCTTGCCATTACCAACTCCCGCACGCTACTCTTCAATCCATAGAGATACCTCTCTACTCGGCGCTCCTCGGTTGGGACATACGTTTCCGCAAAATGAGCTTTCTCAATAAACTTGGAAGTGTACTCCCTCACGGTCGAGTCCCCTTGTGCTAAGTTCAAAAACTCATCTTCCAATTTCTTAATTGCCGCTAGAGGGCAAAACTGCGCCTTGAACCTCCTCACAAATTCTTCCCATCTCATAGTCTTGGCCACTGACGATCCCAAACCCCCGGTTTCGGCATCCCACCAAAAGATGGCCTCCGACTTCAACATAGACAGGGCGTAGATCACCTTATCCTCTTCGGCACACTTACAAATGTCAAATACCAGCTCCATTTCTCGAACCCATCTTATGGCTAACACCGGGTCGCATTCCCCTTGGAAGGTAGGAGGTTTGCAAGATGAGAATGCTTTGTGACTACATCCTCTAGCTGCCGACTCGTTCACCACTAGCGTCGTGGATTGCTTGTGGCTACCAACTTCCGTAGGAGGCGGGCTAGACAATTCAGTGGCTGCCTTACTCTCACTGTTCTCTTTACTCCCCGATGCCGAAACATCATGACGGTTCATCCAACGGTCTAACTTTTCCTGCAGCTTCACCATTTCTGTGGCGAAGGCCTCTTGAGTTACAAAGGCATGATTTCCCGATGCCGAGTCCCCTTGATGGGACTTTTCCTGCTCGGACGGTGCCTCAACACTTTTCGTTCGGCGACCAGCCGGAGTTTTCCTCTTTGGGCGAGTACCCTCCACATTGGTAGTAGCCCTACGTGGAATGGTCTCACGTCCCCTACCGCGACCTCTTCCTCTACCCCGGGCAACCGGCGCCCTCGGGGGAACCACGGGTTCGTCCACTTGAACCTCCTCAGACGGGGCCATTCTTACACTAGGCATAGACCTGCTCCTTGACGCCCTTCCAGTCATGACGAAACTGATACAAAACACATAAACAAATGTTTAATACCAATACCACCCCCATGAGGTAATTTAAGCACCCTCACGTGCCTGTAAATTCGAAATTATATTGGCCAGGTATAATTCCCAATTTACCTCACATGATGATCCTCGACACCCCATTCCTCTCATTCCTCTTAGGTCTCCTCCTATGGTCATCCTATATCTCGGTTGTGTCCCTACCCCAAAGTTTAAGTCTAGGCCCATCCGGTCACCTAAATCCCTTAAACCTGGCTCTGATACCATTTGTAACAACCCAAAAACTCCTAACATAAAATATAAGTCAAAAGCCCATAAGGGTCCCAATTACAACATAAACTCCCAAAATCAATTACATTGTTTACGGTCCTCAAGCAAATACAACCGAGATACTAGCTAAACAAAAACTGAAACTTGACGGTCTCTAATCTTGCACCTTCGCCTCAAGCCTTCTCCTTTCCCTTGGACGAAGCACCTAAGCCACCTTTTCCTGAAAATGGTTTTTAAGTTTTGAAAGCGAGGGTCAGTCATATCAATTCTTCGCAATTCATTTTAAAAGATAGGAGTAATGCATAAGGGAACTCACCTGATGCTCGGCTAAACCACACACTACTCGAAGCTCACTTAATCTCCAAACGATCACCTGAATTTTGGGGTTAACAAAGGAGGTATTAGACTCCCCAATTATACCTTAAGACATCCCCCATAATGTCCTAAGACAATCCCCTAAACCAAGCCTCGAACCCAAACCCGAACGACCAATGAAGCAGAAAACGAGAATCGCCCAACAGGGACTTACGCGGTTTGCTACGCGGTTTGCAAACCGCGTGAAAAACCGCGTAACCCTCTGGTCGAGCATTCTCAGTTCTGCTCACCAGGGTCAGCTCGAAAATCCACATGAATCCTCCTAATTCGATTCCAATTGATTGATAACTTCACAAAACAATCTCCAAAACTATACATACATTAGGGATACAATTCTCATTACTTAAATCAATCAATTCCTCAATCAAACTATCATGAACTACTCTTTTGAAAACACAATTCCTTTCTAAAATGGATTAAACTTAAGAACCTCCATTGGAAGGGTGGAACAACACCAAGAGTTCACAAACTCCTCAATGGAATCATCCAACACACCCTTCCAATTGGTTTTGCCTCAAAACACTTGAAGAAGAAGAGAAACTAACATGAATCGTTCATCTAAACCCCAATTCCAGCACAAAATCAACGAGATAAAGATGAAGGTATACCTTAATTGCAAGTTCCTTCAATAACTGGCCCAAACACCTTCCCAAACCTTCAATGGTGGTGTTAGGGCAAGTTTTATGAGTTGATTTAAAGTTCAAGGGTGTAATTTGTATTTCCTTAATCTTAGTCCATAGTGAACGGGCCGTGGGCTTGTTACCACGGGCCCAACATATATAATGTGCAACTAGCTTAGAAAAAGAGTTAGTGGTCTCATTTAGCTTTCAGTATTGTAACGATCATTCTCTGATCAAATAGCTAAGTGGGCAGCCTTTGTGACTAAATTCTTCGTTCATATTTCTTATTCACATAAACACGATTGTTGCACGGATCTGGATCCTACAATTGGTATCAAAGCAGACGGACGGATCGATTCCAAGGTTTGAATTCATCAAAATTCTGGTTAGTTTGACTTTTGCTCGTCTGATTTTTTTTGAATTCTTGATATTTTTGATTCAATCGAAATCAGTTGTTTTTGCTTATTGGGTTGTGTTAGCATTATCATTCTAAGAGTTTCTGCAAAATTTCACATCCTAATTCGTTCGTTTGATTGGTCAATTTTGCAAATCAAGTTCAAAACTTTTGGTTGTGTTCTTACTAAAAAAAAATCCGATTTTTGCTACCAAAAAGTGTTGTTTTTGCTCTAAAATCGATTGGGTTAGTGTTGTTTTGTGCTTGGTATTGTTTCTAATCTTTCAGGAACACATTAGAGTAACCCTAGTCGAGTTTCGATCGAATTTAGCAAAAACAGCCGACTTTTCCGGACAAAACAGCCGCGTTTTCCGGACAGATCAAGGTGTCCAGACGTTTGTGGTTCCATCCGGACAAGTCAGTCATCCGGGTAAGTCAATCATCCGGGTAAGTTCTTCTAATCTCCATCTTTCCGGGTAATCTTGTTCCGGATAACTCAAAGTATCCGGAATTCATTTTATCCGGAAATCCTCATTTACCGGAAACTTCATAGTATCCGGAAACCTCACAGTATCCGGAAACTTCATTGTACCCGGAAATTTCATACTATCCGGAATCTTCTGCATCCGGTAAGCTTTTGTTATCCGGACAACCCCGTGCTAAGTCGCAGGAGGGGGACATTTAAGTATTCGTGATACTGTGCCACTTTGAATCGAATCAATATACCCGTCTGACGATCACTCCGTTGCAACCAAAGATGTCTGCTTCTCGTGACTCTCTCGCCATTGGTACCGACACCAAGCCTCCATGCCTATACCCATACGAGACACTTCTTCAAGATGAAGATGAAGTGAATGAGCTACTTGCCGAGAAGAAGACTGAACCCAAGCCTGTAGCTGATCCTATTGCTCTTATTTCCACCAACAAGGGAAGACCTTCGAGCCGACACACCGAACGGGCTCAAAAGCATAATTCTTCTGATTCTGAACCGGAAGAGAAGAAAGATGAAGATTCTGATAGTGAAGTAAACGACTTCATGAAAGCCATTGCCCTCCTGACAAAGACCTTCAAGCAACAACAGTTTTACAAGAAACCAACGTCTAATGGGCAGCGCTACTCCACTTCTGCCAACAAGCGTCATGACTACAAAGACAAATATGAAGGTAAGAAGAAGGTCGATGAGCAAGATCAGACTGAGAAGAAGGACAAGACTGAGAAAGTTGACCGCAAGAAGAAAGATGAGCCCGTGAAATGCTATAATTGCGGGAAACTTGGTCACTTTGCCAAAGATTGCCGCCAGCCTACAGTGAAGAATGTCCACTACTACGAG
Organism: Saussurea involucrata; assembly: GCA_033807775.1. NCBI lineage: Eukaryota > Viridiplantae > Streptophyta > Magnoliopsida > Asterales > Asteraceae > Saussurea > Saussurea involucrata. The sequence goes on from CM066321.1 coordinate 172,522,466, forward strand.
GCCAAGCTAGCTTTAGCAAAACAAAAGGCGACTGGAGAAGCAATGTTCGCTGAGGATGATTACTGGCTGCAAAGATCTGACAATGAAGATGAAGATGAAGTTGCTAATGATTTCATGGGATATCATTCCTCCACTGATGAGGAAACCGCAACTGCACTTGCAAATCAGGTATGTGAATCTTGTCAACCAGATTTTTTGAATGTTATGAAATCATTTTATAGTCAGGCAGAATCCTTTAAGGCCACTTCTAAAGAACAAAAGCTTGAAATTAACACTCTAACAGAAAAGCTTAATGTTCAAACAAAGGTAACTGAGAAGTATAAGTCTGAAAATGCTGATTTAAAAGAAAGATGCAAAATTCTTTCATTAGCACCTAAAGACTTACGGGCCATAATATCTGAACTCCAACGTCAGCTTGATCAGTGCTTGAATGAGAAAGAGGACATCACTTATCAATGCTCTTCTCTTCAAATTCAACACAAGGAGTATGTAGCTAAAATACTAGATCTTGAAACCAAACTCCACAAAAAGGGTCAAACTGATCAAACCATTTTCTTAAACAAACCCAAAGAGTTCACGTATTTCAACAAAGAGTGGGGAATCGGATATGATAATCCCCACTATTTGAAAAAGGGAAGATGGCATGTACCCATTCTGTATGACTTTGCCTGTTATGGTTTATCTACAAAGTACCCGGAGTACAAAATCAAGTGGACTGGTCCTCTAGAACCTGAAAAGGAGGAGGAAACAGAGGAATATAAGCGCACACACAAACGAGGAATACAACTTCCATTTTGTTATGAGCCTTTAAATTATTCTTATCAGAAAAATCCAAAGAAGTACCTCTCGAATGACTACTTCGACCCCTACAAGGTAGCAACACCCAAGGATTCCTCCAAGAAGGATGAGGATGTAGCACCAGTAACCAAGACCAAGACGGAAGAGTTTAAACTCTATGTTCCACCTCTCATCTTGGAAGCAAAGATAGTCGAGTTGGAGGAGTCACTTGAAAAGGAAAGGTTGGTTTTTCAAAATGAGAAGAACGATTTAATCAAAGCACTTGAGAATCTCAAAACTGAGATAACCAATGGTATGACAAGTGAAGAAAAGGAAAATTTTCTGTGGGAAATCAATACGCTTTCATCAAAATTGTCTGAAATGACAAAAGAAAAGCAAGCTTTACTTGACAAACTTGAGAAACAACAACCGGTCAAAACCGAAGCTGTGTCTGATGAAGGACAGGAGACCCTTCGGTATGAAATCAATCGACTCACATCACAATTGTCTGCTTTGGCAACAGAAAAGATGAAAGAGTATGCGAGAAATGGTCAGCTTCAAGAGCAAATTGACCAACTCCAATCTGAAAAGGAGATTTCACCCGAACCTTCCTCAAATTCATCCGACAAGTCTTCGTGCAAAGCTTACTTAGGCAAGATTTCTAGTTTACAAACCGGTCAAGATTCTCAAGACGAGAGTGTTTTAAGGAATTTGAACTCTGATTTTTTCTTAGCTTCCGCACCAAATTCCCCAAAGCACACAAGCACAAAGTGTTCCTCGCCTTCCTCGACCGATCCAAGTCCAGTAATTCTGGATGTCGATTTTTCCAAATACATGAACTCCGAAGGTAATTCTGATAGAGAGTTTGAGTCGTTCCCTTTCGACAAACCTCTTCCAAGTCATTCTGACTTTTTGTCTCCAGTGGTTAATCGTCCGGTCAATTTTCAAAAGGGCGACTGTTCTCAATCCAAGACTCCGGCTGTGATAAAGATTCTTAAAAATGCTTCAAATTCTCAAAAACAATCACAGCCGAAGCAAAAGACCGGTCAACCACCTGCTAAAAATCCTACTACTTCGAAAGTCACTGACCGCACTGTCCCTGTTGGTTCTGATAAAACCGGTCGCGCTAAACCAGACAAACCAAAGTGGCCAGCCAAGGAATCTGTCAAGGATGATGCATCAAAGTCGTTCAATACCGTCTTTCATCCTAGGATGAACAAAAACGACTGTGCCTGGAATCATAGGAATAATTTTGTTCATAGAGATGTTAATTTTCCGATGAAAATTTATTCCATTCAACAATTGATTCAATTATCACACGATCGTTTGTATTGTTCTAGTTGTGGTTGGAATGACTTTGATGACATTAACAATAATGATTGGTTTGGGTCATATCACATGTATAATCATACACCCAAACACAGACCCCGTAAGAACAAAAAGAAGTCCAAATCCAAATGGGGTCCCCAATCAGAGGTGAAACCAAAGGAAGTGAGGAAACCTAATTCCAAACAGGTTCCTCCTACTGAGGCAAAACCAACACCCAAGAGGCAACCTGCTTCAAAACAGGTTCCTCCGAAAGGTGTAAAACCTAACCCTCCGGGACCCAGGCAGATCTGGGTACCCAAAGTCCGCTAAATTTGTTTTGCAGGACGGTCATGTGTGATTCTCAGACTCTGGATGCTCCACACACATGACCGCAAGGAGGGAGCTGCTCACGATTTACAAGGAACAATATTAAGAAGACGTGAGGTTTGTCTATACCTGTGCTTTAACAAGTTGCTCATGTGTTTAGGGGGAGCATGATCAGCCATCAGGTAAGTATACTCTACTGTTGAGGGGGAGCGTCACACATATTTTTTCTTAAACATGTTAAAAAGTTTTTTAGTGTGTGGATACTCCCGTGTGCACTTCACTCTACGCGCACATTCTGAGGGGGAGCAAAGCCATCCCCATGCTCAGTTTGAGGGGGAGAGAGAGAAGGCTCAATTTTAAATCTACATAGTCCTATTTCTGCAAAATCAACAAGGACATGAAAAGTTTTTTTAAAAAAATCCAGAGTTTCCGGAAAGGTATCCGGAAACCAAATCTGTCCGGATGAGCTTCCGGACCGGGTCCCTATCCGGAAAAATACAACTCGTCCGGAATCCTCAACATTATCCGGAATCTATCCTGCCATCCGGAAACTGTTGCTGTCCGGACACCTTTTGTCCGGATACAATGGTTTGTCCGGAAACTATTGTTTTCCAACATGTTGTCCGGACACCCCCTATTCCGTCTATTCAGTACCTGGTTTCCTATTGCCAGTCCTCAATCTGTCTCAGATTGATCCATTTACAGCAAAGGTACGCGCTGATACTTGTTTATCCGTCTAGTTTACTAACTTTGGGTCTTCTTACAGATATTCCATGGCGGATCAATAACCTCTCAGTCAATCCCCATGTATGTTTTGAGTGGGAGCAGGATAATACCCCAACTATGCACATACCTAAAGCCCTACCTGTGATAGCATATAGACGAGAGTTAGGGAATCCCATGGTCCAGCCAGAGCCGGAGGGACCTTCCCCGGGACATAGAACATGTGAGAAGGAGGGAGTTAAGATTGAAAGCGAACCAAGAAATATTGAGCCGTAAAGATAACGAGGCTCCTGAGCGAACCCAACCACATGTCACCCGGGTTGCCACATATGCTATCCCGTCTCATTTGTTGGGACGGGGTATTGAAGAAGCCTCCGTGGACCCAGCGGAGCAATTGCACACACCCCATAGCCACTCATCCGTCTCAAAACAGACGGATGTTTCAATATTACACGGGGAACAAGCACAACTTCCACCGGCCTCTCACTCGGAGAGTGCGGGTGTTGAAATAAGAGACCAGTAGCCCCCGGTCTCGACTTCTTTGTGTGCACCATCGAGTCTAGAGCCTATTGTTACTGAACATTCTTCGCCTAGGACACTTGATGAGGAACAACACCAAGTCGTGGCTCTCAGTGACCCGACCGGAACGTCTATAGTGTCTCCGACTGCCGGAACACGAGGATTGGACGGAAATCCTACCACAGTTAACATCACGCCAGCTGTGAACGTAGGTGGCTCTACCCCTACGGTAGATGCTTCAACGGGTACTCTAAGTTAGCCCGGCGTTATTTCACCCGACTTCGTGTCAAAAGGGTCTCTGGACAGCACCCTTGAGGCTGTCCGCCAGGTTATGGAGCACCAAATGCAGGAACATGTAGCCGCTGAGCTTGCCAAAGCGATGCATGCTTTCAAAGGAAAGAGCCCCCTCGTCAGCACTGAATCTGTCTCTGTGCTTCCGCCGCCTCAACCGCAACCTACTTACTCGGTGGACACTCTAAAGACGATGCTCTTAGCCCAACTGCTCCAGGAATCCGACACAACCGCATCTGCTGACGCAGACCTGATCTTCGTTCTCCGATCCCAGGTCACTGCTCCTACTTCATCCATCACATCATGCCTTGACGCCATTGCCTCAACCCTCAACGACTATAACAAAGCGCTTGCCACGCTGTCTGAGAGGGTCCGCTCACTAGAAGACACTTGTAAGAGTCAAGCCGGCGGTCTCAAACGTAGGCACGATGACCAAGAGGATCCTGATCACCGTGAGGGGGAGAAGCGACAACGTCTAACCGAGACCGCCTCCCTGCTCCACACTGAAGGTACATCTGCGGTTCATCAGGAACCCCCAACTGCGGCAACTACAACAGACGAACCAGAAGCCGAGTTGCCTCTAGCCCATATGGTCATTGACATGGAGATTTCAGATGATGAAGCCCCAACGGTTGAAAAGCCCGAGGGTACAAGACAGGAATTGGTCACTGAAGAACCATCAGACATGCCTTCGCTCACCTTTAGAGATCCGGCATGTGACACCAACCCGGAAACCGAAGACGTATGGTACGAAAAAGCTGCCAGAGCCGTCAACTTCGAGGTAAATTTGGTGTTTCCTACTGATGAAGACGACAACATAGACTACGACCAATTTCTGCTTCAGAACTACTATGGTGCGCCTCCCGTTCACACGACTCCACCCGCCACTACTACAGATCAACCCGACAACTACAATGCCGAAATCCAGGCATCTCCTCCACAAACGACAGCTCCTGATCTTCCTCCCCTTCCTCAGCAACAAAACCGCTGGGAGAAGATCAAGGTTCTCATTCCTCATCTGGAGGAATCTCTGAAGAAGCTGTTTGTACACAGAATTCGCCCAATCGAGCCGACCTTCTGTCTTGGCATCTACAGTCCTGATCCAGCACGCCAACTCCGATACGTAGAAGCCATGAAGCGGTGTCTTCCGAGAGACCAGGTTCGAACCAAATATAAAATTTCAGAGGTGCTAAAGATTCAGTCAAACAAAAATATGAAGATCGTCTTTCCCGTATTCACTGTTCGACGTGAAGACGGAAAAGAATGGATTTTTTCTGAGGCTGACTTTAAGCATCTCTATCCGTTCGACCTCCTGGTCCTTTTGAAAGACCTTCGCACCAGAACCATCCGACCGCTTGCTGTAACAAAGGCGCTCGAAGCGGTTCGTCGATTCCTCGTCCGTTCCATTATGATGTCTTATCTTACGGACTTTCAAATGGCAATCGAGAACCGATCAAAGAAGGTAAATCTGCTCAAACCGAATCTGAAAGCTCCTGAACTGTCGATGTATTCCGAGAACGCAATGCTGCTTCAACCGGAATTTGGGATCGTCTTCCTCAACGCTCAGAAAGAAAAGAAGTTTATGAGGTTCAGTCAGGTAGATCGATTTTGCGACGGCACACTGCTCAAGGTTCAAGACGCTCTTCGGAAGATCATCAAGCACGAATCAGAAAATCCAAAGGTATCCTATGTACCAAATCTGAATGAAAGAACTGCTCAGACTGCTTTGGATATTGTTGAAGATCGTCTCGACTACCGCCGCGCCATCAGATTCTTCGAGGTTCATTTCGCTCTTCGCAAACGTTATGTCTTCAACTGGCAAGAGATAGAGCGCGAATTTGAACTTCAAATCAAAGGGGGAGATTGTTAGGGCAAGTTTTATGAGTTGATTTAAAGTTCAAGGGTGTAATTTGTATTTCCTTAATCTTAGTCCATAGTGAACGGGCCGTGGGCTTGTTACCACGGGCCCAACATATATAATGTGCAACTAGCTTAGAAAAAGAGTTAGTGGTCTCATTTAGCTTTCAGTATTGTAACGATCATTCTCTGATCAAATAGCTAAGTGGGCAGCCTTTGTGACTAAATTCTTCGTTCATATTTCTTATTCACATAAACACGATTGTTGCACGGATCTGGATCCTACAGGTGGAAATCTTGAGCTCTTCTCCTCCCTTGCACTTCTCCAGCCGAAATGTAGAACAAGAAATAGGGTTTTTGGGGTTTTTATCTTATTAAACTTTTCCCTTTCACAAGCCAGCCACTGAACTTTGAGTTTTTACAAAAAGACCCCAGAATTTCCTTATTTCTGCACTAATACCACAAGAGATGAAATATGGGGTGTTACACTACAACTACATACATATATATATATATAGAGAGAGAGGTAAAATTAGTTGGGGCCCAAGTTATAATAAGCAAAAGCCCAAAAGAAATGTCTAAAAGCTTAGCACAAAATGTAAGTGTTTCGGCCCAAATAAAAGGAAAGAAAGTGGCCGACCCAAAAATTTAGAGTCTCTCAGTTTTAATCCACTTCTTTTCCAACGCACTTCAACAATTGTAGACTAAAAAACGGCCATTTCTTCTAATCCTGCAATTAGACGAAGTTTAAATGAGATTTTGCTATAATTATATAAAAATGAGTTAAATTGATACTTGAGAGCATCAATTAATTATTTACTCAAATAACCACTAAAACTTATCAAAACGACTCAATGAAAAAATTAAAATTAGCTCAAATTAAGATAAAAGGCTATAAATAGGGTTATAAAAATAACCCTATCAATATCGTTCAGAGGTTACCTCAGTTTTCCTTTTTTGAGTTATTCTCTTAAACCTGACCCTATATATGGGGGGTGTATGTGTGTATGTATGTACACATGTAATTATTTTTAAAGGAATATATATATATATATATATATATATATTTATATATATATTTATTCATTAGAGTAAACTAAAAATTTGGTCCTGTAGTTTGTTGTTTATAACACATTTGGTCCATATAATTTAAATAGTATAATTTAAATACTGAGGTATGCAAATCGGTCCGGATTTAATCCCTGGCACTATTGGCTGTTAAAAAAACCAGTTAAGTCAGGGGTATTTTTGTCCTTTTAGCATTTTTTATCATTTTTTCTTTTTTAAAAAACAAAAAATCTTTTTATCTTGTCCATTGAAATCGTGTCGCGTTCTCATCACCTAATAGTCTCCAAACCTAAACTTCCAGTAATAGTCTCCGGTGAAGCTCCGTTATCTTCTCCAACGAAACTTCTAGTAACACTCTCATAACCCAAAAAGTCCAAACCCAAAATCTAAATCTAAACCTCAAATTCAAAACCAAAACGAAATCAAAATAAAATCAAAAACCAAAATCACAATCAAAATCCTACTATAAACCATTTGATAAGCAGAGGAAGGGGGAGACAGAAGACAACAAGGTTGGGACAGAGAATTAAAGTTTAGGGTGGGTTCTGTGACGGAGGGGAAGCCCGGAGAAGAGACGCCAGTCTGGTTTTGGGGTTTTTCGATAGAGAGGCGAGGGCACTCAGGTTTAGGCATTTTTCGATGGAGAGGCGGTGGTCGACAAATCTAGGGTGCAGATGAAACCTAGGTCGTTCGGAGGTGTCGGGGTGGGTGGTATTGGCCGGCGGATAACTGTTCGCCGAGCCCTTGTAGTTTAGTATAAAAATAAGTCACTTTTTTTAGTAAACTACAAATTTTGGTCATGAGTTTATTTTCTAAAACAAAAATATGAGAAAAACGGAAAAGACTAAAATACCACTGACTTAACTGGTTTTTTTTAACAACCGTTAGTACCAGGGACTAAATCCGGACCGATTTGCATACCCTAGTATTTAAATTGTAGGGACCAAATCTGTTATAAAAAACAAACCACAGGGACCAAATTTGTAGTTTTCTCTATTAATTAAAATGAAACTTAAAATATAAAGTAAACTTCATACTTGGCCCCTGTGCTTTGTAACTCAGTTTTTGTTCCTAAAGTTCATTTATTACAAGTTAACCACTGCAGCTTGCATTTTTGTTGGTTTTGAAATCTCACTAGCGAATGTTAAAGAATCCGTTAGTCAAGGGATAATTTGGTCTTTTTATCTCTTGTTTTGTCTTTACTCAATTTTTGTTTGCTTTTTTATTTTTGTAAAAAGAAAATGGTCCCACCCCCCTCTCTGTCCTACTTCTTCTTCCTCACACAACCCCTCTCTCTCTCTCTCCCTTCCCCACATAACCCATAACATGCATATAATTAAGAAACACACACATATATATATATATAGAGAGAGAGAGAGAGTCCACATTAACACAAAAAACCCACATGCAAATAAAAACAATGAGTTTATATATATATATATACATACACATTAATTTCACAGTGAAAAACATACCAAGTATGTGTATATGTATATATATACACACACACAAAATATCATACGCACAACAAACACAAAAAAAACCACCTGCAAAAGAAAGAAAAAGATCTAGGCGTTGGGTTCTTCACGTTCCCCACCCCATCACTGATGCAAATCGATGATCCGATAAAGATCGAACAAGGGTTTTCGAATCAAAATTATCAAATTTTTGTTCAGCTTTGAATTTTTCTGAGTTTGTGTATTCTGAGTGTGTGTGTGCGTGCATATGTTCATTACAGAGAGGCTAACCTCACGTTCATAAGAATTCGAAAACCTGCCTTTATCCATTGCTTGCTTTATGCTCGCTCGAACTATCATATCAGCTTCATCGATATCAAAAAGCATGATTACCGAAAACGGGTTCCTCTGAACCGCCTCAACTATCCAATCCAGCACCGCTTTACCACGAATTCCTCAATCTTGGATCAGGGTTCGGATGAGATGCACCCTAACAGTCCTTAACCGGTGAATCCTCAACAACCTCCTTTGGCCCAAGAAATGGATCGGTTCGAACAGGGCTTCGAGGAGCCTCTAAAACCCGTTGGTGTGTACAGGGACTTGGGAAGAAGAGGGAAGAAAAAGGAAGAAAGGAGGAGGGGTATGGTTGTGGGGCAGTGGTGGGTTGCTGGGGAAGGAGGATATATATATATATATATATATATATATATATATATATATATATATATATATATATATATATAGGAAAATTCAAATAAAAACTTATTTTCAATTGTGAACATGAGGACGGATCTTGACCCTTCCATCTATATTGATCCAATGACTCATATTAAATAGAGTTTTTAATTGAAATTATTAATTAAGGTGATTAGGGGTAAAAAGGGAAGATAATTAAAACCCACGTCTATCATGTTTGACTTTTTATTCTCTTTTTTAATTAAATTTTTTTACCCCCTTAAAGTTTAAAATAAATTAACTTAAAAATTACTAACATTTTAATCAAACAAATTACATCAAAAAATGAGAATTTCGTGCTCTTCGATATGACATCCATCTCGATATAGTTTTTTTTGTTTTAACCGTTTTTACGTGAAATGTCATATATGTGTTATATTCGGTATGAATATTTATGTATGTTCAAGTGCGTACAACATCTCGACACCGTAAGTCCGTAACTCGACATCACCTTCTACAACACTTTCTTCAACGTCCTAAGGTATCGTGTTCTTCATTACCATAACCCAACACCTATCGAGATGAATCGGGAACCTATCGAGTTTTGATTGTGAACCGATGAACAAAAGAGAGTACGTCACGTCTCCACACCTTCACGAGTCACTCATGTATTATTCTTCATGAATAATGTATCATTCAGGGTGAATAATTGTAACGTCCCAAAAATTACAAGGAATTTAAATTATAAAATTAATGCATTTCACTATAATCAAACCACAAGTTCCACTACAAGAAAAATGACTTTTAGAGACCACAAAAGTCGTGGCAAAAAGCAAAAAAGTCGTCTCAAAAACTCTTTAGAGACCACAGTCGTCCCAAAAGCATCTTCATAATTAAAGCCAACAATCTACCAACCAAAAATCTGATATAAACCCTGTAGCAACCCCACCCATATTTAAAAATAAAAGCTTTGAAAGTAGGATATTCCAAACAATCCAACCCCAAAAAAGAAGAAAACAAAGGAGCAATTAGAACATAGGGAGCAAAATTGCAGCCAAACAACACGGAAACACAGATTCTGTAAATCGTCACATACCTGAGAGAAACTACAGAGACTGGTAGCACCAAATGAAGAGCGAGGTTGAGTGATTTTGTAGAGAGATTCTGTAAATTGAGAGATAATCGATGAGAGAAAGTGCATTAAAGAGGTAAGATTGTAAAATTTCATAGATTAACATTTTATGAAATCAGCGTATGGGGCGAACGTTCATATCTTAGGGATTGAACGAGAAGAAAAATCGACATACCTGGAAGGGCGACCAAGAATCGATTAGGGTATTACTTCAATCGACTACCGCGGTATGAAGAATACTTCAATCCACTCCAATTTTTCCATTGTTAACTGAGAGAACGAGAGAAGGAGTGGGTTTTGGGTGAAAGTGTGAAAGTGTGAAAGTGTGAAACTGTGAAAGTGTGGGTTTTGGGGGCGTAAGAGAAGGAGTATATTTGTTTAATAATTTTGGTAAAAAAATTTATTAATTGAAAAGATATAACCTATTAATTAAATATAATCTAAATAAATTTTTTATTTATAGATACTACATGTCCTCTCTAAAAAGAATGGATTTAAAAAAAATAGATAATTAAAATAAATTTTATGTTTTGGAGACCAAATGTTGTCCCTGCGTTTTTTGTCTATTGGCGCCTAACGTCGATTTGGGGGGAAATTTTTCCGCTAAGTGTTTAGAGACGACATGTGGTGTTAAAATATTGAAAATTAGTGGGTTTTCTAAAAATGAAAACAGAGACAATAAGTCATCTCAAAAAGCCTACTTTTAGGGACCACACTTGTTGTCTCTAAAAATTTGGTCTCTAAAAGTAACTTTTCTTGTAGTGTTCACAAATCCCATTACAATAAAAATAAACGTCGTTATTTAAAACCGTCAACAAAGTTTAAGCAGCGGAAAAGTTATATAATTCAATCCCCATTTACTAAAAATCAATTTAAATAATCTTCGCCTTGCGCCCGTGTGTACCGTCATGCCCGACTGCTACTCGCACCTGAAACATAAGATTTTGGGAAGGGGTAAGCACGAAGCTTAGTGAATTCTACCACCTACGCAGGTAGCAATCACACATACATCGCCCCTACTCGCAAGTAGGCAAACAACACCGCAATTATAAGTATAATAACAAAACAAGGTTTAAACATGTAATCACACACCTCGGTCCCACCGAGCCCTCGGTCCCACCGAGTACACCTTATATGATGTCCACACTAGCTCAGTCCCACCGAGCCCTCGGTCCCACCGAGTACACATTAAATGATCTCCATACTAGCTCAGTCCCACCGAGCCCTCGGTCCCACTGAGCCCCTCAGTCCCACCGAGGTGTACACAAAACACATACAATTCACATATTATATAATTTACAACTAGCTATCACATCACAACTAGCTCACTTAAGCATACAATAACACGCAAGAGCAAACGCAACATATATGTAACTCCTAGTCTACGCAGTGAGAGAACTCACCTCAAACGCAAAGCTTATGACCTCAACAGCAACACGAACCGGCCAACACCAGTTCACCTTTTTCCACCTAAATAAATGTTAACAATTGTCAAAGTGACGCCCCAAACCAAAGCCACGACTACTAACTTTAAAAATACGTTTTTCCAGTTTTTACTCTCAACACACAGGTCTGTTCGGGACCTGTTTAACCCCTTATAAAATGCTTAAAACAGAATTATTTTTCCATAATCACAAAGTCCCATGTCTTAGGGTTCCAGGGACATATCGCACGCGCTCTAACGATTTTTCTACAATTTACTATGGATTTTACAAAACCGACTTGCAGCACAGTGAAAAACATGACCTTTCAGTACAAAACAGCAATTTGACACTAGCTATGGTCCGAACTGGTTTTTCCGTAAAACATAAGAAACTTACTAGAATCAGAATGGGAGCTTTTGGCACTGGTTTCACCCCAATACGACGTTCCTATAAAAAGTTATGGTTTTCACAAAACAGTGGCAGAAACTGTGACTTTCACATGAAATGACAAATGATGCTTAGTAATCCATTAAGCCATAGCTTAACCCAAACAGACCCGAATGAACCTTTGAGGATGCAAACAAATAGGGTATTCTAAATGCAAGTAAAAACAACCCCAAAACATACAATCAACAACCACAATGAGACCCCAAAATTTTAGCGTGAAAAACCCCTCAAAATCGAGAGTAAAAACCACGGGACTACTAGAGCCGCTTCAAATCCACTACCACCAATATTAGAGCAATACAAAGTCTTCTCTAGATTATACTAGAGGCATAAAAAACCATCATACACTTGGAAATAAGCACATCAAGATGTATGGAACCAAAATAGAGCAAGAATGGAGAAAAATCACCACAAAATTACTGCTGTGCAGAACCCCACGAAACCATGACCTCCGGACCTCAAAACCACGATCCCACCGTTCAGAATGTTGAAGAAGATATCTTGAAGCTGCTCACTAAAAATCACGACGATCCGACCGTTCAATCTCCGGGAAACAGAAGTTTTCTGCAGCTAGGTTACAAATACGAAAAATGGAGCTCTCTCACTTTTTCTTGTTTCCTCTTCCTATCCTTTCTTGCAAATCACGACACCAACACCACACAAAGGAAATGGGTTTTGGGTTCTTGGTTGCATGGGCCGAAACTTATGCATGTTTTGGCCCTTGACACAAATGGTCCCCTCAACTAAAACCTTCTCGCAACTAACCAAAATTCCAACATTTTTAACGATTAGGTCCAACTCGACTAACCCCGTTAACGGAAACCACATTAAATCAAACTTAAAAGAAAATAATTAATAACAGAAATTACATACAGGGATACGGGCTTTACAATAATACACGATTCATGAATTCATGTATTATTCATCCTGAATACTGTATTATTCATCCTGAATACTGTATTATTCATCCTGAATATTGTATTATTCATCATGAATAGCGAATGAACGTTCACCTTTGTTATTCATACCGAATGTGGACACCTGAAGAAGTGCATACATATTCATAAAGAATAAAACCAAGTTTCGGTTGTGAATCGGAAACAAAGAGAGAGCGTCATGTGTTCAACCTTCACGGGTCATTCATATATTATTCAACATGAATAATGTGTTATTCATGGTGAATAATGTGTTATTCAGGGTGAATAATGTGTTATCCAGGATGAATAATGTGTCGATTCATGTTTTATAATACATGAATCAGGAATTCGTGTATTATTCATCCTGAATGTTGTATTATTCATTTTGAATATTGTGTTATTCGTCATGAATAGTGAATGAACGTTCCTCTTTGTTATTCATACTGAATATGCACACCAGGAAACGTGTATACATATTCATACCGAATATAACACATATATAGCATTTCACGTAAAAACGGTTAAAATGAAGAAAAAAACTATATCGAGATGGATGTCATATCGAAGAGCACGAAATTCTCGTTTTTTTGATGTAATTTGTTTGATTAAAATATTAGTAATTTTTAAGATAAATTATTTTAAACTTTAAGGGGGTAAAAGTTTTTTAATTAAAAAAGAAAATAAAAAGTCAAACATGGTAGGCGTTTATTCAAATTTCCAGATTTGCCCCTAATCACTTCTCAATTGGTTTAATTAAGTTTTAACCATTGATTAGTTTTTCAAATCTTGATCAATGGTTGTGACTTGTCCTCATGTTCACAATTGAAAATGAGTTTTCATTTGAACCCACCCCTATATATATATATTAGTTATTTATTCAAATAAAAATGAGAACAAGTCAAAGTCAACAATTTTAATGTTAATATTAAAATATAATAAATAATAAAAACATAACAAGACAAAAAATTATTGTAAAAATAAAGAAATGTATAAAAAGACATAAATACCCATCATTTAATAGATGAAAATTAACATCCATTAGTGAGGGACCAAATCCGGTCAAGAACGCATATAATATATACATATATAAACACTTACACACATTCTTCTTCCCTGCAATAACATGTCTTCTTCTTCTTTACTACCAAGTCGTCGATCTCACTGTCTGCAACTCCATCTCCAACACAATATTTCAAATTTTTCTCGATCGACCTTGTTGCGGGTGGTTTTTTTTATGGAGATGGATGTGGGTTTGAATGAGGTTTTCGTTGGTTTTCTTATGAAGATAGAGATGGATTTGAATAGAATACAACCCACAAGCTGCATATATTTAAGAACACACACACATACGGCGAGGATCAAGGCCTTAATACATGGCGTCTGCTACATTACCAAAAAAAAGGAAAAGAATGAGCAAGTTCTTAAATCAGATATTTGGAGGTCGATACAACAAGAAGAGCGGCCAGGAACACAATGATATCAAAGGGTATGGATTGTTACGGTGTGCAGCTAGCCTAGCACATGTATAAGCACACATTCAAGATGACATCTCACACCCCCAACCAAAGGCGAGCTGATCAGCCGTTGCTAGATTGTGTCGAAAATCAGGACACCCAACCAATCTGGTGAAGAACGTAAATTTAATTGCATAAAATGATTGTCCACCATCTCACAATTTAACCATATTGTTAATTCACTTAATGTTAGCTACAAAGCAACAACATGAATCTCCACAACAAGAACAAGATGGAAAACACACACACAAGTAGAGGGAACATATTTGCCGTGCTCATCACTGCTAAGTTAGCAATAAATTTTCTATCACTAATATCCATTTACATGATGCATGGAAAATTTTGATGGCATGAGAACCCAAATGGTCCAACGGCTATAACTGAAGACCGTCATCAAGAGAATTAACTACAAAGACCGTTACATGCAATAATGAGACACATTTATGACAAACGAAGCTATATAAACAAGGGGGAATGTCTCATTTCAGTATCAAGTGACTTCCAGAGCATCTTAGCGAATAGTCCTATTCTCTCTCGAAGAAACTCACGGCGCACTTGAAGGCGACAGTCAAACTCACGGCGCACGATAGCATCTTATGATAAGTTTACTTTTATTCTTATTGTAATCTATTGTACTCTCAACACCTGTTACACAAGGACGAAGTCCCTTATTGACGTCTATAGTGCACCGAAGACTTCCATTGTCGTCCATGGTTTTTACCCTCGACGGGGTTTTCCGCGTCACCAAATTCTCTGTCTTTTTTACCTTTTATCGTGAGTGTCTTTCGGTCATTTTTCACATTAACAGTTTTTGTGATTAACCTTCTTTCTTCCTCCAATGAAAAAAGAAGGTTAATCACAAGATTTTCATCATGCTCTTCAACCAAAATATTACAACCAATGAAATATTCAGAAAGCACGAAGAACATATTCATCATTGTTCTAAGAAGCAGAACATGAATCCAAATAGGACATGATCATAACATTTCAATCAACCCAACACACATAAAAATTCATTCCTAAACTTTGTAATACAAAACAAATCAAGACCCTTAAAATTAAACTTAAATCAACAATGGTTTTTCAAAACCATAAAATAAAGAAGACAACAATAAGAAGACGAGTTAGTAGGCGACAATGTTGGCCACTCTCGTTGTATAGAACCTTGAACTTGAATCCATTTCAATTAGGGATTTATGGTAATAGTGTCATAGACGATGATGATGTTCGCTGGTGGTGTTGTCGTTCATGCAAAATCTTGAAAAAGAAGAACGTTGTTCTTAGGGGTGGGGAAGGGCTTCAACTGTGGAGATGGAGTCTCACAATGGTCGCCATGTTTGTTTAAGTTTCAAAAAAATGATATCGTGACATCGCCAGAGAAAAGGAAGGTCAGGATAGCGCCTAGAAAAGGTCTGGATTGGATAAATTCTCGATGAACAACTACTTTGTTGGTCAATGCTTGTTTTATTTTTAAAAGAAAACGAAAGAAAACACGTATATGCTTCTATATAAATATACTACTGGTTTATTAATATAATTATATAAACATATCTACATATCTACACTATATTATAAAGCATTTATGAAAAACTCTTAAAAGCAATCCATAAAGCCTTATGTACTGCTATTTAATGCTGATTATTTAAAATCTCTTAAAAACAACTAACGAAGCTTTATATATCACTGTTAATGCTAATTACTTAATTAGTCCTTATCTCTAACTCCTTTCTTTTTAGTCCTTATCTCTAACTCCCTACAAATTATCAAATGGTAAGCCCCTAAAAAAACATCATTCTATAATCCTCATTAGTTACCTAATTAATCTTTATCTCTTAACCCCTTTCAAATCCTCAAATCATGAACCCCTCAAAAAGCGTCATTTTTTGTACAAATTATATAAAAATACTATAATTTCCTCAAAACTACACAAAACCGTTTTATAAAATTGACAATGCTAAAAAGTAAAACAAAACATTAAAATCAAGATGTTGGGAACTGAAGATTTGCTAAGTATCGTTAGTACTGCCAGAACAACGTTAGTACTGCCAGAACAACGATTAGTACTGCCAGAACAACGTTAGTACTGCCAGAACAACAATACTACTGCCAGAGCAAGGTTAGTACTGCAAGTAAAAGTTAATGCTGCTGGAACAATGTTAGTACTGCTTGTGCATAACGATGTTAATACTGCTGGTGATCATAATTATGGAATGCGAGAATGTTGGAGATAAAGATGGAATGTTTGAAGATAAGCATGAAAGAATATTCTGAAGATCAATTTTGTTTTGATAGTTATCTTGTAATTATTTAGTATAAATAGATGTTGATAGATAGCTATTCGGTAAGTAATTTTGAGAGAAGTCGTTTTTGTTTTAGAGAGAATTAACCTCAAGGTTTAGAACCCTATTTCTAGAGAAGTAGAAGTCGTCTTGTTGAGCCTGTTCAACAAGATTGAGGTTTGGTTGTAAACTTGTGAGTTGAAGCATTGAATACAAACAGATTGTGTTTTCTGATTAGTTGTTCATTGAGTGTGTTTGAATTAAAGTTCTATTCCGCAAGATTCTTTAATTCTGATTTCTAAGTATAGTTATTCTTGTTTGGAATCGATCCTGACAAGTGGTATCAGAGCTTGGTTTCTTAGAAATCTACAATCATTATGGACAACACAGTTGAATCAAACAGTACTCTTGTTTCAAAGGTTCCCATGCTCAGGCCTAATGAGTTTGACATGTGGAAGATTAGAATCAAGCAGTATATTTTGCTTACTGATTATTCCATCTGGGATATTATAGAGAATGGTCCATGTGCTGAAGGAAAAGTTGGACCAGATGGCAAAAGACCCCCTCCAAAGACTGATGCAGAAAGAAAGGTTAGACAAACATAGATGAAAGCCTTAAGCACTCTGCTTTTGGCCATTCCCAATGAGTATCAGCATCAATTTCATCACTGCACTAATGCTCAGATTTTATGGAATGCATTGGAAAAGAGATTCACTGGTACCAAGAGCACCAAGAGGAACCAGAAGGCAATTCTTAAGCAACAATATGAAAATTTTACTTCTACAAAGAATGAGTCTATGACTCAAACTTTTGATAGATTTAATAAGTTGATTGGAGAATTGGCTACAGTTGGAGTTCATATGGAGGCTGATGATGTAAACAGGAAGTTTCTAAGATCATTAGGTGAGGAATGGACAATGTATACTGTGTCTTTCAGACAGAATGACCAGTTAGAAGATAAAGAGCTTGATGATCTTTACAATGATCTTAGGGTATTTGAAGCAGAGGTTGAAGCCAAGAAGAAGCCCTCAGGATATGTGTATAATGATGCACTCCTATCAGCATCAACTGATTCTACTGCTAACCCTGAATCAGTTAGTACTGCTGGTGGAGTCAATCAGGAGAAGGCCAATGATTCTGTACTAGAAGCTTTCTTTTCTAGTCATGTTAACTCCTCATTAATTAATGATGACTTAGAACAGATTAATGCTGATGATCTTGAGGAGATGGATATCAAGTGGCAGATGGCTATGCTTTCTATGAGGGTGAAGAAGTTTATAAAGAGGACTGGGAGAAACAACTTTTCCCAAAGAAGAGAAGATGGTGCTGGGTTTGACAAGTCTAAGGTGGAATGCTACAAGTGTCATAAGATGGGACACTTTGCCAGAGAATGCAGAGGTGGAGTATCTCAAAACAACCATCAACAAGCCCAGACTGGAAGCTTCAACCAGAACAGAAACTCTGTTCAAGCCCTTGTTTCTCAACAAGGAATGGGATTTGATTGGAGTGATCAAGCAGAAGAGGCAATTCAGAATCATGCACTCATGGCAGAAGTCTCTGATCTTCCTACTGAGGTAAAATCTAATCTTTGTTCTCAAGCTTGTATAGACACTGTGAAAAAGTATAGAGATCACAACCAAGGAATGTGTGATGACCTTAAGAGATTAGAAAAGGATAGAAGAGATTATGTAGTGATTGTTGAGAGGTTTGGAGAACAAATTAAGGCTTTTCAAGCCAATGAACTTCAACACTCATATGATACAAACTACTGGAAGTGGGAGAAGAATGGTCTGGAGTTCCAACTGAAAGAGTCTAGGGAGGAATGTGAGAAATTAAAAGGAGAACTTGAGAAAGTAAAACTTGATGTTGAAAAGTTTTCATGTGCTTCTAAAGTCATAGACACCATAATAAATGCTCAAATCCACAGTAAGATGAAACCAGGCATAGGGTACAATGCCACACCCCCACCCTACAACAACACATACATCTCTCCTAGGTCAGATCTGTT
Organism: Saussurea involucrata; assembly: GCA_033807775.1. NCBI lineage: Eukaryota > Viridiplantae > Streptophyta > Magnoliopsida > Asterales > Asteraceae > Saussurea > Saussurea involucrata. Next base: position 172,541,189 of record CM066321.1, read on the forward strand.
AGAAACCATGGATAGGAAGGACTTACCTGAAGGAGCTACTAAAGTAGATCCATTAGATGAAGTTGTTGTTGAGGATAAAACTGAAAAAGAAGAGTCTAAGAAAAGGAACAAGAATGTCAGTGGTGAGATCCCTTTAGAGAATTACATCAAGACTAATGAGGAAGGTGGAAGTCCCTGGGATAAGAACAATGAGATGAAAAGATCTGAAAAAGGAAAGGGAGTTCATTATCCACAAACCACTGTTGTGAATTCCAATACTTGTGAACATTGTTCTTGCAAGAATTCTCAAAAGAATGAACCCCAAAAAGATGATAAAAAGAGGGGAAATCAAAGAAACTGGAATAATCAGTGGGCTCAAAAACAAGGAGTTGATCTGCAAAGGATTAACAGACCAAAACCTTGTTTTATCTGTGGCAAATTGAATCACCTTGCCAAACACTGTTATTTCAATCCTATTAACCAAAGGATAAATTTTCAAAGAACTTTTCAAAAATCAAATGGTTATAGGAAGCCTGTAAGAAACCATGTGGCTAAGAAACAAGCTAAATCCAAAAGCCACATGAGGAAAAAGACTGAAAAAGAATGTGTCCCAATGTGGGTTCCTAAAAGCACTAGTATTAGTACTGCTGCCTCAGATAGCACTGCTAACACTGTTAGTACTTCCTCTAGAAGCAATACTGCTGCTAGCAGTGTTAGTACTGCTAACACTGTTAGTACTTCTTCTAGAAGCAATACTGCTGCTAGCAGTGTTAGTACTGCTAACACTGTTAGTACTTCTTCTAAAGATAATACTGCTTCTAGTGTTTGTGCTGCTAGACCAATCATCTTGACAAAGTACTCCAGTACTGAAGTTCCTCAGGTTGAAAAACTTATCCAAACTGAATGTAAGTACTTTGATGAGCAAGGGAGACCCAAGACCACTTTGGCTTGGGTTCCCAATAAAAACTAATTGATTTATCTTATGTGCAGGGCAACCAACAGCTCAAGGGGAAGAGCATCTGGCATGTTGATAGTGGTTGCTCCAGGCACATGACAGGTAACATGGCCTGCCTCAAGAATTTCAAAAGAATTGATGGAGGACATGTTGCTTTTGGGAATAATCCTGCAGGAGGTAAGATAAGTGGTAAAGGTGATGTATCAAAAGGTAAGATGACATTTGAGGATGTTTACTATGTTGAGCAATTGAGATACAACCTTTTAAGTGTATCACAGGTCTGTGACAAGAAACATAGTATATTATTTACTGATTCTGAATGCATTATTCTTGCTCCTGGATTCAAAGTAGTTGATGAAAACATGATACTATTGAGAACTCCTAGAAAGGATAATGTGTATTGTTTAGATTTAGAAAGTGTTTCATCTGATTCATCCCTAAACTGTTTGGTATCAAAAGCTTCAATGGATGAATCATCACTTTGGCACAGAAGGATGTGTCACATGAATTTTAAAACAATGAATAAACTTGTTAAACATAATCTTGTTAGGGGTTTACCATCAAAAGTTTATTCATGTGATGATCATTGTGTTGCTTGTCTCAAAGGCAAACAACACAAAACTTCTCATAAGTCCAAAGAGATAAACACTATCCAAAATCCTCTTCAGTTGTTGCATATGGATCTGTTTGGCCCTACAAATGTCATGAGCATTGGCAAGAAGTCATACTGTTTAGTTATTATTGATGATTACTCTAGATTTACTTGGGTATATTTTCTGAGAACTAAAGATGAGACAAGTGGACTGATCAAATCTTTTATTCTTAGAATTGAAAACCAATCAAATCAAAAAGTGAAAGTCATTAGATCAGATAACGGGACTGAATTTAAAAACCTTGATCTAAACACCTTTTGTGAGGAAAAAGGAATTGAGAGACAATACAGTGCTCCTAGGACTCCACAACAGAATGGTGTTGCTGAGAGAAGGAATAGGACACTGATTGAGGCTGCTAGATCTCTGTTAGCTGATTCAAAATTACCCACTACTTTTTGGGCAGAAGCAGTTAATACTGCTTGTTATGTCCAAAACAGAGTTTTAGTAATAAAGCCTAAAAACAAGACACCTTATGAGATTTTTCAGAAAAAGAAACCATTTATTGGATTTTTCAAACCATTTGGGTGTCCTTGTACAATTCTCAATACCAAATCTCACTTAGGTAAGTTTGATAGCAAAGCAGATGATGGTTTTCTTGTTGGTTACTCATCTCAGAGTAAGGCTTATAGAGTGTTTAATACCTCTTCTAGAATAATTGAAGAAAGTGACAATGTCAAATGCAATGAGAACACACCAAATCCTATTGGTTCAGGTCCTGATTGGCTATTTGACATTGATTCACTCACTAATTCTTTGGGTATCAGTAGTGATGTAAATGCAGGACAAAGGGATGCACCACCATCAGATCACAGAATTCAGTCTGTGATATTTCCACTCCCTACCATTGATCCTGTTGACTTCTGTGAACAAGAAAAGGAAGCTGAACCCTTTCAGAATGAAGAAGAGAGAAGAATAGAGGAAAATCAGCCTTCAAGTCCAAATTCCAGAGAGTCTGAAGTAACTGAAGAAGCTGAAGAAAATCCAGACTTAAATGAGTCAAATCTGGATGTGATCTTACAAGAGGAATCTGGTCATCCATCAAGAACTCAGAAAAATCATCCTCCTGAGTTGGTAATTGGAGACATTGCTTCTCCCATGATGACTAGGAATCAAAGCAGACTTCAAGAGCTACAAGATCAGCAAAATACAGTTAATACTGTACTCACTTGCTTTCTATCCCAAATTGAGCCCAAAAAGGCTTATGATGCTATGAAAGATCCAAGTTGGATAGAAGCAATGCAAGAGGAGCTACTACAGTTCAAGCTACAAAATATTTGGAACTTGGTGGACCTTCCAAAAGGTCATAGGGCAATTGGCACCAAGTGGATTTTCAGAAAAAAGAAGGATGAGAGAGGAATTGTGATCAAGAACAAAGCCAGGCTGGTTGCACAAGGGTATACTCAGGAAGAGGGTATAGACTATGAGGAAGTCTTTGCTCCAGTTGCAAGGATTGAGGCAATTAGGTTGTTTCTAGCCTATGCCTCATATATGAAGTTCAAGGTCTACCAGATGGATGTAAAAAGTGCTTTTCTATATGGGACTATAGATGAAGAAGTGTATGTCTGTCAACCCCCTGGATTTGAGAATCCATTGTATCCTGACAGAGTGTACAAGTTAAATAAGGCACTTTATGGTCTACATCAAGCCCCAAGAGCATGGTATGACACCCTGTCTACCTATCTCTTGAAAAATGAATTTGAAAGAGGAATCATTGATAAGACCTTATTCATCAAAAGGAAAAAGAAAGACACCCTACTTGTTCAGATCTATGTGGATGACATTATCTTTGGATCCACAAATGATCACATGTGTAAAGACTTTGAGGAGTTAATGCACAAGAGCTTCAAGATGAGTTCCATGGGTGAACTTACTTTCTTCCTTGGGCTTCAGGTGAAACAGAAGAAGGATGGGATTTTCATATGCCAATCCAAATATGTGAAAGACATCCTGGATAAGTTTGGATTATCAGACTCAAAGCCAGCAAGCACACCAATGGAGACACACAAACAGATCAATGCTGATCTTGAGGGGGAGGATGTGGATGTCCATCATTACAGATCAATGATTGGATCACTCATGTATCTCACAGCCTCTAGACCAGATATTATGTTTCCAGTATGTGTATGTGCCAGATTCCAAGTTACACCAAAGCAATCACACCTTCATGCAGTCAAGAGGATATTTAGATACCTAAAAGGGCAACCTAGATTAGGTCTCTGGTATCCTTATGAATCATCCTTTGATCTACTTGCATACTCAGATAGTGACTTGGGTGGAGCTAACATGGATAGGAAGTCTACTTCAGGTGGATGTCAGTTTTTGGGTGCAAGACTAGTATCTTGGCAGTGTAAGAAACAAACCACAGTGTCCTTATCTACAACAGAAGCTGAGTATATAGCTGCTGCAAGCTGCTGCTCTCAGGTTCTATGGATACAGAATCAGATGTTGGACTATGGGGTAACATTTCTTCACACTCCAATCTTCATTGACAACAACAGTGCTATTAGCATTGTTAACAATCCTGTCAAACACTCAAAAACAAAGCACATAGAGATCATGTATCACTTTATTCGAGATTGTAATGAAAAGAAATTAATTCAAGTTGCTAAAGTTCATACCAATGACCAGTTTGCTGATCTATTCACAAAAGCTTTTGATGTGGGTAGATTCACTTTCTTGGTAACAAGTGTGGGCATGATCAACCTTGAATAAAGTCATGATTTTCAGTTTTTATACCTGTATTTCCTTCTATATTTGGTACTACTAACTCTTTTTCTCAGGATCTTCTGTATGACTCCGATTGACAAGTGCTGAAAAGTGCATAGTTACTACTGCCAGTGCATAGTTACTACTGCCAGTGCATAGTTACTACTGACAGTGCATAGTTACTACTGCCAGTGCATAGTTACTACTGCCAGTACTTAGTTAATACTGCTTCGTACTTGATACTGCATGTGTCGTTAATACTGCTTCATACTTAATACTGCATGTGTCATTAATACTGCTTTAAAAGAAAAATTAGGGCTACTACTGCTATAAATACCTCTTTCAGCCCGCCAAAGTTCATAACGTCTCTTTGAATTCTATTCATCTCTCTCTCTTTCTAACTATTCTCTCCCAAGAATCTCTGTTTTCTGTCAAGAATCCTCAGGTACAATGGAGTTTATCGACGAACACAACGAGATAGCCATGCTCCAGAAGCCAAAACAATCCGCAGGTTTTCACGACATTGTGGATTTCCTCAAGTCCACGCATATATCCTATGCCCTAACGGTGACCCCGACAATCTACACCGAGCATCAGAAGCAGTTCTGGGAAAATGCCACCGTGGTGTCTGAAGATGGGCAGAAAATCATCAAAACAAGGGTGTGTGACAAACCCTTGAATGTTACAGAGGAGATTATTCGCATCACTCTTCGATTGGATGATGCCTCAGGTATGACGTCTATTCCTAGTGACGATCTATACTCAAATTTAACGAGAATGGGGTATGAAGGTCCCATTGGAATCTTTAAGTTTTTCAAGTCTAAGTTTTCTACACAATGGCGATTCTTTGTTCATACCTTAATGCATTGCATTTCAAAGAAAACTACTGGATGGAGTGAGTTTAGCAGTACCATTGCTTATGCCCTGGTCTGCTTGGCCACTGCCAGGAAGTTTAATTTTTCACAAATGATTTTCAATGATCTTGTGTCAAACCTGGAATCCAAAAAGCGTTTTTATATGTACCCAAGGTTTGTCCAAGCAGTGATTACTCAGGAATTGACGGATTTGCCTCAATTTACTGAGGTATATGTACCTAAACCCCCTAAAGGAAATGTCTTCTCAAATATGAGAAGAACTTCCAGGGACTCGGAAGGAGTTGACACTCCATTGTTCTCTACAATGATGGGTGTGTCCCACACACAAGAAGGTATGGCATCAGGGTCAAGGCCCTCATTAGACCAACCCACTGATTGCCAAACCCCACCTTCAATCACCAAAGAAATTCCTCAGTCCATTCTTCAAAGACCCACTCCTCACATAACCAAAAAGTTTACAAGAAGAAGGGTACACAAGGCTCCTTCCCTTGATGTACCTCCTACAAGCCCAAAGCCTTTAAGACCTCTATTGGAGCATTCTCCATTAGAGAATATCGAAAGGGAAACCACAGGGGTGTCTCCCAACCCCAAGAAGGTGCTCACTAAGGAGAAGGTTGAGCATGTGAGTAGCAAGGCTGCCACTACTTCTGCTAGCACAGAGAAGGACAGTGGTAACATACCTAAGACCTTCCTCACGGCAACTCAGAATGAGAAATCATTCAGAGGTCCCAGGTGCCAAGAAACCACGGGGGTAGGCAGTGCTTTTGCTAGGCAAAAGACACCTACTAAAATTTCCAGTGATCCTTTAACGGAGGTAAAAACTCCTAAACAAGGTGAGGATAGATATACATATGAGGAATTGATGGAAACCATTGCCAATATCAACACAGATGTTGTAAGTCAGCAAAAGGAGATAGATGAACTCAAGAAAGTGGTCCTATATCAACAAACACAGCTTGAGAAGCATAAGAAGCTGATTACAAAGTTGATGCACAGGAAGAAGAAAGCTCAGTATGTTCTTAAAAGAAGAAGCCCCAACAATGATGCTCCCAAAAAGGGGGAGTCAGAAGCTGATTTCAACACAGAGAGTGCACAGGAAAAGGGGGAGAATGAGTGTGTTGAAGAAAGTGCAAAAGAAGCAGAAACTGATCATGCAGCAGAAACGGTTTATGCTGCTGAAATTCAGAAAGAAGCAGAAACTGAACCAACAGCAGAAACAAAAGAAGCAGCAGAAACAAAGAAAGCAGCAGAAACAAAAGAAGCAGCAGAAACCATGCCAGAAGCAGTATCTACAAAGGAAGAAGCAGCAGAAACAAAGGAAGCAACAGAAACTAAAAAGCCTACTTTGGAAGAAGTTGAAGTTGCAGAGGCTTTGATTAAAGCCAAACATGACACTCCTAAAAAGCAAGAAGAAACCCTGGGTGAAAAGCTGGTGTCACTGAAAAGAGCAAGAACCAAGTCTATAGCTACCAAGAGGAAAGTTGTCAAGAAACCTAGGGTAGAACCAGTGGTAGAAGAAGAAAAAGAAGAGGATGTTCCAGAAAAGAAAGATGAGACAAAGGTTGCTGAAGAAGAAGTAGCAACTCCATCAGGTCAACCAAGTAATGCTCAATGTGATATGTATATCACTATGGTTGATACTGATCCAATCAAAGTTGACCCATTATCTTCCATGCCTCTTGAGATCATCTTCTGGGATACCTTGGTAGATCAGAGAAAAGAGTACATTAGAGTCAAAAGAGCAGATGGGAAGTTTGAGGTCTGTTCTACACGGGGAAGACTTATCAGAATGTGCTCTAGATCTGACGTAGAGGAGATGTACAAGGTTGGAATGAAGCTGTATGGAAATATGCTGAATGAGAAAGGGATGTCTATCACCAAAATGGTTTTTGAATACTTGTGCCTAATGTTCAAACCAGAAGCAGTTCAGTATATGATAGAAAGAAATTTTCAAGCCATTACCAACTGGATGCTCATTGAAAAATGTGGAGTGTATGTCATCACACTTGACTATACATATCATGAGTATTATTTGGTGGATGTTGCATACAAGCACAGCATGAAAAGGTTGAATGGAATGCTACATGCTAAGTTGGCTTGCAACAAGGATTCTGAAATGGGAAGATACTTGGTGAGAAGGATTATCAATCAAAGCCTGGGTTTGAATCCTGATTTATGTGTTCATGATTAGGTTTTGGAAGCATCATCTGAAGAACTTGACTTCTCAACCTAAAAAGTCAAGTTAGGGGGAGATTGTTGGGAACTGAAGATTTGCTAAGTATCGTTAGTACTGCCAGAACAACGTTAGTACTGCCAGAACAACGTTAGTACTGCCAGAACAACGATTAGTACTGCCAGAACAACGTTAGTACTGCCAGAACAACAATACTACTGCCAGAGCAAGGTTAGTACTGCAAGTAAAAGTTAATGCTGCTGGAACAATGTTAGTACTGCTTGTGCATAACGATGTTAATACTGCTGGTGATCATAATTATGGAATGCGAGAATGTTGGAGATAAAGATGGAATGTTTGAAGATAAGCATGAAAGAATATTCTGAAGATCAATTTTGTTTTGATAGTTATCTTGTAATTATTTAGTATAAATAGATGTTGATAGATAGCTATTCGGTAAGTAATTTTGAAAGAAGTCGTTTTTGTTTTAGAGAGAATTAACCTCAAGGTTTAGAACCCTATTTCTAGAGAAGTAGAAGTCGTCTTGTTGAGCCTGTTCAACAAGATTGAGGTTTGGTTGTAAACTTGTGAGTTGAAGCATTGAATACAAACAGATTGTGTTTTCTGATTAGTTGTTCATTGAGTGTGTTTGAATTAAAGTTCTATTCCGCAAGATTCTTTAATTCTGATTTCTAAGTATAGTTATTCTTGTTTGGAATCGATCCTGACACAAGATATATCGCGCTGCATTGCACGAGTACCCTTCTAGTAATATAATAATCATAAACTATTTAAGTTTTTAATTGATAATGAAAAAAGCCAAATGACAAAAACACCCGGGATTAACGGAACTTCACAAAGTTAGTGTGAATTACCGTAAAGCCGCCGCTACAATAAACTTGGGTTTAAAGGACACAAAAAATCAAGCGTCCTAACAAACCACTTTATAAGACCGAAAAATAATGTGTCTCAACTAAAGACGTTGTATTAAGTTTATAAGACGTTTTTTGGGTGTCATAACAAGGGTTTTAGAACTTTTTTATATATTAAAAAAACGTCGTATTAGCTATTTTATAGGACTCTATTTTAAAAAAAGTCTCTTAAAAAAATATGGGCTTATATGACACTTTCTAAAAATTGTACTATAAAATAGCTGATGCAACACTTTGTATTTAAAGTGTTCTTACAAACTTGTTATGATGCCTAAAAACGTCCTATAAACATATTACAACACCTTTAGATAGGATGCTTCAATTTGTGGTCCTATATATAAAGTAGTATATTATGACACTCAGAAGTTGGTGGCCTCCAATAAACCCAATTATTTTGTAATGCACCATGATCATATTTGTAATTATTTCGTTTGAGGAACTAATCCATAGTTTTCATATAACCACGGACGAAATCTGTAATTTACACTGAGGGGTTGTTTGGTTCATAGATTTTGAAGGAATTAAAAGGAATTGGAATGGATAAATCCTTTCACCAAATTCCAAATCCTATGTTGGTTCATGTTAGCCCCAAGTATACAAGATGTAAAAGTATTGAAAATATCACAAGTCAGAAGACCATCAGAGCTTTGGCAGAAGACTTCTTCTGTTACACCAGAAGAACTGTTCACACCAGAAGACCATCAGACCTCTGGCGTAAGAGCTCTGGTAGATGAAGACCTCTATGAATCTTAAGTCTCGTAGAAATCTCTAAGTGTCAGACATGTGTCCGTACTTTCCACGTCAGCCCTAAAAGGACGGAGACACAATTTCCACGTGTCATCCCAGGGTTAGATAGTACACTGTCTTTCACTTTATCAGGCTATAAATAGAAGGGTAGTGGAGCACACATTTGTAATCTTTTGGAAGAATTATTTGCCACAATTGTGAGAGCAAACACTGCAACATTCCTTTCCACTACTACTGTACGATTTGTCACCTGAGAGATTTCAGAATACACACACAAGAAAGTGTTATTGGTGTTATTCCAATATATCAATATATGAGCAACTTATTTATTGATCTTGTTATCATTTTACTGTTCATTGTTTTTTATACTCTCACTGTTTCATATTCGTATGCACAATCACTCATATTTAAATAGCTTTATATTATGCTTCCGCTTTCTGTGTTTATGCTGTTTATATGAGACGACTTGAATTTGGGAACCTACAATTGGTATCAGAGCAGATTGATTTGCTTAAATCAAATCGATCCAATCTAACCAGGTTGATTCACTGTTGTTGATTATGTCTGTTCTTTAAAGCTTCAAAGTATACTCTGTTTTACCGTTTAAAAGTTTAAAACAAAGCTTCAGAGTTCTTTTAATACGCATTTAAGCTTTAATATCTTCTCTACTTTGTTTACTGTTCCATTGGTTACTGTTTATCTCTTTTTGTTTAAAACGCTTTCAAAATCTTTGCAAACCTTCGTACTCTGTTTTTTTCTGAAAAGATGGCTAACAACAATATCAATGTTATCTATACGGCTGGTTCTCTAACCAAACCTCCTACTCTTCTGAGAGATGAATATCCTCAATGGAAGATTAGGATGGTTAACTTCTTTGATGGGATAGATAGAGACCTTATGCGATCTGTCACTGATGGACCATTCCAACCTATGGTTTTGGTTCCTCGTGTAACCGCAACAGAAACTACTGCTGACATTCCAGCTCACTTCGAAGTTAAAACCACTGGGTTTACTGAGGAAGAAAAGCTCAAAATGGAAAATGACCTCAAGGTAGTTAGACTTCTGATTATGGCCATTCCGAATGATATTTTCCAAGAACTAGACTCATGTGTTACTGCAAAAGAAATCTGGGATCAACTTCTAAATCAACTCGAAGGTGGTATAAAAAACCCAAAAGAATAGAAGGACCCGATGTATTAATGAATACAATGATTTCAAAGCACTTCCTGAGGAAACCTTACAACAGACCTACAACAGATTCAATGTTTTAATAAACAAAAGTAAGAAATGTGGGGTTGTTCGGTCGAAGGAAGATAACAATGTCTTATTCTTGAAAAGTCTAAATGATGAATGGTTGAATCTATCCATGTCTCTACAAGCGAACCAAGATTTGGATGCATGGTCTCTTACTGATGTGTATGGCACTCTTGCTGCATAAGAGAAGGATGTTGTCAAGCAAAAAGGCAAATCCACCATTGCAGGCCCAATAGCTTTAATCTCTGACTCAAAAATACCCACTGAAGGGAAATCCAACATAGAAAGTACTAGCAGAGAAAAGAAGAAGGAGAAAGCTGTGAAAAAAGAAGGGAGAGAAAAGTTTGATTGCTGAAAGTGATGAAGAGGAGAGTTCATCAGAGGATGATGATATCAATGCTTTTGCCCAATCTCTTGCCCTAATAACTCAAAAGTTTAACAAGAGATTTGATAACAAAGTATTTGATAGAAGAGGAAGATATGAGAGAGAAGAGAAAGATGAGAATAGAGGTTATGCTGTACCTCACCATCAGAATAACAACAGAGCTCCACCAGAGCAGAGACCACAACAGAAGTACAATCCTCCAGCCCCCCAGAAGCAAGCTGATGCTGCCCAGTCCATCAACCAGAATGATGGAGGATGTTTTCGATGTGGCAAACCCGACCATTTCTCTGCAAACTGTAAGGGTAGACTAGTAAAGGACCAGGGCTACTATAAGAACAAGTATAAATATAACTTCAGAGAGAGAAGTTATGTAGCTGAGATGGAAAATTGGATCTCTGACTCGTCCTCTAATGACGAACCAGAGCAAGCCAATTTTTGCGGGGTAGCTATTGATGATGAGAGTTTGGAAGTACCAGATTAGATGACTGGAGAGATGCCAGAAAGATCAACAGAGGCAGATGTGTCTCAAAATGCATGTGCTCTTTCCGTGATAGAGTCAATTGACAGAGCACTAGAGACCACTAAACCTAGTGCCAAGGTATGTACTACTTCTGAATCTAAATCTGACTCTAAGCTAGAGATGCATGTGTCGTTACTCACTGAAGAATTTCAACTGTTGAAACAAAAGCTTTCAGAAGAAAAAGAGTTAAGAAAGCTAGCTCAGAAGGATCTGTCCTTCTACAAGAGAGAGAAAAATCTCTTGGAAATGGAGAAGGAAGAGATCTCCAAAGAAAAATCTGAGCTAGAACTTTTGCAAAAACAGAAGGAAAATTCTTTTTCTGAAAAGTGTAAGGAATATGAGGAAGTTTTAAAGCAAAAGACAGAAGAGGTTAAGAAATCTGAATACGAAAGGCTTAACTCTGTAGCTCTTAAGGACTATTTTCAAAGAGAAAGAGAGGTTTTACACCAATCTTTACAAAAAAAAATAGATTTTGATCAAAAAGTACCAGGATGCACAAGATGTGCATATTAAAATCAATTCTCAAAAGGATACTCAAGGTCTGGGTTTCAAAGACCTTGTTCCCTTCACCGGAAGGAAGAAGACTTCATTGTCCTCTGCCTTCTGTGTTGGAAAAATCCAAGAAGATGTGATCTTTGGTACTGTAGTTTTTAAAAGAGCTAAAACTTCAGATGTTTCAAAAACAAGAAGACTTAATTTCAGGAATGTCATCTATGACTCCTTAGGTCATGAAAAGGTTACAAAACCATCTGTCAAGTTCATTCATGATCATGGAAAAGCTGAGTTCAAATTTCCTGATTCTGTCAAAAGTCTTGATCCTAAAGAAATTTTTCACTTCAACTCTTTTAAGGGTCAGAAGTCTGTTACTTCTGTGGCTGAGTCCTCTGGTGCAAAAACACAGAGGGAGCTCAACCCTGAAGCCCCAGTCTTCTCCCCTACCTCTAAATCAATAAGAAGATCTTTTGAAGAGGATCTTAAAAGAGTTCTGGAAGAAAATGTTGCATCTGATGCTTTGAAAGAGTCTCACACCTCTGCCAGAGCCACTAGAGGCTTTCTAGACTCTGATTCTGACTCTGATTCTGAGGTGGATGAGCAGATTTTCTGTGCACAAGAGAATGTCATGCACAAACCTAAACAGGTACTTGTTGGATCTGGAGTTTTGAAAACTGTCACACCTTTTAAGAACCAATCCAGATTTCCACCAATTACTGATTTAAAAAACAAGGGTATAAGAATTCTTTCTTCTGATGAGATAGAAGAGAAGAGAAGAGAAAAGGCTAAGAGTATTCCTGTGAACCATACTGTTCCCTATGCTTATAAACCAATCAGATTTACTCCAGAACAAAAGGGTAAATGGAAAGTCAACGACCAACCTATCCCTAACTCTGCAGTAAATCAAAGGAGAAACACTTTTTGGTCTGATAGTTCCAGATCCGTGCAACGAACAATAATGAAATCAACAGATAATAACACACGATATGATTTCAACTGGTCATCCACTTTACTTTCAATATTGAGAGAGAATTACAATAAGCTTTGGAATGTTAAAATGAACAACTAGCCTAAACAATGGCTAAAACAAAACATTATATATGGCGGGCCCGTGGTTAACAAGCCCACGGCCCGTTCACTAACAAGGCTCATATTAAACAAATACAATTCAGCCCCTTGAACTTCTATTCAACATAAATTGACCCTAACAATCTCCCCCTTTGAATCGAAGTTCGAGTTCGCGCCAGTTATCAACGTATCTTTTTCGGAGCGCAAAGTGTACCTCGAACATTCGGATGGCGCGGCGATAGTCGATGCATTCTTTAACCACTTCTAAGGCTTTTCGAGCAGTAGTTTCATTCGGATTGGGAACATACGAGAGCCTTTGGTTTTCAGATTCGAAAGAGATGATTTTTCGAAGAGCATCTTGAACTTTGAAGAGCGTGCCGTCGCAGAATCTGTCTACCTGACTGAAGCGAAGAAATCTCTTTTCATTCTGGTCGTTGATGTAGACTATCCTAAATTCTGGTTCCAGAAACAATGCGTTCTCAGGTTTACCTTCTTAACTCTGTTCTCGATTGCCATTTGGAAGTCTGAGAGATAGGACATCATGATGGTACGGACTAGGAATCGACGAACAGCTTCGAGCGCTTTGGTTACTTGAAGCGGTCGGATAGTTCTGGTTCTAAGGTCTTTCAGTATAGCATAGAAGTCGAACGGTCGGAGGTGCTGGAAGTCGGCTTCAGAGAATCGCCATTCATTTCCGTCTTCTCGTCGGACGGTGAAGATGGGAAACAAAACTTTCAGAATTCTACCTGTTTGGACGTTGAGCACTTCGATGATCCTGTGCTTTGTTCGGACTTGGCTAACTGGCAGACACCGCTTCATTGCGTTTATGTACTGGCTTTGGTATTCTGGGTCGGAACTGTAAGTACCAAGGCAAAAGGAAGGCTCGATGGGGCGTAACCTGTGAACGAACAGCCTTTTCAGGGATTCCTCCAGGTGAGGAATGAATATAGTGATCTTCTCCCAACGGATTTGTTGCTGTTGAGGAGGAGGAAGATCAGAAGTTGTCGGTTGTTATTGAGGAGATGTCGGAATAGCAACAGTTGTAGATTCGAGTCTTGCAGAAGTTTCGGCGGCTTGAGCTGAGTGAACGGGAGTACCATACAAATTTTGCAGCAGGAATTGGTCGTAGTCAACATTATCGTCTTCATCAGTTGGGAAGACCAGATTTACCTGGAGATTTACGGCACTGGCGGCTTTTTCATACCATGCATCTTCGGTCTCCGGGTCGGTCTGTGTGTTTGGATCAATGAGATTGAGTGTAGATCCATCTGATGTATCAAAGTTGACCAATTCCTGTGTTGTTCCCCCAGGCTTTTCAACCGTCGGGTCTTCATCATCGGAGATGTCCATATCCTGTACCATCTCGACTAAAGGCAACTCGGCTTCGGGTTGTTCTTCAGTTGTAGTGTCCGCAGTTGAGGGTTCCGGTTGAACCACATTAGTCATTTCAGTGAAGATCGGGGCGGTCTCGGTTAATCTTAGTCTTTTATTCTCCCTCTCACGGTGATCAGGATCATCCTGATCATCATGTTTCCGCTTTAGACCGCCTGCTTGACTCTTGCAAGTATCTTCGAGTGATCTGACTCTCTCGGACAGCGTGTTGAGCGCTTGTTGAAAGTCCTTAAGAGTCGTGTCAAGATGATCCAGTCGAGTGGTTATGGATGACGAAGGAGCAGTGACCTGTGATTTCAGAACGGAGATCAGGTCTGCTTCGGTAGAGGCGTCGGTTTCAGATTGTTGGAGCAGCTGAGCTAGAAGCATGGTTTTCAGGGTATCCACCGAAAGAGTTGGTTGTACAGGAGCCGGTGGAGGTGTGGGTGCAGTTTTAGGTTCGATCATCTTCTCTTTACCTTTGATCAGAGTCTTCAGTTTGTCGAGCTCATTGGTAAAGCGCTGTTCCATAGCCTCGCGGACGGCCTTTAGGGCACCGTCCAGATATCCCTTTGACACAGAGTCGGTGGAAATAACGTCGGGATCACTTAGATTACCCGTTGAGGCATCTACCTTAGAGGCAGAGCCACCTACGTTCACAGTTGGCAATTCGGTAGCTGTGGTAGGATTTCATTTCGATCCTCGTGTTCCGCTTAAAGGCGGAGACACTACGGAAGTTCCGATCGAGTCACGAAGAGCATCGATTTGGTGAGTCTCATCCTGTGTCCTAGCCGAAGAAGTAATATTAGCAAATGGCTCTACACTCAAGAGTGCATCCAAAGAAGTCGAGACCGGGGGAGGCTGGTCTCTTGTTTCAATACCAGTACTCTCCGAGTGAGAGACCAGTAGAAGTTGTGCTTTATCCCTGTGAGAAGTTGAAACACCCGTCTTTTGAGAGACGGGTGAGTGGCTGAGGAGGGTGTGCAATTGCGCCGCTGGGTCCACGACGGCTTCTTCAATACCCCATTCCAATGGATGAGACGGGATAGCAGATGTGGCTACCCGGGTGACACTGACGTGGGGTCGCTCAGAAGCCTCTTTATCTTTACGGCTTAATCTTTCTTGGTTCGCTTTCGACCGTAATTCCCTCCTTCTCACATGTTCTAACTCGTCAACTAAGTCTCCCTCAGGTCTCCTTGTAACTCCCGTATTAGGCTGGGTAGTTGGGATCAGAGGTGGTGTCGGAGATTCGGATGGGATGCCTTCGGTAAAGTCTGGGTTTGGTCCGATACGGGTAGGGATAAGTGTTGCCCGTATGGTACGATCCGTATCGGATTCGGTGGAGTCGGATTCCACGTTTTCAACGTGTCGGGTAGGTGAAGGTGGGTCAGATAAATAGGGCTCGGAGTCATGATGGAGCATGGGTCGAGATGATGTTCCGGCTTAGGAAGTACTGGTACGCGTATCCACTGCACCGCCCGCTTCAGTTCCCCTCCAGTGTAATCTCAACACACCCCGCCCGGGAGCCCCTGCTGCACGGGCCCTTCCTCCTCTGGTCCAAGGACCCTCACGTCCCTCCGTTCTATGTCCCTGGGGATGTCCCTCCGGCGCTGGCTGGACCATGGGATTCCCTAACTCTCGCCTATAAGCAACTACACTCGGTGCAGCGGGATTTGCGTGTGCCAGTAGGGCTTCAGGTAATGGCATGGCTATGGTGTTGGACGGGTTTCGAATCACCATGTATTGTAAATGGAAAGGGAGGCATCGCGGTATTGCTGGATTCGCGTCCATGTGTTGGCGCACAGCCAGTGATAGGAATCGAGGGTATGGAAACTTCTTTTGCTTCGTACCACCAATTTTTCGAATAGCTTGCACCATTTCGCGCCAGATAATTATCGCGAAGTCGACGTGGCGTTGTAGCATACTGCATGGAATAGACGAAGGAAGTCGCCGGTGCACTGGTCTATTCCCTTCCATCTGGATGAGAGACACATGTTCAGTATGGTGAACAAGGTGTACCAGATGGGCGCCAGGTACTTGCGATTGAATGCAGAAGGTCGATCGAGAGCGCGGTTGTAACCGAGTGCACGTACTTGAGCACATAGAGTCTGGTCATTGAGCGCGGGGTCGTAGCATTGAATTCCGCCGGCATTTGCTTCTAGAAGTGAAAGTAGGCGACAGAATGTGTCAGGTGTGAGTGAGAAAGGATGGTTGTCGATCCGCGCCGTGATGGTTTGTGAATTGGCCGCCGTAATAACTTGGGCAGAGAGCCACACTTGGTACACATAAAGCAGTGGGACGTCGGCTGTGGCAGTGAGGGCCTCACGGATAGGGTAACGAAGTAATATGTCCACGATTACCCGATGTTGTTCTAGCGGTCTGAACTCAGCTGCGTCCAGTTGGTGATTGTTGGCTACCAATTCAATGCCATGGTCAGGGTCGACCAACGCATTATCAGTTTCTGCATCGATAAATTCCTCTTGGGGAGGAATTTGTTCTTCGGGATGTTGCTGTTGTTCTTGATCCGCCATGGAATATCTGAAAAAGAACCCAAGTTAGTAATCGAGGCGGATGAACAAGTGACAGCGCGTACCTTTGCATTAAGTGACTCAATCTGAGACAGATTGAGGACAGGCAGTGAGAAATCAGGTACTGAACTGATAAACACAGGGTTGTCCGGACATAACAATGGAACACACAACTTTCTGGACAAACCATACTATCCGGACAAGAATTATCCGGACATCAAAGGCTTCCGGATGGGAAGACAGTTTCCGGACAACGTGAGCATTCCGGACAAAAAGGTTTCCGGATGGCGTATGTTACCGGACAAATAGGGTTTCGGACACCTCAACTATCTGGGAATTGAACTTACCGGAAACCCTGAGGTTTACGGACAACTAGGTTTCCGGATGTTGAGTATTTCCGGACAAAATACCTATTTCAAAAGGGAGTCCGGACAAATCATCATTAATTTGATAGTTTCCGGACATGAAGGGAGTGTCCGGACGACATCCAAAATCATCAAACGAACAAAAATACAGTCCCAAACAGTTGTTAAAACATGCAAGTAGTGTCGATTTAAGCAGATAAACATTCAAGGTTGTCTAAATCGACATGTACTATACTGATTGGACCCAAAATCGAAGAGACCCAAAAGGGGTTTTCGGATACACGCAATCGACTAAATCTGAGGTCGATTTGTGGTCTGAAATGGATGAAACAGGAATGTATGCGATGTATAAGGATTATAGAGAATATTACCTGATTTGGGGCAATAATACGAGCGAGATTCTTGGATTTCGAGTGAGACCGAACGAGAGAGAAGGTACGAGAGGTTTAGGGGTTTTGAACGATGTTTCCGGAAAAATGAAAAGAAAGTTTCCGGATTTCTTTTATACTGCTCCAAGAATCCGGATGGGTCTACCCGGATACCCATCTGGTCCGGAAAGCTATCCGGATTGATGGGTGTCCGGAGACCTGTCCGGACACTTTGTCATTTCAAAAAAAAATCTCTTGTTTAAAAAAAAACTTAGGATTTTGACAAACTTTCTCTCGCTCCCCCTCAAATTGAGCATGAGAATGGCTTTGCTCCCCCTCGAATAGTGCAAAATTGTGCAATGGAGAGTCCGACACAAAAAAAAACTTTTGACATTTAAAGAAAAACATTGCGTCGCTTCCCCTCAAATGATGAACATAAAGTGATATGCTCCCCCTCAGAATGTGCGCGTAGTGTGAAATGCACACGGGAGTATCGACACACACAAAATAAAACTTTATTGCGGTTAAAGAAAATTGTGTGTGACACTCCCCCTTAACGATAGAGTAAACTTACCTGATACCGGTTCGTGCTCCCCCTGAACACATGAACACTCGTGAAAGCACAGATATAAGCAAATAAGATAGACGATAGTACGAGAGAAAAGGAACACACGTGGAAAGAAAGGAAACAAACGAAATCTACCTAATAAATACAGAGACTCGACCTAACTGTGTAACTGAGACAAGTAGAATACAAGTGCGAGAAAATGTATGCTCAATCATCAGGAGTGTGAGCACCGGATGATGAGAGAACAGTTGCTCGTAGATGTATGGAACTTGTGACGGGCACACAATCGAATCAAGTCTTCAGATTTAGCATACCTAACTTGGACACTAGAGTATTAAAACGTTTTTCATCCAAGGGTTTTGTAAACAGGTCTGCTAACTGATGCTCAGTATTTACAAAGTAGAGTTCGGCCGTACCTCTTTCAACGTGATCCTTAATGAAATGGTACCGAACGTCGATGTGCTTGGTCTTAGCGTGTTGGACCGGGTTGCTGGATATGGCAATTGCGCTCTTCGATTCGCAGTAAATGGGCACCTTTACGTATGTGAAGCCGTAGTCCTTGAGTTGGGTGCGCATCCAGATCACTTGAGAACAGCAGCTCGCGGCGGCTACGTGCTCTGCCTCGGCAGTCGACGTACAGACGTACTGCTGCTTCTTTGATGCCTAACTCACCAAGATGTCACCCAAAAACTACACATTCCCCGATGTGCTCTTCCGGTCCATCATGTTGCTCGCGTGGTCCGCATCAGAATAAGCGGATAATTCAAAACCTGTCTCTTTCGGGTACCACAAGCCAAGATCAGCAGTACCACGTAAATAACAAAAATTTCGTTTGACGGCTATTAAATGAGACTCTTTTGGTTTTGATTAAAATCGGGCGCATAGAAAAGTGGAAAACATGATATCCGGTCTACTGGCGGTTAGATACATCAAAGAACCTATCATTCTCCGATACAGTTTAGTGTTCACATCCTTTCCGTTAGGATCGACGTGAAGCTTTGTACCGGGTGCCATGGGAGTTTTCATTGGTGAGGACTGTTCCATATGGAACTTCCGAAGAATATCCCGGATGTACTTAGCCTGGTTTATGAATATCCCAGTCGACAATTGTTTAACTTGAAGACCAAGGAAGAAATTCATCTCACAAAACATACTCATTTTAAAAAATTGTCCCATAAGTTTGGCAAAGTTCTTTGCATATTGAGGATTAGTCGAGCCGAAGATTATGTCATCGACATACACTTGTACTAAGACAATATGACCCTTTTCGTTCTTGATAAATAGAGTGGAATCGATCTTACCTCGTGTGAATTGTGATTTCAACAAGAACTCGGATAGAGTGTTGTTCCGGTTGCGACACGTATACTTCTTCCTTGATATCGCCGCAGAGGAATGCAGTCTTCACATCCATTTGGAAGACCGTGAAGTTCTTGTGCGCGGCGTATGCAAGGAACATACGTATGGCTTCGATTCTTGCCACTGGAGCATAGGTCTCATCGTAGTCGATCCCCTCTTGCTGTCGGTATCCCTTAGCTACGAGACACGCCTTGTTGCGTACTACGATGTCGTCCTCATCCTTCTTGTTCTTGAAGATCCACTTGGTTCCGATCACCGTCTTGTGGGTTAGACGTAGGACCAGTCGCCATACCTTTAGAGCTTCGAATTGGTTGAGCTCCTCTTGCATAGATATGATCCAGTCCGGATCTTCGAGCGCTTCGCGTACATTCGTCGGATCGATCTTGCTCAAGAAGCCGGAGAAGAGGCAGAAGTTGGCTGATGCGCCTCGCGTTTGAACAGGGGTGGAGGGATCACCGATGATTTGATGTAGAGGATGAGATTTCGTCCATCTGGTGGTGTGTGGAAGCGACTGTTGAGTTGAATGGGAGGCGTCCGAATCAACATAGTTGCCAGAAGGAAGGTCTTGAACCGCTTCAAGTGTAGCCGGTTGGTTTCTCGGAGGAGACAGGGGAGGATTCGTCGACGGTTGAGCAACTTCTGGTTCCGAGGAGTTCAGAAGTTGATCGTTAATTGTTGCAGATGACGAATCTTGCAGAGCGTTCTCCGGGTTTGTGATTGGTTCCTCCGGGGGGACAGTAGTATCAGTTGAAGTCGACGATGATGGTTGAGCTGTCTCCACAGTGATGGACGACATGCTTGTAGAAGGCGGCAGACCGGATAGATTTGCCGAATCCTCAATACGAGCAGCTTCAAGTCGAGGTTGTGCTGAGACAGGAGGAGTAGGAGCATTAAATATGTCATCATAAAAATATTTAAACAATAAATCTAAATCTGAAGTATCAGCATTCGATGAAGATGCATGATTCGGATTTACTGTCGCTTGTGCAGATCCCGGACGTGGAAGTTCGGAAGCTAGCATGCCAGTTAAACCGGGTTTTGAACTGAGGTGTTCAGAAGCCAAATCTGCGGCTTCGTTGAATGTCACGTTTACACTTTCGATAACGGTTGTAGTCCGTTTGTTGTAAACGTGATACGCCTTAGCCTGCATGGAGTATCCGATGAAAACTCCTTCGTCCGTCTTTGGGCTGAATTTGCCGAGATCTTCCTTGTCGTTCAAGACGTAGCACGTGCATCTGAATGCATGGAAGTACTTGATGTTCAGAATGCGTTTGTTGATGATCTCGTATGGCGTCTTGTTGAACCGCTTGTTGATGATGGAGCGGTTTTGCGTATAACAGGTAGTAGACACCGCTTCGGCCCAGAGAAATAGCGGAAGTTTGGATTGGGAAAGCATAGTACGAGCTGCCACCGAGAAGGTTTACGAGATACCGACAGAAGTCAAGTAGTCGCACACCGTTTGATTTTTGAATTCCGTCCCGTTGTCGGTCCTGATAGTCTGAACTGGACTTTGAAGATTTAGCTGGATGGACTTCAAGTGGTTAATGATCAGCTCCGGAGTTTCGTCTTTTGAGCGAAGGAACTTGACCCATGTATAGCGCGAGAAGTCATCCACCATCACCAGGACGTATCTGCGCTTGTTGATGCTTTGAACACGCATCGGTCCACACAAATCCATATGGATAAGTTCGAGGGACCGAGACGTGCTTGGAGCTGCCTTCGGCTGATGCGATGCTCGCTTCATCTTTCCCATCTCACATGCCCCACAGAGTCGATCCTTCACGAATTGAAGATCGGGCATGCCTTTCACGTGTCCGCCCAACACCAATTTGTTGATACTTTTGAAGTTGAGGTGCGAAAGACGTCGATGCCAAATCCATGCTTCTTCGGAATTCGCCTTTGACATCAGGCAGACAGGGTTATCGGGCTTCAGGGCTGCGAGGTCGATGGTGTAGAGGTTGGTCATGTGCTTTCCAACCAGTAGCTCCACTCCGTCGTCATTGAGTATTCTCTTTTGGCTTTGAACCGAACCTCGAGATCTTTGTCGCAGAATTGGCGGATGCTGAACAGATTATGTCCCAATCCCGCGACGTGTGATACCTTCTTGATAGTGATCTTATCTTGAACAATGTCTCCGTAGCCCACGATCGGCGCCTTGTCGTTGTTCCCAAATCTCACGTCTCCGCCATATTCTTCTTTGTAGTTCGTGAGAAGCTCCCTCCTTCCGGTCATGTGCTTGGAGCATCCAGAGTCTAAGTACCATACATGACCGTGCTGCAAAAACAAGTTTAGCGTACTTTAGGTACCCATATTTGCATGGGTCCTGGAGGGTTAGGTTTGACACCCTTATGAGGAACTTGCCTCTTAGGTGTAGGTTTTACACCTTTTGGAGGAACTGGTTTAGTAGCAGGTTGCCTCTTAGGTGTCGATTTAGCCTCAGTAGGAGAAACCTGTTTTGGAACGTGTTTTCTCTCCTGCTGCGGTTTAACCTCTGATTGGGACCCCCGTTGTTTATGGTGTTTCTTGTTGGTTTTACGGGGTTTGCTTTTGGGTATATGATTATATATGTGATATGACCCAAAACAATCATTATTATTTATGTCATCAAAGTCATTCCTACCACCTTTAGAACAACACAAACAATCATGCGATAATGGAATCAACTGCTGAATGGAATAAAGCTTAATTGGAAAATTAACATCACCTTTAACAAAATCATTCCTATGATTCAAAGCACAATCGTTTTTGTTCATTCTAGGGTAAAAACAGTATTGAAAGACTTTGATGTTGCATCCTCGACAGGTTCCTTAGCTAGCCACTTTGGTTTTTCTTGTTTAGCGCGACCGTTTTTATCTGAAACAACAGGGACAACACGGTCAGTGACTTTTAAGGAAGCAGTATTTTTGATAGGCAATCGCTCGGTCTTTTGCCTCGGCTGTGATTGTGTTTAAGAAACGGGTTTAGATTTAGAAATCTTAATCACAGCTGGGACCTTTGTTTTTGAACAGTCACCTTTTAGAAAATTGACCGGTCGATTGACTACTGGAGACAAAAAATCAGTATGACTCGGAAGAGGTTTGTCGAAGGGGAACGACTCAAACTCTTCATCAGAATTGCCTTCAGAGTTCATATATTCAGAAAAATCAACATCCGGAATTACAGGACTTGGATCGGTAGAGGAAGGCGAGGAACACTTAGTGTCAGTGTGTTTTGGGGAATTTGGTGTGGAAGCTAGGAAAAAATCAGAGTTCAAATTCCTTAACACACTCTCGTCTTGAGAATCTTTATCGTCTTTTGATGAAGAGGTTTTGCTTATGAAAGCTTTACATGAAGACGTGTCCGATGAGTTAGAGGAAGAATCAGGTGAAATCTCCTTTTCAGATTGGAGTTGGTCAATCTGCTATTGGAGCTGACCATTTCTCGTATACTCTTGCATCGCATCTGTTGCCAAGGCAGCCAGTTTTGATGTGAGCTTAGTGATTTCACACCGAAGGATTTCCTGTCCTTCATCAGACACAGTTTCGGTTTTGACCGATTTAAGATTCTCAAGTTCCTGGATTAGCGCTTGCTTTTCCTTTTGAAAATTCGACCTTTCTTTCTCGAGTGACTCCTCCAACTCGACTATCTTTGCTTCCAAGATGAGAGGAGGAACATAGAGCTTGTACTCATCCGTCTCAGTCTTGGTTTCGGTTGCTTGGACCTCATCCTTCTTGGAGGAATCCTTGGGCGTTACAACCTTATAGCAATCGAAGTAGTCATTCGAGAGGTACTTCTTGTTTTTCTCATAGGAATAATTTAAAGATCCATAACAGAATGGAAGTTGCATTTTGGATGTGCGTGTGCGCTTGTATTCCTCAGTTCCCTCTTCCTTTTCAGGTTCAAGAGGACCAGTCCATTTAATTGCATATTCCGGATACTCTTTGGCTATTCCAAGACAACTAAAATCATACAATATAGGTCTTTTGGCTATACCCTTTTTCAGGTAGTGCGGGTTATCGTATCCGATTCCCCAGTCTTTGTTTAAATACGTGAACTCCTTTGGTTTATTCATATGGATAGTCTGATCCGTTTGACCTCTTTTATGAAGTTTGGTTTCAAGATCAAGAATTTTAGTAACAAATTCCTTGTGCTGAATTTGAAGAGCAGAACATTGATAAACATCTTCTGCTTTCTCATTCATACACTGATCAAACTGAGACTGAAGTTCAGATAATTTGTCCCTTAAGTCCTTAGGTGCTATTGAAAGATTTTTGCATTTGTCTTTTAAATTAGCAATTTCAGACTTATATTTCTCATTTATTCTCTTTTGAACATCTAGCTTTTCAGATAGTGATCTAATCTCAAGCAGTTGTTCATCAGAGGTGGCCGTAACGGAATCTACCCTTTCAGCAAGTGATTGCATTTGATTCAAGAAATCTTGTTGGTTAGAATCACATACCTGACTTGCCTTTTCTTCATCGGCAGGAGAGTGATATCCCATGAAGGCATCAACACCATCAGACTCGCTTTCATCATCAGAACGACCCAACCAGTAGTCGTCTTCCACAAACAGAGCTGCTCCTGCAATCTTTCGCAAAGTGACCAAGCTTCCCGCAGTTATAAAAAGTCATGGGTTCGTCTTTCTTCTTCTCCTTGCGATCATCTTTCTCTGTTTTCTCCTTCTTTTCAGATTGATCGGGCTCATCGGCTTTCTTCTTACCTTCATACTTGTCCTTAAAATCATGGCGCTTGTTGGAGGAAGTAGAGTAGCGCTGATTATTAGACGTCGGTTGCTTGTAGAACTTCTGTTGGAAGGATTTGGAGAGCAGGGCCATTGCTTTCTTGATGGCTGCTATTTCAGAATCTGAATCACTGTCTTCCTTTGCCTCAGGTTCTGACTCAGATTCGCTTTGCTTTTGAGTGCGTTTGGAGTGTCGGCCAAAATATTTTCCTCGTTTGGAAGACATGAGTGCTAGAGGATCAGCAGCTGGCTTGGATGCGGCCTTCTTCTCTTTGAGTATTTCCATCACCTCATCTTCATCTTGAAGAAGCATCTCATACTGCTCGTGGATGTCAACTTTCTCCATCAAATGGTTATGCTTGACGTGTGATGCAAACACTTTCCACTCAGGCAGAAGGTTATTGAGGAACTTCGGAGCGTTCTCAGTGTTAGAACGAGTAATCTTGTTCTTGTGGAGCTCGTTGAGAAGAAGACAAAATCGTTCATAAGTTTGGGAAAGGGATTCACCGGTGCGCTGTTTGAAGCTATCAAACTTGGTTATTGAGCTATTAATCTTCATCTGATTCCCGACTTCGCTCCCACGCATCATCTTTTCCACCTGATCCCACATGCCCTTAGCTGTATCTTTGTAACTGTCGATGGCAGTATAGATCGCGTTGGGGAGTGCTTGAACAAGGTATCTCTTAGCATGCTTTTCTCCCTCAAGAATGCCTTTTTCGTCGTCGGTCATATCGGTGAGTCTTTTTCACAGTGAGTGTGTCACCACCTTCTTGAGCTGGTGGAACGGTCTTCATTGGTGTAGGAATTGGCCCATCTTCTAAGGCTCGCCAAATGTACTCGAAGTTGTCGTTCGACTCAATGAAGATTTTGAACCTGTCCCTCAATTGGCTGTACTCACCTTGGTAGAGGCAAGGTGGTTTGGAGTCGGTACCGATTGCAAGAGCGTCACGTGAAGACATCTTCAGTTGCACTGAAGTGATCGTCAGACGAAGTGTTCGATTCAAAGGGATAACCTAACGCAAGGCACTACGAGTGGTATCCTAACGCAGGTTCTACGACTGATTTGAATTTGAAACATGTAAGAATTCAACAGAAATGAAATTACCGGATAGGAATCCAGATATGATATCTGATCTGGAAGTGTCCGGATCAGATTGAAATAAAACAGTTCAAGACACAGAAGTATCCGGATAGAAGGAAGTGCCCGGACAAACTAGGTTTCCGGATAACAAAGAGTATTCGGACAAACTAGGTTTCCGAATAAAATAGTAAAAACAAGTACTTACCGGATGAAATGAGTTTCTGGATGATATGCTTTCCGGATGAGGTACTTACCGGATGACTGGAATCCATAAATAATCAACTTGACCGGAAACTTCAAATTGTCCGGATAAAATAGGTTACCGGAAACGTTGAGTTGTCCGGATAAAGTATTTTACCAGAAAATTTGGGTTTCCGGAACAATGTACCCGGAAAGGTTGAGAATGAGTGAACTTACCTGGAAAGTGAGTCGTGTCCGGAAAGAATAAGCGATTGTCCGGAAAGTGCTGCTGGTATCCGGAAAGTGCGGCTGGACTTTTCAATTCGATTGGGAATCGACTAGGGTTGCTCAAAATCGTTCCTGAAAGATTAGGAACTCGACCAAACACAAAAATAACACTATCCAAATCGATTTTGAAGCAAAAACAACAAGTTTTGATGGTTAAAAATTCGATTTTTATCAAGAACACAACCAAAACTTTTGACCATTAATTCGCTTAAAACTCACTCAAACGATCGAATTAGAATATGAAAACTTGCAGAATCACTAATAAGAGTAATACTAACAATATCCAATAAGCGAAAACAATCAATTTCAACAGAATCAAAATTTGGATTGTCACCTAAGAACACAACCGTATCAAAGAAAAAACCTTACCAGAATTCGAATAGAGCACTTTGAATCGATTTGTCCGTCTCCTCTGATACCAATTGATAGTTCCAGATCCGTGCAACGAACAATAATGAAATCAATAGATAATAACACACGATATGATTTCAACTGGTCATCCACTTTACTTTCAATATTGAGAGAGAATTACAATAAGCTTTGGAAAGTTAAAATGAACAACTAGCCTAAACAATGGCTAAAACAAAACATTATATATGGCGGGCCCGTGGTTAACAAGCCCACGGCCCGTTCACTAACAAGGCTCAAATTAAACAAATACAATTCAGCCCATTGAACTTCTATCCAACATAAATTGACCCTAACATGGTCCAAAGAATCTGTTCAAAGGAACAATGCCAATTTCAAGAAAGCAAACCAGGACAGAATGACTGCTAAAACATCTGGTCCTAAAAACTTTCAATCACAAATGGCATATAATCCACAGATGTTGAAAAGAAACAACAATATGCACCAATCATCTTCATGTTCTATCAACTGCAATTGCATTCAACTTCTGTTAAAGCTGCAAAATCACTTGAACGGTCCTCACTGTATTCTGAACCAGTCATCTGAAAGGAAAAATCCTAAGACTGCTCAGAATATGCAGAGAAAATCCTCTGGCACACCATCACAGAATGGAAAGCCAGCAGGTAAATCTGTTAACACCCCTAAGCTTAACCAGAAAGAACCCATTATGAAATGGGTACCTAAAAAGAACTAATCTGTCTTGCAGAAGCCTCATGTGCAGATCTGGTACCTAGATTCAGGATGTTCCAGGCACATGACAAGCAACAAGGAGCTGCTGACTTCATTCAAAGACAAAATGGGAAGTGCAGTAACCTTTGGAGAAGATGGACAGGGACAAATTAGAGGTTATGGTGTTTTGAATAATGGTGGTGTTTCAGTTTCAAAAGTTGCTTATGTTGAAGGTTTAAATCATAATCTGCTTAGCATAAGTCAACTGTATGATCATGGATTCGATGCCAATTTTAAGAAGAAATACTGCTCTTTGTTACTTTCTGAGTCTGGTCAAGAGCTTCTTAGAGCCGATAAAAAAGGCAGTCTTTACAAAATGAATTTTAATCCTAGTCAAAGTTCTAAAACAGAAAAACTCTGTTTAGTCTCTTTGAATAAGGAAGATGCCTGGCTCTGGCATAAAAGATGTGCACATCTAAAATTTTCAAACCTTGACAAGCTCGTGAAACTTAACTTAGTGAAAGGTCTGCCTTTGCTTAAATTTGACAAAGACCATCTTTGTTCTGTTTGTGAATTGGGTAAGATGAAAAGAGCTTCACACAGAACAAAAAGTGATCACAATTGCCCTAGACCTTTGCATATGCTTCATGTGGGTCTTTGTGGTCCAATTTCTGTGCAAAGGCTGTCTGGTAAAAAGTATATTCTCGTTCTCATAGATGAATTTTCTAGATATACTTGGGTTGAGTTCATCAGAGTAAAATCTGATGTCCCAGAAATTCTGATAAGTTTGTTGAAAAGGATACTGTTTGGGCAAAAAATCACGTCGCCCGACCACGACCAAAACATGTAAGACGCATGTCCTAAGCTATATCTTGTATTAAGATAAGGTCTCAACAAGAACCCAGAAAACATATGTCGTCTCCCGTAAAAGGTAAGTCGTACGTCCCCCATGACGCTCGACCATAGCAACGCCCGTCCCGTACGACCATCGCGTAAAATCACTGCACCTTCGACCAAAGCTAACGTTAACCTTGACTGTTACGTTTGTTAAGTATTTAATGCAGGAGTCAAAGCCATTAACAGAAAGCACCCGTAACGGACGAAGAACATTATGGATAATCACTTCGGCAACCGTTTCCAGCCGTTGTAGCCGTTGATCAAAGCATTAATGGAGCTAATTAATGACGCGAAGACTATAAATACCAAGCTAAGTCTTCACATCAAGGATCACCAGTTAACATCCGATACACATCAGCAATCATCAGCAAACATCACTAAACAGCAGAGAAAAACATTCAAGCTCATAGCTAAGAACCCTCAAACTCTGGAAATCAAGTATTGAAAGCCAGAACCCTACAGCGAACTCAAGAACACTCGAAGAAAAGCTCAAGTCATCGCTCTCGACGCACGCCAACAGCTTTCGACCAACAGTTGTTTACACTTGTATTCACACGACAAACACCTGTTTTACACTTTAAACATTTGTACTTTACATTTCGAAGCATTTCCTTCATTTGTATTGTAATCATCGTATGACTGACGCCAGTACCAAGGACATCGCCCCTGATTGGTGACCATAGTGCAGCGACAACACTCCCTGTCGTCCGCAGGTTTTTTCCTCGATTGAGGTTTTTCCTGCGTCATCAAATCCCTTGTTTCTTTATTTTATTTATCATCGCACGTTTCGTCGAAAGATTCTTTCTTTAGTTGTTTAAGTCCACATCGACCTTAAGTTGTCCCTTTGGTTTGATTTTTTGCATTAACAGTTTGGCGCAATCCGTGGGACTACATCTAGAGAAAATCCTCGACGAGCGTGCATTCTACTAATAGTTTCTTGGAGTTTCTTCTATTTTCTGTTGCAGGAAAATGGCAGCCCCTGGAAATCCGCAGCAAGCCGTCGCTCAGATGTATCAGGAGCTCGAGGTTGCCAGGAATCAACTCAATGCAATGGCAGAGCAGAATCGCAGAGCAGCTGAAGAGATCGTGCGGCTAAGGAATCCTTTTGGTCCCCAGAATGGTCCTAGACCATTCATCCAGAATCCAGGTCCGGGACCAGGCTCGTCCGCGCAGAATCAGCATCCAGGTCCATTCATGCAGAATCAGCAGTCGGGTTCGTTCATTCCGAATCCCCAGTCTGGGCAGATTCCCCCTCAGCACATCCGACCACCACCCTTGAACAATAGATCCCAACCATTGCAAGGTGGCGCCCAGCCGTTTCAGAATGGATCCCAGTCGTTTTCCCAGCCGTTCCAAAGTGGTCCGCAACCTTTCCAGCAAGGATCACAATCTTTCCAGCAGAGATCACAGCCATTTCAGCAGGGACCACAATCGTTTCAGAATGGACCGCAGCAATTCCACTATGGGTCGCAGCCATATTTTGTCCCGTTCAACGGGGACACCAATGGTTTGTCGCATGGTAATGGCACTAGTCCAAGGACCAATCCCTCGACAGGGGCAAATCCTGATCTTAACGATCCCGTCGCCCAGCGTTTGAAGATGTTAGAAGACCAAAATGAGCGCGTCCTGTCCTTGCTCGCCAAGTTGCCTGGGGCAGCCGTGCCTGTCGACGTCGAGCCTCGCTCAGGGTATCAGGCGTCACCCTTCATCGACGAGATCGCCACCGTCGAGGTCCCAAAGAAGTATAACATTCCTGCCTTCACTCCCAAGTATTCGGGTGTGACCGATCCAACCGAGCATGTCGCGCAGTATAAGCAGCTCATGTGGACAATCTCGATTCCACACATGTACCAGGAAGTATGCATGTGCAAGAGTTTCGGGGCGACTCTCACTGGTCCATCTCTCCAGTGGTTGATCAATCTCAAACCCAAATCTATCGGGTCGTTCTCCGAATTGGTCAACCAATTCTCCCGGCAATTCGCCAGCAGTCGTAAGATGGAAAAGCAGACTAGTGATCTGTACTATGTCGTGTAGAAGACCAATGAGTCTATTCGAAATTATTTCAATAGATTCAATGCCGAAATGATCAGTATCCGCAATTGTGACATCAAAACTGCGATCGAAGCTTATAAGCGTGGTCTAGACGATAGTTCAGGTCTATATATCGATCTGACCAAGTATCCCCCAGAGACTTTCGAAGACGTCCGAGCTCGAACCTTAGCATATATGAGGGTCGAAGATGATGCCGCCTTTCGTCGCAAGCACACTAACGACAAGAAGTCGTTAGGCGTGTTCAAGACAAAGGTTGTTTCCAGAATAGAGCCAGCGCGCTAAATTTCAAATGTTCGTTTCAAGACGAAAGCAGAGGCCAAGACCGCGACTAAGTTCACTCAGTACCCCAAGATATCCTCTTATGGATTCAAAGGATCTGCAAAGGGCTTAGTCGGAGCTCTGAAGACCGCTCAAGCTACCATTCGATGGCCAAAGAAGTCCGACCTGGACGATGCTAAGAAAGACAAATCAAAGTGGTGCGACTTCTATGCCGATCATGGTCATGCGACAGATGACTGTATCGCATTGAAGAAGGAACTAGCATATCATTTTCCGAAAGGAAATATCAAAGATATCATCGACGATGTCGCTATTTCAGCTAACGGACATCGAACGACGACCGCCGAGCATGCGAAGGTCGTCAATTGCATCATCGGTGGTTCAGATTTGTGTGGTCTGACGTATTCAGCGGCCAAGCGTCATGCCAGTCAGGCGCCCGATGATCGGCCTATTCCTCGCTCGTCTAGATCCAAATGAGATTTGGAGCTAGAAGCCATGAAGATTGTGTTCGACCACGTCGACCTTGGCGACTCGTATCAGAAGCATCACGACGGGTTGATCATTCAGATCACGGTCGGTAACTGTCTAACGCGTCGAGTCTTGATCGACGGGTGCAGCTCAGCAAATGTTATTTTTCTCAACACCATCAAAGCCATGGGAATCGATCGCTCGGAAATCACCCGACGTTCGACGACTTTGGTCGGTTTCAATGGAGAAGCGACGAGCACCTTCGGAGAGATAATCTTGCCCGTCTACGCCGGAGGAGTCAACAAGCAGACCAAGTTCAGTGTCATCGATTGTGCGTCGGCCTATAACATCATCTTAGGACGACCATGGATCCATGATATGAAAGCCGTTCCCTCGACGTATCATCAAATGTTGAAATTCCCTACGCCATGGGGAATCCAGGAGATTAAGAGTGAGCCAAAAGTCGCTCGTGAGTGCTACAAGTCTACCTTGAAGCCGCGAAAATAAACCAAAGTCACAAGATCAGGCTCTCGACAGGTTCGTTCCTCTATCCCTAAATTAATATCTTTTTCACAGAGATAAGTCTACTATGGTGCCCGGTCGCACGACAACATAGTCAACGCAGGACAATATTTCTCCGTGTCATTCTGTCATTTAAAACCTATCTTTTCCTCCCAAAAAGAATAAGGTGATAAATGACAGGGGGCAAATAGAGAGAGTCTGAAATGGTACGTTCTCTAACTCTTTTTCATACGATTTTTTCTCACAAAACGTTTACTGACTTAAGCATCGGAGGGTCGTTGGCTAGCCAACGACCAACCCCTGACATCGTTTTATCGCAGAATCGCACGACAGATTATCGCAGAATCGCACGGCAGTAATCATTAAGTCTACTAGATGACTTTAAATTCGCAGAATCACACGACATAAACAATCAGGATTTTCTTCCCTGACCATCCATCCACAGGGGCATACGACGCAAATTCCTCATACAATATCGTCATACAATCGCAAAGCCTAAATAACTTACATCTAAGTTTCTTAGCTTTTATACCCTGAATGGATGCTTTAATCGCGTGTTTTTATTTGTTTTACGTTCTTATTATCGTATTACAATGAGTGCCTTAGTCGCATGATTTCATATGTATCTTATGTTCGACTTTATAATCAAATGTGATTCGAATAAAGCATAAGCAAAAGATATATTCATTAAGTAAACCATTATATACATACTCGATCCCTGATTGGTCGAATGACAAAACAAACAAGGAAAGGAAAACTCTAGACGGCAGGGGAAACATCGGTCGTATCCCTGCTCGAAGTCCCGACCCGAGGACCTTCATCTGCCACTCCTCCCGCACGAATCTCCTGCAGTTCATACTGAGCATCGAAAAGTTGGATGGCTAGCTCGTCAGCACACGCCAAGGCAAACCTCTCCCTATCTAAAGCCGCCTTCTCTCTCTCCAACGCCACTGCTTCTCTTTCAAGGGCAGACGCCATCAACCCTTCAACTTTCGACATCCCAGCGTGTAATGCCAAAGACGACTGGAACGTCTGAAAAATAACACAAGAAAATATTAGATGACTAAACGAACGAGACAAGTCATGAAAGATTGACACTCACCGTGAACGCCAGACTGGCAACTTGAGATCCAATCTCTCCGGCCGGAACTCCACGAAAACGTTCCCCGAAAGACGGGAGCAAATACTTCCCCAGATGAGGGAACGACGTCGTCCCGTCTAGGACACCATCCGCCATAAAGTCAGACGGCAATGTAAAATTGACCGTCATAACTTCGGCCGATGATCCCTCGCCCCTGTCAGCAGACGTTGGGATCGACACTTTGGACATCGGCTTCGTCACCATCGCCGGAAGCGCAGAACTTGCTGGTGTCGCGTCCGTTACGCCAAAACGGCTAGATGACGCCCTCGCCTCCTTAGGCAGAACAACTCCCGGTGAGTTATCAACCCTAGACGACGGTTCCCTCAGGACTGTCCTCCGGGTTCTCTTTTTGCTCGACCCAGCTGTCGAAACATTTTCACCCCGAAGGGCACGCATAACCTGCTCCCCTCTCGCCCTAGAGACCGATTTCCTCTTGGTCGGCACTGATCAGGAAATACATGAAGCGTCAGGCGGATAGAGTAAACAAAGTAAAATAAAAACTATGGTACGTTTACCAGTCGCTTCTTCCCTCTCATCCTCCTCTCCCTCTTCTTCAGAATCTTCCATCGCGTCCTCGTCCTCGGCCGCCGGTTGTCACGTGATGAAAGATCGATCATCAGTACTATAACTCAGGAATCTGTCGACCTTGGTTCGAGAACCTTCGTTCGGGTGCAAGGCGTCGTACTGAATCTCTGAAGACGACAAAAAGCAGTGAGTAAATAGAAAGCGGAAGAACCAAACAGTGACATATATCGAAAAAGCATACCTCCCATATTTCAGTCAGGACGAATCCATTTGCTATTGATGTCAAGCGAGTCAGTACGCACGAATACATACCTCGATTTCCACCCACGATCATTGACGCCAGTTCCCAAAACCAGGGTGCGGTCACCCTTAAACTTGGAATACGGACTGTAACGCCAATTCTTGTCTCTCCTAACATGATAAGCCAACCAGAAATCATTCAGGGTCATAGGTGGATCCCACCTTGCAGACAATCGCTCGATAACCAGAAAAACCCGCCAAAGTTGGGGCATCAACTGCCCTGGTGACAGGCCAAAATATCGCATGAAATTCTTAGATAAAACCGAATACGGCCACTCAAACCCTATTTTAAAGGGATACTCGTATATCACGAAGCATCCTTCGGGACAATTCTCAGGACGTATATCCCCTGGAATGGTTAACTCTACTTCCGCAGGGATCATCCCTAGACGCCTAAAGGCATCTAAATCCTCCTGACTCACGATAGAACTCTCTGGTTCAATCGACATTGTTTATCAAACGAAGGAGACGGTCGATAAAAACCAAAGCGGAAGAGCAATGCGTTATATAAACACTCTAAACATCGAACAATCTCTACTAGGCCGAAGATTTGCAACGATTCGAGTAAGTTCGGACGAAGAATGGAAAGGAATCAAGGCGAAATCTCTTCCCAAATAAACACTTCGAAATATAGCAAGAAAAGATCCGCCGTGATCTTTATTTATACAAACAATCGCATCAAATCGAATCCCTGGATGACCGCCGCGCATCCCCGTCCTTTCGCATGCCCGCCCGGATCTTCGACACCTGTCCTCGACAGCTGGTAAGCATCATCGTACGACAGCATGACGTCACGACCTCGTTCCTCTTTCGACTTCTCGTTCAGTTAGAAGCGGACTAGTCTAGTTCCAAGACGATTAAAGGTAATTTTCCCTTGCCTTATTTTCTCACGCGTCTGATTGACAAAATTTAAACTCGAATTTGCCATCCTTCTTTCAAATTTTGGGGACAAACTGTTTGGGCAAAAAAATCACGTCGCCCGACCACGACCAAAACAGGTAAGACGCATGTCCTAAGCTATATCTTGTATTAAGATAAGGTCTCAACAAGAACCCAGAAAACATCCGTCGTCTCCCGTAAAAGGTAAGTCGTACGTCCCCCATGACGCTCGACCATAGCATCGCCCGTCCCATACGACCATCGCGTAAAATCACTGCACCTTCGACCAAAGCTAACGTTAACCTTGACTGTTACGTTTGTTAAGTATTTAATGCAGGAGTCAAAGCCATTAACAGCAAGCAGCCGTAACGAACGAAGAACATTATGGATAATCACTCCGACAACCGTTTCCAGCCGTTGTAGCCGTTGATCAAAGCATTAATGGAGCTAATTAATGACGCGAAGACTATAAATACCAAGCTAAGTCTTCACATCAAGGATCATCAGTTAACATCCGATACACATCAGCAATCATCAGCGAACATCACCGAACAGCAGAGAAAAACATTCAAGCTCATAGCTAAGAACCCTGAAACTCTGGAAATCAAGTATTGAAAGCCAGAACCCTACAGCGAACTCAAGAACACTCGAAGAAAAGCTCAATTCATCGCTCTCGACGCACGCCAACAGCTTTCGACCAACAGTTGTTTACACTTGTATTCACATGACAAACACCTGTTTTACACTTTAAACATGTGTACTTTACATTTCGAAGCATTTTCTTCATTTATATTGTAATCATCGTATGACCGACGCCAGTACCAAGGACATCGCCCCTGATAAGCGACCATAGTGCAGCGACGACACCCCATGTCGTCTGCAGGTTTTTTCCTCGATTGATGTTTTTCCTGCATCATCAAATCCCTTGTTTCTTTATTTTATTTATCATCGCACGTTTCGTCGAAAGATTCTTTCTTTAGTTGTTTAAGTCCACATCGACCTTGAGTTGTCCCTTTGGTGCGATTTTTGGCATTAACAGATACAGGTTTGTTAGGTCTTAAAATTCAAAAGTTGAGAAGTGATAATGGGACAGAGTTCAAGAATGCTAGAATTGATTCCTACCTATCAGAGGAAGGAATCTCCCAGAACTTCTCAGCTGCCAGAACTCCCCAACAAAATGGTGTTGTGGAGAGAAAGAACAGAACTCTGGTAGAAGCCACCAGAACCATGTTGGCAGGACCTATTCTTCCAATCAACTTCTGGGCAGAAGCAGTCTCAACAGCCTGTTTTACCCAGAACATAGCTGTTATCGTGAAAAGATTCAAAAAGACTGCTTATGAACTCATCAACAACCGAAGGCCAAATGTGAAATAGTTTCATGTTTTTGGCTGCAAATGCTACATCTTGAATGACACAGATCAGCTGGGCAAATTTGACAAGAAGGCTGACAAAGGAATCTTTATTGGTTACTCCTTAACCTCTAAAGCCTACAGAGTCTACAATACAAGAATCAGTGTCATTCAAGAGAGTATAAATGTATCCTTTGATGAAAAATCATCAAGATCCTCTGTTTGCAAATCACCAGAGGGGATACAGACTGAAGAAAAGGCTAGATCTTCAAAGTCAAGGGAAGAAGATTTCAATCTGATATTCAACGATTTCTTCGATGATGATGATTCCTCTGACGACATCACCAGAGGCAATCAAGCTCAGAACTCTGCTGAACAGAACTTAACAGGTACATCTCTAACAGGTCCCTCCAATTCTTTACCATCTACTTCTCTGTCTACAGGTCTAATTCAGAGAAATGAGGGACAACAATCAGATGAAAGAGAACCTGAACAAGAGCCATCATCACCACCTGTGACCCATATTGGAAGAAATTCCTTGTATGAAAGCTCACCTTCTCAGAGCCCTGTTGGTACATCACGGAGCAATAAAGCCACTCTCCAGAGCAGTGTGCCTCAGAGCCCTGGTGCCAATCCTCAGAGCTCTTATGCTGACATACGTCTTTTCCCATCAGAAGCACATACTCCACCTATTGTCCATGCTCCAATGACCATATGGACAAAGGATCACCGCCATCATCAGATTATAGGTGCTGCTGAAGATGGTGTAAAGACAAGATCTACAACAATTAATGAGGCTTCTTTGTAAATTTCTTAAGTATGATTGAGCCGAAGAAGATTTCTGAAGCCCTGGAAGACCCAAACTGGATTGAAGCCATGCAAGAGGAGCTTCTGGAATTTGAAAGAAATAAAGTTTGGTCCTTGGTTCCACTTCCAGAAAATAAAGTCGTTATTGGAACCAAGTGGGTGTTCAGAAACAAGAAAGATGAGGATGGTATTATCATCAGAAACAAAGAACGGTTGGTTGCCAACGGATAATGCCAAGAAGAAAACATTGATTATGATGAAACCTTTGCACCTGTGGCTAGGCTAGAAGCCATCAGAATCCTCTTAGCCTATGCTGCCCATAAAGGTTTCAAGGTCTATCAAATGATGTAAAATCTGCCTTTCTGAATGGGAGACTACAAGAAGAAGTCTACGTCCAACAACCACCAGGTTTTGAAAGCTCAGAGTTTCCAGACCACGTATACAAGCTAGACAAAGCTCTGTATGGCCTTAAACAAGCCCCCAGAGCCTGGTATGAAACTCTGTCAAATTTTCTGTTGGTCAACCATTTCAAAAAAGGTACTGTCGATACAACCTTATTCATTAGGAGATATAAAAATGATATTCTTCTGGTCCAAATTATGTTGATGACATTATCTTTGGGTCTACTAGGCAGGAATACTGTGACAGGTTTGAGGATTTGATGAAAAGTGAGTTTAAAATGAGCATGATGGGAGAACTTTCCTTCTTCCTTGGTTTACAAGTTAAACAATCCATCAGAGGCACCTTTATTAGTCAATCAAAAT
This sequence comes from Saussurea involucrata, assembly GCA_033807775.1. Taxonomy (NCBI): domain Eukaryota; kingdom Viridiplantae; phylum Streptophyta; class Magnoliopsida; order Asterales; family Asteraceae; genus Saussurea; species Saussurea involucrata. The sequence goes on from CM066321.1 coordinate 172,577,813, forward strand.
ATGTCTCTGATATTTTGAAAAAGTATAAGCTCAACAACTCAAATCCTATGAAAACTCCTATTGCCACTGGAGTTAAACTTGACCATGATCCTCAAGGTCAATCTGTGGATATCAAGAACTACAGAGGCATGATAGGGTCACTATTATATTTAACTGCAAGCAGACCTGATATAATGTTTGCAATCTGTCTTTGTGCAAGATTTCAAGCAAATCCTAAAGAATCCCATTTGTCTGCTGTCAAACGTATCTTTAAATATCTCAAAGGGACTCAATTTTTGGGTCTCTGGTATCCTCTTAATTCTGGTTTCGAGCTTGTAGCATACACAGATTCAGATTATGGAGGATGCAGGAATGATAGAAAGAGTACTTCTGGTAGCTGTCAATTGCTTGGAGATAAGCTAGTCAGCTGGACATCCAAGAAATAGAACTGTGTATCAACCTATACAGCAGAAGCAGAGTATGTTGCTACTGCTAGTTGTTGTTCTCAAGTAATCTGGATGAAAACACAGCTCAAAGACTATGGCCTGGAGTACAACAAAGTCCCAATTCCGTGTGACTCCAAGAGTGCAATAGCAATTACAGCTAATCCAGTTCAACACTTGAAGACAAAACATATCGATATAAGGTACCATTTTATAAAAGATCATGTTGAAAAAGGGACGATTGAAATGTATTTTGTTTCAACTGACTTCCAACTTGCTGATTTGTTTACAAAAGCTCTTGATGAAAGGAGATTCAATTTCTTAATCAGCAAGATGGGTATGCTAAACATGTCCTCCTAACTCTGTTTAAAATTCACCAGAGCCTCTGATGTTCATATCAGAGCTCTGTCAAAATAGTTAGGTAGGTTATGTCACCAGAGCCTCTTACGTTCATCTCAGAGCTCTGCCAGCATACTTTTTCAATATTTTCTTTTGTGCGTTTCAAATCTGTATATTCTTTAATTCTCTTTGTGAATATTATTTTATCTTTCAAAAAGTCGCAAGAAAAGAGAAAGCAGAAAAGATATATCTGTCAATTAAGCTCATCATTTTAGGGGGAGCTTAAAAGTAAAATAAGCATGGTTTAAGGGGGAACAAGTCAAAACAATTTCAGATCTAAATGACTTTGCTCGATTGAACACAAAGGAAAAATCTTTTTAAGAAATGGAAAACTTGTTCTGATGAAAACATTTTTGAAATTGTCAAGAACCTACCAGAACTCTGACATTTCACCAGAGCCTCTGATGAAATTCACCAGAACTCTGTGAAATCTCTGAGATAGTTCTGCTTTCGTTCTTTGACTATTCTCACATCAGATACAGGATTTGCAAATGATTTTAGGGTAAAGGTGAAAAATTTTGGGTTACTTGAAAAATTGTACAAAGTCACTCATCAAAGACAAAATGCGCTGAGAGTTCCACCAGAGCTCTGCCATTTCTCTGATAATGGTCATCAGAGATGCGGGTTATTTCTTGAGCGTCAACCACATGTCACCCACATATCTCTAACCGTGATGGTTCTATAGACCAAAAGTTGTCAGACCCAAAACCCACGTGGCATCTTCTGATTGAAAGACCAACCGTTAGCTGTTTCCACGTTCTACTGTAGAGGTCATTCCACTATCTGACACTCAAGTGCCTACAGTACCTACGATGGTTATCCAGCCAAATATTTAAAGTATAAATACCCATTCCTTTGACCCATTTCATTTCTTACGACTTCTACGTATTCAAACCTTCAAACCTTCCCTCCTTTGTTCAAATACCTTCGTGTTCTTCAAACCCCAAAAAACCTGCAACAATGGCAGAACAAGCAAACTCAATGGAATCAAGCCGAATAGTGCCCGTAGATCAAATAGTGATCGAACCCTACGAGTTTGTAGATAATAACTACAGATTCGACGCCAATCCAGCCAACTTCTTGCCCATTTACCATGTTTTTGTTGAGTTCTTCAAAAACTCAGAACTTTTCCAAGCCATTACAAAATACGACGATGATCTTCCACAAATCTATGTCCAACAATGGTGGACAACATGCCAGTTCATTCTAGAGAGGAAAAGGATCATTGGAAACGTCGATTCAGGCAGAGAGGGAGGAGCAGGAACGGTTCGTATTCGCGATAAGACATTCAGAAGGATTTTTGGAATGCAAACCAAAGAACAGTTGGGAATCCCTGCATTTGAAAAACCCCCAAAGGTCCCTATTCTTCTAGCATTTGTTCAGTTCTTAGGCTACAACAAAACCCTAACCAAGATTGGAGATTTCAAAAGAGGTAATCTTCCTCCAGTATGGAACTTCATGTTCTTCATACTCAACGGGACCCTAACCTGCAAAAGTGGTAGTCAAGACCAAGCCAACACTGAAATTCTTCAAATCATGTATGGTTTGTACTTCCACAGGCATTTTGATTATGCCAAAATCCTGTATAAAGAGCTTCTGACCGCTGTGAACACAAAGACTACAACTCTGGCGAGAGGGGGAATGGTGGGAGAGCACAGAAATCTGAAGCACATCAGATATCCAAGATTTATTAGCCTGGTGATAAGAGAAGCATTTCCAGTCCTGCAACTTGTTCAACAGGGCAATCCAACTCCTAGATGGGTAATGTCAAGATTCAAACCGACAACATCAGGTCCGTATGCTAACACCAGAAGAGTTCCTCAAACTATGCTCTCTTTGATAAACCCAACCCACATCTCTTTACAAAACTATAGACATGTTGCTCTACCTCAAGAACCTGAGGTGAGATCCCCAGCATACATAGGTCCTGAGCCATCACTAGAGTCAGATAGTGTGGTAAGAGAAGAGGAAGAAGTTGTCAGACCAGAGGTCAGATTACCCACAGTGGGGTCTACCTCTGCTAATATTGAGGAGGAGGAAGTAGCGGACAGAGCATCCCCTATGGAGGCTATCCAAGAGGGAGTTAAGGAAACTGCAGAGGAGGTGGCAGAGAGTTCATCCTCCTCTGGCAGTGGTGAGGAAGAGGAAACTGAGGAAGAGACATCTGAGTCTTCTGAATCCCTAATAGCCGAGGGAAATGTGAGCTTAGAAGAAGATGTTCTTGTGAACACACATGTGCGTTTCACTAGCTCATCTCCCAGTGCTATCATGCAATCTGTCCTTGGTGATCAAGACCAAATGGACATTGAAACAGAGGTGCACACCTCGAACCCTAACCAGACTGAGCCACCAGAGGCAACTCTTCATGCCTCTGGTATGCACGAAACCGGGGAATCTATTTTTGGTATTGATGTCCCATCGCCCCACGACATCAGTAGGACAGATACACACGCTGAAGCCTCTGTGGCTTGCATATATTTGACACAAACTAGTCCTGATATTTTCAGAATCTCACGTAGGCTATGTCCAACTCAGGGACATTGGTTTGACTTAGTCTCACAAGGGAAGACCTGTCTTGATCCCATATCTTCCCAACACATCAGATTTCCTTCTCCAGAACCTGAGTTGGAAGAGGAACCTCTGATCAGAACACCCAGAGATGTATCCCCTGAAAAGGAACATCAAGGACCGGGTGGAAGTCCTCCAAGAGTCAACATCAATACAGCTCTTGATGGAGGCGCCTCTGAGCTCGAAGCTGACTTGAATCCATGTGTTGGAGACAAGGTTACCCCAACCACTGATAATGTCACAAGAGCAGAGCTCAAAAGCTTCTGTGACAGTATTAGCAACTCCTTGAATGAGTATAAACTTATCAATGAGGCAAAAGAGGAGTTGATCCGTCAGGAGAATGCTACTCTAAAATCGGAGCTGCAAGAGATTACCAGAAAATATGCTGAAACTTCCCAAAAATTTTCCGATTGGGAAAAGACAAGAGCAGAGGAGACAGAGAAGCTGACCAGAGAACTATCTGAGCTGAAGAGAACCATTGCAGAGAATCACACAGCATCAATAAACAGAACTCTGCCCGTGCCTTCAATCATCTTGTCAGACAACAACATTCGAACCTTGACAGAGATGATCAACACCTCTGTCAAGAATGTTATCAAAGAGGCGACTGCACTAGAGGCCGATGTGCCCTTCCCTGACAGACAACCGATCGACAGAGCTTATATGGGAGGATTTAGGAAGATGGTTTTGAGCAGAATAATGACTGTGTCTTCAAAATTTGTTCAGAAAGCTCAAGCAACAGAGAAACATGTTCAGACATCTTTTGACTCTCCCAAATTTAACTTTGAGAGTCAAGTAGATGAAATCAGAGCTGCTGCAACAGAGGTGGAAGAAGTTTTGAAAAAGGCGGTTGTTACCTTCACAGATGCCATCCTACAGACCGTGTCGAACAAGAGACCTGCAGAAGGAAGCCCAGAGGAAGGACCCTCCAAAAAGAAGGGCAAGTTTGTTGCTCCGGACTCACCCAAAGCCTGTGTAGCAATTTCTGATGATGATGATGACTTCCAAGACGCTGCAGCAGAGCCATCAGACAATCAGATGGGAGAGTCCTCAGATCAACAAAAGGGGGAGACACCAAGGGCAACAACAGAGACACCAGGGGAGACAGAGAAAATACCAACAGAGACAGCATGATAGAGTTCGACTACATCTTCAAAGACAGAACGTTCAAAGCACCAGAAGAAGTGTCGACATCTCAACCACCAGAGATTATCATTCTAGATACTCCTCCCCGATACCCAAGGACTGAACCAGAGAGAACTAAACCATTCTCTGCTGATGAACAATCAAACCTAAACCAACCCCAAGTCCACCAAACCCACACTGAAGAAGAGCCTGAAAACCAAACCGACACCCTCATGGCTGAAACCCAACCTGAAAACCAACCCCAAAACCCACCTGAGCAGAACCCAGAATTTGCACCCCGACATACAGAAAACCCTTCATTAGAAGAAGTGTTTTCATATCTCTATGCTGACAGAGATATAATCCCAATAAACGTTGTACCCATTAATCCATACCTAAACCCCATAAGAGCCAACAGACTTAACGACGATAGGCGAAGGTTCATCTCAACCAAATCACATCTGAACAAAGTTATCAACTCATCGTTTGGGATCGGCAGAATTCTGAAGATAGAAGAAAGAAAGTTTGCTTATGACAGAATTCTGTACCATTTGTACACAGTGGAATCAAAAGACAAGAAGATAGAAACCTTCAACGATAATGATCATGTGATTTTGAATCCCTATGATCTAGTAACTCTTCATGGCTACTGCGTCAATTTCCACGACAGATACAAAGCCGCAAGGACAGCTTTGCCCGAGGTTCAATTTGCTATGCAAGAGCACATCAATCTCAGAACGCAAGTTGATTTTCAGCTAGGCATAGAGTTTGAAGTTGAGAAACTGGCGATTGCACCTCCAAATGAGAATCTTGAGGGTCTTGGTAATTACAGAACATGAACTGTGGTTGGAAATCCACCAAACTTTATCTGCCGACAGAAGGGCATCATGAAGGCCATAAGATCAGAAGAAACCCACAAGTACTCAAGTGAATCGATGCAGTATCTCAGAAACATCATCGCAAATCTCCCAAGAGAAAAATGTCCAGAGGATGCGATGAGGAGTTACATCAACCAAATAAACCTCATGCTAGAATTCAGAGACTTGATCAGAAGATTCGACAGAATTCTAAGAGGAGAGTACTATGCTTAGTACACTAGTTCTTTGTACTGAATTGTAACCATTTCACAAGAATAGTATCAAGTTTCACAGAGGATGACTTTCTCCTCTTTGTCTTTTGTTTATCTCTGTAAATAGTATTATTTGTATTTTCAATACTTAGGGGGAGATTGTTAGCCCCAAGTATACAAGATGTAAAAGTATTGAAAATATCACAAGTCAGAAGACCATCAGAGCTCTGGCAGAAGACTTCTTCTGTTCCACCCGAAGAACTGTTCACACCAGAAGACCATCAGAGCTCTGGCGTAAGAGCTCTGGTAGATGAAGACCTCTGTGAAGCTTAAGTCTCGTAGAAATCTCTAAGTGTCAGACACGTGTCCGTACTTTCCACATCAGCCCTAAAAGGACGGAGACACACTTTCCACGTGTCATCCCAGGGTTAGATAGTACACTGTCTTTCACTTTATTAGGCTATAAATAGAAGGGTAGTGGAGCACACATTTGTAAGCTTTTGGAAGAATTATTTGCCACAAATGTGAGAGCAAACACTGCAACATTCCTTTCCGCTACTACTGTACGATTTGTCACATGAGAGATTTTAGAATACACACACAAGAAAGTGTTCTTGGTGTTATTCAAATATATCAATATACGAGCAGCTTATTTATTGATCTTGTTATCATTTTACTGTTCATTGTTATTGATACTCTCACTGTTTCATATTCGTATGCACAATCACTCATATTTAAATAGCTTTATATACGCTATCTGTTTTTATGCTATTTATATGAGACAACTTGAATCTGGGAACCTACAGTTCACATAACGAAGATGATGGAATCCTTTGAATTCCATTGAGTTCCACAATTTAAGGAATTCGTCATTCTTTGGTTTAAGTGAAGGAATTGGATACCTCCCAACCAAACACATGGTCAAATTCCATATTCCATTCTAGTTCCTTCAAATTGAAACTCTTTCGATGGATTCTAATTCCATCAAACTCCATTATGTGAACCAAACGCCCTTAAAGATTTCACTACAAGTCTGGTGTAATTAGCAATATAATATTATTCATCATTGAACTCACCCATTGGAACTCCTCATGTATGGTAGGATCACGGGTGGACGTAATAAGAGGGTAGTGGGTGCATGGATTCTGACTCAATCGTCTCGTCAAAATTGGAAAAAGTAGTAGGGTAGTGGGTGCATGGATTCTGACTCAATCGTCTCGTCAAAATGGGAAAAATAGTGGTCTTAAAGGTCACCCTTTTTTTTAGTTGAGTGCCTTTAAGTGTTTTAAAACCAAACTTATATTTGAAATTGGAAATGGTTGAAATGGTCTAAATCACCGTACGGGTTCAACTCTTGTTTTGTACCAAATATCCAGTTTTTTCCCTTTTAAATTTCAATTAACTTCCACTAATTTACTGATTTTTTTAGGAAAGTAGTAGGGAGAGAGATCGAAACCGCGACCTTCCCTTGTGAAGGATGACAACAAACCAACTAATTTACCATAATATTACGAAAATTCTCTGCCGCTTGAACAATTTTCTAGCTTCGTCTCTGCTTAGGATGCTCAATTAGATTACAAGCTAGCTAGTGGTACATTGATGCATATGGTAAACAAAGAGATCCAAATCTACTTCTACTCGAGCTTGCTATGTTAGATTTCAACATGGTTCAGTTAGCACTCAAAGAGAGATCTTCAAAAAGTGTCAAAGTAAAAGTAGCCTCTTATCAATATTCTACATATAAAATTTAACAAAAATGTTAATTTTCCCAAGAGGGTATATGTTTTTAATTTATAGATGAGATATGAAAGATGCATGCTTCAAGTAAACAAGATCTTAAAATCATGCTAATATGCTTACAAGTTATGAACGAATTAAATATTTGTTAAACGATCCACCCCCTAAAATGTCAGAATTTCAAGAGGCCTTATTTTGAGAAGGCAAGAAGAAATTGATGTAGCCTAACAAACCTGGAAAATAAAAGTAGTTATAGAGACACTACAACCCTACGACATGGTTCATAATCAAGTTGAGATCTCAAGGAATAAGAATACAATTAAAAAGAAACTGTGAAATTTGTTTGCCTTCAAAAGCTTTTAGGGCGAGTTTGGAGCGAGTTGTTGCTGCCTAAGTAGCACTGAAGTCGCTTCAGGGGCTGTTTGGTTAAAACAAACAGTGTGAAGCAATTTTTGGGCCTTTTGGGTCCAGCCCTTTTTTTTCCTTCTCCACATATATATATATATATATATATATATATATATATATATATATATATATATATATATATATATATATATATATATATATATATATATATATTAGTATAAGACAAAAGAAAATCAGATTTTGTAGCCCTCTCTCTCTCTCTACAACTTGGTCTCCAAGTTTTTCTCTCAAACCTCAACTCCTCAAGAACCCTAACTGTTTTTCTCCATTATTGTAAGCTTAAATCTCTTAAGTGTATCATCATCAAAGTGATAGTGGATCAGTTCTCGGCGTCCTCCGCCCGTGGTTTTTCCCTTCCCGGGTTTCCACGTAAAAATCTCGGTGTCTCTCTTACTTATGCTTTATTTTGCTTTTACTAGGTTTGATCATTGTTTACATTTCTTAGCGGTTGATTATCTTGCATTGTTAATCGTATTTCCGCTTTGAATCTCGATATAGAACTTAGTTCATTTGTTCTTGGGTAATTTTGTGTTTTTATTGAGAATTAATCTTTGAGCTTTTAGCTATTTGGGTCTTGGTATTTTCACAACAATTGGTATTAGAGCTCAAGGATTAATATTGCGATTTTTTGATCGATTGAAGATTGTGGGATTATTGATTTGCTAGGGTTTCGTTTATGTCGACAATGAAATTCGATTTACCTTTGTTGGAACGAGATACCCGATATCCATTATGGAAGATAAAGATGAGAGATGTCCTTATCCAACAAAATTTGCATAAATGCATTTTGGGACGGGCTTTTATGCCCGGTGATTGGTCGGAAGACGAAAAGGACCTAAATGACTTGAAAGCCTCATCCTTGATTAGATTACATTTGTCTAATGATGTTTTACAGGATGCTGCGGAAGAGGAAACGGCTTACCGAATATGGTGTAAGCTAGATAAAATACTTATGACAAATAGGGGTAAGCAAAACCCGACCGACCCGATGTACCCGACCGACCCGAATAGGCCCGAACCCGAATAAGCCCGAACCCGATGACCCGCAACCCGAATAGGCCGAACCCGATTGTTTTTCACGGGTAATACGGATCGGGTTGGGTTAGGTTTTTCCAAACCCGAACCCGTCCGAAACCCGAACTTTTTTAAAAAATAATATTTTTTAATAAATATAAAATATAAATATACCATAATATAACTAATAACTTAATAAATATACACTTTGCTTCTCTTCACGTATTTTGTATGATATGCAAATGACTGTATAGTTGTTGTGTTTTGCTTCTTCCATCATCATTTGGTAGGGGCAGAAGTAGAGACTTATATGACTTAGATTTGGCTTTCTACTACTGTACAATAGTCATGCTATCATATTCTAAGTTTCTAACAGCCCCCATAGATTTTCCAGCAAGCTCTACACAAGTTTGATACTATTTGGTGACTCATATACCCTTTTGGTTGAATTGGAAATCCTAAATTTAATTTTGAAACTGGGCTGGATAACAGGCCCAACCCGATCCACCCGACCCGAATTACCTGCCACCCGATTTCACCCGAACCCCGAACCCCGAATTATTGATTGGACGGGTTTCGGGTTCCCTAAACCCCACCCGAAACCCGATCGGGTTGTGGGTTTTTGGGCCTGACCCGACTGATGCTCACCCCTAATGACAAAGAGCTTGCCCAATAAGCTCCATATGAAGCTTAAATTGTATGCCCATCGTTTATCTGAAGGTGGTTCAATTACTGCACATATCAAAATTCAAAGAGATAGTTGGTGATTTGAAGAATCTTGAGGTGAAGTATGACGATGAGGATTTGGGTCTAATTTTGTTATGCTCTTTACCGCCATCATTCGCTACTTCTATGGATACAATCATTTATAGTAGGGATTCTATTACTCTTGAGGAAATGTATACCGCTTTGAGTTCAAAGGAGAATGTCAGGATCGATTCCAAACAAGAATAATTATACTTAGAAATCAGAATAAAAGAATCTTGCGGAATAGAACTTTAATTCAAACACACTCAATGAACAACTAATCAGAAAACACAATCTGTTTGTATTCAATACTTCAACTCACAAGTTTACAACCAAACCTCAATCTTGTTGAACAGGCTCAACAAGACGACTTCTACTTCTCTAGAAATAGGGTTCTAAACCTTGAGGTTAATTCTCTCTAAAACAAAAACGAATTCTTAAACAATCTCGCTGAATAGCTATCTATCAAAAACTATTTATACTGAATAATTACAAGATAACTATCAAAACAAAATAGATCTTCAGAATATTCTTTCATACTTATCTTCAATCATTCCATCTTTATCTCCAACATTCTCGCATTCCATAATTATGATCACAAGCAGCATTAACATCGTTATGCACAAGCAGTACTAACATTGTTCCAGCAGCATTAACTTTTACTTGCAGTACTAACTTTGCTCTGGCAGTAGTATTGTTGTTCTTGCAGTACTAACCATACTTGGCAAATCTTCAGTTCCCAACAATCTCCCCCTAACTTGACTTTTTAGGTTGAGAAGTCAAGTTCTTCAGATGATGCTTCCAAAACCTAATCATGAACACATAAATCAGGATTCAAACCCAGGCTTTGATTGATAATCCTTCTCACCAAGTATCTTCCCATTTCAGAATCCTTGTTGCAAGCCAACTTAGCATGTAGCATTCCATTCAACCTTTTCATGCTGTGCTTGTATGCAACATCCACCAAATAATACTCATGATATGTATAGTCAAGTGTGATGACATACACTCCACATTTTTCAATGAGCATCCAGTTGGTAATGGCTTGAAAATTTCTTTCTATCATATACTGAACTGCTTCTGGTTTGAACATTAGGCACAGGTATTCAAGAACCAATTTGGTGATAGACATCCCTTTCTCATTCAGTATATTTCCATACAGCTTCATTCCAACCTTGTACATCTCCTCTACGTCAGATCTAGAGCACATTCTGATAAGTCTTCCCCATGTAGAACAGATCTCATACTTCCCATCTGCTCTTTTGACTCTAATGTACTCCTTTCTCTGATCTACCAAGGTATCCCAGAAGATGATCTCAGGAGGCATGGAAGATAATGGGTCAACTTTGATTGGATCAATATCAACCATAGTGATTGATAACTCTATTTTTAGAGTTATTATTTCCATTTATTTTCCACTTTATTTTGTCAATTTTAGCCATTTCACTTCTAAAAACCCCCATTCTTGGTATGATTTACGAAAACGAGCAAAAGGAGTGAACCATGGTCTTTAATAAATTATTTGGGGAAGTTTTGGGTGTTTTCTCGATTTTTCATCCACAGTGACGTATACAGTGCCCACTCCGGTTCCCCACTCTTCGAGCTGATCAAAAAGAAATCAAAAAGAAACTTTTAGTTGGGATCTAATTTTCTGGAGGAGGAAGGTTCATATGGCAGAGAAATGGCTGGAGAAGTACAAGGTAGTTCTCATTGAAGATAGCATCAAGTACACCTCTTTGTACTTGGAGATTGACTTGGAGAAGGGACCATTGGATAAAAGAATTGCACAAGGAGCTGAATTCTGCCACAACTCAGCAGTCTTTACCCATTGGAAGACCCACCTCTTTTGTGTAATACCCAACTCCTTCTCCTAGTATATAAAGGAGCACTTGGGTGCCATTAAATGCATGCTTAGTTTTCATCCTTGAATACTTTTAGTCTCAAATTCTCTCAACTACCACATTAGCTTTAGTCTTTTATTTACTGCAGTAATTAGCTTTAATTTTCAGTAATTTACTTTCTTAGTTTAAATTGTAGTTCGTATTACACAGTGCAGGGACGACTTCTCGTTCCCCACTGTGAGCAGTTAATTCAAATCACTTTCAGTTTTATTATGTGCAACTCTTCATCTTTTGTTTTCTTTACTTCGGAAATGTTAGGCTAAACATCCTTTGGGATGTAGGAAGGAGAAGTACCTGGATTTTATCAAAAATGCTTGAGTAATCTTTATACTTAGAATATTTGTTGTTTTGGTCTTTCATTCTCGATATTTACCCAAGGATGCGAACAAGCTGATCACTTGCAAGGATCTAAAGTCTAGTTCTTAACTTAGAAATAAGTAGAGCGCAGTGACACGAGCTTGAATGATGCTAGGGGATTCGAAAGAATTCTTTTGACACTTACGAAAGTGAGGTCGGCACAGTGAGCTAATCTCTGCCCACTGGAGTAGTAGGCAAGCTAATTTGTGTATTAAAAACACTTAGAGTATTTGTCTCTACACATTCCATCGAGGCCTGAAAAGGTCCATTTAGAGATTACCATTGACAAAACAACAAGTACTAAGAGTATGGGATTTTTATCTAACGGTGTGAGTATTTTTGTAACCGGGCTTTTCTAGCGAAAATGTCCACCACAAATACGAGGATCACTCTAAGGACCGAGTATTTGAGATAAAATCTAGGGAAAATCCAACCTACATTCCTCCTTTTTAACATTTAGTAAATCGTTTCAAGTAGCTATTTTACCAAACCAAAACCAAGTATTATTTTCCTCTCTAGTTGAAACTTGTAAAAGGAGCTCATGAGAACCGTATTGTCTTGATTGTCCAGTCTCTGTGGATTCGATTCTGGTATTTTACCAACTATTACTTGCTGTGACGATCATAGTGGACAGTGTACACTTGCACTTCCCACTGTGGACAGTTTGCAACCCACTGCGATTAAAACACACATTTCGCACGTAACAAGTTTTTGGCGCCGTTGCCAGGGACTGGCGTGATTTTAAATCTCAAGACATTAGTTTTTGTTCGAGCCCGAGTCACTAGTTTTTCTAAGCTGTTCGTATTGTATGCCACGGCGACAACTCGAACATTTGGTTCCAATAGATCTCGAAATAGAAAAAACGTTGCGAAAAACACGAAGAAGCAAGAAAACAAATCGACAACCTCCTGTGATCCCCACTGTGAACATGGCTGCAGTACCGCCACCTATAGTGGAGACCACAATCACGATTGCCGATAACAAAGATCGAAAAATACGGGACTATGCTACTTCCGGAGTTGGTGATTTAAGCTCCGGAATTTTGAGACCCAATATTGTTGCAACGCATTTTGAACTCAAACCGGTGATGTTTCAAATGATCCAAGCCATGGGTCAATTTGGAGGATCGCCATCTGAGGATCCGCACTCGCACTTAAAATCTTTTTTAGAAATGACCGATTCCTTTCAATTGCAAGGTGTTAGTGATGAGGCATTAAGACTAAGGCTTTTCCCTTTTTCATTAAGGGACAAAGCAAAATCTTGGCTGAACGCACATGCACCTCACTCGATAACCACTTGGCAAGAACTTGCCGATAGATTTTTGCAAAAATACTTTCCTCCAACAAGGAATGTTAGATTTCGAAATGATATAATTTTATTTAGACAAGAGGAAGATGAGGCTGTTTCGGATGCATGGGAACGATTTAAAGATTTACTTCGAAAGTGCCCACATCATGGCATCCCACATTGCATCCAATTGGAGACCTTTTACAATGGTCTTTCCAATGCAGCCAAAATCATCTTAGATGCAACAGCCGGTGGAACATTTACGAGTATGACTTACAACGAAGGATATCAAATCTTAGAAAAAGTGTCCAACAACAATACCGAATGGTCAAATCCGAGAGCACCCATGTCTAAGACCAACACCATAGATTCCGAAGCACTCAAAACCATGAATGCACAATTAGTGGCCTTGACAAAAATCGTTTTAAATCAAAATCGAGGCCAAGTCAATTCCGCAACCCATCTCGCTGATAACTGCTCCCTTTGTGGAGAGGAGCATGTTTTCGACTTTTGTCCAGCAAACCCCGAATCTGTTAATGTCATAGGGACCAACCAAAGGAACAACCCTTATTCGCAGACTTATAATCCAGGTTGGAGAAATCATCCGAATTTCTCTTGGTCCGGTAATCAAGGACTCCAACCCCAAGGACCGAGTCACATCCAGCAAAGACCATACAATCCCCCGGGATTTCAGCAACATCACAGTGGGCAATCCCCACATCACAGTGGGCAGTCCCCACAACCATACCAACCACGATCCAACCAACCAGCTGAGGCTCAACAATCGATCGAGTCGATTCTCAAAGGTTTTATGAATCAAACCCAAGCAGCCATTAGGAATATAGAGACCCAAGTAGGACAGCTAGCCGTTGAAGTTAATAATAGACCACCAGGAACGTTACCGAGTGATACCGAGCAAGCTAGAGTGATAGGAAAAGGACCAGAACATGTCAAGTCCATAACTTTAAGGAGTGGAAAGGATCTGAAAAATATCATTTTTGAATCTGATGATTCGCCTCAAAAACCCACTGTGAGCACCTCAGTGGGCACTCCTCAAGTCACTGTGATCCCCACAGTGGGGACCGACATCCCTGACCTTCCCACTTTTGGACCTGTCCCAAAGACTACTGTTCCAAAGCCAATACCACAGCAAACTCAGATTGACCCACGAAACATTCCATTTCCTCAAAGAATGAAGCCTAAAAATGTCGATGTTCAGTTTAAAAAATTCTTAGACATTTTTAAGCAACTTCACATTAACATACCCTTGGTAGAAGCTCTCGAGCAGATGCCAAGCTATGTTAAATTCTTAAAAGATATTTTGAACAAAAAGAGGAAGTTGGGTGAATTTGAAACTGTGGCTTTGACCGAAGAATGTAGTGCCCTCCTAACAAGCAAGATTCCACCTAAGTTGAAAGACCCGGGTAGTTTCACCATTCCATGCATTATAGGAGGACAAGAAGTAGGCCAAGCACTCTGTGATTTAGGAGCTAGTGTCAACTTGATGCCTTTGTCCATTTTTAACAAGTTAGGGATTGGAGAGGCTAGACCCACAACCGTGACATTACAACTAGCCGACCGATCCATTGCCTACCCCAAGGGAAAAATAGAAGACGTTTTGGTCCAAGTGGATAAATTTATCTTCCCCGCCGATTTTCTTGTTTTAGATTATGAGGCCGATAAAGAAATCCCAATCATCTTAGGACGTCCGTTTCTTGCAACCGGGCGTACTTTGATCGATGTGCACAAAGGAGAACTCACGATGCGAGTTAATGACCAAGAGGTAACTTTTAATGTTTTCAAATCTCTCAAATATATAGACACCGAAGATTGTTTTGCCTTAAGTTCGATTTATGAAACCCACAATTTTGGCAATTTGCCCACAGTGGGGAGTACAGTTCCCACAGTGGGGATTGACAGTGAGCACTCTGAATCAGAGAGTAATGACACTTTTAAGGATGAGTGTAATAAGATGGTTGCAGCTTTTGAACCTCTGGACTTCAAGGATAGAGATGTTCAATCCCCTTCAATAGAACAACCTCCCGAGTTAGAGCTTAAACCATTGCCTTCCCATTTAAAGTATGCTTATCTCGCTAAGGATAATAAACTTCCCGTCATTATCTCTTCCAAACTTAGTGAGAAACAAGAACAACTTCTGATTGATTTGTTGATAAAGCATAAGGGAGCAATTGGTTGGACCATAGCGGACATTCGAGGGATTAGCCCCTCTTTATGTCAACATAAGATTAACTTGGAGAATGACCACCCGGGGAAAGTCCAACCCCAAAGAAGGTTGAACCCCATCATGAAGGAGGTAGTTAAGAAAGAAGTCTTGAAATGGTTAGATGCCGGTATTATCTATCCCATTGCCAGTAGTAGTTGGGTGAGCCCCGTTCAATGTGTCCCTAAAAAGGGAGGAACAACAGTGGTCAGAAAGGAAAAGAACGAACTCATTCCAACTAGGACTGTTACGGGATGGAGAATATGCATGGATTATAGGCAACTGAATCTAGCAACAAAGAAAGACCATTTCCCGTTACCTTTTATTGATCAAATGCTTGATAGATTAGCGGGAAAGGAATTTTATTGTTTTCTAGATGGATACTCCGGATATAACCAAATCCACATCGCACCCGAAGACCAAGAAAAGACCACCTTTACTTGTCCATATGGTACTTTTGCATTCCGGAGAATGCCTTTTGGTTTATGTAATGCTCCCGCTACTTTTCAACGCTGTATGATGGCCATTTTTACTGATATGATAGAAGATACCATAGAAGTTTTTATGGACGATTTTTCTGTGATCGGCACATCATTTGATAACTGTTTGAGGAATCTAGAAAAAAGTTTGGTGAGATGTGAAACCCACGACCTTATTCTAAATTGGGAAAAATGTCATTTCATGGTCGAAGAGGGCATCGTTTTGGGTCATCTTGTGTCGAAAAAGGGTTTGGAAGTTGATGAAGCAAAACTAGAAGTAATCTCCCAACTTCCCGAGCCCACAACGGTAAAAGGCATTCGCAGTTTTTTAGGTCACGCAGGTTTCTATAGGAGGTTCATAAAAGATTTTTCCAAAATAACTAAACCCCTATGTAACCTGCTGCAACATGAAAGAGAGTTTGTTTTTACCAAAGAATGTAGAAACGCATTTGAAATAATCAAAAATGCCTTAGTTACTGCACCCATAGTGACCACTCCTGACTGGTCACTCCCATTTGAAGTCATGTGTGACGCCAGCGATTGGGCTATAGGTGCAGTACTAGGCCAACGAAAAGATAAGATTTTTCATCCAATATACTATGCAAGCAAGACTTTGATCGAGGCTCAAATCAACTACACTGTAACCGAAAAAGAACTACTTGCAGTAGTTTTTGCTTTTGATCGTTTCAGGTCTTACTTAATTGGAGCAAAGGTCATAGTACACACCGATCACGCAGCCATCAAATATTTGATCAACAAGGCTGACTCTAAACCGAGGTTGATCAGATGGGTGCTGTTGCTGCAGGAATTTGACCTCCAGATCGTCGACAGAAAAGGAACAAGCAATCAGGTTGCTGATCATCTGTCCAGGCTCGAGAAGACAGTGGGCACTGTTGACCCCACTCCTGACCCCACTCCGGTAAAAGAAACTTTTCCCGATGAACAATTATTATCTGCGCAACATCATAATGAAACTCCTTGGTATGCTGATATTGCAAACTTTTTAGCAAGTGGATTTAAGCCCCACGGGATGAGTGGACAACCATTCAAGAAATTTTTACACGACACACGACAATACGTTTGGGACGATCCCTTCTTGTACAAGATAGGGGCGGACCAAATATTAAGGCGTTGTGTCCATGGGAGTGAACAACATCAAATACTCCATGGTTGTCACACATCCCACTACGGTGGCCACTTCGGTGGAAACCGTACCGCAGCAAAAATTTTGCAAAGTGGATTCTTTTGGCCCACTGTTTTTAAAGACTCATTTGAATTCGTGAAAAATTGTGAGCAATGTCAACGTACGGGGAATATATCGCAAAGAAATGAAATGCCTCTTAACAACATTCTAGAGGTCGAACTTTTTGATGTATGGGGGATAGATTTTATGGGACCTTTTCCAAATTCCAACAATAACTTTTACATCTTGGTTGCGGTAGATTATGTTTCAAAATGGGTAGAAGCCATTGCTTGTCACTCCAATGATGCTAACACTGTGGTGAAGTTCTTACACAAAAATATATTCACTCGCTTCGGAACACCACGAGCATTAATTAGTGACGAAGGCACCCATTTTGTAAACAAAGTCATGGCCTCGGTTCTTGCTAAATATGATATTCATCATAGAGTGGCCACCGCATACCACCCACAAACCAATGGGTTGGCCGAGCTTTCAAATCGTGAGATCAAGGGAATTTTGGAAAAAGTTGTTAAGCCACACCGTAAAGATTGGTCAATCAAACTCGATGATGCTCTTTGGGCCTATCGAACAGCCTATAAAACTCCTCTGGGAATGTCTCCATTCAAATTAGTTTTTGGCAAAGCTTGCCATTTACCGATTGAATTAGAGCACAAGGCGTTCTGGGCCCTTAAAGAGCTTAACATGAGTGAGGATGCCGCGGGAATCAAAAGGAGTCTGCAAATACATGAGCTAGAGGAGTTGCGATATCACTCCTATGAGAATGCAAAGTTGTACAAGGAAAAGACCAAGATGTGGCACGATCGTCGAATCAACCATAGGGAGTTCATGGAAGGACAACAGGTACTATTGTTCAATTCTCGTCTCAAACTCTTTCCAGGTAAACTTAAATCAAGATGGACGGGACCATACACCATTGTCAAGGTGAGTCCTTTCGGAACAGTGGAGTTGAAATCCCCACAATCGGGCCAAACCTTTAAAGTCAATGGGCAAAGGGTAAAGCATTTTTTGCATGAAAGTGCCCACATCCCTGCCCACTCTCCGCCTCGCTATGGTTAAGCAATGTCACAACCGTTTGTAAATATTTTATTTCAGTTATTTGCTGTCTTTTTATTATTTTTGGTCTTTTTAATTCTGCATGGTAGTTTGTTTTAATGTGTGTAGGAGAAATTGCCGCTTTTTGGAGGAAAAATCAAGAAAAAGCTTCGCAGTGGGGAGATGCATGTCCCTGCGTTCCTCACTCTCGGTCTGGCATAGGAAAAGACGGTTTGGGAGGGACCCACGGCTGACGCACATCATGCTTTTTCTTACAAACATCAACTTTTCCTGCCACTTGTCAAAAGCCCACCTATTCCCAAGATAAACCATCATTATCTTTTTCTCTCTCTACTAACCGTCCCCAATCAACTCAAAAACCATCACCCTCAAATCAGATTTTTACTTTAATTTCCCTAAACACACCAAGTTTCTTCATCTTCTCCATTTCTCTCTCAAAGAAAACCCACAAACCTAAAACCCTTCCTAAAACCCTAAAAATGGCAAGAACCAAGAGAATGAACACCAACCCCGATGCACTCACACGTGCGGCCGTCCGCCGCAGGACCGCCGAGGAACAACCACCGGAAGCCGTCACCAATGACCTGAACGAACCGCCACCGGTCTCCGGCGAAAACCCGATCATCTCCGGTGCAGCCGACGAGGGTTCTTCAAAGCACGAAAGCCCAAAAGCTACTTCATCTTCTCAAATCTCCGACACTAGTGTCACCCAATTCGAAACCGAGGCATTGCTGGCCGAAGAAGAAGAGAAGCGATTGGCAGAGGAGTTTGAGAGGCGAATGTCGGTCATTCGAAAGCGAAAGGAAGAGGTTGAGAGGAGACGACGAGAAGAAGAAGAAAAGCGCAGAAAAGAAGAAGCAAGATTGAAGGCTGAACAAGCAAAGATCTTAGAGGAAGAAAGGAAAAAGGCGGAGGGAGAGATTTTTACTGAGGAACAAGAACTGCTGAGGAAAGTAAATTCTGATTATGAAGAGGAATACAGAAAGCTTGGGGATAGTATTGAGCAGAGCAGAGTGGGGAAGACTGCCCACAGTGGGGAGAGTCCTGTTCTACGAGCATTAAAGAAGAGGAGAGTGGTCACCAGGTCTACGGTGACCACGACACCGAGGAAATCAGCAAAAAGATCATCAAAAAAAGGTACTACATTCGAACCTGCTTTAAGTGCTTCTTCTGTTGAAGATGACATTGGGGATGACCAAGTTCAAACCCTACACCCACATCACTCAACAGTGGGCACTGCTCATGCACCCAGTGGTGTGCCTAGGCAGTTCACCTCTTCAGAGGTGGCTGCCCACTACGAGTGCATCGCAACCCAGAAGCTAAGGTTGGAAAGGGGTTTTGACCCCGAGTTTGTTGAAGCAAACTCATTTGTAAAAGATAGGATCATCGCGCAAGACTGGTCGATTTTGGCCGAGGCCAATCGACGCGCTAATGCCTCGTTGGTCCGAGAATTTTATGCCGAAGCCTCTCAATCAAAGGACCCCATTGTGGTAGTTAGAGGAAGGAAAGTATGTTATAATCCAGGAGAAATCAACCGAGTGTTAGGAAGGCGTGGCCCAAATGAGTGTGAGTTTACAAAGTTTTTGAAGAAAATGACCCCCGAGGATGAGGACCGTATTTTGAAAGAAATAGCTGTCGAAGGAAAGCCATGGAACAAGGATGGTCGAAGACGTTGTCTAAACGCTAGCTCCCTCGTCACCGAGGCCGCTGTTTGGTTTCAATTTCTTCGGGCCTCTTTATCTCCGACATCACACGATACCACCTTGTCCTTGCACAAATGTACCCTCTTGTACTGTCTGCTCACAGGAATGAAGATAAATGTTGGGATAGTCATGCACGCTGCCATCGATCAAGCTAAGACCCGAAAGAAGGTTGTGTTGCCCCTCCCTTGCCTTATCACGTTACTAATGATAGACGCAGGTGTACCCTCCGCTGTGGAGGATCAGTGGTTCGACTCAACAAGCAACATTAGTGTGCAGACCATTCGCAAGATGGGAAGGCATATCAACACTCCTCCACATGAACATGAAGAAGAGATTCCCACAGTGGGGACTGTCCGGCCCACTGTGATCATCGCTGAGGAGCATGATGTGCGGACTGCGGATACATCGAGGCGTCAGACTGAGGCAGGTTCGTCCAGCAACCAAATGAGAGAGATTTTGGCAGCTTTGAAGAAGCTCACATACAGGATCGAGTTGCTGGAAAGTGAGCAGCGATACCAGAACCGGGCCACGCAGAAATTTTGGATGTATACAAGAGAACGAGATGAGGTGACGGGCCTGATGATGAAAGAGGCCAACCCAATGCTAGCTGCTCAGCTACCAGAATTCCCGAAAGATATCTGCCCGGTTAATGACAGTGAGGATGAGTTCGATGATGATGATGCGGATCTGTCACCGCAAGCCACCCAAACCCCGTGAATGGTTTGTTTTTTTTTTAAAAACAATGGTTTCGCTCTTTTGCTCACCAAAAACAATTTTATTTTGTTTGGTTGATCTTTTTGTGCCTATGGCTAGGCATTGACACTATTTGCTGTTTTAACTTTTTAAATATCGATGCATGAAAATCCTACCGGTAGGTAGGTACTTTTGGGTACTAACATATTGATTGTTTGAATGCTTGTTTGACCTCGTTTCCATTTCAAGGTACAACTTTCGGCTTCCGACTTAAAAGGTCACTTTTGTAAGTACAAATCTCAACTTGTCCCGTGAAATGATATAGGCCATTTTTCGCATCCAAACACGATCCTTTTTGTACCCCCAAACCACCACCTTTGTTCATTAATTCAATGTCACAGTGGGGACACTGTGAGATTTTAAGTTTGAGGTGGGAACTTCCAGAGTGACCTCCAGTTTGCTCACAGTGAGGACACTGTGAAGTCCAAGTTTGAGGTGGGTAAGCCGTACCCCCCTCCAAAAAAAAAAAGAAAACACAAAAATACAAAAACAGAAGAAAATAGGAGTAGCACTAACAAAATTGATGGTGTGCCTTTTCTGGACCATCAAAGTGCTCACTCCCAGAAAACGATGGTGTGCCTATTCTGGACCATCAGAATACCCACCCTCACAAAAAATAGCCATACTCATTATACCCAAATAAAGCCTGAAAGTGTACGTTCTTATCATAGCAAAATACTAAACACCCACTTCTTGAAATAAAAATCTCAAAGCGAGATCTTCGGTCCATGTTTGGAAATTTTTGCCAAAATCCTTGGGAAAAGATTCAAAGCCATAAACCCTTCAAACCCAAGAAAGCCCTATGGATCAAAAGGTAAACAAGGGAAAGGTTTCGTCAAACACAAAAGTGAAATTTTCAAAGTTTGGAACCGAAAGAAGTATCGAAGGAAGGAGATCAACGCCCATTCAAGTCAAGAAATATGTAAGTCCATCAAAGACCTTTTATGCATTGTGTTTCATTTTATTTCTTTCTTTTTATTACTTGGGGACAAGTAATGATTTAAGTTTGAGGTTGTGATAACTCTATTTTTAGAGTTATTATTTCCATTTATTTTCCACTTTATTTTGTCAATTTTAGCCATTTCACTTCTAAAAACCCCCATTCTTGGTATGATTTACGAAAACGAGCAAAAGGAGTGAACCATGGTCTTTAATAAATTATTTGGGGAAGTTTTGGGTGTTTTCTCGATTTTTCATCCACAGTGACGTATACAGTGCCCACTCCGGTTCCCCACTCTTCGAGCTGATCAAAAAGAAATCAAAAAGAAACTTTTAGTTGGGATCTAATTTTCTGGAGGAGGAAGGTTCATATGGCAGAGAAATGGCTGGAGAAGTACAAGGTAGTTCTCATTGAAGATAGCATCAAGTACACCTCTTTGTACTTGGAGATTGACTTGGAGAAGGGACCATTGGATAAAAGAATTGCACAAGGAGCTGAATTCTGCCACAACTCAGCAGTCTTTACCCATTGGAAGACCCACCTCTTTTGTGTAATACCCAACTCCTTCTCCTAGTATATAAAGGAGCACTTGGGTGCCATTAAATGCATGCTTAGTTTTCATCCTTGAATACTTTTAGTCTCAAATTCTCTCAACTACCACATTAGCTTTAGTCTTTTATTTACTGCAGTAATTAGCTTTAATTTTCAGTAATTTACTTTCTTAGTTTAAATTGTAGTTCGTATTACACAGTGCAGGGACGACTTCTCGTTCCCCACTGTGAGCAGTTAATTCAAATCACTTTCAGTTTTATTATGTGCAACTCTTCATCTTTTGTTTTCTTTACTTCGGAAATGTTAGGCTAAACATCCTTTGGGATGTAGGAAGGAGAAGTACCTGGATTTTATCAAAAATGCTTGAGTAATCTTTATACTTAGAATATTTGTTGTTTTGGTCTTTCATTCTCGATATTTACCCAAGGATGCGAACAAGCTGATCACTTGCAAGGATCTAAAGTCTAGTTCTTAACTTAGAAATAAGTAGAGCGCAGTGACACGAGCTTGAATGATGCTAGGGGATTCGAAAGAATTCTTTTGACACTTACGAAAGTGAGGTCGGCACAGTGAGCTAATCTCTGCCCACTGGAGTAGTAGGCAAGCTAATTTGTGTATTAAAAACACTTAGAGTATTTGTCTCTACACATTCCATCGAGGCCTGAAAAGGTCCATTTAGAGATTACCATTGACAAAACAACAAGTACTAAGAGTATGGGATTTTTATCTAACGGTGTGAGTATTTTTGTAACCGGGCTTTTCTAGCGAAAATGTCCACCACAAATACGAGGATCACTCTAAGGACCGAGTATTTGAGATAAAATCTAGGGAAAATCCAACCTACATTCCTCCTTTTTAACATTTAGTAAATCGTTTCAAGTAGCTATTTTACCAAACCAAAACCAAGTATTATTTTCCTCTCTAGTTGAAACTTGTAAAAGGAGCTCATGAGAACCGTATTGTCTTGATTGTCCAGTCTCTGTGGATTCGATTCTGGTATTTTACCAACTATTACTTGCTGTGACGATCATAGTGGACAGTGTACACTTGCACTTCCCACTGTGGACAGTTTGCAACCCACTGCGATTAAAACACACATTTCGCACGTAACAGTGATATACATATCACATTGAGCATTACTTGGTTGACCTGATGGAGTTGCTACTTCTTCTTCAGCAACCTTTGTATCATCTTTCTTTTCTGGAACATCCTCTTCTTTTTCTTCTTCTACCACTGGTTCTACCCTAGGTTTCTTGACAACTTTCCTCTTGGTAGCTATAGACTTGGTTCTTGTTCTTTTCAGTGACTCCAGCTTTTCACCCAGGGTTTCTTCTTGCTTTTTAGGAGTGTCATGTTTGGCTTTAATCAAAGCCTCTGCAACTTCAACTTCTTCCAAAGTAGGCATTTTAGTTTCTGTTGCTTCCTTTGTTTCTGCTGCTTCTTCCTTTGTAAATACTGCTTCTTGCATGGTTTCTGCTGCTTCTTTTGTTTCTGCTGCTTCTTTCTTTGTAGATACTGCTTCTTGCATGGTTTCTGCTGCTTCTTTTGTTTCTGCTGCCTCTGGAATGGTTTCTGCCGCTTCTGCTTTTTGACTTTCATCAGCATTAACCGTTTCTGCTGTTGGTTCAGTTTCTGCTTCTTTCTGAATTTCAGCAGCATTAACCTTTTCTGCTGCATGATCAGTTTCTGCTTCTTTTTGAATTTCAGCAGCATTAACCTTTTCTGCTGCATGATCAGTTTCTGCTTCTTTTTGAATTTCAGCAGCATTAACCTTTTCTGCTGTTGGTTCAGTTTCTGCTTCTTTCGCAATTTCTTCAACACACTCATTCTCCCCCTTTTCCTGTGCACTCTCCATGTTGAATTCAGCTTCTGACTCCCCCTTTTTGGGAGCATCATTGTTGGGGCTTCTTCTTTTAAGAACATACTGAGCTTTCTTCTTCCTGTGCATCAACTTTGTAATCAGCTTCTTATGCTTCTCAAGCTGTGTTTGTTGATATAGGACCACTTTCTTGAGTCCATCTATCTCCTTTTGCTGACTTACAACATCTGTGTTGATATTGGCAATGGTTTCCATCAATTCCTCATATGTATATCTATCCTCACCTTGTTTAGGAGTTTTTACTTCCTTTAAAGGATCACTGGAAATTTTAGTAGGTGTCTTTTGCCTAGCAAAAGCACTGCCTACCCCCGTGGTTTCTTGGCACCTGGGACCTCTAAATGATTTCTCATTCTGAGTTGCCGTGAGGAAGGTCTTAGGTATGTTACCACTGTCCTTCTCTGTGCTAGCAGAAGTAGTGACGGCCTTGCTACTCATATGCTCAACCTTCTCCTTAGTGAGCACCTTCTTGGGGTTGGGAGACACCCCTGTGGTTTCCCTTTCGATATTCTCTATTGGAGAATGCTCCAATAGAGGGCTTAAAGGCTTTGGGCTTGTAGGAGGTACATCAAGGGAAGGAGCCTTGTGTACCATTCTTCTTGTAAACTTTTTGGTTATGAGAGGAGTGGGTCTTTGAAGAATGGACTGAGGAATTTCTTTGGTGATTGAAGGTGGGGTTTGGTTATCAGTGGGTTGGTCTAATGAGGGCGTTGACCCTGATGCCATACCTTCTTGTGTGTGGGACACACCCATCATTGTAGAGAACAATGGAGTGTCAACTCCTTCCGAGTCCCTGGAAGTTCTTCTCATATTTGAGAAGACCTTTCCTTTAGGGGGTTTAGGTACATATACCTCAGTAAATTGAGGCAAATCCGTCAATTCCTGAGTAATCACTGCTTGGACAAACCTTGGGTACATATAAAACTCTTTTTGGATTCCAGGTTTGACACAAGATCATTGAAAATCATTTGTGAAAAGTTAAACTTCCTGGCAGTGGCCAAGCAGACCAGGGCATAAGCAATGGTACTGCTAAACTCACTCCATCCAGTAGTTTTCTTTGAAATGCAATGCATTAAGGTATGAACAAAGAATCGCCATTGTGTAGAAAATTTAGACTTGAAAAACTTAAAGATTCCAATGGGACCTTCATACCCCATTCTCGTTAAAGTTGAGTATAGATCGTCATTAGGAATATACGTCATACCTGAGGCATCATCCAATTGAAGAGTGATGCGAATAAGCTCCTCTGTAACATTCAAGGGTTTGTCACACACCCTTGTTTTGATGATTTTCTGCCCATCTTCAGACACCACGGTGGCATTTTCCCAGAACTGCTTCTGATGCTCGGTGTAGATTGTCGGGGTCACCGTTAGGGCATAGGATATATGCGTGGACTTGATGAAATCCACAATGTCGTGAAAACCTGCGGACTGTTTTGGCTTCTGGAGCATGGCAATCTCGTTGTGTTCGTCGATAAACTCCATTGTACCTGAGGATTCTTGACAGAAAACATAGATTCTTGGGAGAGAATAGTTAGAAAGAGAGAGAGATGAATAGAATTCAAAGAGACGTTATGAACTTTGGCGGGCTGAAAGAGATATTTATAGCAGTATTAGCCCTAATTTTTCTTTTAAAGCAGTATTAACGACACATGCAGTATTAAGTACGAAGCAGTATTAACTATGTACTGGCAGCAGTAACTATGCACTGGCAGTAGTAACTATGCACTGGCAGTAGTAACTATGCACTGGCAGTAGTAACTATGCACTGGCAGTAGTAACTATGCACTGGCAGTAGTAACTATGCACTGGCAGTAGTAACTATGCACTGGCAGTAGTAACTTTTCAGCACTTGTCAATCTGAGTCATACAGAAGATCCTGAGAAGAAGAGTTAGTAGTACCAAATATAGAAGGAAATACAGGTATAAAAACTGAAAATCATGACTTTATTCAAGGTTGATCATGCCCACACTTGTTACCAAGAAAGTGAATCTACCCACATCAAAAGCTTTTGTGAATAGATCAGCAAGCTGGTCATTGGTATGAACTTTAGCAACTTGAATTAATTTCTTTTCATTACAATCTCGAATAAAGTGATACATGATCTCTATGTGCTTTGTTTTTGAGTGTTTGACTGGATTGTTAACAATGCTAATAGCACTGTTGTCAATGAAGATTGGAGTGTGAAGAAATGTTACCCCATAGTCCAACATCTGATTCTGTATCCATAGAACCTGAGAGCAGCAGCTTGCAGCAGCTATATACTCAGTTTCTGTTGTAGATAAGGACACTGTGGTTTGTTTCTTACACTGCCAAGATACTAGTCTTGCACCCAAAAACTGACATCCACCTGAAGTAGACTTCCTATCCATGTTAGCTCCACCCAAGTCACTATCTGAGTATGCAAGTAGATCAAAGGATGATTCATAAGGATACCAAAGACCTAATCTAGGTTGCCCTCTTAGGTATCTAAATATCCTCTTGACTGCATGAAGGTGTGAATGCTTTGGTGTAACTTGAAATCTGGCACATACACATACTGGAAACATAATATCTGGTCTAGAGGCTGTGAGATACATGAGTGATCCAATCATTGATCTGTAATGATGGACATCCACATCCTCCCCCTCAAGATCAGCATTGATTTGTTTGTGTGTCTCCATTGGTGTGCTTGCTGGCTTTGAGTCTGATAATCCAAACTTATCCAGGATGTCTTTCACATATTTGGATTGGCATATGAAAATCCCATCCTTCTTCTGTTTCACCTGAAGCCCAAGGAAGAAAGTAAGTTCACCCATGGAACTCATCTTGAAGCTCTTGTGCATTAACTCCTCAAAGTCTTTACACATGTGATCATTTGTGGATCCAAAGATAATGTCATCCACATAGATCTGAACAAGTAGGGTGTCCTTCTTTTTCCTTTTAATGAATAAGGTCTTATCAATGATTCCTCTTTCAAATTCATTTTCCAAGAGATAGGTAGACAGGGTGTCATACCATGCTCTTGGGGCTTGATGTAGACCATAAAGTGCCTTCTTTAACTTGTACACTCTGTCAGGATACAATGGATTCTCAAATCCAGGGGGTTGACAAACATACACTTCTTCATCTATAGTCCCATATAGAAAAGCACTTTTTACATCCATCTGGTAGACCTTGAACTTCATATATGAGGCATAGGCTAGAAACAACCTAATTGCCTCAATCCTTGCAACTAGAGCAAAGACTTCCTCATAGTCTATACCCTCTTCCTGAGTATACCCTTGTGCAACCAGCCTGGCTTTGTTCTTGATCACAATTCCTCTCTCATCCTTCTTATTTCTGAAGATCCACTTGGTGCCAATTGCCCTATGACCTTTTGGAAGGTCCACCAAGTTCCAAACATTCTGTAGCTTGAACTGTAGCAGCTCCTCTTGCATTGCTTCTATCCAACTTGGATCTTTCATAGCATCATAAGCCTTTTTGGGCTCAATTTGGGATAGAAAGCAAGTGAGTACATTATTAACTGTATTTTGCTGATCTTGTAGCTCTTGAAGTCTGCTTTGATTCCTAGTCATCATGGGAGAAGCAATGTCTCCAATTACCAACTCAGGAGGATGATTTTTCTGAGTTCTTGATGGATGACCAGATTCCTCTTGTAAGTTCACATCCAGATTTGACTCATTTAAGTCTGGATTTTCTTCAGCTTCTTCAGTCACTTCAGACTCTCTGGAATTTGGACTTGAAGGCTGATTTTCCTCTATTCTTCTCTCTTCTTCATTCTGAATGGGTTCAGCTTCCTTTTCTTGTTCACAGAAGTCAACATGATCAATGGTAGGGAGTGGAAATATCACAGACTGAATTCTGTGATCTGATGGTGGTGCATCCCTTTATCCTGCATATACATCACTACTGATACCCAAAGAATTAGTGAGTGAATCAATGTCAAATAGCCAATCAGGACCTGAACCAATAGGATTTGGTGTGTTCTCATTGCATTTGACATTGTCACTTTCTTCAATTATTCTAGAAGAGGTATTAAACACTCTGTAAGCCTTACTCTGAGATGAGTAACCAACAAGAAAACCATCATCTGCTTTGCTATCAAACTTACCTAAGTGAGATTTGGTATTGAGAATTGTACAAGGACACCTTAATGGTTTGAAAAATCCAATAAATGGTTTCTTTTTCTGAAAAAGCTCATAAGGTGTCTTGTTTTTAGGCTTTATTACTAAAACTCTGTTTTGGACATAACAAGCAGTATTAACTGCTTCTGCCCAAAAAGTAGTGGGTAATTTTGAATCAGCTAACAGAGATCTAGAAGCCTCAATCAGTGTCCTATTCCTTCTCTCAGCAACACCATTCTGTTGTGGAGTCCTAGGAGCACTGTATTGTCTCTCAATTCCTTTTTCCTCACAAAAGGTGTTTAGATCAAGGTTTTTAAATTCAGTCCCATTATCTGATCTAATGACTTTCACTTTTTGATTTGATTGGTTTTCAATTCTAAGAATAAAAGATTTGATCAGTCCACTTGTCTCATCTTTAGTTCTCAGAAAATATACCCAAGTAAATCTAGAGTAATCATCAATAATAACTAAACAGTATGACTTCTTGGCAATGCTCATGACATTTGTAGGGCCAAACAGATCCATATGCAACAACTGAAGAGGATTTGGGATAGTGTTTATCTCTTTGGACTTATGAGAAGTTTTGTGTTGTTTGCCTTTGAGACAAGCAACACAATGATCATCACATGAATAAACTTTTGATGGTAAACCCCTAACAAGATTATTTTTAACAAGTTTATTCATTGTTTTAAAATTCATGTGACACATCCTTTTGTGCCAAAGTGATGAAGCTTTTGATACCAAACAGTTTAGGGATGAATCAGATGAAACACTTTCTAAATCTAAACAATACACATTATCCTTTCTAGGAGTTCTCAATAGTATCATGTTTTCATCAACTACTTTGAATCCAGGAGCAAGAATAATGCATTCAGAATCAGTAAATAATATACTATGTTTCTTGTCACAGACCTGTGATACACTTAACAGGTTGTATCTCAATTGCTCAACATAGTAAACATCCTCAAATGTCATCTTACCTTTTGATACATCACCTTTACCACTTATCTTACCTCCTGCAGGATTATTCCCAAAAGCAACATGTCCTCCATCAATTCTTTTGAAATTCTTGAGGCAGGCCATGTTACCTGTCATGTGCCTGGAGCAACCACTATCAACATGCCAGATGCTCTTCCCCTTGAGCTGTTGGTTGCCCTACACATAAGATAAATCAATTAGTTTTTATTGGGAACCCAAGCCAAAGTGGTCTTGGGTCTCCCTTGCTCATCAAAGTACTTACATTCAGTTTGGATAAGTTTTTCAACCTGAGGAACTTCAGTACTGGAGTACTTTGTCAAGATGATTGGTCTAGCAGCACAAACACTAGAAGCAGTATTATCTTTAGAAGAAGTACTAACAGTGTTAGCAGTACTAACACTGCTAGCAGCAGTATTGCTTCTAGAAGAAGTACTAACAGTGTTAGAAGCACTAACACTGCTAGCAGCAGTACTATCTGAGGCAGCAGTACTAACACTAGTGCTTTTAGGAACCCACATTGTGACACATTCTTTTTCAGTCTTTTTCCTCATGTGGCTTTTGGATTTAGCTTGTTTCTTAGCCACATGGTTTCTTACAGGCTTCCTATAACCATTTGATTTTTGAAAAGTTCTTTGAAAATTTATCCTTTGGTTAATAGGATTGAAATAACAGTGTTTGGCAAGGTGATTCAATTTGCCACAGATAAAACAAGGTTTTGGTCTGTTAATCCTTTGCAGATCAACTCCTTGTTTTTGAGCCTACTGATTATTCCAGTTTCTTTGATTTCCCCTCTTTTTATCATGTTTTTGGGGTTCATTCTTTTGAGAATTCTTGCAAGAACAATGTTCACAAGTATTGGAATTCACAACAGTGGTCTGTGTATAATGAACTCCCTTTCCTTTTTCAGATCTTTTCATCTCATTGTTCTTATCCTAGGGACTTTCACCTTCCTCATTAGTCTTGATGTAATTCTCTAAGGGGATCTCACCACTGACATTCTTGTTCCTTTTCTTAGACTCTTCTTTTTCAGTTTTATCCTCAACAACAACTTCATATAATGGATCTACTTTAGTAGCTCCTTCAGGTAAGTCCTTCCTATCCTTGGTTTCTAACAGGTCTGACCTAGG
Source organism: Saussurea involucrata (assembly GCA_033807775.1). NCBI lineage: Eukaryota > Viridiplantae > Streptophyta > Magnoliopsida > Asterales > Asteraceae > Saussurea > Saussurea involucrata. The sequence continues at coordinate 172,607,860 of CM066321.1, forward strand.
ATGGATGTATGTGTTGTTGTAGGGTGGGGGTGTGGCATTGTACCCTAGGCCTGGTTTCATCTTACTGTGGATTTGAGCATTTATTATGGTGTCCATGACTTTAGAAGCACATGAAAACTTTTCAACATCAAGTTTTACTTTCTCAAGTTCTCCTTTTAATTTCTCACATTCCTCCCTAGACTCTTTCAGTTGGAACTCCAGACCATTCTTTTCCCACTTCCAGTAGTTTGTATCATATGAGTGTTGAAGTTCATTGGCTTGAAAAGCCTTAATTTGTTCTTCAAACCTCTCAACAATCACTACATAATCTCTTCTATCCTTTTCTAATCTCTTAAGGTCATCACACATTCCCTGGTTGTGATCTCTATACTTTTTCACAGTGTCTATACAAGCTTGAGAACAGAGATTAGATTTTACCTCAGTAGGAAGATCTGAGACTTCTGCCATGAGTGCATGATTCTGAGATGTCTCCTACGTTACCCATAATATGTGGAAGTATCAACGTAATTTCATAGAGTCATTCGGTCTGAATGCTACATGAAGAACATAAGCCAGATGATGGAACGGGAAGACCTAGGATGTAGAAGATCATAACATGAGTGATTCGGCAGATTTTGATTCCTATATATCCACCCATGTGGTACTTCATTATACCATATATATAAGATCCATCTTGATCACTCCAATCAAATCCCATTCCTTGTTGAGAAACAAGGGCTTGAACAGAGTTTCTGTTCTGGTTGAAGCTTCCAGTCTGAGCTTGTTGATGGTTGTTTTGAGATACTCCACCTCTGCATTCTCTGGCAAAGTGTCCCATCTTATGACACTTGTAGTATTCCACCTTAGACTTGTCAAACCCAGCACCATCTTCTCTTCTTTGGGAAAAGTTGTTTCTCCCAGTCCTCTTTATAAACTTCTTCACCCTCATAGAAAGCATAGCCATCTGCCACTTGATATCCATCTCCTCAAGATCATCAGCATTAATCTGTTCTAAGTCATCATTAATTAATGAGGAGTTAACATGACTAGAAAAGAAAGCTTCTAGTACAGAATCATTGGCCTTCTCCTGATTGACTCCACCAGCAGTACTAACTGATTCAGGGTTAGCAGTAGAATCAGTTGATGCTGATAGGTGTGCAGCATTATACACATATCCTGAGGGCTTCTTCTTGGCTTCAACCTCTGCTTCAAATACCCTAAGATCATTGTAAAGATCATCAAGCTCTTTATCTTCTAACTGGTCATTCTGTCTGAAAGACACAGTATACATTGTCCATTCCTCACCTAATGATCTTAGAAACTTCCTGTTTACATCATCAGCCTCCATACGAACTCCAACTGTAGCCAATTCTCCAATCAACTTATTAAATCTATCAAAAGTTTGAGTCATAGACTCATTCTTTGTAGAAGTAAAATTTTCATATTGTTGCTTAAGAATTGCCTTCTGGTTCCTCTTGGTGCTCTTGGTACCAGTGAATCTCTTTTCCAATGCATTCCATAAAATCTGAGCATCAGTGCAGTGATGAAATTGGTGCTGATACTCATTGGGAATAGCCAAAAGCAGAGTGCTTAAGGCTTTCATCTCTGTTTGTCTAACCTTTCTTTCTGCATCAGTCTTTGGAGGGGGTCTTTTGCCATCTGGTCCAACCCTTCCTTCAGCACATGGACCATTCTCTATAATATCCCAGATGGAATAATCAGTAAGCAAAATATACTGCTTGATTCTAATCTTCCACATGTCAAACTCATTAGGCCTGAGCATGGGAACCTTTGAAACAAGAGTATTGTTTGATTCAACTGTGTTGTCCATAATGATTGTAGATTTCTAAGAAACCAAGCTCTGATACCACTTGTCAGGATCGATTCCAAACAAGAATAATTATACTTAGAAATCAGAATTAAAGAATCTTGCGGAATAGAACTTTAATTCAAACACACTCAATGAACAACTAATCAGAAAACACAATATGTTTGTATTCAATACTTCAACTCACAAGTTTACAACCAAACCTCAATCTTGTTGAACAGGCTCAACAAGACGACTTCTACTTCTCTAGAAATAGGGTTCTAAACCTTGAGGTTAATTCTCTCTAAAACAAAAACGAATTCTTAAACAATCTCGCTGGATAGCTATCTATCAAAAACTATTTATACTGAATAATTACAAGATAACTATCAAAACAAAATAGATCTTCAGAATATTCTTTCATACTTATCTTCAATCATTCCATCTTTATCTCCAACATTCTCGCATTCCATAACTATGATCACAAGCAGCATTAACATCGTTATGCACAAGCAGTACTAACATTGTTCCAGCAGCATTAACTTTTACTTGCAGTACTAACTTTGCTCTGGCAGTAGTATTGTTGTTCTGGCAGTACTAACCATACTTGGCAAATCTTCAGTTCCCAACAGAGAAGATGAAGGAGATAATTCCCGGTCATGAACCAAGGGCCGAGGGATTAAATGCAAGGGGAAGATGATAACTCTATTTTTAGAGTTTTTATTTCCTTGTTTTTCCTACTTTATTTTGTCAATTTTAGCAATTTCACTTCTAAAAACCCCCATTCTTGGTATGATTTACGAAAACGAGCAAAAGGAGTGAACCATGGTCTTTAATAAATTATTTGGTGGAAGTTTGGGTGTTTTTCGCATTTTTATCCTGCAGTGATCACTGTTCTGCCCACTCCGACTGCCCACTATTCGAGCTAATCAAGAAAGACAAAAGAAACTATTAGTTGGGATCTAATTTTCTGGAAGAAGAAGGTTCATTGGCAGGGAAATGGCTGGAGGAAGTACAAAATGGCATCTACATAGAAGATTGCAACAAGTACTCCTTTATGTACTTGGAAATTGACTTGGAGAAGGATCCATTGGGTAATTGATTTGCACAAGGGGCTGATTTCTGCCATTACACAGCAGTTTTTACCCATTGGAAGACTCATCTCTTTTGTGTAATATCCAAGTCTTTCCTCTAGTATATAAAGGAGCACTTGGGTTCATTTATTGCATCAATCTAGCATTCTTACAATCATCTTGGGTTAAGAAGATAGCTTTAATTTCTCTCATCTATCACATTAGTTTAGTCTTTTAATTACTGCATTAACTTAGCTTTAATTTCTGTAATTTCCTTTCCTAGTTAATTGTAGTTCGTAAAGCACAGTGGACAGGGACGAATTCACGTTCCCCACTGTGAGCACTATTCAATCCACTTTCAGTTTTATTATGTGCAAATCTTCATCTGTTGTTTTCTTTACTTCGGAAATGTTAGGCTAAGCATCCTTTGGGATGTAGGAAGGAGAAGTACCTGGATTTTATAGAAAATGCTTGAGTAATCTTTATACTTAGAATATTTATTGTTTTGGTCATTCACTCTCGATATTTACCCAAAGATGCGAACAAGCCGATCACTTGCAAGGATCTAAAAGTCTAGTTCTTAACTTAGAAATGAGTTGAACGCAGTGACACGAGCTTGAATGATGCTAGGGGATTCGAAAGAATTCTTATGACACTTACGAAAGTGAGGTCGGCATAGTGAGCTAATCTCTGCCCACTGGAGTAGTAGGCAAGCTAATTTGTGTATTAAAAACACTTAGAGTATTTGTCTCTACACATTCCATCGTGGCCTGAAAAGGTCCATTTAGAGATTACCATTGACAAAACAACAAGTACTAAGAGTATGGGATTTTTATCTAACGGTGTGAGTATTTTTGTAACCGGGCTTTTCTAGCGAAAATGTCCACCACAAATACGAGGATCACTCTAAGGACCGAGTATTTGAGATAAAATCTAGGGAAAATCCAACCTACATTCCTCCGTTTTAACATTTAGTAAATCGTTTCAAGTAGCTATTTTACCAAACCAAAACCAAGTATTATTTTCCTCTCTAGTTGAAACTTGTAAAAGGAGCTCATGAGAACCGTATTGTATTGATTGTCCAGTCTCTGTGGATTCGATTATGGTATTTTACCAACTATTACTTGCTGTGACGATCATAGTGGACAGTGTACACTTGCACTTCCCACTGTGGACAGTTTGCAACCCACTGCGATTAAAACACACATTTCGCACGTACCAAGTTTTTGGCGCCGTTGCCGGGGACTGGCGTGATTTTAAATCTCAAGACATTAGTTTTTGTTCGAGCCCGAGTAACTCGTTTTTCTAAGCTTTTTCGTGTTGCATGCCAAGGCAACAACACGAACCTTTGTTACCAATCGATCTTGAAATAAAGAAAACTTTTCGAAGAAGACGCAGAAACAGAAATCGACAACCCCCTGTGATCCCCACTGTGAACATGGCTGCAATACCGCCACCTGTAGTGGAGACCACAATCACGATTGCCGATAGCAAGGATCGAAAAATACGGGACTATGCTACTTCCGGAGTTGGTGATTTAAGCTCCGGGATTTTGAGACCCAATATTGTTGCAACGCATTTTGAACTCAAACCGGCGATGTTTCAAATGATCCAAGCCATGGGTCAATTTGGAGGATCGCCATATGAGGATCCGCACTCGCACTTAAAATCTTTTTTAGAAATGACTGATTCCTTTCAGTTGCAAGGTGTTAGTGATGAGGCATTAAGACTAAGGCTTTTCCCTTTTTCATAAAGGGACAAGGCGAAGTCTTGGCTGAACGCACATGCACCTCACTCGATAACCACTTGGCAAGAGCTTGCCGATAGATTTTTGCAAAAATACTTTCCTCCAACAAGGAATGTTAGGTTTCGAAATGATATAATTTTGTTTAGGCAAGAGGAAGATGAGGCTGTTTCAGATGCATGGGAACGATTTAAAGATTTACTTCGAAAGTGCCCACATCATGGCATCCCACATTGCGTCCAATTGGAAACCTTTTACAATGGTCTTTCCAATGCAGCCAAAATCATCTTAGATGCAACAGCCGGTGGAACATTTACGAGTATGACTTACAACGAAGGATATCAAATCTTAGAAAAAGTGTCCAACAACAATACCGAATGGTCAAATCCGAGAGCACCCATATCAAAGACCAACACCATCGATTCCGAGGCACTTAAAACCATGAATGCGCAATTGGTGGCCTTGACCAAAATCGTTTTAAATCAAAATAGAGGCCAAGTCAATTCAGCAACGCATCTCCCTAAAAACTGCTCCCTCTGTGGAGAGGAGCATGTTTTTGATTTTTGCCCAGCAAATCCCGAATCTGTTAATGTTATAGGAACCAATCCGAGGAACAACCCTTATTCGCAGACTTATAATCCAGGTTGGAGAAATCATCCGAATTTCTCTTGGTCTGGTAATCAAGGACTCCAACCCCAAGGGCCGAGTCATATCCAGCAAAGACCATACAATCCCCCTGGATTTCAGCAACATCACAGTGGGCAGTCCCCACATCACAGTGGGCAGTCCCCACAACCATACCAACCACGATCTACTCAACCCGCTGAGACCCAACAGTCTCTTGAATCAATTCTCAAGGGTTTTATGAATCAAACTCAAGCAGCCATTAGAAATATAGAGACTCAAGTAGGACAACTAGCCGTTGAAGTTAAGAATAGACCACCAGGAACGTTACCTAGTGATACCGAGCAAGCTAGGGTGATAGGAAAAGGACCAGAACATGTCAAGTCCATAACACTGAGGAGTGGAAAGGATCTGAAAGATATCGTTTTTGAGTCTGATGATTCGCCTCAAATACCCACTGTGGTTCCCACAGTGGGCACTCCTCAGGTCACTGTGGTCCCCACTGTGAGGACCGACATCCCTGACCTTCCCACTTTTGGACCTGTTCCAAAGCCTACTTTTCCAAAGCCAATACCTCAGCAAACTCAAATTGACCCACGAAATATCCCTTTTCCTCAAAGAATGAAGCCTAAAAATGTCGATGTTCAATTTAAAAAATTCTTAGACATTTTTAAACAACTTCATATTAACATACCCTTGGTAGAAGCTCTCGAGCAAATGCCAAGCTATGTTAAATTTTTAAAGGATATTTTGAACAAAAAGAGAAAGTTGGGTGAATTTGAGACTGTGGCTTTGACCGAAGAATGTAGTGCCCTCCTTACTAGCAAGATTCCACCTAAGTTGAAAGACCCGGGTAGTTTCACCATTCCATGCACAATAGGAGGACAAGAACTAGGTCAAGCACTTTGTGATTTAGGAGCTAGTGTCAACTTGATGCCGCTGTCCATTTTTAACAAGTTAGGTATTAGAGAGGCTAGACCCACAACCGTGACATTACAACTAGCCGACCGGTCCATTGCCTATCCCAAAGGAAAAATAGAAGACGTCTTGGTCCAAGTGGATAAATCTATCTTCCCTGCCGATTTTCTTGTTTTAGATTATGAGGCCGATAAAGAAATCCCAATCATCTTAGGACGTCCGTTTCTTGCAACCGGACGTACTTTGATCGATGTGAACAAAGGGGAACTCACGATGCGAGTTAATGACCAAGAGGTAACATTCAATGTCTTCAAGGCCCTTAAGTATATAGACACCGAAGACTGTTTTGCTTTGAGTTCGATTTATGGATCCCACAGTTTTGACACAGTGCCCACTGTGGGGAGAACAGTTCCCACAGTGAGGAGTGATAGTGAGCACTCTGAATCTGAGAGTGGTGACACTTTTGAGGATGAGTGTAACGAGATCTTGGCAGCTTTTGAGCAGCTAGATTTCAAAGATAGACATGTCAAACTACCATCCAAAAATCCCCCTGACTTGAATTTGAAGCCATTGCCTTCCCACTTAAAATATGCCTACCTCAATGAGTTAGAAGAACTCTGTCATCACTCCTACATAAATGCAAAAACCAACAAGGAGAAGATCAAGTGGTGGCCTGACCAAAAAATCACTCATGGAGAGTTTGGGGAGGGACAAAAAGTGCTACTTTTTAATTCAAGGTTAAGGATGTTTCCGGAAAATTTAAAATCACGATGGAAAGAGCCTTACACTGTGGTCAAGGTAAGTCCTTTTGGAACTCTGGACTTAATGGCTCCTCAATCCGGACAAATCTTTTAAGTCAATGGGGAGAGAGTGAAGCATTTTCTGAGTGAGAGTGCTCACATTGTACCCCACTCTCCACCTCACTTTGGTTAGAGAAAGTCAATGCTGTTTGTAAATATTTTATTTCAGTTAGTTGTTGTCTTTTTATTAAATTTGGTATTTTTAATTCTGCATGGTAGTTTATTTCGATGTGTGTAGGAGAATTTTAGCACTTTTTGGAACAAAAAGGTTCGCAGTGGGCAGAGGCTGGTCACTGCGCTCCTCACTCTCGGTCTGACTTATGAAGAGACGGTTTGGGGGGGCCCAGGGCTGACACACATCATGCTTTTTCTTACACAAAGGTCACCTTTTCATGCCACTTGTCCTTTCCCCACCTATTCCCAAGGAAATCTATCATTGTCTCTCTCTCTCCTAAACCGTTCCCTCTCAAAAACAAAGAAAACCCTCCTTTTCAAAATCAAAGCCTTTCTCTCTCCTTAAACCACCTACACTATTCATCTTCTTCTTTCTCCTTCACGAACCAAAAACCATTCCAAAACCCTAGTAATGGCAAGAAGCAAGAGATTGAACACTCACCCAGAGGCGCCCACACGGCCGGCGATCCGCCGCCGCACCGCCGACGACCAACCACCGGAGGCCGTCACCGGAGATCTCAATAAAACCCCACCAATATCCGGCGAACCTCCGGTCATCTCCAATGTTGCAGACGTGAGTTCATCCAAACCAGAGAGTCCAAAAGCCATATCTTCATCAAGGGTCTCGGACTCTGTTCAAAACCCTTTTGATGATACAGATTTGCAGGAGGATGAAGAAATGCTGAGATTACAAGAGGAATACAACAAAAGGGTCGCGGAAATTAAGATGAAGAGGGAAGAAGCCGAGAGAAAGCGTCGTGAAGAAGAGGAAAGAATCAAATGAGAGGAGGAAGAAAGATTAAAAAGAGAGGAGGAGGAGAGATTGAAGAAGGAAGAAGCCGCAAGATTGGCTAGCGAGGAGGAGGAGCGATTGAAAGAGGAAGAACGAAAGAAGGCTGAGGAAGCAAGGATTCTCGAGCAAGAAAATAAAAAAGCAGAAGACGAGCGTTTGGCTCGTGAGGAAGAAGAAAGAAAACGACTTGATGAAGAAAGGCAGAGCAAGATTAAGGAGCAGACTGAGACTGTGGAAATCCCCCATGACAAAAATGCTGATAGTGTGGAGGATGTCCACACCACTGCCCACAGTGAAGAAACCCCAACCAGAGCACTCCAGAGGAACAGGGGAGTGGTTACACGATCTGGTGCAACCAAGAAGGCATCATCTGCAAAACCGAAAAGAAAAGCGTCAAGGAAAGGTAAGGGTATCGAACCCTCTTTAAGTTCTTCTTCTAGTGACACTAATACGGGAAGTGAACAAAACCCTTCTGAAAATCCACGTCTGTCCACTGTGGGGACTGCTCATGCCCCCAGTGGGATACCGAGGCAATTCACTTCCCCAGCTGCTAGAGCCCACTTTGAGTGTATTTGCACTCGGAAGTTGAATTTAGAGAGGGGTTTCGACCCCGACTTTGTAGAAGCCAATCACTTTGTCAAAGATAAACTTGTAGCGCAAGATTGGGCAACCATTGCCACTGCCAATCGCCGCGCTAATGCATCATTAGTCCGAGAATTTTATGCTGAGGCCTCCCAAGCCAAAGAATCATTTGTTAAGATCAGAGGAAAGGTTGTGGACTATACTCCAGGCAATATAAACCGAGTGTTGGGTAGAGGAGCTCCGGAACCTTGTGCTTTCGGACAGTTCCTGGCAAAGATGACTCCGGCTGATGAGGAGTTGATTTTAAAAGAAATAGCAGTTGAGGGAAGGCCATGGAATCAAGATGGCCAGAGAAGGTGTCTATATGCTGGCAGCCTCACCACTGAGGCTGCTGTGTGGTTCCAATTCCTAAGGGCCTTGGTGGCCCCAACATCGCACGACACGACTCTCTCCATGCATAAGTGTGCCATGCTTTATTGCGTTCTCACTAAAAAGAAGATCAATCTGGGAATCGTAATGCATGGTGCCATCCATCAGGCCAGAACACGAACCAAGGTAATCCTACCCCTTCCTTGCCTTATTACACTATTGCTAATAGATGCCGGAGTGCCCACAGCTGAAGAAGACCAGTGGATCATTTCCACGAAAAACATCAGTATTCAGACAATTAAGAAGATGAGAAGAGAGATAGGAGGCCCGTCTGTTGAGCCTGCCCACGTACAGCCCAATGTGCGAATAGCCGACGAGCACATAGTGGGCACTGAAGTGCCCACTGTGGATAAGAAGGGTACCCCTCTGCGACCAAAGACTGCGGGAGAAGCAAGCACCAGCACCGTCAGCCCAATGACCGCCATCCTAAACGCCATTTCAGCCCTCACATACAAAGTCGACCTCCTCGCGGCTGAGCAGAAACATGTAAACCGCGCGCTTGAAGCAGTCTGGATGTACAACCGCGATCGTGATGAGGTTGTAAACCAGATGTACATGGCAGCCGATCCTCTCCTTGCTGCACAAATCCCAGAATTTCCAGAGGGGATCTGCCCCACTGTGGCAAGTGAGGATGAGTTTGAGGAAGACTTGGCCGACAGCTCACCAAAGGCTACCCTACTCCGTGAATGGTTTGTTTTAAAACAATGGTTTCGCTCATTTGCTCACCAAAACAATTTTATTTTGTGTTTGTTTGATCTTTTTGTGCCTATGGCTAGGCTTTGACACGGTTTGCTATTTTTACATTTTAATATCGATGCATGAAAATCCTGCCGGTAGGTAGGTACTTTTGGGTACTAACGTATTGATTGTTTGAATGCTTTTGACCTCGTTTCCATTTCAAGGTACAACTTTCGGCTTCCAACTTAAAAAGGTCACTTTTGTAAGTACAAATCTCCACTTGTCCCGTGAAATGATTTAGGCCATTTTTCGCATCTAAACACAACCCTTTTTGTACCCACAACCACCTCCTTTGATCCATTTTTCTATGTCACAGTGGGGACACTGTGAGATTTTAAGTTTGAGGTGGGGATTTCCAGAGTGACTTCCAGTCTACCCACAGTGGGGACACTGTGAAGTCCAAGTTTGAGGTAGGTAAGCCATACCCCCTCCAAAAAAAATATATATATATTTTTAGAGAAAATACAAAAATACAAAAACAGAAGAAAATCGGAGTATCACTAACAAAATTGATGGTGTGCCTTTTCCGGACCATCAAAGTGCTCACTCCCAGAAAAAGATGGTGTGCCCATTCTGGACCATCAGAAGAAAAAATAGCCATACCCAAATAAAGCCTGAAAGTGTACGTACCTATCATTACAAAATGCTAAACACCCACTTCTTGAAATAAAAATCTCAAAGCGAGATCCTCGGTCCATGTTTGGAAATTCTTGCCAAAAACCCTTGGGAAAAGATTCAAAGCCATAAACCCTTCAAACCCAAGAAAGCCCTATTGATCAAATGGTAAACAAGGGAAAGATTTCGTCAAGTACAAAATGACATCTACATAGAAGATTGCAACAAGTACTCCTTTATGTACTTGGAAATTGACTTGGAGAAGGATCCATTGGGTAATTGATTTGCACAAGGGGCTGATTTCTGCCATTACACAGCAGTTTTTACCCATTGGAAGACTCATCTCTTTTGTGTAATATCCAAGTCTTTCCTCTAGTATATAAAGGAGCACTTGGGTTCATTTATTGCATCAATCTAGCATTCTTACAATCATCTTGGGTTAAGAAGATAGCTTTAATTTCTCTCATCAATCACATTAGTTTAGTCTTTTAATTACTGCATTAACTTAGCTTTAATTTCTGTAATTTCCTTTCCTAGTTAATTGTAGTTCGTAAAGCACAGTGGACAGGGACGAATTCTCGTTCCCCACTGTGAGCACTATTCAATCCACTTTCAGTTTTATTATGTGCAAATCTTCATCTGTTGTTTTCTTTACTTCGGAAATGTTAGGCTAAGCATCCTTTGGGATGTAGGAAGGAGAAGTACCTGGATTTTATAGAAAATGCTTGAGTAATCTTTATACTTAGAATATTTATTGTTTTGGTCATTCACTCTCGATATTTACCCAAAGATGCGAACAAGCCGATCACTTGCAAGGATCTAAAAGTCTAGTTCTTAACTTAGAAATGAGTAGAACGCAGTGACACGAGCTTGAATGATGCTAGGGGATTCGAAAGAATTCTTATGACACTTACGAAAGTGAGGTCGGCATAGTGAGCTAATCTCTGCCCACTGGAGTAGTAGGCAAGCTAATTTGTGTATTAAAAACACTTAGAGTATTTGTCTCTACACATTCCATCGAGGCCTGAAAAGGTCCATTTAGAGATTACCATTGACAAAACAACAAGTACTAAGAGTATGGGATTTTTATCTAACGGTGTGAGTATTTTTGTAACCGGGCTTTTCTAGCGAAAATGTCCACCACAAATACGAGGATCACTCTAAGGACCGAGTATTTGAGATAAAATCTAGGGAAAATCCAACCTACATTCCTCCGTTTTAACATTTAGTAAATCGTTTCAAGTAGCTATTTTACCAAACCAAAACCAAGTATTATTTTCCTCTCTAGTTGAAACTTGTAAAAGGAGCTCATGAGAACCGTATTGTCTTGATTGTCCAGTCTCTGTGGATTCGATTCTGGTATTTTACCAACTATTACTTGCTGTGACGATCATAGTGGACAGTGTACACTTGCACTTCCCACTGTGGACAGTTTGCAACCCACTGCGATTAAAACACACATTTCGCACGTACCAGAAGACCATTTGAAAAATGCTCAAGCTCTTCAAGCAAATCAAGATCAAAATCTCGTGGTAAGAAGAAGTTTTGTAACTTTTGTAAAAGGCGAGGTCACATCATTGATGAATGTTTTAAGCTTCAAGCCAAAAACAAAGCCAAGAACAAGACAACGGGTTCCTCCGGGGAAGCCGATATTGTTGAGCATGATGATGGTGGAGCTAGTGAAGGTGAAGTCATGACGGTCTCTGATGGTAATCCAAAGGCCACGGAAGAGTGGATTCTAGACTCGGGTTGCACTTTCCATATGTGTCCCAACCGTAGTTGGTTTCATACATATGAAAAAGTTTCCGAAGGTGTTGTGATGATGGGGAACAATGCTACATGCCCTATTGTTGATCAAGGCATAATTAGAATCCGTATGCATGATGGTGTCACCCGAACACTTGGGAATGTGAAACATGTTACCAAGCTTCGAAGGAATCTCATCTCTCTTAGTTCCCTTGATGAAAATGGTTATGAGTTCTTGGGTAAAGGTGGAGCTATTAAGGTTAAGCGTGGAGCACTAGTTGCAATGAAATCTCAAAGAAAGTCCGCTAACCTTTATATTTTGCAGGGTCAAACCGTTACGGGTGACGTTGCGGTAGCTTCCAAGTCAATGTTCGATGGTGATCTATCCAAGTTGTGGCATCTTCGTCTCGGTTGCATGAGCCTTGGTGGCATGTCCGAGCTAAGTCAACGTGGTTTGTTGAATGGCCACAAAGTTATCGATTTGCAATTTTGCGAGCATTGTGTGTACGACAAGACCAAGAGGGTCAAGTTCTCAAGTGGAATTCTCTCTACAAAAGGGCCACTTGACTATATTCATTCCGACCTTTGGGGCCCGGCTCGTGTTACTTTTTATGGTGGAGCTTCTTACATGCTCACTATCATTGGCAATTTCTCTCGTCGAGTGTGGGCTTTCTTCTTAAGACGCAAGAATGATGTTTTCGAGATATTTAAAGATTGGAGGACCATGATCGAAAAGCAATCCGGTAAAGAGGTGAAATATCTCCGAACGGATAATGGCTTAGAATTTTGCTCGGAGGAGTTCAATGCTTATTGTCGGAAGGAAGGCATTACAAGGCATCGTACCGTTGCTCATACTCCTCAACATAATGGTGTAGTCGAAAGGATGAACCGCACTATTCTTGAGAAAGTTCGATGCATGCTTTCAAATTCTAAAATTCCTAAGTCTTTTTGGGCGTAAGCGGCTTCTACCGCATGTTATATCATTAATCGGTCTCCATCAGTTGCTATTGAGAAGAAGACTCCCATGGAAGTTTGGAATAGATCACCGGTCGATTACATAAATTTAAATATTTGGTTGCCCGACTTATGCACGTGTTGATAATAGGAAGTTGGAACCGAGAGCAATGAAATGTAAATTTTTTGGATACAAAGATGGGGTGAAAGGCTTTAGGCTATGGTGCCCGGAAACAAAGAAGATCATTATAAGTTGAGATGTCACTTTTGACGAATCTTCTATGTTGCATGATTCGCCGTCTCCTACATCCGAGACCATTTCTGAAGCTCCTAAGGGGAAACCTCCAGTGGAGGTGGAGCTACCTATGGCTTAAACATCGAGCCCTCATGTTACTAATGATAATAATGTTTCTTCTTCTTCTTCTTCCACTTCTTCCACTACAGGTGATCAAGTGGTAGGTGATTCTTCATCACAACCTTCGCCACAAGAGCTCGAACCGTGCATTGTGCGTGATAGAGGAAGGAGACAAATTGTACGCCTTGCACGGTATACTGAAGAAGCCGATTTAGTAGCATATGCTTTGACTGTAGCGGAAGAAATGGAATGCACCATTGAGCCTACTTCTTATAGTGAGGCTATGAAACTTAAAGATGCGGATAATTGGATGATGGCAATGCACACGGAGATGGAATCCTTGCAAAAGAACGGAACTTGGGAGCCTGTACCCGCTCCTAAAGGCAAAAAGCCGGTTAGATGCAAGTTGGTTTATAAGTTGAAGTAAGGGACCACTCCAAATGAAAAACCAAGGTATAAAGCTCGGTTAGTCGCGAAAGGTTATAGTCAAATTCCTGGAATTGACTATGATGACATTTTCTCACAGGTGGTGAAACATACTTCTATTCGTGCATTACTTGGGATGGTCGCGTCCAATGATTTTGAGCTTGAGCAATTGGACGTAACGACCGCTTTTCTGAACGGGAACTTGAGGAAGAGATTTATATGCAACAATCGGAAGGTTTCAAGATTTTGGGTAAAGAAGGTCACGTGTGCAAGCTTATTAAATCTCTTTATGGACTCAAACAGTCTCCTAGGCAATGGTACAAGAGATTCGACGCATTTGTGACCGCACACGGCTTATCAAATTCTTCGTACGACATCTGCGTTTATTTCAAGAAGTGTGAGGATGGGTCAATGTTATATTTGCTTTTGTACGTGGATGACATGCTCTTAGCAGCTAAAGATATGGGAGAAGTTCAGAAAGTGAAAGACCAGTTAAATTCAGAATTTGATATGAAGGATTTGGGAGCCGCAAAGAGAATTCTTGGTATGGAGATTATTCGTGACTGAAAGGAGAGGAAATTATACCTTAGTAAAAAATGGTATATTGAAAAAGTTCTTCGCCGGTTCTACACGTCTGAAGCAAAGTCTGTCAATACTCCATTTGCGCCTCATTTCAAGTTATCATCCGCTTTAAGTCCTTCGACTCAAGCCGATGTTGCCTATATCGCAAGAGTGCCATATTCTAGTGCGGTGGGATCTTTGATGTATGCCATGATTTGTACCCGTCCTGACCATGCCTATGTAGTTTCTATGGTGAGCATATATATGGCCAACCCAGGTAAAGAGCATTGGAGAGCGGTCTAATGGATCTTTCGTTACTTGAGGGGCACGTCAGATCTGTGTTTGCATTTGTAAAGCCCGTGTCCCGGTATGTAATTTCGTTTTATTAATTCTTTTTTTTTTAAGATTTATGTAACGTGGTTGCCGTTAGCGGGGTTAGACGAATCGGACCTAATTGTTAAAAATGTCGGAATTTTGGTTAGTTGTGAGAGGTTTGTAAGTTGAGGGGCTATATGTGTCAAAGGCCAACCCCCCCCCCCTCATGGGTTCGGCCCATGCAGGAAATGTCGAGACCCTTGTAATTGTTAGGATGTTGGTAGCGTGAATGAGAAACACAAGAGAAGAAAGGAACCAAAAACCCTACGGCACCCCATTGCCTTTGTTGTCTTGCGTTGGTCGGCCGGAAAGAAGAACCGAGAAGAGAAAGAAAGAGAGAGAGAGAGAGAGAGAAACCGAGAGGGTTAGAGAGCGAGAGCGGAGAGGAGGAGAAAAGTGGTCGCCGGCGTGAGAGAACCACCGTCGGGGTAGGTCGGAAAAGTAGAGGAAGAAGGTCGCGTCAAGGTAAGTGTTCTATCCGTTTTATTTAGTGTTTTCTTCGTCGGAAAGTGGTAAACCGCCACCACCACCGCCGCAGCCACGGCTGCCGGAGGTGGGGCCGCCGCTGCACGCCGCCGGGGTGGCGGCAGAGGGGTGGGTGCAGATGTGTGCAGGCGCGGATGTGTGCAGAGTGAGGTTGCGGGTGTGTCGTTTCGGTGGGTGTTGGGAGGTTCCGCCGGAGGGTGTTACCGTAACCACTGTCGCCGCCGCCAACCACCACCACCGCCGGAGGCGGCAGTGGGTAGTGCACGGTTGTTATCCAGCGTAGTACAGCCCTTTCCAGTAAGCTTGTAAGCGGTTCGGGTCTGTTTGGGTTAAGCTATGTCTTAATGGGTTTTTTTTTAAACAATATTTGTCATTTCATGTGAAAACGTTTGTCTGCCACTGTTTTGTGACGGCCATAACTTTTCCGTCGTAGCTCGGATTGAGGCGAATCCGGTGCCCACGGTTCACATTCTGTGCCGGGCACACTTTTCATGTTTTAGCGGAAGTCCGGTTCGGCCTCTAGCTAGGCGTAATTTGGCTGTTTATACAGCAGGTATGGATTTGTCAGTTCGCGTTCCGTTTTAAAAGTCACAGTTTCTGTCCCTGTTTTGTATCGAGTATAACTTCTTCTAGGAATGTCGGATTGGGATGAAACCAGTGCAAAAAGTTCCCATTCTGAGTCTAGTAAGTTTCTTATGTTTTGCGGAAAAACCAGTTCGGACCGTAGCTAGTGTCAAACCGCTGTTTTGTAATGAAAGGTGCTGTTTTTCGCTGTGCAGTTAACCGGTTTTGTAAAATCCATAATAAATTGTAGAAAAATCGTTAGAGCGCGTGCGATATGTCCCTGGAACCCTAAGACATGGGACTTTGTGTTTATGGAAAAATATTTCTGGTTTAATCAGTTTTTGAGGGGTTAAACAGGTCCCGAACAGACCTGCGTGTTGAGAGTAAAAACTGGAAATTATGCATTTTAAAGCTAGTAGTCGTGGCCTTGGTTTGGGGGCATCATTTTGATAATTGTTAATGTTTGTTTAGGTGGAAAAAGGTGATTGGGTGTTGGCCGGTTCGCGTTGCGGTTAAGGCTATAAGTTTGCGTTCGAGGTGAGTTCTCTCACTGTGTAGTTAGGGGTTGTATGCATGTCATAGTAGTTTGTATGTACTACTGTCTTTGTGGTGTGAACTAGTTGTTTGTGGTGTGTAATATTTGATTGGTTTAAATGCTTAGTATAAATGTGTTACATTACAACTCGGTGGGACCGAGGGCTCGGTGGGACCGAGGGCTCAGTGGGACCGAGGAAGTGGAAAGAAACGTTGTGGGAACTCGGTGTGACGAGTGTGTTACATTACAACTCGGTGGGACCGAGGGCTCGGTGGGACCGAGGAAGTGGAAAGAAACGTTGTGGGAACTCGGTGTGACGAGTGTGTTACATTACAACTCGGTGGGACCGAGGTGTTGGATGCATAATTACTTGTAGATGTTTACTCGTTTTTGTAATTGTGATGTTGTTGCTTATGTGCGGATAGGGGTGATGTGTATATAATTTCTATCTGCGCATGTGATGGAATTCACTAAGCTTCGTGCTTACCCCTTCCCAATATCTTATGATTTCAGGTGCGAGTAGCAGTCGGGCATGACGGTACACACGGGCGCAAGGCGAAGGCTGTTTAAGTTTAACTTTTTAAATGGGGATTTAATTATATAACTTTTCCGCTGCTTAAATTTCATTTGACGGTTTTAATTAACGACGTTTATTTTTATTGTAATGGGATTTGTTAACTTATTGTTTGATTGTAACGAAATGCATTATTTTTTAAAATTTTAAAATTCCTTGTAATTTTTGGGACGTTACAACTTGGTATCAGAGCACAGCTTGAGTGAATCAAACACATCTCGGTGTGTTTGGTCTCAAGTTGCGGCTATGAAGTTTTAAACTCTTTTACTAAAATCTTTGAGAATAAAGGAAAAAGGAAAACCCGTTTGGGAAACGGTGATCGGGGGCGCAGTGTGTACAGTCAGCCGACGCTATGTGGGAAGGTACAATGCTTAGTGTATTTATTGCTTTCTAGGCATAGGGTATGCATGCTAGATTGCCTATGTTGTTTACAATGTGCTGTATGATGACTGCTTGCTAGTAGGAATCAATGCTAGTTATAGTAGGTTGTTAAGTGAATGCCCTATAGGTTGTATGCAGTAAGAATCATATAGCCTTAGAATATTTGATTTAATTCTATTGCTATGCTCTTGTTTGAGTCCAACCGTTCTAGGATAGAATCTTGTATTCGAATGTCTATTTGATTCACGATGCATGCGACTGGGTATTCGCGAGGCAACTCGTTATGGCTAACAGGGATTCCGTTGTAGCAAGGGTAGTAGGATGAGATGAAATTCCTAATGAGCTGGGAAGGGTGTTTACATATGAGTAGGTATGCTAAATTGCTTTCTAGAACATAGGAGTATGTATGCTAGATTGCTTGGTGCTTAATACACTGTATTGTATGGTTGTTACTTGCTATTAGGAACTTATGCTAACCTTGATAGGGTGTTAAGCGAATGCACTATAGGTTGTATGCGGTAGGAACCGAATAGCCTTAGAATGTTAGATTTAGTTCTATTGTGCAGCTCTTGTTTGAGTCCAACCGTTGTAGGATGGAATCTTACATTCGAATGTTGATAACTCTATTTTTAGAGTTATTATTTCCATTTATTTTCCACTTTATTTTGTCAATTTTAGCCATTTCACTTCTAAAAACCCCCATTCTTGGTATGATTTACGAAAACGAGCAAAAGGAGTGAACCATGGTCTTTAATAAATTATTTGGGGAAGTTTTGGGTGTTTTCTCGATTTTTCATCCGCAGTGACGTATACAGTGCCCACTCCGGTTCCCCACTCTTCGAGCTGATCAAAAAGAAATCAAAAAGAAACTTTTAGTTGGGATCTAATTTTCTGGAGGAGGAAGGTTCATATGGCAGAGAAATGGCTGGAGAAGTACAAGGTAGTTCTCATTGAAGATAGCATCAAGTACACCTCTTTGTACTTGGAGATTGACTTGGAGAAGGGACCATTGGATAAAAGAATTGCACAAGGAGCTGAATTCTGCCACAACTCAGCAGTCTTTACCCATTGGAAGACCCACCTCTTTTGTGTAATACCCAACTCCTTCTCCTAGTATATAAAGGAGCACTTGGGTGCCATTAAATGCATGCTTGGTTTTCATCCTTGAATACTTTTAGTCTCAAATTCTCTCAACTACCACATTAGCTTTAGTCTTTTATTTACTGCAGTAACTAGCTTTAATTTTCAGTAATTTACTTTCTTAGTTTAAATTGTAGTTCGTATTACACAGTGCAGGGACGACTTCTCGTTCCCCACTGTGAGCAGTTAATTCAAGTCACTTTCAGTTTTATTATGTGCAAATCTTCATCTTTTGTTTTCTTTACTTCGGAAATGTTAGGCTAAACATCCTTTGGGATGTAGGAAGGAGAAGTACCTGGATTTTATCAAAAATGCTTGAGTAATCTTTATACTTAGAATATTTGTTGTTTTGGTCTTTCATTCTCGATATTTACCCAAGGATGCGAACAAGCTGATCACTTGCAAGGATCTAAAGTCTAGTTCTTAACTTAGAAATAAGTAGAGCGCAGTGACACGAGCTTGAATGATGCTAGGGGATTCGAAAGAATTCTTTTGACACTTACGAAAGTGAGGTCGGCACAGTGAGCTAATCTCTGCCCACTGGAGTAGTAGGCAAGCTAATTTGTGTATTAAAAACACTTAGAGTATTTGTCTCTACACATTCCATCGAGGCCTGAAAAGGTCCATTTAGAGATTACCATTGACAAAACAACAAGTACTAAGAGTATGGGATTTTTATCTAACGGTGTGAGTATTTTGTAACCGGGCTTTTCTAGCGAAAATGTCCACCACGAATACGAGGATCACTCTAAGGACCGAGTATTTGAGATAAAATTAGGGAAAATCCAACCTACATTCCTCCTTTTTAGCATTTAGTAAATCGTTTCAAGTAGCTATTTTACCAAACCAAACCAAAGTATTATTTTCCTCTCTAGTTGAAACTTGTAAAAGGAGCTCATGAGAACCGTATTGTCTTGATTGTCCAGTCTCTGTGGATTCGATTCTGGTATTTTACCAACTATTACTTGCTGTGACGATCATAGTGGACAGTGTACACTTGCACTTCCCACTGTGGACAGTTTGCAACCCACTGCGATTAAAACACACATTTCGCACGTACCAAGTTTTTGGCGCCGTTGCCGGGGACTGGCGTGATTTTAAATCTCAAGACATTAGTTTTTGTTCGAGCCCGAGTAACTAGTTTTTCTAAGCTGTTCGTATTGTATGCCACGGCGACAACTCGAACATTTGGTTCCAATAGATCTCGAAATAGAAAAAACGTTGCGAAAAACACGAAGAAACAAGAAAACAAATCGACAACCTCCTGTGATCCCCACTGTGAACATGGCTGCAGTACCGCCACCTATAGTGGAGACCACAATCACGATTGCCGATAACAAAGATCGAAAAATACGGGACTATGCTACTTCCGGAGTTGGTGATTTAAGCTCCGGAATTTTGAGACCCAATATTGTTGCAACGCATTTTGAACTCAAACCGGTGATGTTTCAAATGATCCAAGCCATGGGTCAATTTGGAGGATCGCCATCTGAGGATCCGCACTCGCACTTAAAATCTTTTTTAGAAATGACCGATTCCTTTCAATTGCAAGGTGTTAGTGATGAGGCATTAAGACTAAGGCTTTTCCCTTTTTCATTAAGGGACAAAGCAAAATCTTGGCTGAACGCACATGCACCTCACTCGATAACCACTTGGCAAGAACTTGCCGATAGATTTTTGCAAAAATACTTTCCTCCAACAAGGAATGTTAGATTTCGAAATGATATAATTTTATTTAGGCAAGAGGAAGATGAGGCTGTTTCGGATGCATGGGAACGATTTAAAGATTTACTTCGAAAGTGCCCACATCATGGCATCCCACATTGCATCCAATTGGAGACCTTTTACAATGGTCTTTCCAATGCAGCCAAAATCATCTTAGATGCAACAGCCGGTGGAACATTTACGAGTATGACTTACAACGAAGGATATCAAATCTTAGAAAAAGTGTCCAACAACAATACCGAATGGTCAAATCCGAGAGCACCCATGTCTAAGACCAACACCATAGATTCCGAAGCACTCAAAACCATGAATGCACAATTAGTGGCCTTGACAAAAATCGTTTTAAATCAAAATCGAGGCCAAGTCAATTCCGCAACCCATCTCGCTGATAACTGCTCCCTTTGTGGAGAGGAGCATGTTTTCGACTATTGTCCAGCAAACCCCGAATCTGTTAATGTCATAGGGACCAACCAAAGGAACAACCCTTATTCGCAGACTTATAATCCAGGTTGGAGAAATCATCCGAATTTCTCTTGGTCCGGTAATCAAGGACTCCAACCCCAAGGACCGAGTCACATCCAGCAAAGACCATACAATCCCCCGGGATTTCAGCAACATCACAGTGGGCAATCCCCACATCACAGTGGGCAGTCCCCACAACCATACCAACCACGATCCAACCAACCAGCTGAGGCTCAACAATCGATCGAGTCGATTCTCAAAGGTTTTATGAATCAAACCCAAGCAGCCATTAGGAATATAGAGACCCAAGTAGGACAGCTAGCCGTTGAAGTTAAGAATAGACCACCAGGAACGTTACCGAGTGATACCGAGCAAGCTAGAGTGATAGGAAAAGGACCAGAACATGTCAAGTCCATAACTTTAAGGAGTGGAAAGGATCTGAAAAATATCATTTTTGAATCTGATGATTCGCCTCAAAAACCCACTGTGAGCACCACAGTGGGCACTCCTCAAGTCACTGTGATCCCCACAGTGGGGACCGACATCCCTGACCTTCCCACTTTTGGACCTGTCCCAAAGACTACTGTTCCAAAGCCAATACCACAGCAAACTCAGATTGACCCACGAAACATTCCATTTCCTCAAAGAATGAAGCCTAAAAATGTCGATGTTCAGTTTAAAAAATTCTTAGACATTTTTAAGCAACTTCACATTAACATACCCTTGGTAGAAGCTCTCGAGCAGATGCCAAGCTATGTTAAATTCTTAAAAGATATTTTGAACAAAAAGAGGAAGTTGGGTGAATTTGAAACTGTGGCTTTGACCGAAGAATGTAGTGCCCTCCTAACAAGCAAGATTCCACCTAAGTTGAAAGACCCGGGTAGTTTCACCATTCCATGCATTATAGGAGGACAAGAAGTAGGCCAAGCACTCTGTGATTTAGGAGCTAGTGTCAACTTGATGCCTTTGTCCATTTTTAACAAGTTAGGGATTGGAGAGGCTAGACCCACAACCGTGACATTACAACTAGCCGACCGATCCATTGCCTACCCCAAGGGAAAAATAGAAGACGTTTTGGTCCAAGTGGATAAATTTATCTTCCCCGCCGATTTTCTTGTTTTAGATTATGAGGCCGATAAAGAAATCCCAATCATCTTAGGACGTCCGTTTCTTGCAACCGGACGTACTTTGATCGATGTGCACAAAGGAGAACTCACGATGCGAGTTAATGACCAAGAGGTAACTTTTAATGTTTTCAAATCTCTCAAATATATAGACACCGAAGATTGTTTTGCCTTAAGTTCGATTTATGAAACCCACAATTTTGGCAATTTGCCCACAGTGGGGAGTACAGTTCCCACAGTGGGGATTGACAGTGAGCACTCTGAATCAGAGAGTAATGACACTTTTAAGGATGAGTGTAATGAAATGGTTGCAGCTTTTGAACCTCTGGACTTCAAAGATAGAGATGTTCAATCCCCTTCAATAGAACAACCTCCCGAGTTAGAGCTTAAACCATTGCCTTCCCATTTAAAGTATGCTTATCTCGCTAAGGATAATAAACTTCCCGTCATTATCTCTTCCAAACTTAGTGAGAAACAAGAACAACTTCTGATTGATTTGTTGATAAAGCATAAGGGAGCAATTGGTTGGACCATAGCGGACATTCGAGGGATTAGCCCCTCTTTATGTCAACATAAGATTAACTTGGAGAGTGACCACCCGGGGAAAGTCCAACCCCAAAGAAGGTTGAACCCCATCATGAAGGAGGTAGTTAAGAAAGAAGTCTTGAAATGGTTAGATGCCGGTATTATCTATCCCATTGCCAGTAGTAGTTGGGTGAGCCCCGTTCAATGTGTCCCTAAAAAGGGAGGAACAACAGTGGTCAGAAATGAAAAGAACGAACTCATTCCAACTAGGACTGTTACGGGATGGAGAATATGCATGGACTATAGGCAACTGAATCTAGCAACAAAGAAAGACCATTTCCCGTTACCTTTTATTGATCAAATGCTTGATAGATTAGCGGGAAAGGAATTTTATTGTTTTCTAGATGGATACTCCGGATATAACCAAATCCACATCGCACCCGAAGACCAAGAAAAGACCACCTTTACTTGTCCATATGGTACTTTTGCATTCCGGAGAATGCCTTTTGGTTTATGTAATGCTCCCGCTACTTTTCAACGCTGTATGATGGCCATTTTTACTGATATGATAGAAGATACCATAGAAGTTTTTATGGACGATTTTTCTGTGATCGGCACATCATTTGATAACTGTTTGAGGAATCTAGAAAAAAGTTTGGTGAGATGTGAAACCCACGACCTTATTCTAAATTGGGAAAAATGTCATTTCATGGTCGAAGAGGGCATCGTTTTGGGTCATCTTGTGTCGAAAAAGGGTTTGGAAGTTGATGAAGCAAAACTAGAAGTAATCTCCCAACTTCCCGAGCCTACAACGGTAAAAGGCATTCGCAGTTTTTTAGGTCACGCAGGTTTCTATAGGAGGTTCATAAAAGATTTTTCCAAAATAACTAAACCCCTATGTAACCTGCTGCAACATGAAAGAGGGTTTGTTTTTACCAAAGAATGTAGAAACGCATTTGAAATAATCAAAAATGCCTTAGTTACTGCACCCATAGTGACCACTCCTGACTGGTCACTCCCATTTGAAGTCATGTGTGACGCCAGCGATTGGGCTATAGGTGCAGTACTAGGCCAACGAAAAGATAAGATTTTTCATCCAATATACTATGCAAGCAAGACTTTGATCGAGGCTCAAATCAACTACACTGTAACCGAAAAAGAACTACTTGCAGTAGTTTTTGCTTTTGATCGTTTCAGGTCTTACTTAATTGGAGCAAAGGTCATAGTACACACCGATCACGCAGCCATCAAATATTTGATCAACAAGGCTGACTCTAAACCGAGGTTGATCAGATGGGTGCTGTTGCTGCAGGAATTTGACCTCCAGATCGTCGACAGAAAAGGAACAAGCAATCAGGTTGCTGATCATCTGTCCAGGCTCGAGAAGACAGTGGGCACTGTTGACCCCACTCCTGACCCCACTCCGGTAAAAGAAACTTTTCCCGATGAACAATTATTATCTGCGCAACATCATAATGAAACTCCTTGGTATGCTGATATTGCAAACTTTTTAGCAAGTGGACTTAAGCCCCACGGGATGAGTGGACAACCATTCAAGAAATTTTTACACGACACACGACAATACGTTTGGGACGATCCCTTCTTGTACAAGATAGGGGCGGACCAAATATTAAGGCGTTGTGTCCATGGGAGTGAACAACATCAAATACTCCATGGTTGTCACACATCCCACTACGGTGGCCACTTCGGTGGAAACCGTACCGCAACAAAAATTTTGCAAAGTGGATTCTTTTGGCCCACTGTTTTTAAAGACTCATTTGAATTCGTGAAAAATTGTGAGCAATGTCAACGTACGGGGAATATATCGCAAAGAAATGAAATGCCTCTTAACAACATTCTAGAGGTCGAACTTTTTGATGTATGGGGGATAGATTTTATGGGACCTTTTCCAAATTCCAACAATAACTTTTACATCTTGGTTGCGGTAGATTATGTTTCAAAATGGGTAGAAGCCATTGCTTGTCACTCCAATGATGCTAACACTGTGGTGAAGTTCTTACACAAAAATATATTCACTCGCTTCGGAACACCACGAGCATTAATTAGTGACGAAGGCACCCATTTTGTAAACAAAGTCATGGCCTCGGTTCTTGCTAAATATGATATTCATCATAGAGTGGCCACCGCATACCACCCACAAACCAATGGGTTGGCCGAGCTTTCAAATCGTGAGATCAAGGGAATTTTGGAAAAAGTTGTTAAGCCACACCGTAAAGATTGGTCAATCAAACTCGATGATGCTCTTTGGGCCTATCGAACAGCCTATAAAACTCCTCTGGGAATGTCTCCATTCAAATTAGTTTTTGGCAAAGCTTGCCATTTACCGATTGAATTAGAGCACAAGGCGTTCTGGGCCCTTAAAGAGCTTAACATGAGTGAGGATGCCGCGGGAATCAAAAGGAGTCTGCAAATACATGAGCTAGAGGAGTTGCGATATCACTCCTATGAGAATGCAAAGTTGTACAAGGAAAAGACCAAGATGTGGCACGATCGTCGAATCAACCATAGGGAGTTCATGGAAGGACAACAGGTACTATTGTTCAATTCCCGTCTCAAACTCTTTCCAGGTAAACTTAAATCAAGATGGACGGGACCATACACCATTGTCAAGGTGAGTCCTTTCGGAACAGTGGAGTTGAAATCCCCACAATCGGGTCAAACCTTTAAAGTCAATGGGCAAAGGGTAAAGCATTTTTTGCATGAAAGTGCCCACATCCCTGCCCACTCTCCGCCTCGCTATGGTTAGAGAAATTCACAACCGTTTGTAAATATTTTATTTCACTTATTTGTTGTCTTTTTATTATTTTTGGTCTTTTTAATTCTGCATGGTAGTTTGTTTTAATGTGTGTAGAAGAACGTGCCACCTTTTGAAGAAAAATCAAGGAAAGTACTTTGCAGTGGGGAAGGCTCAGGTCACTGCGCTCCCCACTCCCCACCTGACGAATGAAAGGACTATTTTTGGGGCCCAATGCTGACAAGCTTTCACCTTTTGCTGCCATCAAGTCTACTTTTAGGCCATGGTGTCATAGTTCATCATTTCCCAAGCAAAGCTATCATTGTCAATCCTCTCCCTCTCTCCTAAAACCGGCGGTTTCCCCCCATTTTTGACAAGAAAACATTTCCAAAAACCACCTTAACCTCCTTTGCTTCCAAAATTTACCCAACAAACTTTCTCTTCTTCATTTCTCTCTCTACGAAAAACCCACCAGCAAAACCCTTCCAAAACCCTAAAAATGGCAAGAACCAAGAGAATGAACACCAACCCCGATGCACTAACACGTGCGGCCGTCCGCCGCAGGACCGCCGAGGAACAACCACCGGAAGCCGTCACCAATGACCTGAACGAACCGCCACCGGTCTCCGGCGAAAACCCGATCATCTCCGGTGCAGCCGACGAGGGTTCTTCAAAGCACGAAAGCCCAAAAGCTACTTCATCATCGCAAGTCTCAGACAACAGTATCACCCATTTCGAGACCGAGACACTTCTAGCCGAAGAAGAAGAGAGACGGTTAGCAGAGGAGTTCAAACAGAAAATGGAAGCCATTAGAAAAAGAAAGGAAGAGGTCGAGAGGAGGCGTCGAGAGGAAGAAGAAAGAATCAGAAAGGAAGAAGAGGAAAGAATCAAAAGAGAGGAGGAAGAGAGATTGAGGAGGGAAGAAGCCGCAAGATTGGCTAGAGAGGAGGAGGAGCGATTGAAAGAGGAAGAACGAAAAAAAGGATGAAGAAGCAAGGATATTCGAGCAGAAAAAGAAACAAGCAGAGGAGGAGTGTTTGGCTCGTGAGGAAGAAGAAAGACAGAAGAAGATTAAGGAACAGACTCAGACATTAGACATTCCCCAGAACAAAAATGCTGATAGTGTGGAGGATGTCCACACCACTGCCCACAGTGAAGAAACCCCAACCAGAGCACTCCAGAGGAACAGGGGAATGGTTACACGATCTGGTGCATCCAAGAAGGCATCGTCTGCAAAACCAAAAAGAAAAGCGTCGAGGAAAGGTAAGGGTATCGAACCCTCTTTAAGTTCTTCTTCTAGTGATACTAATACGGGAAGTGAACAAAACCTTTCTGAAAATCCACATCTGTCCACTGTGGGGACTGCTCATGCCCCCAGTGGGATACCGAGGCAATTCACTTCCCCAGCTGCTAGAACCCACTTTGAGTGTATTTATACTCGGAAGTTGAATTTAGAGAGGGGTTTCGACCCCGACTTTGTAGAAGCAAATCCCTTTGTCAAAGATAAACTTGTAGCGCAAGATTGGGCAACCATTGCCACTGCCAATCGCCGCGCTAATGCATCATTAGTCCGAGAATTTTATGCTGAGGCCTCCCAAGCCAAAGAATCATTTGTTAAGATCAGAGGAAAGGTTGTGGACTTTACTCCAGGCAATATAAACCGAGTGTTAGGTAGAGGAGCTCCGGAACCTTGTGCTTTCGGACAGTTCCTGGCAAAGATGACTCCGGCTGATGAGGAATTGATTTTAAAAGAAATAGCAGTTGAGGGAAGGCCATGGAATCAGGATGGCCAAAGAAGGTGTCTATATGCTGGCAGCCTCACCACTGAGGCTGCTGTGTGGTTCCAATTCCTAAGGGCCTCGGTGGCCCCAACATCGCACGACACGACTCTCTCCATGCATAAGTGTGCCATGCTTTACTGCGTTCTCACTAAAAAGAAGATCAATCTGGGAATCATAATGCATGGTGCCATCCATCAGGCCAGAACACGAACCAAGGTAATCCTACCCCTTCCTTGCCTTATTACACTATTGCTAATAGATGCCGGAGTGCCCACAGCTGAAGAAGACCAGTGGATCATTTCCACGAAAAACATCAGTATTCAGACAATTAAGAAGATGAGAAGAGAGATAGGAGGCCCGTCTGTTGAGCCTGCCCAGGTACAGCCCAATGTGCGAATAGCCGACGAGCACATAGTGGGCACTGAAGTGCCCACTGTGGGGAAGAAGGGTACCCCACTCCATTCAACCGAGGCCGGATCATCAAGCAACCAAATGGGAGAGATTTTGGCAGCTTTAAAGAAGCTCACATACAGGATCGAGTTGCTGGAAAGTGAGCAGCGATACCAGAACCGGGCCACGCAGAAATTTTGGATGTATACAAGAGAACGAGATGAGGTGACGGGCCTGATGATGAAAGAGGCCAACCCAATGCTAGCTGCTCAGCTACCAGAATTCCCGAAAGATATCTGCCCGGTTAATGACAGTGAGGATGAGTTCGATGATGATGATGCGGATCTGTCACCGCAAGCCACCCAAACCCCGTGAATGGTTTGTTTTAAAACAATGGTTTCGCTCTTTTGCTCACCAAAAACAATTTTATTTTGTTTGGTTGATCTTTTTGTGCCTATGGCTAGGCATTGACACTATTTGCTGTTTTAACTTTTTAAATATCGATGCATGAAAATCCTACCGGTAGGTAGGTACTTTTGGGTACTAACATATTGATTGTTTGAATGCTTGTTTGACCTCGTTTCCATTTCAAGGTACAACTTTCGGCTTCCGACTTAAAAGGTCACTTTTGTAAGTACAAATCTCAACTTGTCCCGTGAAATGATATAGGCCATTTTTCGCATCCAAACACGATCCTTTTTGTACCCACCCACCACCTTTGTTCATTAATTCAATGTCACAGTGGGGACACTGTGAGATTTTAAGTTTGAGGTGGGAACTTCCAGAGTGACCTCCAGTTTGCTCACAGTGAGGACACTGTGAAGTCCAAGTTTGAGGTGGGTAAGCCGTACCCCCCTCCCAAAAAAAAAAAAAAAAAAAAAAAAAAAAAAAAAGAGAAAACACAAAAATACAAAAACAGAAGAAAATCGGAGTAGCACTAACAAAATTGATGGTGTGCCTTTTCTGGACCATCAAAGTGCTCACTCCCAGAAAACGATGGTGTGCCTATTCTGGACCATCAGAATACCCACCCTCACAAAAAAATAGCCATACTCATTATACCCAAATAAAGCCTGAAAGTGTACGTTCTTATCATAGCAAAATACTAAACACCCACTTCTTGAAATAAAAATCTCAAAGCGAGATCTTCGGTCCATGTTTGGAAATTTTTGCCAAAACCCTTGGGAAAAGATTCAAAGCCATAAACCCTTCAAACCCAAGAAAGCCCTATTGATCAAAAGGTAAACAAGGGAAAGGTTTCGTCAAACACAAAAGTGAAATTTTCAAGTTTGGAACCGAAGGAAGTATCGAAGGAAGGAGATCAACGCCCATTCAAGTCAAGAAATATGTAAGTCCCTCAAAGACCTTTTATGCATTGTGTTTCATTTTATTTCTTTCTTTTTATTACTTGGGGACAAGTAATGATTTAAGTTTGAGGTTGTGATAACTCTATTTTTAGAGTTATTATTTCCATTTATTTTCCACTTTATTTTGTCAATTTTAGCCATTTCACTTCTAAAAACCCCCATTCTTGGTATGATTTACGAAAACGAGCAAAAGGAGTGAACCATGGTCTTTAATAAATTATTTGGGGAAGTTTTGGGTGTTTTCTCGATTTTTCATCCGCAGTGACGTATACAGTGCCCACTCCGGTTCCCCACTCTTCGAGCTGATCAAAAAGAAATCAAAAAGAAACTTTTAGTTGGGATCTAATTTTCTGGAGGAGGAAGGTTCATATGGCAGAGAAATGGCTGGAGAAGTACAAGGTAGTTCTCATTGAAGATAGCATCAAGTACACCTCTTTGTACTTGGAGATTGACTTGGAGAAGGGACCATTGGATAAAAGAATTGCACAAGGAGCTGAATTCTGCCACAACTCAGCAGTCTTTACCCATTGGAAGACCCACCTCTTTTGTGTAATACCCAACTCCTTCTCCTAGTATATAAAGGAGCACTTGGGTGCCATTAAATGCATGCTTGGTTTTCATCCTTGAATACTTTTAGTCTCAAATTCTCTCAACTACCACATTAGCTTTAGTCTTTTATTTACTGCAGTAACTAGCTTTAATTTTCAGTAATTTACTTTCTTAGTTTAAATTGTAGTTCGTATTACACAGTGCAGGGACGACTTCTCGTTCCCCACTGTGAGCAGTTAATTCAAGTCACTTTCAGTTTTATTATGTGCAAATCTTCATCTTTTGTTTTCTTTACTTCAGAAATGTTAGGCTAAACATCCTTTGGGATGTAGGAAGGAGAAGTACCTGGATTTTATCAAAAATGCTTGAGTAATCTTTATACTTAGAATATTTGTTGTTTTGGTCTTTCATTCTCGATATTTACCCAAGGATGCGAACAAGCTGATCACTTGCAAGGATCTAAAGTCTAGTTCTTAACTTAGAAATAAGTAGAGCGCAGTGACACGAGCTTGAATGATGCTAGGGGATTCGAAAGAATTCTTTTGACACTTACGAAAGTGAGGTCGGCACAGTGAGCTAATCTCTGCCCACTGGAGTAGTAGGCAAGCTAATTTGTGTATTAAAAACACTTAGAGTATTTGTCTCTACACATTCCATCGAGGCCTGAAAAGGTCCATTTAGAGATTACCATTGACAAAACAACAAGTACTAAGAGTATGGGATTTTTATCTAACGGTGTGAGTATTTTGTAACCGGGCTTTTCTAGCGAAAATGTCCACCACGAATACGAGGATCACTCTAAGGACCGAGTATTTGAGATAAAATTTAGGGAAAATCCAACCTACATTCCTCCTTTTTAGCATTTAGTAAATCGTTTCAAGTAGCTATTTTACCAAACCAAACCAAAGTATTATTTTCCTCTCTAGTTGAAACTTGTAAAAGGAGCTCATGAGAACCGTATTGTCTTGATTGTCCAGTCTCTGTGGATTCGATTCTGGTATTTTACCAACTATTACTTGCTGTGACGATCATAGTGGACAGTGTACACTTGCACTTCCCACTGTGGACAGTTTGCAACCCACTGCGATTAAAACACACATTTCGCACGTACCAAATGTCTATATGGTTTCCACTGTATACGACTGTGCGTTTACGAGGTGACTCGTCAGGGTTAGTGGGGGTTCCGCCCTAGCAAGGATAGTGGGGTATTATGTTTATTCCTAGGGAGCTAGGAAGAGCGTGTACATGCGTCGGTATGGACATACGTGTATGGTCTTTGTTTGGGCGAGCAACTACTTGGTATCTCGGGATGGGACTCGGAGCGGACAGTGATAGGTGTAGATGGTAGTAGTAGAGCTCCTACTACCGGAAGCACAGGATCAATGTTCGAGTCGGGGAAAGTTGCGAGGAATCCAAGGAGTCGAGCGTGAGCGTGTTAGTGTGAGTTATTATGTGCTAATGGCTCGTTGTATTAATTACCTAGGATGACCATCGCAAGGAGGAACAACGATATTGAACCGAATGCTAGTATTGAACTCACTAGTGAACAGATACGTGAGTTGATCGCGGCTGAAGTAAAGCATGCTATTAGGGAGGCAATCCCCGGGATTATTACCGCCGTTCGTGATGAGGTAGTAATGATGCTGGAGGCTGCTCGGGGACAGGGACTCGAGTTAGAGGAACATGCCAAGAAGAGAAAGACGACGCAGGCCGTTGCATCAGAATCCGCAGTCCCAAAGAAAACGAGGTTTTTGGACTCACTTTTGAATCGAATGAGTGGTGGGTTTAAAACCAAGGATAGTAGCGGAAGGAGAAACGACAATTGTTTCAAGTGTGGCCAGGTAGGACACTACGGTCGGGATTGCAGGGCACCACTGGTGGTCTGTTTTAACTGCAAACAGACGGGCCACGTGAAGATCAACTGCCAGAATCCGAGGATTTCTGTTGGGAGTGGGGCACAAGAAGCCCCTGTGGTTGCTCCCTTGCGTATTACTGATGGTCGTGTGGGTCAGGCTGGACCCGAGGCGGCCGAGGTGGAGTTCATCAACTGACGGTGAAGGAGGCGCAGGCTACGCCTAAAGTGGTGACAGGTATATTTCATCACTTGTTTGCTTTTATTGGATATGGTATGTAGTTGCTTTTTGCTTAAGTTGTGTGATTAAGTACGTTCTTAGTTAACTCGGTGTCTGCTGTAGTGATGTTTGAGAGCGGGGCTACCCATTATTTCGTGCCTCACGCTTGTAGTGAGCGTTTGGGCCGTAGTATAGGACGGCTAGGCTGTCCACTTGTGGTTGAGGTTGCTGATGTAATAGTTGTTTTAAGTAGACCGTTTCGGGTCAAGATTGATGATTGAGCTAGAATTATAGGCTTTTGAGCCGACCTTGTTTTAAGGAAAAGTCGTAAGTTAATTTGACGTGAATTCCAACTTGCCCTTAAAGGTTTAAATGTCCGGATGACGATAGTGGACCGGAGAGATTTGGAGTAGTACGAGTCGAGACGTAGAATGCCGACTAAGTCATGCACAAAGCTTGATTTTGAAAATAAAATTGCCTTAACTAACTCTTGTGTTTCCTATCCTTATGGATTGTGTTGTAGAATTTTGAGAGAATATTTTTGGTAGCATTTTACCATGAGTTGTTTGGTGCGCTTTTTAGTCAGCTAAATGTTGTATTGTCAACAAACCATTTCCTTGTTTTGTATAAATAACTGATGCGCGCAAATTTTGATTGGTAAGCTTCGTTCCATATCATTTTGAATTTTGTAAGTAAACTGAACGACAATGGAATGATTTTCAACATGATTTTACTATGTGAGACGAACGTGTTCATTTTTGCGTAATCACCGACCTGGTAATAGTAGTTTATTGCATACGGTCTTTTTGAAGTGAGAAATCTTGACGTTGAAAATATTTTGTAAATGATTTTGTAAACCATTTGGGAAAAGCGCTTTTAAGTGTTATGTGTCATTTTGAGCATTTACATGTTTGGGTGTTCCACACGTGAGGTTAGTGTAGACCGAATAGTGTCGGTTAAAGGAATGATGCCCTTTGTAATTAAGAGAATAAATGCGCAGTAACCTTTTTGAAGTAAGTAGTATATTAGGGCGTCGACTTTTGGGCTTAAGGCCAAACACCTTTAGTGTAATCGGAGATTTGTAGCCGATTTTAAAATAATTATGGTGATGGTAGTAGTAACCCTGAGATGCTTAATTGTGATGAATGGTTATGGTGGAATGACCTTCGTGGGTAATTATAAGTTTACTGGTTTGACGATTCGTGTGAAATAAATTTTGGGAGCCTTTTAGAACTCGTGGAGGTTAATCGACAGTTGTTGGTAAGTATGACCGGATTCGAGTATCCTATAAGGCAGATTGGTGAGCACCTTTAGAATGGTTAGAGCTTGAAAGTTGAATCGGAATGTATGAAACATCTAAGGTTGGGAGGCAACCGAAGTCGTTTGACAAGGAATGAATCCAGTTGTTGGAGTGTTCTTCCGATCATAATTTCAATGTCCTTGAAGGAGTTTTGTTAGTAAGAAAAGTATCCGAGAATTTCTAGACGGGGTGAGAAATTTAGATTCTAGTTGAGGAAACTCCAGTGGCCGCACCGAAGGGGTTCGAGTGAACGTGGGAACCGGAAGCGGAGATGCGCGAGAACTATTCCGAGTTATTTACCGGTCTAGACTTCGAGGACGAAGTCTAATCCAAGTGGGGGAGAGTTGTAAAGCCCGTGTCCCGGTATGTAATTTCGTTTTATTAATTCTTTTTTTTAAGATTTATGTAACGTGGTTGCCGTTAGCGGGGTTAGACGAATCGGACCTAATTGTTAAAAATGTCGGAATTTTGGTTAGTTGTGAGAGGTTTGTAAGTTGAGGGGCTATATGTGTCAAAGGCCAACCCCCCCCCCCCCCCCCTCATGGGTTCGGCCCATGCAGGAAATGTCGAGACCCTTGTAATTGTTAGGATGTTGGTAGCGTGAATGAGAAACACAAGAGAAGAAAGGAACCAAAAACCCTACGGCACCCCATTGCCTTTGTTGTCTTGCGTTGGTCGGCCGGAAAGAAGAACCGAGAAGAGAAAGAAAGAAAGAAAGAGAGAGAGAGAGAGAGAGAGAGAAACCGAGAGGGTTAGAGAGCGAGAGCGGAGAGGAGGAGAAAAGTGGTCGCCGGCGTGAGAGAACCACCATCGGGGTCGGTCGGAAAAGTAGAGGAAGAAGGTCGCGTCAAGGTAAGTGTTCTATCCGTTTTATTTAGTGTTTTCTTCGTCGGAAAGTGGTAAACCGCCACCACCACCGCCGCAGCCACGGCTGCCGGAGGTGGGGCTGCCGCTGCACGCCGCCGGGGTGGCGGAAGAGGGGTGGGTGCAGGTGTGTGCAGGCGCGGATGTGTACGGGGTGAGGTTGCGGGTGTGTCGTTTCGGTGGGTGTTGGGAGGTTCCGCCGGAGGGTGTTACCGTAACCACCGTCGCCGCCGCCAACCACCACCACCGCCGGAGGCGGCAGTGGGTAGTGCACGGTTGTTATCCAGCGTAGTACAGCCCTTTCCAGTAAGCTTGTAAGCGGTTCGGGTCTGTTTGGGTTAAGCTATGTCTTAATGGGTTTTTTTAAACAATATTTGTCATTTCATGTGAAAACGTTTGTCTGCCACTGTTTTGCGACGGCCATAACTTTTCCGTCGTAGCTCGGATTGAGGCGAAACCAGTGCCCACGGTTCACATTCTGTGCCGGGCACACTTTTCATGTTTTAGCGGAAGTCCGGTTCGGCCTCTAGCTAGGCGTAATTTGGCTGTTTATACAGCAGGTCCGGATTTGTCAGTTCGCGTTCCGTTTTAAAAGTCACAGTTTCTGTCCCTGTTTTGTATCGAGTATAACTTCTGCTAGGAATGTCGGATTGGGATGAAACCAGTGCAAAAAGTTCCCATTCTGAGTCTAGTAAGTTTCTTATGTTTTGCGGAAAAACCAGTTCGGACCGTAGCTAGTGTCAAACCGCTGTTTTGTAATGAAAGGTGCTGTTTTTCGCTGTGCAGTTAACCGGTTTTGTAAAATCCATAATAAATTGTAGAAAAATCGTTAGAGCGCGTGTGATATGTCCCTGGAACCCTAAGACATGGGACTTTGTGTTTATGGAAAAATATTTCTGGTTTAATCAGTTTTTGAGGGGTTAAACAGGTCCCGAACAGACCTGCGTGTTGAGAGTAAAAACTGGAAATTATGCGTTTTAAAGCTAGTAGTCGTGGCCTTGGTTTGGGGGCATCATTTTGATAATTGTTAACGTTTGTTTAGGTGGAAAAAGGTGATTGGGTGTTGGCCGGTTCGCGTTGCGGTTAAGGCTATAAGTTTGCGTTCGAGGTGAGTTCTCTCACTGTGTAGTTAGGGGTTGTATGCATGTCATAGTAGTTTGTATGTACTACTGTCTTTGTGGTGTGAACTAGTTGTTTGTGGTGTGTAATATTTGATTGGTTTAAATGCTTAGTATAAATGTGTTACATTACAACTCGGTGGGACCGAGGGCTCGGTGGGACCGAGGAAGTGGAAAGAAACGTTGTGGGAACTCGGTGTGACGAGTGTGTTACATTACAACTCGGTGGGACCGAAGGCTCAGTGGGACCGAGGAAGTGGAAAGAAACGTTGTGGGAACTCGGTGTGACGAGGGTGTTACATTACAACTCGGTGGGACCGAGGGCTCGGTGGGACCGAGGAAGTGGAAAGAAACGTTGTGGGAACTCGGTGTGACGAGTGTGTTACATTACAACTCGGTGGGACCGAGGGCTCGGTGGGACCGAGGGCTCGGTGGGACCGAGGGCTCGGTGGGACCGAGGTGTTGGATGCATAATTACTTGTAGATGTTTACTCGTTTTATGTAACTGTGATGTTGTTGCTTATGTGCGGATAGGGGTGATGTGTATATAATTCCTATCTGCGCATGTGATGGAATTCACTAAGCTTCGTGCTTACCCCTTCCCAATATCTTATGATTTCAGGTGGGAGTAGCAGTCGGGCATGACGGTACACACGGGCGCAAGGCGAAGACTGTTTAAGTTTAACTTTTTAAATGGGGATTTAATTATATAACTTTTCCGCTGCTTAAATTTCATTTGACGGTTTTAATTAACGACGTTTATTTTTATTGTAATGGGATTTGTTAACTTATGGTTTGATTGTAACGAAATGCATTATTTTTTAAAATTTTAAAATTCCTTGTAATTTTTGGGACGTTACAGCATTTTAGGAAGAATTCTTCGGGGGTGCTTGGCTATGCAGATTCCAATCATGCCAAGGATCTTGACAATAGAAGATTTATCACTGGATATGTATTTACTCTTGATGGGTGTGCCATTAGTTGGAAGGCACATTTGCAGCCTACCGTCGCTTTGTCCACAACGGAAGCGGAATATATGGCGGTTAATGAAGTTGTGAAAAAAGCTGTATGGCTCAAGGGATTCTTTGGTGAGTTGAGTGATCTGAAGGTCGAAGAGGTTTTCTGTGATAATCGAGGTGCGGTTCTCTTGACCAAAGATCGGATGTTTCACGATAGGACGTAACATATTGATATTCGTCATCACTATGTCCGTGGGGTAGTAGCTAAAGGTGATGTTAAAGTGGTGAAGATTAGCACTCACGACAACGCATCGGATATGTTGACTAAGCCGCTTCCGGTATCCAAGTTGAATTTGTGTTTGGACTTGGTTGGTGTTGCAAGACGGGGTTGATGTCCTTAGGGACAAATTGGTGGAGGATATTGCTTTTTGAGAACTTTGATTACTTTGGTATTGCTTTGTTTATGGGTGATCGTTTTTGGCTTGAGATGAAGATTGGTGGAGATTGTGTTCTTGGTGTATTTACTTGGTTTGAAAACGAGATGGAGTTTTCTTTTGTATGGGATTTCGATAGAAGTCAAAGGTGGAGATTTGTGAAGTTTTTTGCCTTCAATAGCTTTTAGGGCGAGTTTGGAGCGAGTTGCTGCTGCCTAAGTAGCACTGAAGTCGCTTCAGGGGTTGTTTTGTGAAAACAAACAGTGTCGACAGCTAGTTTGATGCTAGTTGATGCTGGTTCAACTAGTTTGAAAGTAGCCCGGATCCATTTTTTGGGCCTTTTGGGTCCAACCCTTTTTTTTCCTTCTCCATATATATATATATATATATATATATATATATATATAATCCCACTATTTTGTAAAAAAAATTCGTGTAAACTTTGGATTTCATAGGTTTTCTTGATGAAATTGTTTCAAGAAATTGTTTATTTTGATGAAATTGTTTCATATCATTTATTTATTGATGAAATTGTTTCATATATTTGTGTTTTTATGTAGTTTCATATATTTTTTTTCATTCCTATGAAACTGTTTCATATATTTTCTTAGTTTGATGAAACTTTGTCGTTTTTACATAAAAAACACAAATGTATGAAACAATTTTATCATGAAACGAATTATATGAAACACTTTCATCAAAATAAACAATTTCATGAAACAATTTCATCAAGAAAACCAATGAAATCCAAAGTTTACACACATTTAGAGGTTTAAAATTTATTATCCCTCTA
Source organism: Saussurea involucrata (assembly GCA_033807775.1). Lineage (NCBI taxonomy): Eukaryota > Viridiplantae > Streptophyta > Magnoliopsida > Asterales > Asteraceae > Saussurea > Saussurea involucrata. The sequence goes on from CM066321.1 coordinate 172,644,451, forward strand.
TATAGAGCCCCACTTATAATTATCCCTCTCTCTCTCTCTATATATATATATATATATATATATATATATATATATATATATATATATATTAGTATAAGACAAAAGAAAATCAGATTTTGTAGCTTTCTTTTTGCCCCCTCTCTCTCTCTCCAACATGGTCTCCAAGTTTTTCTCTCAAACCTCAACTCCTCAAGAACCCTAACTATTTTTCTCCATTATTGTAAGCTTAAATCTCTCAAGTGTATCATCATCAAAGTGATAGTGGATCAGTTCTCGGCGTCCTCCGCCCGTGGTTTTTCCCTTTCCGGGTTTCCACGTAAAAATCTTCGTGTCTCTCTTACTTATGCTTTATTTTTCTTTTATTGGGTTTGATCATTGTTTACATTTCTTAGTGGTTGATTATCTTGCATTGTTAATCGTATTTCCGCTTTGAATCTCGATATAGAACTTAGTTCATTTGTTCTTGGGTAATTTTGTGTTTTTATTAGGAACCAATCTTTGAGCTTTTAGCTATTTGGGTCTTGGTATTTTTCACAACAGAAACATTGTCCAAATTTGGATCATTTCTCCTGAATATATGATGGAATGTCTCCTCTCCTCATGGTTCCTTTGGAAAGTAATATGGGGGTTTCACATATCCTCGCATAACAGATTGGAAGTTCTAAATGTCAACGAAGGCAGTGGCGGATCTAGGATTTTTGCCTAGTTGGGGCACCATTAAGGTAGATTAACGATCCGTAGCCTGATATGTTTTTAGCCTAATTTCACGGTTTCGAGGAATTGTTTTAAGTCTTTTGGTTGATTTCGATAGATTTTTAAGTTTTTTTGTCGATTTTGAAGAACTTTTTCAATTTTTTTGGTTGAATTTGAGGTACTTTTTTTGGTTGGTGGGGGCAGTGGCAAAAAAAACACTGGGGGAAACTATCTCAAAACGTTAAAAATAATATGTTTTAAACTTGATATCTTTTTAGTGGGGGGCCATCCCCACACCTTTTCTAAGGTGGATCCGCCCCTGAATTAAGGGTCTAAGGTAAGGGCTGGAAAGTCGATTACAACGTCAAGTGAGGCCGGAAATTGATTCAGGTGGTGGCCAATAGGCTTGTAGAATCGAATGTTCAACGAACCATTTGTTGGGATAATCTCTTTATGTTCATGTTTTTAATAAATGAACTAACATGAACAAGATTTTTAGTTTGCTTAGTTAAACAAACAAAAAACGGACAATGGTCTCATTTGTTCATTTACATTCATGAATGAATGATTGGTAATATTTAATGTTTGTTATAAGATAAATGATGATATTATATATGTTGAGATTCCATGAGGAATGATAATTATGATGATCTTTAAGGTAAAATGGCATAATTTAGTTGTTGCTTACCATTCTCAATGATCTCATGTTCATCTACATTTGCTTACGTTCGTTTGTGCTTGTTTAGTATTTAATGAATATAAACGACCAGAAGCTTATTTTGTTAACGACCGAACACAAACTAAAAATGTAATCATTTTTATGTTGTTTGTTTGTTGGATTAATATTCAATAGACAAACAAGCATATTCATGTTCGTTCATTTCATTTACTGTTTTACTAGTTTTTTTAATCTCTCTTTAAATTTAAAGATTATTAAAATGCTTTTAGGGGTGACTTAGGTATATGACCTTCCAGAGACCATCGTTTTGCAAAATGACCTCTTATTCTCTTAAGAAACAAATGACCACGCCTAACACTAGTAGAAGTGAATCACCCTGCTATGACCACCACCATGTGCTTCAACCACCACCACCATCCGACGAAAAAGAAGGGAGAAGGCGTCTGTCGAATAAGAAGAGAGGGGGCCGATATGGGGAAGAGTCGTCCGACGAAGAAGAAAGGGAGGGGGCCGATCTGGAGAAGAGGGAAGATGATTCATTAAGGGTAGTTTTGGAATAACACATTTATAATCAAAATACTACATTTGTAAGAAGAGATGAAACCAGAGGACATCAATAGCCATCTTGAGAACATGAATAGTCATCTCGGTTGAAGCTTAGAAACCGGAGGAATCAACCATGCTTTATAAAGTTGTACCTTGTGTTTTTTAACGTGTAATTAAGAGATTTTAAGACTTTATGCACAAATCTGTAGTGCTAAGGTAGTATAGATAATTAATTAAGTGATGATTCATTATAATTTTAATTTTAAAATACATTGCTTCATCCAGTTTCCGACCCAATGCATATGCCAAAGGAGGTGACAAGGCATTTCCAATCTGCTTGTGCTTATGTTGAATGTTCCCAGAAAACTCATAGCTATCACGAACCTGCACACATAAACACCACAAATGATCAAAAACCAAGAAATAATTGCACCCACCAAAGTTCATATACGAATGTATGTTTGTGTGTGTGTGTATTTATATATATATATATATATATGTGTGTGTGTGTGTGTAAGTTAATAATGTGCCTGGGATCGAGCACATTCACGAACTGTTAATATCCTATCCTGATCAGGGTGAAATCACATCCCAACCTTACCCGATCAAAACATATCGAAAAGACACGATGTTGCATATTATTCATGAATTACGGAAGTACCATGATATCATGGCTGATGAGCCTTTTTAACACATAATTGTCAAAGCTGGGATTAATTAAGCCGTTGGTTGTATACTCGGTTCACTTAAATATATAATATACAGCTATTAATATGTATGAGAATCAAACAATTGAAGAGATTACCTCTTAGTTGAGAGAAGCATATTGCTGAACGCAAGTTTAGAAGACCGACTAATCTCTACTTCATAATTTGAATTGCTTAATTTAACAATTGGTTTCTTGTTGAAGTAGTGGGGGATGCATACCACCAAGCCTGCTGATTAAGTGGTCGTAACTAACAATATAAATCTATTCTATCTATTTAAAAGAATAGGGACAGTTTTTTTCTAAAAAACTGCTTTCAAGGTTACACATTTTTATGCCTACCGTACATCTATTCTACAATTTTTCTGCAGTTTAAACTCAACCCACTCCCCCCTTTCTTTCGTCTCCCTCTCCCCCTTTCTCTCTCACGATTTCAATAAAACTTTCTTCAACCTCCATCGAACCCACGTTTCTTTTCCAAGTAGTTTCAGCTCTCTCTAAACCCTAAACCCCTATAAATAGATGGACTCTCACCAGAGTTTCTTCAGCATCGATTCACAGGTGAATTTTCTATTCTTTTAGGATTAAATTTTGTTCATATGTTTCTGTTTCTGAGCATCGATTTTTCTTCAGCATCGATTTTGGTTTTTAGGGTTAATTTTGTTCATATGTTTCTGTTTCTGCCCATCGATTTTTCTTCAGCATCGATTTTGGTTTTTAGGGTTACTTTTGTTCATATGTTTCTGACCATCGATTTTTCTTCAGCATCGATTTTGGTTTTTAGGGTTAATTTTGTTCATATGTTTATGTTTCCATGTTTTGGTTTTGCATTTGCAGGTGTCGTTTTTACTTGGAATCATCCCAGTTTGTGTACCTTGGTTATATTCAGAGTTCTTGGAATACAAGAAAACTGCAGCATCCTTGAAAACGAGAGTGACAAATTTAATCCCTAAATGTTTTTGTTCATATGTTTATGTTTATGAGCATCGATTTTTCTTCACCATCGATTTTTCTTAAGCGGCTGTTCACTTTTGTTAGTAGACTTAATTTGACTTGTCCTTTTATCCATTGTGACCAATTGGTGGTTACTTGAATGTTCATGTTTCCATGTTTTGGTTTTGCATTTGCAGGTGTCGTTTTTACTTGGAATCATCCCAGTTTGTGTACCTTGGTGATATTCAGAGTTCTTGGAATACAAGAAAACTGCAGCATCCTTGAAAACGTGAGTGACAAATTTAATCCCTAAATGTTTTTTGTCCCCATTTCAAGTTTCCATTCCTTTATTATTATTTAAATATTCAAAATTTCCCTCTCAAATTTTCTATTAAATACGTTGATTATATAATTAGGGGTGTTTAGGATTGCTTATTTAAAGTGTTCGTTTGTGGTGTCAGAAGTTTTTAGCATTTTGATGAAAAAAATGTTTATACCATCTTAGCATTGGGTAATAAGAAATTTTGTATAAGTCATTCCCTTTTAAGTTATTAATTTATTTTAAACAACTTATCAGTTTTTGGTCATTTTACATGTATAACAATCTCAAACATCCATAGAAACAACTTATTTTGGTACCCCATAGGTTAATCCAAACATTTTTCATAAACTCCGATTTGACACCATAAAAGTTGATAAACAACTTTACAAGAAGCAATCGCAAACACTCTATTAATTTGGAAGTTCATACATACAATGTACTTGGTTGTTACTTTATTATGCACTAGGAACTTGGCTGAAGTAAAAAATGTTAAGCCATAAAATACAGTAAGCAAAGAAAAGGTTCTCCCATTAATATATACCACTAGAACTCATGCCAAGAATAATACTTGACTGGTGATGTGCAACAAACATTAGGATTCATAATGCATCAGTTATGGACTGCTTAAATTCATACTATTGGTTCATAATTATTTGATTATATTGCAAGATGTTAGCTGTGGCCAGTTGTACTCTGCGTTAGAAGTGATTTGTGCTTTGTGATATTAAACATATATATTTCATCGTTTCATATAGATATTTGATAGTATGAAAAGTGAAATCAGTTAGAACACCTTTTCTAATGATAATCTGTACTTTTATCGATTTAGAACTCATGACTCTTAACTACTGTATGTTACGTGTTACCTGTTAGCTACATATCCCTATTATCATCTGTTTTGCTTTTAAACTTGTTAAAGCTTTAGGGCCTAATTGTTTTTTTCTTCATCAAGATGGCCAACCGTGCTAAAGTGATTGCTAATATTGTTTTTTTCACCGAAACTCATGGCAAGGTAATGCTTATATATCTCATGCGTTTGTTTAAACTGCTTCCAATTTTTTCAAACTTAAGATTATACATTCTCACTTTATTTTCAGCCGCCTGCGCTTGCTTTAGTTGGTGTCGGGCCACAACCCCAACATTTTTGTACTTTGGTGTGGGATTGAAGGAGGTTAAGTGTTGAGAAATCAATCATCCATCCAAAGCCAGCAAATTGAGAGTTGGATGCAGTTGTTGCTTTTACGTTTGTTCTATTATTATTATTATTAGATTTAAAAATATGGATGTTTTGTTGCTTTAATGTTTGGACTCATTTTTGGATTGCATGCAACTGATATTTAATTTCGGTTGAACAAAACACTCAGATATATGATGTTGGGTTCTTGGTGAGAAGTCATATCTGATGGGAGAGAGCTTTGGGTATGCAGATATTGCGATGGTGCATATCTCCTACCGGTTTTATCCATTTCAATATAGAGAAAAATTAGTTCCGACTGAAGTTCAAAATTTGTTGGAAGGACATCTTTCGGTTGTATGTTAGATGACATCAATATTATTCACAGTGAAAAACTTCCCACGCAGGGAACTTTGATCTATTGTGTTCTTTCTACTGAAATTGTCCAAGGCAGAAAAGTATTCTTATGTGGTAAAAAGTTTCTATTTTGTTTAACTTTTTTACTTCTTATGCTACAGTTACCTAAAGTTGTTTGTATATGTAGAGCCACAAGACACAATCAAACTAGAGGTACTTTTTCCATGCTCTTAGGTTTTTGTTGTCTTTTTTCTTCTTTTTTGCATTTCACAGAAGGTTGTTTTTTATTTATCAAAACTTATACTGGTAAAATGATGCATTAGGGACAGGGACATGCTCAGAGGATGTCCTCAATGATGAATGCAATTGGTACAAATGATGAGGATGTATTTCTTTATACCATGGTAAATAGTTTAACTTTCTAGGCCAAAGTTGCAAAAAGAGATGTGATTTTTGTAGGATATTTTTCTTATTGTCTATATATTTACAATAATAATTCATCCTTATGGTCTAACGACTTGAAGCTACATATTTCACTCTACGTTCTGATGCAGAGATAATAAACCTTAGCTATTAAAAAGGAAACATATTATTGAACTTTATCGGCGTTCTCTTGGCTTTCCATCTGGATTCGGTTCGTGGAAAGCTCAAATCCAACACATACAGATAATTTTGGTTCGTGAAAAGCTCAAATTCAGAGCTCAAATCCATCACAGACAAATAAATCAGGTTCGTGTACATGCTAAAAGAATTTAGTTAAATGAATTTTTTTGGTATTTAGTTAAATGATTTCATTTGGTATCAGTTAATTTGTATCACTGTTCCAAACCAAAGCCACATTCTAACTCTCTGAAAGACAGGTAAGTGGTACCTAAGTCAGATCCACCTACCAGCTATAGGATGTTAATCTTTTGTATGAGTTTTTCCTGTAGAAGGTAAGTTTTGATGCCATACAATTTGCTATCATAATTGAAGTTTAAAGCTCTTTTATGAATGAGAGAGTCGACCGACTCCACAAGCTTACGGTTCCTAACTTTGTGTAGTACCAAACTTGTTGCTTTGACTGAAGCTGGGATAAGTAAAGAGTGCGGGATTCCCGACTACATAAGGTACTTTCAATGTATATATCTTTAACATCTTGAATCAACAAAAAGAAATTCATTGAGCTTGTATTACAAAAGTAGCTCACTTTGTATACTTACATGTTATAGGGGTTGTTTACCAAATGCTTACCCGGGTAAGCGCTTACCAAGTCACATAACCTTACCGGATGAATATGGCGAGACCAAGAATCTTAACCAGTAAAAGCAAGGCAAGGACCAAGAGTCTTACCCGGTAAGTGAGGGTGAAGACTCTTACTACGGTTGGTTAGATTTTCGACCTTAGCGGGTAAGATTTTCGACCTTTGTCATAAAAGATTATTATCCTTCTGTTTGATTGGATAGTTTACAATGCTTGATAGATGAATATGAAGATTTTCAAATTGCAACATATCATTGGGTCATTTTAATTTTTCTTTGTGTATTATGTAGGGCTACATTCTTTTTTTTGGTGAAGTACACCTATCATTTGAGCAGCCAAGTACTGATGGTATCCGTGATGAGCTCCTTCCAGATGATGGGTATTGGGTAATATTTATAAATATGGACGATTGTTGCAAGTAAATATTGGGTTTCAAAACATTATGATACTAAATAATAAATCCATGTTTGTATATCCTATTTCTTGGTTCCTTTATAACATTTGTTTGACTTTTAATGTATGAATCTATGTTTAAGTTGTCGTGGATCTTTTAATGTATCCCGCCGCATTGTGCGGGCACATTACTAGTTAATATATTAAATAAATTACCTACTTACTCACTTTTAATTCAACTTCTTAAATAAATTGAACATCTTTTAGGAAGCCGAAAAAGACTAATAAGTATTGTTAAGTACAAGGGCTGAATCTGATGATTTCTTCATTCTTTTTGCACTAAAGCCTTGGTAGCATTTTCACTAACATTTTGACATAAATAACTCAATTTTTAGTCAAGTAATGAGACACCTTTTCTTATTTAATGTTTCGGTTTTTACTTAAAACCGAACAAAACTTTAAACTTCAAAAGCGACACATAAAACACAAATCTAAAACGTAAGACTACTAGGGTTCGATCGACCGTCTAAAAACGAAGCTATAGAAATAAGAATTACGAAGTTTGGTTGAGTATGGTACATCCAATCATCAAAAAACTACAATTCCGAGCAAGGACTTTGAGCTACGATTTTCTCCTTCATTTCTTCACGATTTCATAAATTTCTTGAACGATAGATAAGTGAAGCCTGACGTAAGGGCTATATGAATATGGAATCTTTTGGCTTATTAGTTGACTAGATGAGCCTTTCTTCTGTTGTACCGTCCTAAGCGTGATAATCATACAAACCCTACTCACAAAATCTAAAAGTCAATTGACATCGGATAAAATAAAGTACAAAATGTTAGAACTGAAGCTAGTTAGATATGAAACCGAGTTATACCTGATTGTATCGAGCAAATACTGATTTTCTGGCTCCGATTTTGAATAAAAGTGATCTAATTGAAAATTGTATGTTAAATGAAGCCTACTATACGAAAAAACTAAAAGTAAAAAAGTCCCATTTACACAAATTCAACTCCTCTCCTTCCTTAAAAAAATCATTGGTAATTTGACGAATTTAGGTACATCAAATACATTCAAGAGAATTTGTATAAACATAAATTGGGAGTTGTGATATGTTAATGTTCTAACTAAAAAACACAAACTCAATAGAAAAACATTTCAAAGATCATCGAAACATATATCATGATTCATATAAAAGGATATAGTTTTCAATCTATCAAACAAACAAAACACAATTTCTGAAATCCAAAAAAATATGAGAAATTAAGTTTTGATAGTACCTTTGTTTTTAAAGAATGTTGTTGAAGTTGTAACACATGTTGTTGAATAAAATTGATCTCCAGTATGAAATAACTAAAATGCTACCAAAATGTTAGAACTAAAGCTAAGTGGATACGAAATCGAGTAATCGAGTTATACCTGATATTATCAATCAAGGACTGATTTTCTGAACACAGAAGCAGAAACGATCGCACACATAGATGGAGAAATAGGTAGAAGCAGAAATGGAAAAAACGGAGATTGGGGGATAGCGAGATGGAAAGATGAAGGTGAAGAAAAAACGTACAAAGGAAAGGAAAGGAAAGGAAAAAAAGGAAAGGGGAAGGGGAAGGGTTTAGGGGTTAAATGATTTGAAAGAAAAAAAGCAAAAATCTGGAAAAATAGGAAGATAGGATATCTGCATCCAGGAGATGCCACGTGGACTCGTTTTTGCTTTATATAGATATATATAGATATAGATACTTTTGAGTTGTACACTTGCTTTGAAAATGACTTGTTTTACTTCATGCCATGTCATTAATTTAGATTTATTATTTTTAATTTTAAATATGATGTGGAAGCTTAATTGTCATTTACTTGAGTCATGCTATCTTTACCAGGTTATTACGTGACTGAGATCCTTAAATATATGTAAGGTTTGGTTTATGTAACACCTCATGTTCTCTAATTCTGAAGTAGTTGGAAGTTTGGGGGCTAAAGTGTAAAAAGTAGAACTTTCTGGACTAAGAGGCAAAGCTGAAGAATAAAATGGGGTAAAACCCCTAAAACCTTTTCATTCTATTCATATTGGACGATTGTAGCTTGGAGGGGAGAAGAAGAGGAGTGCTAAAACCCTAGTGGAGAGTGAAGAAGAAGGATTGCATCAAGAACTTGGAAGACTTCATCTTCTAGGTACAAATTCTTCTCCAATGTTCATCTTCTTGCTTGGTTTGGTGAGATATGTGATTGAGACTCCTTTGAGTAACCCATTTTGATGATTTAACTATTTCTTTTGGAAATAGAATGTTAGATGGTGTTCTTAATTGGTATATAGTTGGTTTTCACTTTGATTTTGAACAAGAACCACCATTAAAGGTGTATACTTTCAAGGCTTATTCATTTCTTTGATTTTGGAAAAAATGTGTTTTTAAAAAGATGGGTTTTGAATGGTTTTCGTTGGATTAATGGATGTTTGGATATTGTGGGGAAAGGTTTAGAACATCGATTACCTCAAGTTGGAGGCTTAAAATCGATTTGGAATGAGTTGGGAGTGAGAAAGAGGAGTTTTTGGTTGAAAAATGAGTGCAGAGGCTCCGTGCGGATCTCGACGCGGGTCTACCCACACGAGCATCCATGCTAGAGTTTGTCCAGTGCTCCGCGTGGGTCTTGGCGCGGGTGTATCCACGCGGAGAGCCACGCCAAGCCCTGTCGCGCGTTTTCGGCTCTTGTTTCGCGTATTGTTTAAGGCTAGGATTTGGCATCATCTAAGGGTTGCATTGGGCTTTATTAAGGATGTTTTGGGATGTAATTAGATAGTCTAGCACTACTTTTATGACGTCCAATTCAGGTGTTCGGTTTGAGCTAAAGTGAGTTTCGAAGCGTGTGTCGTTTTGCTAAAGCTCAGGTGAGTTCCCTTAATTCTTTTGCGCAAATAAAGTGTTTTGCTAAAGTTTTCGTAACTGAATTTGGTATTGAGCATGATGGTATGATTAGACATTTTTGAAAAGCTTTGTTATTACATGATGTGGAAATGTTTATTAATACATGCACGTTGTTTACATGTTTTGTATGAAGTGGTACATTGATTTGGTGTCGGGTTGCACAGTGAGATTAATGTACCTTGGGATTGTCTACATCCCTTGGGAGTTTAGTTGTGGTGTGTGTCTTGAATCCGTTTCTTGTGCACACGGGACTGGCATCTACTGGGGGGCCATGGGGATCTACTGGGGGCCCGATTGCGGACATCGCGATGAGGTGATGGGTGGCTATGAACATTGTGTAAATACCCAAGCGTGATGTTTATTTGTTGAAATGACTTTGATGGGCCTTTATCCAAAACTAAAATCATTTTCAGGTAAGAGTTTTGTTTGGGGTTTCATCTAAAGAAGATGGAAAGAGGTGACGCTGTAAAGGAGGTATAGTCTAGTGGAAGCTTGTAGTTCACCGCCTTACTTCTTGTAGCATCTCAGTTGTGAATGTGTTTATCCGTTGCGTACCTAGAGTTGAAATCGATGTATTTGTGTATTTTTTGGGACCGTTTTGGTTGTAATGTTATGAACTATATTTTATGGATTTTGGGTTGTTACAGTTTAAACCCTAAAAAAATAAAATTTTAAAGTTGATTACCTAAAATAAGAACTAGTTGAAAGTTTGTTCCATTTTAATGTAATTTTTCCATAATTAAAACAAAACAAATTATTGACAAATATGTTTAATCTATGAACAAAATTAATTTTTTGGTGGGAAAATGATCGAAGATGAAACCCAATCGAAATCGAGAAACCCTCTCTGCTTTTGGGCTGTCTTACCTTTCCCTTTTCTTCTTCCTCTTCTTCCCTTTGTTCAATCCCCCATTCCAATCCAAAACCCCAATTAATCCTTCTCCCCAAATGGATCGTCTTCACATTCTCCCAATCATCCTCTCTCTAATCTTCACATTTTCACCAATTTCAGGTATCATTATCCTTTAATTCCACTAATTCCCAATTCTTTCTTCCATTTATTTAGAATTTTTCCTTTTGTTTGATGCGTGCAGTGGTCCAATCGACGTCGTTCAAGATCGTCAACAGATGCCGGCACACTGTATGGCCGGGAATACTCACCGGCGCAGATCGAACGGTGCTTAATCCGACCGGTTTCACTCTAAAGCCCGGAAAATCGAGAACCCTACGAGTTCCCGTAGCTTGGTCGGGTCGGGTATGGGGTCGAACCGATTGCGAGATAGATTCCACGGGAAAATTGACTTGCGTCACAGCCGATTGCGGCTCCGGTAGAGTGGAGTGCGAAGGCCGCGGCGCCGAGCCGCCTGCCACGCTGGCGGAATTTACGCTCAACGGCGACCAGGGTTTGGATTTTTATGACGTCAGCTTGGTGGATGGGTACAACCTCCCGATGCTGGTGATTCCGAGGGATGGTACAAGTGGGGGATGCAGTTCGACCGGTTGTTTGGTTGATTTGAACGGCGGTTGTCCGGTTGGTTTGAGGGTGGCGCGTTCGAGTGGGAGTCGGAGCGTGGTGGCGTGTAAGAGTGCGTGTGAAGCGTTTGGAGATCCGAGGTATTGTTGTAGTGAAGGGTATAATACGCCGGAGACATGTCCGCCGACGGAGTATTCGGAGTATTTTAAGCATGTTTGTCCACGTTCGTATAGTTATGCTTATGATGATAAAACAAGTACGTTCACCTGCGCCGGCGCCGATTATATCATCATTTTCTGCCCATCGCCCTACACCAGGTAAATTTACTTTACCGTATAATTACAACTATAAAAATATTTAAATCAATAAAGTAACATATTAAAATTACAAGCCATCCGTACTCATACCCTCAATCCCTCTTGCCATCTCAACGCCACATCAGCTTTTCTCCTTACCCTCTCCTTATCCTAAAGTGAAGTATCTATACCTTCAAACCCTCTTGCCATCTTATTTTTTTTTAATTTTTTTATTTATAAATTTAATTATTTAACAAAATAAAAATATTTATATATTTTTTAATAAATAAAAATAAGATAAATAATAAAAATAAAAATTACAAAATTCAAAACGCTAAAAAAATAAAAATTACAAAATACAAAATACAAAACCCTAAAAATCATGAAAATTTTTAATAATTTTTTTTCTCGCTAAAGTAGCCCTCAAAACTTCTCTCGAAAGGTGATCATGTGGGGATATGTAGAACTCGAAGTCTTCTTTAAAGCATTTTTGTCGTTCGAGTGCCAACTTCTCTCGTTCGAGGTCGAGTTTTTTCATTTTATACTCCATCGTACCATCAAGACGCTCGTTGAACGAGTTTATGGTCGTCAAGAGTTTTGAAACATTTTCGCCCGAATTCGACTCGGCCGTATTACTCGATGACGTTTTTTTTTGCCTTATTTCTCCCGATGGGTCGTTGAAGTTGCTCGAACTCGACCTCGTTGACGTCTTCATCGTCATCATCGGAAGGTTTGGTACGTTTTGAACCCCGCGATGAAGTTGTCGTCATCGTTGGAACGGTTCCCCATTTTGGACATTTTTTGAGGATTTCCCAAGCTTGTTCGTGAGTGAAAGCAACCCCAAGTTCTGTTCGGTACCGTTCGTGTGCCGTTCGTGAAATGTCGGTCTCACTCATTCCGCTTGATCTATTATTGACCAAGTTGTGGTAGATGCCGCCAAAACTATTTATTTTTTTATTGAGGTCGTTGAACTTGGTGTTGAGTTGATGAAGTGATCGCTAATTTCCGCGACCAATAAAATTAAAGAACACTTGCCCGATTCGGGTCCAAAAACTGTCTACATTTATGTAAATTCAAGTATAAGAATATTAACAATAATAATAATAATAATAATAGTAATAATAACAATAATAATAATAATAACAATAAAAATATTACCACCGGTTTGTGCGTTACCGACAACGGGGTTCTTCGAAACGTCAACCCACGCCGACACTAACGCGAGTTCCTCGTCTTTTACTCCACATCTGTTTGGCGGTTCTATTTTCATATTTTTTGTTTTTTCCTTTTCTCGTTGGTGTCGGGTTTGATGGTTCCGGGATAGAATGTTGGGTTTCCGGAACAATGTCGTCGTCGAGATCGATTGCGGGTGAAGGAAGATGGTAGTTGGCCGGAGTAAAACCTTGTTGAATCAAACCGGGACGTGTAAATTGGTAAGGAATTTGTGGCGGAAATTGTTGGGGAAATTGTTGCAAAAATTGTTGCGGAAATTGTTGCGGATGATAACCTTGTTGTGAAAACGCTTGGAAACCAAGCTCCGGGTCTTGTTGCGGTTATGATGTATCCGATCGCTTACGACGGGATGTAGGTGTTTTGTTTGGATTCATTATGAAAATTTAGATAAATGAAAGAAGGTATTGAATTTGAGAGATTTTGGTGTGAAAAAATAAGAGGTTTGGATTAATATATATAGTGTGATTAAATTGAAAAAAAATGAAAAAAAAATATAATCAAAGAGCCGTTGAGCAACGTTTATATTTTCAAAATTTTATAAAAAAAATTAAAAAAAATTAAATGTATCGGGATGAATCGGGTTGGGGAACCCGGGGCTGGAACCCGTCCTAAGCCCAAGCCCCCCCCCCCCCCCCCCCCCCCCCCGCGTACCCATTCCCGCTCGAACCCAAACGAAACCCGGATGAGCCCGAGGTGCCGCTACGGATGGTCTAATAATTAGATCTAATAAATATTAACTGAAAATTATAAACTAAATTTTAATTATATATTGATATTAATTTTCAATTATTTAAAACTATTTGTTAATCGTATAAGTTATTTTTATATATTTTTAATATTAATCAATATATTTTAATGTGAAATTAATTAAAATGGATCAAGTTCGTAATTGTGTTACAGTAAACCTCATCTTTCTCAGTTTACAAAAATACTCATTTCTCCCTCAATTTAACCCTCGATCACGGATTAAAATAAAAAATTCAAAAAAATCCGCATATGTTCAAAAATGATGTCCGCCATTTGTACAAACTATCGCGGGTAATTATTAAAGCACTTTGTCATATATGGGAAGGATATCAACATTTAAAGGTAGGAAGGGAAATTAATGTGGTGCCACCTGTTATATAATAAGTTATCAACATTTAAAGTTATATATCCTTCCTACTACCACGTGTTACTTTTTTTATTAAATGGAAATTAATAACGTGCCACGTGTTCCATAGCAAAAAATCTAATTTAAAGTGAACCCTTTTTAAAAAGAGAATTTAATTAAAATACCTAAAGTTGGACTTTGACTTACCAAAATACCCATTTTCTCTCTTATTTTATCAAAATACCTATTTTTTCCGCGATGGGTTCGCGATCGCGGACAGGGACCAATTTTGAAATTTTTTTATTTTATATTTACACTTTCAGTCCCTGCCCGCGAAGGTGTCCCGCGACGAGGGCCAATTTTGAAAATTATATTTACACTTTCAGTCCCTACCCGCGAAGGTGTCCCTCGATGGGGACCAATTTTGAAATTTTTTTATTCCATATTTACACTTTCAGTCCCTGTATGCGATCGCGGACCCTTATCGTGGAAAAAATGGGTATTTTGGTCAAATCAAAGAGAAAATGGGTATTTTGGTAAGTCAAATTCAAACTTTGGGTATTTTAATTAATTTCTCTTTTTAAAACTCCAAATCACGGAAACAAAGCCTAAATATAATGGAGTGCATCGCGGACAAAATAGAGTGCATCGCGGACTTATCTCAATTTTTAACTGGATCCGCGATCGAGGATTAAATCGCGGGAGAAATGAGTATTTTTGTAAACCGGGAGAGAGATGGGGTATTTCTGTAACACAATTACGAACGTGGTTCATTTTAATTATCAATTACTATTAGCTTTTTAATTATTATTTACTTATTTGATTCATATTATATGTAACGGTTATTTAAAATCATAAGCTAATATATATCTTTTCTAAAACTTGTTTTAACAAATTCAAAATTTATAGTATATATGTAATAATGAATTTTAAATTATTTTAATTAACATGTTATATTATTTAATTTTTCTTTACTACATTGGTTGTATTAATTAAAATATTATATTTCTATAAATTTGTTTTAATTATATAATTAAATATTGTAATTGATAATTTTTTAAGAATTTTCTTTTTGGTCATTTTACATGTTTATAAGTTAGTTTTGCTAAACATAACTTCTTATCGGCTAGTTTCTCAGCTAGTTTGCCAAACATAGCCTTATATTCCTTGTAAAATAAATTAGGGTATATTTATGAAAAGTACATCTTTTTTTTCCCATTGAAAAACATGAATATTTATTTCTTTTCTTTCATTTTCTTTCTTTCCATTCATTCTCAAGAACATTTATAAATTTTTTTTTTTTTTTTTCTTCCAAAATTCGAGAATACAACGTTAAAGTGGATCAAAGGCCTGCAGCTGCAAATTTGTCAGATGTGTTTTTTTAGGCGAATTCCACCTTTCAAAGGATTTACTGAGTTTTTTTGTTGAATTCAAGAGATTTTTTTTAATATTATTATTTTTTGATTTCGAGAGACATTTTGGTTGATTTAAACGTACTTTTTTCGGTATCTTGGTTGATGTTTCTTATATTTTCAAAGATTCCGGAGCACCTCTTTTAAAGTTTAGTGGGTTTTTTTTATACCAAAAAATAAGGGTTCATGGAATGCACCGACTCGGACCTTCATGGTCTTGCTCGTAAGGTACAAAGCTTTCGAATTTGTGATTTGTACAAGCCACTATAACATTAAAGTCTTAACGGGATGCGTCTTTTAGGTTAACGGAGGAGATTTGTATAGGGTTAGACATTTAACGTTGTGATTTTCATGGAATCGAGCAGTGAAAAGTTGTTGGAAGCGAGGAAAGAAGTGGCGGATTTGCCTTTGGTGAACAAAACCATGATGTACATCGGTCGCCATCACGGTCGTGGTGCCTCATCAGGTCCGTTTTCGGTACACGGTTCAATTACAGTATCCATCTTTTGTTCTCTTGTTTTATGGTTTCACTAAGCGTATCTCTAACCATACTGCAAAAACATTATTATGACGTGTTTCTGTTCAAATTATGTTTGTTTTCAGGCTAATAGGCAAATGGAATACACATTTTCTAGTTATTAGACTCTATCCGTTAAAGATCTTCAACTCATACTTTTATTTGTTGGTAATATTTACCGATGACTTTGAGTTTCTAGCTAGTGTTTGCCAAATGTAGTCCTACTCTAAGGACTATTAAATATCAAAAACATGTTATATTTGTATCTTTATTGCAAAATAACTACTATTCTTATTAAAATTCATACAGTATATTTACTTTTTTTTCTTTCTTTCTTTTGCAAATTGTCTGAAAATTGTTTTGCTATATTGTACACCAATTTTGAAAGACAACATAAAAATCTTTAATTACAACTCTTTTTTGTAAAATGCCACAAATTTTAAATTGAAAAATGAGTAATTTTACCCCAACTTGAGGATGTGACGGTACCCCCCCCCATACGACTACGATGCGATTGACTTCATACAGTCAACTGGGACATTTCCTCAAAACACCTGGCGTGTGAAACTAAAATCTCCTGCGTATGTGATCAAGATTCAACAACACGAATTAATATACGAAACCCACAACAGATCCATCCATTTTACGTGATCTGATAATCCCCCAATGAAGCGGTGGATCTAACCATCCCCATCGCTTCAATACAACAGCTGAACAAGAATCGTTTCAACTGACAGTCGTGGTGGTTGGTTTGGTGGTAGTGGGTTCTGATCTTTTTTGAAGTTAGGTCGGTGGGGGTTTTATGATTCTTGAAGAATATATTTGGTTTTTGTTTTGAGATTGGATGAATGTATGAGAAAGAAGAAGAATCTGAATCAGAGATGGGTCGAGAGATCTCAAATCTACTACGGCCGAGATCCCTTGTTATCTTCTTGATCGGATCAGTTATCGTCTTCCTCGCTTTCTCATCATTCTCTCAACAGGTAATGACTTTGTCAACACAGTCATTTGTTAGAATTGGATCTATTTATATGGATTGAAAGTGTTCCTTCTCATTTATGTGTTTACTTGAAGCAGCATTGCATCCAAAAGATAGTAGAAGAGGATTAGGTGTAGCTGTAATGTTACAATTTGCAGGAGAACTGATAATTATAGTTTCAGCAAACAATTCACCAAATTCTGTCTTCTGTTTTGTTAGTCTTTCTTTAATGCATACTATCCAATGTGATTAACACCTGATTTGCTTGAATGATGTTCACCTGACATGATTTTTTTATGTTGATTCCTCTTTGATTGCTGAAATAAGTTTCTCATTTTAATCATATTGCACACAGCTGGATAAATGAGGCTCTCCCATATGTGAAGTGCAGAAATGTTTAGTTCTTTGATGGATTACGTGAATTTTAAGTATCACTCGATCTTATTTTTCAGTTATCATCGATTTACCATTCTCTCTACACTTGGTGATTTTGTGAGGTTTGTAATTGGGCTTTGTCATACTTTTAGGTGGTAGAATAACTAATTCCTGAGTTTTTAAATTGGCATCTAGTTAATCATCGACCATGGAGACATTAGGAACATCATTTATTTGTGGGTTTGGCTCTCTTATATAAAGGCTTAATCTTTTGCTACTCTTCTACGTAGTAGATGAATATTTCCATCATCCATGTACTGATGGGTGGTCAAATGACAACCAATTTGTGACTTCTGTACAAGTATATAAATGTATAAATTTACGTAAATAGGTTTAGGGCCTGTGTGCTTCATAATATAGTGTGCCTGATTTTATGATATTTGGTTGTTATATTTAGTTTGGTACTTTTGATTTCTGTTTAGGAGGAAGATACGATGGAAGGGGTGCATGAAATTACCCATAGAGCATTTCTTGATGTTGATATTGATAAGCAACGATTAGGTATGCTTCTTTATTTCTATGAATAAAGGTGTATGATTTGTAATGTGATTTATATAGAAATTTCAACTGTGTTTTTTGTTTTATAAATTCCACTATCGCTCATGAATGTGCTTTCATTCTTTTCATATATACGATTGACTCATTCTGACAGATCGTATGAATTTCAAATTTTTTATTTGAAATTTAGTACACATTTATCTTTAACTCATCTGGTTACCTTATGCTTGTTCTGCAGGAAGAATTGTTATTGCATTGTATGGTGAAGTTGTACCAAAAACTGTTGGTAAGCCTTCAATCTTCTGTTTGGCTTCTTTATTTCTAAACAAAGTAAACAATTCTGGAAATGCACAATTAGTTCACTTGTTGTTTTGTGCATTGAATCTCAGGAAGTTGTTCTCAAATTTACCCAACAATATCTTATGATCACATATAACACCTTACACCCATTTTGGTTCTTTCTAACGATATTATTTCTTGATCTTTATCTAATTAACAAATACTTCATTTTCTTTGCAGAGAACTTTCGAGCTCTGTGCACAGGTAACTGTTGTTCCATTTCTTGTATATCTAAACTTTGAAGTGTTCTTCATATCATCTACATCCATGATTTATATATTTCTTCCCCACTTCAGAAAAAAAGAAAAGGAACAGGACGTCAGGACCAAAAAAAAAATGGATGAAAAACAAGATATACATACATGATTTATATTGAGAACCAGAATTTTGGTTTGCATCTAACTTGTTTTTTGGAAATAGGGGAAGCGGGCAAGGGTTCGAGTGGTAAAGCGCTACACTATAAGGGAACGCCTTTCCATCGTATAATACCTGGGTTCATGATTCAAGGTGGAGATACGGTGTATGGCAATGGGAGAGGAAATGAATCCATCTATGGTGGAGTCTTTCGTGACGAAAATTTTAAGATCAAGCATTCACAAGCAGGTCCTTCACCTACTACTAATGTCCTCTAGGCTTTATATTACATTAATAAGTTAACAAGGATTGTTGTTAGATTCTTGAAAGATACCGTTGTTGTAGGTATGGTGGCCATGGTGAATTCAGGTCCAGATTCTAATGGTGCACAGTTCTTCATCACCACAGTTAAGGCCTACTGGTAAGTTTTCGTGCTTATAGCATCACAGAAATGATTAATTTGATGGTGGTCTTATTGCTAATCAATAATTAATGGAGTTTTCTCTACTTGTTGGCTGTTTTAGTAATTCATTGTTATGTAGAACTGCATCATCTAATTACTGTTGATTAATAAGAAGCTCGTTCCATTACTTGGATTGATCCTCTTGGTTCTTCAAATGTGATATTTGTTGCTTTCTTTCTCTAGAAAAGGGAACATGACTTATATATACAATATGATGTTTTCATTTGGGAAATTTGCAGGTTGGACGGGGAACACGTTGTGTTTGGAAAAGTAATTGAAGGCATGGATACGGTGTATGCAATCGAAGGGGGAGCAGGTACTTACAGCGGAAAACCCAGAAAAAAAGTGTTTATTGGTGATTCAGGTGAAATTCCTAAGAGCGAATGGGATGTTGAATTACAAACCGTATCAGGTGTTGAATCATGATAATGAAAATAACTAGATTTTAACAAAATGAGTACGTACGTTTCTTCTTTTCGATAGTTTTATATACATTTATGTGTATCCATTTTCATCACACTTGTTATTAAACCATCTTCAGAAAAAAGTTCGAATCATGTGGAAGACGAGTTTTAGTCTCAACCACTGAGTTAGCATAGCATAGCATAGCATAGCATGGATCATAGAATGAAATTTATGTCTGTGATTACCAACTAATCACCATCAAAATGCCAATGGTTCTGGTAGAATCCAACGTCTTTAAGAAAATAAATAAATCAGGGCACTGGTAATCTGTCACTAATTTGAGTTTTCTTGATTTTAGGTTATTCTCCCAATCTCATTAATCATTATAATGTTTTCTCATTAATCTTGGTTTTTTTTTGATGTTTGCATTGAACCGGGGCCGGGGAGTGGGATGTGGGGATTGCATTCCCCGCCCCGTTGCCATCCCTAATTGAAGAAAACGATTCGATTCAAATATTTTCTTTCTATGCTTTATAAGATATTTTGTTAAATACGCACGAATACATCGTTTTAGGTGATGTGTTTTATGTTTTATTAGTTGGGGTTTTGATTTATGTTCCATGTTCCATGTTGTATTGTTTTTTTGTTATATTTAATAAAAATCGGCTTGGAGATGAACAATCTAGCTTGACAAGGTTGGAAACCTCTTCAAATAGTTTATGTTGATATATAGGGAAATTGTCTCAAATAGCTATTTCATACCCCTTGCGTCTCCAAATAACCACTTTACTAACCCTATTCCACAAATACCCAAAACTTATGCAGACAAAGTTATGCAGAAAAAACTCTCTGCGTAACTTTATTTTTCCTCCCAAAAAATAAAAAAATGATTTTTAAAAAAGTTTACGAAGAGAAAAACTCTATGCGTAAGTTTTTCCATCTTATGTGTCTGCGTAAAGTCCACATGTGCACCACGTGTACTCCACGTTGGAAAAAAAGTTTACGCGGAGAGTTCAAAAACTTACGCAAAGAGAAGTCTCTGCGTAAGTTTTAATTATTATTATTTTATTTTTTTCTGATTTTTAGTAAGAAGGGAATCAGATTCTTTAATGTAAACTTTGTATTAATTTCCCATTCTCTATTAATTTCCCATTGAGTCTAAACCCTAAATACATAGATGCTGGAATGCCACACATCCCATATAACTGACGCACGCTATACTCTTCCCTGACCTCCTTCGCTGGTTTTGAGCACGATGGGGGCTCCATATATAGTGACTTTTTGGCAGGGCCCGGGAACTTAATCCGTGTCGACTTTTTTTGTGCCCATTCATTAGGTGTCTTATACGATTTTTTTTGTACGATTTTGGTAAATTGAGATACCGGTTTCGTCGGAAAATGAGACGGTGGATCCTGAAACTGAAAATGGTGTAACCTGAATACAAATTTTTAAAGAAAAAAAAAATAAATTTAAGTAAATTAAGAAACCTGGTCCACCGGGAAGGGAGACGATGCATGATAGGCCGATGGATCCTAAAAATGAAAATGGTGTAATTTGAATACAAAGTTTACATTTTTAAGAATCTGATTCCCTTCTTACTAAAAATCAGAAAAAAAATAAAAAAAATAATTAAAACTTACACAGAGACTTCTCTATGCGTAAGTTTTTGAACTCTCTGCGTATTTTTTTTCCAACGTGGAGTACACGTGGTGCAGATGTGGACTTTACGCTCTGCGTAAACTTTTTTAAATTTTTTTTTTATTTTTTGGGAGGAAAAATAAAGTTACGCAGAGAGTTTTCTCTGCGTAAGTTTTGGGTATTTGTGGAATAAGGTTAGTAAAGTGGTTATTTGGAGACGCAATGGGTATGAAATGGTTATTTGAGGCAATTTCACTGATATATATGGTGCGCCACAAGCATTCGAAACCTTAGGACCGACCCTGCTTATATGTTGAGTCAATAGTTGTGACATCTATTTTTGTGTACATGTAATTGTAGAACATTATACATTATATATTTTTTCGTATTTCACTTGAAATCTTCGAACTTATTGTGTATGTATACATCAATACCAATTTACGATTTGTAAAATATGACATCAATATGATAGGGGTGTTCAAAAAACCGTTGGTCCGCTCAAATCGGTCGAACCAAGTCAAATCGGACCGTTTTTGGCGGTTTGAGCGGTCTGGCGGTTCGGTCTGGTTTGAAATTTCACCAAACCGGACGGTCCGATCCGGTCTGCGGTTTGGAGTTTTTTTTGGGCGGTTTGGACCAAACCGACCGCCAACTATATATGTATATATATATATATATTATTTTTTATATATATGTAACTCTTAGCCCAACTGTTAATATGTAGGCCCAAGCCCACACTTAACATCTATTCTCACGTGGAAATCCCTAAATCATGTATCTGAACTCTGAACATTGAAATCGGCCGATATCTCTGTTTCATTTTCACTGATTATCGCCTTATGCCCTTATCAAATATATGCTCTTCGCCTCTTTGATAGTTCGATTCGACTGCTATTGCTTCACGACGTTCCGAATAGGCGAGGCGAATACCAACTGTCGACTGTTGTTTCACGATGTTCATGGCTTCAGACTCGTATCGACTTCTTCTGGTAAGTCCAGACTCCTTCACGTCTTCCATTTGCTGTCACGTACTCACGTATTTTGATTATTTTTTTATTGTTAATATTTTGATTATTATTTTCTATTTCACGTATTGCAGTTGCTGTCGACATCCATTTGCTGTCAAAGATTAAAAAAAAAACTCTTTGTCGACTTGATGTCAATTGTCAAAGATAACTTGATTTTATATTTTGTTATTATATTTTTTCGACTTCCATTTGCTGTCAAAACTAAACAGAAAGTGATAGTACCTAGCCACCTAGGTTTTGTATTGTTTTTATAATCTAATTTTATAATATGATTTTATTTTGCATTGTCAAAGATAAGTAATTCTGTGATTTTATATTTTGTTCTTGTGGTTTTGCATTGTATTTATAATATGCATATGTGTTTATCTATTATTATAATCTGTATTTATAATATGTGTTTAAAGCCCATAAAAGGTCCAAACTGCCTAAATCGGTCGGACCAAACCGCCTAAACCGCGGTCTGCTTTGACCGGTTTAGGCATTTGATGTCAAACCGCTTGGTTTGAAATTTTACCAAACCGTCACTAGTGGTTTGGTTTGTGGTTTGAGGGGTTAAACCGTCCAAACCAGACCGCAAACACCCTTAAATATGAATATCTTCTAATGACTCAGCATGTCTGTATACATTGTTACAAATTTATAGGACATTGTGAATTATATATTTGGGCATCAATATGAATATTTTTGTGACTAACACTTTAAAAACTAGGTTAACACAATAAAAAAAACATATTAATACAAATATCAAATAAAATAAAATACTTGTATTTTATTATAACTTATTTAATTAAAAGTAAATTATATTTAAAATAGTCACTATTTAAAAAATGAAGATTTATGAAGTTTTTTTAGTTGGTAATGGATCAAATTTTATGAGTCGTTTTAAAATAGTTTATATAAGACTAAGTAGATAATTACTTCCTTCATTCAAAAATAAATATTTATAAAAAAACATACAATTTTAGTAAAGTATAATTACTTATAATTTTTAATTAACTAAATAATACGTTTATAGTAAAAATCGAGGTTTTAAATGACGTGAGACGTGACATGGCGACGAGACCAAACCTCAAGCCTTAGAAGCCACGGTGAAGCCTTGACGACGTCAAATTTATAATTCATATATATTATTATATATAAAAACGTAATCTTTTGTAGTGTTACCCAATGAGTCAATAGTAATAAGTAACTAAATCAGGTTATATATTAGAAAATTTACAAATAAGACATTAAAAACGCAAAGAAAAATCAAATATCACAATGCAAAAACTGCGCATTAGACCATTACATGCCACCGTATGAAAAAGTTTCTAGGTCCGTCCCTGACTTAACGTGTCGTGAGACACAAGCCGTGGTGTCATGTCACGTCATGGTGGCTGTAAGGCCATCAGTACCCCATCCACAACATCTTTCAAAGATTCCCCTCCACCTCAGCGCCACATCAGCTTTTCTCCCATCCCTCACTCCATCCCTCACGATCCCTAAACATCCGTACCCCATTCCCTCAAACCTTTTTGCCACCTCATTTATTTTAATTCTTTTATTTATACATTTAATTATTTAACAAAATAAAAATATTTATATATTTTTTAATAAATAAAAATAAGATAAATAATAAAAATTAAAATTCATATCATTCATTAAAAATAAAAATTACAAAATACAAAACACTACCAATTATGAAATTTTTGGAGTTGCTTTTTTCTCGCTAAAGTAGCCCTCAAAGCGTTTCCCGTAAGGTGATCATGCGGGGTTATGAAAAACTCGAAGTCTTTCTCAAATCGGTTTGAGCGTTCGATTTCGATTTCGAGATCGAGTTTTTTCATTTTGTATTCCATTGTATCATCAATCTTGTTGTTGAACGTCGTCAACAACTGAGTAACACTTTCGTCCGTATTCGCCCCGGACGTATTACTCGTTGATGATTTTTTTGCCTTGTTTCTCCCGATGGGTCGTTGAATTTGCTCGTCATCGTCATCATCGGAAGGTTGGGTACGTTTTGAACCCCGCGATGAAGTTGTCGTCATCGTTGGAACGGCTCCCCATTTTGGACATTTTTTTAGGACGTCCCAAACTTGTTCGTGAGTGAAATCAACTTTATGGCGTGCTACATACCGTTCGTGTGCCGTTCGGGATATATCGGCCTCACTCATCCCGCTTGATCTATTATTGAGCAAGTTGTTGTAGATGCCGCCAAACGAATTAACTCTTTTATTGAGGTCGTTGAACTTGCTATTGAGTTGATGGGTTGATCTATAACCTGGTTCACGACCCATGCGAGTAAAGAACACATCCCCGATTCGGCCCCAAAAATTTCCTACATTTATGTAAAATTAATTATAAGAATAATAATAATAATAATAATAATAATAATAATAATAATAATAATAACAATAAAAATAATTACCACCGCTTTGTGCGTTACCGACCACGGGGTCCTCCGAAACGTCAACCCACGCCGACACTAACGCGAGTTCCTCGGCTCTTGTCCACGTTTGTTTGGCGGCTTTCGTTCGTCTCGGATTTGATGGTTCCGGGTTAGATTGTTGTGTCGGGATAAATTGTGGTGAGTTCGGGGTAGAAGGTTGGGTTTCCGGAACAATGTCGTCGTCGAGATTGATTGCGGGTGAAGGAAGATTGTAGTTGGCCGGAGTAAAACCTTGTTCAATCAAACCGGGACGTGTAAATTGGTAAGGAAATTGTTGGTGAAATTGTTGGGGAAATTGTTGCGGATATTGTGGCGGATTTTGTTGCGACCATTGTGGCGGATTTTGTTGCGACCATTGTGGCGGAATTTGTTGCGAAAATTGCGGATGATAACCTTGTTGTGTAAACGCTTGGAAACCAAGCTCTTGATCTTCTTGCGATTGTGGTGTATTCGGTCGGTTACGACGGGATGTAGGTGTTCTGTTTGAATTCATGATAAGAGAGGTGTGAAAAATAAGAGGTTGAGAGAATTTGAGAGAGTTTGAGAGGTGTGAGATTGAGAGGATTTGATAGTATGAAAAATAAGAGGTTGAGAGGTGTGAGAAATAAGAGGTTGAGAGGTGTGAGAAATAAGAGGTTGAGGGTTAAATATATAGTGGGATTAAATTGAGAATTTTTTTTTTTTTTAAGAAAGAGCCGTTCAACGGTTATTTTTTAAAAAATTTAATTAAATTTTTTTTTTTTTTTAAAAAACCCTCGGGATGGATCGGGATCCCATCCCCGAAAACCATCCCCTCCCGCATGCCCATCCCGCCCCGTACCCCATCCCGCCCTCACCCCGCTGCCACCTCAGCCCTTCCCGAGCCCTCCCCGCTTGGGGTACGGAAGGCCTAAGACGTGTTGTTTAGAACATTAGAAAAAAACTCTCTTCATTTTATAATAACGATAAAAAGAGAAAAAAAACACTTAACTTAGAATAAATAAAAATAAAAATAAAAATAAAAATAAAAATGTAAATGTGTTCATCTGGAAATGAGGGAGTATATTTATAACGAGATATTTATTGCTTGACAGCAACGAAGCCTTCATTTTATGCAAGATCCATTCGTGCCGCTTTTCCATGTGATCCATGTGTTTAACATGCAAACCATATCCTTCTCACAAACCCTAATCAAGATTCCTTTCACTTACTGTTTTCAGTCCATCAACATTGACTACTACAAGCTTCCATTTCCAATCCATATAAACAACTCTTGAACAACTTCATGCCATGATTAGCTCCGGTGATACCACCGCCGCCGGTAAGTCCTCCGATCCTCCATCTAAACCTCTACTCTCTTCCTACATCGATGAATTCCACCACCACCACCATTCTCCTCCACCCTCCGAATCGGATCCATCGTCTTCATCTCACTATCCGGCGAACATCACTTATGATTACCGCTCCCCACGCCTCATCAAAGACATCCCTTTCCTTCTCTTCTACCTCCTTTTCGTCATCTCTACTTTCGCCTTTGGTATCTTTGCTTCACTCAATAAAAACCCTAATTCCCCTTCCTCCGCCTCTGCTTTCGTCTACGATATCAGTTCCGATTCTTGCGTCAAAGGCCGTAGCAGCTCCGTTATCAATTTATTAGGATCTCGTTCTACTCATTATGTTTTGAAGAGTTTGATCTGGACACTTGTAGTTACTTTGATTTTAAGCATACCTATTTCTTTGTTTGTACTCTTTTCACTCAAGCATTTCGCCAAACAGTTGGTGTACATTTCACTTCCGTTTTTTGTGATAGTTCCAATCTTCGTAGACTTGTATTGGTTCGTTGCCTGTACTATTAATTCAACTTGTAGCGAAAAGTTCCCTTTGGGTTACAGGATCATAGTGCTGGTGTTTGTGCTTTTGGTAATTGGGGTGATTGTGTGGATATTTGTGGTGAATTGGAGTAGGATTGAGTTGACTGTGAGGATAATTAGGGTAGCTTCGGATGCGTTGTCTAATAACTTGGGGTTATTCGTGGTGCTTCCTGGGTTAATCTTGAGCTTGATTGTTTATTATGTGCCAATCGTGGTGTTCATGGTGTTTGCAAGGTTGAATGGTGAAATTGTGCCTAGAGAAAAGCATGGGATAGTTATTTGTGAGTGGAAAGAAGATAGTTGGGTTCCAGCTTACTTTGCTTTGGCGATTGTTACAATGTTGTGGTCTGGTGCTGCAATGGTGGAAGCACTGGTGTATGTAATCAGTGGGACCATTGCTCAGTGGTACTTCTTGAAAGATGATTCAAAGGTCAAACGGAGCATACGAAGTTCTCTCAGGTATTTCTTTGTCATTATTTTGATCATCATTATTAGCGGTTGATCTTTGAGTGCCAATATGACATTAGCTTGCACAAAAGGGATATTTTAATGTTAGAATTTATACTTGTGTTGTATATTTGCTCATTTCTTCAGCATTTGGAGATCGATTGGACATATGATATGATAGGCATTCGATCGAGAAGTGTCATTTTTGGTGAGAAGTACTTTTAAACCATTAGATTACTTTTAAATTTTAATCAAATACCCTCACATGAATTGCGGCTTAAAAGGGAATTGATCCGGTGCATCTCATCATAATGTTCATCCGTGTGTCATCCAACGGTTGATAATCACTTCTCACGCTTCTCACCAAATTTGGCACTTCTCACCGGAACCCAACCCTATATGTGTGTGTATAATTGGGAATCATCCGTTACATCCATTGATCTTTTATGCTGCTTAGTCTTGGTTCAACTGGTGGCTATGATGAGCACATGATTTGTCTAGTATTAGGAATTGAATCTGAAATTGACCCAACTTGATTACACCTAAAATTTTTCAGTAAGAAACTCATTCCATTCCCACCCACTCCCTCTCTCTCTCTCTCACTCTAATATATCTATATATATATATATAGAGAGAGAGACCAATAATCAAATACATAACCAATAAATGATACAAACCTGTGAAAACCAATGCATACCATTCCATGAGTTTGATTTCAGTTATGATTCATATTGTTTTATATGTTTTGTTCTTGTGTGCCATATATAAACGTATTTTCGTGTTTTTCCCACGTGCAAAACAATCCTGAACGTTTCATATATGAAACAACACTATATGAATACCACATATGTTTCACATGTGCTGTATGAAAACCAGTTTGTAACATTTATTGGGTTTGTATTTGATTCCCCCCCTCCCCCTCTCTCTCTCTCTATATATATATACACCCACACACCTATATAGATATATCCAACATTGTAATGAATTATATAGACTCAGATTCCGTCACTTGCAGAAAGTTTAATGGGCTCATTTGAAATACATGCACATATGCTCCCTTTGATAGAGGGTATGTACCTCATTTCATGTATACACCCTATTGCGAAAAGGGTTGTCCTTTCATATGTATGTACCCATTAAGAATATGCTTGTAACACAAAATTAATTTGCCTGCATCCATAGTTGTAGCAAACCAAACCAAACAGACCTCGTTTTTTTCCTGGAAGTAGGGTCGTGGGGCTAGGATGTATGTAGATCTTTCCTTTATCCCAAGGGGTAGAGAGGCTGTTTTTTAGAGATCCCAAATTAGGGAGTTAAGAGCTAAACCGGGAAGTTGTAAATTTTTATTTGGGGTTTTGGGGACTTTGAAAAGAAACTGGAGCCCACGAGGCATTAAAGAAAAATAGAGAACAAGAGTGTGCAAACAAGTGAAAAGAACAATAACAAGAATTGTAAACATGACAACCCATTAGTCAAGAACAATAACGTGACTTAATCGTCTTAATCTTACCTCTCTCAGTTTAGCCTTTCGAGATTCTACCCTACATGGTCTGACCACTAGTCGATCTCAATATCCTCATCTCTGCAACCTCCAACTTGCAATATAACTTGTTGAAGATGTTTAGGCAATATCTCATCCAACTGAAAAACATTTATTTGTTATTAAATACATTCTGAACTCGATTCAGCAGAATGGTTGTCTTACTGGTTGATCTGCAATTTCTTTACATACTTCAATCCTTACAACTTGATCAAGAATAACATTATTGTCTAATTATATACTGCTTGTTCAGAAATGCATTTGGTCCCTCCTTTGGAACGGTATGTTTTTCTGGACTGTTGATTGGTGTTGTGCGAATAGTACGTGCTGCCGTTGATAGTGCCGCCAATGAAGATGCAAGTGGGATGGTCAACCTCATCCTCCGATGCTGTGTCAATGCGCTACTATCCGCATTTGATTTTCTTAACAAGTTCACCATAAATTTTGCAGCCATAACTGGTGAAGCTTACTGTGCCTCTGCCAAGTTGACATATGAACTTCTAAGACGTAATCTTCTCTCAGCCGTTGTTGTGGAGACTGTATCCACTCGTCTGTTGGCCGGAGTCATCTTTGTTCTATCAGCAATATACGCAATCGTGGTGAGTATTATATAATTATCTCACCCTTATCCTCTATTAGTCTGATTCAAGATTGTTGCTTTCATCATTATAATTAAATAGTTTTTAGACCCACAAGTTGTTTTATTTAGTCTTAATTATTAAAAGGATAATCTTGAAACAAGCCATGTTGTTGTATGAATCTTTCTTGTGTGATTAAACATATGCAGGTTTGTGTGATACTGAAGGCGGGAAGCGATCTAGGGGTAGATTCGTATTTTGTAGCTGCAATGGCGTTTGTAGTGGTGATAATCGTTCTTGGGTTGTTGGTGCACGTGTTGGAGAATGTGATGGATACGGTTTACATATGCTACGCGATAGACAGAGACAAAGGAGAGGTATGTAAACCGGATGTTCACGAGATATATGTCCATCTACCGATTAGTAGGAATTATAATATAAATGGCAGAACTTCTCCACTTCTTGTATGATTCATCTTATTATTGTTTTTGTGTTCTTTTGTATAACACAAATTCTTTTTGTCTGTTTAATAAGGTGCCTGCCTGCTACTAGTAGTGTGTTGGCTAGCCTTCCATTTTTCCTCCACCACATTTTGTCATTTTGGTTTGAGGATATGAGTACTAGTGTGTTGTATTGCATGTAATCCTAATATCATGATGATCATGATCATCATCATCATCATATGTCTGTCTGTCTACCTTCATTTGTTGGAAGATTTCATTTCATAAAACTTGTTCAAGCCAATGTCTAACACTATGATACGGTGCCACAAATCCTCGAGTGAGTATTCGTATACGTGACGACATTATATAGATAATTTTTATCTGAAAACAATAAATGAAATAGTTATTAATGTGAATGGAGTGGTTTGATGAAAGTGTCTCATATAATTATTTAATTTGATGAAATTGTATCGTGTATTTGTGGTTTTTATGTAAACATGAAAAAGTTTATCAAAATGATTTAATTTTACATAAAAACACAAATATATGAAAAAAATCTAATCAAGAAAATAATTATATGAAACAAATTGAACAACTTGATGAAACAATTTAATTAATTTGACCAATGAAATCGATGGTTTGCACGATTTGTAAAATTAGGGTGATTTACATTTGATTACTTCCCTAATACGAATATAGTAAATATATTACCTCTAGACCGTTAGTATACCTGATAGAAATCCAATAGTACCAACTGCTAAAACTTCGAAGAAAACTCTAAAATCATGTGCAACCCCTTCCTACCGGTCAACAACAAATATAAAAACCATGTTGAATTCACAAATTACCAAAACATTTTGATAACTCACCATTTCCTCGTCCTCTATATAAATGTTGTTCATGAATACGTACAATATAGCATGCATTAAAGTTCTCAAGGGTGTCAATTGCTTCCTACATTAGAGCCACTGTTAGAATAAATTTAGTAAGAAAATTTTTATAACTATTATTATCATTTACCTTAACTAGGCGTCCCTCCTATTATTCCCTGGGGTGTCTGGATTAGGATCAAATGACGTAGGAGTTATGATCTCTTTAGCAAACTCAATAATTTTATCTAAACACTTCCATGGAAATTTTATGAATTGTTTATGTTGAGTGTTGAAACCCGTTTTTCAACATTTTATAATGTTAATTGTAACCTATAATCATCAGAATTTGCAAATAATATAGTCATCTTTTCTTCGACCAAAATATGTGTTGGTCTCAACCATCGGATTTGCCGATAATATATTTAGCATCCGATCAAACACTTAGAAAGAAATTCATATGTATTTGTCTTACGGTAAGTATATCCGATGAACCACATCCATCGGATATAACTTCAAGAGTTTAACATCCGAACTCTCAAGCTTAAGGTTTCATATGTGGAACATTCAGCGGATCCTCAACTGATATAAATTATGAGATCAATTCTTTTGCCTTGAATATTCTCCATCCGATTAGGATAATCCATTGACATACTTATTAATGGTCACTCGATCTTAAGTTACAAGAACCCACAATTTATACCAAAATGGAATATGGTGGAATATCTTCATAAATATTCTATAGCTGGAAATATGATATATAACTTATATTTCAGAATAGAAAAAAAATAGGATTTTTACTTGTAACTATCTGTACTGATCCAAGAACGAAATGCCTTCAACAAACTCGAAGAAGAATAATTGAAGCGAGGTCGAGATGGTCACTAAAAGCGGAGTAGTTTGTTATCTAGTAAAAAAGAAGATCAATATAAGATAAAGTCAAATAGTAGTCTGACAATACTACTACTTGCAAGCCGAATTTGGGAGTTTACCAACTCTTCCTACACTCATCCTGATGAGAACATGTGCAACATGTCAACCAACGTAAGTTTTAAAACATAATTTTATTAATGTCAAACTTCTTTTACTATTCACTTGGCATACAAAGGATGTGATAGGTTAACAAATGTCTATATCAACTACAAAGACTAAAATGAAGAGTACAAATATATATAGATGCACAATGAATTTCTTCTATTCGTATATCTTCACTTTATCTGCCCTGAAATTAATTTTGTAATTATAGTCCTAGCATAACTGGCTGACTGATATGAGAGATGAACCTATGTCTGGAGCTAATAAAGCATTTTTTAAGACTAGATATTCATTCGAAGCCGACAACAAGATTATTCCCTATAACATCCACCACTTCATAATTAGCGACGATCAACTGTTGATATTGCCCTTGATTGTTGTTGCCCTTGATTCCCTGGTGTGTATTCGTAGAAATATTCCGCAAAACTACACACGTATGGTGTCGCCCCACTGTCAAGTAACTAAATGTCATCAAAAACTAGTCTTCCCGTTCTAGAAAAGTTAGTTTCAGATGGAGTTCCTGTTACATTATATCATATCAACTTATAAGAATTAAAAAAATATAAGAACCCCAAAAAATGTTAATATTAACTCATAGTATTAGTTGGATTTACAACCATTTGGCACATGAAACATCAAAAAAGTGGTTCTCCGAACGAAATTTGAATTATGATACATACACTGTCGGAGCTGGAGCCACTTTTCTTTGACTCCGACTCCAACAGTCTCTGTATCCAACAATCTCTTTATCACAAGACCTTCAAAACCCTAGAGATTGCCTTATGTAATTATTAAGAGGCAAACAAAATTGTTGCTTATGGCACGTTTGGTACACAGACATGATAGGACATGACAAGGTGGGACAGAACAGGACAGGACAAAACAGTTGTTCCACGTTTGGTAAGACAGAATAGAACAGATAACATTGACCAATTTACCCTTGCTAAATTTAAAGAATGAATAAAATATGAAATAGAAGGTTTATTTGATGTTTTAAAAAAGAATTAGATTTTATTTTGAGGTTATATTGGTAAAACATAAGTCTGTTCCAGCTTGTTTCATGGGGTGGGGGTGGAACAGGCCTGTTCCAGTTTGTTCCACCTTGTTCCAGTCTGTTCCACATAAAGGTCCTGCCAAACGTGAGACAGTGGACCCTGTTCTGTTTTGTCCTGTCTTGTCTTGTCCAGTGTACCAAACACACCCTTACCGACAAAAAAAGCGAGTAAATTGCATTTTTGATCCCCGTGGCTATACGATTTCTTTGAAAGAGGTACCTAAACTTCAATTCTCAAATAGTGGTCCATGAGTTTCCAATTTTGCTCCAAATGTAAGACCTGGTCACTAACCCCGTTAAAAACTCGGTTAGAGCCAAGGACAAGATGGTCCAACCATGTTTTTGTCCTTCTTTTGCATTTTTTTTGTCTTTCTCTTATTATTGTAAAACCCATAACATTATAAGGACCAATTTTGTAAACATGTATAAACCACTTCCCATCCCTCCTCCCTCCCCCTATTTTTCCGACGGTTTTATTCCCCCATCCCAACAACTCACTACTCACATGGAAATTTGAATTCTGAAGGATGAAGGTTGAGAAAATCTCCGGTGCTCATGCCTGCAAATGCAACAAATTGCAATCCGAGAAGCCCTAATCTGGATGAATTTTGTGTATCGAAGAAGAACTGATGGGTCGGTTAGGGTTCTTAATTTTAACGTATTAATTTGAAGAATTTTGATGGACTGGTACAGGTCATTTGACGAAATTAACTGATGGTGTGGGTTTTTTGTTAGGTGGGTGCGAGTGGTTTTATTTAAAATGAGGGGTAAATATGGGAGAATGAATTATCTTGTTATCATCGCCAAATAGGGTAAGTAGTCAAGGATAGATGGCGCTTTTGGAAAGGAGGAGTTTGGTAAGCGGGACCAATTGGGTTTGCCGTGGTGATTTAATCTCAGTTTAGCCAAATACCTAAGAAAAAAAGCAAAAGATCCCCTTTTGTTCATTGATTTTTGTTAGTTATGTAATCTGTGGAAATCTGATTGAGGAAGCTGTGTTTTTTGGTATCTTTTGGTGGGAATGTAAATGAGTTCTCTTGAGAACGGATTGTTGCCATTAAAACAAACACAGGACCATCGTCCCCATGAACACCGTAACCCCCGTTATGTTCATTTCTTCCCACATATCCTCTATCATTCCTTTTCTTTCTCTCTCTATCTTTCAAGACTCTTTTTTTTTCTTTTACATAAATTTTGGTCCAGCTGGGCCATTGAAGAGACAGAGAGGATGAGTGGCGTATGTGGGTGGACTCTTCTTTCTTTGTTTTCAGATGATGGGTGTCTCAAAGTTTCCATTTGTCTTCCATCTTCTTTGTGGGTGTTGTTTGTTTTCACTTTGCAGTATAAACATGTGTGGAGATGGATGTATATAATGCAAGACAGAATGAAGCACATATTAGTCATATTGGTGTATCAGATAAGTTTATGTTGGGCTTTTAGTTTTGTATTGGGCTGTGTTTATTTTCTCCTTTAAATACTTTGTACCTCTCTTCCTTTTTAATCAATCAGACAAAGAAACATTCTCCCAAAACTCAATATAGTATCAGAGCGTTCTGCTTTTCTTTACTCTTCCATCCAGATCTCATTCATCTCTGCTCTTTTGAATCTCGAATCTCCATTCTAGATCTCGTAATTCCCTCTACTCGTTTTGAAATCTCCATTCCAAGATGCCAAGTTCTTCCACAGCTACCAATCCAGATCTCGTCCAGATCTCATCTCCTGCCATCGATCAAACTCATCCGTATTTTCTTCATCACTCGGACAATCCAGGTTTGATTCTTGTTAATCAGCCTCTTACCGGTGAAAACTATCCCTCATGGAGTCGCTCGATGAAGATGGCGATCTCTGTGAAGAACAAGTTAGGGTTTATAGATGGAACTCTGTCTAGACCTGATGAATCTGATCAAACTAATCTGAACCTTTGGATTAGGAACAACAACACCGTTATCGCTTGGATTCTCAACTGTGTTTCCAAAGAAATATCAGGAAGCGTTATTTTCACCGATTCTGCACGGGAGATATGGATCGATTTACAGGAGAGATTTCAGTAGTGCAATGAACCACAAATTTTTCAGATATGTCGTGAAATCAAGAGTCTCAATCAAAACGAAGATTCTGTAGCAGTCTATTATACAAAACTGAAGTCTCTTTCTGAATAACTTAATCAGTATCGTCCTGTTTACACTTGTAAACAAGGAGACTGTGAAGCAATTAAGAAGATCAATGCATATTTTCAAACTGAGCATACTATGAATTTCTTAATGGGGCTAAACGATTCTTTTCACAAATTCGTAGCCAGATCTTGGTTATGGATCCTTTACTCAGATCAACAAGGTTTTTGCCTTAATAATCCAAGAAGAAAAGCAGAAAAAGATTTCATAGGCTGGGAGTCCGTCTCCAATGGTTTTCAATGCCAATGTGCAAAAAGGTCAACGCAATTCCACCGCTTACAAAGGAGGACCAAGAAAAGATCGTCCGTTTTGCACTTACTGCAAATTTCAAGGACACACTGTTGAAAAATGTTACAAGCTTCACGGATATCCTCCTGGATTTAAAAAGGGAAATGATTCGGTCTCTGTTAATGTTGTGTAGTCCTCTCAAGAAAATATCAACAGTGTTATACAAAATTTCTCAGATGATCAATGTCAATATCTGATGAATGTTCTCTCTAATAGTTTGTGTGCAAGTTTTCCTTCAAGCAGCGGAGTGGAATGTGATTTGGTTAATCCAGTCACATGTATATGCTGTTCTCTGGCTAATTTTAACAAGTTTCATCCATCGTCTATATGGATTTTTGACTCAGGTGCGAGTAAGCATATTTGTCACCGTACGGATTTGTTTACAAACCTTAGGTATGTCAAAGGCTTAAAGGTGACCCTACCTAATAATACATCGGTTTCTGTGCATATGATTGGTGATGTTCGAGTGGATCAATCATTAAATCTGAAAGATGTCCTATATGTCCCAGAATTCCACATAAATATTATTTCCATTAGTGCATTAACTCACACTAATGTGTTCACAGTGAAGTTATTCTGTGATCATGCTGTTGTTCAGGAAATGAAGACAAAAGGGAGGATTGGTAGAGCTGATCAATATATGGGACTATACATTTTGAAGGCTTATGAATTACATACTAGAAGGCTCAATATGGTTGCTTCCGTTTCTGTTGATACATGGCATACTAGGCTAGGACATCCATCGTATGATAGACTAGAGGTTATCAAAGATCAACTTCATGTCAAAGACTTCTCTAGTCTAAAACATTCTTGTTCTGTTTGTCCGCTAGCTAAACAAAAGCAATTGTCATTTCAATCTTTGAATAATATGAGCCATGAATCATTTCAATTGATTCATTACGATATATGGGGTCCCTACAATGTCGCAGATAATCATGGCCATCGTTATTTTTTAACTATTGTGGAGGATTTTAGCAGGTATACATGGACCTACTTACTCAAACACAAGTCTGAAATTGTAGAAATTATACCAAAGTTTTATAACATGGTGCTTACACAATTTGAAAAGAAAATAAAAGCCATTCGTTCAGATAATGCTAAAGAATTGGCTTTGACACTGTTCTTTCAAGAGAAAGGAATTTTACACCAACGATCGTGTGTAAATAGGCCACAACAAAACTCTGTTGTTGAAAGAAAGCACCAACATATTCTCAATGTAGCACGAGCGCTTCTTTTTCAGTCTAATGTTCCGATTGAGATGTGGACAGACTGTCTCATGACGGCTACTTATTTGATCAACATGACACCTTCTAAACTGCTGGGTAATCTTTCTCCTTATGCAAAATTATACGATAAACTCCCAGATTACCATATGTTGAAAGCGTTTGGTTGTCTTGCATTTGCATCAACTATTTCCTCTCATAGGACTAAGTTTAGTCCGAGAGCCACGTCATGTGTGTTTATCGGTTATCCTCACGACATGAGAGCATACAAATTACTTTCTTTGCCTTCAAGGACGATTATATACTCCCGAGATGTTATCTTTCATGAGAATACATTTCCATTTCGGAATCCCAAAGAATCGGGTCTGGACGTTTCGTTGATGAATTCAGATCCTTTTCCCCAAGGTGATTTACCAGATTTAGCCCCGGAAGCACAACCTCCTGTTCGGAAGTCCGCAAGGGTTCATAATCGTCCTTCTTATCTGCGTGAGTATCATTGTAACCTGGCTAATTCTCAAGGCACCGTTCAGTATCCCATACAAAATTATTTGTCGTATGACAAATTATCCTCTGATTATAAATGTTTTGTTATGAACGTCTCTGCCAATCCTGAACCGAACTCTTATAATCAGGATGTGAAAATGATTGAGTGGCGGCGTGCTATGCATGATGAATTGGCTGCCATGGAACTGAATAAAACATGGACCGTTGTTCCGCTTCCCAAAGGTAAGAATGTTGTTGGTTGTCGATGGGTTTACCGGATCAAGTATGGTGCTGACGGTCAAATAGAGCGGCATAAAGCCAGATTAGTAGCCAAGGGCTTCAGTCAACAAGAAGGTGTGGACTTTATTGACACCTTCTCTCCCGTGGCTAAATTGGTTACAGTTTTACTTTATTGGCAGTAGTTGCTGTCAAGTCATGGGACCTCGTTCAACTTGACGTAAACAACGCTTTCCTTAACGGAAGCCTAAATGAAGAAGTTTATATGAGCATTCCTCCAGGTTATCAGATTCAAGGAAAGTTTGCTTCACATGAAGTACCCGTCTGTAAACTCAACAAATCTTTATATGGTTTACGTCAATCTTCGAGACAATGGTACGCTCGATTTTCGGAATTTGTGATTCGCGCTGGATTTAGACAGTCCTACTCTGATTACTCCATGTTCTACAAAGGTCGAGGGAAGAATTATGTTGTGATTCTAGTTTATGTCGACGACATAATAATCTCAGGTCCGTCATCTTCAGTTGTGGCTCATGTCAAACAACAACTTGGAAACACATTTAAACTGAAGGATTTAGGCCATTT
The DNA here is from genome assembly GCA_033807775.1 of Saussurea involucrata. Taxonomy (NCBI): domain Eukaryota; kingdom Viridiplantae; phylum Streptophyta; class Magnoliopsida; order Asterales; family Asteraceae; genus Saussurea; species Saussurea involucrata. The sequence continues at coordinate 172,681,816 of CM066321.1, forward strand.
GAATTTTTTTCTTGGGCTTGAAATTGCTAGATCAAAGGCTGGCATTTTTGTTTCACAGAGAAATTACACTCTGCAGCTCCTGGAAGAAACGTCTTTTAGCCGCTAAAACGGACTATTACTCCTATGGATCCTTCGCATATTAATATGTCAATTTCAGATGGTGATCCTTTACAAGACCCTTCTTCTTATAGACGTCTCATTGGTCGTCTTATGTACCTCACAATTACACGCCCAGATATTTGCTTTGCCGTTCATAAACTTGCTCAGTATATGGCTAATCCTCGTTCTGCACACATGTCTGCAGCCATGCATCTAATCAAATATCTTAAAAATGAGCCAGGTCAAGGCATTTTTTTATCTGCTTCTTCATCCTTGCAGTTACGTGTTTTCTGCGATTCCGACTGGGGAGATTGTGTTGACAGTCGGCGGTCTGTTACGGGATTTTGTGTCTTTCTTGGAGATTCCTTAATTTCTTGGAAATCTAAGAAGCAAAATACGGTCTCTCGTTCGTCAATAGAGGCTGAATATAGAGCCATGGCCCTGGCTACGTGTGAACTAATCTGGCTACGTCGGCTGCTAGTTGATTTGGGTATACCTTCCACATCATCTGCTGCCTTGCTTTTCTGTGATAACGATTCTGCCATGCAAATTGCTTTTAATCCCGTCTTTCACGAGCGAACGAAGCATATCGAAATAGACTGCCATTTCGTTCGAGAAAAGGCAGTTCGACGAATCATCCGTTTAATGCCTGTTCGGTCTCATCATCAATTAGCAGATCTCTTTACAAAGCCATTACCTCGTGTTAAACTCAAGATGATGTTGTCCAAGATGGCCTTACAGAACATCTTTAAAGGTCCATCTTGAGGGGGGATATTAGTCATATTGATGTATTAGATAAGTTTATGTTGGGATTTTAGTTTTGTATTGGGCTGTGTTTATTTTCTCCTTTAAATACTTTGTACCTCTCTTCCTTTTTAATCAATCAGACAAAGAAACATTCTCCCAAAACTCAATAGCACAAAAAGAAATCAATTAAAGAAAACATCTTTTTTTAGAGAGAGAAAGGCAATGAGATAAGATTAGTTGGAGAGAGAGAGACATATGCATGCATACATACATACATGTTACATATACATATATGTATATATATATATATAGAGAGAGAGAGAGAGAGAGAGACATATGCAGCCTACTGGACATTTATTTCCCTTCTCCTTGCTGTAAAAACAATGTGGCGAAAACTTGGTTATGAAGTATGGAGACGATCTTATCATGGGGACGATGGTTCCAGTGTTTGTTTATATATATATATATATATATATATATATATATATATATATATATATATATATATATATATATATATATATATATATAATATTACAAGTTGACCCCTATAATTTCACCTTTTCTACAAAAACAAGGAAACACATAAAGAAATGCTAAAGGAGGACAAAACATGGCTGGACCATCTTGCCCCTGGCTCTCACCGAGTTTTTTAACGGGGTTAGTGACCAGGTCCTCCATTTGTAGCAAATTTTGAAAACTGAGGGACCACTTCTTGAGATATTGAAGTTTAGGTATATCTTTCAAAGAAATCAGATAACCACAGGACTAAAAATGCAATTTACTAAAAAAAAAGAACCTGGCCTTTTTAATGTATAATTGTAAAATATTTGATTTTCATGGGAAGAGGCAGGACTGTTCATCGGCCACGTTGTCTACGCGATTTCACTTTCTTCCTTTCTAAGTCATCATATCAATCTTCATAAATCCATATCCACCTGATAATCGATCTCAAATATGGCATCACAAGACCTTCAAAACCCTAGAAATCTCTATCCACAAGTGCTTCAATCAAACCCAGATTCAGCCTCACCATTTTCATTTTCATTTTCATCTTCATCATCATCCTCTTCTCCTTCAGCTCCACCTCTATACCCTTCTCTTGACGACAATCTCTTCCTCCAAACTCATCATTCACCTCCATCACTTTACCCATCTCTTGACATGAAACATCATGACGAAAATCTGTTCATCGACGACACTCATCACTCTTACGATCCAAACCTGTTGATACCTTCTTTTGAATCATCAGAGGAAGTTGTTATCAAAATCCCAGGCTCAATCATTCACTTAATCGATAAGCAACAGAGCATCGAGCTCGCTTCTGGAGTATTAGAAATAATCCGTCTCCTGCAAGGCAACACCGTTGTCGCCGTCCTCGCACGTGTCGGTGACGCAATCCAATGGCCGTTGGCCAAAGACGAGGCCGCCGTGAAATTAGACACGTCACATTACTTCTTCACCCTTCGCCTCCCTTCCAGTGATTCGGATCCTGAATCGGATAATTTGTTAAATTACGGGTTGACGGTTACGGGGAAAGGTCTGGAGAAGGTTTTGCAGGAATTCGATCTGGTTTTGGAGGAGTACAGTGCGTTTTCGGTGAAGGAGGTGGAGAAGAGTGTGGCGGTGGAGAACGGTGGTTCAACGGAGGCTAAAGCGGCGGCGTATTGGACGACATTGGCCCCAAATGTGGAGGATTACAGTGGGTCTGTTGCAAGGATGATTGCGTCTGGATCTGGTCAGTTAATCAAGGGGATTTTGTGGTGTGGGGATGTGACGGTGGATAGATTGAAATGGGGGAATGAGTTCTTGAAGAAGAGGACGAAATCTGGTTCAAAATCTGATGTTAGTACACAAGCTTTGAAGAGAATGAAGAGGTATGATCTTGTTTTCATCTGTATGTGTCTTAATCCATTGAATTCTTAGAAAATTTGGCCTGCATTCAACTAGATCACAAATACCATATATTGATGATCACAAACTCAAAGATGCACACTAATATTCAGCTTGAAATTTGATCTAAAAATAGGAAGTTTTTGGTTATAAGTTTGTAGGATAATAAAAAATCAAGATCACTTCACTTCTAGCCCATTGGGATACCAAAAGTAGCTTAATCTTGAACTGTAACTGTGGTTTTGACTTTTGATGGAGTGATCAAGATTTACTCATATATTTACATGTTCATAAAAAGAAAAAAAACTCTATTAAACCCTTTTAAGTCAAGGAGCCTTGGTGCATAGGCATCAAGTAAATCAAACTAATTTACAAAATATGAAGATTGATTTTGGTAGATAATGTTGATGGTTGGTTTTTTATACAAACAAATTAATTGACCTAATAATCTTAGGATGGAGGAAGTATGTTTCTTGGAGTTATGCTTTTGATGAACTAGCCGTGTACTCGTGCAATGAAGTGGGATGCAAAGTTTTATTGTAAAGCAAGAATTAAAAATTAATGTAATTATTATGTTTATAGTTGATATTATGTAATTCAAACATGAATCTTTAAGTTGTATGTATATAGTCAGTTTTATACGAGAACAATAACAAAATGAAAGAATAAGTCGAATCACATGTGAATTGGCTGTTTTCTTCTTCTCTTATATTGCATCTAGCCAAGCATTGCAATTGGAATAATGGAGGATTATGAATTTTGTTTTCAGGGCTAAGAGATTGACGAAGATGTCAGAGGGCGTGGCAACCGGGATTCTTTCTGGTGTCGTGAAGGTATCCGGATTCGTCACGGGTTCTATTGTCAACTCGAAACCCGGCAAGAAATTCTTCAACCTTCTTCCTGGCGAAATTATTCTTGCTTCCTTGGACGGTTTCAGTACGTCTCCTTTTTTCATTCCGTTTTTCTTATTTCCGCAATTGTGGTCCTGATTTGATACTAAACCAAACGAATTCAATATATCTCATCTACACGTAGGGTTTGAAAAAGTCATTTGATCCTCTCAAAAATAAAAAATTGACTTCACTCGGGGGCGATGTTCTGCTATTGAATATAATTATTCTCCTGTTTCTTTCTAATATTTGTTTGCGGGTTTTTGTACACAGACAAAGTATGTGATGCTGTGGAAGTGGCGGGGAGAAACGTGATGTCAACAACGTCAACTGTGACAACGGACTTCGTTTCACACAGACATGGGGAAGATGCAGCAAAAGTGACGAACGAAGGGTTGGGTGCGGCGGGGCATGCGGTTGGGACGGCTTGGGCCGTGTTCAAAATACGAAAGGCGCTAAACCCGAAGAGTGCGATTAAGCCTACGACCCTTGTAAAAGCCGCAGCCTCACACTCGAAATCATCTAAATCGAAAACGTAAAACGGTCACGGTGGTTTCTTTACGTTAATATTTATCCAATAAGTGTGTTAATATTTCGTTAATGATATAAAAGTTCGATTATATACGACAAAACTTAAAACACATATCCAGTGAGGTTGCGATCTACCTAAGATTCTAAATGGCGTGAGGCTTGGCGTGACGGCTATCCCAAGCCTCAAGCCTTAGGAGCCACGACGAAGTCTTCGTCGTGGCGTTTTCAAGGCGTCTTATAACGTCAAATTTCTAATTCATATATAATATTATATATAAAAACATATGTTTTGTAGTGTTACTCAATGAGTTAATAGTAATAAGCAAGTTAAATTAGGTTGCAAATAAGACGTTAAAAACGTAAAAAAAATTCAAATATCTCATTACGAAACAGTGCATTAGGCTATGACGTGCCACAGGCTTAACATGGCATGAGATATAAGCCTTGTGTCATGGTATGGTGGTTGTACGCGAGTTTTTTTTAGAACAGTGGATCTACCAGTAACCCAGATATTGTTGGGCAAATGCAGTTAGCATACAATATTTTGAGTAAAGATGCATGTAATTGCTAAATAGTGGGAAACAAACATGTTGCTTAGTAACTAGTTTTGAATGGCTTGTAAGTTTTTAGATCTAGAACTACACCGGCAATCGACCCGACCGCTGCGGCTATGGAAACCAAAAGACACACAAAACTATGGATCTGAAACCCGACCCATTGAGTCGACCATTTTTTGATCTTCTTCTGAGACATGTACATTTCAATAGGGAAGTAAACCGTCAACGGCCAAAACCCTAACGCTCCCAGCAATCCAACCACGTCATTGAAGAAAGGCAAGACCATTGCTATGACTGTAGTAACGATATGAAACAAGTTGACCTGAAAAACCCCGTAAATGGGAATTGGGAGGTCGTACTCCACAGTTACAAAATCGCTCTTAGACCGTTTTTGCGCACTCCATTTCTCGACGAATGCAAATAAACCTGAAGGTTATAAAAGTTAGTACCTGATACCAATAAAATAATTTGTTCGTTTGTTTTTATGTTTGCAAAAACGATGGTACCTGATAAGCGCCAACGAGATGAACTACAATGGCGATATTGGCTACGTCAAGTAGCCGATATGGGTCGTAAAACCCGAACCCGGTTAGAAGATTCCCCTAAATCAAATAACTTTAAATCCGTCATATCTGATTATATATGTATATATATAAAGAGAGATGAGTTCAAACGAGAACGCTAACTATTTAATAAAACACGAGAACAATTGCTAATATACAAAATCACACACGATTCACGTACAAAATCATATATGATTCACGCGACTTGCCTCGTCACTTTAAGTCGCAGCCAAAGTCGCCAACGTCCAATTTTTTTGCGGTTAGTGTAAAATCACATGTGATTTTGCACACGAGCGACCGTTTTCATGTTTTCTTAAATAGTTAACGTTCTCATTTGAACCTTCCCTCTCTCTCTCTCTCTATCTATATATATATATATATATATATATATATTATAGGTGAGAAGTTGAGGTTAACGTCAGAAGCGTGAGAAGTGGTTATCAATCGTTAGATCAGAGTTTGATGCACGTTACGATGACATGGACCGAGATAAACCAGATCAATTCCCTTCTAACCCGAAATTCATGGGAGAAGATTTGATTAAAAGTGATCAACGGTTCAGATCCACTTCTCACGCTTCTCACGTTAACCTCAACTTCTCACACGATTCATGGGTGGGTTTGAAATTAAAAGTGATCAAGGGTCCAAATCTTTCTTATGCGAGAAGGAGAGAAGGAATATGAGCCACATAGTTTATTAATTAAAAAATACCATTAAATATGGAAAATATTTTTAAAAATTTCATTTTAATTGGATAAATCCTTAAAAATGTCATTATATCTTTTAAATTTATTTATTTTTAATTTAAATAAATTCATATTTTAATTTTATCAAGTTTTATATAATTTTTTCTAGATAAATTTTTGATTAAAATTTTCATCAAATATCACATGTGATATTCACAATCAATTTATTATCGTTTTCACAATTTTATCTCTAAATTTTGGATCCATGTTTTTAATCACATGTGATTAACTTCGTTTATTATATTATCTATTATGTATCACATATGATCCACTATGTGAATTTTTGTATATATCACATATGATAATATACATTTGAATATAAAAGACGGATAATCACATATGATAATATTTACATCATAAAAGGATATATTAATTAATATTAATCTACATAATCACATATGCTTAACTAAAATATCTACAACAATCATATGTGATAATATACATAATCACATGTGATATTAGGCCATCCGCAGCGGCCACGTGTTCGCTGCGGGCTCCCTCGGGCAGCGGTGGGGCTGGCTCGGGCTTCGGCTGCGGGCTCGGCCTCCGGGCTTTCAAACCCGATGAACCCGAAGCTATTTTTTTTTTTAAATCTTAAAAATAAATAACTCTCCCAACAACGGCTACTTTTTATAAAAAAAATTAATTAAATGTATAAATAAAAGAATTAAAAAAATGAGGTGGCGCTGATGTGGCATTGAGGGCTTGAGGACTTTTAGTTATGCGTTGGGGGTGTTTAAGGCTTGAGGGCTTAGCTGATGTGGCGTTGAGGGCTTGAGGGCTTTTATTAATGCGCTGCGGATGGCCTTAATATGATATGTGATGTACAAAAATTCACATATAGTGGATCATATGTGATACGTAATAAATCATTTTTAAATGAAGTTAATCATATGTAATTCAAAACGTGAATCTAAAAAAAAAGAGAAAAAAATAATGAATTAATTATGGATATCACATGTGATATTTGGTCAAAATTGTGATAGAAATAAAAGTGTATCTAGAAATTTTTATACATAAAAATTAATTAAAAAAATTATGAATTGATCTAAATTAAAATATAAATAAATCTAAAAGATATAATTAGAATTTAAGAGTTTATCCGGTTTAAAATAGTAATTATCCTAATCTCTAAAATTATTTTTAATTTTTACTTTATGATATTTTTTTAATTAATAGATTATGTGGCTCATATTGATTCTCGCATTCTCGCAAATCAGTTTGCTCTTGCATGATCCTCCCTCTCTCTCTCTATATATATATATATACACACACACATATATATATACATAGATATACACACATATATAAGAGGCGGGTTCAAACGAGGAGCGTAACAATTTAAGAAAACGTGAGGAGCACCGCGCATGTACAAAATCACATGTGATTCACAGCACAAACCGCGGGACAAACCGCGCGCTTTGCATTTTTTAATCACATGATTTTGTTGTGAATCACATGTGATTTTGTACATGGGCGGTGCTCCTCGCGTTTCTCGTAAATTGTTACGCTCCTCGTTTGAACCTTTCTCTCTCTCTCTCTATATATATATATATATACATATATAGGGAAAGGTTCAATAGAGAAGTGCAAATATTTAGAGAAGTAGAGAAGTAAAAAAAACGGGCCCGTTCATATATGAACAGTCATATATGAACGTTCATAAATGAACGTTCATATAACAGTCATATCTGAACGTTCATATGAACGTTCATATATGAACGGACCCGTGTTTTTTACTTCTCTACTTCTCTAAATATTTGCACTTCTCTATTGAACCTAAGGCTACATATATATATATATATACATACATATATATATATATATATATATATAGACGGGTTCAAACGAGGAGCGTAACAATTTAAGAAAACGCGAGGAGCACCGTCCATGTACTGAATCACATGTGATTCACGTACAAAATCACATGTGATTCACACCTGATCGGGGGGCTTCCGCCCATGTAGTGGATCACATGTGATTCACGCCTAAAATCACATGTGATCCGGGCGACTTCCACACGACTCGCGAACCAGGTCGCCCGTTACCCGATTTTTTCGGGAGTAGTGGATCACATGTGATCCAGTACATGGAAGGCGCTCCTCGCGTTTCTCGTAAATAGGTACGCTCCTCGTTTGAACCTTCCTCTATATATATATATATGTATATATATATACATATATAGGGGAGGTTTCTTTTACAAACCAGTACATTTGTAAAAACTATGCAAACCACTTCTCAACCAATCATTTTAATTAATTTAATTAAAAGTAATTATTAATTAATTTATAACCAGAGGGGTATAGAGGTCATTTTACAAATTCGTTTTTTAATTAGGTAATTTCCTAAATTAATGGGATTTGTTAATATCCCATTCAAATTAACTGATTATCGATTTTTTCTGCAGATACTATATCGTCCCATCCAACTGGGTTTTTTAATCACTCTTGTGTTCTTCGTCTGCAGGTTTATATGTATATCCGAAATTCTTCATCTGCAAGTCTCTTTATCTTTCCGAAATCATAAGAAAAAAGTGGATGTTTCACCATCGGTTAACGAGATCTTCATGAATCCAGTAAAATGAAGAAACCCTGTAAAATCATGAAACAAAACCTAGAATCAACCCAGAATCATGAAGAAACCCATTAAAATCATGAAACAACCCAGAATCATGAAGAAACCCAGAATCATGAAGAAACCTAGTAAAATCATGAAACAAAACCCAGAATCATGAAGAAACCCAGTAAAATCGATGAAGACAAAATCATGAAGGCAACCTAGAAAAGACCACTTTCGACCCACGATTTAGCCATGAACCTACAAAACCTTCAAGATTTTGAAATCTTTCAACCTAGAATCATGAATCCAGCAACTGTGGTGGTGGACAGCAGCGCGGTGGTGGACAGCAGCGCGGTGGTGGTGCTTCCTGTTGCCGGCGGCGGCGGCGGCGGTTTTGATCGGAGATGGAGAGAGGGAGTGGAGTAGGGTTTTGTTGATGATAAAATATGGATGATTTTTTGGTTGAGAGAGAAAGGGATCATTTGTGGCTGGAAAAATGGTAGAGAAGAGAGAGAAAGGAATCCCTGATTTAGGGATGATGAATGACGTGTTTGATTTAGGGATGATGAATGACAAGTTGTTTTACCAATATACCCCTGTACCTATTTTTTAATTATGAAATTAATTCAATTATGGTTAATATTTACCAAATTTGCCATTGAATGATTATTGACCCTAGATCAAATTAATGGATGGTGATTAAGGTAGTTGCATAGTTTCTACAAATACGTTGGTTTGTAAAAAATACCACCCCTATATATATATATATATATATATATATATATATATGGAAAGTTCAATTGCGAACCCGATTTTCGCCTGTGAACCAGGGGACAAAGGAGAGTGCGACATGTGCCCCTGGGTGTCCACATTCAGTACAAATAACAAAGATGAACGTTCATGCACTACTCATGATGAATAATACAACATCCACGATAAATAATACACAAATTCGTGATCCATGTATTATTCATTCAGATCAATGTTGTATTATCCATATTGAATGATACATTATTCATGACGAATAATACATAAACAACCTGTGAAGGTGTGAATACGTGACACACTCTCTTTTGTCCTCATGTTCACAACCGAAACTCGGTTTTCATTTAAACTCGCTCCTATATATATATGATACTATTATTTTGCAACCCAGTAAAAGGTCACAACTCGTGCAACCTTCATTTAAACCGTTATATATATATATATATATATATATATATATATATATATATCAATCTTAAATTTTAAGCAGACTTAGGGGATGTTCGGTTCATTTTCTGTTAAGACCTGAATCCATATGACTGTCTGAGTGGATATGGTTGTCTGACTGTTAACAGATAAGTTGGTGTTCGGTTATTGTGCTGAATAAATAGTCTGAATATTAGAAATTACCAATTTACCCCTTATTTATTTATTCACAATTTACCCCTTATTTCACTCCTTCTCGTTTTCACGCACACACAGCCGCACCTCACCCTCCATCTCCCTCGCCCACTCGATTTCAGACCTGCAAATCCATCCCTTTCGTCGAGTTTCTGCCCTAATCGACTTCTTGATCAATTCCACAACCAAACCAGTCGATTTTGAGAAATCGTGGTCTGTGGAGATGAAGATTTTGAGAAATCGTGGTCTGTGGAGATGAAGAAGTTCAGTGCTGCAGAATCACGCCAGCAAGCTGGAAATCAAAAAACGAAGTGAGAAATCTGAGATGGAGATATACTTAAGATCGAAAAAAGAAAGAGCAATGTAGAAATGGAGATTAGAGGAGGAGGAGAAAGCGAGATGGAAGACGACTTCTTTTAGGGTTTTGTTTAATTAATGGGGTTGGTGGGGAGGGGTAGATGGTGAATTAATGCAGCTGAATACAAACCACACCTATTTTCTGGCTAACCGAATCAGCCCAAATCTGAACGAATAAGCCACAAACGAACAGATGGATATAGCTGACCGAATAAGCCATATCCATTTAACAGCCCAATAAGCCCCAAACGAACAGCCCCTTACCGGTGTAATAATAGTAGGTATGTTTAATCCTATGATTAGATTTTACCTGAATCTCAATAAGAATGATGGAATAGGTATATGCAAAAGCAATAGCTCCTAATGCTTGAAAGCTCCTCCATAACTTTTGGGTGGCAGTAACAGTACCAACATGAGTTAGTGCAGACCCGTTTCTGACATTTTTTAGGCCTTGGGCGAGATAAAAATATGGGCCCTCGATAACTACGGTTTTTCCCAACATTTTGTGATATGTTATTTGACGATAGAGATTAGGTGAATTCAAGAAATACTAATATATATAAAACCGTTTTTTTCGGGTATTCCTAACGCGAGATCAATCAATAATTATATATAAATTAATATCATCTACCATATCATTTTACATAACATCATTAATCCGTTCCACCATCAAAGGCATCTTATGATATGCCTTTAATATATAGATTGAAATCATTTGAGATCATTATGTTGACCATTTGGAGTAACACTTTAAGTAAATCAACATAAATCAGTTGAATTTCCACATGTCACTTGATGTTAATAGTTTTCATCACCATTTTAAACTTTTAGAATTAAAACAAACTTTGTAAGAACTATCAATTTTAGAATCAAAAGTCCATGTTGGTGTTATAGTTTAACAATCTATTCTCATTTTAAAGATGAAAGATTACTTAAGATTCATGCACTCAATATTAGGTAATAAGAAGTCAATAATTTATGAAAAAACGAAGAACATAGTTTTGAAATCCTGAATATAGATATAAGTCGAGTCGTCTCATATAGTTGGTAATCGTTTTCATTAGTTAGGAGTTTTCTTAGTTCGTAACAAGTCATCTATTATATTCTAACACAAAAATGCGGACGTAATAATCAAAAGCGTATGTGGAAGATGAGTAATGGAGTATATATCAAGGTATCTAGGCAAAAATAGTTGTTAGATATTAATACTAGATAAAAAAGAACTTTAAGAAACAATAACCAAATGAAAGACCAATTAACTTTTAATAAATTTTATTGTTTAATGTAATTAATTAATACATGTTTAGGCTCTTAATATAATGTTAAATTCTTTTTGAGTCTTATTATATACTAATTTTTTTGTTTTTGTTATTTACATTTTTTTTAAATACTACTATATACTATATAGTACTTACTTAGAAATTTTGGCCCCTATTTCCTTTGGGCCCTGGGCGTGTGCCCGACCCGCCCTCCCCCAGGGACGGCCATGAGTTAGTGTTCCAATCGTTATCCCAGTCAAGCTCCCTTTGATTTCCTTATTTTCTAAAAAGAATAAAAATAAAAATTATATAGAGAGATAGAAGTGGTTTCAAACGGGAAGGTGGTTAATTTGCGAGAAAATGGGAAAAGGGGCCAAATCACATGTGATTCTAAAATAAAATCACACGTGACACAAACAAGTCGTGTTGACTGGCCACTGTGCGAGTGATATGATATACTGCAATCCATCATATATGATACACATGTGATACCAAAACATAGATGCAAACGACCTTTGGTGCGACTTTTTGACATGGGTCAAGTTGTCTGCACCCACCGGGTTGTCTGCACCCACCGGGTGCCTTCACATGTATCATCACATGTGATAAAAGTGTTCTTGCGTTTTCACAAAATGGATGTGTTCTCGTTTGAACTTCCACCTATATATATATATATATATATATATATATATATATATATATATATATATATATATATATATATATATATATATGGACAAATAAAATAAAACCCGTCTTAAGAATTAGAAACCCAAAAAAGCAGTTCTTATGGGTTGTTTCATAGAACACATGTAAACATGCAATGCAGGTATAGTGTTGTTTCTATAAATGTGAATGATTGTTTTGCATGTGAAAAATACATAAAAATACGTTATACATGAAACACACAATCATACTTACACATGAGAACAAAACACGTGAAACAATATGCATCATAGCTTAAAAATCAAACTCATTCGATGATTTTGGTTGAATTCACGTTATTGAAAAGAAAGAATTATAATCATCATCGTGATCCGTTATCCATCTTTTCGATTTGAAATTAGTTATAGCTTATCGTTTTACTTTAACAGTTCGATGATCCCAAATGTTATCATGTACCCGTTGCTTGACATGTGACACGGATCCTTCCCGTGACTTTTGTGAAAACAGTTCGATCTTTTTATTGCCCTGTACAAGAAAATGACATTATAATTCGAGATTTTAATTTACCCAACTTTTTTTTAAAGTTCAATTAAGGTCGTGAAGCTAACTAAACAATGGCTTACATCATGCTGACAGAGGCTGCAATTGTGTAACCAATTGCAACCCCGAATAAGTTAATGTATTGTATCATGCCACATATTTGCACCTTACGCCCTCCTACATAAAATAAACACACAAATAAGATATGATCGATTATGAATTCCTATTTTGTGTATTATACTTAATGTTATAACGATTTGTACCTAGATGGGCCTTGACAGCATCCATATAGGTATAGCTTCTTGGTCCGGTGACAGGGTCACCAGACCTGTAACATTGCGATAGCAAATTAGAAGTGTACAGAATGACCAAGGCAAATAGGATCATAATGGCCGGTCCAGCAACCCACCCGAGCTGCCCGATGGCCCATGCCAACGACAGGACTCCAGACCCGATCACCGCTGTGATAATATGCGACGATGCCGTCCAAACGGTACCTTCAAGATTCACAAAATATCATAATAAGCCTTGTTTAAAATGAGTGAATTTTAGAATTATGGATTAATATAATGATACTACCTGTACGCTTTAAACGACCATCATCGTCAAAGCTCTTAGAATAGTTGGCTTCGATGTTAATGGTCTGGGTTTCGTTATCGACATTAGTTGGAGCTTCAACTTGCAAATACTTCATAATATCTTGTCTTTTTTCAACCTACAAACAAATAAAATATAAAATAATAATTTAAAGGACAATACATAAGTAGGGTTGGGTTATGATGTGAAGCGTAAGAAGGGATCTAGACCCTTGGATCAATTATAAACTGAAGATCAACACTAATTAGATGCATCAGATCAATTCTCTTCTAAATCGCAATTCATGGGTGGGGTGAGATTAAAAGTGATCAAGGTCCAAATCCTTTCTTATATATATATATATGTATGTATATATAAATAAAAGGTTGCTTCCGATGAGAAGTGCCAAATTTGGTGAAAAGCCTGAGAAATGGTTATCAACCGTTGGATGAGAAATGACAAACATTAGGATGAGATGCACTCTGATGCACCAGATCAATACCCTTTTTGCCGCAATTCATGGGAGGATATTTGATTAAAAGTGATGAACGATTTATATATATATATATATAAAACTTACCACTCCGTGGTGGATTCTTGATGGCATGGTTCTACTTCTTGGCAACATTTTGAAGGTCCAAAACGTGGGTGTTGTTTAGAGAGAGAGAGAGAGAGAGAGAGAAGCTAGTATGATATGTTTAGAGAAATTGTGGAGCTTTTTATAGGAGAAATTAATTTCAAGAAAGCAGTATACATGAATAAATGTGACGCGTTATCGATATTTTTCTACAAATTAATTTAACCTCATATTTATAAAATAATCACTTATGTTGGTTAGGGGTGTACGCGAGTTGGGTTGAGCGGTTTTTGACATTTTTACAACCCAATCCAGTTATGACGGTTTGGAAAATCTTAACTCAACCCAACCCATTCAAAAATATAACCAACAAAGTTATTAGTTATTACAAGCATCCAAATAAATATTAAAATTCTCAAGCCTTAAACTTCAAAAGTGTAAATTGTAGCATCCAATTCAAAAGCGTAAGTTATTCGTCCTAAGACTATATGTTTAATGGCAATCTCAACAATCCAGATTGTGAATAAGACAAAACTGAGTTTAAAAAGAAAAAGAAAAAAAACAATTTTAACCCTCAATCTCAAACAATCCTTCTCACTCAACGAACCAAGATTGGATTGGATTGTTGTTTTATTTTAAAAAAAAATGACACATGTCATGATTTTATTGGTTGGTTTAGATTTTTATTAAATAAAACTTATTTAATTAGAAAATTGACTTTAACAAATAAATTAAAAATTAAAAAATATACCAAAATTCATGGTTTTAATTCCCTACAAATAGAGACCAACGTTGACATATTTTCACCACACCAATTTTATGTATAAAAAATATACCAAAATTATATGTATAAAAAATAAAATATATAATTTTTGTAAAATAATATTGTAGATTAGATTGGATTGTAGGGGATTGTGGTTGGAGTATGAAAATTTTGAGATTTGATTGGAGTTGAATATTATGTAAGTGGATGAGAGAGAAAGTAATATTTTAATTGAGATTGGATTGGTTGAGATTGTCATTAAACATAGTCTAAAGCACAAACCTAACCATGACTTTTCGGCATCTCTCTTTATTAAACGACACCGAAAGCTAAGCAATTCTTATCGCACACACTATCCAAATACTTCTTACATTGGTTTCTTAAGTGATTCCATAAAAACTTGTATCAATTCTTTTACTATCTAACAATTATGATCCTAAGATGAAACCCTTGTTCAATGAGTATCTTGGGATGTTATTATAAAGTAATTTACGCCTCATGAATTATACTAGTTAACAATTATTAACTTTTTTTTATTTGGGTTGCACCTGCAAGTATCATGAATATATATATAATATTTTTTTATTAAATAAATAATCACTACAAAAAAAAATGAGAATTTCCGACGGCCAAATCCGTCGGTAATCCGTCGGTAAACGGCCAAATCCGTCGGTAATCGCCGTCGGAAAACACCTCGTAGGTAATTGATTTACCGACGGATTACCGACGGAATTTACCGACGGATCACCGATGCCACCATATACCGACGGATTACCGACGATTATACTTTACCGACGGATTACCGACGGCGATATTTACCGACAGATTACCGACGGTCCTCTTTACCGACGGATTACCGACGGCCCTCTTTACCGACGGATTACCGACGGATTTGCCGTCGGTAAAATTAAATTAAATCTAAAACAATTTAAATATTAAATTATATTATTAAAAATTACCGACGGGAAAACCATCGGTAATCCGTCGGCAATGTTTATTTTAATTAAAAAAAATACAGAATAAACTGTACAAAAAACCTGTGCAGAAAAGGTCGGTAATTCCTAGGCAAAAACCATTAAAAATACTATTGTATTTAATACAATATCATATCCGTAAACAAATTTCAATTTTATCCCAAATACAAAACAAACTAAACTGAGGGGGGAGCGGGGGAACTTCCAAACTTCTTCATAAAGGCTTCAAACTCTTTCAATTTCTCCTCCAATGCTTTCCCTTTCTCCTCCAATGCTTTCCTTGCTTCTCGGTCTTGTTTCACTTCCTCTTCCATTTTGAGTCTCGCTTCTTTTTCTTGTCGTACCTCCTCTCTAAGTACATCCCACTAAAATTCAACATTTGATAAACATAAAACAAATGTTAGACGACATTTGACAAACATATAACTATTACACATTTGACAAGCATACATACCTCCTCGTCGTGATGAGAGCTCCCACTCATAGCGACACCTGAATTACCGGACATAGCATATTCGGGATCCTGAGTCCCGAATCCAAAAATGCGGCCCTTACGTCGTCCCCCGGCACTACGCTTCCACAAGTCTGGGTCATTGGGTGGAACGACATCGGGAGGTAAGTCGGGGTACTCCTCCGCTCTAATATGTCCGTAGGAAACCTATGGTTTTACAAAAACAATGTGTTAACATATATAGAAAATTCGGCAGCATTTCGACTGTAATTTAAACATATCCATTATATGTGTAGCATCAAAACAATCCTATCGTCCGCCCAACAATGGCAGCCCAAACTAAATGAATCAAATTACACAACTCTATTACAAAGTTTGCTATCTCTTCTATCTATCTTGTAAAACAAACAAATATACATACATAAGCAATACATGTACATATGTAATATACACACACACACACACATACATACATATACAGACATACAAACATTCATACGTATATAGACATGTACGCATACACATACTCTTAAAGGCAATTGCCGATACATATGCCACTTATATACACGTGTACATATATAGAAAAAAATTCTACTACTATAATGGAACTTACCGCAACGTCAGCCTCCTTTGAGTATGGGTAGATCGGAGGATCCGTGGACGGACCGGTCGCACCCGGTATAAGCTTCTGGTTAGTGCAGTGCAACCTCTCATATACCTCCCAGTAGTAGGATCACGGCCCCAAGCCTCTCTCTACAATAGACAACTTCAAATGTCAGTAGATAACAAAGTCATGTATATATAGATACATATATAGGTTTATATTCATCAACTATATACATTTAGTGTAGTGGATAATAAATTACCATGCAGTCCCGATGCATAGCAGTAGTAATGGATCCGCCACAGTGACTCGATGTCTTCCCCCGATACTTGGTATTACGATTGGACGTATTAGCCTTACATGTACGCCTGAACTCATCCTTGTTCCATGCCTGTTAAAAAGTAGACATAAATCAAATTGTACAACTAGATTAAACTATTCAACAACGCTTACCCGGTCAATCATTTGGACCCAATACTCGTTCATTATCCACTCAGGGGGTATGGGCTAAGCATCTGATAGTCATAATTATCAAACTCTATATCCTCGATAGCTTTTAGTTTACCGGCGGCATACTGACGGGCATTACACATCATATCTGAATACCGACTCATCACGGCACGCCGGATGGCAAGTAGAACGTCAGCGTCCATATGAGGCGGCCAACTATGAAGTAACTGCATATACATTGTTTGGATTAAGTAAAATAAATTAAAACACGTAGTTTAATGGACTAAAATACAAACCTGGAGACAATCCAACATCATCGTGAATTGTGAATCAGGGACATCCTTAAAGTGAGCCCATGGACCGGCGAACGTGGTCCGAAAGATTTTCAAGACGCTCCGACGAACCTCCGTTTCCTTAAACCTTCACAATTGCAAAATATACAATACAAAAAACATTAGAACCGGTTTATTATGTACTAGGATTAAACATATACCAAATCTACTTACACGCCGACTGTAGAAAACTCGATCGGCGGTCTCGTACCCTGAGACCGAGGCATCTCGGATGAAATACTGATGCCTCTAACCCTCGAATGAGATCCAGGTGACGGCGTCGCAACCACATCATCCGCAACCTGGTCTAGTCCGTCGGTACCTACGACGAACTCAAGATCGTCTATCGACGTGTCACCACGCCCTGCGGAGCTGGTACTCCCCACTCTACTTCTACCCCCTTTACCTCGAGTAGGGCGTGCCGACATCTAAATATATAAGAATGGTTCGAACACACTAGCTGTCAATGTTTGAATTTGGAGACACGAAGATGTAATACATAAATATATAATGTATTATATATAATTAATACTTTTTGTATTGTATTGTGTTGTTTTTACAAGTGTGAAACTATATATATGTATAAATGTTTGCATTTTCTTCTTTGATAAATATATAATGTATTATATATAATTAATACTTTTTGTATCGTATTGTTTTTACAAGTGTGAAATTATATATATGTATATATTCTGTTTTTGGTGTATTATGCTGCCAAATACTAGTATGAAATTATGTCTGTTTTGTTGTTTCAACTGTAACAACCCGGTTTCCCAAACATGCGTCAAATAACATAAATTGTATAACGTCATTACATTCATGAAAGAAAATACATAATAATTCACGTACGGTCCCTTTGGTCTCGAAACTACAAAATACATAAAGCTTCATAATCAACATCAGTCATCAAAAAGCATCCTACTCTTTATCCTTTCCTTTGCCGCTATAATTTCCTCGACCTGGAATACATATTTTTGAAAACAAAATGAGGGTTAGACCAAACGGTCTAGTGAGATAATCCCTGTCATTTCAAAATCGTTATAAAACCAATGTATATAAAACCATTTGTATTAAAATAGTTTATATAAAACCATTCGTATAAACACACATATACCAATCAAGACTCGTGTATCATGCACAACTCCTCATCCTCATTCCCCATGGCCATATTAGTTGGTTGCGAGCCAACAACACCGCTGTACAACAATTACAGCACCACTGTACAACAACTACAGCAAACACCTCTGCCGACTATAGTTTCGGCTAACGTATATTCGTGTAGTGTAATGCACATATAAATACAATATATATATGTACCAATATATCATATTGTCATTTATAAACTTTTCATTACATTCTAATCACATATCCATCTCAATCATAAACACGTAATCACACCATATATCACATATCCAATCCATACAAATCCATCTCATATATATATATATATATATATATATATATATATATATATATATATCACATATATATGAATCCCAGTTGAAAACGTTTTAAAAGTAAAACTCACCTCGATTGTTTATCAAAACTTCTTCCAAGCTTTTCTCGAGAAATCCAATCCTTCACCCAAAATTTACAGAATCTGGAACAATTAAAATACAAGTATTTCTTTTAAAGACTAAAATCTCTAAAATCCTGAAATCCTCGACTCAAGTCGCAATACACTACACCAAGTCGCAACCAACTATTGCGACATCTCCCTCATGTCGCAACCAACTGTTGCGACATAGCACCAAGTCGCAACCCACTGTTGCGACTTCATGAGAAAGTCGCAACTCAAGGTTGCGACATTCATGAAGATCACAACCTTCAACCAAGTCGCAACCCACTGTTGCGACATTCATGAATGTCTCAGTCAACTAAGCTCATACTTAACCCAGAAATCTAATCTTTTAAGTTATGCATGTTACTGTAATTATGCAGATATGTTTAAGACTATTAACATAACCTAACCATATGCTCAGATTTTCCAAAACATCCCTAAACCATCAAAACCCAACTCTAAACTCTTTTAACAACTTATGAACATAAAGAGGAAAGATTGTATAAGATTGTTACCTTTTTAATTCTTCAGATTTGATCCTTAAACCTCAGCTGAAACTTGCTTTTCTTCTTCCCCTCTACGATTCTACTTCTCTCCCTTTTCTCTTCTCTCTCTCTTCACGTAACACACACACACACACACTAGCTTTTAGGATATTTTTGTCTAAATAAAATGGACACCTATCCTAATTGAAAAGGAAGGGTCGGTTGTAGTGATGGGTTTGGCCAAAGTGACCAAACAAACCCTAAGTTTTTCCCATTTGGCACAATATACCCCTAAACTTCTATATTAAAATTAAAACTTACCCCTTAACTTATAACTTCATAAAACTTAATTAAAATAATACTTTTAAATAAACCAATAACATACCTGGTTATTACAACATCTCCCCCTTAAAAGAATTCCGTCCCGGAATTCGGTCAAGCGAAAAGATACTGTTACTTAACTCTCACTACTACATCGAACTTACTCTCATCTATATCTCGTAACACAATTATCAGATACTTGTCTAACGCAAATACGCAACAATAAAATGGAGACACAATCCCTCGGTTTGTACCGAAATCAAATAACACTTTTAGCACGTATAAAGTTTATTAGAATCATACCTGTAGCAGCATCAGGACTTTCTTCTACCTCTTGTTCCGTCATCTGAAAAACACGACCTTGGGATCCAGGTAGTTCAGACCCTTGTACTCCTCCCGACTTACCACCCGTTGGTCTCACTGTCATTTTACTTTGCTGTGCTTTCCAGTGTGGACATTCAGACTGAATATGATCAGGGGAGTTGCAAACGAAACAAAATCGAGTTACCCTACAATCTCTCGCGATATGACCAGCCTTTCCACACTTGTAGCACTTTCGAGAATCACCATAGCAGTTTCCTAGATGAATACGGTCACATGTTGAACATGGTCTTCTTTCAGCTGGCCTGAAAGGTGAATAACTATCAAACCTCGGGGATTCGTATTCTTTCGAATCGTACGTCGTTTCTTCCAATTTTCTTTTCCCAGCACTCTTATCACCAACGTCTCTCCTATTATCCCGTTCCACAATTTCCGCTGCATCTACTGCGGCTGAGAAGGTATCAGGTCCTTTTGTAATCACTAGCTTTCTAATTTCTGAATTTAACCCGAAAATAAACCTTTCCATCTTCAGTGCCTCCGTGGCAACATAGTACTCCATAAAGCGAGACTTCTCCAGAAAGCGAGAAGTGTAATCCCTAACCGATAAACTTCTCTGATGTAGGTTCATGAATTCCTCCTCCAGTTGTCTAACTGCTGCTTGAGGACAGAACTGTCCTTTGAAAGCTGTTGTGAATTCGTCCCACGTAAAAGTTGAGTATACATCAGATCCTCTAGAGGTAATATGAGCCTCCCACCAATATAGAGCATCTGCCTTCAACATCGCGGTTCCATATAGCACTTTATCTTCTTCTGCACACTTGCTGGTCCTAAAGACAGCTTCTATCTCTTTCAGCCACCTCATGGCCTTCACTGGATCTCTTTCTCTTGAATATGTCGGGGGTTTGCAATTTAAAAACATTTTATAGTCACACTTCCTTGGCACCGGTATGACAGTATGGGTAATGGGCATCTCAACTTCCAGACTAGGATCTGGTATTCCAGTTTCTGTGTGACGAGTTCTATCGAACATATCTTGTATTTTTGCTTGAAGTCTTCCCATTTCCGCCGTCAAATCATTTCGTGTAACAAATTCGGTACCTCGCCCCTGAACTCTGCCTCCAGTTCGGCCCCTACCTCTTTCTCCCCCTCTTCCCCTTCCTCCGGCTATTGGGTTTGTTCTATTCGGAGTTCTTCCTCCCTCTCTATTTGTATTTCTAGTACCGCTTGCCATTCTGTAGATTTAGACAAGATTAATATACACATAAGCACATACCCCATATAATAAGGTTTTCCGGTTCAAACATGTACTTGTAAGTTCATGATTACACTGGCCAAATGTAATTTGAATTTACCTTACATGATGTTCCTTCTCCCTTTTATACTTAGCATCCCAAGGTTCTAATATATCAAGGACATCCTACTTCACATGCAGTTTAAGTCTAGGTATGGATCCGAATACCTAAATCTCTTAAACTAGGGCTCTGATACCATCTGTAACAACCCGGTTTCCCAAACATGCGTCAAATGACATAAATTTCATAACGTCATTACATTCATGAAAGAAAATACATAATAATTCACGTACGGTCCCTTTGGTCTCGAAACTACAAAATACATAAAGCTTCCTAATCAACATCAGTCATCAAAAAGCATCCTACTCTTTATCCTTTCCTTTGCCGCTATAATTTCCTCGACCTGGAATACATATTTTTGAAAACAAAATTGAAACACTCTGAAAACGGAGTCAATTTAAACCTTGAAATTTCCACCAGTTATGATCAAAACTTTCAAACTTATATAACCTGAGGATCAAATGTAGGGTTTTTATATACAACTGACATTACTTAAATAACTTATTAATCTAATCACCTCATAAAAATCAGATTAATCGTGTTATCTAAACAACTGTCCCAAAAACATCAAAAATCTCTAGATTCCTCCGGTATCTCTAAGTCTGAATCTTTCCAAAAGTTCTCGTCTCTCATTCCCGCTATTTCCCGGAGCTTGTACCTGGTAAGAAGATTTAGCTTAAAACATTAGGCTTTCGCCTAGTGAGGATACTCAATTCAAAATAAAATTTAATAATTAAAACATGAACAGATAACTCAAACCTGTTCTCGCCCATCTTACCGTACGACAACTCCTTTTCAAAACGGGGAATCTACCCCACTCCCAATTTCCTACGACTAACTCATTTAATCGTAACAACAAAATAAGAGTTAACTCTGAATCATTCCAGATTCACAATCAATATTCACACACAAGAAATTACAAGACAAAACTTGCCTATTTCTTAATCAGGAAGTAGAGATTACAAATTACTTTATGCCTATCTCTAATCTTCCTCTCATCACTGGGAAATCTCCGATCTTCCCAAATCGAAATGGGAATCATTAAGCAAAATCTGCTTGTTCCACATTCCACCTCAGAATCAATGGTCCCCATGGGATTATAATATCGCGATACTCAAATCGAGACTCATGATTCAAGGTACACCCAATTACTAAAATTACACCCCTTTGGTCTATGGCGAGTAATCGGTTCCCATCATACCGTACCCAAGTGCCCTCCTCGATGACCGGATGCCTATTTTAGTAAAAGCACATAATCACATAATACAATATAGGTAATAATCGATACTACTATATGCATCAAGCATACAGTATATCATTTCTCCGAACATATTCTATATATAAAATAAAGAATATTAATAATTCCTCATCTCAATATCTCTTTACTATCCCTTCTCTTTAACTTAGCACAAAAGTTAATATTTCAATTATTAATCTACATTTTGTACTCATAAGTAGATCTTAATAATTTACCTCAATGAAGCTTTAAATCATAATCAGAATTCCTAATCATATCCCAGATTGCATATAGCAATTAATCATGCTTGACATACAAGAATAATGATGAATACTAGTTTATCAACTTCAATCTCTTAACTATCCCCTCTTTGCAACTTAGCTCGGGAGTTAATATATATCATTTGTTAATCTACATTTTTGGACTCATAGAGGGATCTTTATGATTTATCTCGATAAAGCTTCAATTCATATTTAGAGTTAATAATCATATAACATATTGCATATAGCAATTAATCATACTCATTATAAGGAATATTAATAATTCCGGTTCATTAACTTCTTAGATAACTCATCTTAGAAATTTAGCATGAGATCAACATAACACAACTTTTAATCGCCCTCTTGGCTTATCTCTAATTTAATCAAGTCCATATAAAACATATTCATGCATACATATAAAACATCTAATTCAATATTAATTACTGAATTTTAAAGAGAGTTGAATAAACTCACCTGATATGAAATCACACTTCCTTTAATCCTTTTTAAACTCGAAGGGACTCCTTTCTTCACTACCACAGCTTACTGTATTATTCAATTTACATATACTGGTATTAATTTTCAAAACAGAACCCTCTACAACTGAGAATTCTTAATTTCTAAAAATTATATCTCAAGTCGCAGTGAACGAAGTCGCAGTCGCTTATTGCGATTTCAATTCCAAATCGCAACCAACAGTTGCGATCTCAACTCCAAATCGCAACTCACCATTGCGATTCCACCCCAAGTCGCAGTCCACTGTTGCGACTACAGTACCAAGTCGCAATCCACCATTGCGATTCCACTCCAAATCGCAACCAACAGTTGCGACTCCAAAGCCAAGTCGCAATGGTCTACTGCGACTCCACTACCAAGTCGCAACTGCCCATTGCGACAATCATGAATGTCGCAACTCAAGGTTGCGACTTCGATGATCTTCATCCAAGTCTCAGTCCTCTAATTTCATTCTTAAACCCAGATTTTGTACTTTTACTCTATGCATGTTTCTGAAAATGTGCAGATACGTTTAAGGGTATAAACTACACCTACTCATGTATTCAAACTTCCCAAAACATCTATATTTCATAAAAAAACTCATTTCTACACTTATCTAACAATTATAAGCATAAAAGTAGATTAGTTTACCTTTGTTTCTTCAAGATTAATCACAACCCAAAACTGAATTCCTTGTTTCCCTTGCTTTACTTCTTCTCAATCTTTCTATCTCTATCTCACTCTCTCTCGGTTCTCTCTTTTTCTCTAAACCGAAAAGAACACAACACACACCCACAATTAGTCTTAATTGACTAATCATGTGACACCTCCACAATAATAAGATGAGTCATAAGACTCTTACCAACTAAACCCCTAACTTTCAAGGAATTGCACAACCAACCCTCCAAATGAAAATCTATCTCAAGCAACACTTTTAAACAATTACAAACTTAACCCCAAGTTAATTTGTAATTCACAAAAATAATACAACGAAAGTTCGGGATGTTACAAAAATGAGGGTTAGACCAAACGGTCTAGTGAGATAATCCCTGTCATTTCAAAATCGTTATAAAACCAATGTATATAAAACCATTTGTATTAAAATAGTTTATATAAAACCATTCGTATAAACACACATATACCAATCAAGACTCGTGTATCGTGCACAACTCCTCATCCTCATTCCCCATGGCCATATTAGTTGGTTGCGAGCCAACAACACCGCTGTACAACAATTACAGCACCACTGTACAACAACTACATCAAACACCTCCGCCGACTATAGTTTCGGCTAACGTATATTCGTGTAGTGTAATGCACATATAAATACAATATATATATGTACCAATATATCATATTGTCATTTATAAACTTTTCATTACATTCTAATCACATATCCATCTCAATCATAAACACGTAATCACACCATATATCACATATCCAATCCATACAAATCCATCTCATATATATATATCACATATATATGAATCCCAGTTGAAAACGTTTTAAAAGTAAAACTCACCTCGATTGTTTATCAAAACTTCTTCCAAGCTTTTCTCGAGAAATCCAATCCTTCACCCAAAATTTACAGAATCTGGAACAATTAAAATACAAGTATTTCTTTTAAAGACTAAAATCTCTAAAATCCTGAAATCCTCGACTCAAGTCGCAATACACTACACCAAGTCGCAACCAACTATTGCGACATCCCCCTCATGTCGCAACCAACTGTTGCGACATAGCACCAAGTCGCAACCCACTGTTGCGACTTCATGAGAAAGTCGCAACTCAAGGTTGCGACATTCATGAAGATCACAACCTTCAACCAAGTCGCAACCCACTGTTGCGACATGCATGAACATAAAGAGGAAAGATTGTATAAGATTGTTACCTTTTTAATTCTTCAGATTTGATCCTTAAACCTTAGCTGAAACTTGCTTTTCTTCTTCCCCTCTTCGATTCTACTTCTCTCCCTTTTCTCTTCTCTCTCTCTTCACGTAACACACACACACACACACACACACACACACTAGCTTTTAGGATATTTTTGTCTAATAAAAATGGACACCTATCCTAATTGAAAAGGAAGGGTCGGTTGTAGTGATGGGTTTGGCCAAAGTGACCAAACAAACCCTAGGTTTCTCCCATTTGGCACAATATACCCCTAAACTTCTATATTAAAATTAAAACTTACCCCTTAACTTATAACTTCATAAAACTTAATTAAAATAATACTTTTAAATAAACCAATAACATACCTGGTTATTACACAACAAAAACAAATATGTTGCAGGTTTTCAAATGATACTGTTAATGCCAAAAATCGCACCAAAGGGACAACTTAAGGTCGATGTGGACTTTAACAACTAAAGAAAAGAATCGTTCGACAAAGGCGTGCGACAAAGACAAAAATGTAAATGAGACAAAAGATTTGATGACGCAGGAAAAACCTCAACGAGGAAAAAACCTGCGGACGATAGTGGATGTCGTCGCTGCACTATGGTCGCCAATCAGGGGCGATGTCCTTGGTGTTCTGGGTGTCGATCGTACAGAGATTACAATACAAATGAAGGAAAGACTTCAAAATGTAAAGTACAAGTGTTTGAAATGTAAAAACAGTGTGCGTCGTGTGTGAAAACTGTTTGGGCAAAAAATCACGTCGTACGACCACGACGAGAGCAGGTAAGACGCACGTTATAATCCAAATCTTGTATTAAGATAAGGTCTCGACAAGAACCCAGAAAACATCCGTCGTCTCCCGCAAAAGGTAAGTCGTACGTCTCCCATGACGCACGACCATAGCATCGCCCGTCCCGTACGACCATCGCGTAAGATCATTGCACCTTCGACCAAAGCTAACGTTAACCTTGACTGTTACGTTTGTTAAGTGTTTAATGCAGGAGTCAAAGTCATTAAATAGCAACGGATATAACCGACGCAACCATCAACGATCGATAGCCGTAACGGACGAAGATCGTCATGGATAAACACTCCGACGACCGTTTCCAGCCGTTGTAGCCGTTGATCAAATCATTAATGGAGCTAATTAATGGCACGAAGACTATAAAAGACAAGCTAAAGCCTCATTTCAGGGGACATCAATTGACATCCAGTATACATCAGCAAACATCACCAAACAGCAGAGAAAGTTATCCAAACTCATAGCAAAGAACATTCAAACTCATAGCAAAGAACATTCAAACTCTGGAGATCAAGTACTGAAAGCCAGAACCCTACTGCGAACTCAAGAACACTCGAAGGAAAGCTCAAGTATCGCTCTCGACGCACGACAACAGCCCTCGACCAGAAGATCACACTTTGTATTCACACATGACAAACACCTGTTTTTACGTTCAGACACTTGTACTTTACATTTCGAAGTATTTCCTTCATTTGTATTGTAATCATCGTACGACTGACGCCAGTACCAAGGACGTCGCCCCTGATTGGCGACCATAGTGCAGCGACGACACCCACTGTCGTCCGCAGGTTTTTCCTGCGTCGTCAAATCCCTTGTCTCGTTTATTTTTTCCCTCGTCGCACGTCTCGTCGAAAGATCCTTTCTTTAGTTGATTAAGTCCACATCGACCTTAAGTTGTCCCTTTGGTGCGATTTTTGGCATTAACAGTTTGGCGCCATCCGTGGGACCTCATCTAGAGAAAATCCTCGACGAACGTGCACCCTGCTAACAATTTCTTGGAGTTTTTTCTGCTCTCTATTGTAGGAACAATGGCAGCCTCTGGAAATCCACAGCAAGCTGTTGCTCAGATGTATCAGGAGCTCGAAGTCGCCAGGAATCAACTCAATGCAATGGCAGAGCAGAATCGCAGAGCAGCTGAGGAGATCGCGCGGTTAAGAAATCCTCTTGGGCCTCAAAATGGTCCTAGGCCGTTCGTGCAGAACCCAACTCCAAGATCGTTCGACCAGAATGGACCCAGACCATTTGTCCCGAATCCAGGTTCATCCGCGCAGAATCAGCATCCAGGACCGTTCATGCAGAATCAACAGCTAGGGTCGTTCAACCCAAATCCTCAGTTTGGGACAGTTCCTCCTCAGCACATAAGGCCACCACCCGTGAATAATGGGTCTCAGCCATTACAAGGGTCGCAGCCTTTCCAGCAGGGGTCGCAACCATTTCAGCATCCATTTCAGAATGGACCTCAAGGTGGATCTCAGCCGCTCCATGGTGGATCGCAGCCTTTCCAGCAGGGACCACCATCGTTTCAGAATGGACCGCAGCAATTCCAATATGGATCGCGGCCATATACTGTTTCGTTCAACGGGGACACCAATGGTTCGTCGCATGGTAATGGCACTAGTCCAGGGACCAATCCCTCGACAGGGGCAAATCCTGATCTTAACGATCCCGTCGCCCAGCGTTTGAAGATGTTAGAAGACCAAAATGAGCGCGTCCTGTCCTTGCTCGCCAAGTTGCCTGGGGCAGCCGTGCCTGTCGACATCGAGCCTCGCTCGGGGTATCAGGCGTCGCCCTTCATCGACGAGATCGCCACCGTCGAGGTTCCAAAGAAGTACAACATTCCTGCCTTCACTCCCAAATATTCTGGTGCGACTTCCATGCCGATCATGGTCATACGACAGACGACTGTATCGCATTGAAGAAGGAACTAGCATATCATTTCCCAAAAGGAAATCTCAAAGACATCATCGACGATGTCGCTGTTCCAACTAATGGCCATCGACCGTCGACTCCCGAGCATGCAAAAGTTGTCAATTGAAATTCCCTACGCCATGGGGAATCTTGGAGTCGCTCGGATAAATCTACTATGGTGCCTCGTCGCACGACAACATAGCCGACCGCAGAACAATATTTCTCCGTGTCATTCTGTCATTTAAAACCTATCTTTTCCTCCCAAAAAGGATGCGGTAATAAATAACAGGGGGCAAATAGAGAGAGTCTGAAAAGGTACGTTCTCTAACTCATTTTCATACGAGATTTTTTCTCACAAAACTTTTACTGACTTAAGCATCGGAGGGTCGTTGGTGAGCCAACGACCAACCCTCGACATCATTTTATCGCAGGATCGCACGACAATAATCATTAAGTCTACTATATGGCTTTAATATCGCACGGTCGAACGACATAAACGATCAGGTCTCTAACTTGATCATTTCTCCACAGGGGCATACGACACAAGCTCACTGTACGATCTGGTCGTACGATCGCAGTCTAGACGACTTTACCCCTAAGTTTCTTAACTTTCATACACTGAATGGATGCTTTAATCGCGTGTTTTTATATTTGTTTTACGTTCTTATCATCGTATTACAATGAATACCTTAGTCGCATGATATCGTATGTATTTTATGATCAAATTCATAACCAATGTGATATTTGCTTACCAAGTATATGAAAACACAAGTTTAAACAAAAAGTGCATTTAAAAAGATCGTCAGGTACACACTCAACCACCAACGATCGAACAGCAAAGCAAACAAAATAAAATTCTTAAATTAAAGGAGGAGCATCCGTCGCGTTCATGCCCAAAGTCCCGTCCTGAAGGATTTCGCCTGCCACCTCCTCCTTAGCATCCTTCTCATCGTCCGAGTCAAGATCTCTCTCGGTCCCAACACCATTCAGATAGATGTCCAACTCCTCCTTCGCCGAAGCAAGAGGATCTTTCCCCAGCAAATGTCGTCGCATGATCGCCGCCCGAGCAGTCAGACGAGCTATGGCAAAAACTGACTTACCCTCGTCCTTTACAGCTTGCACTTCTTTCTCCAAACTCTCTACCTTGGATTTATAATCCCCAACCTTTTTTGAAACAACGACCAAGGATTCCTTAATCTTTTCCATCTCCTCCCTTTGTTCAGCAGTCATGGACAAGGATTGCGTCAGACGGTGACTAAGATCTTCCTTGGCAAAATGAACGATCTTCAAATGTTCTAAAGCATCATCGAGTCACTTCGAAAAATCCTCAGCACGACTTATAGAGGCACTCGCTCTGTCCAGCGCCGCTTTCTCTCTTTCACGTGCAGCGGACAAGAGATCTTTCACCTTCGCCGCTCCACTTCGCGAGGCCAAAGAAGCCTGAAGTGCCTGCGAAAACATCATCAGTGGACAACGACAACGAAAACGACAACGACAACGAAATCTGGGCCTAGACAAACTAAGTCTTGAAAGAAAGACTTACCATGAACGACAAGCCGGCTATATGGGCACCTGTCTCCTCGATAGGAAACCCCTCAAAACGCTCCCTGAAAGATGGAAGCAAGAATTTATCCAGGTGATGGAACAGGTTCGTCCCGTCTAGGACATCACCTGTCATAAAGTCCGATGGCAGCGAAAAGTTGACCGTCGTGACCTTCTCCCCTCCCGTCGAGTGATCCTCGCCCTTGTCGGCTGACAAAGGATTCGACGCAGCAGACGGGGACTTCACCGTTTCCGCCGGAGGCGCAGAATTGATGGGTGTCGCTGCAATCACCTTCTTAGGCGATCCGACCCCTACCTTCTCAGTTGAAGCGACTCTCGACGAGTCATTAACCCCAGCTGACGGAATTTCTGGGCCAGCAGACATGGCTTTTAGCCTCCTCTCCCTGCCCTGACGAGCACACTCCAGCTCAGCTGCTCTCTTAGCAGAAACCTTCAACACTTTAGGTTGAGATTCTCCTGGAATAAAGGAATGTCATAAAGCATACAAAGGAAAAAGACTCGAGGTAACATAGGAAGAAAAAGTAAGTAAAACTTACCCGTCATCCCTCTCCTTCCTCTCAACTTGTCTTCTTCCTCTTCTCTTCCTTTCTCTTCACACTTCTCCCCCTGATTCTCTCCTGAAGATTCTAAATCGTCGTCATCCGCCGTATGTCGCACGACGAAAGACCTCTCGGCGACGCTAAATTCTAAAAACGAATTGATCTTCATTTGAGAGTTAGCGTCTGGCTTCACGACCTCGAATTTTATGGCTGTCAACATACAAAAAACAAGTTAAAAATCATATATAAATCATCTACAGCGCACGACATATGAAATAACGAGGCTCACCCGACGTATTCCGGCTCGTCCTAATCCACTCACTCTCAGAGTCAAGGGACAATTTACGCACGAAAACATATCGAGACTTCCACCCACGGTCGTTCACACCCGTTCCTAAGACCAAAACGCGATCGCCCTTGAATCTAGAATATAAACTACATCGATGACATCCGTCCATCTTGGCTTGATAAGCCGAGAGGAGGTCCTGTACATTCATGGGAGAATCCCATTTCTTAGTAGCGCGCTCGATCACTCGTACGACTCGCCAGAACTGGGGCATCAACTGACTCGGTGCCAAGTCAAACTCTAACATAAACGCCTTGGCCAGAGGAGAAAAAGGCCATTCGAAACCTATCTTAAAAGGGTATTCATAGATTACGATGTACCCCTCGGGACACTCGTTTGATCGGATCTAGCCTGGACGGATCAATTCGACCCACGCAGGAATTTTCGCTAACTTCCTAAAGTCCCGGAGGTCCGATGACTCTTGAATAACACTTTCAGGATCCCTCGACATTTCTAAACAAAATTTACAGAAGTCAGAGAAATCGTACCTTACTTATAGGCGCATTAACCCTCAAAGAAACCTAACCAGGTCAGAGATTTTCACAAGTTCGGAAGATATCAGACAAAGAATGGCAAGGAAATCACAGCACAAACTCTTCAAGGGCGAAATAAGGAAATGATCCGTCAACATCCCTATTTAGACCGAAAAACAGGGTTGGATCGAATCCCTGGATAACTGCCGCGCATCCCCGTCCTTTCGTATGACCACAGGGATCGTCGACACCTGTCCTCGTTAGCTGGTAAGCATCATCGTGTGTCAGTATGACGTCACGACCTCGTTCTCCTTTCGACTTCTCGTTCAGTTAGGAACGGACCAGTCTAGCTCCAAGGCGATTGAGGTAATTTCTAACTCTTGTTTTATTTCCTATGCGTCTGATTGACAAAATTTAAAACTTAAATTTGAAATTCAATTTTCAAATTTTGGGGGCAAACTGTTTGGGCAAAAAAGCACGTCGTACGACCACGACGAGAGCAGGTAAGACGCACGTTATAATCCAAATCTTGTATTAAGATAAGGTCTCGACAAGAACCCAGAAAACATCCGTCGTCTCCCGCAAAAGGTAAGTCGTACGTCTCCCATGGCGCACGACCATAGCATCGCCCGTCCCGTACGACCATCGCGTAAGATCATTGCACCTTCGACCAAAGCTAACGTTAACCTTGACTGTTACGTTTGTTAAGTGTTTAATGCAGGAGTCAAAGTCATTAAAGAGCAACGGATATAACCGACGCAACCATCAACGATCGATAGCCGTAACGGACGAAGATCATCATGGATAATCACTCCGGCGACCGTTTCCAGCCGTTGATCAAACCATTAATGGAGCTAATTAATGGCACGAAGACTATAAAATACAAGCTAAAGCCTCATTTCAGGGGACATCAATTGACATCCAGTATACATCATCGAACATCACCAAACAGCAGAGAAAGTCATCCAAACTCATAGCAAAGAACATTCAAACTCTGGAGATCAAGTACTGAAAGCCAGAACCCTACTACGAACTCAAGAACACTCGAAGGAAAGCTCAAGTATCGCTCTCGACGCACGACAACAGCCCTCGACCAGAAGTTCATACTTTACATTTCGAAGTATTTCCTTCATTTGTATTGTAATCATCGTACGACCGACGCCAGTACCAAGGACGTCGCCCCTGATTGGCGACCATAGTGCAGCGACGACACCCACGGTCGTCCGTAGGTTTTTTCCTCGTTTGAGGTTTTTCCTGCGTCGTCAAATCCCTTGTCTCGTTTATTTTTTACCTCGTCGCACGTCTCGTCGAAAGATCCTTTCTTTAGTTGATTAAGTCCACATCGACCTTAAGTTGTCCCTTTGGTGCGATTTTTGGCATTAACAAAAACTATGTATAAACTGTTGGTCGAGAGTGAGAGTCTTGCGTCGAGAGTGATCTTCTATGAATGATCTCTTTGCTTCGAATGAATATTCTTCGAGTGTTTGCGTTTGCTTCTGTTGTTCGATGCTCTTGTTCTATCTCTCTCTCTATGTTATTCGATGTTGATCAGGTGTCTTGAACTGATGATTGAGCTGGGATTTTATAGTCTTCGGATGACTTTAATTGAATCAATAAGATCTTTGATGATTGTTTTAACGGTCGTCGTCTTCAATGTGGGATTTAGATGCTCATAACTGATTTCGTCAGTTATAGCCGTTGTCCATAAATGACTTTGACTCCTGCATTAAACACTTAAACAAATATAACAGTTGTATAACGCGTTAGTCGGTCGAGGTCGCACGGTTTTATGCGACGGTCGTGCGGAACGGGCGACGTCGAGGTCGAGTGTCGTAAGGAACTCTCGACTTACCTTTTAGGAGGGACGATGGAGGTTTTTTAGGTCTTTGTCAGGACCTTATCTTAATACAAGATATAGCTCATAACATGTGTCTTACCTTCTCTGGTCGTAGTCGAGATCTGTGAAATTTTGCCCAAACAGTTTGCCCCCAAAATTTGAAAGTAGGATGGCAAATTCGAATTTTAAATTTTGCTTGTCGGGTGCTCAGGGTCTTGTGTTGAAAAATACCTTGGTTGTTTTGGAACTGAATCGGTTCAATTCAAACTAGAGAGGGTAAGGTCATGACGTCATACCGACGCACGATTGTACTTACCAGCTGTCATTTAGAAATGTCGACGGAGCCCAGAGGTACTATTAGAAATGAAGACGATCTAGACGACTTCAGAAGTCTAACGAAAATTCCCATGGGGATTACTGTAAGCAAGGCTGGCGGGGTTCGACCGGAGATGTGTCGCGATATACGAGTACTTGTTTAAGATAGGCTTCCACTGGCCGTATTCGCCTCTGGCCAAGGCATTTCTGTGTGAGTTTGACCTGTCGCCAGGGCAACTAATGCCCCAGTTTTGGCGAGTCATTCTAGTCATCGAGCGACTTACTTCGCACTGGGAGTGGCGTATAAAGTCACGAGCGATCAATATCGTTGTTTATGGTTTACTTTCAAGGCTTAAAGGTGATCGTACCTTAGTTTTGAACACTGCTATCAATGATCGCAAATGGAGGACGGGGTATGTACTTGTGCGGGTGGCGATGCTGGATACTGACAGTATTTGGATTAGATCTGTTGATACTGCACAACCGGCGACGATGTCTCATACTGTGCAACCGGCGACGATGTCGCATACTGCACAACCGGCGACGATGTCTCATACTGCGCAACCGGCGACGATGTCTTCTATATCCTCGTCGACCCTTTCGTTAGCCGCCAGGGGCAAGGGTGTAAAGACGAGAGAGGATGAGGAGGAAGTCATGATGATCAACTTTACGTTGTCGACGATCCTCCTGACTGACTATGTCCTTGACGGGACGAAGTCATTTCCGTATCTGTGGAAATATCAGCTCTTGTCTTTCAAGGAGAGTTTTTCAAAGGACCTCTATCGAAGAGATGGGATCGCGAGAAGGAGATTGAGGAGGAGGAAGGTCTCCAGGGTGAGGCGTCAAGCAGGGACGCAACCGACGCTCCCCCTTTTCCTTAGGAAATGTCTTTGTCAT
This sequence comes from Saussurea involucrata, assembly GCA_033807775.1. Taxonomy (NCBI): domain Eukaryota; kingdom Viridiplantae; phylum Streptophyta; class Magnoliopsida; order Asterales; family Asteraceae; genus Saussurea; species Saussurea involucrata. The sequence goes on from CM066321.1 coordinate 172,715,947, forward strand.
TTGTTGTTTCTTTTGCTGCTCGATTATCAGTGGTCGAGTTATTTTGAATGTAAATGACAAACTATTCAGGGAATGAAATTTAAATTTCCGCCGTACTCGTGTTTTGTATATTCAGTAAATAAATATCATGTCAATTATGAAATTTACTGAGTATAATATAATAGAAATCATGCGACTTCGACATCTATTGTAACGCAACAACTTAGAATGTAAGACATAGCGCTTGTAAATCGTGTAAACAAACATAGGAATGTGCGACCAAAGCATACATTCAAAGTATGAAATTTTTCTAAGTTTAAGAAACTTAGAATGAAAAAGTCGTGTAGACTTTGCGATCATACGACTAAGTCGTGCGACGATCTTGAATCGTGTGTCCCTGCAGAAGAATGATCAAGTCGTAGATGTGATGTAACGTCCCAAAAATTACAAGGAATTTAAATAAATTTAAGACATTCATTTCATTATTAAACAACCACAATTTAATAATTCGCAACTCAATTGAAATTAACGTCGTTAGCTCAAACAGTCAATAAAGTTTATGCAGCGGAAATTTTATAAAATAAAATCCAAAGGTATGAAAGTGAAATTTAAACAATTCTCGACACCCGCGCTTAGTGTGTGTGTACCGTCAGGCCCGACTGCCGCTTGCACCTGAAATCACAACATATTGGGAAAAGGTAAGCTAAACGCTTAGTGAATCCTACCACACACGCAGGTAGCAACCCCACGTATATCGCCCCTACTCGCAAGTAGGCAACACCACCATCACCACGAATATAAAACTGCATAATGACTAATGTATAAACACGGACCTCGGTCCCACCGAGTACACAAAAATATATCGATACAAGCTCAGTCCCACCGAGTAAAGATGATATAATCGTACTAGCTCAGTCCCACCGAGCCCTCGGTCCCACCGAGTAAAGATAATATAATCGTACTAGCTCAGTCCCACCGAGCCCTCGGTCCCACCGAGCCCCCCAGTCCCACTGAGGTGTACACAAGCATACATAATCCACATATAAATTCAACAAATCACAACTAGTCATCACATCCCAACTAGTTCACGTAAACACGTAATAACACGTAGCACAAAATAACGATATGCATGAAATTCCTAACTACGCGGTGAGAACTCACCTCAAAGCAACGTGACGCGCCCACGAGCCGCAACACCGACACGTCAACTTTCCTCACTTTTTCCCACCTAAATACGCACTAAAAACGTCAACGGAAAGTCCCAACTCAAACTACGATTACTAACTCACAAAACTAAACATTCCAGCTTTTTATCTAAAAACACAGGCCTGTTCAGGACCTGTTTTACCCCCTTGAAACTGATAATTCCAGAAATCAAATTCCATAATCATAAATTCCCCTGTCTTAGGGTTCCAAGGACATATCGCACGACTTCTAACGATTTTTCTACAATTTAATATGAATTTCCTACGAACGACTATCAGAGCTGGAAGTTTCGGAACAGATTGCAAAAACAGTCAGTTTAGACCTATCTATAGGCTTAATCGGATTTTCAGTAAAACACAAAAGACCTTCCCAACTCGATTTGTGAACTTTGGGAACCGATTTCACCTCAAACCGAGTTACGTGGAAAAAGTTATGGTCTATGCAAAACAGGGACAGAATGAGGTTTTCACATAAAATGATAACTTTAGATTACTACCAATAAGCCATGACTTAATTCAACTCAGACCTGCAATCGACTTTGACTTAGGGTTCTAGGATTATATGTTCAACCATTCCAGCACCACCCACTGCCACCTCCGGCAGTGGTGGTCGCCAGCGGCGGCAGCGGCAGTCACCGTCGGCGGTGGTGGGGATTGTTTGAAGAAAACTCCGGCGAGATCAACGGAATAACCCGATCACCTCTCTTGCCACACACCCACGTGTGACCAACGCACCGCAGATACGCAATATGCCACCCCCGCACTGGTGGCGCACAACGGCCACACACCGGCAGCCAAGGCTGACGGCGGCTGTGGTGGTTTCACGGCGACGGGAAGACAACGAAATGAAAAATAAAAAGAACAAGAAGAGAGGAGGAGAGACGGTACCTCTCGCTCAGAAACGCAGCAACACGGGATCCTCGTCGGTTCCTTCTCCCTCTCACGTTTTCTCGCTGCTACTCCCTCTCGCGCTCTCTCTTTCTCTTCGCTGCTCTCTCTCTCTTCGCTGCTCTCCCTCTCTTCGCTGGCAAGACAGCAGCGACGACAGTTTCCTGGTGGTTTAGGGTGGTCGACGGCGGCAAGGGAATGGGGAGGGGGTTTGGTCCGACGAGGGAGGCAAGGGTAATAGGAGATTAGGGTTTGTGGTTTCTTTTCTTGCGATACACGAACCGAACATAACAGGAGGAGGGGATCGGTTCTCATGGACCGATCCCATGCAAACTCTAATAACAAAAGTCACATTTAGCCCCTAGGTTCCAAAGCTAAGCCATTTTTATCCCAAGAATTTAGGATTTTACCAAAAGAATCAACTAACACCAAACTAATCCATTTTTGGTCCTTGCCGTCTAATCCCGATAACAAAACATCGTTAAGAAAACTATTAAGGCAAATAAATAATTAATTAAAATCCATACCGGGACACGGGCTTTACATGTGATCGTTTATGTCGGGCGACCTTGCGAATTTAAAGTCACATTGTAGACTTAGTGATTATTGCCGTGCGTTTCTGCGATAAAATAATATTAGAGGTTGGTCGTTTGACTAGCCAACAACCATCTGATGCTTAAGTCAGTAATCGTCGTTGTAAAAAAATCGTATGAAAGAAGAAAAAGAAATTAGGAAACGTACCTTCTTAGATTCTTCTTAAATTAATGGAGTATTTGCCCCCCGTCATTTATTATCCTATTCTTTCTAGGAGAGGATAGGTTTTAAATGACGGATCGACACAGAGATCTTGGGAAATGCCATCTAGGTGTGCATTGACTGTGTTTTCGCGCGACAGGGCCATATGGTCGTTTTATTCCTGTAGACGAGGCATAAGTTTGTTTCTAAGGATAGAAGGACGAACCTGTCGTGCCGCATCTGCTAAGCGATTTACTTTCGTGGTTTTAGAGTGGATTTATAGCAGTCACGAGCGACTTTTGGCTCACTCTGGATTTCCTGGATTCCCCACAGCGTAGGGAACTTCAGGGACTGATGATACGTCGAGGGAACGGCTTTCATTTCGTCGATCCATGGTCGACCTAAGATGATGTTATAGGCCGACGCACAGTCGATGACACTGAACTTGGTCTGCTTGTTGATTCCTCCGGCGTAGACTGGCAAGATGATATCTCCATATGTGCTCGTCGCTTCTCCATTGAAACCGACCAAAGTTGTCGAACGTCGGGTGATTTCCGAGCGATCGATTCCCATGGCCTTGATGGTGTCAAGGAAGATGACGTTCGCTGAACTGCCCCCATCGACCAAGACTCGTCGAGTTAAACAATTACCAACCGTGAGTTGAATGATCAACCCGTCGTGGTGTTTCTGGTACGAGTCGCCGAGGTCGTCTTGGTCGAATACGATTTTCATGGCTTCCAATTCCAAATCTCCTTTAGGCCTTGATGAACGCGGGATAGGCCGATCGCCAGGCGCTTGACTGGCGTGACGTTTGGCTGCAGAATACGTTAGACCACATACGTCGGAACCACCAGTGATATAATTGACGACTTTCGCATGCTCGGGGGTTGACGTGATACGCCAGCTCCTTTTTGAGAGCTATGCAATCATCTGTCGTGTGACCATGGTCGACGTGAAAGTCGCACCACTTAGATTTATCTTTCTTAGCGTCGTCCTGACCGGACTTCGTTGGCCATCGAATAGTCGCCTGGGCGGTCTTCAGAGCTTCGACCAAATCTTTAGTGGACCCTTTGAATCCGTAAGAGGATATCTTGGGGTATTGAGGAAATTTGGTCGCTGTCTTAGCCTCTGCTTTTGTCTTGAATCGGACGTTCGAGATCTGGCGGGCGGGCTCTATTTTGGAAATCGCTTTCGTTATGAACTCTGGCTTCTTTACGCCTAACGACCTCTTGTCGTCGGTATGCTTGCGACGAAAGGAAGCTTCGTCCTATACTCTCATATACGCTAGGGTTCGAGCTCGGACGTCTTCGAAATTCTCCGGAGGATACTTAGTCAGGTCAGTGTATAAACCTGAACTGTCGTCCAGACCACGCTTATAGGCTTCGATTGCGGTCTTGATGTCACAATTGCGAATGCTGATCATCTCCGCATTGAATCGATTGAAATAATTGCGGATAGACTCACTGGTCTTCTGCACGACGTAATACAGGTCACTGGTCTGCTTCTCCATCTTGCGACTGTTGGAGAATTGCTGGGAGAATTGATTGACCAATTCAGCGAACGACCCAATGGACTTGGGTTTGAGATTGATCAACCATTGGAGAGCAGGACCAGTGAGAGTTGCACCGAAGTTTTTGCACATACAGACTTCCTGATACATGTATGGGATTGAGATCGTCCACATGAGCTGCTTATACTACGCGACGTGCTCTGTCGGATCGGTCACTCCCGAGTACTTGGGTGTGAAGGCAGGGACATTGTACTTCTTCGGGACCTCGACAGTCGCAATCTCATCGATGAATGGTGACGCCTGAAATCCTGATTGAGGTTCGACATCAACGGGCACGGCTGCCCCAGGTGGCTTGGCGAGCAAAGATAGGACGCACTCGTTCTGATCTTCTAGCATTTTCAATCGCTGGGCGACGGGGTCATTGGGGTCGAGATTTGCCCCTGCTTGCGGATTGATTCCTGAACTGGTGCCATTGGCATGCGACGAGCCATTGGCATCTCCGTTGAAAGGAACAAAATACGGCTGCGACCCATTCTGAAATGGCTGCGATCCATTCTGAAATGGCCGCGATCCATTCTGAAATGGTTGCGATCCATTCTGAAATGGCTGCGATCCATTCTGATGGGTGGTGGCCTTATATGCTGAGGAGGAACCGTCCCGAATTGGGGATTTGGATTGAACGATCCCGGCTGCTGGTTCTGCATGAATGGACCTGGATGTTGATTCTAAGCGAACGGACCTGATCCTGGACCTGGATTATGCGCGAATGGTCGAGGACCATTCTGACCGAACGATCCTTGGCCTGGATTCTGAACGAATGGCCTAGGACCATTCTGAGATCCAAAGGGATTCCTTAACCATGCGATCTCCTCAGCTACTCTACGACTTTGCTCTGCCATGGCGTTGATTTGATTTCGAGCGACTTCGAGCTCCTGGTACATCTGGGCAATGACATGTTGCTGATCTCCAGGGGTTGCCATTTTCCTAAAACAGAGAACAAAGAAAACTCCAAGAAACCGTTAGTAAAACACATGTTTGTCGAAGATTTTCTCTAGATGGGGTCCCACGGATGGCGCCAAACTGTTAATGCCAAAAATCGCACCAAAGGGACAACTTAAGGTCGATGTGGACTTTAACAACTAAAGAAAGGAATCGTTCGACAAAGGCGTGCGACAAAGACAAAAATGTAAATGAGACAAAGGATTTGATGACGCAGGAAAAACCTCAACGAGGAAAAAACCTGCGGACGACAGTGGATGTCGTCGCTGCACTATGGTCGCCAATCAGGGGCGATGTCCTTGGTGTTCCGGGTGTCGATCGTACAGAGATTACAATACAAATGAAGGAAAGACTTCGAAATGTAAAGTACAAGTGTTTGAAATGTAAAAACAGTGTGCGTCGTGTGTGAAAACTATGTATAAACTGTTGGTCGAGAGTGAGAGTCTTGCGTCGAGAGTGATCTTCTATGAATGATCTCTTTGCTTCGAATGAATATTCTTCGAGTGTTTGCGTTTGCTTCTGTTATTCAATGCTCTTGTTCTATCTCTCTCTATGTTATTCGATGTTGATCAGGTGTCTTGTTTTGATGGTTGAGCTGGGATTTTATAGTCTTCGGATGACTTTAATTGAATCATTAAGATCTTTGATGATTGTTGTAACGGTCGTCGTCTTCAATGTGGGATTTAGATGCTCATAACTGATTTCGTCAGTTATAGCCGTTGTCCATAAATGACTTTGACTCCTGCATTAAACACTTAAACAAATATAACAGTTGTATAACGCGTTAGTCGGTCGAGGTCGCACGGTTTTATGCGACGGTCGTGCGGAACGGGCGACGTCGAGGTCGAGTGTCATAAGGAACTCTCGACTTACCTTTTAGGAGGGACGACGGAGGTTTTTTAGGTCTTTGTCGGGACCTTATCTTAATACAAGATATAACTCATAACATGTGTCTTACCTTTTCTGGTCATGGTCGAGACCTGTGAAATTTTGCCCAAACAGATACAAAGCTATGGAAGTTATGTATGAGTTTTGACTTTTGAGTGATGATATATACATAACAACAAATTTGACCAAATGCCAAAAGTAGAAATTAATTTTGAAAGCGACCATGGAATTCCAACATCCCCGACTGAAGGTAATTAGTTTATCTGATATATATATATATATATATATATATATATATATATATATATATATACTTTTATTAATTAGTACCAATCATCTAATTTGGTATTTCAACTTTTGAGTGATGATACATACATAGCAACAAAGCTTCAACATAAAGATGCCAACCTAGAATCTTAAAACTTTTTTACAATTATATTTTGAACTTAAGCTTCCATTCTATCAGATAGTATTTCTAATTGTGCTCACGTAAATGGCATCGATCGAACCCTAATCGTAGCAGTGATGACTAATAATCGAAAAAGATTACCTAAAATCGACGAGCAGCGATGAAATCGACGAGCAGCGAAGAACACAGCGGCGGCAAGAAGAACTATGTGTGTAGAAGAGGGTTGTGTGTAGGCATCGATCGAGACTTGGGAAGATGGAGAGCTGCTCGCCAGAGAATGCAGAATCAAACCTTTGAATAAGAATCAAACTTTTGAATGGAATCCTCCACTTTCTCTTTGAGCTTCTCTGTCATCGACCAAACCAAAATCAACTCTTCCTTTTCCTTTTTCTGAAACGAAGACAAGCAATGAATTAAACCTGATGAAAAGTAAAACACGTAATTCTTTCACGTCGATGCTCGAAAAAATGTACAAAGCATACTGTCGATTGATTCAAGAGTGATGAAACCTGATGAAATCTAAAGCTGTCGACGAGAAGAGAAATTGATGTCAACGAGGAGGTTCTGGAGGGCTACGAGGAGAGAAATTGTTGTCGACGAGGAGAGAAACTGATCTCAACGAAGAGGAATTGCAGAGTTCTTCGAGAGAGAGGGCTGGAGGGTGACGAGAGAGAGGCGGCTGGAGGGCGACGAGAGTGTATAGTTTTAGGGCAAATTTCCTATTCTAAGGGTGGGAAAGATTTAGGAAGGGGGAAACCAATAATAATGATGTGACATCTCCGAAGCATCATAAGACTATTTTTCCTTTTTCTAAGATTTTTAATTTTTTTTATATATTTGATATGATAACGACATTTCCGTTCCTATACCAAAAAAATGAAATTTATTTAGTTAGGGTTGTTTTGGTAATTTTAAAAAGTTTAACATTCTATCCTTTTCATCTTCATCATGAAACCCCCAAATCTTTTCAACTTCATTCTTGAATATGAAAAGTCAAAAACCCTTCCATTTTGTATCGATTTGTTCATCTTCCTATATGTCTTCATCTTCCTCTCCACACTTGATGTATTATCCATATCACCAATCATGCATTGTTCTTCAACAAGATCATTTTTCAGGTAAACATTTTTCTCCCTCTCCGTCGATCACTTGAGTTTCTTCTTTCAATTCATAAACTGTTATTCTTCAACAAAATTGGTTTTCAGGTTTACTTTGAGAATACTAATCGAGGTTCTACTTCTTATTGACTTTTGTTGTGATTTCAGGTTTATTTTACATTTATCTTCTATATTTATCTTATTCTTTTTTCAATGGAACCATTTGTTCATGGCAATGGCTTTTGAAGTTTTGATGGCAACGATGGTTAAATGATCAAATCTTGCATGTGCGTATTACAATCTATGACACAACCACAACAAACTTCATTAAGTTACCTGTAAAATTTTATTATATAAATATACAGATTAATCAATATATAGGCTAATTTTTATAATAAATCTATATCTACATCTATGTAAAAGAGAATCATCAAAAGATGACGTGGTATCTTGAAATGTCTATATCTACAAAAAAAATATGATTCTAAAGAGATGACGTGGCACATTCTAATACTTAGAATGTCTTCTCCATTTTTTCTATTTTCTGATTTTGTAAAATGTTGAATATGTTAATGACTTTTCAATCCCTGTATGTAAGTTATATTTTCATTAAAAATGAAGGTATTTTTAGTAATTTTACAAACCCATTGTAATTTATGTTATTAACCATTTATTTTCCCCTTTTTATGTTATTGACTATTGTTTTTCATTATTTATTTTAGTTAATCATTCAATTTATTGCATTTATGTAAATTGACTTTTTATTTTCCTTTCTTTATGTTACTAACCATTCATTTTCCTTTCTTTATTTTATTTAATCATTAATTTCCCTTATTTAATCATAAGTGTTTTTTGGTTTTGTTGGCTATGTTATTGGTTTTGTTAACATTTTTGTCATACAACAATCTATCTCTCAATCTCTCCCTCTAACACATTTTCTCTTACTAAATTTGTATTGCTAAAAGATTAATATTTGTTAATTGTTAAGTTGTTTGTTATCGTATTGACTTTATATAAGTTTTATGTTGTTGCTACAATCTAATGAGATCGATGCCACTGTCAACAACGTAACAACCCACACCAAACAAGCATGCCAAAAACTACTTCTTTAATTCAAAACGCCAAAATGGCCCAACATGGTCACACTATCAAGATTACAAAACCGAGTTCGCGGAAATAATCCTAATTACAGCTGAGAACATAACTACAAAATAAAAAGGGAAAGTCTTCTAATCCTTCTATACGCAAGCTCCAACTCACATCTTGCCATTTCCTCTAAACGAGCTTTCGGCTACCTGCTTACCTGAAAAGGTTTTAGTTTTGAAAAGCGGGGGTTAGACCATGAGGTCTAGTGAGATCCCCCTTGCTACCAACACCACGCCGCAATTATCAACTAAAGAGAGTTTATAAGCATTTATAAACAGTTACACATTTGTCAGTTTAAGTACACACACAACACATATTAACGGCTCACACTTAGTCACGTACACACCTGTGACAACGTGTTAGGGCACACACCCGCCCTTAGTGATCATATGAAACGAATTCATATATCCTGCGTGGGACACTCCCCATATATCCATATTATAATTTACACGCTTTGATCATGCATATTTAAAACAACGTAAATCATGCAATTCAATATATCAGTACAAGTAATAAATTCGAGTATCGATAAAGCTTCAACTTAGAAAGACTCACCTGGCGTCCGTGAATTTCCTCTCTCACTTGAAAACGCTACCCTCCAAATGCACCCCTACACAACGAATCAATACACACGATGGTGAAAAGTCACCCGAGTACTACTCTCAAATCACCCTCAAGTTTCCCCACAACACTCTCTACTCGACTCATTGAGATGGTTCTCAAAATCCCAAAATGGCATAACACAGGGAGTTATCCAGATAGCTATCCGGTCTCCCTCAGGTTCCCGATAAGTACCGGTTAGCTTTGGCACTCGTAAGTATCCGGGAAAAACTTCCGGACTACTCGGTTCCGGACACTCACACCTTCCCGGACAAATCATCCGGACTCCGCTAGTTTCCGGACAAGTCATCCGGATTCCGGTGTCCGGGTACGGCGACTCTCAGGAAATCGCGAAACTCAGAACCCCTAAACATCATCCTCTTCAGAAATTGATAAGTTTTATATTGATAGAATCAATAGGTTATCCCTCATCCTTCCTTAACTACAAAAGTAGCATTTTAAACATGCAAAAATCTCCTTTCTTGGGTAGAAATTGATTTTAGAAGGATACACCCAAAGAACTCAGCACAGAAGCATTTCAAGCAATAAACTCATAGGTGAAAGGGATTAAGCTGAGATTACCTCTTTGAAGAATGCCGATTGCACACAAATATCTTTGATTTCAATCTCGTATTGAGAGTCTCCAATCCTTTGCACACACACACACACACCAATCGCACCCTTAGCCGCACACAGTGATTTTGATGGAATCAAGGAAAATGGGGGTTTACCTTATTTATATCAATCACACAAGGACACCAAACTTTTGATTATCACACTTTGGACACAAAACTTTACTTTATTTCTTTCAACCTAAACAGGGTTATTACAACATCCTCCCCTCAAAAGAATTCCGTCCCTGGAATTCCGTCTTCAAACAGTTGAGGGTACTGAGACTTCACATCCGACTCCAACTCCCAAGTGGCCTCTTGGCCTTTGTGGTAACGCCACTGGACATTTACTAGTGATATCTCCTTGTTTCTCAGTTTTCTGACCTTATGATCCACTATCGCCAATGGTTCTTCCACATAGTTTAACTTTTCGTCCACACAAATGTCTTCTAACGGTACTGTAACACCCTAAAATCAGGGCCAATTTGAACCTTAAAATTAACAAGGTATATCAGAATGTCAACCAAACTTTTATATATGTAAGCAGAGAATTAACTATGAGGGTTCATAATTACACAAATCGAATTCTCTAAATAACCTATTAATCTAATCATGTCAACTATAATTAGATTAAAGGGGTTATCTAAGCAATCCATCCAAAGCCTCCTCGTATCTGCTAACTTCTCCGCTTATCATCAAAAGTCGAATACCCAAAAGCACTCGTCCCACATCCTATTACTCCCTTGAGCTCGTACCTGGTAAGAAAATTTTATTTGAACGATTAGGCTTACGCCTAGTGAGAACATCCAAATTCAAATTAAAACATTAACAGCTTTGAAAACTCAGATATCCAAAGCATATAAACAAACCTGGTTTACCCCATTCTTACTGTACACGTACTCGTCTCAATGACGGGAACATACCCGATCCCATGAATATGACTAACATTCAGTAAGTCATATCATCACCATCAAGAGCCTACTACGAATCATTGCAGATTCTAGATCATTGCTCTTATCAAGAAATTACAATTAACGCCATGTCTATTTCTTGAAGTGGAAGTAGGAATTACCATTAAGTGCCCGGCCGACCCCTTACCTTCCAACAAAACCGGGAATTACGATTAGTGCCCCATCTATTCCACGATTCCTCATCACAATATGAAATGGGATTTTCCATTAAGTGCCCGGTCTAATCCTCATTTCAATCAACGGGAATTACCATTAAGAGCCCGGTCGATTCTACGTTTATCACATTATAACACAAAATGGGAATTACCTTTAGAGCCCGGCCTATTCCGCATTTATCGAATCAACAGGAAATACAAATTACTTTATGTATGTAATAACCCGAATTTCTAGTATGTATTGAAAGTTTAGTGGCTAATGTCTAAGAAGTTAAAGTTAAGGGGCTTTTGTGCAATTTATGAAAGATATAAATGGTTGGCAATCCCTAGGTTTCTTTCATTTACTGAATTTTTCCTCATTGATTGTGGCGGCTGAGAAAAGAAAGGAAGGATCAGTACGAGCTTGAGCAACGATTTTCTTTGGAGGAATTCTGTATGGTAAGTAATCAATCACTCAATGTTAATTCCTGCATAGAGAATAGCTGGGTAAGTCAGATTGGTAGTTATTCTTCATGTTTGAGCTGTGCAATATAGATGAGAACATTAAAAGGGTTTAACTCTTAATCGGTTGATGAATGGTTTAATTAGATTTGTATGTGAATGTTTGAGATTGGAGAGTAACACATTTTGATTGCGGAAGAAAAGATAATGGTTAATCGGTAGCATTAAGTTAATTATAAAGGAACTATGTTCGGTCTGCAATCGCTATTATCGGAACCGAACTATGATCCGGAATGTAAACGTACCCATAGGATCCGGAATTGGGCCAAGCCCAAGTTCCGGAATGGTTGCATATCACGATCCGGAATGGGAGAAAAACAAAGATCCGGAACATATGTTAAGTTCCGGAATTGGTTCGATTTAGTGATCCGGAATTGGACAAAGATTCTAAGACCCGGAATTAATTCAAACACCGGTACACTCTTGGGCCGGAACTGTGATGATACGGAATCTGTTGGGCCGTGGCTTGCGATCCGGAATCCATTATATGGATCTGATAACTCTATTTTTAGAGTTATTATTTCCATTTATTTTCCACTTTATTTTGTCAATTTTAGCCATTTCACTTCTAAAACCCCCCATTCTTGGTAGGATTTACGAAAACGAGCAAAAGGAGTGAACCATGGTCTTTAATAAATTATTTGGGGAAGTTTTGGGTGTTTTCTCGATTTTTCATCCGCAGTGACGTATACAGTGCCCACTCCGGTTCCCCACTCTTCGAGCTGATCAAAAAGAAATCAAAAAGAAACTTTTAGTTGGGATCTAATTTTCTGGAGGAGGAAGGTTCAATGACAGAGAAGCTGAGATTTGGCTGTTACAAGTGTTCCTCAAGGCTTCACATCATGATTGTACCTTTGTACTTGCAAAAGTTGACTTCTAATGGACCATTGGGTAAAAAGGGCTATACATGGAGGATTGAAGTATTATCCTTTGAGCTGATTTCTGCATCTCCCTGCAGTCCTTGCACCTTGGAAAACCCTTTTTGTGTAAAGACCAACACCTTCTTCTTAGTATAAAAAGGAGTGTTGGGTCTCATTTATTAGAGCCATCTATCTTGCAATTTATCTAGCATTTCCTTAAGTTATAAGCTTTCATTTACTGTAGTAACTTAGCATTTAATTTCAGTAATTTATTTTCTGTTGTAGTTCGAAATACACAGTGCAGGGACGACTTCTCGCTCCCCACTGTGAGCAGTTAATGCAAATCACTTTCAGTTTTATTATGTGCAATTCTTCATCTTTTGTTTTCTTTACTTCGGAAATGTTAGGCTAAACATCCTTTGGGATGTAGGAAGGAGAAGTACCTGGATTTTATCAAAAATGCTTGAGTAATCTTTATACTTAGAATATTTGTTGTTTTGGTCTTTCATTCTCGATATTTACCCAAGGATGCGAACAAGCTGATCACTTGCAAGGATCTAAAGTCTAGTTCTTAACTTAGAAATAAGTAGAGCGCAGTGACACGAGCTTGAATGATGCTAGGGGATTCGAAAGAATTCTTTTGACACTTACGAAAGTGAGGTCGGCACAGTGAGCTAATCTCTGCCCACTGGAGTAGTAGGCAAGCTAATTTGTGTATTAAAAACACTTAGAGTATTTGTCTCTACACATTCCATCGAGGCCTGAAAAGGTCCATTTAGAGATTACCATTGACAAAACAACAAGTACTAAGAGTATGGGATTTTTATCTAACGGTGTGAGTATTTTGTAACCGGGCTTTTCTAGCGAAAATGTCCACCACGAATACGAGGATCACTCTAAGGACCGAGTATTTGAGATAAATTTTAGGGAAAATCCAACCTACATTCCTCCTTTTTAGCATTTAGTAAATCGTTTCAAGTAGCTATTTTACCAAACCAAACCAAAGTATTATTTTCCTCTCTAGTTGAAACTTGTAAAAGGAGCTCATGAGAACCGTATTGTCTTGATTGTCCAGTCTCTGTGGATTCGATTCTGGTATTTTACCAACTATTACTTGCTGTGACGATCATAGTGGACAGTGTACACTTGCACTTCCCACTGTGGACAGTTTGCAACCCACTGCGATTAAAACACACATTTCGTACGTACCAGGATCCGAAATTAACTCATACATGGACCGAGCCCGGATGTAAAAATCATGGGCCAGAAGTCATTGTTTTGGGCCGTAAGCCATTCCTTTCCTTTGGGCTTAAGAATCCAACTTTTAAATTGATAGTTGGGAGTTAATTGGGCTTAATGATATTTTAAGATCTGGTGACTTTAATAGGACCAAGTAGTTAACGAACGATCCGAACAAATTATTTGGATCCAGATTAGAGAAGGATTTATGATTAGAAGTGAGTTGTCACTGATTAAATTATAAATGATGCTTTAGGTGTAAGGACGGTTCGGAACGAGACTCAAGGTTAGGAAAGAAATTGCTATCAGGTGAGTTCCCTAAACCCTTTTTACGATGCAAGATGTTAAATGTTTTTGACTGATTATGGTTCATTATGAGCACGAAATGTTTACCAACTGATATGCATGTTTCCCATGAAATTCATATTTTATTTAAAGAAATATTTAGCATGATGAAATGATTATTATGGTTTACAAAGATTCCAAGTTGCATGATTTATGATATGTTATGAGTATGCTATGTGGAGTCGGTTAACACAGTGGGATCAGGGTACCTGGGGATCCGAGGATCATTTGGGAATTTATGATGAGCTTGTAGGATGGAATTAGTTTCCTTCCTACTCGAATAGAGGGGAGTCCGCTTGGACTCCGATGTTAGCCGAGAGGGTGTCCGTTAGGCCCCGATCGAGGTAGCTAATGCGATCCTTGAACCATGTGTATTACCTTGAATGATGTTTATGTGAAGGATGACGATGAGTTTTTTAAATGATCTCAATTGTTTATGTATGTTGTTTTACGGATGGAATTCACTAGACCTTTTGGTCTACCCCTCGCTTTTCAAAACTAAACCATTTTCAGGTGAGCAAATAGTAGGAGGCTCAGGTAAGTGAGCAAGAGCAGGATAGAGTACAGATGCAGTTAGAGACAGTGTCGGTGCCACCTGTAGTAGTAGTTGTTCTCAGTTGTGTATAGGTTGTTTCCGCCAACCTTAGTTTTGAGACTGATGTAACGAAATTTTGGGACCCAGTTCTATAATGTTTATGATTTAATGCCATGTTTGTCCTGTTGTATTTTTGGGCTGTTACAAATGGCATCAGAGCCATAGTTTAAGGGATTTAGGTGACCAGACGGGCCTAAACTTAAACTTTGGAAGTAGAAATTACAACCGAGAATCAGGAAATGCGCTAGGATGGCAATACTGTAGATGTAGGACTAATAGGGTACCGAGGACAATCATATAAGGTAAGCTTGGGATTACACCTGGCCAGTGTAATTGCGAACTTACAGGTACATATATGTGCTTGATATGCCTTATTATTCCAAAGTTGTAGTCTTAAGCTAGTTTATATGTCGTGTTCCAGTAATCTAGAAGGTCAGCAAGATCCCTGAGGGATAGACTGAGACCCCTTGTTGGGGAAGTATCATGAGAAATCATTTTGATGTGATGTGTGTATACATCGTAACGAAGAAATGTTGTATAGAATGTTATGAGTCGTCTAGAGGTGGATCTTCGTGGGTTCGAAGAGGATGAATGATTGATTTTGTGTAAGACTCTTGTTTCGGGAGAATCCCAGTGCTAGAAATCAGGGGATAGATCAGTCAGGATGGTAAGGAAGGACAGTGTCAAAACCTTGAAAGTATCAATAGAGCCCTGACTTCTTAGTCGAGCTTTTCAATGACAGGATCAATGAAATAGGATACCAATAGTGAATTGAAAACATGTAGAGGTAGAATGTGAGATATTTGATCAAAACGAAAATAGTATGAAATGGGTGAGTAAATGAGATGTGGAACGCATGTACAGCAAATTATTGCATGACCGAGAGGGCGACCATTGGTCGAAGGAAGAGTGTCAAGGATAAGTTGCGTGAGTAAAGCGGTTGACCTTGTTAGGGTGAGTAGCCTTCAATTGCAAGTAGAGTTTCATGCATGGCGTTCTTATATGAAACATGAAATTTTCACGATTTAAGTTAAATGTGTAAATATCAATTTTGATCAAAAATGAGTCAGAATGTGCAAGCGTATGTTTAAAGAAAGGGTGATTTCATTCACATTGCACAATGAAATTTTGAGCCTAACGATTTGCAAAGTATTTCACACTTTTCATGATAAGTTAAATTGTTACAAAAAGGCCAAGAAAACGTTTGCCAGCAAAACTTTTATAATCAAAATGAGTATTGACCTGTTAATTTCATATAAATGGGTGTGAGAACCGACTGGTTTACTTGGTGTCGGTAATTTCTTTCAGAATTGTGTCGTATGAAAGGATTTTCATTCAATGTATTATTGTCGTAATAACATCGTTCGAATTTAGTAAGATTAAGGTTCACGGGAAGATGCATGCAAACGATTCTCGAATCGTTGTGCAGGGCATTGAAGTTATAAGAGTGATGGGGTCGTGTGTACCCAAGCTAGTTCCAAGTGTGGTTTATTTTAAAATGATAAAATGCGCGAAATGATTTATTTACCGCGTTGTCATGCATGAAGGCTATGAACTCACTAGGTCGTAGAGTGTTACATTTTAATCTAAGGAAGAACTCCAAGAGTGGAGAGGTGTTAGTTTTAGCAACTCATTATGAGTAGTGCTGTGAGGCAGAAATGAAACGTCCACGGCGTGGGATATGAGTCTTAAGGTGATCTTGTGGTATTGGTGTTATAAGAGTAGGTTTTGGAAATGAGGACGACGGATTATGAAGAAAACGATCAAGAAAACCAAGGAGCAACCCTCCAAGCCAACGGCTGAAGACTCCACGACTCATCTTATACAAGAGTCGCTGGATAGTTTCGTGGTACGCTCTGCCACAGCTGCTCAAGCCACCTCTTCCATCCCAACCTCAGCGTCTCTAAACACTGAGGTTATAAACTTGGAACTGAACCCACCTCCTTCAGCCTCTCTACAGACTGAAGTGATTGTCAGCGGATCCAACGCTGAACCTCGCACCTAACCAATCTTCTCATCCTTCACTCCTCCCACTTTTTCTTTGGACACTCCACCAATTTTCCCACCGTTCTCAGGAACCAACGTCATCGTTCATGATTCAGCTGCTGATACTCTACATGCGATGATGGAAACAAACTTAGGATCTGCAGGCACCTCCATGCGTCAAGGCACTCTCGAAGGCGACATGGAATATCATTCAGGGTTACAAGGTTTCGACAACTTCGCCAACCTGCCTGCAGGTATACACATAACTCAACCTACTCCTCTCTCAAAACCCCAAACTTCTGAGCTTTCCTCTGTTCATAAGTTAATAACTTTTTCAGGTCCTAATTTGGGAGATATCAACAACTCCCTGAAAGACTTGGAAACTAAAGTGGAATCTCTCACCACTACTCTCTCCACCAACTCTTCAGCGGTTACAGACGCTGGAGAAAATCTGAAAAAGCTTACTGAGATCGTTGATAAGAAAGCCTCCAGTGCTGATCTGGAGAAGGTGGATGGCAACATTGCAAGTTTTGCTGCTACTCTTGCTGAAAACTCTATTGCCATCAACAATCTCAACCTCTCCCATACTAACCTGTCCAGCGAAGTCACAACGCTGAAGACAGAAGTGTCCTTCTTAAGGACAGATGTCAGCACCGCCACCAATCTATTGCAGCAAATCCTCGAGCGTCTTAATGCTCCAACTTGCACTCCATCGCATTTTACTCAGACGGATCGAGAGGATCTTCAAAGCCTCCATCCTGCTATAGCTGGCCTAGACGACAGATTAGCAGTGGTTGAATTATGCATGGGACTCACTGGCCTAGAAGACAGTAATTCTCATACTGATGCTGATATTCCACTATCCTCCCCCATCCATCATGTGGAAGAAAGGGAGAAGGATCAAGACCTTCCCCATAATGTTGAGGGGGAGAAGAAATCTCTTGAAGACCTTCCCCTAGCTGAGGGGGAGACGAGTTCTACTACTGCTACTGCTGAACAACCTCAGGGAGTTAAAAACCCTGAGGGAACCGAGAAGACTCCCTCTTCTCTTGAGGGGGAGCAACTCGATGAGGAAACTGAAGCTGCTGCTGATGTGACCGAACCTTACGCTGATGAGGACGAGTCTGAAGAAGAAGTTGAAGACGATGAAGCTGTCGACATCTCTGACGACGAACCATCATCATCTCATAAAAATGATGATGATGACGACGACGATGATGATGACTTCTTCTTCGTTGAGCCCAAGAAGGTCCCTGTGAAAGGGATTTCGATAAATGAACCATCGGGGGAGACGACTAAGACAAACCCTGCAGCGTCTGAAGCTGATAAAGGCAAAAACAAAGGCCTCGCTGCAGAAGGCAATCTGGCCATCCTTCAGATAAAGCCAGTTTGTCAGGTACAATATCTTCTTTTCCCTTACACTGCATCCCTTCTCTATCCCTTCTCAATCTCAGTTCTCCTCTCCATAAAACCTCTATACACTTAACCACATTATTTTCTCTATCTCTTTCTTCCCCAACTCTTTTTACTTAAACAATCGCTGTGTTTCAGCTAGTCCTCTCCCCTGCTTGAGGATCCAGCTGAAGTCCCCACTGCTGCACCAACAATAATCCCAACCACAAGAGCTGAAGATATAATCCCGGTCTTGGATTTAATCACTGAGACCGATGAACCTGAAGAACAACTTCTCTCTCACAAAAACAGACCTTCCTTAGCTCCTCAAAAGCTAAGTGAAGAGGATCAGAAAAGGAGAGAAGAAATGATCAAGAAGTTCAAGGATCAACGAATCATCCTCCCTCGCTCCAAAGTCCCTGTTCCCACAAAGTTCAGGTTATCAAAGAAAGAGTTCGTTGATCATCTTAGAGCCAAAAGATTACTCGCCGAAAAGAAGGAAGCTGAAGAAAAAGATAAGGCCCTCGCCATCCAGCTTGCCCAAGAATCGGTGAATGACCCTAAACTGAAAAGAACCCCCATCGAAGTCCAACGTCAGTTATGGGAAGACGCCCGGAAGATCGTTGAAGAAAAGACTAAGGTATCTGATTCTGCCTTGGAATGGTGCAAAGAAAGACTGCACTATCGATATCGGGCTGCCAGAATTCACAAGGTGTTCATCAGAGGAAAAACGAACATAGATGTTCCAGTTGTTAAGGTCGATTTACTCAGAGAAAACGGTACCAAGGAAAACATTTACGCTGCTACGATCAATAAGTACGGTTTCTCTGAATGGTTGGAGATGCGAATAGCCATTCAACGATCTACGTCACAATATAAGAGCCATGTCGAGAAAATCATAAATTCTCAGATCGACTTGGTTTCTTCTGCTGTGGATATTCCTCCTCCTCCTCCTCTTGCGACTCAACAAAGAAGGGCCTCTGCAAAGAAAAAGTCCAAACCATCATATTCAGGTCCTCCTATCCGGATTGAAACAGGTATTGGTTTTTCACGTGCTGAAGTACTTGGTCCTGATCCTGATCTCTCAGCGCTGGATACCTCTCTGCCACCTGGTGAACGTTTCGTCCCTGGTAAAGTCATAAACGAACCTTATGGTATCTTCTTTCTCGACTATGATGAAGGACAACGTTTTCAACGTGTCTCTGAGCTTCCCATCACTCCCATTGAACAGCTCAGGGATCTCATCTATTGGTGTGAATTTAGACGCGATCTTCAGGGACGATATCTCAAGCCCTTAATCTTTGCTGAAGCAAAGAATAAACGAGATCAAGGAGTAACGGTCCCTGACTGGATGATACCCACAACAAAGACCCTTGATGAACTTCTCATTAAGGAAGAACCTTTTGAAGGCTGATAGGATTTCCTTGTAATCTTTCTATCTTTATCAGCTTACCTCTTTTGTACTTGTAATTTAAATTTGCTGTACTTGTAATTTTTCTACTTCTCTCTGTAATCTTATACGAAGTTAAAAGAAAATTTTCAGCGAATGTACTTTACTCCATCAGTACTTAAAAGATCCCAGAAAACAGTAAAAGGGACAAATATTTTATGAGTTCTTTTTATCCTTATGTTTTCATACCTAGCAATTTTCTTTGTTGCTATGTCATAATCAAATAGGGGGAGATTGTTGATCCAAACCCTCAGTGATTTGATAATGACTCTCTCTTAAACACTTAGTGAAAATTGTAAGTAAACAATATGTATTAGAGTTTCACTATCGCTGATAAGTACTAGGACTTTACAGTACCGTTGATAGGAACTCTCACGCTTTAGATTAGACATTCAGCGAACACTGTTCATCCAGTAGCTCTGATCCTGTTCAGTCTCTGTGATGATCGCTGATAGTTTAGTTGTTTACTTATGATCCCTAAAGACAAGTTTCACGCCAACAAAGGTTCTACGCTGAAGTCGAAGATCAAGCCCAAGAACCAGCGACAAGTCTACTAATAAACTGATGCGGATATCAGCGAAGCAAGACCTGTCCACTCAACGTGAAGTATCAAGTAGAAGACTTCAGCAATCGCCGAGCTTTATCATTCACTGATAAAGAACTGTTTAGCGAACGCTGATCATGAGGTCTACACTACAAGTTACTTTTGTCTGTCCCCTTGCACGTCTCCGTATGAAATGTCAGAACGGGCCTCCCTTCTGTCTAGAATCGTACAACAAACTCTAATTCTACACTGTGCACCATGCGGCTACTAAGGTTGTCTACAAAGGTCAAAACATGCAACCACTCAGCTGCTGCCACGTGTAAAGTAACACTGCTATGCATTAAATGCATGCAGTATATAAGAAGAACCCTACTTCAGAATTGAAGTGCTCGACCATCTTCTTCTTTCTCTCTTAGTGTTAGAATATTATTCGTAATATTCTTATCTCCTTTCTATCTTATTTCTAGTGCAAGAAACTTAGTGTTCTTAACTTGTTTAGATTATGTTTATCGTTAATCTTGTTCCGCAACAAGTTGTAAATTGTTTTAAGATTTATCAATAAACAATTTAGAAAGTAAAAATCGTGTGTTTGTATTCAACCCCCCCTTCTACAAACTTGTATAACCCTTCGGGACCAACAGCACCAGTTATTAGGCTTGAAACTATACGTTTAATCCTTGCCATTGCTGCTCAAAATAACTGAAATGTCCATCAAATGGACGTTAAGTCTGCTTTTTTTAATGGATACCTAGAAGAAGACGTCTATGTAGATCAACCTTGTGGGTACAAAAGGAAAGGTCTGGAAGACAAAGTTAGTCACTTGAAGAAGGCTCTCTACGGACTCAAACAGGCTCCTAGAGCCTGGTATAGCAGGATTGAGAATCACTTTATCAACCATGGGTTTAAGAAATGTAGTTATGAGCACACTCTTTTTATAAAAAAGACAGAAGACCTTATGCTGGTGGTCTGTCTGTATGTGGATGATCTTGTCTTTACAGGAAATTCAGAAGACATGATCAATGATTTTAAAGATGCTATGAAGATGGAATTTGAAATGATCGATCTGGGTTTGTTACACTATTTCTTAGGGATTGAGGCTAAGCAAGGTAATCACTCTATCTCAATATCTCAAAAAAATGCTGGAGAATTGATATCCAGATTTAACATGAAGGATTGTATTACTGCTGCAACTCCTATGGAACCTGGTTTAAAATTAGGAATCTGCGACAATGAAGAGGATGTGGACACCACTTTGTACAGAAGCTTGATTGGGTGTCTCATGTATCTCACGGCTACCAGGCCTGACATCATGTATTCAGTCAGCCTAGTCAGCAGATTCATGGAGCACCCCAAAAGGAGTCACTGGGAGGCTTCAAAACGTGTTCTAAGATATGTGAAGGGTACAATAGACCATGGGATTATTTATTCTTATGTTTCTGATTCAAAGTTAATGGGGTTTAGTGATAGCGACTATGGGGGAGCATGACAGATGGTAAAAGTACCTCAGGCTTCTTGTTCAACATTGGTTCTGGTGCAATTTCTTGGCTTTCAAAGAAGCAGAAGGTAGTGGCATTGTCCTCCACTGAAGCAGAGTACATGGCTCTTTCTTCCACAGGTTGCCAGGCACTGTGGCTCAGAGGTATTCTTAGTGAATTGGGTATGCTTCAAGAATCTGCTACTCAAGTCTTCTGTGACAACAAATCAGCAATTGCCTTGACCAGAAATCCTGTGTATCACGGGAAGAGCAAACATATAAGAATTAAGTTCCACTTTATTAGGGAGCTTATTCAGAATTCTGAAGTGGATGTATTGTTTTGTGGAACAAGAAATCAAATAGCAGACATCTTTACTAAGCCTTTGCAACGTGGGAATTTTATCAGGTTCAAGCATGCTCTTGGGATGGGGATTGTCTAGCTTATGGGGGGATGTTAGTTTAAGCTAGACTCCTAATTTGTCAGTATATGGTTTGTTTGATGGTAGTTGGGGTTGACAGTTAATTTATTAACTGTCCTGACGGTTTCTGCCTTTCATACCCTTTCAAAGGGTTGTGTCGTTTAGATGTCATGTTTGGTTTTCTTTTTATATTGTGTATGTTCCTTTCGTTTCTTATGTTGTATTATGAAGTACTCTGAATCATATTGTTAATAGAATGACATTTCAGTTAGTATAATATCGTGTTTTACAACAAGGTAGGTTCCACCTCACCCCATTTTATTGGTTTCTATCTCATGCTCATCCCCTTTGTTTTGGGGTTTGGTCTATTTAAGTAGACACTAAGGACTTGAGACTTAAGGTGCTACCCAAAAAGGTAGGCACTAAGAAGTAAGAACCATGCACCTTGAGGTGCTACCCAGGGGCGGAACACAAGTCTTACAACCGCAGGAGCCGGACATGAACTGGTTCGATCAAGACTTAGTTGAAGCCCAAAAAGGCCTCGTCAAAAGCCAGAAAAACACATTAAAACCCCCCAAAAAAGGTCAAAGGCTCGTTGCTTTTATCCGACTAAAAAAATTAAAACAATATCAAAACAATAATTTGTTGTCATCAAAAGTAAAATTAATCCAAGAAAAAATTACAAAACATTTTACCATTTTTTGTGTTTTAATGTCAAACTAAAAATGAAAAAATCACTATTTTATATTTTTAATGCTAGGGACGGAAATAACTTTAAATAAGTATAGTTAATAAAATAAAGGGAAAATAATTGAAATCACCATTTTATGAAAATAATTGAAATGACCATTTTAGTCACATTCTCTCTATGTTTACCAAAAGAGTACACAAGGTCAACAATTGCGGATCAATCTCAAAAACACCAAAACAGTTCGATTCTGATCAGTTTTTCTTAAAAAAATATTTTTTTTTCTCAGATCCACAATTGCATATTCCAGATCCACAATGCGACTTTTTTGAAAATAGTACACAGACGTATTTTTCTTAACTTTTTAGTCACATTCTCTATGCGCTTACCAAAATAATACATGTTTGGGTAAAAAATCACACCCTCGACCGACCTGAGGAATTACTTCGGCATGACCCATGGACTTCGATTACCCTAATGCCTACAAAAGTCAAACCCCCGATCGATGAAGGTAATACCCATTATTGCCTTATCCCCGACATACGATAGTTGATTATTAAAAGACATCTTGCGTCAATAGTCATTCAAGACAGTATCTTACATCTAATGATCGCACGTCACGTGTCGCACGTCGCACATCGCTAGTCTTACGTCACTAGTCTTATGTCGCCAGTTATGTGTCGCCAGTTAGTCTTACGTCGACAGTCCCCTGTCGTCGGTCTTATATCGCTCTGGTCCTACGACATCATCATCTTGGTCTTACGACCTAGTGGTCTTACGACCTAGTGGTCTTACGACATTTTTATCCTAGTCTCACAACATTTTTATAAGACCATTCCTATACTAAGATAAGGTCTTACAAGACATCTATAGTCATATACCTGGTCGTGTATTTCGGCGACGGTCGTATGCTCCATAAGACCGACGTCCAGAACTTAAGACGGTCTTACGATTACACTAACTATCAATGGTCGACAGCCGTTTCTTTTGTTCATTAATGCAGGTCTACAAGCCATTATGGTACAACGGACAATAACGGTCGAGCTCTTAATGACATTAAAGACTCGACAGCGGTTAAAAAGCCAATCATCAAAGCGCATTTAATGTCGGCAGCGGTTACGAGACCAACCATTAAAGCACATTAATGACCGGCGGAACCTATATAAAGGCACGCTCCAACCTCGAGCAAAGGGAGGAAATCATCTAGATATACAACTGCATCCTCATTTTCTCTTTCGCATTCGAGCACACATCGCTAACGCGAGTACCACACGACAACAGTTCAAACCGCACGACAACAACTTGTTTCACACGTTTAACACAGTTTAAACACACGACGCACATTGTTTTTACATTCGAAACACTTGTTACTTTACATTTCGAAGTCTTTCCTTCATTTGTATTGTAATCTCTGTACGCTCGACACCAGAAACACAAGGTTTATCGCCCCTGATTGGCGACTATAGTGCACTGTCGACTCACACGGAGTCGACCGCGGTTTTTTCCCTCGTTTTGGGGTTTTCCGCGTCACCAAATCTCTTGTCTCTTTTACCTTTTCCTCACGATTGTGATATTTGACTTGAGATACGTTTCTTTAGTTGTTAAATGTCCACATCGACCTTAAGTTGTACTTTGGTGCGATTTTTGGCATTAACAATACACAGACGTATTTTTTGTAGATTAGATATTATTTTGATAAACTTCAAAAGAATATGACTAAAATGTTAAATTACAAGTGTTTAGGCAAAATTTCACCAGTCTCGACCACGACCAGAAAAGGTAAGACACATGTTATGAACTATATCCTGTACTAAGATAAGGCCCCGACGAAGACCCAAAAAACCTCTGTCGTCCCTCCTAAAAGGTAAGTCGAGAGTTCCTCATGACACTCGACCTCGACGTCGCCTACTTCGCACGACCGTCGCGTAGAATCATGCGACCTCGGTCGACTAACGCGTTATACGACTGTTATATTTGTTCAGTGATTAATGCAGGAGTCAAAGTCATTAATGGACAACGGCTATAACCAACGAAATCAGTTATGAGCATCTAATCCCACATTGAAGACGACGACCGTTACAACAATCATCAAAGATCTTAATGATTCAATTAAAATCATCCGAAAACTATAAATCCCAAGTTCAATCCTCAGTTTCAGGACATCGAATAACACAGGGAGAGAGATAGAACAAGAGGACCGAACATCGAACAACATAAGCAAACGCAAACACTCGAAGAATATTCATTCGAAGCAAAGAGATCATTCATAGAAGATCGCTCTCGACGCACGACTTTCACTCTCGACCAACAGTTCACACATTGTTTTCACACACGACGCACACTGTTTTTACATTTCAAACACTTGTACTTTACATTTCGAAGTATTTCCCTTCATTTGTATTGTAATATCTGTACGATCGACACCCGGAACACCAAGGACATCGCTCCTGATTGGCGACCATAGTGCAGCGACGACATCCATTGTCGTCCGTAGGTTTTTTCCTCGTTGAGGTTTTTCTTGCGTCATCAAATTTTCTGTCTCATTTACATTTTTGTCTTTGTCGCACGCCTTTGTTGAATGATTCCTTTCTTTAGTTGTTAAAGTCCACATCGACCTTAAGTTGTCCCTTTGGTGCGATTTTTGGCACTAACAGTTTGGCGCCATCCGTGGGACCCCATCTAGAGAAAATCTTCGACAACCGTGCGTCCTACTTACATTTTCTTGGAGTTTCTTCTGTTCTCTGTTTCAGGAAAATGGCGAATAACGAACAATCCGCTGACCCAGCACATGAAGGACTCGAAAATGCACAAGATGCACTTAAAGCAGTCAACGATTATCGCCTGGAGGAAGTCATTCTAGATTCAAGCAAGCCTGACCAAAAAGTCTTAATCGGGTCGTCTCTCAATCCTTGCCTCAGGGAAAAGTTAATATCTTTTTTGCAGGAACATGCTGATTGTTTCGCCTGGTCGCATGAAGGTATGGTCGGCATAGATCCTGACGTCATCTCTCACAAGCTCAACGTCGACCCATCGTTCAAACCTATCAAGCAGAAGCGACGGAAATTTGCTCCTGAAAGGAATAAGGTGATAAATGACGAAGTCGACAACCTTCTCAAGACAGGGAAGATTCGAGAGGTAAAATACCCCGAATGGCTTGCTAACGTCGTGGTTATAGCAAAGAAGAATGGAAAGTGGAGGGTCTGTATCGACTTCACAGACCTCAATAAAGCCTGTCCAAAAGATCCTTTTCCATTACCTCATATTGACGCCATGGTCGACGCGACAGCGGGGCACGAACTACTAACGTTCATGGATGCCTATTCCGGATATAATCAAATCTTAATGCACGTCGAGGACCAAGAAAAAACCGCATTTATGACGGACCGAGGTATTTACTGTTATGAAGTTATGCCTTTCGGACTAAAAAATGCAGGTTCTACCTATCAGCGTCTAGTGAATAAAATGTTCAAAGACCATCTCGGCGACACGATGGAGGTGTATATCGACGGCATGCTGGTCAAGTCAAAACAAGCGATTGACGACAAGCTGCTCAACCCGACGAAATGTTCCTTTGGCGTCAATGCTAGAAAATTCCTAGGATATATGGTCACTCGCCGAGGCATCGTAGCCAATCCCGAACAAATCAAAGCCATTGTCGAGATCAAATCTCCTCGAAATTTCAAAGAAGTCCAAAGGCTCACTGGTCGGGTAGCAGCTCTAAACAGGTTCATCTCCCGATCTTCAGATAAATGTCACCTATTTTACAACGTCCTCAGGAAAAACAGAGGCTTCGACTGGACCGACGATCATGAACAGGCATTGCAAAAGCTCAAAGAATACATGACGTCGCCTCCCTTATTGTCGAAACCTCGTGATCATGAAACCTTGCAACTATATCTGGCTGTTAGCCCAAACGCGGTAAGTGTTGTCCTAGAACGAGAAGATGAAAAACAGCAACTGCCAATCTATTATGTAAGTAAATCTCTTCTGGACGCAGAAACATTGCTCTTGTCGCTAGTCACAGCTGCTAAAAATCTGCCTCTATGGAAAAATTGCTCTTGTCGCTAGTCACAGCTGCTAAAAAACTGCGACATTATTTTGAGTCGCATCCCATTACTGTCGTAACTAACTTCCCTCTTAAGCCTGTCTTAAGAAAACCTGAGTTGACAGGTCGCTTAGCAAAATGGAGCATATATCTCAACAACTACGACATTGACTTCAAGCCCAGGACCGCGATCAAGTCGCAAGCCTTGGCCGACTTCATTGCTGACTTCAGCCCTGAATTGGAGAAAGAAGCAGAGCTCGAGGTATTGACTGTGGCGACTCACGACGACGTGCCCTGGATCTTACACGTCGATGGGTCATCCAACATTAGAGGCTCAGGACTAAGCGTCGTCTTAAAGTCGCCACAGGGGGGCAAGATGGTATACTCAGTTCGATGCGATTTCAAGACTACCAACAATGAAGCTGAATACGAAGCCCTGATCATAGGAATGAATATGGCCTACGACTCGGGGGCAACTGCGTTACATGTCAAAAGCGACTCTCTCCTGGTAGTGAACCAGATCAATGGAGAATTTGCGGCCAAAGATTCAAAAATGACAGCATACCTGAAGGTAGCAAAAGAGAAATCCGAAAAATTTAAATCTTTTTCTATCGAACAAATCCCGAGAGACCAGAATACTCAGACCGACGCCTTAGCAAATCTCGGGTCTGCTTTAGTCGAACCCATATTCGACGTTATTCCCATGATCCATCTGGCGACATCGTCTATCGAAAACATCGATGTCGTCCAGATCGAGGACGAAAAAGATGATTGGTCGTGCGACATCCGAAATTTCCTTATGCACGACCAACTCCTAGAAGACAAGATGGAAGCCCGGAAGATCAGATTCAAAGCATCTAAATACACCATAATTGGAGATAAGCTCTATCGACGATCATCGACATGATTAAACTTAAGATGCGTCATTAGCAAGAGTCAGGTCCAAAAAATCCTTCACGAGATGCACGATGGCGAATGTGGCAATCATTCCGATGGTCGCAGTTTGGCTAATCGTATCTCTCGACAAGGGTATTTTTGGCCAACATTGCGACAAGACGCTGTCAAGTACGTCCAGAACTGTGACCCTTGTCAGCGACATGCAGGTATGTCACATAAACCCTCTGAACCTTTGCACTCGACACTTATCCCATGGCCCTTCATGAGGTGGGGAATGGATATTGTCGGCAAGCTACCCCCGGCCCCGGGGCAAAAGGTATTCCTCCTTGTACTCACCGATTATTTTTCCAAGGGGGTTGAGGCGGCTGCTGTTTGGGCAAAAAATCACGTCGTACGACCACGACCAGAGCAGGTAAGACGCACGATTATGAACTAAATCTTGTATTAAGATAAGGTCTCGACAAGAACCCAGAAAACATCCGTCGTCTCCCGTAAAAGGTAAGTCGTACGTCTCCTATGACGCTCGACCATAGCATCGCCCGTCCCGTACGACCATCGCATAAGATCATTGCACCTTCGACCAAAGCTAACGTTAACCATAACTGTTACGTTTGTTAAGTATTTAATGCAGGAGTCAAAGCCATTAACAGCAAGTAGCCATAACGGACGAAGAGCATTATGGATAATCACTCCGGCGACCGTTTCCAGCCGTTGTAGCCGTTGATCAAAGAATTAATGGAGCTAATTAATGACGCGAAGACTATAAAAGACAAGCTAAAGCCTCATTTCAAAGGACATCAGTTAACATCGGATATACATCGGCGAACACCACCAAATAGCAAAGAAAATCATCCAAACTCATAGCAAGGAACATTCAAACTCTGGAGATCAAGTACTGAAAGCCAGAACTCTACATTAAACTCAAGTGAAGCATTCTCCCTCGAAGAACTCACTCTCGACGCATGACAACAGCTCTCGACCAGCAGTTCACACTTTGTATTCACACACGACAAACACCTGTTTTTACATTTAAACACTTGTACTTTACATTTCGAAGTATTTCCTTCATTTGTATTGTAATCATCGTATGATCGACGCCAGTACCAAGGACATCGCCCCTGATTGGCGACCATAGTGCAGCGACGACACCCACTGTCGTTTGCAGGTTTTTTCCTCGTTTGAGGTTTTTCCTGCGTCATCAAATCCCTTGTCTCGTTTATTTTTTCCCTCGTCGCACATCTCGTCGAAAGATCCTTTCTTTAGTTGATTAAGTCCACATCGACCTTAAGTTGTCCCTTTGGTGCGATTTTTGGCATTAACAGTTTGGTGCCATCCGTGGGACTTCATCTAGAGAAAATCCTCGACGAACGTGCACCCAACTAATAGTTTCTTGGAGTTTCTTCTATTTTCTATTACAGGAAAATGGCAGCCCTTGGAAATCCGCAGCAAGCCATCGCTCAGATGTATCAGGAGCTCGAGGTTGCCAGAAATCAACTCAATGCAATGGCAGAGCAGAATCGCAGAGCAGCTGAGGAGATCGCGCGGTTAAGAAATCCTCTTGGGCCTCAAAATGGTCCTAGGCCGTTCGTGCAGAACCCAATTCCAAGTTCGTTCGACCAGAATGGCCCTAGACCATTTGTCCCGAATCCAGGCTCGTTCATGCAGAATCAACAGCCAGGGCCGTTCAACCCAAATCCTTAGTTTGGGACAATTCCTCCTCAGCACATAAGGCCACCACCCGTGAATAATGGGTCTCAGCCATTACAAGGGTCGCATCCTTTCCAGCAGGGGCCGCAACCATTTCAGCAGCCATTTCAGAATGGACCTCAAGGGGGATCTCAGCCACTCCACGGTGGATCGCAACCTTTCCAGCAGGGACCACAATCATTTCAGAATGGACCGCAGCAATTTCAATATGGGTCGCAATCATATTCTGTTCCGTTCAACGGGGACACCAATGGTTCGTCGCATGGTAATGGCACTAGCCCAGGGACCAATCCCTCGACAGGGGCAAATCCTGATCTTAACGATCCCGTTGCCCAGCGTTTGAAGATGTTAGAAGACCAAAATGAGCGCGTCCTGTCCTTGCTCGCCAAATTGCCTGGGGCAGCCGTGCCTGTCGACGTCGAGCCTCGCTCGGGGTATCAGGCGTCGCCCTTCATCGACGAGATCTCCATCGTCGAGGTCCCAAAGAAGTATAACATTCCTGTCTTCACCCCCAAGTATTCGGGTGTGACCGATCCAACCGAGCATGTCGCGTAGTACAAGTAGCTCATGTGGACAATCTCGATTCCACACATGTACCAGGAAGTATGCATGTGCAAGAGTTTCGGGGCGACTCTCACCGGTCCAGCTCTCCAGTGGTTGATCAATCTCAAACCCAAATCTATCGGGTCGTTCGCCGAATTGGTCAACCAATTCTCCCGGCAATTCACCAGCAGTCGCAAGATGGAAAAGCAGACTAGTGATCTGTATTATGTCGTGCAGAAGACCAATGAGTCTATTCGAAGTTATTTCAATAGATTCAATGCCGAAATGATCAGCATCCGCAATTGCGACGTAAAAACCGCGATCGAAGCCTATAAGCGTGGTCTGGACGATAGTTCGGGTCTATACACCGACCTGACCAAGTATCCCCCTGAGACTTTCGAAGACGTTCGAGCTCGAACCTTAGCATATATGAGAGTAGAAGATGATGCCGCCTTTCGTCGCAAGCACACTGACGACAAGAAGTCATTAGGCGTCAGAAAGCCAGAGTTCAAGACAAAGGCTGTTTCCAGAATAGAGCCAGCGCGCCAAATTTCAAATGTTCGTTTCAAGACGAAAGCAGAGGCCAAGACCGCGACTAAGTTCACTCAGTACCCCAATATATCTTCTTATGGATTCAAAGGATCTGCTAAGGAATTAGTCGAAGCTCTGAAGACCGCTCAAGCTACCATTCGATGGCCAAAGAAGTCCGACCTGGACGATGCTAAGAAAGATAAATCAAAGTGGTGCGACTTCCATGCCGATCATGGTCATGCGACAGACGATTGTATCGCATTGAAGAAGGAATTAGCATATAATTTCTCGAAAGGAAATCTCAAGGACATCATCGACGATGTCGCTGTTCCAGCTAATGGCCATCGACCGTCGACCCCCGAGCACGCGAAAGTCGTCAATTGCATCATCGGTGGTTCAGATGTGTGTGGTTTGACGTATTCGGCGGCCAAGCGTCATGCCAGTCAGGCGCCCGATGATCGGCCTATTCCTCGCTCGTCTAGACCCAAAGGAGATTTGGAGCTAGAAGTTATGAAGATTGTGTTCGACCACGTCGACCTGGGCGACTCGTATCAGAAGCATCATGACGGGTTAATCATTCAACTCACAGTCGGTAACTGCCTAATGCGTCGAGTCTTGATCGACGGGGGCAGCTCAGCAAATGTCATTTTTTTCAACACTATCAAAGCCATGGGAATTGATCGCTCAGAAATCACCCGACGTTCGACAAATTTGGTCGGTTTCAATGGAGAAGCGACGAGCACCTTTGGAGAGATAATCTTGCCCGTCTACGCCGGAGGAGTCAACAAGCAGACCAAGTTCAGTGTCATCGATTGTGCGTCGGCCTATAACATCATCTTAGGACGACCATGGATCCATGATATGAAAGCCGTTCCCTCGACGTATCATCAAATGTTGAAATTCCCTACGCTATGGGGAATCCAAGAGATTAATAGTGAGCCAAAAGTCGCTCGTGAGTGCTACAAGTCTACCTTGAAGCCGCGAAAATAAACCAAAGTCACAAGATCAAGCTCTCGACAGGTTCGTTCTTCTATCCCTAAATTAATATCTTTTCTACAGGGATAAATCTACTATGGTGCCTCGTCGCACGACAACATAGTCGACCGCATGACAATATTTCTCCGTGTCATTCTGTCATTTAAAACCTATCTTTTCCTCCCGAAAAGGATACGGTAATAAATGACAGGGGGCAAATAGAGAGAGTCTGAAATGGTACGTTCTCTAACTCTTTCTCATACGATTTTTTCTCACAAAACGTTTACTGACTTAAGCATCGGAGGGTCGTTGGCTAGCCAACGACCAACCCCCGACATCGTTTTATCGCAAAATCGCACGACAGATTATCGCAGAATCGCACGACAGTAGTCATTAAGTCTACTATATGACTTTAATATCGCAAAGTCGAACGACATAAACGATCAGAATTTTCTCCTCATCCCTCCACAGGGACATACGATACAAATTAATCGTACGATCTCATCGTACAATCGCAAAGCCTAAAACAACTTATCTTAAAGTTTCTTAGCTTTCATACCCTGAATGGATGCTTTAATCGCGTGTTTTTATACTTGTTTTACGTTCTTGTCATCGTATTACAATGAGTGCCTTAGTCACATGATTTCATATGTATCTTATGTTCGACTTTATAATCAAACGTGATTCGAATAAAGCATAAGGAAAAGATATATATTCATTAAATAAACCATTATATACATACTCAACCCTCGATAGGTCAAGTGGCAAAAACAATAAGGAAAGAAAAAATTCTAGACGACAGGGGGAACATCGGTCGTATCCCTGCTCGAAGTCCCGACCTGAGGGCCTTCAACTGCCACTTCTCCCGCACGAATCTCCTGCAGTTCATACTGAGCATCGAAAAGTTGGACGACCAGCTCATCGACACGCGCCATGGCCAACTTCTCCCTATCTAAAGCCGCTCTCTCTCTCCAACGCCGCAGCTTCTCTTTCAAGGGCAGACGCCATCAACTCTTCAACCTTCGACATCCCAGCGTGTAATGCCAAAGACGACTGGAACGTCTGAAAAATAACACAAGAAAATATTAGATGACTAAACGAACGTGACAAGTCATGAAAGATTGACACTCACCGTGAACGCCAGACTGGCAACTTGAGATCCACTCTCTCCGGCCGGAACTCCACGAAAACGCTCCCCGAAAGACGGGAGCAAATACTTCCCTAGATGATGGAACGACGTCGTCCCGTCTAGGACACCATCCGCCATAAAGTCATACGGCAATGTAAAATTGACCGTCATAACTTCGGCCGACGATCCCTCGCCCCTGTCGGCAGATATTGGGATAGACACTTGAGACACCGGTTTCGTCACCGTCGCCAGAAGCGCAGAACTTGCTGGTGTCGCGTCCATCACGCCAGGATGGCTAGATGACGCCCTTGCCTTCTTAGGCAGAACAACTCCCGGTGAGTTATCAACCCTCGACGACGGTTCCCTCAGGACTGTTCTCTTGATTCTCTTCTCGCTCGACCCAGCTGTCGAAACATTTTCGTCCCGAAGGGCACGCATAACCTGCTTTCCTCTCGCCCTAGAGACCGATTTCCTCTCGGTCGGCACTGATCAGGAAATACATGAAGCGTCAGACAGATAGAGTAAACAAAATAAAATAAAAACTATGGTACACTTACCAGTCGCTTCCCCCTGTACGTCTTCATCTCCTTCTTCTATCACGTCCTCATCTTCATCCTCGACCACCGATTGCCACGAAACGAAAGATCGGTCATCAACACTAAGACTCAAGAACTTGTTGATCTTAGCCTGGGAATCTACAGTCGGTTTCACTTCGTCAAGCTGAATCTCTGAAGGCGACAAGAAGAAAATGGTAAGTAAAAGTCATAAAGATAAATAAAACTCAGAAACAAACGAAGCATACATGTCTTATTCCAGTCTGACCGCATCCAATTGTTGCTGGAATCCAATGACTCGGTAAGAACAAATACATACCTCGACTTCCACCCACGATCATTGACGCCAGTTCCCAAAACCAAGGCACGGTCACCCTTGAACATAGAATAAGGACTATAACGCCAGTTCTTATCCTTTTTAACTTGGTACGCCGCCAAGAGATCATTCATGATCATAGGAGACTCCCATTTCGCGGACGCTCGCTCGATGACCAACAAAACTCGCCAAAGTTGGGGCATCAATTGTCCCGGCGACACATCGAAATCCTGCATGAATGACTTGGCTAAACCAGAAAACGGCCATTGAAACCCTATCTTAAAAGGATACTCGTGCAAAACGAGATATCCCTCAGGGCAATCCTTAAAACGAACAATCCCCGGACACCGCAACTCTACATTTGCAGGAATTTTTGCTAAACTCCTAAAAGCATCTAAGTCTACGTGATTCATGATAAGACTAACAGGCTCCGTAGACATTGTGAATCAAAGGACAGAACAAGGTCTTACATAAACGCTCTCAACTGCGGTTTGAAGATTTGCAACGATTCGAGTAAGTTCGGACGAAGAATGGAAAGGAATCAAGGTGAAATCTCTTCCCAAATAAACACTTCAAAAAATATATCAAGAAAAGATCTGTCGTGATCTTTATTTATACAAACGATCGCATCAAGTCGAATCCCTGGATGATTTCCCCGCGTCCGTGTCCTTTCGTATATCCGCCCGGATCTTCGACACCTGTCCTCGACAGCTGGTAAGCATCATCGTGTGTCAGTATGACGTCACGACCTCGTTCCCTTTTCAACTTCTCGTTCAGTTAGAAACGGACCAGTCTAGCTCCAAGGCGATTGAGGTAACTTCTAACTCTTGTCTTATTTCCTATGCGTCTGATTGACAAAATTTAAAACTTAAATTTGACATTCAATTTTCAAATTTTGGGGGCAAACTGTTTGGGCAAAAAATCACGTCGTACGACCACGACCAGAGCAGGTAAGACGCACGATTATGAACTAAATCTTGTATTAAGATAAGGTCTCGACAAGAACCCAGAAAACATCCGTCGTCTCCCGTAAAAGCTAAGTCGTACGTCTCCCATGACGCTCGACCATAGCATCGCCCGTCCCGTACGACCATCGCGTAAGATCATTGCACCTTCGACCAAAGCTAACGTTAACCATAACTGTTACGTTTGTTAAGTATTTAATGCAGGAGTCAAAGCCATTAACAGCAAGTAGCCGTAACGGACGAAGAGCATTATGGATAATCACTCTGGCGACCGTTTCCAGCCGTTGTAGCCGTTGATCAAAGCATTAATGGAGCTAATTAATGACGCGAAGACTATAAAAGACAAGGTAAAGCCTCATTTCAAAGGACATCAGTTAACATCGGATATACATCGGCGAACACCACCAAACAGCAGAGAAAATCATCCAAACTCATAGCAAAGAACATTCAAACTCTGGAGATCAAGTATTGAAAGCCAGAACTCTACAGCAAACTCAAGTGAAGCATTCTCCCTCGAAGAACTCACTCTCGACGCACGACAACAGCTCTCGACCAGCAGTTCACACTTTGTATTCACACACGACAAACACCTGTTTTTACATTTAAACACTTGTACTTTACATTTCGATGTATTTCCTTCATTTTTATTGTAATCATCGTACGATCGACGCCAGTACCAAGGACATCGCCCCTGATTAGCGACCATAGTGCAGCGACGACACCCACTGTCGTCCGCAGGTTTTTTCCTCGTTTGAGGTTTTTCCTGCGTCATCAAATCCCTTGTCTCGTTTATTTTTTCCCTCGTCGCACGTCTCGTCGAAAGATCCTTTCTTTAGTTGATTAAGTCCACATCGACCTTAAGTTGTCCCTTTGGTGCGATTTTTGGCATTAACAACTGCTTTTTCCCAAATCAGGGACAAGGAAGTCATCTCTTTTATCCAGACTAACATCATATGCAGATTTGGGATTCCATCCGAAATCGTCTGTGACAACGGATCCTAATTCATAAGCGACAGGACCCAACAATTTTGCGAAGACAGGAGTATCAAGTTAACAACCTCGACTCCCAGATACCCTCAAGCGAACGGACTTGCTGAATCAAGTAATAAGACCATTATAGCTTCGATCAAGAAAAGGTTAAAAGTTGCAAAAGGAAGATGGGTCGAAGAACTCCCTTCAGTCCTATGGGCAAATCGCACGACACCGCGCACGTCCACAGGACAAACCCCTTTCTCTCTCGTCTACGGTTGCGAAGCAGTCCTGCCAATCAAAGTCCAGCTCCCAACTTCGAGGCATACTTCCGTCGACCACAACATGATTGATTTAAATTATGATATTGACGCCCTCGAGGAGCTTAGAGAATCAGCCTTGATCAGAATGGCATCTCAGAAGCAAGCAGTCGAACGACATTTCAATAAACACGCCAAAGTCAAAGTCTTTCAAGAAGGCGATTACGTCCTCCGTCGAGTGTTCCAAAACACTCAAGAACTCAATGCCGACAAGCTTTCTATTAAATGGGAAGGTCCTTACCGCATCTCCGAAGTCGTTGGTAAAGGAGCCTATCGACTCCAGACTCTCGACAATCAAG
Source organism: Saussurea involucrata (assembly GCA_033807775.1). NCBI lineage: Eukaryota > Viridiplantae > Streptophyta > Magnoliopsida > Asterales > Asteraceae > Saussurea > Saussurea involucrata. Next base: position 172,751,883 of record CM066321.1, read on the forward strand.
AAATCCCACGCAGTTGGAATGCGACGCACTTGAAAAAGTATTTTTTCTAAAATCACCTTCCTCTCATGCAACTTAATTGTTTTATCACAGGGGCACATGATTCAAATTTCATCATGAAATTTGGTTACACGGTTTGAGCGACCTCTCGATCTGAGTTTCTGGATTCAGAAAAATTTCGTACGTTCTAACACGTCAATAATTGAGCCTATCAATACAAGTCAAACGTATGATATTTCAATCGTTATATTGCTATGAATGCCTAAGTCGCACGATTCTTCGCTCGTTCTATACTTAACAAAGTTATACAGTTGATATTACATCTATCTACGACATATGTAAATCGAGATAAAAATTCGACAAAAGGATGAACTTCATTTACGAAACGAACGATTACATAGGAACGACCGACGGTCGAGTATACAAAGTTTAAAAACATAGCATCTCCTAAATCTAGAGAAGAGCATCGATCGTATGCTCAGTCTCGACCTTCGAGTCCTCGTCGTACCCGAAAACACGCTAAAAAGCTAATGCAAGGATCAAACGAGTATGTTAGGCGTTATCTGACGCCCTACGCCATGACATTTTCAGAATGCGGCTCTTAAGATTAATGTTAAGGTTAGAGGAAGGAATATGAACTTCTCGACGGTCGACTTCCAGTCCAACATCTCCTCTATCTTCGTGTATCTAACAAAAGAAGATTGAAACATCTGTAAAATACAAAAGGGGTATGTTAAACAAACATTCGGTGGAAATATTGGGAACATGAGTTTCGAAAGAAAAACTCACAAAGAACGCTAGTCCAGCTAAACGCGATCCCGTCTCTTCGATGGAGATCTTTTGAAAACGCTCCTTGAAAGATAAGAGCTGATATTTCCCCGGATGCGGAAATGACTTCGTCCCGTCAAGGACACAGTCAGTCAAGAGGATCGACGACAACGTAAAGTTGATCGTCATGACTTCCTCCTCACCCTCTCTTGTTCTTATACCCTTGCCCCCGACGGCTGACGAAAGGGTCGACGTGGATACAGAGGACATCGTCGCCAGATGCGCAAGATCCACGAACGTCGCGTCTATCGCAATCAAAGTCTTCACCGACTCGGACATAATTGTTCTCAAAGAGTCTCCAATCCTTGAAGGCTTGAGAGAAATCGAGAAACTATACCTCGTATGGACACTCAAAAAACTTCGAAAATTATTGAGCAAAGAACAGCAAGGGATCAAAGAAAAATTCCGCACTAAGAAACTTTTCAAGAGGATATAAGAAAAAATGATCCATTATGATCCCTATTTATGCACTCGATCGTGTTAGGTCAAGCCCTTTGATGATCGCCACGCGTCCCCGTCTTTTCGTATAGCCACATGGATCGTCGACACCTGTCAAAGACAGCTGGTAAGCACAATCGTGCGTCAGTATGACGTCATGACCTCGTTTTCTCTTCGACTTCTCGTTCAGTTAAAATTGAACCAATCCGGTTCCGAGACAACCAAGGTATTTTCCAACACAAGACCCTGAACACCCGACAGGCAAAATTTAAAATTCGAATTTGCCATCCTACTTTCAAATTTTGGGGGCAAACTGTTTGGGCAAAATTTCACCAGTCTCGACCACGACCAGAAAAGGTAAGACACATGTTATGAACTATATCCTGTATTAAGATAAGGCCCCGACGAAGACCCAAAAAACATCCGTCGTCCCTCCTAAAAGGTATGTCGAGAGTTCCTCACGACACTCGACCTCGACGTCGCCTACTTCGCACGACCGTCGCGTAGAATCATGCGACCTCGGCCGACTAACGCGTTATACGACTGTTATATTTGTTCAGTGATTAATGCAGGAGTCAAAGTCATTAATGGACAACGGCTATAACCGACGAAATCAGTTATGAGCATCTAATCCCACATTGAAGACGACGACCGTTACAACAATCATCAAAGATCTTAATGATTCAATTAAAATCATCCGAAGACTATAAATCCCAAGTTCAATCCTCAGTTTCAGGACATCGAATAACACAGGGAGAGAGATAGAACAAGAGGACCGAACATCGAACAACAGAAGCAAACGCAAACACTCGAAGAATATTCATTCGAAGCAAAGAGATCATTCATAGAAGATCGCTCTCGACGCACGACTTTCACTCTCGACCAACAGTTCACACATTGTTTTCACACACGACGCACACTGTTTTTACATTTCAAACACTTGTACTTTACATTTCGAAGTCTTTCCCTTCATTTGTATTGTAATCTCTGTACGATCGACACCCGGAACACCAAGGACATCGCCCCTGATTGGCGACCATAGTGCAGCGACGACATCCATTGTCGTCCGCAGGTTTTTTCCTCGTTGAGGTTTTTCCTGCGTCATCAAATCTTCTGTCTCATTTACATTTTTGTCTTTGTCGCACGCCTTTGTCGAATGATTCCTTTCTTTAGTTGTTAAAGTCCACATCGACCTTAAGTTGTCCCTTTGGTGCGATTTTTGGCATTAACAACAAGTAAAAAGTAACTACTTCAATTAATTGTCTTAAAAATATATATATAAAAACCAAAAATGGTGGTGTGTCAAACTGTCAATATGACTTCTGGGTTAGGTTCCACCTAGGGGTGTTAACGAGTCGAGCTTTTAACGAGCTACTCGAGCTTTTAACGAGCTACTCGAGCTCGATCTCGTTTATCTCGAGCTCGAGCCTAATAGTTGTCGAGCTCGAGTCGATCTCGAACACAAAATAAAGCTCGCTTAAGTTAACGAGTCGAGCTCTATAACACCGATGTTCGACTCGACTCGTTCGAAAGCTCGATTAAGCTTTACGAGTCGAGTCGAGCCGATCCATTCGAGCATACACTTTTTCGAGCCTGACATATTTATATGTTTACAAATTATATAATTAAAATATAAAAATTATCGATCTTGACTACATAAACGAGTTAATCGATCTCGAATTCGAGCTCATAAACGAGCATCGAGCTCGAGCTCGAACATTGAAAAAAATATTCGAGCTCGAGCTCGAGCCCGACTTTGAAAAATTAATCGAGCTCAAGTCGAGCTCGAGCTCGAACATTGAAAAAAATATTCGAGCTCGAGCTCGAGCCCGACTTTGAAAAATTAATCGAGCTCGAGTCGAGCTCGAACCTGGTATTAATTTTTCGAGCTCGGCTCGAATAACCTGCTACTCGGCTCGGCTCGGCTCGTTAACCTGGAACTTCCACCTCACCCCATTTTATTTGTTTTCTATCTCATGCTCATCCCCTTTCCATTTTAATATTATTATTATTGTACTAACACCCATCACCCTTTCTAGTTATAGCATTCTTCACCTCTTTACACCCACGTTTCTCCCTCCTCCACCCTTCCCCTAAAGATCCACCCTATGCGATATCTGTCGAGAAAATAAAGCTTTCTTGTTTTGTTTTGTCAACAAGATCGAGCCATTTTATGCAAAGATTGTGATGTTGTCATTCATAAAGTCAACCAACAGAAACTAAATCACCACCGATAGGGAGACTGGGAGGGGGCGAGAGGCGGGAGCTGTGCTGTTCGGTCGGCTGTTCCTTCATGGCTTCAGACAGTTACACAAATGGAATTGTTTTGGACTTTTGACTGAACTATGCCTATTGGATTGGACATAGGAGTAGGGGGGCAACAAAAATATTTTTTTCTTTTTACACTAAGAAGTAAGAACCATGCACCTTGAGGTGCTACTGCTACCAGTGTGGAATACGTTATTTTTTGAATTTCAACAAATAATTGGTGTCATGTTGTACCAATAATTGTTGTTACCATCACTTTAAATGAAATAATAAGCATTCATCTAATACTGCCTTTGACCGTTAAAATGCAAAACTTATGCAATTGATATGAACATAAATATTGTACTTTAATAATGTTGATTTATTTTGAGTCTTTCTTTGACACGGTGGATAACTTTTCTAATTACTAGTGTTGGTCACCGCGCGTTGCGCGGTGGCGATAATTATTTTATAAGAAATGCAATTGAAAATAATAATGTATTTCAAAAGTGATTAGTTTGCATATATCGATAATAGTTTTTTTTGTTACGAAGAGTTTAATATGCACCGGGTAATAATTATGTTTTTATGCTAATATAACCCGAACAACATGTCCCACAACCATTTCATCATTATTGAAAATAATATGTGTGTGTGTGCGCGTGCGCGCGCGCGCGCGCAAATTAGTTAATTAATATGCAAGATGATCTATATATGTTTATACATCCTTGTTGTGTTTCATTTTTTCAATATTACCTTACGTTGATTATTTAAAGATATGTTAAGTGTATCTAAAAACCTACAAAACATAAACTAAAAAGTTAGCGTCACACGATAAAAGATAAAATACCAAGTAAACGGATGACCAATATATTGGATATTAAACTAAACATATATTATACTTGATCTTAACCAAAAGATCGAGATTCGCGAAAGATGTGTTTCTTCTATTGTTAGCCATATCTTTTTGTACTCACCTCCTTTTGTCACGTTCATTCCATCATCTGATCTGAGATGCAAACAATATTGAGAAAAAAAATTGGCATTTTTCTTTTTGTATCTACATCCAATTTTAGGATGAAAAAAAGATTAAATATTATGCTTTTTGGATAAGGTTCATCTAGGCTTTGCCTAGACTACATTCTTGGCAATTTGGAAACAAACAAACAAAGCAGTCGTCTGAGACTAAGCCTGGCCACAGAATCATGACGCTTGGACTCGAACCCGGGGTGGATGGTTAAATATTATACTTGATATTAACCAAAAGGCCGAGAACCGGAATATGTATGTAAAACTATGAAAAACATATACTATACATGATTTTGACCAAAATGTCGAAATTAGAGAAAATATATGTTTGTTCCAACTTCCATGTTAGCCAATTTTTTGTACTTGTCTCGCTCTTGCCACTTTCATTCCATTATCCGATGTGGGATGCAAACAATATTCAAAAACAAAGAGTTAACCCTTTTCTTTATATATCCACATCCTTCATGCCTATATGACTCTTTCATCCAATGTGGGATGCAAACATGAGAAAAAAATAAAATACGATTTATATCTTCTAAAGCTTCGGAGTTGCTACCTCATTCTCTATTGTTGTTGTTATTATTTATATAAAGATATGCTAATTGAGATTGATAGATATGTTAATGAGATATTGACATATTGATGTTTCAACATATAAACTAAAAATAATATCATTTATTAAAAATTGGGGTTAAAAATGACGTGTAGCTAAACGACCTTTTATTTTTCAAAGGCTTCTCCTCATCCTTTATATACCGACTCTTTTATTGATATATCATTTTTCTTATCAATCTATATTAATATATTGAAAGTTCAATATGTAGACTAAAATAACTATTTTTTATTAAAATTTGGGGGGTTAAAAATGACATGCTTAGCCAAATGACCCTCTTAGTTTTCAAGACTTCTCCTCATCCTTTATATACTCAACTCTTCTATTGTTATATCACTTTTCTTATCAATGCGAGATACTCAAAGTTTAACTACAATCCACCATTTGAGAATACTCAATTCTCATGGTGCCACCTCAACTCTTCTTGGTTGTTGTTTTTATATGTATAAAGATATAAACTAAAAATAAAGACTTTTATTAAAAATTGGGGTTAAAAATGGCGTGTAGCCAAACGACTTTTTATTTTCAAAGGCTTCTCCTCAACTTTTATATACCGACTATTCTATTGATATATCATTTTTCTTATCAATTAATATTGATATATTGAAGGTTCAACATGTAGACTAAAATAATTGTTTTTTATTAAAATTTTAGGGGTTAAAAATGTCATGCTTAGCCAAATGACCCTCTTAGTTTTCAAAGACTTCTCCTCATCCTTTATATACCCAACTCTTCTATTGTTATACCACTTTTCTTATCAATGTGGGACACTCAAAATTTAACTACAATCCACCATTTTAGAATACCCACTTCTCATGGTGCCACCTCAACTCTTCTTGGTTGTTGTTTTTATATATATAAAGATAAAGATGTTTCAAAGATTATGAATCATTAAACGTCGTCATTTGCTATGAATAATATATCCACACAAGGTCGTCAGATGTAAAGGATGGGCCCAGCGGATTAGGGTTAGATGATGTCAACGAAACCATGTGGACCGTAATAGCCCATGACGTATTAACTGTCTAAACTCTAAACTAGTACTATAAAGGGTTGTTTGGCTGTTGCTGAATGGTTTGTTGCAGAATGATTAAGTGATCAGAATGATTAAGAGGCTTTTATGATATAGTGCAAAATGAAATATGGTTGTTTGGTAATTGTTTAGAATGAAATCAGAGTGTTGAATGTGATGCAGGGGAGCATTCGTAATTCTTTAAGGTTTATTAAAGTTTGTTTCTAATTAGGATTACCTCCCTAATTAGATAGGTATTTTATCGTAATTATCGTTTCATAGTTATCGTCTAATAAGTTATCGTTTCCTAGTAGGGTTATCATAATCGTTCGTTTCCTAGTAGGATTATCATAATAGTTCCTTGTTTAGCTCTATAAATAGTTTAGTTTGTTTAGGTTATTATTAAATTATAAGTTTGATAAATAAAGTTATTAATAGTCTCCCTTACGGGTTTCTTGGAAGTATTATTGATTTGTTCGTAAGTTCGGTCATTTAATTCAATCGGCCATCATTTGGTATCAGAGCAACGGTTGGTACACAAATGGCCGGATGTGGAAGACCCCGTGGAAACATCCATCGTAGAGGCGCCGGCCGAGGCAACGATCCAGATCCACGAGACCCACGAGATGTCGAAATCGAACACCTTCAACAACGAATAAGAGAACTTGAGCTTCAACAGGAGATGCGTGCGGAGGAAACCGAATCTGATCCTAGCGTCTGGGACGAAGGTGATGAGGAAGAGGAGAATCCTTTCGCCAATCACCGACGGGGTTTTTACGGTGCAAACCGTGATGACCCTTTACGTAACATTGGGATGAAAATCGAGATTCCCGAGTTCGCGGGAAAGGCACATCCCGACGAATTTATCGAGTGGTTAAGCACCGTAGAGCGAGTATTTGATTTAAGGGACATTCCGAATCACTTAAAAGTGAAGCTCGTTGCCATCAAACTTCGAAAATACGCTTCACTCTGGTGGGATCACGTAAAGAAGCAACGTTTGCAAGAAGGAAAATCCAAAGTAGAAACATGGGAAAAGATGAAGAAGCTGCTACGAGGAAAGTTTTTACCAATCAATCATCGACAAGAAGCCTTCCTAGATTACCATAATCTGGCCCAACGAAACTTGCCCGTCGAAGAGTTCATCAACGAGTTTGATAGGCTTCGGATGAGATGTGACGTAGCCGAAGAAGAGGAACAAGTAATTGCGCGGTTTTTAGGTGCTCTTCGAAGCGAGATTTCTGATGTGGTGCACCTCCAACAGTACTGGACTTATGCCGATGTATGTCGATTAGCACTAAAAGTTGAGAAACAGTTAAAGAATTACGAATGCTCCCCTGCATCAGAATGGTTAAGGGAGGCCCAATATGCTAAATTATTCAGAGGGTTTTAAAACCATTAAAAGACAGTTTTTTTTGCCAAACAAAATTCACCTCTGAACAATCGGAGGTTGCCTCTTATTGAAACTATTAAGAGGTAAAGAAAGAGCACCTAAGTCTATAACTATTGAACGTGTTTTGATTTATTTATTAAAACCAAATAAGCAAAGGAGCCTTCATATTTGAATGATTTGGGCTTATTTTGGGCTTGGTCTTAGGACTTAATATATATCTTGGGAGTTGGGACTTGGGAGTTGGTCATCATATAAAGATTCTTTTAATATATAAGTTGTGTTTTGTGATAGTCAGATAGACTCGGTTCAGCTTGGGATTCAGGATTGGCCCGGTTCAGTAGAAACCAGTTATGGTCCGACGGTCTTTACCTGTTTATATAATTTTCATCTAAAAACAAGGTCTATCTTGGGATCGGTTCTATTTTACTTTTAAATTTATTTATAAGTATATTTAAATAAAACATATTTATTAGTGTATTTGATTGACACAAGTATAATAAAACATATTTTTTCAGAACATATTTTTTATAGTGTATTTGATTGACACAATTTAAATAAAAAACGTATTTGTTAATGTATTGATCGACTGGATTCTTCAAAAAATATCTTTTATACGTTAAAATTCAATTTTAAGTGGGAGGGATGACCCGGGACTGGTTCAGAACCAGGTCTTGTAAAGCTTAATCGGGCTTTCGTATTTGGGTCGGGAATGGGACAGAGACCGGGCCAATTATGTCGTGACCGGTTTTTTTTTGGAATGGTATCCGAGGACATTGCCCCGACTAATCCCAGCTGCTAAAGCGTGCAACCCGAGTTAATCCCCAGTGGCCACAAGTTGGAAGCGCCTGGATTCGAACTTGGGATAGATGGGTTACTAGCCACATCCCCCACAAGCCTTAACCAGTACGCCACAAGCCTTGTGGTTATGTCGTGACCGGTTACGAGATCACTATTTGGAATCAGAACCAATTTGGTTCCGATCCAACCCGGCCAAGGGCTAATTTTTAGCCATCTCTAATTGTGCGTCAATCACATGGCTTGTTGTGTATTCATTTAAGGCCCAGTAAGATGTCACTGAAATGTCGTTTTTATTGGAATTTAGGTGTTTGTCAACATCTTTATAACCACAAAAATTTATCTGGGACGACTTTTGGCTATTTATAGTTACATGGGGATTAGTCAATGCGTGTAAATTAATCCTCTTATCCAAATAAAAAAAAAGGTTGTTTGTGTATAGAAGGACGTAAAATTTTATTATAAGTCGAGAATGAATTATTAATGCACTTCTACAATAAAAAAATATAATTTAAAATTACGAAATATTATGTTGTATTAGAGCATCTCCAATGCCAAAGTCTTTAATGACTTTTTACTAGTATTACAAAAAGCCTTTTAAAAGCTTTTTTTTTGCATTAGAGTGAAGTTTTTTGATGAAAAACTTTTAAATCACCAACCTTTTGTATAAAAGACTTTTTCCAAACAATTTTTCATTTTATCCTCTTTTCCAACTCTACATTTTCATATAAATTTTCACATTAACCCCTTCATACAATCATATTTTCAATTTAAACCCTTTTTAATCTTTATTATTTAATCTAATTAATTAATAGAAGTAATATTTATAATAAAACCAATTATATTTTATAACAAAATACATTATTAAAGATCTTTTGTCAAGACGATCAAAATAACACTAATATCGAATACGTAAAAAAATATAAAAATCATAGAATATATTTATCGTCTTTAATTTTTTTAACGAAATCATTTTTTTATAAGTTAAGTAATTTTTATTTTTGAAGAATATGACATGAACTATAAAATGAAAAATTAAATAAGGGGCTTTTATAAAACATTATAAATAGATGAGGATACGTTATAATAAAATTGATGAAAAAAAATATGACGTGACAAAAGTCAAAATCATTGAAAGATTTATGCATTGGGATGCTCTTAGTAAGGCGCAATGTTATGATTCTAGGTTTAAAAGTTGTATGTATTAAATTTTAATATAAAAATGGGATAAATATTTTATTAATGAAAGATTATAAGATGAAAATTATAAGAAAAATAATAAAAAAATTAAAATTGGAAATGATAAGGATTAAATAAGAACGGGGTCATGTGAATCTCCGCTTATGATAAGGTTTTAATTTGTATGATTATCCTTGTATTATGGGCCCACGCTACCTTGGTGGGTCCCGCCGCCGCAACCCAGCACATGATCTGACGTCGGCGGCTGCCAACCACCGGCCAAAAGAAAGGAGTCGGTAGCGTATGGGATGTTGACGTTTTTTTCTTCCCATTTAATCCGCCCTTGTTTTTTCAACAAATTTACAAAATTGCCATTATAAACAATAAAAATAAGTAAATAGTTCATAACTAATAAAAGCATCCACATACATACACATTTTGCAAGACCCCTTCCAAAATAACATGACATGTTATGTGATTTGCAAGGCCTTGCAAAACAACTCTCATCTTTTTAAATTAGAAAGATCTTTTACAAAATAGATATATTAAAAAAAGCATTTTTTTAATTTGTTTGTTTGTTTAAACATTAATTATTTATATTCTAATTTATTAGTTTAGAAAGAAGTTTGGTCTTACGTGTATGTGAAAGATGTTATTGTAAAGCTGACGTGACACTTTAAAAAAAAGTATGGTTTTGCAGGTATGTGATGGTCTAACATTCTTTTTATTTATTCATAAATAATAATAGAAATACATTATTAATATATAATTTAAATAATTTGAGCCCCAATTCCTATGGATTTATTTCGAAATAATATTTATATAAAATTGTAATAAAGTACTATAATTGATAAAAGTATACCCCACAAAGGATATGCATGTGATGTTTGGTGGTAGTTGGGCAAACAAATAAAATAAACACTTGCATCACAAACCACTTTTTTCCCCAATTTTTTAGTAATACATTTAATAATTTTTAAAACTATATCTTACGTTATTAAATTAAAATTGTTTTTACACGACTGTGTACTAATTTTGTTGAATTGGTAAGTACCGTAAAACTTAATTAATGTTGAGTAAGAATTTTATCTATTTTATATTTATTTAAAATAAAACATGGCTCAAATAATGTAGCTTTCCATGTATACATAATTAATTAAATACTAATATTGAAGTTTAATATTGAAACATGATATTTTTGGGGGATTAAAGGAACCCTTCCCACTAATCTTCTTCACACATATATGATAACGTCGAATTTTGGCGTTATTTTCATACCACAATTCAAAAAGAGTGGCTTGTTTTAGTGCAAATCGGTGGTAATTTCACTATTTTCAATCAAAAAAATGCATGTATCTAGGAGGAGAGTAAAACAAGAGAAAAGAAGTTAGAAAACGATAAATAATGCCCAATTATCGAAGCCCATATAGCCGGCCTGGAGGCCTAGCCCACGACTTCACCCGCAACCATTCACGACACGTGCGGTTTCCCCACGACTTCAAGTCGCGAGGAAACCCGCACAACCTTCTGTTTCAGATCAAAAAGTCAATCGACTTGGGGAAAAGGGGATGATCACCACTTACGATCTATAATTAGTTGGAGGCAATTTTCAGATAGAAAAGAGCCATTTTCACCAGAGAAACAGAGAAGATTGAAGGGAAAGGAGTTCCATCAACTAATTGGAATCCGAGAGCGTGGAGAGCCATACCGAAGGGAGTTAATCTGTACTACTTTCGCGTTTGAGAAAACTATGTTTAGCAGATTTGGTTTCTATTTCGATATTTTGTTCTTCTCCACCCCCAACATGAACTAATCTTTAGATTTTGGGGGTTGGATTAATTATGGTTTGAATCTTGTGAACACGTGACTTGAACATTGCGTATCAGTTGTTAGATTTATGAAGCATGTGATTTGGGTTTAATGCTTTTGTAAGCTTGATCAACTTCCAAATGATTGATTTTGTTCTCAATTAAGTTCGAAAGAGTTAATTGTTAACCAGAATTAGTAATTACATGCCTAAGGTGAGATTCCGGATAGAGATATCCAAATCACCTTTAGTCTGGTAAAAATTCTGAGTGTAATATGTTTTGAGTCCATCAGTGGAGGCGAGAGATAAAACTTATGTTTTCAAAACAAGATCCGTTGTTTCTTGAGAAAGGGCAACGATGATTCTTTAAGGATCAGGTTTCATAGGAAAGGACCGATGGATAGATGTTCCGGGTGTGGTGTTTACTGAAAAAGAACCATAGGATTTCCAACCCTCAACTCTCTTCTCTATAAAACGTCTCCTTAAAGCTTTTCAGTCCGTTCGTGTTTATTTGTTAGCAATAATTATTTTATCACCAACAACTCTAAATTTCGATAGTTCAGTTAATAGTGAATATAGTGATTGTGATACTCAGTTCATAGTTCATTTGGTTCGATACTCGTACTTTCCGGTACTTATTACTTGATTCGACCCGTACACTTGCGGTTAGATTAGGGGGATGTAAACACGTCTATCAATATATAAATATTAAGACTTATTTTAATATTAATAATATATAATTTAACTTGTTTTTTATATAAAAATTACATATAATAACTATCTTAGTTTAAATTTTGACCACTAAATACGATGGCAATTTAGATAGGTTCATCTAAGCACCAAGTTGTGATAATAAATTGTCAAAAACTCATTTAAATGTATGTTTTAAATATAATTATGTTATATTAGATAATTATATTTATTTAATCGGGTACGATAGAGATGTTATAAAATGTTGTGTTTGTATACTTTTATATAATGTTTGAAGTTATAATAATTAGAAATTTAGGGTTGTTTACTCAACACTTATCAGGTAAGCGTTTACTGGTAATAGTCAGCATTTTCACTTAACTTACTGATAAGACTTTAGTCCATTGAACGACATCATATACAATATTTTATCCAATAAACGCTTATCGGGTAATTAAGAGTCTTCACTCTAACTCACCGAGTAAGACTCTTGGTTCTAGTCGTCGCTCTTACTGGGTAAGATTATCAATCCTTATCATGCTCATTCATTAAGGTAAAAATCAGACCTGACCCTAGCCACATGTAGCCCGTGCAACATCACAGGCATCAAAGCTCAATGGGACATCAAGTTTTCAATTACTTGCTAGTTTTGGGTTCCAAAGTTTGGGAATTAGAATACCAGGCTTTAACTACAAACAACATGTTGGGGGAATTCGAGAAAGAGATGAGGAAGAGGTGATAGTAAGAACTTGGATAAAACGCAGAGATCGCGTGAGAGCTCGCTTTCCATAAGAGATATTTCGACCCTATATGCCTGGGTATCACGAAATTCTCTAGGGGATAATCTATTTGTTTCGGTGTACCGATCAAGGCAATGATCGATTCATACTTATACACCTTTAGAGAGTTGTAACCGACCTATATTGATACTGGTAATAATATCCCACTTAATGGGATTGATTGCGGAATTAATGACGGGAGTTACAAATGAGAAAAGCCTTCCATACTCCGGCGCTACTTTCGTGCTAGTTCAACTAGCGCCAAAAGGAGCGCGGGCAACATTCCAGAGCTTGGCGCTACTTTCGTGCTAGTTCAACTAGCGCCACAACTAGCCCCGACACACAGCTCATGAAACCACTTTGTAACTTGTCGATTTTAACCGTCCAACAATCCCGGGTTCTAGTTAGCTTACACGAGTGTGCACTCCATACCTCCTAACTCATGTTATAGCTTAGCTAACAACCCCATTATTACCTTTGTGAATCCAACTACACAAAATGACCGATGATTTCACTAAAATTACCAACATTCCTCCCCCATTTTAGTACAATCCTTGATTCACAAATAAAATTACAATACAGGTAAACAAACTCATGCATAAATGAAAATATCTAAAAGATTGAATTTCCATCTTAGTACATTACACATTTCAAATACTCGAGAATCCGGGTGTCCTATAGATTGAACCCGTCAACCCATTTGAGTACCAGAAAATAACATACACATTAATTAAAAGACTCTCTAACGTATAAACTTGACACTATACAGGCCATGTGTCCTTATCCATTCGTGAGTGCATCAAAGCCAAGTCCAAGCTTCTTGAAGCGGCCACACTTCCCACTCATATAGGTAGTTCTTTTCCTCATGCACCTGCACATGCATTTTTACAAAAGAACAATTACCTCCTTCACTTGCAGTACCGAGCACACACCTTGGGATGACCGTCTTGTGCTCCAATCTCTTAGAGTGAGCTTTCCCATTGAATTCAACTTCTAACGTTGTATTAGAAGGGAATTGGGTATCTCACCGTTAGAGATTTAGATGGACTTTAATCCCATCCCTATCACCGACTTGTGAACCAAGTCCCTAACTAACCCCTTCGTCAAGTGGTCCGCTAGATTTTGTTGCGACCGGACAAACTCAACCGAAATCACCCCATTCGTGATTAGCTCACGAATCATGCTATGTCTAACACCTAAGTGTCTAGACTTTCCATTATACACTTGGCTATAAGCTTTAGCCTAAGTTGCCTCACTATCACAACGGATAGAAATGGGTGATATTGGTTTCGGCCATAATGGAATTTCATGGACCAAATTCCTTAGCCATTCCGCCTCTTTACCGGCAGCGGCTAATGCCACAAATTCCGACTCCATAGTCGAACTCGTGATGCAAGTTTGCTTCTTGGAAGCCCAATAGATGGCACATCCCCCAAGCAAGTACACCCAACCACTCGTGGAAGAGTGATCTTCCAAATTGGTAATCCAACTTGCATCCGAATATCCCTCCAAAACAGAAGGAAATCCGACATATGACAAACCATAATCAATGGTTTTCTTCAAGTATTTGAATACTCGTCTTATCGCTTGCCAATGATGAATACCAGGATTACTAGTATATCTACTCAACTTTCCTATGGCAAATGCGATATCCGGCCTAGTGCTTGTCATGGCATACATCAAGCATCCTATAGCCTTTGAGTACTCGAGTTGTGACACCGCTTCACCCGAATTGGGCATAAGCTTCACACTCGGATTCCATGGGGTACTCACCGGAGAACAATCAAAGCAATTAAATTTCTTTAATACTTTCTCAACGTAATGAGATTGCGTAATTGCAATCCCTTTGTTATCACGCTTGATCCTTATACCAAGGATCACTTCCGCCTCTCCCATATCTTTCATGGAGAAACTCAACGACAAAAACTCTTTGGTTTTCCCAACTTGATTTTGGTCGGTGCCAAAGATCAACATGTCGTCAACATATAAGCAAATGATTACACCGTTACCGGAAGAATCAAATTTGCTATATACACACTTGTCCGCTTGGTTTATCATAAAACCGTTGGACAAGATAACCTCATCAAATTTCTGATGCCATTGTTTGGGTGCTTGTTTCAGCCCATACAATGATTTTACAAGTTTACACACCTTATGCTCCATTCTGGGCATGACAAAACCTTCTGGTTGTTTCATGTAAACTTCCTCCTCCAAGTCACCATTCAAGAATTCCGTTTTGACATCCATTTGGTGAATCACCAAATTGTGAATATCGGCTAAAGCTATCAACAATCTAATAGTGGAGATTCTTGCAACCGGGGCATATGTATCAAAATAATCGATGCCTTCCCGTTGCCTAAAGCCTTGGATCACTAATCGAGCCTTGAACTTGTCGATTGACCCATACGCTTTCATCTTCCTTTTGAAGATCCACTTGCAACCCAAAGGTTTACAACCCGGTGGCAAGTCCGATAATACCCAAGTATTATTCCCCATGATGGAGTCCATTTCATCATGTATTGCTTCTTTCCAGAAAGCAATATCTTGAGACTTCATAGCCTCATCAAATGATTTTGGATCCTCCTCAACACTATAACAGTAAAGGAATTGGGATCCAATCTCATCTCTTGATCCCTCTACCAAGTACACTTGGAAATCGGGACCAAAGGATTTTTCAATCCTTCCTCTTTTCTCCTTCGAAGCATCGGAGATTCGGTTGGAACAATTGCTTGTTCTTCAACCTTACTAGTTTCACTAGTACTAGGAACTATGTCCTTTGACCTTAACATTGAAGAGAATCTAGTCTCATCAAAAATTGCATCTCTTGATTCTATAACGGTGTGAATCGCTATAGAATCATTAGGTTCAATAACATAGAACCTATATGATTTGGAATGCTCGGCATATCCAACAAAGATGCATCACCCAAAGTCTTCCTTTTGGGTTCGGGTAATCGAACTACCGCTCGACAACCCCAAACTTGAGTAAAACTCAAGTTAGGCCTTTGGACCAAAGTTCATATGGGGTAATCTTGTTCCGTTTATTGGGAACTCGATTCAGCCAAAAAACCAAGCCTAGCATGGCTTCACCCCAAATTCATCAAGCAATTCATTTACAATATAAAACAATTTATAAAGTAACACAAACAGAATTTTGAACAAAATTCACTTTCAACATAAGCAGAATTTTTTTTAAACACAAAATTCATTTGCAACAAAACAGAATTTTAAACAAAAATTCACATGCAACATAAACCGAATTTTAAACAAAATTCATATGCAATATAAACATAATTTTAAAACAACATAAAGCAATTCAATTGCATCATACACAAAATTTGAAACAACATTCTTTCATTCAAATTTAACTTAAACATGTTATTAAGCAAATAACCAAATCCTATAAAAGAGCCACCCTTTGACAAGATAAACTTGTCCGACTCATAAACTTGCCTATACCCTAACTTATTCAAAATACTACCGGAAACCAAATTCTTTCGAATTCGCGGTACAAACAAAACATTAAAAAGTTCAACTATTTTGCCAGAACTAAATTCTAGCCTAACTAAGCCTCTTCCAAGAATGGGAGCCATCGACTCGTTCCCCATGCGAAGCATTGATCCGTCTTCAACCGGTTCCAAAGAAGTGAACCAACGGCGATCTTTGCACACATGACTTGTAGCACCCGAGTCGATCCACCAAGCAACATCATCATCCTACACATAAAATGATTCGGATATCAGTGGCACATAATCCAAATTTGAATTAAAACCAAAGTCAAGAAACTGACCTTACCGTGGGTTTTGATCCTTGGATCCTTGCCCACTTCCACTCGTGCTTGCTCCACCCTTATTCTTGACAACCCGACAATCCCGCTTGAGATGGCCGGTCATCCCACAGGTCCAACAGGTTAAAGTAACCTTTTTATTGGGCCCTTTCTTAGCATCATTGAACTTCCGTTTTCCTTTGAACTTATTATATTTCCCCTCTTCCACCATGTTCACCGAAGGTGCAGAAACCTCTTTAATCTTAGGTTTCTCAGCCTCTTACGCCCGAAGAGATTCCTCTATGCGCAAGTGACTACCGAGTTGTACAAGAGACAACTCTTCCTTCTTGTTTTTCAACATGTGTTTAAAGTCTTTCCAAGAGGGGGGCAGTTTATCAATAATACTCGATACAGAGATGGATTCGTCCATCTTCATATTGTGTTGAGCATATTGTCCTAGAATGCGAAGGAGCTCATTGTATTGCTCCATCACTGGCCTTGAGTCCACCATCTTGTAATTGTTGAAATTACAAACCAGGAACTTCTCACTAGAAGCATCCTCCGCCATGTATTTGGACTCGAGAGAGTCCCATAGCTCTTTGGCGGATTCAACATTTTGATAGATATTAAAGAGGGAGTCACACATACCGTTTAAGATGTGGCCATGACAAATGTAGTCGTCGTTCTTCCATTTGCCACGACGCCGGGTCACCTCCAATGTTTCGTTCTCCATCACCTCCGGCATTGGGGTGCTCAGCACGTACACGACCTTCAACGTCGTCAGCAAGAAGTGCATCTTCTTTTGCCATCTACGGAAATCAACGCCTTCAAACTTCTCAAGTTTAGTGAACTTGGAAGTCATGTCTCTCACGGACTGATCATTCGCCATCTCTCTTGTGATAAGTAAATATCTCTTACGATTGTTGGGGGAATTCGAGAAAGAGATGAGGAAGAGGTGATAGTAAGAACTTGGATAAAACGCAGAGATCACGTGAGAGCTCGCTTTCCGTAAGAGATATTTCGACCCTATATGCCTGGGTATCACGAAATTCTCTAGGGGATAATCTCTTTGTTTCGGTGTACCGATCAAGGCAATGATCGATTCATACTTATACACCTTTAGAGAGTTGTAACCGACCTATATTGATACTGGTAATAATATCCCACTTAATGGGATTGATTGCGGAATTAATGACGGGAGTTACAAATGAGAAAAGCCTTCCAGACTCCGGCGCTACTTTCGTGCTAGTTCAACTAGCGCCAAAAGGAGCGCGGGCAACATTCCAGAGCTTGGCGCTACTTTCGTGCTAGTTCAACTAGCGCCACAACTAGCCCCGACACACAGTTCATGAAACCACTTTGTAACTTGTCGATTTTAACCGTCCAACAATCCCGGGTTCTAGTTAGGTTACACGAGTGTGCACTCCACACCTCCTAACTCATGTTATAGCTTAGCTAACAACCCCATTATTACCTTTGTGAATCCAACTACACAAAATGACCGATGATTTCACTAAAATCACCAACACAACATGCCCAAGGCCTCATAGTGATGGATATGGAATGTGCATAGTGAATCGGTGAGCGCATACCGTTCCAACAACTCAATCCAACCTCTATTTTTTCAAAGTTCGACTATTCCGATACAACATGCCCAAGGCCTCATAGTGATGGATATGGAATGTGCATAGTGAATCGGTGAGCGCATACCGTTCCAACAACTCAATCCAACCTCTATTTTTTCAAAGTTCGACTATTCTGATTTCCAAGGCATGGCGTTCCATTTCTAGCCAATTAACGAACATGAAACTAGATTCAAGTAATCAGGGGTGGAAATTCTGAATGGATGAATCCTTTGCCTTGTCCAACAATGCCAATGCCCATTGTATATACGGATATACGATTCAGGGGTCTAGGCAAATCTATTATAGTTCATTAAGAGAAGGGTATTTGTACAGGTTGTTGAGGACTGTTCGGTGGTAGTTCAGTTGGTATTTTCTTCGTGTTTATATAGCTGTTGTTAAATAAATATCGACCACACAGCAAATACCCAAACTCATCTCTCTCTCTCTCTCTTCCTTTCTCTCTATTATGGTACCAGAGCACTGATCCCTACGCCCATGTTTTTCCCTTGGATTGAGTTTGTCAACTACTGCAGTTTCAATATCAACTTGTTCTTCTCCGATCGATTTTGATTCTCGATCATGTCAGAAGGTGACTCTTCACAGGTTTTAACACCAACGTCTGTGATCGATGATCGTTTAGATCCTTACTTTCTCCACCATTCTGATAACCCTGGTATCGTGTTGGTCTCTCAAATCTTGACAGGAGAGAACTATTACTCTTGGAATAGAGCCATGCGTATTGCCCTAGATGCAAAGAACAAGTATGGATTCGTTGATGGAACCTGTAATAACCGTGACCATTTTGGAAGAGTTTAAAGTCTTGGGGAAAATTTTATAAAACTGGAAGTTGAGGGGCTAGATTGTAAATAAAGAATAGAGTATAAGAACCCAATGATTGGCTCAAAGCCCTAGAAATTCATTGTGGGTGGCGGCTTGGGAGATTAGAGAGAAAGCAGAAAAGATAGTCATAGTGCAAGAGGAAACTTCATCAAAATTTCAAGTTGGAAGAAGAGGTGAAATTGAAGTCTGGTTCTGCTACTAAGCTATCAGGTAATTCCTTAAACCCAATTCTTATCCTTGTTGTTATGTTGGATTTATGAGTTTTGTAGAGAGTTTTACTTAGAAGGTTGTAAATGATGCCTTGAGAGAGAGATTAAGCACACTAATCGTGTTTGAGTAGCAAAGAATTGTAAGAAATGGTTATAGAATGTTTATGATGTCAATTATCGCATTATCGTACTGATTAAGGGGATTTGAGTAGGATTTTGTCTCTGAAAAACGTCCCAGCGCCGTACCCGGTAAGTCCCTGCGATGAAGGTTACCGGAAGAGAACCCGGAGTGTACCGGTAAGTTGTGTGATCCGGTAAGTTGAGTTCCGGTAAGATGAGTTTCGGTAAGTATGACTCGGTAAGTTTAGAGTTCCGGAAAGTCTGGTACCCGGTAAGTGTGTGTGTGACCCGGTAAGTTAGCTCACTCGGTAACCTGGTGTCCGATAAGCTGGTGTTAGGGACTGAGCAGTTTGTGTAATAACCGAGTTTCCGTCTAGTTAGTAATTGGAAATTTTGGAAGACTTTTCGAAATTTAAAAGTTGTGTGGTCTAAGTGTAAAGAATTAAAAGTTTGGTGCTTATTGAGAAATGTATTTAAGGAAAGGGAAAACCCTAATTTATTTCATTTCTAGCCAAATTGTGTCAAGTGTGTGTGTGTGTGTGTGTGTATGCGGCTGGAAGAGAGAGAGTGCAGGAGAAAGGAACAATTTCAATTGGAAGGGAGAAGGAAGTTTTAGCAGCTGGAACCTTGATTTGATCAGTAGAATCTGCAGGTAACTATTAATCCTTCCTCTTCTTCTTTTTTGGTGAAATGTTTTGGGTTGTGAGGAGAAAACTAGGTTTCATGGAATTTCTTGTGATTTCCTCATTCAATTGTTAAGAAGGGTTTAGGAATGGGTTGTTGTGCTAATCACCGACCCATATTTGTTATCTGGGAGTATTGGGAGGATTGGGACAAGAGGTGTTAAATTTCCTGCGTTTTTGTATTTTTCGTCGCGTCCGGAAACCTTCAGATTAAGATAGTGCCCGAAAGTTTTTGTGGTTTCCGGATGAGGTGTACTGTCCAGGTATGAGATGGGGGTAGTTTTCGGTAGTTAACCGGAAACCCTTGAGAACGTCCAGATAGTTTTGGGTGTCCGGATAGTTTCGGTTGTCCGGATAGTTTTGGTTGTCCGAATAAAGTTTCCAGAAAGTAGTTGTATGACACTGTAGTGCAGTCTGTTAGTCCGAGGGGTTAACCGTGTGAGTGTGTAGCTCAATTAAGTGACTTATCGCCGTAGTGTGTATCCTTATAGGTGCAGTTGAAGGGAGGATCCATCTAGTAAGAGGATTAAGCTGGACGTCAGGTGAGTCTTTTTGAACCTAAATTTTATACAAGTGTGTGGTTGATGATTATTATCTAATTGTGAGTTTTCCAACTGCTCTTAATACAAAGTGAGGATTAAGTGTGTGGCATGGTTATTATGTAACTGTGTACTTTTCAATTACTTTTATTGCAAAATGACGAGAAAGTGTGTGGTGTGGTCATTATCTAACGGTGTGATTTTTAACTGTTTCTATTTCAAAGCGACGGATTAATTGTGTGACAATATGTGTGATTCAATTGTGTGTGACCATGCTCTGCCTTTGGTGTGAGAATGGGGGTGTGTCCCATGATAAATAAATATATATATATATATATATATATATATATATATATATATATATATATATATGAATTCGTTTCATATATGGGCGGTGTGTGCCCGATTGCGCTGTCACGGTGTGTGTGACTATAGCGCGTGCCAGGAGCATGTGTCAATGTGTGCATATCAACTTTGTGTGCTTGTTGTGATTTATACAAACTCTTTCATAACTGAGTTATAAACTGTGATTTTTGGTGTGAACTGGTGTAACTCACTAGACCTCATGGTCTAACCCTCGCTTTTCAAAACTAAAACCTTTTCAGGTAAGCAGATAGTCGAGAGCACGTTTAGAAGTTTTGGGCAAGTCGTGGGTCGGAGCTTGCGCTTAGAAGAAGTAGGAGAACTTCCCTTCATGCCTTATTAGATCTCTCAGCTGTATTTAGGGTTATTTCCACGAACCCTGTGTTGTAAATCTAGATAGTGTGATCACGTTGTGCCATTTTTGGCGTTTTAAATTTAAAGAGGTAGCTTTAACTCGTATGTTTAAATATTGGGTTGTTACAAATGGTATCAGAGCCCTAGTTTAAGGGATTTGGGTGACCGGATGGGCCTAAACTTAAACTGTGGAGTAGGAGGACACAACTAAGATATAGGAAGCCTTTAGAGAAGACCTTAAACACTGAGAATTTAGGGCGATGGTAGTGAGGACTCTCGTTTTAGGTAAATTTAAATCGCATCTGGCCAATGTCATTATGAATTTACAGGTGCATGGGTGTGCTTGATTACCGTTGTTCTGATTTGATAGTGTGTGGAGTGTGGTGGTTGAGTGTCAAGAATAAGGGTAGTGTATGGAATGTGGTGATTAATGTGTGGAGAATAACAGTAGTGTGTGAAGTCTTAACCTTGTGGTGATGGCAACGGTCTAGTGTGTTGTGCAGATTATTCTAGTACGATTGGTGACACCGTCTAGAAGGGTGTCGTTTGGAATGTGTGGGATGAGTGTCCGTGTGAAGTAGAATCTTTAAGGTTCTTAAGGAAAATAATTAGTCGGAGGTGAACTCCTAATCCCTGATGAGTCCTTATTCTAGGAGTTCCCGATGTCGGTAAATTGAGACCTTGAGAGTTCCAGCTCAAGGATCGGATGATAGGGATGTGCCTGCTCACTCTCTAACTAGCGGAGGGGTGACACGAGTGGTTGAGAAATGCTAGATGTATGGATTGGTAACACTGGTGTCGGTTAACCTAGTTGGGATCGAGGTGAAGCCGTATATTTTACGAGTTAATAGTCAGGTGGTGACTGTGAGGTTGGGGCGTGATTTATGAGGACTCCGAAGAGTCGGATAGGGATATCCTTAATTCTAATATTTGTGTGATCGGCATGGAGGAGGCAAGGCCTAGTGTGCGCACAAGTAATCGAGGGGTTTGTACCTCTAGTGTGTAGTAGTCGTGTGAATGAGTTAGTGGTGACTTATGCGCAGCGAGCATGCGAGTCGTCGATGGTAAAGAGTTGCTGTAAGGTTAAGTAATGGGATGAGCGTAAGTGGAAGCCTTTGCTCGGGAATTGCTAATAAATTAGTCAAATGTGGTAGATTATGTGTGTTGAGATGCCTAGCTGTTCGAGTGGCGTGTAGTCTTGTCAGCTGAGGTTAAAGAATGGAGTGGTAGTTGGTGACTAGCTAAGAAGGAAATTTTGTGCTTTTGGATTGATTAGTTTTGATGTTTCATAGTAGATATGAAATATTTGGAAGTGATGAGCAAATCCTTGTGTGTAAAGGAAATGTAAAAGAGTGGATTATTATTGTTTGAGAAATAAGGAGTGTGCGGTCGCTTCGAGTATTGAGTGTGATTTCGGTTTGACTTGGTTGAATTTCTCGTATGAGATGTGGGGAATCTGTTAATTAAGCATAGTAACCGTTGAAATAGTGTGTATGAAGTGGTCAATGTTGGATGAGGAATGTTCCATTCTAGCCTGAGATAATCGAGGCGGTAGGTTAGCACAGTGGGAAGCGGGGAGTAGAAAGAGTGGCATGTGGCACGGAAAGTGAGAGACAATGTTTTCAAAACATCGTCGTCGGGTGTATAAATTTCTAGTGGGAGTATGAGAAAGAGGATTTGTGTGTATGTGTTTGACCAAGAGTGTGTACATGATAGGGAGTCGTTCCTTGGAAGCGTGTTTTATGTTTGAGGAGTAAATGAAAGGAATAATTGAAGGTAGTGCTCAGGGTGAAGGACTATTAGCCTTGGTAATAGTATGGGAGTGACGTTGTGGTATAAGCGTGTGACTTGTTGCTATTATTGGATTGTGGTCAGTATAATTAATGTGAGAAGGTGGTAACTGCTATAGACGTACTTGGTGTTAGGGAAGTGATTGTAGATCGCAAGGTTAGAAAGCTGAGGAACCGTTCCCTCGATTGTTTAAAGATGGAATTCCGGGGACGAAATTCTTTTGAGGGGTGGATGTTGTAATAACAGAGATTTCCATCTAGTTAGTAATTGGAAATTTTGGAAGAATTTTCGAAATTTAAAAGTTGTGTGGTCTAAGTGTAAAGAATTAAAAGTTTGGTGCTTATTGAGAAAGGTATTTAAGGAAAGGGAAAACCCTAATTTATTTCATTTCTAGCCAAATTGTGTCAAGTGTGTGTGTGTGTGTGTGTGTATGCGGCTGGAAGAGAGAGTGCAGGAGAAAGGAACAATTTCAATTGGAAGGGAGAAGGAAGTTTTAGCAGCTGGAACCTTGATTTGATCAGTAGAATCTGCAGGTAACTATTAATCCTTCCACTTCTTTTTGTTTTGGTGAAATGTTTTGGGTTGTGAGGAGAAAACTAGGTTTCATGGAATTTCTTGTGATTTCCTCATTCAATTGTTAAGAAGGGTTTAGGAATGGGTTGTTGTGCTAATCACCGACCCATATTTGTTATCTGGGAGTATTGGGAGGATTGGGACAAGAGGTGTTAAATTTCCTGCGTTTTTGTATTTTTCGTCGCGTCCGGAAACCCTCAGATTAAGATAGTGTCCAGAAGTTTTTGTGGTTTCCGGATGAGGTGTAGTGTCCGGGTATGAGATGGGGGTAGTTTCCGGTAGTTAACCGGAAACCCTTGAGAACGCCCGGATAGTTTTGGTTGTCCGGATAGTTTTGGTTGTCCGGATAAAGTTTCCGGAAAGTAGCTGTATGACACTGTAGTGCAGTCTGTTAGTCCGAGGGGTTAACCGTGTGAGTGTGTAGTTCAATCAAGTGACTTATCGCAGTAGTGTGTATCCTTATAGGTGCAGTTGAAGGGAAGATCCATCTAGTAAGAGGATTAAGCTGGACGTCAGGTGAGTCTTTCTGAACCTAAATTTTATACAAGTGTGTGGTTGATGATTATTATCTAATTGTGAGTTTTCCAACTGCTCTTAATACAAAGTGAGGATTAAGTGTGTGGCATGGTTATTATGTAAATGTGTACTTTTCCATTACTTTTATTGCAAAATGATGAGAAAGTGTGTGGTGTGGTCATTATCTAACAGTGTGATTTTCAACTGTTTCTATTTCAAAGCGACAAATTAATTGTGTGACAATATGTGTGATTCAATTGTGTATGACCATGCTCTGGCTTTGGTGTGAAATGGGGGTGTGTCCCATGATAAATATATATAATATATATATATATATATATATATATATATATAATATATATATATATATATATGAATTCATTTTATATATGGGCGGTGTGTGCCCGATTGCGCTGTCACGATGTGTGTGACTTTAGCGAGTGTGCCGATTGCGCTGTCACGGTGTGTGTGACTATAGCGCGTGCCAGGAGTATGTGTCAATGTGTGCATATCAATTTTGTGTGCTTGTTATGATTTATACAAACTCTTTCATAACTGAGTTATAAACTGTGATTTTTGGTGTGAACTGGTGTGGAGGGAACTCACTAGACCTCATGGTCTAACCCTCGCTTTTCAAAACTAAAACCTTTTCAGGTAAGCAGATAGTCGAGAGTACAGATGAGGCTAGATCAAGCAGCACTTTAGAATATAGAATTTATTCTCAGTTGTATAGGTTGTTTCCGCCAACCTGATTTTGATATTATGTAAGAGATTTTGGGGACCCGTTTTGGGATGTTTCCTTTTATATGAATTGCATGCTTTGTTTAGACTGGGTTGTTACAATTGGTATCAGAGCCAAGTTTAAGGGATTTAGGTGACCGGACGGGCCTAGACTTAAACTTTGGGAGTAGAAGTCACAACTGAGAATCAGGAATTGCGCTAGGATGGCACTATTATAGATATAGGATTGATAGGGTACCGAGAACAGTCATGTAAGGTAAGTTTGGGATTTCACCTGGCTAGTGTAATTGTGAACTTACAGGTACATGTATGTACTTTAACTACCTTATTATTCCAATGTTGTAGTATTAAGTTAGTTTAATCGTTGTGTATCAGTAATCAAGAATGTCTGCAAGAGTCTTGAGAAGTAGGTCGATGCCCATCGTGGAGGAGATGCCGAATGAGAGTACTACGCCACACGAGGAAGCAGTGCGAGTTGAGGAGTTGGCGGAGGATGGACCAGTAAATTCTCCAAGAGCGGCGGCCACTCGTGGGAGAGGTAGAGGCCGTGGGAGAGGCAGGGGAACAGTACCGAGAAAGGACGTTACTGAGGTGGGGGCGGCAACCACTAAAGGCAAGGGAAAGAAAAAGAAAGCGCCGGTTAGGCGCAAGGCAAAAAGTGTAGAGGAACCGGAGGTGCAGGAAATATCAGAATACGAGAGTTCAGCACCTGTGAAGAAGACGAAAGCTAAGAAAGGGCGTCATCCTGAAGACGCACCGACTTTTGTGACTGAGGATAAATTCACAGCAGAGATGGATAAATTGCAAAAGACTTTAAAAGCAGTGCTAGACAACCAGAATAAGACTACGTCCGAGGGAGGAACCAAGAGTAGTACTGAGAAGAAGACCGAGGAAGACAGTCCGCCACGGACTGAGATTGGAAACAACTCGGTGACAACTCCGATTATTGTTAATGAACCAAAGGCAGTGAAAGGGTGCTCGTTTAAGACCTTTGCTTCGTGCAAACCTCCAACGTTTAACGGGGAGCGCAATCCCGTTCTGGCTTTGAAATAGGTTCGTGAGATGGAGTTAGAATTTGATACTAGCAAGTGCGCCGAGGAAGATAAGGTACTATTTGCAATGTCAATGATGAAGTTTGAGGCCATCTACTGGTGGGACATTGAGACCGGAGGTAGGGGATCGGAGGTAGCTAAGGGCACATCGTGGGAATCGTTTGTTAAGATATTCAGAGCATAGTTTTGTCCATTGGCGGCAGTTAAGAAGCTGGAGGGAGAGTTTTTGGGGCTAGAGCAAGGATCAATGTCAGTTCAAGAATACACGTCTAAGTTTATCGAGAAGGCCCGGTTTGC
Organism: Saussurea involucrata; assembly: GCA_033807775.1. Classification (NCBI taxonomy): domain Eukaryota; kingdom Viridiplantae; phylum Streptophyta; class Magnoliopsida; order Asterales; family Asteraceae; genus Saussurea; species Saussurea involucrata. The sequence continues at coordinate 172,778,155 of CM066321.1, forward strand.
TGAGTTGTACGTGCCTACTGAGGAAAGGCGGATAGAGAGATACATTTGGGGATTAAAGAGCAGTGTGAGAGAGTTAGTGCAAGTAAAAGGACCAACTACTTTCCAGGCCGCGGTAGACACTGCGAACTTACTGAGAAGGAAAAGACCAGACAGATGACCGAAAGAGTCGGAGACAAGCGTAAGTGGGACGACCTGAATCGAGATGGTAAGAGGCCGAACACAACTAGACCCGAGCTGCGGGAGGGGCCTAGATCAGGTGAGGGGCCATGTAGTAAGTGCAACCGGATGCACAAAGGGGAATGTTTGGCGGATAAGGGTGGATGCTTCAAATGCGGGAAATCGGGGCACATGGCTCGAGACTGTCGCGGTCCGAAGACTTGCTATCAGTGTGGTTCTTTAGATCATGTCAAGTGGGACTGCCCACAGTTGAAGAAGGGTTATGCTGGGGGCGAAGGTGGTAGTAGCGGAGGAAAGGATGGAGAGAGAAAGGTGGAGCCGGCTCGCGCGAGGGCGAGGGCTTTCCACATGTCTGCTGAGGAGGCGGTGAACACGCCTGATGTGGTAACAGGTACCTTTCCTATAGACTCGACTTTTGCTAAAGTATTGTTTGATTCGGGGGCCAATCGTTCGTTTGTGTCGCCCAATTTTATTCGAAAATTGCAAGTGGAACCCAAGAGGTTGAACTTTGGGTTTGAGGTAGAAGTAGCGGATGATAGTCGAGTCTGGGTGAAAGAGGTCTATGAGGGATGTAGCATAGGCGTGGATGGTCACTTGTTTCCTTTGAGGTTGTATCCGATGAGAATGAGGGAGTTTGATGTAGTCCTAGGAATGGACTGGTTAGTGGATAATGATGCTAGTATAGTATGTAATAAGAAGCTAATTCAGACCGCCTTGCCCAATAAGAAAGAAGTGATAATTTACGGGGATCAGCGGAATAGGAAGTCGTGTTTGATATCGATGATGAAAGCTAGGCGATGTTTGGGAAAGGGATGTCTGGGATATTTAGCTTATGTGATAGATGCTAAGAAGGAGAAGAAGAGTGTAGAGGATGTACCTGTAGTGAGTGAGTATCCGAAGGTGTTTCCGGATGATTTGATGAGTCTGCCTCCAGATCGTCAGGTAGAGTTCAGAATAGAACTGTTACCTGGGGCGACACCGATTGCACATGCGCCCTATCGATTGGCACCGACAGAGATGAAAGAGATGATGACTCAGTTACAGGAGTTACTCGACAAAGGTTTTATTCGTCCGAGCTCATCGCCTTGGGGAACGCCGGTACTTTTTGTTAAGAAGAAGGACGGATCTATGCGGATGTGCATAGATTATCGTGAGCTCAACAAGGTAACCGTGAAGAACAAGTACCCATTTCCGAGAATCTACGACTTCTTCGATCAGTTGCACGGTGCGAGTTATTTCTCGAAGATAGACTTGAGATCGAGTTATCATCAATTGAAGGTGAGAGAAGAGGATGTGCCGAAGACGGCTTTCCGTACGAGATATGGACATTATGAGTTCTTAGTCATGCCCTTCAGGTTGACTAATACGCCGGCGGTGTTCATGGATTTAATGAATAGGGTGTGTGGCTCGTTGTTGGATAAATGCATAATCGTCTTCATTGACGATATCTTAATTTATTCTCGTACTCGAGAGGACCAAGAGAGACATCTTCGAGCAACGCTGGAATTGCTAAAGCATGAGAAGTTATACTCGAAGTTTTCGAAGTGCGAGTTTTGGTTACGGAAAGTACAGTTTCTAGGTCACGTGGTGTCGGCGGACGGCATCAAGGTGGATCCCGCTAAGTTTGAAGCCATTAAAGATTGGGAGGCGCCAAGAACCCCATCGGAAGTGAGGAGTTTTCTCGGATTAGCGGGTTATTACCGGAAGTTTATTCAAGACTTATCTCGAATAGCTTCACTACTGACCTCTTTGACAAGGAAGAACGTCAAATTCGTGTGGACTGAAGCGCAAGAATCTGTGTTTGAGAAGTTGAAGGAAAGTTTAAGCAGTGCTCCGATTTTGTCCTTACCAGATGGATCGGAGGGATTTGTAATATACAGTGACGCTTCTAAGCTTGGGCTGGGGTGTGTGTTGATGCAGAACGGGAAGGTGATTGACTACGCTTCCCGACAGTTGAAAGATCACGAGAAGAACTACCCTACTCATGACATGGAGTTAGCGGCAGTGGTGTTCGCTCTGAAGATTTGGCGACATTACTTATATGGAGTAAAATGTCAGATTTACACCGATCACAAAAGTCTGAAGCATCTGTTTGACCAGAAGGAACTAAATATGAGACAGAGGAGATGGATGGAGCTGTTGAATGACTATGACTGCGAGATTCTGTACCACCCAGGTAAAGCTAATGTGGTGGTCGACGCGTTGAGTCGGAAAGAGCGAGGAATTCAGACCAAAGTAGTGGCTTTCAGAGTCGAGGCAACCTCGAATCTCCTTGAAGAAATTAAGAAGTTTCAGGAGGAAGCGTTACTAGAAGAGAACGTGAAGAGCGAAAGAGTGGCCGGAGTTACATCATTGTTCGGAGTCAACAGTGGTGGATTGAAGTGTATGAAAGATCGGGTGTGGGTTCCCAAGTGGGGCAACTCGAGAGTCAGCATCTTAGAAGAAGCGCATCGAGACTTGAGACAGTTTTACTGGTGGCCAGGGATGAAGAAGGATATCGCTCATCTTGTGGAGCGATGTGTGACATGTTTGAAGGTCAAAGCAGAACATCAGCGACCGTACGGGGAACATCAGTATACAATAATACCAGTGTGGAAATGGGATAATATCACCATGGATTTCGTTACAAAGTTACCGAGAACTCCGAAAGGTAACGATGCGATTTGGGTGATTGTGGATATTCTCACCAAGTCCGCGTACTTCTTACCTATTAAGGAGTCGGACTCGTTAGAGAAATTAGCCCGATTGTACATTAATGAGATAGTGTCTAGGCACGGAGTGCCGCGATCCATCGTGTCTGACCAGATAGCCGGTTCACGTCAGCATTTTGGAGGAGTCTACAACGAGAGTTAGGTTCGCAACTGAAGCTAAGCACGGCGTATCATCCTCAAACGGATGGTCAGAGTGAGAGAACTATTCAGACGCTAGAGGATATGCTTCGGGAGTGCGTTATCGATTTCAAGGGATCGTGGGAGGTGCATTTACCATTGATAGAATTCTCCTATAATAATAGTTACCACGCAAGCATCCAAGCGACGCCATTCGAAGCATTGTACGGACGGAAGTGTCGTACGCCGTTGTGTTGGAACGAAGTAGGAGAAAGACAGTTGGCAGGTCCAGAGATTGTACAAATAACGACAGACAAAATTGAAGTGATCCGTGAACGGATGAAGATCGCGCAAGATCGACAGAAGAAGTATGCGAATAGAAGGAGGAAGCCTATTGAATTTCAAGTGGGAGACAAAGTAATGCTAAAGGTCTCACCTTGGAAAGGAGTAGTGCGCTTCGGGAAGAAAGGAAAGTTGAGGCCGAGATATGTAGGACCTTTCGTTATTAGTGAACGAGTCGGGGTCGTGGCCTACAAGTTGGAATTGACAGAAGAGTTACGAGGAGTTCATCCGACGTTTCACATGTCAAATCTGAAGAAATGTTTGGCCGAGACCGATGTGGCCATTCCGCTAGGAGATGTTAGCATCGATGAGAGACTGTCGTACGAAGAAGAACCAATAGAGATTGTGGACAGTAAGATCCGAAAAACAAGGAATAAAGAAGTTCGTCTGGTAAAAGTTCAGTGGAGGTATCATAAGGGACGAGAGGCTACTTGGGAGGTGGAAGCGGACATGAAATCCAAATACCCTCATCTTTTCGAGAATGGAATTCCGGGGACGGAATTCTTTTGGGGGGGGGTGTTGTAATAACCGTGACCATTTTGGAAGAGTTTAAAGTCTTGGGGAAAAATTTATAAAACTGGAAGTTGAGGGGCTAGATTGTAAATAAAGAATAGAGTATAAGAACCCAATTATTGGCTCAAAACCCTAGAAATTCATTGTGGGTGGCGGCTTGGGAGATTAGAGAGAAAGCAGAAAAGATAGTCATAGTGCAAGAGAAAACTTCATCAAAATTTCAAGTTGGAAGAAGAGGTGAAATTGAAGTCTGGTTCTGCTACTAAGCTATCAGGTAATTCCTTAAACCCAATTCTTATCCTTGTTGTTATGTTGGATTTATGAGTTTTGTAGAGAGTTTTACTTAGAAGGTTGTAAATGATGCCTTGAGAGAGAGATTAAGCACACTAATCGTGTTTGAGTAGCAAAGAATTGTAAGAAATGGTTATAGAATGTTTATGATGTCAATTATCGCATTATCGTACTGATTAAGGGGATTTGAGTAGGATTTTGTCTCTAAAAAACGTCCCAGCGCCGTACCCGGTAAGTCCCTGCGATGAAGGTTACCGGAAGAGAACCCGGAGTGTACCGGTAAGTTGTGTGATCCGGTAAGTTGAGTTCCGGTAAGTTGTGTGATCCGGTAAGTTGAGTTCCGGTAAGATGAGTTTCGGTAAGTATGACTCGGTAAGTTTAGAGTTCCAGAAAGTCTGGTACCCGGTAAGTGTGTGTGTGACCCGATAAGTTAGCTCACTCGGTAACCTGGTGTCCGGTAAGCTGGTGTTAGGGACTGAGCAGTTTGTATTTCATTATTTTCCCAGGTAGATCAGTTGAAAGTCAGAAGCAAAGTAAGAAAAGATCTTAAGCACACCAAGTGAGTTTTTCTAACTAAAATACGTGACTTTACAACGTGTTTTCTAAAGTAAGTACATGATGAGAAATGCCATGCTTTATTTATATGCTTTTAACTGCATGAAAGTTTGTATAAAGATTTATGTGAGATGTATGCATACATTATGTTAGACATAAACTGGCTAAGACGGGAGGTAGACCCGCCAATGCTCATGCCGGGAAGGTGACCCGTTTATGCCATGGAAGGGAGTATCCAGTAAGGCAGTGTGAGACTGACTCATTGGCACCTTCGGGTGACTTCAGGGTGCCGTTTACGAGTGCGGGTTCATCCGCGTTAGATTCATGAAAAGTTATGTGAAATTTTATATTTGAAAGTTATAAACTGTTTTTAAATGCTTTTGAGAACTGTCAGGAGGGACTCACTAGACCTCATGGTCTAACCCTCGTATTTTCCAAACTAAACATTTTCAGGTAAGCAAGCTGTAGGAGTCTCTAATAAGTGAATAGAGCAGATCAGGAGTACATATGAGGCTAGATCAAGCAACGCTTTAGAATATAGAATTTATTCTCAGTTGTATAGGTTGTTTCCGCCAACCTGATTTTGATATTATGTAAGAGATTTTGGGGACCCGTTTTGGGATGTTTCCTTTTATATGAATTGCATGCTTTGTTTAGACTGGGTTGTTACAGAACCCTAACTAGGCCTGATGGCAATGATTCTGCTTTGCTCAATGCGTGGATACGAAATAACAGTATTGTGATGTCTTGGATACTGAGTTCCGTCTCGAAGGAAATCTCGGCAAGCGTAATGTTTGTTGAAACTACATATGACATCTGGATGGATCTGAAGGATAGGTTCAAACAAAGTAATGGACCAAAAATCTTCAAAATCAGACGAGAGATCATGTTGCTTGCTCAGAATCAGGAGTCTGTTGTGGTTTATTTTACGAAAATGAAGTCTCTTGGGGAAGAACTCGGAAATTTTCGTCCTCACTGTTCCTGTGGAAAGTGTGAATGTGGAGGAGTTAATGAAATAGAAAAATATTTTCTGATGGAGCATACCATAAATTTTCTGATGGGTTTAAATGATTCTTTTGCACATATTCGAGGCCAAATTCTTCTGATGGATCCCCTCCCTTCTATAATCGAGTGTTTTCTCTGGTTGTGCAAGAGGAGCAACAAAGAAGCATCACTTCTATTGAACAGCAAGATACTGCGGTCTTTAATGTCAAAACAAACTTCAAGAAACCTTCATATAGTAACCCGAATGCAAGATCCAATGCTCGAGATCGCCCTTATTGTTCACACTATAAAGTTCAGGGACACATTATTGAACGCTGTTACAAATTAAACGGTTATCCTATAGGATATAGAACGACTCCGAGATCTAACTTTGGTGATGGAAACAATAATTCTGGAGGCGAGTTAAATTCGCTGATCAAAGGTCTTTCTTCTCTTTAGTGTCAACAACTGATGAAGGCAATCTCAAACCAAACACACTCGGCAAATAATGCGGTGGTTGAAGAGGATGACACAGTCAATGAACCGATAGGTATATGTAATTCTTTATCTTTTTCCTTACAAAGAATTCTCTCTCACGCACGGATAATTGACTCTGGTGCTTCTTGCCACATCTGTCATGAACTTGAGAGGTTCACGAATATCAAAGATACTCGAACAACTTCGGTAACCTTGCCTAATAATGTTGTTCTACCTGTTAATATCGTTGGTGATGTGATTATTCAAGGACTCAGACTTCATGATGTTCTTTATCTACCTCAGTTTAAGGTGAATCTCTTATCGGTTCGCTTACGTAAAGTAGAAATAGAAGCAGATCAGTTTCGCGTGAATGGATACTCTGAGATAGAGCGAGAAAAATTGAATTTGATTGATTCAACTTATAAGACTTTGGAACAACTAGAAAATTACAAAAATGTAAGTGCACTTACGAGGGATAAGATGCTTACAGTGAAGTTTCTTTCTGATCATGCATTGATTCAGGAAGTGAACCACAAGAAAACGATTGGAATTGCTAGTAGCAGACAAGGATTATATGTTCTGGAGGTTCAAAGTGATTCAAGAAGCTTCTCTACAGTCACAGCTGATGTCAACCAAGTGTCTCTTGATGTTTGGTACAAGAGATTTGGTCATCCCAACAATAAACGTCTTTTAGCAATAAAATCCTTATTACATGTAAAGGATACTGTGGCTAGAACGAATAAAGATTGTTTAGTTTGTCCCTTAGCTAAACAAAAACAAATGGCTTTTAATTCTTTGGGTAATAGATGTGAAAATCCTTTTGATTTGGTACATTGTGATGTTTGGGGTCCATATCACGTTTCAGCACATAAGGGGCACCAATATTTTGTGACGATTGTTGATGATTTTAGCAGGTTCACTTGGATTTATTTACTCAAGCATAAATCAGATGTCATTCATGTTGTTCCACAGTTTTATAACATGGTGTGTACTCAGTTTGACAAGAAGATTAAGGCATTTCGTACCGATAATGCCAAGGAGCTCAACTTTGACAGATTTTTTTAATGAAAGGGGTATACTTCACCAGAGATCTTGTGTAGGAAGACCTCAACAGAACTCTGTGGTTGAACGAAAGCATCAACATCTTTTAAATGTGTCTCGAGCATTAATGTTCCAATCTAACACACCGGTTACATTCTGGTCAGAATGTATCCTCACCACTGTTCATTTGATTAACAGAACGCCGTCTGTTCTATTTGGTGAAAAATCTGTGTATCAAAAGCTTTATGGTAAAGATCCATATTTCTCTTTGTTACGCACCTTCGGGTGTTGATTAACTATAAACAACATGCCCAAGGCCTCATAGTGATGAATATGGAATGTGCATAGTGAATCGGTGAGCGCATAACGTTCCAACAACTCAATCGAACCTCTATTTTTTCAAAGTTCGACTATTCCGATTTCCAAGGCACGACGTTCCATTTCTAGCCGATTAACGGGCATGAAACTAGATTCAAGTAATCATGGGTGGAAATTCTGAATGGATGAATCCTTTGCCTTGTCCCACAACGGCCAATGCCCACTGTATATACGGATATGCGATTCAGGGGTCTAGACAACTTTTAAGGGGGTGTTTGGGATTGCTTATTTGTTGGGCTTATTAACTTGTTGTGTTTTGTCACCACTAATACGCATTTTTTAGTGTTTGGATAGGGAAAAAATAAAAGTTCTTATCACGTTTCCTCACCACAGATAAGGAGTTTTAATAAGTTAGTCCATACTAACTTATTTAAAACTCCTTATTAGCTTATTAACTTTTTGGTCATTTTATAAGCATAAGCAATCCCAAACACCCCTAAAAACAGTTTATCAGCTTATTACGTTTTGGTACAACTATAAGCTAATCCAAACAATTTTTATAAATTCCTTTTTGTCACCACATAAGTTGATAAGCACTTTTGAAAGAAAAAAAACATAAGTTGTTTTAAATAAGCAATCCCAAACACCCCCTAAATCTCAATCCTTCACAAGTTCTCAAATCTTCATCTAATAAATTATTATCAATCCTATTCTGATTTGTGTTCTTCAAATATGGGAGTGGTGATTGGTTTAGAGTTTAGTAAGATTAATTCATCGAGTCCTCACTTAAAGTTCTCAATTAAGCTTATTGTCAAGTCCCGTGTATAAAATTGTTGCTAAATTCTAAGATTCTATTACGTATTCATCGTATAATGTATCATGTATCCATTGTTGATTGAACTTGTTGATAAGTTGTTGTGTGTATTATGAGTCATGTTATGATTTATAAATTTTTAATTATTTTTGGGAAAAAATTCAAGATATCTAATTAATTATTATAAATTTATGTGGTTGGGTGGATTACTGGGTGGGCTAAGAGGCTTTTGTCCTTTTAATAATGAGTCTTGCATATTGAAAATTGAAATTTGCAATGCATATAACCACATAAGCACAATTGGAGCACATGCTGCACAACATTTCATCGTTTCGTCTGCTTAAAAAGTAGATATAGAAATATCTTTTAGCATTTTCGTATAGGGTATCAAAAACCCTAAAATCGACGTATAATAAACCACTAAACACTTATAAAGTAAGAGTCTAATAAATCACCCCTTAATTGTTTGAGTGTTCCATATCTTTAATTATCTACAAAACTTAATAGATAAAGGTATAAAATAATAATGAAAAATATGATGAAAACCTCTATACTGAGAATATAAAATAAAGAATAATCAAGTGAGTTACCTAAGTCTTATCAAGTAATCAAATGTTAAATATATATATTTAGGGGTTGTTTATTAACAATGCTTACTGAGTATTTATCAACTCGTTTTATCTTATCTAATGAACATGAAAAGAATTGAATATCTTACCCGTAAGAATGATATGAAGGACCGAAAGTCTTATCCAATAATTTAGAATAACATTTTTTACCTGGTAACTTAGAATGATGTTTCTTGCTCGGTAAGCGTTGTATCAATGCCCTTTCAATTGACAAAAACTTAACCGGTAAGTTAAATAAGTGAAAATATTGACCATAATCTAAATTAAAAAATAATATATATATATATATATATAGAGAGAGAGAGAGAGAGAGAGAGAGACACACACGAAGGATCGTGTGAGAAAAAAAATTAGGTGAAAAACATAGGAATTTTTTCTTGAATCACTTTTAATCTAAAAACAACCTATGAATTGATCTTGTACATCTCAATAGGTCTAATATTCAATTAGATTGATTTAAGTGTCCAAATTCTTTCTTACTCTTCTCACCATTATTTTTATTCTCACAGTAACCCAAACATATATATATATATATATATAAGGGTTAAATCAAATGAGAACCACAAGTATGTTACAACCCCGTGAGAACCGATATAAAAATATTTTTTTACATGATAATTTTTCATAAAATGCTGAGATTTAAGATATTTTTCTTCACATATAATTGATTCATAATATGATAGTTTCACATGGTTTTTTTTCACCATGTGAATATTTTTTATGTGTATTTTTTATTTCACTAGGTGAATCAAAAAAACTTCTACATGTAATGTTTTCACAAGGTGAACACACACATATGTGAAACAATATCTTAAATCATAGGTTTTGGTGAAAAAATCATGTAAAAAATTATTTTTTATTGATTCTCACGGGTTTGTAACATATTTGTGGTTCTCATTTGATTATCGTTCTATATATATATATATATACATATAGTTGGGTTCCAGTGAGAAGTTGAGGTTAACGTGATAAGCGTAAGAAGTATTTACCAACCATTGGATGAGAAATAGACGCACATTATGATGAGATGCACAACGATAAGATGAACTGAATCAATTCCATTCTAAAGCGCAATTCATTATTCATGGGAGGGCATTTGATTAAAATTGATCAACGGTTCAGATCTACTTCTCATATTTCTCACGTTAACCTCAACTTCGCACACGATCTTTCACCTCGTGTGAGAAGTTGAGGTTAACGTGAGAAGTGTGAGTAGTAGATCTGAACCGTTGATCACTTTTAATCAAATGTCCTCCCATGAATTGCGGGCTTAGAAGGGAACTGATCCGGTGCATCTCAACGCATCTTATCTCGGACTCTCGGTACATCTCATCCTAATGCGCATCCGTTTCTTATCCAACGTTAGATAATCACTTCTCACATTTTTCATATTAACTTCAACTTCTCAAACGAAACCCAAACTTATATATATATATGTATATATATATATGTATATATGTATATATATGTATATATATATATATATGTGTGGTCATGTGGAAGGTTCTAATGTGTGTACCTAACACCATTGAAATATAGCAAAGAGAAATGAGTGAATACCTCTTTGAGCTTGAAGTGATGAAGGGTCATTGGTTTACTTTAGATGGGGAATGGACCCCAACCCCAATCCAACCCTCCCTATCCTATATTATAAATGTGGGCCCACCCACACCCACACCCACAAGCCACAATTGCTTCTTCGAATTATTTATTCATTTTGGTAACAACTTGTTAGGTTTGTATTTTCATATCATTTAATTTAGTTTAGTCACCTCTTATAGATTTTTTTTCCCTAATTTTAATTAATCTTATGTATTTCTCGTTTATACACATCACTATCAAATCTTCTTGTATATTATTAAAAAACAAGTGATCCTTATTTAATCACAAAATATGAATTTAACAACACTTCTTTTTTTTTGTGATATAGTAGTTTTATATCTAATTTACACTCAAATACAAGTCTCATCAATAATTTAATTTTTTAATTAAATTAAACATTAGATTAAATATATGTTTTACATGAAAGTAGAAGAAAGGAAAGTTTTTGCAACTTTATAATACAATGGAGTTTTTAAATGGGAGTATCAACAGTTCAACACCACCTCATAATCTTCTAGAAAGTTGACAACAATGGTTCGTAATTAAATACAAGTCCAAAAAACATGATAAAATGAAAATCATTTTTGGTTGAAAATCGAATAAAAATAGCTAAATAAAAGGGCAAAAGTTCATGTTTTAGGTCTCCCAATCCATAAATTCAGCTTCAAACATTCTAAAAAATGATTATCGGGTATCATTGTTAGTTGTTTTTGTTGAACTATCTTAGTGGTAAGAAGATGTAAAAATGCATATGTGAGTTTTCGAGCTCTAATCCTGACACCGTTTTCTTTGGGTTACTGTATACCCTTTTTTGGTATCTTTGCTAGTTGGGCTATGCTATGTTTTAGTTATTTATGCTTTCATAGCCCGTTTTAATTGACGGTGTTAACTTTATTTGAACTCAACTTCAACCAATAAATTCCACGATGTACAAATCAGCAAGCACACAATGAAAAGGGCTCGATTTAGAAAACATAAATAAACAAATTTGACTCATTAAAACTAATTACAAACTCTATTTATTTGTAAAAACCGTAGAAAGCTTTAACATCAATAAAATTGAAATTATTTATTTTCTAATTGTGACTTCTGCTCCTTGTAGAAAATATGTAGACTTTGATGTATCTTGTTCTTTCTTAATAAAATTCCGTTGCTTTAAAAAAAATACAAAAATATAAGATTTAAATTCAAAACAAAAAGGAATGCTAAATAAATGTAGACCTTATTTGCCTTAATACCAACCAAAATTTATATATTTGAGTAAAATTATACTATTCAATATTAATAAAATAACAACAACGAGTTTTTTTTTAAGTTAAAGATACCTATTCATTATGTTTATTTTTGGAGTTAATTAACGATATTTAAATCATCTAAATGAAAATTTTCATCAAGAAATGAATGATTTGCATAATTCATCAAAATAAACAATTTCATGAAACAATTTACAAAGTTTACACGATAAAGAAGGTTTACAAAATTATTACGCCACTATATATATATATATATATATATATATATATAGGACGATAATGAAATGAGAACTATAAATATGTTACAAACCTATGAGAATCAAAATAAAATATTTTGTATATGATTCTTTTTTATCAAAATCTATGATTTAAGGTATTGTTTCACATATGTTCGTATTCACCTTGTGAAAAGATTTAATGTGAAAAATGAATTTTGATTCACCTAGTGAAATGAAAAATATACATAAAAAAGATTCACATGGTAAAAAAAAATCATATGAAACTATAATATTATGAAACAAATATACGTGAAGCAAAAATATATTAAAACCTAGCTTTCGATGAAAAAAATATCATGTAAAAAATATTTTTATATCGATTCTCACAGGTTTGTAATATATTTGTGGTTCTTATTTGATTTAACCCATATATATATATATATGATATATGAAAAGTCAGTGTAAATTTTTGGTGCGGAAAAAATATACACAAAAAATATATTTATACAGGAATGTTTCATATATAAACATATTTTTGTACTTTTTTCATAGGGTTTTCATCTATGAGAAAACACTTTATAAGAATAAAAAAATATTCTATATTAAGATATAATAATAAAATAATTAATTTCAAAACATACAACCAACACGAAAGAGGCTTAATTTAACCACTCAAATAAATGGTTGTGTTGCTTAATCATATATTAGAAAGAGGCTTAGGCTATTTTTGGTAAACTAGTTAATAAGTTAGCTGATGAATAAGTCTCGTTTGGTAAAATCTAGTTTATAAGCATGTAAATTGATCAAAAATGACATCTTGAAAAAATTATCGATTACTATATTTAATAATGTAATTAAAACAAGTTTATAGCAATATAATATGTTAACTAATATAAACAAAGTAGTAAAGAAAACTTAAATAATATAATATGTTAATTAAAGAATTTAAAATTTTATTATATAAACTATAAATTTTGAATATGTTAAAAAAAATTTAGAAAAATATATATTAACTTATTAATTTAAATAACCATTACATATAATATAAAAAATAATTAAATAATAATTAAAATTTTGATAATTAAATATATATATATATATATATATTAATATTAATATTAAAAACTATTATAAAAATAATTGATATAATTAACAACAATTCTAAATAATAAAAAATTAATATCAATGTATAATTAAAATTTAATTTAATAACTTTCAGTTAATATTTATTAATTAATAATAATTAATTAAAATTTATTAATTAAAATTTATTAATTAATAATAGTTAAACTTTATTAATTAATATTTATTTATAATAATAGTCAATAAATAGTTATTATTATTAATGATAGCATAATTAGAAAAAAACACAAAAAACTATTCATAATCTACTTTAAGTAGTTTATCAAAAGTTAGCTTATAAGCTAACTTATAACTTTCCAAACATGTACCCAGAATTTGGAACATATAAACTTAAGTTCTATAAACATCCAAACCCCTACCCTAACCTATAACGTATACTATTTCTTAGAACAGTACATGGTATAATAAATTAATAGACTATAACAGTAAAACCTTACATAATTTAGTTGTAGGAAGTATTATAGTTATGATTAAGCTCTAAGTTGTTCAACTATTCGATTCAAAAAACTAAATCATTACTTCATGTTTCAGGTCATTTCATAGAAGTAGTTTAAATATATGTGTTGTAATACCCTAAAGTTTAAACAATAAAAAATAGGGAATTTACATAAACGGATAAAATAAAACTTCCAAACATTAAGACAACTATAACCCAAACAATGGGGAAATTTGCACAACCGGTAGTGTCAATGTGACGAGACATAATAATAACAACCTACTTAATCTAGACTATTAGCAAGTAAATTAAAATGGGTGTCACTATGGCATCCGAAAATATCGCTCTTCACAAAAGATCCCAAAATAGCTCGGCTCCTTAGGTGCTCTTAATCGCACCGGTCGACAACTCAACCCATCCTAGATCCGCCGCTAGTGGGACTTGTAAACTAATACACATCACAACAAGTGTTAGGCTAGAAGCCTAGTGAGATCTTACATAAATACATTTATATACAGGAAGGTACTAATACACAATTTAAATGTTACCCGATTCGTATTGGTAGAAATTTACCATAATTCCAATTTCACATGATGTTCTAAGCTTGAACATATGCACGGAAAACAACTCTTGAATTACGGGGGAGACCCATTTCCATCAAGGTGAGGAGAACACGTGAGTGGAGTCACCTAATGATGTTATTTGGACTACACCTCAGGTTCTAGATTTTAGTGCTCATACCATCTTTGACATCAGCTCAAACCCTCTCATACCTTTAGTGCCTACTCTATCGAGTTACATGTAACATCTCAGGCCAACCGTACCAAATATTGTCCGCATTGTCCACACACCTGGACTCATGGTTTTAAAACGCATCTGATAAGGAGGTTTCAAGTTCCTCTTATAAAGCAACCTTTGTTCCCCTCCCCAACCAATGTGGGATCTTACAATTCACCCCCCTTGGGAGCCCAGCGTCCTCGCTGGCACACCAGTCTGGTTCCCGACTCTGATACCAACTATAACAACCTACAATAAAAGACATGCCAAAACACTGGAATAATATAAGCATAACATAACAATGCCAAAACGGCCCCCACAATTTCTTCTTTCAAAAAGATACTAAATTCAACGGTTGGCGGAACAACCAGATTTACAGCTGAGAATATCTTAATAACAAAACTACTCGGACAACTAGCAAAATTTTACGCATCCACACTTCTCTATAACGGGCCTCGATCTCACATCTTGCTCTTACCCTTGTCTACCTGCTTGCCTGAAACGATTTTATTTAAGAAAGTGAGGGTTAGACCATGAGGTCTAGTGAGTTCTCTCAAATTACGTGTCCACGATACGAATAGCACAAATCATAAGAGATTTAAAAGGAAATATAAGCTTCACACCTTTATAATGAAATACACACACATACGGCTCATGCTGATGGCCCACGCTATGGTCACATACACCCGTGACACCGTGTTAGGGCACACACCCGCCCTTGATAGTCTATATGAAACAAATTCATATATATATATATATATATATATATATATATATATATAAAACATTCTTCATGGACACACCCCCATATACACACCATAAGCCATCGCATACTCACCCTCAAGTAATCATACCTTTAAAAATCACAGAATAAGCATGTTTAATAGCATTAAGTAAAATATGCAGTTTTAAACAAGTATTTGTGTACATAAACACACTTGGTAAAAATATTTAGGTAGAAGTACTCACCTGGCGTCCACGATAAACTCTTTCGATTGAAAACACCACACTAGAACCGCACACCTAACATTTTAAATCCCAAGAAGATAGTGATGGGTCGCTCCTACAATCCTCTCAAATAGATCCAAAATCTCACGTAGTAACGCCGAACGTCTCACATTAGGAGAACACCCACAAACAACCAGCTGCAGTTTCCGGACTCAAGAGTCCGGATACCAGTTATCGGATAGCCCGATTTCCAGGTACTGCCGCTTTCCGGAGGTGTCCGGATTTCATCTTTAAATCCGGGTAGTCACTGTCCGGATCCATCCGGATTCCTAACAACTTCGGGACACTGGTCCGATTTCCGATATATCCGGATTATACACCTTTCCGGAAACTCAATCTTTCGGACAACTTAGTCCGGTAACTTCTGTCTGGACTTCTACTCTCGGGCAAGCAAAGCTTCTACAAGAAATTAACATAATCTTACTAATTACAACAATAAACCAATATGGAAGTTGGATTTGAGTCATCAAAGAATACTCTGACATCCTTAACCTAATTCTTGCCCAGTTTAAGCCACCACTTCACACGCAGATTGCCTCTCACCTTTTAGGTTATCAAAGGCAGTATTTCCCAATCAAACTCTAGAGATTCCCATCAGAAAGAGATTAAAGAAGAGAAGGTTACCTTGAAGAAATGATTGAGATGCACTTCTGATAAAGACACTTTTTGGCGTTATTTTCGGTTCTCAAACCAATGAGATTGGCTTGTATTTAAGCAAAGAAGCGGATTTTTAATGGTTTATCTAGTGGAATGTACAGGTGATCCAAAAGACAACGTTCAGCGAGAAAAGAAGCTGAAAAGAGCCTAAAACGAGTCCAAAACGAAGCCAACGGAAGCCCGAGATCCAAGCCCAAGACCCACGCAGCTTCAGAACCACGCGCGACCTACCACGCGACTTGCAAGTCGTGCAGCAAGTCGCGTAGCCCTCTGTTTCACGATTTTCAGCTTTATATTTCCGGGTTTAGGTCATTATTCGGGGACGGAACTCACACACGACGAACATCAGCAGTCTAGGGGCGATTTCTGGAGACATTTCGGAGCTTTCGGAGCCACGATAGAGGACAGATCAAGGAGAAGTTCACAACGAGAGTCAGATTAGAGGCCGAAGAAGGGAGTACATCTACCACATTCACCACGATCACTTTTACCATGTTTTCGTTCATTGTTTCCTTTTCTTCTCCTATGTTTTTGTCCCCCAACATCATGAACTAATCTTTAGATGTTGGGGGTTGGATTGAATTAGGTTTGAACATATGAACGGATGACGAATGACTTTTATCAGTTTTTCCTTTTTAAGGAATGCATGTAATTTGATTCTTAATGCTTTTGAGAGTTTAGCTAGTTTTCGATTGTTTTGTTGTTTCCAGTTGAGTTCGAGAGAATTAACTGATAGCAAGAACTAGGAATTGCATGCCTAAGGCGAGAATTTGGTGATAGAGATATACCGAATACGCCTTAGTCCTAATTGAACCATTTAGGTTGAGATCGAGAGATTAAATCTATCCGTTCAAATATGAATCTTGCACTTAATGTGTTTTGAAATCCACAGGTTGAGATCGAAAGATAAAACTTGTCCTTTTCAAAATAAAACCCGATGTTGCTCGAAAGAGAACAACGGTGATTTTAGAGATTGGGTATTCATTAAGGGGATTAACTGGTAATTGTTTTAAGTCAGATATTCGTATGTGAAAACCTAAGGATTTCCAACCCTCAACTGTTTTCTCTATCGAATTTTCCTCAAGTTGTCTACTGTTCCGTTTGTGATTTTCTTATTGCGATTAATTAGTTTAATACCAACCATCTCTCAATTTCGACAGTTCAGTTAATAGTGATTATAGTAATTGTGATACTTAGTTCCTAGTTCCCCGTGATTCGATACTCGTACTTTCTAGTACTATTACTTGACTTCGACCCGTACACTTGCGGTTAGATTTAGGGGGGGTGTAACCCGCCCTATCAAGTTTTTGGCGCCGTTGCCGGGGAACTAGTTGCAACTGATAGCACTACCAGCTATAAGCGCTATTACATTGAACAATTTTTTTTTCTGTTATTTCATTTCATCACTTCAGTTTTTGGATTGCTAAATTTGTTTCTTTCCGTTTCAGGTACTAATTGGTTTATGCCAAGGAAAACCCGAGGGGAAGGAATCGAACCAATCGATCCGGAGATTGAAAGAACCGCCCGCCGTTTACGAAAAGAAACAAAAGCTAAAAAAGATATCAAGACCGAGATGGCCGACGAAGCACGTCCTCGCAACAATCCTCCGCCTCCTCCGGCGAGAGTTCCGATGCGGTCATTTGCCAATCCAAACGTGGCAACCGCACGGATAGGCATCCAACCACCCGCTACTGCAGCAAACTACTTCGAGATTAAGCCGAGTACCATTGTCATGGTACAGCAGAATCAGTTCGGGGGAGCACCTACTGAAGATCCTCATGCCCACCTTCGCGCATTTGAACGGATTTGTAATACGTTCAAGATCAATGGGATGGAGGAAAATGCCATCAAGCTAAGATTGTTCAACTTCTCACTCAAGGGTAGAGCTGAAATTTGGATAGAAGGTTTGCCAGCGGATCAGATCACTACATGGGCAGACCTGAAGGCCGCATTCCTCCAGAAATTCTCCCCACCGGGAAGAACCGTGCAGTTAATGGCCGAGATTACACACTTCGCGCAATGGGACCAAGAGACCCTATATGAGGCATGGGAGAGATACAAAGACATGTTGGAGAAGTGTCCGCATCACGGTTTGCACGGATGGGTCATCATCCAGACATTCTTTAGTGGTCTCCACCCGCAGTTCAAAAACGATATCACTGCCGCATCGGGTGGAGCACTAATGGATAAATCTTATGAAGAAGCATGCGAGCTGATCAAGAACTTGGCCGAGCACAATTTCTCTACTCCACGATCAGCTGTTAGAAGAGTTGCAAGTGTTCAAGAATCGGATGAGCTGAAAGAAATAAAAGCTCAATTAGCTGCGATCTCGAACCATTTGAAGGGAGGTAGACCGGAAGAACCCGAGCAAGTCCATTTTTTACAAAACCGGAACAACCAACCGAGGAATGATCCGTTCTCCAATACTTATAATGAAGGGTGGAAGAAGCACCCGAACTTCTCTTGGAGTCAACCCGGTCAACAACAGCAAGGTAATTCTTCTAACTTTGCTAATTATCCTAATGCTAACAATGTTTACCGTCCTCCAGGTTTCAATCAAAGGAATTGCAATGAAGGACCATCCGGGGAGAAGAAGTCGGGGCTGGAAGAGATGATGATGAAGTTCATGACCAAGATGGACAGCACGGTTGGGGAGTTAGCGAGCACGGTCAACACGGTCAAGGCGGCAACTGATCAGAACACCGCCTCCATCAAGATCCTCGAGAGACAAGTGGGGCAAATCTCCGAAGCCTTACAAAACCGAGCCCCCGGCACATTCCCGAGCATGACTGAAAAGAAACCAAGGGAGGAGTATAATGCCATCTATCTAAGAAGTGGCAAGGAGCTGAATGGAGATCGTACAAGAGAGCCGTCATCGAAGGAAATCGAGCCCGAAAGGCAAGATGTTGAGATTGTAGATATGGATGAGCTGGAGGCCGAGAAAGATATAGTGACTGAAGAGAGCTCAAAGAGTGAAGAGAAGAAGAAAGAGCAGTCCACCATGGCAAAGCAAACACCGGTCAAGCCGGTAGCCCCGATAGTGCCATATCCGAATAGGATTAAAGCCCAAAGGGAGGATCTTAACTTTTCTAAATTTCTTGAAGTTTTTAAGAAATTACATATTAATATCCCTTTTGCAGATGCGTTGGCACAAATGCCCTCATACATGAAGTTCATGAAGGAGATTCTATCCAAGAAGAGGGCGATCGATCACCAGTCCACCGTTGCACTTACTGAGGAGTGCAGCGCAATTATTCAGAACAAGCTTCCCCCGAAGCTCAAAGATCCAGGGAGTTTTTCAATCCCTATTCAAATTGGGAAGTTTTCTTTTGATAAGGTATTATGTGATTTAGGAGCTAGTATTAATTTAATGCCTTTATCGGTTTTCAGGAAACTGGGATTGGGAGAAGTGCAGCCGACGTTCATGACGCTCAAGCTCGTGGATATCTCGATCGTATACCCGTACGGAGTGATAGAAGATGTGCTCATCAAGTTTGGAAACCTTTATTTTCCGGCGGACTTCGTGGTGCTGGACGTTGATGAAGATGTAGAGGTTCCGCTCATTTTGGGGAGATCATTCCTGGACACAAGTAGAGCGTTGATAGATGTGGAGGAAGGAGAGATGACCTTAAGAGTTGGTGATGAGAAGGAGGTTTTCAAGATGTTAGAGCATGGAAGGCGTAGAGATGGAGATGGCAAAGGAGAGCCAGATGAGGAAAAATCCGCGAAGAATCGCAAGTGTGGGCGAAGCAATTCCGCGGATACCGAGCCAAGTTGAGATCAACATAGTCGTGCCACGACTTAAACTACGGCGCTGGGTGGGAGGCAACCCACCGAGGTTAGTTTTCTTTTTAATTTCCAGTTTTGAGTGTGTTCTTATTTACGAAAAACCATAAAAATGAAAAAAACGAAAAATCAAAAAATAGCTGAAACAGAGGATTACGCGACTTGTGCCGCGGCTTACAAGCCGCGTGCCAAGTCGCAGGGGTCTCTGGATGGTTTTACAAACAGGTGGTTATGCGGCTTGTGCCGCGGTTTCCAAACCGCGTGGCTCCCCTGTTTGTGTTTTCGTGCTGTGTTTTCTTTTCCTGCTTTGTGTGTTTCGTTGTTTTGCTTTCTGTCGTTTTTGTTTTGTTTCTTTTGTGTCTACCTTCTCTCGCCCCATTTTCTCCGACATCTCTCGTTCGTAATTGCTCAACTTTTTCTAGAGAGTTTTCTCCGTCCGGGCAAACAGGTACACTCTAAACCTTGTATGTAACGGGTGTGTAAGATGTTTGGTTTCCTATTAGTTAACGAGATGCAACAAACCTAAGTTTCACTTAGGTTTGGGGTGCCTCATCTTTTCAAACATCTACACACTCACTTTTATCCCTGTGCAAACCTCGGTTTCACCGAGGTTTGGGGTTGGCGTTATTCGACAAACCTAGGCCACGGCCTAGGTTTGGGGTGGCCATAGTTTAATGAGAATAGCTCTTTGATGCTTATACTTAATGTTATGTTTTGCCTGTCTGCTACCTGTAATAACCGCACAACGATACTTGTTTTAGTATCGCCTACGCCGACACTTGCACATTGGGGACAATGTGTGGGTAAGGTTTGGGGTTGCCCAATCGGGCCCACGTTATGCACGTAGATTTGCCGCACTTCTGAATACCTAGATCACTTTAGCTAAAAAAAAATTTGTTTTGAATGATTGAGACCGACTATTGTAGGAAGAATCTTGTGATAGTGACGTGACCATTAGGGAAGGACCGGGAAAGGACATATCTAGGGACATTAGTGGAGACCACCCAATAGCGAGTTTTGAGCCTAAAAGACGTTTTTCAATTCGAGGGATTCATACACTTAGTTCTTATACACTTTTTCGAGTTCCTTGTCGTGAATATAGAATGATCTCGCTATATTATTGCATTGAGTAGCAAAGACGACCATCGGGATATTAGGAAAGGGTATAGTAGACCAAATCGTGTGGACCTTAAGATGTGATTCCAGGCATTGTGTGTATGTTTAACCCTGTTTTTAGCTATCATACCTTTTCACCCATATGTGTGTAACCATAATCCCCTTTGTAGCCAAACACTCACCATTTGTTCACTTCAGACCCACCTTTAAACCCGAGCCAAAAGCCTTAGCCAACCCTATCCGAAAGTGTGTCAACTAGAAGCGGTAATGAACTATGAAAGATAGAGCGGAAAAAAAAATAGTAAAGGCCAGTCATTGAGAATAAATTGGGTCAATGTAACCCAAGAAATAGAAAAGAGGGTCAATGCAGCCCCAATTTAAGAAAGAGGACCAATGAAGTCCCAAAAAAAAACAAAAAAAAACTAGTTTAGATATTGATAGTAAGTACAGCAGAAAATAAAAGAGTCAAAGCGACTCCAATAGTGACAAAGAGGGCCAAATGATAGAGCATAAAGCTAGGAAGTTCAGAATTGCTAAAGTTTGACACACCAAGGATATTTGTCCCTTTTTTTACCCTTCACTTCTCAGCTGGTACCCTTACAACCTTTGTAAAGACCTGGATGATCTTCTGGAAAACGTGATCACGGTATATGATCGCCTTTACTGATACTCCCTGTCTTGCTACTTGATTCCTTTCTGAGATCAATTTTTGGACAATTGTGCGTCTTTCTTTAGAGTTGTCATGTGAATTTTGAGTATTCTTGTACATAACCTCCCTAAACATGACAACATGTGCGACAACCTAGGTTCGAGTGAAACGAGAGTATCCCGTGAGGTAGGGTGTGAAATCCCAAATCTAGCAAGAAATCAAGAATGATGTAGAGAGAGAATCTAGAGAGAACTTGTCATCCATATATTGATCTCTAAAGTGTAAATGACAAATGATCAAGAAGTTCCTAAAGGGATCTAGATTCCTTTATAACTAAGAACTAGACATGCCTATTTATACCCATAACATACAAGGTATAAAGGCAAAGCAACTAATACAGTACATTGACTTTACAGTAAATCTTGAATACAATAATGCTCTAACAATCTCCCCCTTTGGATTCAAGATTTAAAAAATATGACAGCAGTCTTCAGCTCTTTGTAAAGTCAATCTTCTCAAACAGACACTCTATCAAACCATCTTCAAATAGCTTTATCTCCACTAGTTCACGGCAAACTATATGCTTTGACACTCTTTAAGAACTCAGCTTTGAAGAATCTTCAGACAAACATGAAAAGTCATTGTCTTTTTCTTTGAAAAGTCAACCTTCTTCAATACAATCTTCAACAGATTGTCTTCAAGTCTTGAACATGGAACAAGATGAATCAGAAACGATTAGAGTTTGGATCAGAAAGATGTGAAACCATCCACATTGTTGAACTTTTAGGTGTAAGCGCATTCCGAGAACCACTCAGAACTAAGATAACCAAATTCAACAACATTTGGACTTCACATGATCCTTCTCCCCCTGATCTTCAGTCTTTGTTCACGAATCTTTGACTTGAAATATCTTTGATTTGAAAGCTCTTTGACATGAAATTGAAATTAAACTTTTCTCCCCCTTTTTCGATGATGGTGAGCATCATAATCATCGAAAACCATTTTCAATTTCAGTCGTGTCTTTGAGTATTGCTAACAATCTCCTCCTTAGTGGATAACCTTGCTCCCCCTCAAAATAAGAATTCTGGAGCAAGTTGTTTTCTCCCCCTGAAAGTATGCATGTATTTCAATAACGTACAGTATTTGAAATTGTAGCACAAATTTTAAAACAAATTTACACAAGGAAAATAAAATTCATTGAACTTCATTTTATAACTACTAACATTTGATCATTTGAAAGCTTTACAAAAGAAATTCAACTTAATGAAATTTAACAGATATTTCAATCAAATTAAATCAAATGCATGTGTTTGGAATCAAATACAAGTCATCATTGCATATCAAGTTAAAAATGTTCAGTTTCAACCCCTTTATTAAATCTATTTGGTGTGCTAGCATGCGAAATATGATTAGCATCAAGCGTATGCAATTCTAAAACATATAAGAATACTTTGCTCTACTCACACTATTTGTCCAAAATCAGAATTTCACAAATTTACGAGTTTATCGCGACTTTGTATTTTCCCAAGTTTCAAGAGATGTGTGCTCTTTGGCATCTTTTGATTTTGTGCGCATTGGCATCTTTTGATTTTGTGCGCATTGGCATCTTTTGATTTTGTGCTCATTGGCATCTTTTAATCAAAAAGTTTAGTAAGAATAAGATACACCGTTAAACATGACTTTCTATCTGGTTCTATAGCAGGATTTGGGTTAGCAGATCCCAGACCAGTTGGCCTTAGGTGCTAGGTGTCGAGCACCCCGTAGAACTTAATTTCCCAAACCAGAAAGGCCACATCGATATATCTTAAACCCATTTGTACCAGTAGAACATGGCTTTCTATCTGGTTCTATTGCAGGATTTGGGTCAGCCGATCCCAGACCAGTTGATCTTAGGGACTAGGTGTCGAGCACCCCTTAGGACTTACTCTCCCAAACCAGAAAGGCCACAGGTACAAACTTTCAAACTAAATGATATTCTATATAAGTTCAGATTTCCATCACAACATATGAATGATATCTCAATCACTTGGTTCTAAAACATAGTGCTTCCCCCATATTTTCGTTTCCATCCATCATTCTGACATATAGGCTTTTTGAGCATTATATTCTATATAAGTCCGAATTTACATATCATTGAGCATTCAGCATGATTTCATTCATGTTTTGCTGACCTTTCGATTTTTTTCAGAGGTGAGAGTTGAAACAAATCTAACTCATATAATACAAAAATTCTTGTAAAATCATCTTTTAGCACACATTTAATTCATTGAATGAAAATTGAAAATTTCATCTTATTGAATTAAATTTGTAAAGATTCAAGTTTTCAAAGTGGTAGAAACAAAATATAATCCAATGTTACCTTTTACCACTTGTTCCTTGAAGTAAAAGGATATAACATTTAATGAATTCACTACTTACAAACTACAAGTAAAGACCTATTTATAGTCTTCATCACTTGCTACAACAATTAAGCATAAGCCCTTTAACACAGCTATTGCTTTACAAAACTTTCTATTATAAAGGACAACTTCAGTGTCCTAACATTCTCCCCCTAAAGTTTTGGAAAGCAAATCATCTTCAAATCATTAGTTCCTCTCCCCCTTGATTTCCTTGTAAAAACTTTAGCGGTGCATTCTTCAAATGTAGGCTTGGCTCCCCCTTGAAAGTTGCTCTTAGCCTCGACTAAATGCACTAAAATCATCTTCAAAGTGTATGCATTTAGTGAAAAACAAAGAATCCGTCTTGCTTGAAGGAGGAACGGTAATAAGCACGCACTACTAGGTAGGGATGAGACGACCCAAGCAAATAACATTGTTCAGCAACTGTAGAGAAATGCTCGTCTTCAAAATACTTCAAGCCACTGAATGAAGAGAATCCAGAACTTCAATCTTGAAGAAATAGTTGGATGATTATAAGCACTCAAAAGTCTGAATCACAACCAAAGCACCAGAACAATGATTGCAAGCACCCACAATTCTGATTGATCAGGTCAGAAGAATGATTAAGAGCATTCAAAGGTCTAGCATCGTCAACAAATCTTCAGAATAATGATTGCAAATATTCAAGCGTCTCTTCCAATCCAACCAAAGACTGAACTCCAACAATCAACTTCTGAAAATCTTGAAAGACCAGAGCCCTTTTAAACTTTGACAGTTGCTAAATGTATGTGGCAAGCTGAATATCAGAATGATGTCACACACGCGTTATGCTAAAATCCATGAACAATGTCCCCCTCCTGAGACTTAGCACGGGGGTTCCGCTAACCGGTTAGCGGATTTTTTTTTAATGAGAAATATTTTTCAATAAATTTCTTGGATCCGAAACCATCAGAATTCGGATGTAGGCAGATTCGAAACCATGGATTCGGATTAAGTAGGGTGCGAAATCAGCTCAATTCGGATCATGTTAGGTGCGAAATCAGGGAATTCGAATCATGTAGGGTGCGAAATCAATGAATTCGGATCGTGAAGGGTTCGAAATCATGGAATTCGAATCATGAAGGGTTCGAAATCATGGAATTCGAATCATGAAGGGTTCGAAATCACTCAATTCAAATCATGAAGGGTTCGAAATCAGGACAATTCGGATCATGAAGGGTTCGAAATCACTCAATTCGAATCATGAAGGGTTCGAAATCAGGACAATTCGGATCATGAAGGGTTCGAAATCACTCAATTCGAATCATGAAGGGTTCGAAATCAAGACAATTCGAATCATGAAGGGTCCGAAATCAATGAATCCGGATCATGTAGGGTTCGAAATCAAGCCATTTCGTATCATGTTGGATGCGAAACCATGCCTATCTTGAATAAATGGAATTCGAAACCATTAGAATGAGGATTAGAAAGATGCGAAGCCATCCATACCTTTGAACCTTTAGGTGTAAGCACATTCCGAAATTCAGAACTAAGATGACCAAATTCAGCAATATTTCGGACTTCACAAGATCCGAAACCAACAACTCTGAACAGTTCGAAACCATCTAAGCCATCCAAACAATAGTAGCATCCGAAACCATGAACAGTAAAACATGAAGGATTCGAAACCATCAATGAACAGTAAACGATGAAGGATCCGAATTCATCAATGAACAGTAAATGATGAAGGATCCGAATTCATCAATGAACAGTAAACGATGAAGGATCCGAATTCATCAAGAATAATCCGAATTCATCAAGAATAATCCGAATTCAAGTAACAGCATCCGAAAATCACTAAAATCATCATAACTTCTTCAATTATTGACCAATTTCAGTGATTCTTTCGCAGACTTATTCGAAAAATGAAGATGAACAGATTTCTAGTTGATCAAAACTTGTAATTTGATCGATTTGGCATACTTTTGATCCAAAAAGTGAGTTCGACTTTTTCTTGAACAAACACCATAAGAATCTGAAATCTGAGCAAAATAGGGCTAAAAACGCTTGAATTGTGAAGATCCGATGATCGTATCGATGAAAAATTCTTCGATTTGGCTCTGATACCACATCTCTAAAGTGTAAATGACAAATGATCAAGAAGTTCCTAAAGGGATCTAGATTCCTTTATAACTAAGAACTAGACATGCCTATTTATACCCATAACATACAAGGTATAAAGGCAAAGCAACTAATACAGTACATTGACTTTACAGTAAATCTTGAATACAATAATGCTCTAACATAGGGTCGAGGCGAAATGTTTTCCCTAGTATGTCTGGACCTAGAACAACCTTAATGGAAACGGAGCAGTCACGAGTTCAACTTACAATGGAAGGTCATAGATCAAACGAAATAGGAATGAGGCGAGAGTGAGATAGGCATTCACGGGTATGGGAAATCACCAGTGCATTACATGGTACCGATTGGGAGTTGTGCAGTTATTATATTTCACTGATATGTGCTTTTATTCTGTTTTTATCGCTAATTTGCTTGGGGACAAGCAACGCTCGGTTTGGGGTTGTTGATAACGCCACTTTTTGGCGTTATTTTCGGTTCTCAAACCAATGAGATTGGCTTGTATTTAAGCAAAGAAGCAGATTTTTAATGGTTTATCTAGTGGAATGTACAGGTGATCCAAAAGACAGCGTTCAGCGAGAAAAGAAGCTGAAAAGAGCCTAAAACGAGTCCAAAACGAAGCCAACGAAGCCCGAAATCCAAGCCCAAGACCCACGCAACTTCAGAACCACGCGCGACCTACCACGCGACTTGCAAGTCGCGCAGCAAGTCGCGTAGCCCTCTGTTTCACAATTTTCAGCTTTATATTTCCGGGTTTAGGTCATTATTCGGGGACGTAACTCACACACGACGAACAACAGCAGTCTAGGGGCGATTTCTGGAGACTTTTCGGAGCTTTTGGAGCCGCGATAGAGGACAGATCGAGGAGAAGTTCACAACGAGAGTCGGATTAGAGCCGGGAGAAGGGAGTACATCTACCACATTCACCACGATCACTTTTACCATGTTTTCGTTCATTGTTTCCTTTTCTTCTCCTATGTTTTTGTCCCCCAACATCATGAACTAATCTTTAGATGTTGGGGGTTGGATTGAATTAGGTTTGAACATATGAACGGATGACGAATGACTTTTATCAGTTTTTCCTTTTTAAGGAATGCATGTAATTTGATTCTTAATGCTTTTGAGAGTTTAGCTAGTTTTCGATTGTTTTGTTGTTTCCAGTTGAGTTCGAGAGAATTAACTGATAGCAAGAACTAGGAATTGCATGCCTAAGGCGAGAATTTGGTGATAGAGATATACCGAATACGCCTTAGTCCTAATTGAACCATTTAGGTTGAGATCGAGAGTTTAAATCTATCCGTTCAAATATGAATCTTGCACTTAATGTGTTTTGAAATCCACATGTTGAGATCGAAAGATAAAACTTGTCCTTTTCAAAATAAAACCCGATGTTGCTCGAAAGAGAACAACGGTGATTTTAGAGATTGGGTATTCATTAAGGGGATTAACTGGTAATTGTTTTAAGTCAGATATTCGTATGTGAAAACCTAAGGATTTCCAACCCTCAACTGTTTTCTCTATCGAATTTTCCTCAAGTTGTCTATTGTTCCGTTTGTGATTTTCTTATTGCAATTAATTAGTTTAATACCAACCATCTCTCAATTTCGACAGTTCAGTTAATAGTGATTATAGTAATTGTGATACTTAGTTCCTAGTTCCCCGTGATTCGATACTCGTACTTTCTAGTACTATTACTTGACTTCGACCCGTACACTTGCGGTTAGATTTAGGGGGGGTGTAACCCGCCCTATCAACTTCCTTGAGTTTCCGATTCCAAGCTTTCACCTCTAAAATCGATACCGAGTTCTTCCACAAATCGCACACACACACACACACACACATTGTATCCGCTTTCAGTTCTTTATGAGAATACCTCAATTTTTTTGACCCCTTTTATACCTTCTTACTACTCCCCCAAACTTTCCTTTTTCTCACTATTACCATTAAACTTTCCTTTTATTATCCCAAATGGACGAGGTTATTACATTACACCTGAAGGATTTACTGAACCTTAGTGCTTATTCCAATCTAGAGGAGTTCCACCTCAAGGAAATCAATATATCTTAGTGTATACTCTCTAGTGGCCCAAGGCTTGGCCTACACAATACCAAATCTCAACACGTATTCTAAATCTTCATGCATAAGGACTTAGACACAATTGTCATATATGGCCATTTGCAAGGTTAGAATATAGAAATACACCATGTTAATGTCTTCACCGCATTACACATATTTATCACCTCATATTCTCAAAATTAACGTCATAAATCAGCATGTACACTTCCTCCCATTTTAGAATTTTATTAAAGCTAATAACATAGTTAATACCAAATATTCATCATACAAGTTTAGAAAACATATTAGTTCACTTTCCCCAAAACCCACTGTTTCTTTTTAGGTCACATCCTCCACCATAACCCAATATTCCACATTTTAGATCAAGACACAAAATACCACCACATATGTTGAATCACCAAGAACTAGAAAATATAAGAGAGGGATAAAATGAAATAACTCAAGAACATCATTTCTAGATAAAAAACTACAAAATCTCATCAATTAGGTAAAAGAAATCGAATACACACATTTATAGAGTCAAGAGGGTATAGGAACTCACCTAATGTGTTTGTAAGTGAAAACTAGGCATGAGAATGGGGCGGTGACCTCAATCGACAATCCCCATCCTCGTACTCGATTCCAATCTCCGTCCCCATACCCATCCCCATCCCCACCAGGGAATATGATCATATCCACATTCCCGACGGGGAACGGGGATCCCCAACGGGGAATCAGAGATTTTTTCCCCGTTAATATAAGATGTTTTAAATCAAATATGTTAAATATGTCACACTCGATCGATAATGGTTCATGTTTAAATCTCACATATTTTCAAAAATTACTTTTATAGTACCAAATATTCATATGTGAACAAAGTCGCAACCTCATACGTAATACTTTGATCAAACGCTTTCGGCTTTTAACGTTTTTTTATCTAAAAAGGTAAAACAACTCAAAGAAATGTATATTAGAAGAAATGTCAAAATAATATTTCTAAATCTAAAAGATATTGAATCTAACTCTTTATAAATAATATAATTAATAATAAACACATATATATAATATAATTAACATTCAGGGACGGGGCGGGGGAGGGCAGGAATCCCGTTACCCGACCGCGTCCCCATCTCCGATTTTTAACTTTCAGGAATCCCCGTCCCCATCCCGGTTACCCGGTTTTGCAGGGAATCCCCGTCCCCTTCGGGGCGGGTACACCGGGTTCTCCTTTGGGGCGGGTCTCATTCCCATGGAAACCCTAGAAGTTGAGGTTGAGGATCTTTGAAGTTTGGAACAATAAATGAGGCTTTCTCTTGAAGATGCTAGAACCCTGAGAGAAACCTTTGCTAGCCTTGATTCCTTCTAGCTTGCAATCAATGAAGAGAGAGGAGGTTTGGAGCTAAAATCGCTTATCTTGAGGAAGAAATCGCTGGTACAAAACAAATAATGGGTTTCTCCTCTAAAATTCAGATTTTAAAGCAATTAATTGTGACATGGGTGCCGACGGCGATAGTGACACCACGATAGTGCCATGACAATCTCGTCGAAGTGTACCGTGAGGACCCGGGTGCGGGCGATTATGACACGCGAGAGTGACCACGGCACTCTCGCTGGGCACTCTCGCCAGAAATGTACCGAGCCCTCCTTTGAGCCCGCAAGTATGCCACGCGAGAGTGACCTTGGCAAGATCCACATGCACTCTCGTCGAGATGGTCCAAGCCTTCGAAATTTGCTCCGATTCAACCCACACACTTCTCGACCAACAATAAATTGATAAATTCTTCGATGTCCCCTATTACGTAGTCATACATATATATATATATATATATATATATATATATATATATATATATATATATATATATATATATATATATATATATATATATATATATATATATATATATATATAGGGCCGAGTTCAAATGAGGAGCGCATCAAAACGTGAGAACGTGAGGAGCACCGTCCATGTACAAAATCACATGTGATTCACAACACAAACCGCGGGACAAGCCGCGCGCTTTTGCAAACCGCGTAACAAACCGCGCGTGTCCAAAATGTTAATCACATATGATTTTTAGTCCTTGTGTTGTGAATCACATGTGATTTTGTACATGGACGGTGCTCCTCACGTTCTCACGTTTTGATGCGCTCCTCACATGAACCCTCCTCTATATATATATATATATATATATATATATATATATATATATATATATATATTAGTATAGGGGTAGGTTCAAACGAGAAGACAGTCCATTTGCGAGAATGCGAGAAAGAATGTGGGCCACATACTTCATTATTTAAAAAATAACATAAAAATAAAAAATATTTTAGAAATTAGGATAATTATCATTTTAAATTGGATAAATCCTTAAATATCTCATATATCTTTTAAATTTATTTATTTTTTAATTTTAATAAATTCATATTTTTATCACCTTTTATATATTTATTTCTAGATACACTTTTGATTAAAAATCATAATTTTCATCAAAGTTCCACCATCAATTTATTATCTTTTTCATCATTTTATATCTAGACTCTTGATCCACGTTTTTAATCACATGTGATTAACTTCGTTTAATATATTATCTGTTATGTATCACATATGATCCAGTATGTGAATTTTTTGTATATATCACATATGATAATATACCTCCGAATATAAAAGACGTATAATCACATATGATGATATTTACATCATAAAAAGATCTATTAATATAAATATACATAATCACGTATGATTAACTAAAATATCTACAATAATCACATGTGATAATATACATAATCATATGTGATAATATGCATAATCACATGTGATAATATGATATGTACAAAAATTAACATATAGTGAATCATATGTGATACGTAATAAATCATTTGTTAATTTAAGTTAATCACATGTAATTCAAGATCCAAAAAATAGAAAAAAATTTGTGAAAAGTAATAATGAATTGATTATGGATATCATATGTGATATTTGATCTAAATTGTGATTTTTTTATTAAAAGTGTATCCAGATTTTTTATTACATAAAACTTAATTAAAAAAATAATGAATTAACTGAAATTAAAATATAAATAAATCTAAAAGATATAAAGAAACTTTAAGAGTTTATCCAATTTAAAATGGTAATTATCCTAATCTCTAAATTTATTTTTAATTTTTAATTTATGGTATTTTTTAATTAATGGATTTTGTGGTTCATATTCCTTCTCGCCTTCTCGCATATCAGTTTGCTTCTCGCATGATCCCCCCCCCCTCTCTCTCTCTCTCTCTCTCTCTCTATATATATATATATATATATATAGAGAGAGAGAGAGAGAGAGAGAGATGCGGGTTCAAACGAGGAGCGTAACAATTTAAGAAAACGCGAGGAGCACCGTCCATGTACAAAATCACATGTGATTCACAGCACAAACCGCGCGCTTTGCATTTTTTAATCACATATGATTTTGTTGTGAATCACATGTGATTTTGTACATGGGCGGTGCTCCTCGCGTTTCTCGTAAATTGTTACGCTACTTGTTTGAACTTTTCTCTCTCTCTCTCTCTCTCTATATATATATATATATATATATATATATATATATATATATATATATAAGGACCACTAAGGTTGAAGTGGCTCACACATCCAAGATCATACGGATACTAATTCACTAAAATCCGGGGTGTTACATGTGTTAAGG
The DNA here is from genome assembly GCA_033807775.1 of Saussurea involucrata. Lineage (NCBI taxonomy): Eukaryota > Viridiplantae > Streptophyta > Magnoliopsida > Asterales > Asteraceae > Saussurea > Saussurea involucrata. The sequence continues at coordinate 172,810,015 of CM066321.1, forward strand.
TGCTTAACTTTTAAACTTTATTACCCACACACATATGGACTATTTTACAAACCAGTGAAATCTTACAAACCGTACACACCATTGTTTTCAATGTTTAATTGAATGAGAGTGTTTTATATGATGAAATTGTTTCATATAATTCTTTTTTGATGAAATTGTTTCATATACTTTTGTTTCTAGGTCAACATGAAATTGTTTCATGTATTTCTCATTTTAATGAAATTTGTTTCATATATATTCTTGATTAATCAACTTTCATATATTTTTGATGAAATTGTTTCATATATTATTGACTAAACAACCTCCATAATAAAGAAAAAGTGAAGAAAAGTAAGAAAAATGATTGGTTGAACGTGGTTTGTACGGTTTGTTAGATTTCAGTGGGCCTCTATATATATCAATGAAATCCAAAGTTTACATGAAAAAAAATTTACAAAATAGTAGGCCTCTATATATATCAATGTTCTAAAAAGCGTGCCTTAGCGTCGCCATGGCGTCGAGGCGCCGCCTTGCCGCCACGTTTTACCCTTTGGCGTCAAGATAAGGCGTGAAGCTCGTTATGGCGCGCCATGGCCCGCCATGGCGTCACAAGTTTGTGTATTTTCGATTTTTCGAATCTATGTACTTCGAAATTTGATTTGAATTTTCCCTTTAGTATCTATTAAAATTTCTTTTGTTTATCGTTTTCTATGAATTTAAATTATTAATAACTTAATCATTATTTTTCAAGATACTGACATAAATACACACACATATATACATATATTATATACATATTTGCCGTCTTAAACCACGCCTTGAAAAACGCCATGGTCTCGCCGTAACTCGTAATGCTTGAGGCTTGACCTCGTTGCCACGGCACGCCTCACGCCATTTAGAACCTTGATATATATATAGGGTACAAATCAAATGCAAACCTTGCATTTGTTGCACCCCTTACAAACCACAGTCTGCATATGTGCAGACTGGTTCTGCATATATGCATTGTCCCATATGAATGTATGTCAATTATATGTATATTTTTGCACCTATTCATCTGCATATGTGCAGAACCAGTCTGCACATATGCAGACTGTGGTTTGTAAGGGGTGCAACAAATGCAAAGTTTGCATTTTACGGAGCCTATATATATATATATGTGGGTGAGTTCAAATGAAAACTTATTTTTCATTGTGCACGTGAGGACAAGTCACAACCATTGATCAAAATTTGGAAAACTAATCAATGGTCAAAACAAAATAAGATTAAGGCATTGTTTGGCAAAAAAAAACTAGCTTATAAGCTAGCTTTTTTTTGTGTACATGTTTGGATTACCATAAGCTAGCTTTTTGAAACGTAGCTTTTTGTGAATATTTCAATATTACCTTTTATTACTATTTACTAACTATTATTATTAATAAATATTAATTTTTAAATGATGTCCTTTTTGGTCATTTTACATGTTTATAAGCTAGTTTTGCCAAACGTGACTTTTTCATCAGCTAGCTTATCAGCTACTAGCTAGCTTATGAGTCAACAGCTAGCTTATCAGCTACCGGCTAGCTTATCAGCTACCGGCTAGCTTATCAGCTAGTTTGCCAAACATAGCCTAATTAAAAAAATGATTAGGGACAAAGATGGAAATTTGAATATGCGTCTACCTTATTTGACTTTTTATTTTCTTTTTTAATTAAAAACTTTTACCCCCTTAAATTTTAAAACAAATTATCTTAAAAATTACTAATATTTTAATCAAATAAATTACATATAAAAAACGAGAATTCCGTGCTCTTCGATATGACATTCATCTTGATATAGTTTTTTAACCGTTTTTTACGTGAAATGTCATATATGTGTCATATTCATTATGAATATGTATGCACGTCCCCGGGTGTTAACATTCAGTATGAAAAACAAAGGTGAACGCTCATTCACTATTCATGATGAATAATACAATATTCAGTATGAATAATAAAGTATTTAGGGTGAATAATACAACATTCAGGATAAATAATACACGAATTCATGATTCATGTATTATTCATCATGAATCTTGTATTATTCATCATGAATCTTGTATTATTCACCATGAATGTTGTATTATTCATCCTAAATGAGACATTGTTCATGATGAACAATAAATGAATGACCGTGAAAGTGTGGCACATGGCGCGTTCTTTTTGTTTCTCGATTCATAGCCGAAATTTGGTTTTATTCATTATGAATATGTACGCACATCCCCGGGTGTCCACATTCAGTATGAATAAAAAAGGTGAACGTTCATTCACTATTCATGATGAATAATACAATATTCAGAATGAATAATACAACATTCGGGATGAATAAAACACGAATTCATGAATTTTGTATTATTCACCTTGAATGTTGTACTATTCATCCTGAATGATACATTCAGGGTGAATATGTAACATCCCGAAAACACTATAGGACATACATAGCATTAAAATCAAACTCTTTTCCATAAAACTGGGTCCCAACATTTCGTTACATCATTCATAAGCTAAGGTTGGCGGAAACAACCTATACACAACTGAGAATATTCTAACTCCTATGGATGGCACTTGCACTGTCTCTAGCTGCGCCTGTACTCTATCTTGCTTTTGCTCACTTACTTGAGCCTCTTACTACTTGCTTACCTGAAAATGGTTTAGTTTTGAAAAACGAGGGTTAGACCAAAAGGTCTAGTGAATTCCCTCCGTAAAACAACATGTATAAACCACGTGAAATCATTTTAAAATAATTCATGAACTATCACACATATGGTACTGCACTGTATGGGGAATCACATAAACATCCACGATCGGGGCCCAAGCAGACTCCCCTTTCGCCCTCTCGTATCGAGGCCCAAGCAGACTCCCCGATACCCGCCTAGGAGGGAAACAAATTCCAACCTACCGTCTCGTCATACGCATCCAAGGGATCATCGGATCCCGAGGCTCTCTGACCCCGCAGTGCAGACCGACATCACATAACATGCACATACGTTTCATAGGCATGAAAAATAGAATCTTTACAAATCATGCTATCTCATTTCATCATGTCAAGCTTTCTTTAAGCATAAATAAGCACGTACGTTAGAAACATGCATTTCAGTTGTAAACATTTCATGCGCTTTAAGAACCATAATCAGTAAAGAAAACGTTTAACATTTTAAGTCGTAGAAAGGGTTTAGGGAACTCACCTTGATTGACGTACAATGCACTTCCTAAACACCTTCAAGCTACGCCCACAGAACACCTAAGGCAATAGATCCACATCAGATACATAGCTCAGCCCTACTGTCCGGATACCCCTTCCCGGACACAACACTTTTCCGGACACAATACTTTTCCGGACACAACACTTTTCCGGACACAACAATCCGGACGCTAGACTTATCCGGATACTAAGAAACACCCGGACACCCTCACGGGGCACTTATCCGGACACTTGCAACATATCCGGACACCATCGAACACTGGTGTCCGGAAAACACGGTTGCTCGAACTTAACAAGTCTAAAACTGATTTATACTCCGATTTTTGCCATTAAGTCGATTAGATACATACAAGGGTTCATCCACCAACCTCAAATACTCACTTAATCCATTTATAAACTTCTAAATCGGTTTAACAAGACAAAAACCCTTAAAACCCATTTTGAAGGAAAAGAGATGAAAACTCAATGAATCACCACAATAAATCTCAAGAATCCAAACCAGTAGAGATCGAACACAAGAATTAACAAGGAATAAGAGTTACCTTACTGATTTCTTCTTTGATTCCTCTATGATTCTTCACTCTCTTGATTTCTTCCCTAAACTCTTCTCTTTTTCCTTTTCTCTCATAGCCACCAACCACAAATCCCAAATACTGATTTTGGAATAATAGAGGCTGCCCTAGGGTATTGAGTCCATAAATACCTTTCATAAATTGCAGAATAGTCCCTTGCCTTAACTTTCATACTTTGCACAATGAACACTAAACTTTCAAACTTGCATAAGAAACCCGGTTGTTACAACACTCCCCCCTTAAAAGAATTTCGTCCCCAGAATTCCTCATTGGAAAAGATGCGGGTGTCTTGCCCATACCAAAACTGACACTTCCCAAGGTAATGCCACTTCTGGCTCAGTCCATCACCTCATTAATTTCGAAACATGGAACCTTGGGTGCATTTCCTTCAGTTCTTACGGTACTCTAACTCGTAGGCTACTGTTCCTACTCGGTTGATTTTGACTTCAGAAGATTTACTAAGGATTCTCATGCATCAACACTTCCTTTAAGGAGGAACCTGGCTAAATCCTCTGCCACAACACAAGATTCATTTACCAAGAGACAGACACACACTTGACCGTTTGACACAAAACCAAACCTGAACGTCCCGACAACTCACAACCTAGAGTTCCTTCATCGAAATACAAGCAATCCTAGATCACTTCTCCCAATCCAACAATCGCCCATGCCGGAAACATTTCCCTTTTCCCGACCACCTCGACCACAGCTCATCAACCATTTCTTACATCCTCACCACTTCATCACTCCATCCTTGTACGTAACCAAGGGTAGGAACCTTCAAACCTAACGTTGAAGTGTTCACCTACTCGCATTAAACTTATCCTGAAACACATCAAATCCTCGCTGATTACCACGTTCGTTCGGTCATAAAACATAGCTCCGGTTACCCTCACACAACTGGGAGGAATAACCATGGTCACACCATACTATTCTTACTAGCTTAAACACTGCACGACCAAATCGTTTAAACATTTCTCACAAAGTCACTAGCTTAACTCATTTAGTTGTCTCATCCACTTCTTCCCTGCACAAAACATACGCAATCTCCTTCCTCAATAATCGTTCCAACGGTTTGCATACTTATCAATGGCAATCTACACCACACTGCACCTTTCGGCATTACTGTCAGGTTTGCTACTTCCAATTTACTCGTTTAATCCGGCATACTATCTTCATCTCCCCACTTTAGCGTGGAGCACAGCCCTCCTAACATTACTTGCCCCTCTCTCCCGGCCTTTCCACATGCCGATAACACTTTCCCAAAACTTACATAACTACACAGTTGCATCAATATCCTATCTTAAGGCATTCAACCAAGTCATCTTGAAACGACACTAGTTTGACGTCGCTACTCATTCTTTGATCTTTAACCTTTACTTCCTCGGGCAATTCTTTCACACATAAGAGACAACTCACATTCTTTAAGGATTTCACATCTATTCTTCAACAATTTGACTAACACACTCATCATCTTCTTTCGGCTTCCAATGATTCCACAATATGCTTACTTAGCGACTCTTACAACTAAAAGCACTTGGTTTCTCCTTTGGATAATCACCCACCACCACTTTGTCATTCTGTCCCAAACATAATCATACCACCACGTCAACTTACACCCTATGTGCGCCAACAATCTGGTTAACAAACCGTACTCTCATCCGAAACCCTCAAAAGGCTTCTACCTAACGCTTCCTCTCTCTTTAACATCATTTCACTCCAACACTAGCTGGCACCATAAGCTTGACAGTTACTGTCACTACACATCCGTACACTCTTTGCCCATGACATCACACTGCAGACCAGATCTCTCATGATCATTCACACAATTCGAGCTTGCCTTCATATCCTCCCGCTTACATACCCGGGTCTACCTCGCTACTCAGTCTTTTCCCAACTTGTTGAACTATAATTCACGAATTCTCAATTAGCTCAAACGCGAACATTCTAGCTAGCTCCTTACGATCTGAGCCCTTACGTAGACAGGGCACAGTCCCTCGCTGAACGATACAATCTACACATTCGCTTCGTTCGTGTTACATACCTTATTCAAAACAGCAGTCTCTCACCAACTTAACACCCCTACAAGGTGCTCTATTCGCTTTCAACATCCTGGTTCAAGTCTTCGGCCTCAGCCCCCTTACATAGCTGACGACTCCCAAAATCAGAAGTCAAGCCGTTGATACTTTCTTAATCTATTCTTTACCATGGGATTCTTACGGATCCTGATCCTTCTAACATATCACAATCAACTTCATACTCTGCCTCCCTCATTTCAAAACCTACTCATGTATCATCAAAGATTACAAGATCACCTTATGACTCTTATTCGGCATCGAGGATGCCTCATTCCTGCCTCCACACACTACTCATAACGAGTTGCTAATACCACACCTTGAAGGCCTCAAGTCCTTCCTTCGAACGCAACCGTCCCTTGACACTCGTGCTTTCAGTTTCCAAACAAGGGTGCAGACCCTCATACACCCGATACCAAGGTCTACTCCCGAATCTACCACTGTTCGTCTTTTCTCTTGAACATAATACTAATTCTACAACATTCTTTCCTGATATGCCCGACCCTTTTCCACTCTTAGAGTTCTTCCTTAGCTTAACATGTAATATCTTACGACCTAGGGAGTTCATAGCCTCCATGCATGACATGCAATAATTAAAACATTTCGTACATTCTATCAATTTAAATACACAACATTTGGAAACAACTCGGGTGCACATGACCCCATCACTCTTATAACTTCAATACCCTGCACAACGATTCGAGAATCGTTTGCATGTTTCTTCCTGTGAACCTCAATCTCGCTCAATCCGAACAATGTTATTACGACAGTAATATATTGCATGAAAATCTTTTCGTATGACACAAGTCTGAAAGAAATTACCGACACCAAGTAAACCAGTCTGTCCTCACACTCATTTGTATGATATCAACAGACCAATACTCATTTGATTGTAAAAGTTTTACTGGCAAACGTTTTCTTGACCTTTTTGTAACAATTTAACTTATCATGAAAAGTGTGAAATATTTTGTAAATCGCTAAGCTCGAAATCTCAACGTACAATGTAACAAAACAAACAATTATTTGAGTCCCGACTTCCAATGTGCAGACAAACGTTACAATTCCGTACTAGCACTAGTACTAGTACTAGTACTTGATTGATTGATGTCTCCCGTGTGCCTGCTCCCTTCCTCCGTATTTATCTCTCCCACGAACCAATACTTTAAACATGCACTCGCACAAGCTGGCTCATTTTTTTGTTCAAAATTGGCATTTACGTATTTATTTTAAATCGTGAAAATTTCATGTTACACAAAAGAACGCCATACATGAGACTCTACTTGCAATTGAAGGCTACTCACTCTAACAAGGTCAACCGCTTTACTTACGCAACTTATCCTTGACACTCCACCTACGACCAATGGTCGTCCTTTCGGTCACGCAACAACTTGCTGAACACACTTTCCACATCTCACTTACTCAACCCTTTCATACTATTTCGTTTTGAACAACTATCTCACTTACCACTTCTATATGCTTTCACTTCACTATAGGTATCTTATTTCATTTGCCCTGTCCTTGAAAAGCTCGAATAAGAATTCAAAGCTCCATTGACACTTTCAGGATTTCGACATCGTCCTTTCTTACCATCCCGACCGATCTATCCCATGATTTCTAGAACTGGGACCCTCCCGAAACAGGAGTCTTACTCAAACTTAACATCCATCCTCTTCGAATCCACGAAGAGTTACCTCTAGCCGACTCATAACGTTCTATACAACATTTCTTCTCTTCGATGTATACATACATCACCTCATATACGACTTCTCATGAACCTCCCCAACAAGGGTTTCAATCTACCCCTCGGGGACCTTGCTGACATTCTAACGTGCTGGAACACGACATGACACTAGGCAGGTTAATAAGGTAGGTTAAGCGCATACAAGTACCTGTAAGTTCGCAATTACACTAGCCAGGTGAAATCCCAAACTTACCTTACATGACAGTCCTCAATACCCTATTAGTCCTATCTCTATATTAGTGTCCTCCTAACGCATTCCCTGTATCTACAATAGTGCCCTCCTAACGCATTTTCTGATTCTCAGTTGTGATTTCTACTCCAAAGTTTAAGTGTAGGCCCATCCGGTCACCTAAATCCCTTAAACTATGGCTCTGATACCATTTGTAACATCCCGAAAACACTATAGGACATACATAGCACTAAAATCAAACTCTTTTCCATAAAACTGGGTCCCAACATTTCGTTACATCATTCATAAGCTAAGGTTGGCGGAAACAACCTATACACAACTGAGAATATTCTAACTCCTATGGATGGCACTTGCACTGTCTCTAGCTGCGCCTGTACTCTATCTTGCTCTTGCTCACTTACTTGAGCCTCTTACTACTTGCTTACCTGAAAATGGTTTAGTTTTGAAAAACAAGGGTTAGACCAAAAGGTCTAGTGAATTCCCTCTGTAAAACAACATGTATAAACCACGTGAAATCATTTTAAAATAATTCATGAACTATCACACATATGGTACTGCACTGTATGGGGAATCACATAAACATCCGCGATCGGGGCCCAAGCAGACTCCCCTTTCGCCCTCTCGTATCGAGGCCCAAGCAGACTCCCCGATACCCGCCTAGGAGGGAAACAAATTCCAACCTACCGTCTCGTCATACGCATCCAAGGGATCATCGGATCCCGAGGCTCTCTGACCCCGCAGTGCAGACCGACATCACATAACATGCACATACGTTTCATAGGCATGAAAAATAGAATCTTTACAAATCATGCTATCTCATTTCATCATGTCAAGCTTTCTTTAAGCATAAATAAGCACGTACGTTAGAAACATGCATTTCAGTTGTAAACATTTCATGCGCTTTAAGAACCAAAATCAGTAAAGAAAACGTTTAACGTTTTAAGCCGTAGAAAGGGTTTAGGGAACTCACCTTGATTGACGTACAATGCACTTCCTAAACACCTTCAAGCTACGCCCACAGAACACCTAAGGCAATAGATCCACATCAGATACATAGCTCAGCCCTACTGTCCGGATACCCCTTCCCGGACACAACACTTTTCCGGACACAATACTTTTCCGGACACAACACTTTTCCGGACACAATACTTTTCCGGACACAACACTTTTCCGGACACAACAATCTGGACGCTAGACTTATCCGGGCAAAACTACCCGGACACTAAGCTTATCCGGAGACTTCAGCTACCCGGATACTAAGAAACACCCGGACACCCTCACGGGGCACTTATCCGGACACTTGCAACATATCCGGACACCACCGAACACTGGTGTCCGGAAAACACGGCTGCTCGAACTTAACAAGTCTAAAACTGATTTATACTCCGATTTTTGCCATTAAGTCGATTAGGTACATACAAGGGTTCATCCACCAACCTCAAATACTCACTTAATCCATTTATAAACTTCTAAATCGGTTTAACAAGACAAAAACCCTTAAAACCCATTTTGAAGGAAAAGTGGTGAAAACTCAATGAATCACCACAATAAATCTCAAGAATCCAAACCAGTAGAGATCGAACACAAGAATTAACAAGGAATAAGAGTTACCTTACTGATTCCTTCTTTGATTCCTCTATGATTCTTCACTCTCTTGATTTCTTCCAAAACTCTTCTCTTTTTCCTTTTCTCTCATAGCCACCAACCACAAATCCCAAATACTGATTTTGGAATAATAGAGGCTGCCCTAGGGTATTGAGTCCATAAATACCTTTCATAAATTGCAGAATAGTCCCTTGCCTTAACTTTCATACTTTGCACAATGAACACTAAACTTTCATACTTGCACAAGAAACCCGGTTGTTACAGAATAATACATAAATGACCCGTGAAAGTGTGGATACGTGACGCGCCCTCTTTTGTTCCCCGGTTCACAACCGAAACTCGATTGTTGTTGGGTTACGGTGATGAATAATGTCTTATGACGTTGAAGAAAGTGTTGAAAAATGTGATGCCGAGTTACGAACCCACGATGTCGAGGTGTGGTACACATTTGAACTTACATTAATATTCATAATGAATATAGAACATGTATAACATTTTACGTAAAACACGGTTAAAACAAAAAAAAACTATATCGAGATTGATGTCATATCGAAGAGCACGAAATTCTCGTTTTTTGATGTAATTTGTTTGATTAAAATATTAGTTATTTTTAAGATAAATTATTTTTAAATTTAAGGGGGTAAAAGTTTTTAATTAAAAAAGAAAATAAAAAGTCAAATATGGTAGGCGTGAGATTGAAATTATCTTTCTTTTTTACCCTTAATCATCTTAATTAGTAATTTGAATTAAAAACACTATTTAATATGAGTCATTGGATCAATAGAGATGGAAGGGCCGAGATCCGTCCTCATGTGAACAATGAAAAATGAGTTTTAATTTGAACTTGCACTCTCTCTCTCTCTCTCTCTCTCTCTCTCTATATATATATATATATATATATATATATAGATATATAGACTTGAGATCATGTGAGACCAAGCTATTTTCGTGAGACCAAAAAATTAACACTAAATCTTCCGAGCAAAAGACTGTGAATGTATTGTGATTGTAAACCTTCACAGTGTTTTTGCTGTGAATGTTCGCTTTTTTCTTACCTTCACAATGAATCACTGTGAAAGTTTAGTGTTAATTTTGTGGTCTCACGGTCTCACAAAAACATGTTGGTCTCACGTGAACCCAACCCTATATATATATATATTGAGATCACGAGAGAACCATGAAAAAAAAGAACTGAAGAACCCATCCAAGCTGTTAAATGAAGATGATCCAATGGTTATGAATTAATAGGTAGTTATAACTAATTTTTTTAATTAAACAAATATTTACCCTCTATTTATGAAATCCAAAATTGGTGAAATATAACAAAAATTGGAGCGAAACAAATTACACCAAAAAATTCATCATTTTATTTTCTTTAACTTGACATCCATTTTGATATATTTTTTCATCCGTTTTTCATGGTTCTTTGGTTTTTTTTTTTCAAGGTTCTCCCTTAATCTTTACCCTATATATATATATATATATATATATATATATATATATATATATATATAGGGTTTAGGTTCAGGGGAAAACCTCAAAAAAACGAAAAACTAAGAAATACTTTGGTAGCCCTCCATTTGGACCGTATGCACAAGTGCATACAGGTAATTTGTAACATGCACAAGTGCATACAGGTAATTTGTAACATGCACACGTGCATATATGCATAAATACACGATGTACTTGTGCATAAAACCCAAAAATCTTCTAAAATTGTCCCAAAATAGATATTTTAGCCAAAATTATGGCCAAAATATAATTTACGTCAAAAATGATATTTGGGATCAAAGTATAGATATATGTCGTTACGTCAAACAGTAATTAAAACATTTCCAAAATATCAAACTAAATGTCAAAATATTATATTGTGGTAAATTTCAGCACTAAACACGTTGTTAGTGCAAGTCTTCAATAATAACCTAAATAATTTTTTTGGTAAAGAAACTACAAAAATAATTTTAAAATTAGAGTGAATTGCATTTTTGGTCCCTGTGGTTATCGTATTTCTTTGAAAGAGGGACCTAAACTTTAATATCTCAAGAAGTGGTCCCTCAGTTTCCAATTTTGCTCCAAAATCAGGACCCCAACACTAACAACGTTTATTTGCTCCGTTAGTGTCAGGGGTAGTTTCGTCCATATAACCACAGGGACTCCTTTCAAAGAATTCATATAACCACAGGTACCAAAAATGCAATTTACTCGAAAATTTATTAAAATGCCTCAAGTTCAAAATTAAGTTACCAAAATGCCTTAAATCTCTTTGGTTTTGCAAAAATGCCCCGTTTTCCGGTGATTGGGCCCGCGATCGCGGACCCGGCCAATTAGCCATCGATTGGGAGGTCACGTATGGAACATATTTGTCCGCGATGGTACCATTTTTCCTCAATTTGTTATATTTTGATTTCAAAGTTACATTTCATACCCCTGTAATTATTTACTTAGTTTACTTTATACCTTTTACTTTTCTAATTTTAATTTTACACTTTCATCATATTAACACATATAATCGTATATTAAATAAAATACGTTAAAAACACATTTTAATTTTAACAAGTTACACCATTATAATCGTCTCATCGATACTTTCGAAATGAGCCAAATATTGAATGTTTTTGGGTTTAATTATGTTAAAAAAAATACGTTTTAACATATCATGTTAACATACATAATTACGTTAAAATATGTTAAGTAGTTCGATATATATATATATATACTAGTTATTTACCCGCTGTAATGCAGCGAGACGTATAATCCAAATAATTTGATGATTTAATCAATTAAATAAAAAAATATTCTATATTGGGCTCATTTCGAAGGTATCGACGATAGATTATAATGGTGTAACTTGTTAAAATTAAAAATTATTTTTTTAATAGATTGTTTTATAGGACTTATCTAAGATCAAATGTTTTGCATCTTAAATTTATAGAATCAAACGATTTTACCCGCTGCAATGCAGCGAGACGTATAATCCAAATAATTTGACGATTTAATCAATTAAATCAAAAAATATTCTATATTGAGCTCATTTCAAAAGATATCGACGATACGATTATAATGGTGTAACTTGTTAAAATTAAAAGTATTTTTTTAACGTATTTTAGTTAATATACGATTATATGTGTTAATATAATAAAAGTGTAAAATGAAAAATAGAAAACTAAAAGGTATAAAGTAAATTAACTAAATAAGTATAAGGGTGTTAAATGTAACTTTCAAATCCTGGATTTTTTATTTTTTGATTTGAAAGTTACATTTAACATAATTAAAAAATACGTTTTAATTTTAACAAGTTACACCATTGTACTCGTCTCTTCGATACCTTCAAAATGAGCCCAATATCATATATACTACATAAAAATATTTTTATGTAATATTCAATATTTGGCTCATTTCGAAGGTATCAAAGTGACGAGTACAATGATGTAACTTGTTAAAATTAAAACGTATTTTTTTAACGTATTTTAGTTAATATACGATTATATGTGTTAATATGATGAAAGTGTAAAATTAAAATTAGAAAAGTAAAAGGTATAAAGTAAACTAAGTAAATAATTACAGGGGTACGAAATGTAACTTTGAAATCAAAATATAACAAATTGAGGAAAAATGGTACCATCGCGGACAAATATGTTCCATACGTGACCTCCCAATCGATGGCTAATTGGCCGGGTCCGCGATCGCGGGCTCAATCACCGGAAAACGGGGCATTTTTGCAAAACCAAAGAGATTTGGGGCATTTTGGTAACTTAATTTTGAACTTGAGGCATTTTAATAAATTTTCGAGTAAATTGCATTTTTGGTACCTGTGGTTATATGAATTCTTTGAAAGGAGTCCCTGTGGTTATATGGACGAAACTACCCCTGGCACTAACGGAGCAAATAAACGTTGTTAGTGACCAGGGACTGGATTTGGAGCAAATACGGAAACTGAGGGACCACTTCTTGAGATACTGAAGTTTAGGTCTCTCTTTCAACGAAATCAGATAGCCACAGGGACCAAAAATGCAATTCACTCTTAAAATTATAGAAGGATCATGTTCCATCATTAAAAGAAGAGTGAATTGCATTTTTGGTCCCTGTGGTTATCTGATTTCTTTGAAAGAGGGACCTAAACTTCAGTATCTCAAGAAGTGGTCCCTCAGTTTTGGTATTTGCTCCAAAATCAGGACCCCAACACTAACCCCGTTTATTTGCTCCGTTAGTGCCAGAGGTATTTTCGTCCAAACTTGTTTTATCCCTCCTTTTGCACTATTTTTTGTTTTTTCATATTTTTGTTAAAATCATAAACTTACAGGGACCTGTTACGTAATATATATATATTACATTTTTATATATTTCAAGAAAAATCAAGTCTTTTTGAAGAAACAGTGTGTGTTTTAGTGTGTTTGTGCGTGATATCTTTGATGGGTCGAGATGATGTTCATCAATGGGGGTTCTTGCCACCAACTGAAGCTCCATCATTGTACACACAAGAACAAAGAGATGATCATTGGAGACATTTTGATAAGTCTGTAAATGCAATCTCTTTTGGGTTTGTTGCTACTGCCATCTTGATCTCCATGTTTCTTGTTATGGCCATTTTGAGAGGTTTTTAAGAACCTCGCCGCCGGTGATGTCGCCGGACGGTGGTGGTGGCCGGAATGCTGCCGGAGATGTTGGTTCCAGATGGGTTTCAATTCAAAACTCATATAATTCCTCTTAATTCTTTTTAAATGAATTGACCATATATCTATGCATTAATTCCTAGGATCTATGATCTTATTTTTATTTTCTAATATAAAATTAGAAAGAAGAAGAAAGGAAGAATTTGAAGGTTATTGGCCTTCTGTGATGATTTCTTGTTTTATCAAGTTTTTTGCTATTCTGGCGATCGGTGGCATGTTATGTTATGACTTCTTGGATCCTTCTTCTCATAAATTTAATCAAATAACCGGTGAAAGTAATCTAAATCTTCAAATGAGTTGATCTGAAGAACTTAATCGATGTCAGCACAGACTTTCCGGCGAAAAAACGATTTTTCGGCGACATTTTTTCAGAATCCGGCAAACTCACGATTTTCCGGCGTCTACTTTCAATACCTCAAAACACTCGATTTATTGCTATTTTTCGAATTTAAAAGTTGCAAACCGAATGAAATTTAAAAACAAACTGATCTGTGGTGATTTTCAACAAGCAAATCTCAACAAACAACAAGATCGATCATCATCTTTTACAAAAAAAATGTCTAAGAACACAAAGGTGTCGATCTCAGATCTGTTTTCAAAACCTTGACGATTTGTTGCTGGAATAGAAATCTGGAATTTGTAATCTGATGAAGAACACAAAACAAAGTGATTTTGTGGGCATGGTCCATTACTACTTAGCTTATCCTATTCATATATATATATATATATTACGTAACAGGTCCTACAGTGTTATGGGTTTTACAAACATAAGTAAAAGCAAGAAAATTTACAAAAGGAAGGACAAAACATGGATGGACGAAACTACCCCTGGCACTAACTGGACTTTTTAACGGGGTTAGTGACCAGGGACTGGATTTGGAGCAAAATTGGAAACTGAGGGACCACTTCTTGAGATATTGAAGTTTAGGTCCCTCTTTCAAAGAAATACTATAACCACAGGGACCAAAAATGCCATTCACTCTTAAAAGAAAGTATAATACTGTCTAAGTATTAGAATATCATAATGAATGTTTTATTTTCTTTGTAAACTTTTTCTTATTTAAAAGACTTATGATTAAATAAATTTATAAATTTCATTTTTCTTTATTTACTGTTATTCTATTCCGTTTTTCCTATAACACATGATCAATATGTATGCTCTATAAATATTATCAAATCCGGCACCAGACCTGAATCGTTGTTTTTATTACGAAATAATATCGTGTACGTCTCACGCCGTGCAGTTACCCGCACAAGTCCCTGTTTCCCACACAGAGTCCCTGCACGAGAGTCTCAGCCAAAAAAACACCCAAAACCATTCATGCCAACCTCTTCTAAATTAGTTTTATGCTAGTAAAAACGAGGGAATCAATGTCCCAAACCATTTTAACCAATAACTAAACATCAATGCCAACCTCTTCTAAATTAGTTTTATGCTAGTAAAAACGAGGGAATCAATGTCCCAAACCATTTTAACCAATAACTAAACATCAAAACATCATTCAATCCATTGAAATCAATCCATTGCTGAAGATTTATCTACCAAAACTTAAAATGTAAAACTCTTGAAGAAATTACCAACAATGGTGGTTTTGCTCAACTTGACCATTAGAAACCATTGAAATTCGACCAACACTAAACCATTGATACTCAAATGCCAAAAATCATGAAAGAAATCTCCAACAAAACCCCAAATCCTAGGTTAAACCCAACTCAAGCTACCAATTATGGAAGGAAATAGCATATAGAAGAAGATTATTACCATGGATGGTGATCTTTGTCTTGTTATTCCTTAAATTTGCTCCTCTTCTTCCTCCCTTCTTGCTTCACAGTCACACACACATACATACACTAGATTTCATTTTCCAAATGAGAGGAATTTGGTCTCCTCCCTATTTAGGCCACTATTTACACTTAGGCCCCCTATAAATAGTGTTGTTAACCAATTCACCCTCCAACTTTTATTAGGAATTCAAAAAACGGAATTGCGTTATTACATATATATATATATGTATAAACCCTCAATTTTTGCATATTCGATCATTCGTGAATCACTTACGACTGTTGATTGTAATAGACGACACTCATCTGAAGGGTCCCTACTTGGGTACCATGTTTTTGGCAGTTGGTATGGACGAAAACAACCAAAATTTTCCCATTGCTTACAGGGTGGGCAAGACAAAGAGTGGGGACTCGTGGACATGGTTTTTATCCAGGTTAAAAGAATGCATCGCTGAGCCAGAAAATTTTTGCATCATGTCTAATCGGGTTATTTCCATTAACATGACCATTATAGCGGTCTTCCTTACCGCAAAACACGGGATTTGTTGTCGACACCTAGAGATGAATTTACTATTTAATGCAAAAAAGGACATACTGTTGGGAAAGACATTTTGGAAGAATTGTAAAATATATACGGTGGAAGACTTTGAATAAAAAAGTTGGCCGACCTACGTCAATCTCTACCGCTCAGTGCAAGGAAAATACTTGACAATGCAAACAAAACTAAATGGTCAAGAGTGTATTTCCCTAGAATGCATTATAATGTCATGACTTCTAACACTACGAAGTCCGTAAAAGCATTGTCAAGTTATGCACGACGTCTTTTTCGATTGCAATGTTGATTGATTTTTTCCGGATCTCGCAACAATAATGGTATTTATGTCGTCGGGAGTCTGTAGGTAAATATATAAACATCCATAATAAAACATTTGCGTAATTTTTTTAGAATTAAAGACTTGAGTTATAAATTGTGCAGCTTCACTTGAACATAAACTTACCCATTGGGCAAAGGCCAAGATAATTAAAAGAACTAACAAAAGTGCAACATGGACAATACATCATGTTACACACACCGTGTTTAAAGTAAGAGACGACCGTAGGAACGGTGTTGTTGATCTACAGGGGCAGACTTGTTGTTGTAGGCAATGACAATTCTCTAGTCTAGCATGGGGTCATGTGATATCGGTTTCAAGGAAAACAAATATGACAGAAACGAACGTATAGGTGGTGATATGCTACAAGACTCAAGTTTATCGAGTTATATACATGGAGCCAGTAAATCTTGTTAATCCTCCAGCAGCATGGTAATATCCCGCTAAATATATGACTGTGAAACCACTTGTAACACCCAAATTTTTGTACGTATATTTTGAGGTTTTAAATGTATCTTTGACCATACAATAGACCTTAGTGGATGTCTTGACTTGGTATAAAAGAACTAAGAAAACTCATTTTCTGGCAGCATTTCTTCACGTCCGTGAAGAAAAGTGAATAATTGAAGCGGGACAGCCTTTTAAATTCGATTTTTCTTCCATTGTTACGCCATTTCTCATATCCTAACTCATTTCTCTCTCAATAAAAATTAGTCCTAACATCCATCTTTCTCCAAATTGACTTCTTCAAGAGCATCAAAGAGATTGGAAACTAGAGATTCAAGTCGTGTGGCTTGAAACTCAAGATCTTCATCTTCTCCACCTCTCTTCACCATCGTTGAGCTAGTTTTGGGTTTTCTCTAATACAAGTTGTAAGTTCATCCTAACCTATCTAAACTTTATTCTTGCTAAAATCTTTCATTGTTTACTTCCTAGAACATTTATATTGAGGTATCATCCATGTTTTGAAGTTTTGACCAATTTTGGGTATAGGATGATTAGAGGATTTAACTAAGGTATGTTATGAATCTGAGTTTGTGGTTACCTTTGGTACATCTCTAGGCTTTAGTTATGACCCGATAAAGTTTCAAGAGGTGGGTTAAGTCTGGAAGTGCTACCTTGGAGGTAGGCACTAGAAATTCCGCCGCTTGAGGTAATGCCTTGGAGGTAGTCCTTAAGCGTGTCGGACCTTGAGCTGTAATTCATAGGAATAGACACTAAGGTCAACCGACTCTTGAGGTGAAACTTGTTAAGGAGTCGTGGGAGATTTGGACTTTAAGTCGCGAAGTGTTATGCGATCAACGTTGTACGAGTGGCATACTTATGTGTTCCCATCACTCTCAACGGATATGGGTCTCCTCCGTCGTTAAATGTTATTTTTGGATGGTGTAATATCCGTGTTTTACTATTAATTGGGTTTTGGCAAGTAACCGTAATTTATGACTTTGACATATTGGATCCCTTCATATATTACGGTTTTGGATAAAGGAGACATTTCCATGTTTTTTGTATTTGGATTTTAATCCTAATTGTACTTCGTATGAGTATTAAGTTTGGTTCTATGATTGTGGAGTAATTTCTATTTAAGTGTTTTATCACAAAAATGAGTTTTGGGAAAGATAGCACTTTTCATTCTAAACACTTTGCATATTGCGAATTGTGATTTAAATAATATTCTTTCTACTTTACTGTTTTATATAATTGATGAAAACTCTTGAACTCACTAGGCATACGTTAAGCCTAATTTTTTTCATTTGTCGGCATGTGCATCATGTCTGTGTTTGGGGAATGGTACTAGCGACACTGTGAAGAGTTGAATGCTAGTTAGACGTGCGAGAATGATGTTGCTATTGGATGATGCCTTCCGCACATTTGGAGATAGAAACTATTGATGGGTTTTAGTAACACCCGACCTTTATCTATGTAACAACCCAGTTCCCATAACATACAACATATAACATAACCTGCATATATATCATTGATTTACAACGAAAGTTACATAACAAACCAAGTACGGTCCATTCGGTCTCCTAAATTACAAAATATATATATAAAAGCTTCCTTCACTTTATCCTCTCCTTTGCCGATCCTTAACCTGGAAAACATATTTTTGAAAACAAAATGAGGGTTAGACCAAACGGGTCTAGTGAGTTAATCCCGGTCCTTTCAAAAATTCATTATAAAACCTTTCGTCAATCAAAATAGTTTAAATACAACCTTTGCCAATACACACACATATACCATAAGTATATAAACGTCACATATATATACCACACGTATTTTAATTACTACATCAAGACTCGTGCATCGTGCTCAACTCCTCCTCATTCCTCGTTACCATGGCCATATTAGTTGGTAGCAAGCCAACTAATAAATCAACGCCGTACAACAACTACGACACATCACCGGTCCGCACACCGGAACCCGGAAATACACCGGTCCGCACACCGGAACCCGGAAACACACCGGTCCAATCACCGGAACCCGGCAACAAGTGCACTCGTGTAGTGCAAAGCTTATATAAATACAATATATATCTCATTACATCATATTGTCATTTATATACACATAATCATATTCCTACCACATAATCATCTCATATATATTTATATACATATATATGTATCCCAGTTCAAAAAACGTTTTAAAGCAAAACTCATCTCGATCGCTTATCCATAAACACTTCCAAGCTTTTCTCCAAAAGATTCAGTATTTCAATCCAAATCCACAGAATCTGTAACAGATTAAATACAAATATCGCCTTACTAGTCAAACACATAAAGCCTACTAAAATCTTATCCTCAACAGCTCTCCCTTCAGCGACTTATCACGGGGGTTCCGCTACCCGGATAACGGATGGGGTCAAGGGGCAACGCCCTTGCGGACACTACCAAAACTACCGAAACTATATCCAAAAATACAATCAGAAACTATATCCGGACACTACCAAAACTACCGAAACTCGTTGCACCGGGACTCCACTGTACCGGGACTCCACTGTACCGGGACTCTCCAGTACCGGGACTCCACCGGGAGTCGACAGTACCGGGACTCCACCGGGAGTCTCAAGAACACAGTCGGTCTAAACTTTCCCAGATGCGATTGAAATCTATACAAAACACGAAACTGGAAATTCTAAACCGATAGGAATTTACTACTGATGATTACAAACAAAAAACCTAAAGAATACATACCTTAATTTTGATTCCAACACACTCAATCGGAGCCTTAACCGTACTTCCTTCTTCTGCTTCTTTTCTCCTCAAGAACACGCACACACACACACACACTGATATTTTGAGTTATGAAATATCTGAAAATCCTAAAGGGGTAATATCAAATCCCCATTTACCAAATGAACCTTCAACTATCAACTAATGTCCAACACCCCTTTTACTTATTATTTTACCCTAACTTACCCTTAACCTCGTTTTATAAAGTTAACTAGATTTAACGGAATTAGGATTTAACTAACGAACTTACCCGGGGTATTACAATCTAGTCTTTATATAAAACTTGGTTTATTATTTGTTGATGTTAAATCTAGAATTCTATTTGAGTTAATTCACGTGTTGATTTGTAAAATGGGATTTTATCATTTATTTTATGTATCATTGGAAATTTTAAATTAGTTGTTATTTCCATATTGGAAGGTGTAACACCACTCCTCTTGGCTATAAAACGAGGAAACCGACAAGGTACTCATGAACACATTCCGTCACAAGGAGAGGTTGTATATGAAAAAAATGTAGCAGATGCAACCAGAGGGACATAATCATCGAGATTGTCCAATTACATTACCAGTCGATGTAGAGACGTTGAGAGCAACTAGGAGGGTGAGGGTGTCCGATTGCTACAAAAAAAACAATTACGCATACCTTTGATTTAAATAAACCTAGTTAGATTAATATTTTGTATTTGTGCTTTTTATCATTGATCAGATTAATATTATAATAAAAGACTTATTTTTACGTACGTATAATTGAATTGGCATCAACATAAATTAACGCAAAATAAAATGTTCATAATCTCCGATTCTTGACGTTGGTGAAAACATTGATCACTACAACATAAGGAAACATTAGCCATTACAACATAGGAAAACATTACCACTAAAACATAGGAATTAATGCAACATACATCAACACATATAAAAAAACCTATTGAGAAGCCTCTATGGATATATTGATTTGCCTTTATCCACCCAACTATGTTTCCCCATAATCTCCAATTCAACACATTGTATATGTTTCTCGATGTTTCTAGCATGATTATTTTCAAACTTAATTTCTTTACGAAGATCTTTCACTTTTCGTTCCTTATCCCGAACTTGATCTTTGGAGAACTCTAGACATCCAACAAATGCTCGTGTTTAGTTTTCAACTTGTTGATTTCAGCTTCGTCTTCTTCTATGGATTTCCTTATCCGTTCAGGCATTGCCTGCGAATAATTTAGGTTTGAGGATGAAGAGGCCATGATGAATCACTTGAAGGAGAAGAGAGAATTGTAGGAAGATGATCTAAAGACTCAAGAATTTTAAGAAGATGATCTAAAGGCCAGGACATAACGATGTTGTTGTTACGAATCCATGAGTTCACTAACATTTGATTTTTTTCATCTGGTTTCTACATTGTTCCATCAATGAAACCAACCTTATTTTTGGCGGCTATTGCGATTAACATAGCTCGTCTCCCCAACGAGTAATTGTCTCCAATGAGGGGCTGAGACACGAGGATTTGCCCTGGACAATCTGAATGGTGTAAAAAGTACGGGTGCATTTGATCATCAATCGTTAAGATCTGAGTTGTGTTCATTGATCCATACATGGTTGGAATTAAAAGCAACAAATTGGAGAAGAGGAGACCGGAGAAGATGAGATCAGATAACATGAGACCTGATTAGAAAAAAATGGGGCACAGTGAGAGCGTATACGCTCTGATACCGTATAACAAATAGAGAAGAGACTATACTCTCTGAAAATAGGGCACAGTGAGAGCATATACGCACCGATACCTTATAACAGGGAGAGAGGGAGAGTATTTGGGAATTTGTATATTGAGTTTCCTAAAACAGAAAAGAACTAATACATAACCTATTTATCACCATACTACTTAAAACACGATTAACAAAATAAATAACCCTCTAACAACTCTAACTAATTACAGGGCTACCTTTTTCAATCTGTAATACATTTTCCACTTTTTGTAAAATAGGGTTTCAAAAATAAATAAAAGATACACTATGTTTTCTAAGTATACATTTATTTTAATACAACCTTTATATTATTAAGTATACATTTTTTTCTTTAAAAGACAAAACAAAAACAATAATTTTCATGATAATTATAAAGGAAATAAAATAGGAAAAAATGTAGTTTTGAATAATTAAACATTTAAACAATTGAAAAAGTGTGATGGTTGGTTGGGTCATGGTCATGGCCAGATAATAATTGTTGGGTTGGTAGAGATCTACAAACATATTGCTACCATGGGACCTCTTTTTATATATTATAATTAATAATTATTTTTTAATAAAATCTATACAACAAATTCAACAATATATGATTTATATTACAATTAGTATGTGAAATAAAGTGTTCAATGGTCAAACATCATTTAACTTATTATAATTATAATTTATCTATTTAACTAAAATAAGATATAAAATGCGTTTCTTTTTAAACAAATTACATCATATAATCAGTTTCTCAATACCTTCAAAATGAGTTCAATATAGACCCCAAGTTAAGAAATCCAAATCGACCGTCGACCGTAAAATTTAGGAACAAAAGACTAAATAGGTTAGTCACGTGAAGATTCAGTGGCGATTCCACAAAGGATAAATGATAACATGGGAAATGGAGTCTGGGGTGAGGGTCAAGTACCCGCATCTTCTGACCAAGGAATTCCGAGGACGAAATTCTTTTAAGGGATGAGTGTTGTAACAACCATGTCCTAGTGTAAATATTTGTATAAAGATGTGGCTAAAGCATAAGACAAGAGAAATGGAGGACTTAGTTGCAAATTGAGAAAGGGTATAAAAAGGGAGTGAAATCCCTAATTCCATTTCACTGGTTCATTTTGTGTGGCTACCATTGTAAGAGAAGCAGAAAAGCATCGGAGATCTTCAAGGAATTGGTGAAGGTTGTGCTTAGAAGAAATCGATTTCAAGTAAGTATTCATCCCCTCACGACTCCTTTATGTCTAGTATTTTTATTTGAGAAAAAAAAGCCCATGATTAATCGTCTGTGTTCTAATAAAGAGAAAACCAATGGATTTTTTGCACCTAATGATGGATTAATGGATGAATAAGTTGATTAATAGGTTTTTAATGGTTGGAACGTTAACCCAAATATTGTGTCAACGAGTTTAAGACAAAAACCACAACTTCTAGTCGATTTCTAGGGAGTATGGGGTTTTGCAGTTCGAAACTTCCGGATATCGTCGGGTCCGGACAACTGGGATTCCGGAAGTGGTTTCCGCATAAGTGTTCCGGATTTGGGATTACGGAAGTGCTTTCCGGATAAATGTTCCGAACATGAGATTTCCGGGAGTGGGTTCCGGATAGGAGAGTCCGGATTAGCGAAGTTTTCCGGAAAAGTGAGGTTTCCGGGTAGTTTTTCCTCAGGCTATGAATTCGTCGGGCATGAGTCCTGATCTTGGGTTGTTGTTGTTTTTGCTGCTAAAACTAGGTATTCGTATTGATTAGCTGGGAGTGAGGCGTGTGGGCTTCTAATCTCGATAATCAGGTGAGTTCCCTTTTACACCCTTTTTACATGGAACGATATGTTAAACGTTTTTGTTTACTACTGATTATGGTATGAGCTGCGAGCATGTTTTATTTATAAACCTTTATAAATGCCTCGTATGAATTCTTTGTTTTGAGAATGCTTATTTCGCATGCTATGAGTTGTTTTATAAAGATACATGCATTGCTATTTTACTCTTAGCCTTGCTTTGTATGCTTATGTAGAGTCGGGTTGCACAGTGGGATTAATGTACCTTGGGATTTGACGATCCCTTGGGAGTTTAAATATTAACCCGGTGTGCATGGAATTTGTTTCCTACACACGAGGGAAATGGGGAGTCTGCTTGGGCCCCGATCGTGGTTGTTGACGGATATGGAGGTGGTCTATGAACACTGTGCAAATACCCCTGCTTGTTTTGAAATTACTTGTGGGCCTTAGGGCGGATAACGAAATGATTTTATGCATGTTTTCGTATAATCTGCTTTTCGGAGGGAATTCACTAGACCTCATGGTCTAACCCTCGCCTTTCAAAACTAAAACCCTTTTCAGGGAAGCGCATTAGTGGTGCTTCGTCTAAGGGAAAAGAGAAGGCTTGAAGAATTGAGATGGAGGCGATTCTGTGTAGATCACTCTAGTTCTTAATTTAGTATTTCCTTAGCATAACTAGTTCTCGGCTGTGGAAGTTTGTTTCCGCTGCAAGTTTTGTAAGCTCTGTTTTGGATTGTCATGTATGTACTGGGACCCTTGTTTTGGGATATTTTAATTAAGATGTATGTTATGGATTTCGGGTTGTTACACAAATACTGGAATACATCCCATAAACATACTGCGAGTATACACCTCCACAAACGAGAATTATAACAACATAGATAAGTCTAGAAAGTCCAAACAAGAGACTATGAATCTTCAATCTATCCTATAGGCTCCGAGCTCACATCTTTCCCCTCCCTTTGCTCGAACCCTCACTAACATGTTTACCTGAAAATGATTTTCAGTTTTATAAAAACAAGGGTTAGAGCGGAGGTCTATGAGTTCCCTTAAATATCCACATCACACCACGAATATCATCTAAAATGGGTAGTAAAAACATTTAGAAATTATTCACACCTTTAAACTTTCATGCACACACTTAACACATGTAGATAGCACACGCTTAAAGTCACGCACACCTGTGAGAACCTATTCAGGCTCACATTTGCCCTTAGATAAATGACATGAAACGAATTCATGCATTTCAAATGGGTCACACCTCCCATAACAAGACATCTCATGCCTCGCCCTAATGAATGCACACTTTGAATGTCAATTCATAACCAAAACATGGTATTTACAAGTGTAAAATAATTATTTCCATAACCATGCATAATCAAAGCTTGATTGTAAATAAGGGTAAGTAAGGAGAGAACCTGTCGTCCAAGTTTAATTCGCACACTTGAGTTAAGACTTCCCAAACCGAACACCTAAATTACACGACACACGAATGGTGTTAACCCACCTAAAAAAATCATATATAACAATCCCTAAGATAATCCCCTACCTCGATCCTAGCCCCAAACGAAAAACGAAACAAATATTAGAAAATGGCCAAACAGTGTGTTTGAGGACTTCCAAGTGACCAAACCAGCTTGGGGTCGCTTTCAACACTGTTGATATGCATTAATTATTTAATGCATATTAAGTATTTTTCTTTCCATTTTGAGTCATTTTATCTTTAAGATCCCTAAATTTGAGTCATTTTATTTACTTATTTTCCGCTTTATTGTTTATTGGAGCTAGAGTAGTGAATGGCTTGTTTTGTGACTTGGAATGGATGATTTATGCTCATTTTGGCAGATTTTATAGTGCAGACCCATGCTGCAGCACGACATGCCTGGGCAGATTACATTTTGGGACGTGGGGCTGAGCTCTTAAAGACAAATTGGCTTTTTGGTACTTAATGATGCAGCTTCCAGTAGTCTTAAATCCAGCTGGAGCTGATATGTTGCAAACCCTTTTGTACCTTTATGACTTTTTACCTTTTTTTGTACTTTGTATTGATACTTTGGGACCAAGTTAATGTAGTTTTACTATTTTACCCCTCCTCTTCCTTCCTATATAAGGAGGGCTTGGGGTGATGTATTTTAGAGAGGAAGAGAGAAGAAAAACTTTGGATCAGATTTAAGAGGGTGACAACTCTTGGTCTTGATTTCTTAGTGAATCAATTTAAGCATTTGAAGTACTTAATTCTTGTTCTTCTTGCTTTCCATCTTCTAATTCTTGCAATTTACATTCCTAGTTAATTATTATTCTTGTAATTTACATTCCAAGTCATTTATTATTCTTGTAATTTACATTTCAGTCATTTACATTTATGCAACTTAATTTACGTCATTTATTGCTTTCTTTACTTTCCGTTATGAGTAGCTAAATTTATTAGTTCGGGTGTTAAACGGAAAGGTGGGATTTTAAACCAAAGAAAGGTGGACGTTGTTTCGCAATAACGATCACTACTAAAAAAAACCTGGTTTCCGGCGGACAAATCCGTCGGAAATCCGCTGGAAACAGTCTATTTCGGCGGAATTTTCGGCGGATATGTATTTTTCGGCGGCATTTTCGGCGGATCCGTCCGCCGGAAAACGGTAGAAATAATTATCAAAGTCTTAATTAACAAGATAATTACAGTTGCATTTCGGCGGATTTTCGGCGGATTTGTCCGCCTGAAATATATTTATTTATTTATTTATTTATTTATTTATTTATCAATTAATTAAAAAAAAATCGGTTGCATTTCGGCGGATTTTTCCGCCTGAAAATATATTTATTTATTTATCAATTAATAAAAAAATATTTTCGGTAATATTTCCGGCGGATTTCCGGCGGAATATTCCGCCGAAAGAAATTTAATTAATTTTAATTTTTTTAATTAATTTAAAATTTAATTTTTTCATTGAATCAGATAAAAACCTGCTACAAATTGTATAATCTGCTAAAATGCTATATATCATAAATTAAAACGTTCAATACATTGTTTGGGCCAAAACGACCAAATCGTTGTTCCAAATTCGTTCAAATAACACAAAAGACAATTATAAAAGTTTCAAATCGCTATGAAGGCGGAGGCGGAGGCGGACGCGGCGTACTTTGACTGAGACTTTTGATCAACTCGCACATCTCTTCATATTGTGCTCGAAATCTCGCTTCCTCTTCCCGACGCATCGCTTCCTCTTCCCGACGTTCCTCGTCTCGTTGCTTCAAATCTTGCACTTGGCTCATTAAGTTCTCAACGATGTGCTACAAACACATAATATATACACATATTAGAAAAAAGTCCATTCATAACCTACATTTTATACTCATATTAGAAAAAAATTCATTTATAACTTACATTTTATATACACATAATATATACACATTACATACATATATACATACAAATAATCAAATAATCTATTACGCTATATTAACTTTTTTACATATATGTATATATATATACATCAAGATTAAACATATACATCAAGATTAGGACTGTGCATCGGACGGAGACAACAACGGAGTAGTATGTTAAACACAGAGGTAGATTTACATATCCAAATCTAAAATCCCAAATTATCTAAGTCTGGACTTGTCTGAATCCACGTTTCATCGATCAAATGTAGTAATTGTTGCAATACGAGAACTCGCGTCATATAAAGATATTCACATGTCTAAATAATTCAATTTGTCACTTATAAATTAAAAGTCATCTTCATGGATAGAAGAAAACAATATATTTTTTACCCCGAATATAACAAGAAGCCGAGACTAGGCCTAATACGAATCCACTGCAGGCAGCTCGGATGTCAAATGCTGGCGGATTTCTATTACATCCAAGCTTTTTTTGAACCTGTCAAATAGATACATCGAAACAATATATAGTAAATAATCTTAACCAAGATATATATAGTTGAAGTCATGAAATATAGGTAACATAAAGAGGAGATCATGTTGCACTCAGCCTCTATGATCATAATTGATGTAAAAGATTGTTTATTCGGATCAACTATCCCCTTGCAAATATTTCTAGATATATGAAATCATATAAATTTGAACTACCATGAGGGCACCACCAAGTAGGTCTTCTGGGGTCGATGAACATAACAAGATTAGATCCACATCATCAGGCTCAACCTTTGCCATCTGAAGGGCATTTTTAGATGCTTCTACAGCTAGATTTGTCATGCTTTCTTTACCTGTAGTTACTTTGGTCAGATTAACCAAATTTTGGTACAAGTTTTTACAGAAGAATTAATACTTGACTAGGCACATGAGTTTCATTGTTTCACAATCTTATACTTAAATGATAAAAGCCACTTTTTTTTATCATGGAATTGATATGGTGAAATGGGTGAACTGTGTCATGCACAAGAGTACGTGAGGCTGAAACGTTTTATGAAATAGTGCAAACATGACAAATATCCATTTAGAAGAGTAAAAATAACCTGAAAGAATTCGTCGATTACGAATTCCGGTTCGACTAAATATCCATTCATCGCTAGTATCAATAATCTTAGCAAGATCATCATTAGAAACCTGCAAATTTGGTAAAGCTGATCCACACCCAACTAGTTTACAGCCCTTGCTAATAAACCTGGTTTCCAACACATTGAAACATATAAAAACACTTCAAATTTGCAAATCATGTGCATGAATTCTTAATTTCCACAAAAATTGAAACATTTAATGATTCAAATATATATAAAAAGAAATTGTTTAGCGTGATCCAATTTTAGGAGACAATACATATTTTAATCACCGTCAAACAAAGTCAAGCCTAAGTTACGTGATCAAGAAGTATCAAAATGTGCTAAATAAAGCTCTAAATTCATGAACATACCCATAAAGTTTTATGAACAAGAAAAAAAAAAGCTAACAAAAACTTAACAAATGAAAGCAATTCAAGTTGAAGCTATGCCACCTATATGAACGATAACAAACGTCATACACATGTCCATCAATAGATTAATAGTATGTAACATCAAAAAAGAGTAGTTGGTCTAACTCACATGTTCACGTTTTCGACAATCCATCTCCCAGCTTCTATAGCCAGTTACACTCCCATGACAACAATATTAAAGATACTTAAATAATTGACATAATACTTTACTCCAAAATTACATTCAAATTAAGTTCAACAGCTAACAAGTTGCCAATCTCAAACTTCGATCACTCATTAGTTTTGAGGTCCAGAAAAACAAAATCTGAACAACACCTCTCTTCGCAATGAACAAATAACAGATATATATATATATATATATATATATATACACACACACACACCAATTGGATCGGCACAATTCAAGCAGCAAACAAACACAGGAGAGGTTAACTTTCAAAATATATAGATGCATGTTTTCATTTAGTTAGCAAATCATATCTCACAAAACATAATCAACTAAAAAACAAATTATCAAGTAATTAATCACATAAAGTTGAGATCGAATTGAAGCTTACGAGCAGGTGGATCTTGTCGAGCATATCTGAACAAGCGCTCTGCTTCTCGTACCCCGTAATCCGTTTCGTCAGCGCAGAAATCGAAGAACTTGAATGCATCGAACTCGTATGCAGGATCATAGAACGTCGACGATTTTCAAACACAAACACAGGCGATCGATTTTCACACACAAACACAGGCGATCGATTTTCACACACAAACACAAACACACAGGCGATTTTCCTCCTTTCTCTCTCTACTTCCTCGTTTGCGTTAGGGTTTGTTGTTAGCGGATCAAGAGTACATACAGGGGGACGATATTGCAATCGTTATAGAAATGGAGAAATGGAGAGAAAGGCAGAGTTGGATGAGGTACTGGTAGAGAAATGGAGAGAAATCAGTAACAAATTTGGGGGAGGGTAAGGGATAGGGCTCATGGATCTGAATTTTGGAGGGAGGGTAAGGGTTTTGGGGAAATTTTTGGGGGGAAATTTTTGGGGGGAAGTAGAAATTTTTGGGGGAAGGAAAAAAACCAAATTTTAGGGAGAATAAAAAATTAACAAGTTTTAGATTTTTTTTAAATTATTATGTATGATATATTATAAAATATTTATGTTTTAATTTTAAAAACTCTTAAAAATACAATGTTAAATTATTAAGTAGAAATATTTATAGGCTTTAATGGCTCTTAATTAATTGTTTTTCAAAAATACTTAAACAAAACCCCTGTTGGATCCATTAACGGTCATTTGGATCCAATAAATCCGCGTTAGATTCATTAACGACCATTTAGATGCAATAAACCCCTGTCAGATCCATTTGACAGCCCAATACGGTTCATTAAAGCCCATACGTCCCATTAAATCCCATAACGGTCCATTAAGCCCGATACGGTTCATTAAAGCCCTATACAGTGCCCGATACAGTCCATTAAAGCCCGATACGGTTCATTAAAGCCCAATACGATTCATTAAAGGCCAATACGATTCATTAAAGCCCATACGTCTCATTAAATCCCATAACGGTCCATTAAGCCTGATACGGTTCATTAAAGCCCTATACAGTGCATTAAAGCCCGATACAGTCCATTAAAACCCGATACGGTTCATTAAAGCCCAATACGGTTCATTAAAGCCCAATACGGTTCATTAAAGCCCATACGTCCCATTAAATCCCATAACGGTCCATTAAGCCCGATACGGTTCATTAAAGCCCTATACAGTGCATTAAAGCCCGATACAGTCCATTAAAACCCGATACGGTTCATTAAAGCCCAATACGGTTCATTAAAGCCAAAACCGTTCATTAAAGCCAAAACCGTTCCATAAGCACATAATGGTAAATTAAAGCCCAATATGTCCCATTAAAGCCCATAATTGTCTATTAAGCCCACTACGCTCCATTGAAGCCCAAATGATCAATTAAAGGCCAACACGGTACATTAAAGCACAATACGATCCATAAAGGTCCGATACGGTCCATTAAAGCCTAAACCGTTCCATAAGCCCATAATGGTCAATCAAAGCCCAATATGTCCCATTAAATCCCATAATGGTCTATTAAGCCCAATACGGTTCATCAAAGCCCAACACGTCCCATTAAAACCCATAACGGTGCATTAAGCCCATAAAGGTCCATTGAAGCCCAAAATGATCAATTAAATGTCAATACGATCCATTAAAGCACAATACGATTCATAAAGGGCCAATACGGTCCATTAAAGCCCAAACCGTTCCATAAGCCCATTAAAGTTCAATTGAGTTGATTAAACACCTATTAGATCACTGAAACCCCAATAGGATCCATTAACGGTCATTTGGATCCAATAAACCCCTGTTGGATTCATTAACGACCATTTGGATACAATAAACCCCTGTTGGATTCATTAACGACCATTTGGATCCAACAAACCCCTGTCAGATCCATTTGGCAGTCCGAAACGGTCCATTAAAGCCAATACGTTCCATTAAAGCCCATAACGTTCCATTAAAGCCCATAAACACCTAGTAGATCATTGAAACTCCAATACAATCCATTAACGGCCATTTTGGATCCAATAAACCCCTGTTGCACTCATTAACGACCATTTGGATCCAATAAGCCCCTGACAGACTCATTAACCACCATTTGGATCCAATAAACCCATGTCAGACTCATTAACCATCATTTAGATCCAATAAACCCCTGTCAGGTCCATTTGGCAGCCCAATACGGTCCAATTAAACTAAAACCGTTCCATAAGCCCATAATGGTCAATTAAAGCCCAATATGTTTTATTAAAGCCCATAACGGTCTATTAAGCCCAATACGATCCATTGAAGCCCCAACTGATTAATTAAAGGCCAACACGGTACATCAAAGCACAATACGATCCATAAAGGCCCAATACGGTATATTAAAGCCCAAACCGGATTTAAAAAATTGATTTTTATTTTTTTTAAAAATTATTTTCGGCGGATTTTAAAAATTAATTTTTTATTTCTTAATTATTTTCGTCGGATTTTCGGCGGATATTTAAAAAATTAATTTTCATTTAAATTTATTAGATTTAGGATTTTCGGCGGACTTAAAAAATTGATTTTTTATTTTTTTTAAATGATTTTCGGCGGATTTAAAAAAATTAATTTTCATTTAAATTTAATATATTTCGTATTTTCGGCGGATTTTCGGCGGATTTAAAAAATTAATTTTTAATTTTTTTTAGAAAATATTTTCGGCGGATTTTCGGCGATTTTTAAAAAAATTAATTTATTTGTTAATTAATATATATTATTATTAATACATATTATTATTATTAATATATATTATTAGTAATACATATTATTATTATTAATACGTATTATTATTATTTTTTGACATTATTATTAATATTATTTATTTATTTATTATTACTATTATTTATTTATTTATTTATTAATACATATTATTATTATTTATTTGACTGTATTATTAATATTATTTATTTATTTATTATTACTATTATTATTATTAATATTATGTATTTATTTATTATCACTATTATTATTATTATTAATATTATGTATTTATTTATTATTACTATTATTATTATTATGATACAGTTAAAGCCCGAAACGGTCCATTAAAGGCAATACGTTCCATTAAAGCCCATAACCGTTCAATAAGCCATAACGGTCCATTGAAGCCCATAAAGATCAATAAGTATGTATGTGACGATATATATAAACACCTAGTAGATCACTGAAACTCCAATAGGATCCATTAACGGCCATTTTGGATCCAATAAACCCCTGTTGCACTCATTAACGGCCATTTGGATCCAATAAGCCCCTGCCAGACTCATTAACCACCATTTGGATCCAATAAACCCCTGTCAGACTCGTTAACCATCATTTAGATCCAATAAACCCCTGTCAGGTCCATTTGGCAGCCCAATACGGTCCAGTTAAACTAAAACCGTTCTATAAGCCCATAATGGTCAATTATAGCCCAATATGTTTCATTAAAGCCCATAACGGTCTATTAAGCCCAAAACGATCCATTGAAGCCCCAACTGATTAATTAAAGGCCAACACGGTACATCAACGCACAATACGATCCATAAAGGCCCAATACGGTATATTAAAGCCCAAACCGGATTTAAAAAATTGATTTTTATTTTTTTTAAATTATTTTCGGCGGAATTTCGGCGGATTTTAAAAATTACTTTTTTATTTCTTAATTATTTTCGGCGGATTTTCGGCGGATTTAAAAAATTAATTTTTAATTTTTTTTAGAAAATATTTTCGGCGGATTTTCGGCGGTTTTTAAAAAAATTAATTTATTTGTTAATTAATTTAAAAAGTTCAGGCGGATTTCCGACGGATCGTAATTAAAACACTTCTTGACGAATTGATCACTTGCTAAAGTGTTAAAGTGTCGTGGACTTAGAGATAAGCCACTAAATGCACGTCAGTTTGAATGATATGGGAAGTAGACTTGAGAGAGTTACTGATAAAGTGACAGTTATCATCCATGTTTTTCTAAACTGATTTATTCTCGACAAGTGGTCACCAATCTAAGGTGTTAAAGTGTAGTGGACTTAGAGATAAGCCACTTGGAACACACCAACTTGAATGATATGGGAATCGGCTCGAGAGAGCGGTTTTTGATACAAAGAGATTTGGTCGTCCATATATTTTGAGAACTTTATCCCCCACTATAAATAGTTGGAGACTATGTAGAGATGTGTCTAGTTGAATCTAAACAGTAGTGGGAATACTGAAGTCCGAGAGGAATACTCTCAAAATAGATGGTGGATCTAGTTATGACAAAACTGCATGCTGCAGCATTCCTGCAGCATGGCCTGCTGGAATTTGTGTTTAAGTCCCACCTTAAAGTTTTACACCCGTGCTTGCTTTATTCTCTGTTAACAACATCAAAGTGACAATGCAAACAAAACAAATCAATCTCTTCCAATTCGCCATCTGAAATCATTTCCTTCTTCTACTTTTTATTTAACTTTTTACTCCAATCTCTATGGGACGATATCTGGTATCTTACCATTTTATTACTTGAAAGACGATATTAGATCTCATTGTATACTTGCTTTGAGGTTTAATTAGCACACGTCTATAGGTGTATTCTAAGCACTGTCAAGTTTTTGGCGCCGTTGCCGGGGATTGGCAAGCTAAAAGTTGTAAAAAGATTTGATTTTTCTAACATCTTTGTTGTTTGTCATACGTCTCCATGTGTGTACAAGTAACAAATCTTTGATTTTATCTTTCTGTGAATATGGATTCAATGGGATATTCGTTTGGGCCATATGAAACTGCTTTCTGTGACTACTATGGCGGAAATCATTTCTCATGCAATTGTCCTTCGAACCCGGAATCTCGTTATTTCATGGGAGATAGTAATTGGGATACCTCACACTTCAATGGTTACACTCAATCATGGGAGGATCATCCTAATTTGTTTCTAAATGATCAAGATAATGGCACTTTCACATCACCAATAACTCCCTACCAAGATTGGAGTAACACATACGCAACTACTTTTGACCAATCTTGGGAGGAACAAGTTGATTTTTCTGGGAATTTTCATGGGGATGGTTTTAACAACTCATTTTTACCCCCTTCGCCCTCTTTAGAACTAGTTCAAACCTTCAAATCTTTTGAAACTATGGTGAATGAGCACATACAAAGTATGCAAGAGTACAAACAAAGTATATTGACATCTGTTGCCAACATTTCAACTTATCTTGAAGAGATCAATAGACAAAACCAAATTCCTATACCAAGTGAGATTGAAAAACTTGAACGTGTTGGTAAGGATGAGGATGAGGTCCATACTTTGGAAAATAGTCAAGAGATAGAAAGTTCCGAGGAAGCATCTGAGCATTCGAACAATCCTTCTTCACTTCAAAATAGTGAAGAGGTGCAACACAATGCCAAGACTGTCACTAACCCCTACTTTGAATCTGTGCAGAAAGAACATATTGTTGCAAATGCAACATTCCTGCAGCAAAGCTGTGCAGAAAAACTTCAAGTTGTTTTTCAAAAGGGACGTGATGATCAATCCATGGACTCGGGAAGCTTCATAAAATCAAGTACTATTGTTGGTGAGGTGGTGTGAAAAACTCTTTGTGGGATGACCTGTTCCCCCATTTGTTTCATTAAAGTCTTGTGCCATGATCAAGGAGAGAAACACGTGATGAGAAACGTGTATAAGCATAAGTGGAAAGAGAAACACCAAAGTAAGTTGGTGAGGACACTTACGGCTGAGGAGCATACTGAGGTGCTCCAGCAATCTCCACCATTCCTCAACAAGAGATCCAATTGTTGAAAAAGAAGAACGCCTTTTTAAAAGACGAAAATGCAGATTCCTGTGCCGCAACATTCATTCCAACCACTTGGTTCACAACCTACTCCTCAGGAGTAGGACAGGTTCATTCATACCATTTTAGCTCCAATTTTTGTTCATTTTACATTTTTTGAGTCTGGGATTGTTTCTTATATTTTTTTAGGATTTAGTTTTTATTGCATGATGAGCATATGTGATATATTTAAGCATGCATACATAGCATGAATAATTCCTAAAGTCATGATCCCTAAATCTAATAGTATAGTTTTTTTGCTAGAACTAGCATCATTTTACTTGGGAAAACATTTTGATCCACATCTCACACATCTAAGAAGTGATTAATGCCATCATTTGTTACTTTACATGAGCCACTTGCATCCACCCTATACACTTTATCGTTCTATAACAACGAGGACATCGTCAATCATTAGTTTGAGGGTGGAAAGTCCATCATGGCAAGAAAATATACACAAAGAAGTCATAAAAAGAGCATAGCTCTTCAAAGTTGCCATGATTGGACCATAAGCACTAAAAAAGTCCCATAGGAGCTAAGTGCATTGCTTTCGACACAAAAGAGCACAAAAGTGCCGCAAAATTGAAAAAAAATCATATATGTTGAAGCAAATAAAGGAAAAAGACAAAGTGAGACAAAATATGCCAAAAGAGTGAACCAGTACTTTGAAGTCCTTTTGATCTTGGATGTGAGATGTGTAGAGCATAACAAAGAGAAAATGTTGCTAGCTTATGGTTTTACTCACTGTTAGACTAAGATTGTGCTATTTGGGAGTTACGAATGGCTATGTTTTGTATCCTTGCATCTATCATAATATTGTGTGCACTTATTGCCCTCATTTTGCAAACCTTACCAACTTGAGGCTTTTTCTTTTTGTGTCTTAGTTGCTTGGGGACAAGCAACAGTTCTAGTTTGAGGGTG
Organism: Saussurea involucrata; assembly: GCA_033807775.1. Taxonomy (NCBI): domain Eukaryota; kingdom Viridiplantae; phylum Streptophyta; class Magnoliopsida; order Asterales; family Asteraceae; genus Saussurea; species Saussurea involucrata. The sequence goes on from CM066321.1 coordinate 172,845,674, forward strand.
ACAAAAACTTGACAGTGCTTAGAATACACCTATAGACGTGTGCTAATTAAACCTCAAAGCAAGTATACAATGAGATCTAATATCGTCTTTCAAGTAATAAAATGGTAAGATACCAGATATCGTCCCACAGAGATTGGAGTAAAAAGTTAAATAAAAAGTAGAAGAAGGAAATGATTTCAGATGGCGAATTGGAAGAGATTGATTTGTTTTGTTTGGATTGTCACTTTGATGTTGTTAACAGAGAATAAAGCAAGCACGGGTGTAAAACTTTAAGGTGGGACTTAAACACAAATTCCAGCAGGCCATGCTGCAGGAATGCTGCAGCATGCAGTTTTGTCATAACTAGATCCACCATCTATTTTGAGAGTATTCCTCTCGGACTTCAGTATTCCCACTACTGTTTAGATTCAACTAGACACATCTCTGCGTAGTCTCCAGCTATTTATAGTGGGGGATAAAGTTCTCAAATTATATGGACGACCAAATCTCTTTGTATCAAAAACCGCTCTCTCGAGCCGATTCCCATATCATTCAAGTTGGTGTGTTCCAAGTGGCTTATCTCTAAGTCCACTACACTTTAACACCTTAGATTGGTGACCACTTGTCGAGAATAAATCAGTTTAGAAAAACATGGATGATAACTGTCACTTTATCAGTAACTCTCTCAAGTCTACTTCCCATATCATTCAAACTGACGTGCATTTAGTGGCTTATCTCTAAGTCCACGGCACTTTAACACTTTAGCAAGTGATCAATTCGTCAAGAAGTGTCATTGGTTTTTATAAAACTTGAATGAAATAATGGAACATCGTTATTGCGAACAACGTCCACCTTTCTTTGGTTTAAAATCCCACCTTTCCGTTTAACACCCGAACTAATAAATTTAGCTACTCATAACGGAAAGTAAAGAAAGCAATAAATGACGTAAATTAAGTTGCATAAATGTAAATGACTGAAATGTAAATTACAAGAATAATAAATGACTTGGAATGTAAATTACAAGAATAATAATTAACTAGGAATGTAAATTGCAAGAATTAGAAGATGGAAAGCAAGAAGAACAAGAATGAAGTACTTCAAATGCTTAAATTGATTCACTAAGAAATCAAGACCAAGAGTTGTCACCCTCTTAAATCTGATCCAAAGTTTTTCTTCTCTCTTCCTCTCTAAAATACATCACCCTAAGCCCTCCTTATATAGGAAGGAAGAGGAGGGGTAAAATAGTAAAACTACATTAACTTGGTCCCAAAGTATCAAGACAAAGTACAAAAAAAAGTAAAAAGTCATAAAGGTACAAAAGGGTTTGCAACATATCAGCTCCAGCTGGATTTAAAACTACTGGAAGCTGCATCATTAAGTACCAAAAAGCCAATTTGTCTTTAAGAGCTCAGCCCCACGTCCCAAAATGTAATATGCCCAGGCATGTCGTGCTGCAGCATGGGTCTGCACTATAAAATCTGTCAAAATGAGCATAAATCATCCATTCCAAGTCACAAAACAAGCCATTCACTACTCTAGCTCCAATAAACAATAAAGCGGAAAATAAGTAAATAAAATGACTCAAATTTAGGGATCTTAACGATAAAATGACTCAAAATGGAAAGAAAAAGACTTAATATGCATTAACTGTTTTGGCCTACACGGATTTTCAACAAAAATCCCCAACGTCTCTCATATCCAAACCTTTCAAAATTGATTTGAAGCTCCAAAATCGAGGCAATCATTGTCCTAAACCATTTTAACCAATAATCAAACATCAAAACACCATTTTATCCGATGAAATCCATCCATTCAAGAATACTCTTTTCTCAAAATCTTAACGATGAATAACTCTTAAAGAAATCACCAACAATGGTGGTTTTTGCTTAAAACCTCAATGGAAACTAACCAATACTTAATCAAAACAATAACTCCATAAAGTTTTAATCCAAAAGCACTTCAAGAAATGAAAACCCCCAAAGCTTCAACCATAAAACCCACTAAAAACTAGGCACGGGAATGGACCCCGACCCATCGGGGAACCTGGTACACCCCGTGCGTTTTTGTGGTTTCTAAATGGTGGTTTTGAGTTGGGAATTTATTACTTTTAGTCTCTAAGAGAATCGAGGGTATTTCGTGTGAGAAAAGTCGAGTTTTGGGCTCCGTACAGGCTCGACGGCAATGTCAAGTGACTATGACAGTATCACTGTCGCCTGGCAAAGTCGCAGGTAGGTTCGGTACACTTCATGCAATAATGCTCTGCGACATTGACACTGTCATTGTCGCATGGCATTTTCGTCGACGCGTACCAGGGTTGTATTAAGTGTGTTTTCAGTCTTTTTCTCATTTCTCACTTCTGATACTCCTTCCTTCCTCTCCCAAATCGATTCCACGAACCCTAACTGATTTTGAGGTTTTTTCTCTTGTAAATCAAAGTGTTCTATCATCATCAAAGCTTGTGATTGCAACCTCAAGTGCTAGATCAGGTGTTCCTCTCCATTTCTTGAGATTTCTAAGTTTTGAGGGTTCTGCTCAAAACCTAGTGGTGAGTTTATCCTACTCTTTTCCAAATCTTTATACAGGTTATAAATGCTCCATTTATGACTTCCAAGTGTTTATATTTCTCAAATTTCGGTTTGGTTGACTTTGTGAAAAGTTATGTCAAAATTTGGGTGTTGGTAAAAATGGAGATTTTGATGAGAAGTGCTTGGAGAATAATTCTAAGCACATGTGTTTGTTTGTTTATGTTTTAGGAGCTTGTGAAAATAGGATTTGGAAGGATTGCTTGTAGATTCAAGTTTATTCAAGGAAACTCCAAATTGGGGTAAAACCTAGATTTGACCTAAATCTAGCAAGATGAGTTCAAGTTGATTTGTGAAACTTTGTAGATGCCAAAAATGTCCATTTTGAAGTATTAAAGTGTTTTACTTGGTGTTTATCAAATGTGTTGTTTATTTGATGAAATTTACATTTTAGATACATGTGATCTTATAAATAGTGCAAAATGCCACATTTGGGTTTTTGGGACATTTTGATAATCATTTTAATATGTTCTTTTGATGAATTGATGTATAAATGGAAGTCATTTTCCGTAAATGTCCGTGTATTTGGTCTTATAACCCGTTGGAAAATGCATATTATTATGTTATGAGGCATTTTGGAAAATATAAGGGTATGAGTTCATTTGGAAAATGGGTGTCTCAAATGATGAGTTTTGAGTTAATCATATTTGTAGTCATTGTTTGTGCATAACCGTTGGTTAAATGTGTTTTATTGTCGACATTGACTTTATTGTATGGTCAAGTAAATTGTAGAGCTTTTGGCTTGGTTTTGACTAAGATGACTCTTAGGGACATTTGTTCGGGTGCTTTGGTCATTCAATTTGAGAATTGCATGTTTTGAGTGAGTTGGTCATTCAATTTGAGAATTACATGTTTTGAGTGTTTTGGTCATTCATTGGAGTCATGTAATGTTATATACTGTAATTCAATAGATCTATGTTAGGATCCAAGCGCTTACCACTACGCCAAAAGCAATTGCTGGTGGAGAAGGCGCAACTTATTTCCATATAGTGTAGCAACCAACGCCACTTTTCGATTTAGGAAGATGCTGGTCAATGACCCAACAATCCCCCCCCCCCCCCCCCCAGCATCTGCCAGCACTAACGAGAGCTTCGCTAGAAGTCAATGGCTGCACAACATGCCTTTGGCATTTTAAATGCACTCCATGGGATTCGAACCCATGACCTGCTCTGATACCACATGTTAGGATCCAAGCGCTTACCACTACGCCAAAAGCAATTGCTGGTGGAGAAGGCGCAACGTATTTCCATATAGCGTAGCAGCCAACGCCACGTTTCAATTTAGGAAGATGCTGGTCAATGACCCAACAATCCATAAGCATAAGAGTACGACTTTATTATTTAAATGGGACGGTTGTTCCCATGTTAGAACCATGATTAGTCATTGGGTCATCGAGGGCCTTATGGTGCGGGCTCTTGGAGTCGAACATCTGCCATTGACCCTGTGATGTAATTTTTGAGTCAGTTTTTATGGATGGTTATTTCCCATTTGTAACTAGTTGAAACATTGGCCCTTGGAGGCAACTTGGTACGGTTATGTGGGACCGGATACTAGCCATGGACCGTAAATGTAATCATATTGAATGAGTATGACTAGGATCATCGGGTGCCCTCCCCCACATCTTAGTACGAGTCGGTGATTGTTTGTGGCCATTGATCCTAGTTTGACCTCTATAACTTGGAAAAGTTGACATACTTTAATGTTCCGGGCACTAACCATGAAAATTGGGTCTCCCCCATCACCGGAAGGTGTTGTTTTAGGTATTGACTTTTATCCATGTTTCTCGGTGACGTTTTGAGTGTGGGGTGTTTTCCATAAGTTATGATTCTGGGGCTCGAGTTTTACTCATATTTTGGTGGTTTGGATATAAAGTTTTATCCGAATTTCAATATTGAGCATTTTTCATTATTCACGTTTTGTGTGAGTATTGGGTTTTTGAAAGAATGTTTTGTATTGGGGTTTTCATCATGAAAATAGTGGGTTTTGGAAAAGATGTTACTTTCATATTTTTGTACAGTTCTTTTATAAACCGTGATTTAAATAGCATTCTTCCATTTACCGTTTCATGTAAATGTTGAAAACTTTTGAACTCACTAGGCGTTAAGTCTAACCCTTTTTATTTTTCGGCATGTATATCAGGTCATTGGTGGGAGTGATACTAGTGACACTGTCAAGAGTTGAGTGCTAGTTAGACGCCTGAGAATGATATAGCTAATGGGTGACGTCTTTCGCACATTTGGAGATAGCAATTGTTGATGGGTTTATTAACACTCGACCTTTATTTAGTCTTTATATAAGACTTGGTTTATTATTTGTTGAGGTTAAATCTAGAATCCATTTGAGATATTTCAAGTATTGATTTATAGAAAGGGATCTTGTCCTTCATTGGATGTATTATTGAAAATTTTAAATTAGTTGTTCTTTCCAAATTTGAGGGAGTGTTACATGAGACAGTGACACTGTTATAGTCGTTTGACATTGTCGTCGGGTCTGTATCGACTATCGAGCCCCCGAAATTCCAAATTTTTCATACGAAACACCCTCACTTCTATTAGGGACTAAAAACAATAGACTCGTAACTCAAAACCACAAATTAAACCCACCAAAAACATATAAGATGACTTTTACTTACCGAAAATCTGAAACCTCATAGACAAAAATCATAGTATATTCTAATTTATATGTAGGCAACAACCTTTTCCTTGGTTGTTGCTCATCCTCTCACTACTTATCCATAGCACCAATATATATGTTTTCCTTTAAAAAAAATAAAAAAAAAAATCCAAGATTAGTAAAAGAATAGCTAAAAGGGGAAAATATTTATCCAATCAACTCAAAATCTTTGGATGTCACATGAATCAACATGTTACACTTTTTGAACCTACCTAACTAATTATTCCTTTATCTTTCATTCAGATTAAAATGTTATCGACTTATTGATAAATCTAAGTATACGCTTAGTTCATTCGTCTTTTATTATATTTAGTAGCAGCTTAAAAAGTTTAATAAGATTATTTTATTCAATCATTTATATATGATTGTCTAGCTTATTTAATAAATTTTTAAGGGATACATTATACAAAAAGTCAGTTTCTTTTATCCAAACATGTCATTCTCATTAAAAATGGCTCATTTCGTCTATCAAAAAAATCTTCTCAAACAAAAACTTTATCAATCTATACAGACAACTTTATTCATATATGACTTAATAAAAAATCAATAAAACAGTCTCTTAATAAACTTTTAAGATATAAGTAGTTGTATCTAGGCCTGTATTTTCTACATGTTAAATGTTGGATTTTGAACAGAGCTTCAAAATTTTGGGCCCAATTTTACACGTATTATGCTTTTTTTTTTCTAATCTTGATTTGAGTTGGGGTCTCTAATTTATTATTTTTTTGGTGTATTTTTTGTATTTTGATGACTTTATTCCCTATTCAAGTTCTTCATTTATGTTATGTAATAATACACAAGACAAGTAATTTAACCTTTATATTGGTGGGTTTTCTCTATTATTTTTTTCTTGTTTTTTTTTTCTTGCCATCGAGGTTTAAACTTCGTACATCTTGTCCTCCATCTTTGACGTCAATATTGTAAATCTTTGATCTATTTTCATCGTATGGGCTACATTGTTTTTACCCAATTGAGGATTTTTTATGTTTATAACCAAAGACTTGATTTAGTGTATGTTTTAAAGTCGACTGTCAACTACTTGGGTTGTGATGCACTATTAAAGTCTTTGGGAGATGTGGAAAATCTCATCTATCCAGGATTCAAATTCAGACGCAGTTAGAGCCCTTGTGGCCATGAAGGTTCACTTGCGATGATTTCAGGTTATGCGTGGTTTGTAACAACCCAATCTAAAACAAGGCATGCAATTCATAAAAACTGAAACATCCCAAAAACGGGTCTCAAAATTTCTTACATGAGTCTCAAATTCAGGTTGGTGGAATCAACCTATTACACAACTGAGAAATACTAGTGCTATAAATGATAGTGTTTCGGTCTCTACTGCACCTATCCTTTAACTGATCTGTTCACCTGCTAGAGCCTTTCGCTATCTGCTTTCTTGAAAAGGGTTTAATTTGAAAAGAAGCGAGGGTTAGACCATGAGGTCTAGTGAGTCCCTCCTGACAGTTCTCAAAATCATTTAAAAACTTTTCAGAGCTTTCATATAAATATAAAAACTTTCAATAATAAACTCCACGTAGTTGAACATTTAGAATCTTTCGCGGATGAATCCGCTCCCGTAAATGGCACCCTGAAGTCACTCAAGAGTGACAAAGAGTCAGTATCACGCTGCCTTATTGGGTCACACTTCCCATGGCATAAACGGAACCTCCCCCGGCGTGAGTACTGGCGGAACCTCCCCCCGACTTAGCCAATTTACGTCTACACAATGTATGCATACATTTTATATAAAACTTTAAATAACTTTCATGCAATCAAAAGCATAAAAATAAACATGACATTTCTCATCATGTACATACTTTAGAAAACACGGTAAAAGTCACATATTTTGGTTAGAAAACTCACCTGATATGCTTACTTCCTTTTCTACTATGTTTTGTACTTCCAAACGATCTATCTGAGTGAAAGAATAAAACATATAAGCTAACTAGCCAACTGTCCGGATACGACTTACCGGACACCACTACTTTCCGGACGTTTCTACTTACCGGACACCACTACTGTCCGAACGCTTCTACTTTCCGGATGACTAAACATTCTGGATACTAATGCTTACCGGATAAACTTCTAAAAACCTTCGTCACCTGAAGCTTTCCGGATGAATCGATGGGTCGAGTTCAGAGGCTAAAATCTCGCTAAACGCTCCATAAACTGGACGATAATGCGATAACTAACCACGCGAGTGTTCTTTAAACATTTCCCACAAAACTTAACTCACTAACACGATTTTAAAGATGCTTAAATCCCCTTTTTAGGCCTCAAATAACTTTAGCAAGAAAACTCTCAAATGGCCCTACAATCATCAAAACAACTTAAATAGGATTGTAGATTGGGAATTACCTGATAAATTCCTTGCAGAAAACGAACCTCAACACACCCTTTCTTCTGAATCCAAAGGTGGATGATTCTTCTCCTCCAAATGCTCAAGAACACAAAAATCCCTTTTCTCTTCTCTCTCAAATGCTCAGCCGTCAACAATGAAATGGAAAGGCTCACCTAGGGTTTTGTGCCAATCATTTGGCCATTAAACCCTACTCATTATTTACAAAATACACCCCACAACTTCCATTATTAATAACTTCTACCACAAGACTTTGAAATTCTAACAATTTGGTCTCGGTTATTACAACACTCCCCCCTCAAAAGAATTTCGTCCCCGGAATTCCATTTTCAAAAAGGTGAGGGTATCTGGACATCATATCTGATTCTACTTCCCATGTTGCCTCTCGTCCCTTATGATATTTCCACTGAACTTTAACCAACCGAACTTCTCTATTCCTTGTTTTTCGAACCTTACTGTCCACAACCTCTAATGGTTCCTCTTCGTACATCAAGTTCTCGTCAATACTGATATCTTCTAACGGAATAGTTACGTCAGTATCGGCCAAACATTTCTTCAGATTTGACACATGAAAGGTCGGGTGAATCCTACTTAACTCCTCTGGCAATTTCAGCTTTTAAGCTACTGCGCCAACTCGTTCAATGATAACAAAAGGCCCAACATACCTCGGCCTCAGTTTTCCCTTCTTCCCGAAACGCACTACTCCTTTCCAAGGCGAGACCTTTAACATTACTTTGTCTCCCACTTGAAATTCAATAGGTTTTCTTCTTCTATTCGCATACTTCCTCTGTCGATCTTGCGCGATTCTCAACCTTTCACGGATTACTTCAATCTTATCTGTTGTTAATTGAACAATTTCTTGTCCGGCCAACTGCCTTTCTCCTACCTCATTCCAACACAATGGCGTACGGCACTTTCGTCCGTACAATGCTTCGAATGGTGCCGCTTGGATGCTTGCGTGATAACTGTTGTTGTAGGAGAATTCTATCAATGGTAAATGCACTTCCCAAGATCCCTTGAAGTCGATGACGCACGCCCGAAGCATATCTTCCAATGTATGAATGGTTCTCTCACTCTGACCATCCGTTTGAGGATGATAAGTCGTGCTTAGCTTCAATTGCGAACCAAACTCCCTTTGCAAACTCCTCCAAAATGCTGACGTGAACCTACTATCACGGTCAGACACAATGGATCGCGGCACTCCGTGCCTAGACACTATCTCATTAATGTACAATCGAGCTAACTTCTCCAATGAATCCGACTCCTTAATAGGTAAGAAATGCGCGGATTTGGTAAGAATATCCACGATCACCCAAATCGCATCATTACCTTTCGGTGTCCTTGGTAACTTCGTAACGAAATCCATGGTGATATTATCCCATTTCCACACTGGAATTTCCGTAGACTGAAGTTCTCCGTACGGACGCTGATGTTCTGCCTTGACCTTTAAACATGTCACGCATCGCTCCACCAGATGAGCGATATCCTTATTCATCCCTGGCCACCAGTATGACTGTCTCAAATCTCGATACATCTTATTCGTTCCCGGGTGCATAGAATACCGCGACTTATGCGCTTCTTCTAGTATTCTTACTCTTAAGTTACCCAACTTGGGAACCCACACCCGGTCTCCCATACACTTCAACCCACCACTGTTGATTCCGAACAGTGGGGTAGCTCCGACGACTCTTTCGCTCTTCACGTTCTCTTCTAGTAATGCTTCCTCTTGAAACTTCTTAATTTCCTCAAGGAGGTTCGGGGTTGCCTCGACTCTGAAAGCCACAACTTTGGTCTGTTCTCCTCGCTCTTTCCGACTCAATGCGTCGGCCACCACATTAGCTTTACCCGGGTGGTAAAGAATCTCGCAGTCATAGTCATTCAACAGTTCCATCCATCTCCTCTGCCTCATATTCAGCTCTTTCTGATCAAACAGATGCTTCAGACTTTTGTGATCAGTGTAAATCTGACACTTAACTCCATATAGGTAATGTCGCCAAATCTTTAAAGCGAACACCATCGCTGCTAACTCCATGTCATGGGTAGGGTAGTTCTTCTCGTGCTCTTTCAACTGTCGGGAAGCGTAAGCAATCACCTTCCCATTTTGCATCAATACACACCCCAGCCCAAGCTTAGACGCGTCACTGTATATTACAAAACCCTTTGTTCCATCAGGTAACGAAAAAACCGGAGCACTACTTAAACTTTCTTTCAACTTCTCGAACGCAGATTCTTGCGCTTCAGTCCACCTGAACTTGACGTTCTTCCTTGTCAAAGAGGTCAGTGGTGAAGCTATTCGAGAGAAATCTTGAATAAACTTTCGGTAATAACCCGCTAATCCGAGAAAGCTTCTCACTTCCGATGGAGTTCTTGGCGCCTCCCAATCTTTGATGGCTTCAATCTTAGCGGGATCTACCTTGATGTCGTCCGCCGACACCACATGACCTAAAAACTGCACTTCTCGCAACCAAAACTCGCATTTTGAAAACTTCGCATATAGCTTCTCATGCTTCAGCAAATCCAGTGTTGCTCGAAGGTGTCTCTCGTGATCCTCTCGGGTACGAGAATAAATTAGGATATCTTCAATGAAGACGATCACGCATTTATCCAACAACGAACTACACACTCTGTTCATCAGATCCATGAACACCGCCGGCGAATTAGTCAACCCGAAGGGCATGACTAAGAACTCATAATGCCCATATCTTGTACGGAAAGCCATCTTCGACACATCCTCTTCTCTCACCTTCAATTGATGATAACTCGATCTCAAGTCTATCTTCGAGAAATAACTCGCACCTTGTAACTGGTCGAAGAGATCATCGATTCTCGGAAGTGGGTACTTGTTCTTCACGGTCACCTTGTTGAGCTCACGGTAATCTATACACATTCGCATAGATCCGTCCTTCTTCTTCACAAAAAGTACCGGCGCTCCCCAAGGCGAGGAGCTCGGACGAATAAAACCTTTGTTGAGCAATTCCTGTAACTGAGTCATCATCTCCTTCATCTCTGACGGTGCCAACCGATAGGGCGCACGCGCAATCGGTGCCGCCCCAGGCAATAATTCTATTCTGAACTCGACTTGACGATCTGGAGGCAGACTCGTCAAATCATCCGGAAACACCTCCGGATACTCATTCACTATCGGTACGTCCCCTACGCTCTTCTTCTCCTTTTTAGCATCTAGCACATAAGCTAAATACCCAAACATCCCTTCCCCAAACATCGCCTAGCTTTCATCATCGATATCAAACACGACTTTCTACACCGCCGATCCCCATAAATTATCACTTCTTTCTTATCGGGTAAGGCGATCCGGATTAACTTATTATTACATACTATACTAGCATCATTCTCCGCTAACCAGTCCATTCTAGGACTACATCAAACTCCCCCATTCTCATCGGGTACAACCTCAAAGGAAACAAGTGGCCATCTACGTCTATGCTACATCCCTTATAGACCTCATTTACCCGACTCGACTATCATCCGCTACTTCTACTTCAAACCCAAAGTTCATTCTCCTGGGTTTCACTTGCAATTTTCGAATAAAATTGGGCGACACAAACGAACGATTGGCCCCCGAATCAAATAACACTTTAGCAAAAGTCGAGTCTATAGGAAAGGTACCTGTTACCACATCAGGCGTGTTCACCGCCTCTTCAGCGGACATGTGAAATGCCCTCGCGCGAGCCGGCTCCACCTTCCTTTCTCCACTCTTTCCTCCGCTACCACCACCTTCACCCCCAGCATAACCCTTCTTCAACTGTGGGCAGCCCCACTTGACATGGTCTGGTGATCCACACTGAAAACACGATTTTGAACTGCGACAATTCCGAGCCATATGCCCTGATTTTCCGCACTTGTAACAACCGTCTTTGTCAGCCAAACACTCCCCCTTGTGCATTGGGTTGCACTTACCACAAGGCTTCTCCCCCGATCTAGACCCCACCCGCAGCTCGGGTCTGGGCACAATTGACCTTTTTCCGTCTCTATTAGGTCCTTCCCACTTTCTTTTATCCCCGACTCTCTCAGCTATCTGTCTGTTCTTATCCTTTTCAGTAAGTTCTGCTGTATCTACCGCTGCTTGAAAAGTAGCCGGAGCTTTCACCTGCACCAACTCCCTTATACTGCTCTTCAGCCCATAAATGTACCTCTCTACCCGCCTTTCCTCAGTAGGCACGTACAACTCAGCAAACCGGGCCTTCTCGATAAACTTAGACGTGTATTCTTGAACTGACATTGATCCTTGCTCTAACCCCAGAAACTCCTCCTCCAACTTCTTAATTGCCGCTAAAGGACAAAACTGTGCTCGGAACCTCTTAACAAATGATCCCCACGATGTGTTCTTTGCTACCTCCGATCCCTTACCTTCGGTCTCAACATCCCACCAGTAAATGGCCTCAGATTTCATCATTGACATTGCAAAAAGTACCTTATCTTCCTCGGCGCACTTGCTAGTATGAAATGCCAACTCTATTTCACAAACCCATTTCAAAGCTAGAACGGGATTGCGCTCCCCGTTGAACGTTGGAGGTTTGCACGAAGTGAATGTCTTAAACGAGCACCCTTTCACTGTCTTTGGTTCACTAGTGACAATCGGAGTCGTCACCGAGTTGTTTCCTATCTCGGTCCGAGGTTCACTACTTTCCTCAGTCTTCTTCCCAGTACTGTTCTTGGTTCCTTCCCCAGATGTAGTCTTATTCTGGTTGTCTAACACTGCTTGTAAGGTCTTTTGTAGCTTATCCATCTCTGTTGTGAACTTATCCTCAGTTACAAAGGCAGGTGCGTTTTCAGGTCTACGCCCCTTCTTAGCTTTTGCTTTCCTTACCGGTGCTGAACTTTCCTGTTCGGATATTTCTCGTATCTCTGGTTCTTCTACGCTCTTAGCCTTACGCTTAACCGGCGCTTTCTTTTTCTTACCCTTGCCTTTTGTGGTTGCCGCCCCTACCTCAGTAACGGCCTTTCTCGGTACGGTTCTCGTGCCTCTACCACGGCCTCTTCCTCTCCCACGAGTGGCTGCCACTCTTGGAGAATTTACTGGTCCATCCTCCGCCAACTCCTCAACTCGCACTGCTTCCTCATGTGGCGTAGTGCTCTTGGTTTGCGCTTCCTCCACGATAGGCATCGACCTACTTCTCAAGACTCTTGCAGACATTCTCGCTTACTGATACACAACAATTAAACTAATTTAATACTAAAGCAACGGAATAATAAGCCAATTTAAGCACATACATGTACATGTAAGTTCACAATTACACTGGCCAGGTGTAATCCCAAACTTACCTTACATGACCATCCTCGGTACCCTATTAATGCGATAACTAACCACGCGAGTGTTCTTTAAACATTTCCCACAAAACTTAACTCACTAACACGATTTTAAAGATGCTTAAATCCCCTTTTTAGGCCTCAAATAACTTTAGCAAGAAAACTCTCAAATGGCCCTACAATCATCAAAACAACTTAAATAGGATTGTAGATTGGGAATTACCTGATAAATTCCTTGCAGAAAACGAACCCCAACACACCCTTTCTTCTGAATCCAAAGGTGGATGATTCTTCTCCTCCAAATGCTCAAGAACACAAAAATCCCTTTTCTCTTCTCTCTCAAATGCTCAGCCGTCAACAATGAAATGGAAAGGCTCACCTAGAGTTTTGTGCCAATCATTTGGCCATTAAACCCTACTCACTATTTGTAACATCCCAATTTTTCCTTAAATAATATTTTAATGAGAATTGGGATCTATTGTATTTTGGTTTAAACCTTGAAGTGTATTGAAGATATATATATATAAATGGGGTTAAAAGGTAATTAAACAAAGTTTGATGTTAACTTTGAGAATTGGAACTAGAGGGTGTATTTGGTTCCTTTGGAAAAAAATTAAGGGTGCATTTGGTTATTGTTGAAAGTGTGTATGGATAAGGGGCTAACTGAATGAGATGATATCTCATTTCTTGTGGTTTGAGTCGGCAGAAAGAATTCAGAGAGAAAGAAAAGAGAGAAAGGAGAAAAAGAAGAAAACAAGGGTTTTGTCTTCAATTGGTTTTCAGAATCATTAACAACAGATTTGAGCATCTGATTGTGCAAAAGTGGGTTATCTCCTTTAAAAGGTTTGTTTGCTTAAATCAATGTTTATATGTTAAATTAAACCTTGTAATAGCTGTATAAACTGTTTGTGGACTGTATGGAATGGTCTGGACTGAGCTGAATAGAACAGGTGTCGAATTAGATCGAATTTTAGGATGCAGACCGAAGTTTTCGGATGAAAAGTCGTATCCGGAAACCCCTGTGAAGAATGTATCCGGACGCAGAAGAGTATCCGGTAAGTTTTAGTTTTATCGTAAGTTTCCGGATAAAAATAGTTACCGGATAGTATCCGGGTTGCTTTAGTTTTCCGGGTGTTGTCCGGATTAGATGATGGTCCGGAAAGTTTAGTTGTCCGGATAGTCAAAGTTATCCGGAAACCCCTGTTGCCCGGACACTTTTGAGAAATTGAGAATGCTAGGTTCTGATGGCTGGATGCTGTTTCTAGATGTTTTGTCTGGTTAAGTTTTCTAAAAAAATTCTCGGGGCGCTGCCCCCAGACCCCGCAAGGGCGTTGCCCCTTGACCCCATCCGCTAACCGGGTAGCGGAACCCCCGTGCTAAATCGCCGAAGGGGGGGCATTTGAGGATGAAAATGTGATAGGTTATCTAGTATTCTCAGAGTTAAGAATATGATATGATATGAGATGTGGTGTGATATGTTGTTATGCATATACGTTAGTAAAGTGTAATGGATCCATAGGCACTAATGGTTATGTACACGTAGAATAGATGAAGATTAATCATTATTCTGATGTGTGTAAGAAAGCATGGAATAAACGTAATTCCTGATTTCTAAGGATAGAAAGAGATTGGCATGTGTATATTGTAATCTCTATTTCCTTTCTAAGAAATAGGCATGTGTATATTGTTATTTCTTAGATATGAACAGAAATGGGCATGTGTATATTGCGATTTCTGGAAAATGATATAAGTGGAAATGGGCATGTGTATATTGCGATTTCCGGAATAAGAGCACAATCTAGAATCAGTGAAGATTCGTAGTATGGCTCTGAGACATGATATGATGATGGAATGTGTGTCAGTCATATTCATGGACTTCGGTAAAATCGTGTTAACGGAAAAGAGTTACACGTATGGTAAGAAAAGGGTAATCAGGTTGGTTATAACGTGTTTACATTGATTTTGCAAATATTATTGTGGAAACGAATGTTCTCACTAGGCGTTGGCCTAATCGTTTCAATATAATGTTTTCTTACCAGGTACCAGCTCGGGAAAGTAAAAAGGGATGTGGGACGAGCGTTTTGGAATAGCTGAAAAGTCAATTAACAGAAGGAGATTTTGAAGGATTGCTTAGATAACTTAGTTAATCTGATTATAGTGACATAATTAGATTAATAGGTTATTTGAAGGATTCTGTACTTGTAAATGTACTCCTAGTGGTTAATTCACTTGCTATATATATGAAAGTTGAAGTTTATTTTATCATAACTTGATGGAATTTTAAGGTTCAAACTAGCCCGGAATTTGGGGCGTTACATTATTTACAAAATACACCCCACAACTTCCATTATTAATAACTTCTACCACAAGACTTTGAAATTCTAACAATTTGGTCTCGGTTATTACATGGTTGTTCGAGGATTAATTGGTACACGTAAACTGACCAGAAACCCACGATTACAAAAAGAAATCAATAATCTTTGGAGTTGGAATATTAGGGTTCCAAACTCAAACCTTTCTCTATTTTAAATTTTGGCTTAAATGTGAATAAGTCAAACACTTCCTTCTTGGTAATAGGTTTGGTTTATGACTTATTTTTTGAAAACTCTAAAAGCTAAAGTTTAAATATTTAGTTCACTATTTACAATTGTTTTGGTACATGGGTAATAGGGTATTCAAAGAGATTGAAACGATCGTGGTTATATCGACAACAACCTTATAAGGCCATGAGTAGCGCAAGCCCTCAAGCCCTCAATGTCACATCAGCGTCACATCAGCTTTTCTCCTAACCCTCTCCTCAAGTCCTAAAGACCCGTAGCGTAATCCCTCAAACCCTCTTGTCACCTCATTTTTTAATTCTTTTATTTATACATTTAATTATTTAACAACATAAAAATATTTATATATTTTTTAATAAATAAAAATAAGATAAATAATAAAAATAAAAATTCATATCATTCATTAAAAATAAAAATTACAAAATACAAAACACTATCAATTATGATATTTTTTAATTTTCTCTTTTCTCGCTACCGTAGCGATCAAAGCGGGGCCCGAAAGGTGATCATGCGGGGTTATGAAAAACTCGAAGTCTTTTTCAAATCGTTTTGCTCGTTCGACTTCTCGTTCGTGTTCCAACTTTTCTCGTTCGAGTTCGAGTTTTTTCATTTTGTACTCCATTGTATCATCAATCTTCTCGTTGAACGTCGTGAACAACTGAGTAATACTTTCGTTCGTATTCGACCCGCTCGTATTACTCGTTGATGTTTTTTTGCCTTGTTTCTCCCGATGGGTCGTTGAAGTTGCTCGATGAAGTTGTCGTCATCGTCATCATTGGAAGGGTTGGTACGTTTTGAACCCCGCGATGAAGTTGTCGTCATCGTTGGAACGACTCCCCATTTTGGACATTTTTTGAGGACTTTCCAAGCTTGTTCGTGAGTGAAAGCAAGCCCAAGTTGTGCTCGATACTGTTCGTGTGTTGTTCGTGAAATGTCGGTCTCACTCATTCCGCTCCCTCTATTAGTGAGCAAGTTGTTGTAGATGCCGCAAAAAGAATTTATTCTTTTATTGAGGTCGTTGAACTTGGTGTTGAGTTGATGAGTTGTTCTATAATTTCCGCGACCCATTAAACTAAAGAACACTTGCCCGACACGGGTCCAAAAACTTTCTACATTTATGTAAATTCAAGTATAAGAATATTAACAAGAATAATAATATTAATAATAATAATAGTAACAATAATAATAATAATAACAATAAAAATATTACCACCGATTTGTGCGTTACCGATAACGGGGTCCTCCGAAACGTCAACCCACGCCGACACTAACGCGAGTTCCTCCTCTTTACTCCACATCTGTTTGGGGGCTCTATTTTCATATTGTTTGTTTTTTCCTTTTCTCGTTGGTCTCTGGTTTGATGGTTCCGGGTTTGATGGTTGTGTGTAGATGGATTGTGGTGTGTGCGGGCTAGAATGTTGGGTTTCTGGAACAATGTCGCCGGCGAGATTGATTGCGGGTAAAGGAATATTGTAGTTGGCCGGAGTAAAACCTTGTTCAATCATACCGGGACGTGTAAGTTGGTAATAAGGAATTTGTTGCGGATATTGTTGGCGAAATTGTTGCGGGTATTGTTGCGAAAATTGTGGCGGAATTGGTTGCGAAAAGTGCGGATGATAACCTTGTTGTGCAAACGCTTGAAAACCAAGCTCCGTGTCTTCTTGCGGTTGCGGTGTATCCGGTCGGTTACGACGGGATGTAGGTGTTTTGTTTGGATTCATGATGAAATTTGAGAGAATTTGAGAGAATTTGAGAGGGTTTAAGAGAGTTTGAGTGAGTTTGGGAGATTTTTGTGTGAAAAATAATATGGGTTTGGATTAATATATATAATGTGAGTAAATTGATTTTTTTTAATAGCCGTTGGCAACGGATTTATTTTCAAATTATTAAAAAAAATTAAAATCACTCGGGTTCAACGGGTTTTGGAACCCGAGCCCGAACCCGCTCCCCCCCGTACCACAGCCCGCAGGCCGAGCCCTCGGCGTTACGCATGGCCTAAGCAATATCTATTATACTTTAATCTGTTTAAAACTGATGCAATGTCCTAATCCAATGAATGTGACTGAATAAACCACAAAAATGTTTAAACCAAAGTATAAAATTAATTTAATTCTTTTATCATAAATTAGAAAAGAATGATCCAATTGAAATGAAAACAAAAAATTGATATGATTCTATTAAAAAATCTATATAACTTTAATTCATAATTCATATAATTACAAAAGCTCATGTAACAATTATTTTAAGGAGATGTTATCCATCCATTTATTTATCTATCCAAAGCAACATTTTGCAACACACCAAAACAACTTTTGAAGGTCTTCTTTCTCTGACATGTGCATAACTTTTCCACACACCATTTTCCTCTTCTTCTTTTTCCCAAGTCCAAATTATTATTTTTTCAATTATTTTTTTGAAATATTTTCAATTTTTTTTATGAACTTTTCTTTGTTATTATTCAATTTTGATTTTTAAGACGGTTTTTATTTACAAGTTGAATGATGTCCTGTTATTTAGATCGTGTAGAATACGTATTTGACTCGTCAAACATTCAACAGAAAAAGACTAATCCTATCAAATCCATCAAAGACGGGTATGATGTATTTTTGTAATTTATTAGAGCATTTCCAATGCAAGGTTCTTATAAGCAAAAAGTGACAGTGGCTTGTAGGAACTATCATTGTGAAGAGTTCTTATAAGAACTTCATCTCCTTTAGGTTCTTATTTGAGAATTTTGGTTCTTACCATTAAGTTTGTGTAAAGTGACTATTTTCTCATTGTTATTGGTGTTTAAATTAAATATTTGATTTTTATTTATAAATATATAATAATTATTGATGTTGACAAATACACGGGACCCATAAAAATGAGGTTCTTTTATAAGAACTACCATTGTAGATTTCCATATAAATTTTTTATTTGATAAATTAAAAATGAGATGAGATCAAAAAGTAAAAAAAAAAAGTTCTTAGGTAACATTTGAACTGTCATTAATCTATATGAAGCACCCATAAAAACGTCAAATCCATGTCATTAATCTATACTCTATCATGGATTATTTAAGCTAAAATTTAAAAATAACCAATTAAGCATTAGATATTATTTAGTAATACATAGTTTTCTTAAACTTCAAGTTTACATGTAATTATTGTGTATGCACAAAATTTTAAACTAACTACTAAAAAAATCAAACTATTTATATTTTTTATAACAAGAAAAAAAAAATTCATACATTTTTTATAAACATATTCTATAAAACATCACAAAGCAGGATGTGACATAAAACAATTCTTAGTTTAAAAATTATATCCTACAATTTCTTATATTATTTACTCTCACATCAGCAAAATGTACTGATGTGACATTAGCAATTACCAAAAACCGATTTCCTATTAAAAATCATACTCACAACAACCAGAATTTTTAAACTAAAAATCAAACGTGGCAGAGTTGCAATTGTTTTGCTATTCATTTACGATTGTCGTAGTGGATGGTCTATTGGTCTATAACCAACTGGTGCATGCTTAAGTACAAGATAATTATTATGCTCTACTTGATAAACATTTATTGTTAAACTAAAGAACTGACCCGTGTTATTCAATCATTAAGAAGTGTGGATGAATAATGCATACCTGTATCCATTGTTTTACCATCTCCTATACGTGAAACTTTGACGATGAATGGATCATGTGGTGAGACGATCTTCCTCGAACAAAGTCGTTAGTACATTCTAACCGTAGCCAAATTCTAAGTGATAGAGATTGAAATTTTTGTACCGATTTTGTATATTGGGGATCATTACATTTCACAAGTGTATAATTAGGATTCTCATTAAATCCTAATGGGCCTAATAACAAAAACTAATACAACCCCCATTAAAATAGCCTAATAAATTATTGCATACAAGTCCATTTAAGTATTAGAAAATCCTAACATTACTAATACAATAAAATAGTTTATCATTATGTTCATAAAACAAATTAGTCTAATTAAACTAAAATAAGTTACATCTTTAAATATAGAATTATATGATATTTAAATTAAATAAATTATATTTTATAGTTTTTAATTTGACAATATTAATATATCTATACTATGTTATAAAACATTTGACAAATTTTTTTAAAAATAAGTTCATGCATCAAGTACAGTTTATTGATTTTATTACTTAAATTCAAAATTACAAATAATGATGCATAAGTACAACTGTTTAAAGTTGAATGTTTGAATTCATAACTAACTGATAAACATAATCAAATACAGGATAAATATCTCATTTTAAATATAAAGAATTCAATATATAATCAGGATAATTATTGAATTCTAACAAATGCTTAATTACTATTTATAAAAAATATATTATTAATTTTAAAATAATTCAAGTCATTACTAAACATAAATCACATTAAAATAAAAAATGAAACCAAACAAATTTATTAAAAAATATTATTGCTTTCTCAAAATTAAGATCTATTGCGTTACATTGCGCGAGTAGACTTCTGATTTTATTTAAAGTTTTTTACACAATTTTTAAGTTAGCAAAATATTTTCAATTTTATTTAAAAAGGCAAGAACAAAATTTTCTTTAAGTTATTTTTGAAAAATAAATTATTATAAATATTAATAATTATACAATTATAACGTTAAACCAGTAAATATTTTTTTTTTACTTTAGTAAATATAATATTTTCTTTAATTCAATAGATCTTCGTTTTTATTGGATCAGAATCGTAACAATCATTACCATTATCATAATATATTTGTAATATTTATTAAATATTAAGAACTTTAATTTCATCTCATTAGGCCATCCGCAGCGCCCACGAGCTCGGGCTCGCTGCAGGCTCGTGCGGGCAGCGGTGGGGGGTGAGCGGGCTAGCTGCGGGCTCGGGCTCAGCGGGTTTGTAAGCCCGCGGAACCCGTGACATAATTTGGCATAATTTAATGATTTTTAATTAAAATTTACACTTTCAACCCCTATACTTATTTACTAAATTTACTTTATACCTTTTAGTTTCATTATTTTAATTTTACATTTAACACATATAATCGTTTATTAACTAAAACACGTTAAAAAAATACGTTTTAATTTTAACAAGTTACACCATTATAATCGTCTCTTCGATACGTTCGAAATGAGCCAAACATTGAATTTTTTTGGATTTATATATTTTAATATATATCATATAAACTACATAAAATTATTTTTTGAGTAAACTATGATTTTGGTCCCTATGGTTTACTGTTAATAACGGTTTTCGTCTTTGATCTTTTAAAACTGCTTTTTTATCCTTATGGTTTCTATTTTCCTTCCATTTTCATCCCTCCATCCAACTTTGTTAAAATTAGAGTTAATTCTTCCAAAAAATAATTGAGAAAATTACATATTTGGTCCTTATTTATTGTATATCAAATTTTACATTTTTATCCTTAAGTTACGACATTTTTTTCTTATTTTTATTTATTATTTATCTTATTTTTATTTATTCAAAAATATATAAATATTTTTATTTTGTTAAATAATTAAATGTATAAATAAAAGAATTAAAAAAATGATGTGGCGCTGATGTGGCATTAAGGGCTTGAGGGCTTTTAGTTATGCGATGTGGCGTTGAGGGCTTGAAGGCTTAGCTGATGTGACGTTGAGGGCTTGAGGGCTTTTATCTATGCGCTGTGGATGGCCTTAAAAGATCCCTTATTCCATTTGTCCTAAAATAAATATTCACAATATAAAATACACGCAGTCTTAAACATATATATTTATCACATTTTTCAATTAATTAAAGTATGGATGTTTACGGTACAGTTTTGCGGTCAAACCACAAAGCGCACCGCATATGCGATTTGAGCATTTCCCAAACCACAAACGGTTTGTCCCTATCTCACTTTTTGTCTAAAATCCAAAAATTATAAGCTTAAAAATACATTATAAAATCAAGGATAAGATGACCGTAGTCGAAAAAGATAAAGATTTAATCATCTGACTTCCAAATACATATTATACAACTAAAGATACTCTACGAAATAAAAAATGTACTTCAAACTAAATAAGACTAATAGAATAATGGGACTTTGGGCCAAAATAAGAAGTCCAATATTCGCTAGATATAAATCCTTAATTATTCTCTTTCTATATATATGCATTGTTTGTCAAAAAAAAAACTAGTTTAGCTAGTTTTTTTTGGTACATGAGCTAGCTTTTTAAACGCTATTTGGAGTAGTTTTTCAGATGCTTTTTGTGTATATTTCAATATTGTTTTTATTAATATTAATTATTATTTATTAACTATTATTAAAAATAAATATTAATTATTATTTATTAACTATTATTAAAAATAATTATTAATAATTAATTAATATTAACTAAAAATTATTAATTAAATTTAATTATTCATTGATATTAATTTTTAATTATTTTGAGTTATTGTTAAACATATAAAATATTTTTATTTATTTTTTAATATTAATCAATATATTTTAATTATCAATTATCATTATCTTTTTTATTATTATTTCATTATTTTTTTTCATATTGTATGTAACGGTTATTTAAATCATAAGTTAATTTATATTTTTTCTACAACTTGTTTTAACAAATTCAAATTTTATAGTATATATGTAATAATAAATTTTAAGTTCTTTTCATGTTATTATTTAATTTTTATTTACTACATTTGTTGTATTAATTAACATATTATATTGCTATAAATTTGTTTTAATTATATAATTAAATATTGTTGTTGATATTTGTTTAAAGATGTCTTTTTTAGTCATTTTACATGCTTGTAAGTTAGTTTTTTGTCAAACGTGACTTCTTAATCAGCTAACTTATCAGCTACCAGCTAGTTTGCCAAACATAACCATAATATATAAAAACAAAAATATAGAAAATTTGTGGTGCGGTTTTGTAAAAATGCAAACCCCGAACACGCATAAAAGTTCCAAGCCGTGCTTTGCGGTGCGGTTGGACGCTTTATGCGGTTTGAATGAACACCCTAAATCAAAGAACAAATTTACCCTTAATTATAGATGGAAAAAAATCCGTTACATAATTAGGCGTGCAATAGAAAGGTAGACAAATACGTTTAAAAATTGACACATATTTTAAAACAAACTAAAATATAATATAGATATTTATTTTGGTACGAAAGAAGTATTACATAATTACTAAAATGTTAATGACAATTAAAAACTGATTTACTTGAAACAAAATGAACAATACTAGACACATATAATTGTTATGAAATAAAAAATAAAAAATAAAAAAATATTAATTATAGAGAATTTATTTTACAGATTATGAGAGAGAAGAACCACTATTTACTTTTCTATGAACTAATTTTAGCATTATATTATAATTGTACAAAAATAGAAAAGAAAAAATGGAAAACCGCTAGGATATATTCTTTAGAAAAAAAAATACAAAATATTTTGAATTAAAGAAAAAACCCAATTTAGGAATTATTTCATCTCCAAGCCTCTGTAGTCCAAAGCACCATTTTTCAAACCTAAGAAATCATAACCAGTGCTGTTACCACTTGTACCATTCGTACAACTGCATTCCTTGCTGTTCGGTACACCCAAACTGCATGCAAAACATATGGTGCCACCACCGGAATTTCTCCCGCCGGTCATCAATGGCTGATGATGATACTCGACGGCCTGAAATTGTTGGTGTATGTATGAAGATGATTGTATGGTATTACTGTTTTGATGGTGATAGTTGGGTTGGCCGATTCTCAACTCCAAATTCAAATCTTGGCACTTTTCTTGATTTTCCGGCGAGGTGTTCTTGATTTTCCGGCGATCAGGGGAATCACTACGGATTTTCACATCCTCTTCTAGTTCTTCGTTTTTAACAAGATGATGGGTGGTGGGTGTAGTAGTTGCAAAGGATATGGTGGTTGTGGTGGTGACCTCCGGCGAAGAATTCCGATTATGGTTGGCGCCGGCGGCAGAGGCGGTGGTGGTAATGTTATTAGAGTGATGATTATTGACATCGGTTATTGGCCGGTGAGTCGCCGGATCAATTCCCCGGTTAAAAAGCTTCCTTCTGATATGTGTATTCCAGTAATTCTTTATCTCATTATCCGTCCTCCCCGGCAATCTTCCGGCGATCAAAGACCACCTATTAATTTATTCCCAAAAATAAATCTTTTTAAAAAAAAGAGAAACCCATAAAAAAAACAAAATTTGCGAGATGGGTATTGTTCTCCTATGAAAAAAAATTGAATATTTTTTTGTGAAAAATTGAACCTACTTGTTGCCAAGGAGGCTATGGAGTTTGATGATGAGTTCATCTTCTTCTTCAGTGAAGTTACCACGCTTGAGATCAGGGCGGAGGTAGTTGATCCACCGGAGACGGCAGCTTTTGCCGCAGCGGAGGAGTCCGGCGGCCTTGGGTAGTGAACGCCAGCAGCCTTCGCCGTGAGCTCTGATATAAGCAATAAGACGATCATCTTCCTCTTTGGTCCATGCACCTTTGTTTGTGTGTGCTTTTTCACAACAAGGAGACCTTCCCATTATTCTTTTGTTTCTTGTTTATATTTTCTCTAATTTATGAGAGAGATAGAAGCCGGCCGTTTTGAGTACTTGATGTGGGATTTTATATAAGCTTTTATATAGGGCTTTGAGAGAGATGGGAGGGAGAGAGAGAGAGAGATGTGTGTGTGTGTGAGAGAGAGAGAGAGAGAGAGAGAGAGAGAGAGAGTATAATTGCTTCTAGATGTGAGTTGGTAAGGCAGGTTTGAGGGAGTGGCTGGTGGGCTTGTGTTATGATGATATTTACCATATCATATATAAAAATAAAATAGATATTTAAGTGATTGTTGTACTCATCTATATCAAAACTTTATAATATAAAGACTTTTATTTTAAAATTAATTGTATTAAATTATTGTAAGATAAAAGACTCTTCTGGCTCATTATTAATATCTGATATTTATTTGGATATAATCTGATATTTATTTGGATATATTTTTGAATTAGGAAGTATAGGGTATTTGAGATTGATGGTTTAACAAGATGTGTCGATAGACAATGTTATATAAGAACCTATACATACGATAGAATAAAGAATAGACACTATCTCAAGTCGGTAGAATATATTTAATTGGCTAGACAACTTATAATCGATCATCTAAACAATTACAAGTGTGTATCATTTAACCTTCATAGTCATTATTGTTAGCTAAAAAAGGTAAATTGAAATGTTATTTCATATACGTACGCCATACATGATAATTGATATTTGTGTGTATGTAACACAATTACATGCAACCATATGTTGCGTTAATCAATTCGAGCATGATATAATTATACATATAAAATTATTTACGATGATTGTTTATATGTTTTTTAGTTTAATTTGTTTGATAAATATATGGCTGAAAGAGATACGAATGTTATTGTGAGTGTCTAAATCGTATACGTCAAAGTACACAAATGTTGGAATAGAAGAATTTAAACTTTGTTTAGATAAATGTTGATAAAGAAGTAAAATAAATTTATGGTTAATAGTTTCCGTCAAATCACTGTGTCCCGTTAACTTTATGTCCATACACTTGGATCATATTTTGTTGTTCGAAAAAAAATGATTACTAAAAATTTCAAGCTAAAAATAACTAAGCAGTTCGAAATACTTAATTAAGAATATAAACCTTGAAATTGCCAAAGAATATGACATCAACCAACTCACATACTTGAAATTAAGGAATATTCAATCAATAATAACTTTTACATCTAAAGACTATCATCTGCAGTACTAGACCTGGGTCACCAATTCCCGATCGTTACGCCCCTTTCTAACACCCATAGTTCGGAACCTCCCTCTCATATTAACAGTTTGAAGCACTAGCCATTCACTGAGATCACTCCCTTCTTGTGTAAGAGACTAGACACACCCAGCTATTTTATACTAGAGAGCTCCTCCTTTACTAAGCTAAGGCTGAACTGACTGAGATCACTGACCGGTAGCAGCTAACTCAATGGCAAGCTATCTTCCCACCACACTCTTGCCCTTTAGGGGAGCTGCTCTATTCTCTCCGTAGGGTATTCATTAACTCACTCCGTCCCTTAGGAAAGTCTTGCTGGTGAACTGCTAAAAGAAAAATGGGACAGGTTCACCCAAGAAAGTTGATATTCTATATCTCATGGGCTGGATGCCAAAAGTCAAATCTCAGGGGACGAGGAAATATGAAAACGAACAATCGAGATGCACAAAAAAAAACAAGTCTAATGATTGAAAAGCAAGAACTTGATGAGAACACGATCAAATGCTTTATCCCGTAGAATGAGAATGAAAGTCCCTTGACCAATGCCTGAGGTACCCCGCTATCAACTTGGCATAATCAGTAGCTAGCTGATTCAAGACCAGAACTAATTACTCGCTGGTCGGCTCATCAAGTTCGCCATGAATTGCGTATAGAGAAGCTGATAGATAAGTAGTTTTGAGAAGGTTCACGAAGACACGGATTGGGCTGAGAGAAGGTTGTGGAGCTATGGTCAGCGCAGTTGAGAGAAATATGGTCTAAGCCCAACGACGAAGAAAGAGTTTCAATTCTTTCTTAGATTAGAAAAGGCAGAGCGAAGAGGCTCCTTCCACGGGATGATCCTTTCACTACAGATATAAAATGAGATCTTGGATTGGAAAAGAGCTTGTTTCTATTCATTAGCTGCGAGCTAGGGTAATATGGAAGATTAGAACGGCAGCAAGGACAGGCGAGAATGGCATTCATTACCGTTTCAAGAAAGCCGAAGGGGAGTCAAGCGGCGGGTCAACAAAGAAGATCCGTCCTCCTAAAAGAGAAGTGTTCAAGTTGTTTCCTCGGCGGGAAGCTGATCAGCCAATCGATCAAAGATCTAAAGAGTGATAGGCGTAGGTCTTCCGCAGTCCAAGCTAGGCTCCTTCGAAGTGGTGCGCAAATCAATAAAGAAGAGAGATCCACTTTATAGAAAGGAGAAAGCCGCACTCAATAGAAAAAGCAAGGATCAACCGGCCAGAATAAATAAGTCCGTGTTCATCTGTCGGTATCAGTCTTCCTGTGTCTTTAGGCGAGAAAGAGTAGCAAAGATCAGTTTCGGAAAGCTTAAGTAAGATCGATCTATTTATTCAGGTAATGGGGTAGGCAGGGCGGAATCCGAGGATAAGAGATAGATCTTGTTTGTAGTATGTTTCACTTTCTCACCTAAACAGATAGAGTAAGCAAGCGAGCAGCCCTTATAGCAATAGGCAACGAGTAATACACCTAAGTCTCCGTAGGGGAAGCTCATTCAAAGGAGAAAAGAAAGGAAAAGGAGGGCAACGAAGCTAAGCAAGGCAGGGCGAAGCGAAGAGAAACCCCTACCCCTATCAATGAACGGATTAGTTTCCGTGGGTCATAACCCGCAAGCCAAGGAGAATTGATCATCAAATAGATAGGGGCCAGGTCCAATGGATAGGCCAGCTTTGTAGGAATCAAGAATCTGAAGTGGAGGTAGTTCGCCAGGTTGGGATATCCACCAGGAGAGTCGGGATATCCAGTAACTCGCCAATCAGTAGTTACAATTGGGACGGGCTTAGTTTGATACTCAGTGCCCCTCCCCTTAATTCCTCAGTCTCGGTCTGTAGTTCAAGGACGTGCGGGCAAAGAAGCAAAGGAAAAAAGCATTGATTGGTACAAATAGAAGCGAGCATACCTATACCTATTATGAATTTTTAGACTGGCTCACTAGCCGGAGATTGGAGTATTGAATCGGGGGTTGGAGACTGAAAACATAGGTCTTCGCCCCCGCGAGAAAGGTTGAAAAGGAATTATCACAATTACGTATTTCCCGTTCTGTAGAAATGGATTTAGGTGGATCCCTATTAATCATATAGAAGAGTTGGGATTCTAATCATCGCTTCTTGCGCCTTCGCCTTCGCTTCAAAAGCCGATTACATACTTCTTACCTGCAATTCGAGACTGAGCTAATGCCGATGCCTTGCTTCCTGAAAAAGAACTCGGATCTCTTCCTCTTTGACAACCAGAAGGGGAGACTCAAGATCCAACTCCAGCAACTATGGACGCTGGCGGGCTTGCTACTACTGCTATTTCAAACCTATGAAGACTTGGAAATCAAAATCGGGGCAAGAAGACGAAGAAAGAGTTAGAGAATCCCTCTTCCACGGATTCAATGAAAAGAGAAGACATAGAGGGGGATTTCAATCGCAGCCATTAGGTCTCACTCTGACCCTGAAACCTCTCTTCCGAACCGGGATTTACGGTCTAATTCTGAAGGTCTCATTTACCTGTTTTCATCTGGCTTCCTACTTCACGATCGTATCTCCCCTATCCTCAAGGAAGTACGGGTCCGGGTCCTCTGTGCCCTCTTTTGTGCCCTATTTATAGCTTTTAGGTTCCGGTCCCCCTTGTGCCTGACGACCTCTCCTATCGATTTAGTCTGCTCTTTCGACTCGAACGGGTAGCTCTCGAAAAGGAGGAAGTTGATGATCCGGGAAAAAACAGAATTGCCTGAAATCGATGCTCCCGTACATGGAAAGCCCTTGCATGGATTGGATGGCGCTCTGCATGGCATGCACTTTCTGGGCTAGGTCGTCGTCCTTGTCATTTGGAGATGCCCCTTGGTGGGCGTGAGAAACCTTCTGTCTCAGACTCAACCTGACCAAAAGTCTGAGGGTATGCTGGTGGTACAACTGAGGGGGGTGGGACTTGTAACATTTCCGACCCTTGAGTTGAGGTAGTTGTACAGATTGTGGTGCAAAGCGGACGTCGAGGAGCTTCAGGCAAAAAAGGCTTGTAATGGATCCTGTGTTGGAGGTCCAAAACCGGCCGCTGTATTACTGGATCCTGCCCCAAAGGTGAATGCTGAAGAGGGCTGGACGAGTGGAAGGTTCGAATCCTTTTACTCCAGATTATGAACACCCGATCGGATCCCCCAAATTGTCTTTGAAAATCAAATTCATGCAATGTTTTAGACCTCGAACATCTAGGGCTCCAAAGAGACCCTTGTGCCTTGGATATGTACCCTTACGCAGTGTAATTTTGTATGTTACAAAAAATGGTACGACGTCTCTATTTGGAGAGCTCTTACCATACCAGTCCCACAACCATTATGGGATAGGTAAATCGCGTGTCACAGGAACAAGCGGGTGATCTTTGGAGTCGAATCTGAAACCTCTCACTTATTCTACAAGGATGTTCGCCTACTCAACATGACAAACCACATTTTCTGATCCATTTCAACTTGTAAAAAATGGAGTAACATGCATGTTAAAGCAAACTTATAATATCAACTTTTAAGTAGTAAGCAAGACGTGTGTATAACGAATGAATAAAGTGATAATTGTTGGTATAACAATCGAAATCAACCTACGACTTATCACACTTGAACTTTCTTTCCTTATACTCTATCCCATGCAAAAATGAACCTTAATTTGTTTTCAAAACTATATTAACTTTGTTAAATTATTCGAGTTGTCACACTATGGTTTTTCATGCACCAAATATGCATCATTCTTTGAAATTTGAGGTTGCATGCTTGTTTTAAATATTGAGGTATCAAATATAAAGTTTTATTAAACTTTAGGGGCATATAAACAAAACTGCTTTTGAAAAACTCATTTGAAAAAAAACGGCCACAATGGACAATTTTGAACTTTTCTAAATATTTCGTGGCCAAAGTATAATAATAGAAACTTGGAGTGAGATAAAGTCCATAAATGAAAGAGACCCAAACACAAGGTCTTTCCTTCTTGACCCGAAACTCAGTCAAGACCCGGATGTGTCCCGACTCACCATTACGCCGGATGAGATTCTATAAAATAGAAAAAATTGAATTTTTGTTATTTATTTGCTCTAACAAGTTTTTTATATCGTTTTTTCATAAAAAAGACAACTACAAGTTTAATTTTATTTAAACTTAATGAGAAGAGAAAGTGTATTGGGATAATATAATTATATAATATTTTACTAATAATAAATGTTAAAATATTTAAAATAGAAAATATATTGAATGTAATGTTCTTAAAGACTTTGAATTTTTGTTCTTTATTTAAAAGAAAACATAGAGAATCTGTTGGGGACATTTTAACACTTACGATTTAGCTAAATCCCAACTAAAATATGACAAAAAATCGTTATAATAACTGGAATTAGAATTTTCACTCGGTGCAATAGAATATCGTTTTAATTTTGAAATACCGACCTCAAATTTGGCCGTGTTAGACCATCTCCAACCGACCACTAAAAACACTAAAAACACAAAATATAAGTTTTTTAAAGACAGTGTCCTTCTGTTAATTAAAGACAGTGTCCTTCTGTTAATATAATATTTAAAGACAGTGTCCTTCTGTTAATTAAATAGTGTAATTAAAATATATTTCTAAATACTAGAAGGGTACTCGCGCAATGCAGCTCGATATATCTTGATTTTAATATTTGTTTTACTTTTTATCATTGTCGATTTTATAAAACGGTTTTGTGTAGTTTTGAGAAATAATAATTTTTTTTATAAATTTGTACAAAGAATGACGCTTTTTGAGAGGTTCATGATTTGAGGATTTGAAAGGGGTTAGGAGATAAGGATTAATTAGATAACTAATGAGGATTAAACAATGATGCTTTTTTAGGGGTTTACCATTTGAGAATTTGTAGCGAGTTAGAGATAAGAACTAATCGGAAGGAGTTAGAGATAAGAACTAATTAAGTAATTAAGGAGTTACAAGTGTTGGATCTGAATAGAAGACTCAGAGTTCTGAGTTAGAAGACTCAGAAGTTCTGATCTGAGAAGTCTCGAAAAGATTACAAGTGTGGAATCTGAACAGAAGGGTCAGAGTTCTGAGTAGGAGACTCCGAACTTCTGATGATGAAGATGAAAATATCACAAGTGCTTGAAGGAAGTTCTGAAGTGCTTGATCAGAAGGTTGTTTAGAAGTTCTGAACATATTGTTCAGAACTTATGTCTTAGGATATTTTCAGTTACATTCTGTTACTAATTAGGACACGTGTAATTGTTCTATTAGTCTTTGATGTATATGTACTGTAGCTTTAGTATTTCCTTTACAGTATATATAGCAGTTAGCAACTGTATGCTAACTGATCTTTCGGCAAATCTTTGACATAACCTTCCGCATATCTTTGTATTAAGCTTTTGTAATATTTGAGAGATTCTCTCTCTAGATCTGTAATCTGTTCTTAATTGAATACAAGTGCGTTGATCCAAATCTCTATCATTTACTGTTTGATTGTTCATATTTGATTGTAAGATTGAATCCTGGTTTCTACAATTGGTATCAGAGCTATTCAACAAACAAATTTGTTCAAGATCGTGTTATTGAGGGTTTCTTGATCGCGTTCTTAAAGATTTCTTGATCAATTCGTCAATTGATTCCGCTGCTACTCACAATTCTTGAATTTTTTGTAATTCTTGAATTCATTTTACATTTTTTCAAGAAATTCGATTTGTCTTTCTGTTGAATCGATTAAATTCAAATTTACTAATCATGTCTTCGAAAGAATTTCTCTCAATGGGATCTGAGACGAAACCTCTTGTTCTTATTCCTAACGAATACTAGCAATGGAAGATTCGTATGATACAATTCTTGGATAATATCGATGAGAATTTGATGATCTCAATACGAGAAGGTCCAATTGAAGTTTATGTCGATGTTCAAGCTACGCCTGCAACTGATACAACTCCAGAGATTCCTACTACTAAGGTGAAGAAGAATTTTTCACAGTACTCAGAAGCACAGAAAACCAGACATACAATTGACAAAAGAGCTGTTACACTGTTGACTTTGGCAGTTCCTAATGAGGTTTTTAATAGAATTGATAGTGGAACATCAGCAAAAGAAATGTGGGATGAACTTGAAAAGCAAATGCTTGGTACTGCAAAATCAATTCAAGCAAAGTTAAACCAATGCATCAATGCTTATGAAAGATTTAAAGCAAAAGAGTGTGAAAGTTTAAATCAAACTTATGAAAAGTTTTGCACTATTTTGAATGACCTCAGGAGGAATGGGTTGAAAAAGACAAAGTCTCAGATAAATTACAAATTTCTGAATTCTCTTAATTCAGAATGGTCATCTTTTGCGATTAGTCTTCAAATGAATAAAGACATGTGTGAGGAAGACTTAAATGATCTATTCTGTGTTCTGAATCAACATGAGGATTCGGTTAAGCAAGTAGTGGAGGAGAAGAAAAGTGTTTCTGATCAACTAGCCTTACTTTCTGAAAGAAAATCTAAGGTGATCAAAACAGCAAAGAAATCGGTATTCTTGTCTGAAATACCAAAGTTAGAAGAAGAATCTGATGAGGAAGAAGGATCAGAGGAAGATGCTGATATCAAGCTGATTGCAGAAAAATTGGCCTTGTTGACTAACACGTTCAACAAGAGATATGGAAAGAACAAATTTTAGGGTAAGTTCAGAAGAGAACAGGGGAGTTCAGAAGAGAAATATAAGAAGAAATAAGATAGAGAAGAAAGTAAGTTTGAGAAGAAAGAAGAGAAGGAAGAAAGAAAAGAGAAGGATTTGTGTTTTAAGTGTGGAAAACCTGGTCACTTTGCCAGAGACTGCAGAGTGAAAGTAGTAAAAGATTATGAATACTACACAAAGAAGGCTCGGCTGGCTAAGAAAAAAGATAATGAGATTGCAATGTTGGCAGAACAGGAGAACTGGCTGTATTATACTTCAGATGAAGAGGATTGCATTCACTTTTCTCAAATGCAAAGTTATATGGCCAAGATGAAGAATGAGGATGATTCTGATTATGAAGATGCTGATTCTGAATCTTCTGTTGAGGTACATTCTGCACTTGAAATTGATTTAATGACTCAAATTGGCAATATGAATTCTGAATTTGTTAAACTCAGAAAACAAATAAAAGGTGAAAGAATTCTAGTTAACAAGTTCAGAATAGAAAAAGAAATAATTAAAGAACAGTTTGAAGAATCTGAAGTTGAGAAACACAAAGTCAAAAATGAGAATTCTGATCTTTTAAAGAAGATTTCTGAATTAAAAACTCAATTTTCAGAAATAAAAGATGAAAAAGTTGATTTACAAATTAAATATGATATGTTACTTGAGGAAAGAAAGAAGTTGTACACAAAAATCAAAGAGTTGGAAGACCTTAATTTGAAAAGAGGTCAAACTCAACAAACCTTGAATCTTCTCACTAGCAATGTTAAGGATACAAGATTTTATAATCCTAAAATGGGATTAGGTTTGGAAGAAAATGTTGTTTTGAAAAGAGCTCCAATAAATCTGTATGATTTTGATAAACTACAGGTTCCTAAACCAAAAATCCCAGAGATTGTTGAAATTTTTGTAAGACCTGCTAGTTCTATAACAAGTTCAGATAATTTACAAAAATCAAGTCCTGTAAAAGCAAAGGAAACAATTCCTGAACCAAAAACTGAGAAGTCAGAAGCTTCAGAAGACAAGGTTAAGAAAGAGATTTCTAAACCAACAGAAGAGAAACCAAAATATAATGATACTAAATTCAAATATGATTCTTTGAATGTCAGTTACAAAAATAAACAACCAAGTTTTTCATATTCTGACATTGAAAGTATATTTGATGCAAGTAAGGTTTCTGAAACAGTCAGTCAGAAGTCTGAGTCTTCTAGTCATAGTTCTGACTCCACAAGTCAGAATTCTGAGTCTGAAGGTCAGAATTCTGAAACTGTTAGTCAAAGTTCTGATTCAACTGATAATTCTCAATTCACTTCAGAAAGCTTTTCAGAACTTGAAAAGAGATTTAAACTTGTTAGTCAAGAACTTGAGGACTTAAGAAAAACTTTTGATGATCTTGAAAACGATTATTGTGAAGTAGATTTTAAACTGGTCCAAGTTTTAAAAGAAAACAAAACTTATGTCCAGAAAATAACCGAGCTTGAGAAGTTAAAGGCTGAATATGTAACGTCCCAAAAATTACAAGCAAATTTAAATTTTAAAATAAACATTTCATTGATAACAACTCAATAAATGATCCCAACGTTTCGTTTGCAAACACATAATTAATATCTTTATAAAATAAAACCAGCGGAATAAACGTTTAATTATTAAAATCATAAAACAACCAGCTCTTCTCGCGCGCCAGTGTGTACTCGTCACGCCTTGGAGCCGCCCGTACCTGAAACCACAGTTTATTGGGAAAGAGTAAGCACGAAGCTTAGTGAATTCCAACACATGCGCAGATAGGAATTATACACACATCACCCCTATCCGCACATAAGCAACAACATCACAGATACATAAAACGAGTAAACATCTACAAGTAATTATGTATCCAACACCTCAGTACCATCGAGGCCTCGGTCCCACCGAATTGTAATGTATCCAACACCTCAGTACCATCGAGGCCTCGGTCCCACCGAATTGTAATGTAACCAACACCTCAGTACCATCGAGGCCTCGGTCCCACCGAATTGTAATGTAACCAACACCTCAGTACCATCGAGGCCTCGGTCCCACCGAATTGTAATGTAACCAACACCTCAGTACCATCGAGGCCTCGGTCCCATCGAATTGTAATGTAACACATTTATACCAAGCATTCAAACCAATCAAATATTACACACCACAAACAACTAGTTCACACCACAAAAACAATAGTACATACAAACTATTATGACATGCATACAACCCCTAACCACACAGTGAGAGAACTCACCTCGAATGCGCGCCCAGATTAATAACACAATTCAAGCTTCACAAATACGGTCACTTCCCAGCACCTAAATACATGTTAAAACGTGTCAATACGAGACCCGGACCCTATGACACGACACACGCTTAAACCGTCACTAAAACTATTTTTCCGTTCTCACTAAACAGGTCTGTTCGGGACCTGTTTCGACCCCTTTAAACCCAGAAAATTCCCAATATTATTTCGTGACCAGAAAGTACTCTGAGTTAGGGTTCCAAGGACATATTATACGCCTCCTAACGATTTTTCTACAATTTACTACGGATTTTACAAAAACAGTTTCCGGAACAGCGGAATTCAGCACCTTTCAGTATAAAACGACAAATCGATCCATGCTACGTCCCGAACTGGGTTTTGCACAAAACACAGAAAAGTTTCTAGACTCAAAAAGGGAACTTTTGACACCGGTTTCACCCCAAACCGAGTTACGAGCAGAAAGTTATGGTTTTCGCAAGATCAAGGCAGATTCCAGAAGTTTTCACATGAAATGACGAAATACCGAACTTGCGACCACTTTTCCGCCCAGTTAGAGACCGAACCAGTTTTTCGCTAAAACACGGAAAACGTGCTCGACCCTGAACTTGAACCGTGGGCGCCAGTTTCGGCTCAAACGGAGTTACGACGGAAAAGTTATGGTTACATGAAAACTGGACAGCACACTTTAATTTTCATAAAATAACGATTTTATAAACGGTAACGTGATTAAGGTTTCGGGTTAGGGTTTAGCTATTACGGGTTAACGAAACTGAACAACACCCGGCACCACCCACTGCCATCTCCGGCCGTGGTGGTCACCGGCGGCGGCGGTATTTCCGGCGACTCTTATATACACGCACACCCTCACGCACACACCACTCCATCCTCACACCACCGCTCTCCTTACTCCCGATCGTCCCACGCAAAATGACACATACACCCACACAACCCTCCGCCCACCCACGGCCACCACAGCGGCGGCGTGCGGCGGTGGTTGTTCCACCGGAAAAACGAAAAAGGAAAGGAAAGCGAAACGAAACGAAGAGATGACTTACCTTGCGACGTCTACCCTCTTCCCCTCGACTTCTCCGACGAAAGGTGGTGTTGGCGGCGGCCTCCGGCGGCAGCAGCGACGATCCTCCGGCGTCTCTCTCTCTCTCTTCGTTTCTCTTGTTCTCTTCCTCTCTCTCTTCTCGCTACCTCTCTCTCTCTCTCTCGCTCACTCTCGGCTCTTTTTCTTCTTTCACGACCGGCCGAACACCAAGGGGAGGGGGTGGCCGTAGGTTTTCTTATGGTTTCTAATAGGTTTCTTTGCTTTCTTGCCATTCACGCCACAAACACCAAGCCACAAATATGGAATTGGTTTAAGGAATCATGGACCGAAATATAGTTTAAGTTTTGGCCCTTGACACAAATGGTCCCTCAACTTAACTTTCTCGCAACTAACCAAAATTCCGACATTTTTTTTCGATTAGGTCTAACTCGACTAACCCCGTTAACGGAAACCACCTTAAATCAAACTTAAAAGAAAAGAATTAATAAAAGAAATTACATACCGGGATACGGGCTTTACAGAATATGATCTTTTCAAAATTAATGCCTTAAAAGAAGATAAGAAATTCTTTGATGAATCAAGTACATTTGAAAAGGGTGAATCATCTGCTAATTCTGAAAAGTTTAATGTTTTAGAAAAAGAAGAGAGCAAAAGGAAAGATGGTCTGAAAAGGAATTCTGTGAAGATTGGGTTGAATACTACTTCTGAATCCAAAGCTAGAAATTCTTGTAATAAGTGCAATTGTACTCTGAACAATATCAATAAAAATGAAAAGACTTATGTTTCAGATTTATTGTCACTTGCAAGAAAGAATCTTGAATGTATTCGGTGTGGTAGTCATTCATTCCAATCCCCTCAGAAAAATCTGATATTAATAACATCTGTTTCCTATATAAACAAAGCAAATCAGAAGTCAGAAAAGAAGACTAAGTTGTTTCCTCATACTCAGATAAAAGGAAAGAAGATTGAAAACTTTTCTCAAACCAATCTAAAAGAAAATAAGAAAGAAAATATGTTTCAAACTAAAGAAAAGAAGACTGAAAATGTTTCTCAGTCTCAACCAAAAGTTTTCAAAAAGAAAAGAAACAATTTTGTGAACAGAAAATGTTCTGACTTTTAAAAGTAAAAGGAAAGTGGTGCTTAAAAGAAGATTTTGAATGGAAAGTCAAAGGAACTTTTGTTAAATCAGACACCAAAGCTAACAAAGATGGACCCATTCCAGAATGGGTAACTAAAACTAACTGATTGTTTTTGCAGGGCTGTCATGTGTGGTTTTTAGATTCTGGAGCTTCAAGACACATGACAGGTCATAAGTCTTCTCTGACAAACTTCACAGAAAAGGCTGGAGGAGCAGTAAATTTTGGAAATAACAGCAAAGGACAAGTCAAAGGTTTTGGAGATTTAACAAAAGGGGATCTGACTATTCAGAACGTTTTCTATGTTGAAGGATTACAACATAATCTATTCAGCATAAGTCAGTTTTTGGATAGTTTTTGTCAGATTAAATTCAGCATAACAGGTTGCATGATTTTAATTGAAAATGACATAAAAGTCTTCTGGGCCAAAAGACATATGGACTTATTTGTGGTAAATTTTTCAAAAATTAAAGCTTTAACTCCTGTTTGTCTATTATCAAATGCAGTTGCTAATGAATGTTGGCTTTGGCACAGAAGATGTTCTCATTTAAATTTCAAGGATCTAAACAATCTGGTTGGCAAACATCTAGTCAAAGGATTACCAAAGATCAAGTTTGAAAATGAATCATTATGTTCAGCATGTGAAATGGGCAAGATGAAGAAAAGTTTCATAAGATAAAAATGGACTCATCCTGCAAATCACCATTAGAAATGCTATATACAGATCTTTGTGGTCCTATTTCAGTTCAATCAATGGGAGGAAAGAAGTATATGCTAGTTATTGTGGATGAATATTCAAGATACACATGGGTTGAATTCTTAAGAGCTAAGTCAGAGGCTGCTACAACACTGATTAATTTCATCAAAAGAATTCAAGTATTCTTACAACTTCAAGTCCAGAAAATCAGAAGTGACAATGAGACAGAGTTCAGAAATGAGACTCTTCAGAACTTTTTACAAAGCCTAGGGATTTCTCATAACTTTTTAGCTGTCAAAACTCCTCAACAAAATGGTGTTGTTGAAAGGAAGAACAGAACTCTAGTTGAAGCTGCAAGAACCATGTTGGCTTATTCAAATCTTCCAACCTTCCTATGGGCTGAAGCAATAGCCACAACTTGTTTTACACAGAACAGAACTTTGATAAATAAGAGACTAGATAAAACTGCTTATGAACTGATTAACAAGAGAAAACCACTGATTAAATTTTTTCATGTTTTTGGTTGCAGATGCTATGTTCTCAAAGATAGAGAAAATCTTGGTAAATTTGATAAAAAGGCAGATGAAGGATACTTTGTTGGGTATTCACTTACTTCCAAAGCATTCAGAATCTACAATAGAAGAACCAAGAGAATTATGGAAAGCGTCAATGTCACCTTTGATGAGTCAAGAATGAAGACTTCTGAACAAAACAGTTCAGAACTCGGACAGAATAAGACAAAAATGACTTCTAAAACAGCTTCTAATCCTAACTGTTCAGAACTCAATATATTGTTTAAGGATGCATTTCTGGAACTAACTTCTGAATCTTATGCAGATTTTGAAAATCAAAAAATGGTTCAAGAAATGAAAAAGGGAGCTTCAGAAGTGGGTCAAACAACTGTAATTTCTGATACAGGTCCATCTGAGGAATGTCCAACTTTGATCAATACAAGTAATGAAACTTCTGATCCTAGTACTCAGAATTCTGGACAAGACAATCAGAATTCTGACCAAGTTACTCAGATTTCTGAACAAGTGTCTCAGAACTCTGAACAAGTCATTCAGAATTCTGACTCTACTACTCAGAATCCAAACTTGGATGTTTCATCTCAACAAGTATCAGAACAAGGGGACAGTTCAGAATTACAAGCAATCATTGATGAGAATGATACAAACAACAATTTTTCAGAAATTGATGTGCTTCCTAGTTCAAACAAATGGACTAAAGACCATCCTATTCATCAAGTGATAGGAGATCCATCAGTAGGAGTTAAAACCATATCAGCAACAGCAAATGAAGCAATGTTTGCAGGATTTTTAAGTGTGATTGAACCTAAGAAAGCCAATGAAGCCCTAGAGGATCCAGATTGTATTTTAGCAATGCAAGATGAATTGCTACAGTTTGAAAGAAATAAAGTCTGGAGACTAGTTCCAAAACCTGAAGGAAAATCTGTTAATGGAACTAAATGGGTATTCAGAAACAAGAAAGATGAGTCAGGTGTTATAGTCAGAAATAAGGCTAGATTGGTTGCAAAGGGATATTCTCAACAAGAAGGAATAGACTATGATGAGACATTTGCACCTGTGGCAAGAATAGAAGCAATCAGAATATTCTTGGCATATGTTGCACACAAGAACTTCAAAGTGTACCAAATGGATGTCAAATCAGCTTTTCTGAATGGTATACTTAATGAAGAGGTTTATGTCTATCAACAAGAAGGTTTTGTTGATCCTGAATTTCCAGATCATGTTTATGTTTTAGATAAAGCCTTATATGGTCTGAAACAAGCACCAAGAGCTTGGTATGACACTCTAACTCAACACTTATTAAAATCTGGTTTCAAGAAAGGTAAGATTGACACTACTTTGTTCTTAAAGAAAAAGGGTGATGATTTAATTCTGATTCAAATATATGTAGATGACATAATATTTGGTTCTACAAGTGCAGAGTTATGTACTGAATTCTCAAAAGTCATGGAATCAGAATTTGAAATGAGCATGATGGGAGAAATGAACTTTTTCCTTGGTCTTCAAGTAAAACAATTACCAACTGGTATTTTTATAAATCAAGGAAAATATGTTAAAGATATTTTAAAGAAGTTTAAGATGTCTGATTGTGCTTCTATGAGAACACCAATGGCAACAAATGTCAAGTTAGATGTTGATCTCAATGGAGTTCCAGTAGATAACAAGATTTATAGAGGCATGATAGGATCTCTTCTTTACCTAACTGCTAGTAGACCAGATATTATGTTTGCTACTTGTTTTTGTGCTAGATTTCAATCAAATCCAAAAGAATCTCATTTACTAGCTGTTAAGATGATCTTAAGATATCTGAAAGATTCACCAGATTTGGGCCTTTGGTATACAAAAGAGACTGATTTCAAATTAACTGGTTTTACTGATGCTGATCATGCAGGAAGCAGGTTGGACAGGAAAAGTACATCTAGTGCTTGTCATTTTTTGGGAGATAATATTGTGAGTTGGGCTTCAAAGAAGCAAAACTGTGTATCCACATCCACTGCTGAAGCAGAGTATGTTGCTGCTGCCTGCTGCTCTCAAACTTTGTGGATGAGAACACAACTCATGGACTATGGATATCAACTCAACAAAATTCCCATATATTGTGATTCAGAAAGTTCCATTGTAATAACTCAGAATCCTGTTCAGCACTCAAAGACCAAGCATATTGATGTAAGATATCACTTTATTAAGGACTATGTAGAAAAGGGAACAATTGAAATGCACTTTGTGCATACAAAATATCAATTGGCTGACTTGTTCACAAAGCCTCTTGATCACAAAAGGTTCACCTTTCTCATA
The DNA here is from genome assembly GCA_033807775.1 of Saussurea involucrata. Classification (NCBI taxonomy): domain Eukaryota; kingdom Viridiplantae; phylum Streptophyta; class Magnoliopsida; order Asterales; family Asteraceae; genus Saussurea; species Saussurea involucrata. Next base: position 172,885,473 of record CM066321.1, read on the forward strand.
TGTAAAATAGGAATGCTTAATTTGACTAATTGAACATATTTGTTAGTTTTTCAGAAATGTAAATTTTTCTAAGTGAGATTTTCTGAGTGGTGTTCTCAGAACTCTGACTCTCTTAATCAAAATTCTGACTCTTGAGTTCAGAACTTCTGAGTCTTGAGTTCAGAACTTCTGAGTCAATACTTCAGAAATCTAACTTCAAATTCTTTACTTCTGAATAGGTTAATCAGAACTTCTGACTACCTTTCAGAACACATTTCTGAAAATTACAAATATTTCAATATGTTAAGATTTTTTCTGTTTTATTTTTATATTCCTTATAATATGTGTTTGAGTATATGCAAAAGTCAAGGGGGGAGCATTGAAATCATTCAGATATCGTTCTGAGGTGCTTATAAGGTTTGTATATTCTTTTCTCATCACTAATCATTCTAAGGGGAACAAGCTTTCAATGATAAATCTTTTTCACTTGTTCAAAACTACTTCTGAATGTTTCAAAAGTTTTCAAATTCAGATGTTAGATTTTAAATGATTTTTCAGAAATCACAAATCATCATTAAAAGGACAGAACTTTGATGATAAAATAACTTTCTATCTGTTCAAACTACTTCTGGATGATTAAATATTTTTATATAATCAGAAGTTGATTTTAAATGAATTTTGGTTCTAAGGAAATTTCTTCTGAACTGTGTACTCAGAACTTCTGAGTATGCATTCTCAGAACTCTGAGCGTGTTATTCAGAACATTTAACTTGTGTTAATTTCTATCCAATAACACGTGTCAGCTTTTTATTCAATTGAAATTACCACGTGTCATTTAATATCTTTTGTGGTATTTCAAAGTGTTTGACTCCGTTATAACACTGGCAAAAGCAACGTTTTTCCGTTAAACCCTTCGGCTTCGCGAATTTTGAATAGTTCTTAAAATCCCTCTTTCAAATTTTATTTGAAATCCAAGAGTGAAAAGTGAGAAACGCACAATTCCAGAGTTCTTTGATCTTGTTTTCTTTCAAAATTCCGCATTACGATCATGCTAGGTTCAAGGAGAAGTAGAGCTATCTCATTACATTCATCAAAATCATTGATGGAATCTGATTCAGATGATGAAGTACAGAGGGCTGAAAATAGAGCTGTAGAAGAAGGGGCAATAGGAGAAAACATTGTACAAGAAAATGTTGAAGAAGAAGCAGGGGATGAAAACATGAATGAATCAGAGGGAGACGCAGATGAGGGAAATGAGAATATTCAACACGAACAAAGTGCAGTTAGGTCAGTCATGTCAGGAAGATCTAATACTGGTGAGAGGATTGTTCCTGAGAGTGAATATTTGTAGTTGATTGAAAATAACTGCGTGTTAATACTTGATGAAACTAGGTTCAAGAAAGAACATAGGATAATCATAGAGTTACTGAAATACCATCCTTTCAAGAAATGGTTTAAAATGAAGAAATCGGTTCCTGTTCAGTATATTCAACAATGGTGGAAGCATTTGGAGTTACAATGTAACAATTTTGTATCTGAAATGGGGGGAGTCACTGTAACTCTGAATAAACAGTTTATGAGAACAATGTCGAGGCTTCCAGAAAAGGATGATTTAGAGGGAAGATTAGACTTTGAAGATTCTCCATTAACAGAGGAATTATTGGCTGAAATTAGAAGATTGGGGTATAATGAAGAGTTGAAAACTCTAAGCTTGTTCAGAAGGAACAAATTGCCACCGATTTGGGCATGTTTTTTCAATATAATCAACAAATGTCTTTCTGGGAAGAACAACTCTCTAGATCAGGGTTCAAAGCAGATTTTGCAGATCTTTCCTGGATTAGTGAAGAATAGGCATTATGACTATGCTTCTATTCTATGGGAAGATATGAAGAACACTTTTGAAAGGAATCAGAAGGCAAAACAAAAGAGAACAAGGGATAAGGTACTCACATACATACCATATCAGAGGTATTGGCAATTGGTAATTTGGCATGCAATGGATCAAGACAAAAACATTCCAAGAAGATCAAATGAGGAGCATGGACCAATATTCTATATGGGTAAAATGATTTCTACTCTGAAACCTGAAAATTTTCCAAATCACGGACCTCTTCCAAGGTCACTTAGGCAGTATATTCCAAGGGACAGTAAGATTTTAAAAGCTTATTGCACCTCAATGGGACTTAAACAACCTCAAGACCCTACCCATGAGGAACAACCTGAGATGAGAGGTGAGGGGTCAATTCAAAATAGAGAGGGGGAGAATGTTCAAGGGGGAGAACATTCTGAGAGAATAGAGAGGGAAAATTCAGAGAGATTGGTTAGTATGGGAGTTGAAAAACAGATAGAGTGTGGTGAGGATGAGAGATTGTTAACAGAATCTCAAACAGAAAGAGATGGTTCTGATCCAGCTGAATTAATCCGGGTAGCCACATCTACTGTTGGTTCACAACTCTTGGTGACTAACATTGAAGAAAACACCATGGACCCAGTGGTGGAACTTGAACAACCCATCCCAAGCCACTCAGAAGCATTTCAACATGCTACTGTTTCAAAACAAACAGGGGAACCATCCCAAACTCATTTGGAGGGAGGTGATAAATCCCAAGATTTCATTCAACACATAGAGTCTGGATTACACAGTAATTTCCAATTTGGGCCTGAAAATCTTTTCAACACTAGCACATCACAGGAATTTCGTATTCCTGTAACAACATCCATATACACTCCTAATATTGGTTGTCAAGGATTGGATGGAAGTCCTGGTGAAGTGAACATCTCAAAAGCTTCATTACACAGTGCCTCTGTGGTACATGGTGTCTTTGTGGCACCTACAGGCCATGAGCTCCTTGAGCACATGAAAACTGGACCATCTGTTGGTTCAGATTCACAGTTAGAATCTTCTGAATTTGAAAAGATTCAGAAACAAAATCAGGTGTTGGGGGAAAAAGTTGAAAAATTGGAGAGTACGGTGGATTCTTTAAAAAATGAGGTACACGAGCTCAAGATTTTGTTGGCAGGGAAAGCAACATCTGTTGAACAAAAGGTGGATGAAATGAAAGTGTCCTTGGAATCTCACAAAAAGGAGATAAAGGATAATATGTCAGAATTTCAAAAGGAGTTAGTGAGGAATATGAATGATATGAAATCTTCATTGATACAAACTTTCAGTTCAACATTGGCTAGGTTTTCAAAGCCATTAGCCATCATGCCTATGTCTGTAGCTGAACCTGAAGCAGAATCAACTCAGAGTTTAAAAAGGAAGTTTGATGATAATGATTCTCATGATCATCAAAAGGGGGAGAAAAGGCAAAAGCATAATTCTCAGGTTGATGAACAAAGCACTGATGAGTTAGAAAAGGTTGAAAAGTTGGATGATATTGACTTAGCAGATTTTGAGATTTCTGTTATGCAGTTAGCAGATGCAGAGGTTCAAAATTCAGAAAATATTCAAGTAGTTGATGAATCAGCAGAAGTGGAAAAATCAACAAAAGTTGAGAAGTTGGTTGAGGTTCAGACTATTAGTTCAGATACTGAGGAAGAGATGGAAATTGAAAAGATGGGAAGTGATAACTCAAGTAAAACAGAGGAATTGGTTTTGAATACAGAGATGGAGATTAATTCTGATGAAACTGAAGTTATTATGGCAGATACTGATCAGAATGATGAGACTGAAAAGATGGATATTGTTGGATCAGATGAAATGACAGATTCTTCTGAAGAATGGTGTGAAATAACTATGGCAGATATCTCTGAAGAAAGTTTGACTGAAAGTTCTGAAGTAAATACATGTAAAGAGATAGTTCCTTATACCAGAAGGGAACTTCTTAATTCTGAACTTGAAGAGAGAAGACTGAATGATATTTTGATAAGGAGAATGCATAGTGAGTTGGTCAGAGCTCTTAACATTCAGAATGTTCAAAGAGTTATCAGATTGGTGAGGCCAATTGACTTGTTGGGAGAAGAAGATCACTCTGTAAGATACACAAAGCATTTTTTAAAAGACATTGTAAAATATTTCTTTGATGATGTATCAGAAGAAGATCTTGTGAAAGTTGAAGACTTCTTTATGCCTGTCTACACTTACAGAAGGCCAATTGTGATTCCCAGAATTGATTTACCCATTCTTGAAGAACCTTTGTGTGATTTTATTATTGAAAGAGAAGATACACCATTGGCAAGAAACTTGTATGCTACTATTTTTCCTGAAGACAATTATAAATCTGTCTACTGCAAAGATGATGAGTTTGTTCTCATTGAAAATTTTATTGATGGATTCTTGGATGAGAGAATTCAGATGACATATGTGGAAGCTTCAAACAGATTAAGAAAGATGTTCAGAAAAGAATTGTGAAGGTGTTAGACTTTCTAAGTGAAGAATTTGATGGTCTGAGATATGTTAATCTGAATGTATTGAAAGAAGGAAACTTAAAGGTGAACATGACAAGTTTTGATTTTCACAGATTGTTCTTGGAAGATCAAATTTTCTTGGTGAAGTTCTTTGATGGTACTGAAGATGCTTGGATAGAACTTGAATGCAGAAGAGTTCTGGGAATATATGTCAGAAATATGTATTTGTATGATTTTCAGTTGGCAATTGAATCAAGGAAAGAGAAATGTAACTTGACAAGCCCGATCAACACTCTTGAAGTAATAAGCAACTTTGATGGATTTGTGAGTGAAGAAGTTGGAAATGAAAGATTCATTTATTCAGAATTCAACCATGTCACTCTATTCAAATTGAATGATCTTGTAAAGTATAGTGATGCTACTCTGAAGAAGACAGTAATAAAGATGCAAGCTTATGTTGAGAATGTCAGAGTGTCTGTGAAAGAAAAATATATCAGATGTGTCACTAGAAGACTTGAACTCAGAAACAAAATCAGAAATTGCAATGAATGGTTACTTTCAGAAGTAAATCCAAAGAAGCTGTTACACAGAGATTTTGTTTTTCCTGCTGAGTATGAGGTAAATGGATGTTACTCAGAAGAAGTGGAAGAAAATATTCAAGATGTGAATTCACAAGATATTCAAATGAAAGATGCTGAACAACCAGAAAAGTCTGAGGCTAATGAAGAAGAAATATATGTTGATGTTAATGGTTATTTTCTGGAGTATGCTCTTCCTTATTTCTTTCAACCAAGAGAAGTAAACTTTCTGAGTGTTTATCATGACAGAACAGAGATACATCAATGTCTTCGTGGTGAAATGTCAAAGCGCTTAGGAAAACCAAAAGAATCAGTATATTCAGATTTCTTAATCACAGGGATTAGAGAATTGAAAGAGAAGAAATTCATGAATCATGAGTATTACTTATTTGAAGTCTTAAGAGAAGATGGAAAAGTCTACTACTTTACTGAAGCAGATTTTGAAAAAATCTCAGTAACAGATTTGCACAGATTGTATAGTCTTTTATCAAATAAAGACTGCAGTAAACTGAAAAAGGAGAGAGGAGCATTGGCTGCAGTGAGAGAGGCTGTGTTTTATATTCTTAGATGGCATTCATATACAGATTTCCAAATTGCACTGTACTTACAAAAGCCATGTGTATATCTCTCAAAGCCAAATAATGAGCATGAAAATCTGAATCTTCTGAAAAGTGGAAATGTTACAAGATATCCAGAGTTGGGAGTCTTCTTAAGTAATGACAGAAATGAAAAGATTTTCTTCAGACCAGAAGAAGTGGCAAAGTATTGTTCAGGAACTTTAAGGTTCATCAAACACAGTCTGGAGAAAAAGTTACAAAAGGGAAAACAAGTTGAAGAGATTCAAGAGATCATAGAAAAGATTAACCGAAGGCTTACTCTGAGAAATGTACTGGTTTTGAAAATTGTTCCAGCACTAAAAGAATATGATGATGAGAAGTACAGAACTATTTGACAAAAAGGGGGGGATTGTTAGATCTGAAGTTTTGTCAAAAGTTACAAGTGTTGGATCTGAATAGAAGACTCAGAGTTCTGAGTTAGAAGTCTCAGAAGTTCTGATCTGAGAAGTCTCGAAAAGATTACAAGTGTGGAATCTGAACAGAAGGGTCAGAGTTCGGAGTAGGAGACTCAGAACTTCTGATGATGAAGATGAAAATATCACAAGTGCTTGAAGGAAGTTCTGAAGCGCTTGATCAGAAGGTTGTTCAGAAGTTCTGAACATATTGTTCAGAACTTATGTCTTGGGATATTTTCAGTTACATTCTGTTACTAATTAGGACACGTGTAATTGTTCTATTAGTCTTTGATGTATATGTACTGTAGCTTTAGTATTTCCTTTACAGTATATATAGCAGTTAGCAACTGTAAGCTAACTGATCTTTCGGCAAATCTTTGGCATAACCTTTCGCATATCTTTGTATTCAGCTTTTGTAATCTTTGAGAGATTCTCTCTCTAGATCTGTAATCTGTTCTTAATTGAATACAAGTGCGTTGATCCAAATCTCTATCATTTACTGTTTGATTGTTCATATTTGATTGTAAGATTGAATCCTGATTTCTACAGTTTTTAAGAGATTTTAAGTAATCAGCATTAAATAGCAGTACATAAGGCTTTATGGATTGTTTTTAGAAGTTTTTTATAAATGCTTAGTTTTTTATTATAAATATTTATTTTGAGACGGATTAAATATTTAAATATAACTTTTTTTTAAAGTGGATATCCCACCAAACATTCTAATTTTCAGTCCACTTTGATTGAAATCGAGAACCCAAGTATTTGTAGCTAAACTTGATATTTTTTTTAAATTCGGACCAAGAAATTTAAGGGGCGTTTGGTTTATTTTAAGGATTGGGAATAAAAATGAAAATTGGAATGTAGAAGAATGAGAATAGGAATCAGCATTATATTGATGTTGTTTGGTTAAACTAATATAATTAATAAAAAAAATTATATAATATTTTTAATCCAAATATGTGACGTTCAACATGAAAATAAAAAATATTTTACATTCAACATCGAGAAATGAAGGGACGATGAGAAATAATGACTGAGCGGGAATAAAATTTTCATTCCCCCCAATTTGGTCAGGAATGAAAATTAATGAGTTTGTGGTAATGGACCAATTATATATTTATATTATATCAAACCAAACAACAGTTTTCATTATCATTCTCATTCCGTACCCCTCAATACCCCCAACCAAACACCATGTATTTAAATTATAAATGTAATTCATTGTTTATTTATGTTGTGCCAATAACATAAATCACTAGTTATCGTACCCGCGCGATGCAGCGAAATGTATTTTAATTTTATACTTGGATCCTCAATATTACTTCTTGTTTTTTTATTCTTCGTTCATCTTGATTTTATTTTTATGATTCGATGTTTATCATGTTTTTTTAATAACACATAACACTTATCCAATATTTGAACATGTTTATAAATAGATTAGTTCAAATTTGGAGTTTTATGAGATTGTAGATTTACATTAATACATTGTATGTTTGAATTTTAAAAGATTTAAGAATACGATCTAAATGTTTCATAATATGGTATAGATAGCAAATTGTCCGTGTGAAAATGACAGTGTAGTTTTGAAATCATTGCTATAAACGTACTAATTAAAATAGACCTCTTTTAGTTTTTTTTGTAAGGAGACTTTTTTTATTAAAAGAGATGAGCATACCATCACAAAATGTCAAGCAACATGTTTTGGGTATACATTTTATGAACATGAGTAAAGCGTATAAAGTTCTTTATGTCCAAAAGCGCTATGCAACAACACCATAATATGAACATGTAACCACATAACTTTTTAGAATTTTAAAAAGATGATCAATATACCCCAATTAAAAAGATAAACCCTAATACAATATTAATTTTGTATTCATATATTTGATTGGTCACTTTTTTTTATCATTGTTGAATGTTGTTTTTCAATCGAGGAAGAAGCTTAGGGGGTCTTTGGGATTGCTTATTTAAAACAAGTCATGCTTTTATATAAAAGTGCTTATTAACTTATGTGGTGTGAAAATGAAGTTTTATTAAAAGTATTTTCAATCTAGCATTATACCCGTTCGTTGATCGAGTATACGACATCACTTTAATCTAAATTCGGAATCCCAACATTTTCCCAAATGGCATGCATAGGGTCGTCTTCAAGGGAGTAAACCTGCACAAGATGTTGATGATGATAACTAACAAAATCTTTTAATATCAGCATTATATACCCGTTCATTTTTTTTGCAAAGGCATTATATTATTACCACACCAATGAACAAACTCCTTACAAACCACAGTAGCCGAACCTAAACAAACAGTGAGCACAACACCAACACAACTAAACAGACCAAGATCAAAAACCAAAACAACAGACAAGAACAACGAAGATGACGAGAAACAGTTTGCGAGAAACAAACCGAACCGACAACGCTGCAGCAACAAAACAATCTCAATTAAGCAGAAATCGATACCTGCTTAATCTGAACAGCCTTGAAAAGCATCTACCGAACAATGCAGTCCACAACTTATTGCTGGATCACATTTCATTCTATCCGTTCCCGATGTTTGCCGTACCCGATAGCCAAGCGACCCAATCCACAAGTTGATTCTTCGATCTTCTGCTCATCCATTCGAACGTGATCCTTTGCCACTCGAAGAACAAATCGTCTAAACGGCTCTTCTCTCCTTCGAAAACCAATTTGTTCCTGTGATTCCAAAGTAAATATAGAAACGTCCATATCGTTCCCACCCAAAACGACTTACCATTAGAACTCCCGACCCCGACCGCTTCCTCTTTTTTTCACCATTTTTCTTCTTGCTCACCTGATGACCACTCTTTCTTTGGACTCTGTGTTCATCTTGTTCTCATCATAAATGCCCTTCCGGATGATAGTTAGGCCTCATCTAAAATCAAACCAAAAAAACACAACCAACAAAGATCAAACTGTAAATTCAATGAAAAACAATAATGATACAAAATACTCTTGAAGGTGGTTACAAACCTGGATTCTATGGTATGAGGAATGGGTGATCAAAAGCTGACCGGTGAGAGATGTGTACACAATTGATGGTATTCCCATCCGGGGTCTCCTTAAATCATGCAAATAATCATAAATTTCCTTGTTCATTAGCACCAACTTGACATTAGAGCTCTGAATTACCTAATATACATCAAGAAAACCATCATTTGCAAAAAGTACCAAAATGGACACATATTATAGTTCTCAAGTAAAATTAGCAAAAGTGGAAAGCAAAACATGGTGTTTTCACACAAATTTAAGCCAACAATTAAAATCTTGATACGCAAATTAATTAATTAATGCTTAAAGAAAAAGAACCCAATAAATTGAATACCTGAATGGTTTTGGCAAGGAGTTTGTTGAGGCGTTTTAAGTGTTTATGAACTTGAAGCTTCTGCCTGGAACACCTTATTATTCTCACTGAATGTTAAATGATGATAACAAAATGTAAAAGCTTTCAAACCTGTTTCATAACAACAACATCAATCAATAAACTTTGATAAATAGAAATCTCCAAAAAAATTGTTGGAAGACCACAGTTGAGGATTCACAGATATTAATTTTAAGCACAAAACCAAGAAAACAAAGTCAATCAATGCTTTATTAATCGATCCAGAAAGGTCAAGCTCAAGCAGGCTACCTTCATATGAAAATTGAACACATTATATTGTAGATATAGAAATCTGTATACTATCTATTTATATTGTAGAGAAGTAGGTTCCACGGTTTTTTCACCTTCGTTCTCGTTAGTTCCTTCTATACTGAATTTTCAAAGCTGATGTACATGTACCTTTAGGGAAACTGATTACAAAAATAATGGATGTGAGCAGTAGAAAAGAATGGAGAAATCCGTAGGGAATTCAAATGAAGAAATCAAACAAACATCAAATTAATATATATTGTAATTAATGGAATTATATATTGGAAGTTTGATGGGTGAACTCACGTTAACTTGTTCATGGAGGAATTTGATGTATTCGGTAGCTTCATACAACATGGCTGTTGTATCAGCCTGTATAAACACGAAAGATTAAATCTTGATTAAGACTTTTATTTTCAAGAATTAATATCCAAAAGAAGAAAATAATATGAATTGAAACCATTTAAACAATTTGCTCATACACCTGCATTTCCCATCTAATCTAGATTAAATCCTAGTTTCCACAATCAAAAAGTAGAGAAATGCATACTATTGACTCTTGAAAGATATCAGTCCTATTTTGACCCGTTTCCTTGTTCATGAAAGGATACAATTATTATGACATTTAAACAAACAGTTGGTGTGCAAAACCCCAAAATCAAAGAAACCCCCAATTCAAACCAATCCAAAATACGAATTATGAACCCGTTTTTTCCTGTACAAATTTCTCTGAATCAATACGAAGATCACATAAACCAATAGATCATGAAGAAATAATCTTTACCCACAAAATCACCCAAGACCCTGATTATTTCCATGAAGAATAAAGGAAAATCACAAAACCAAGAATAAAAAAGATCTGGATTATTAAAGGAGACCCAACTTAAATCATGTAACTACAATTTCATCTGAATCTAACAAAAAAGATAATCAAGGACGAAAATGATAATAAGAAATTAAAATATACTTAGAAGAAACAAAACGAAAATTACCTGATAAAAATATATGAGAATGTAAGAAACCCATAAAGCCATGAGATGAAGATGTACGTCTTCGAAGAAAACCTGACATCAATGAAGCAGTTTTATGTAGAAAATTGGTATAAATGAGTGACATACCAGAATATAAAAGCTTCAAAGCTGCAATCTAGGATGATGTAACAACCAGGTTTTCATAGAAAATGTGAGAGTTTGGTGTCCTTTATGCAAAGTAATGAAAGATAAGTTAAGGGACTACTTTGTCATTTTCGAAAGATATTTAAGGGCACAAACTCCTAGGGCAGCCTCCTTTCTCATTTAGAAATCAGTTTTGGGTAATTTGGGTTGTGTTTGGCGGCTAAGAGAGAAAAAGGGAGAAGAAAGGAGTTTCTTGGGAAGAAATCAAGGGAGTGAAGAATCAAAGGAGAAACCAGTAAGGTAACTCTTAATCCATGTTTTTCTTGTGTTCCTATCTTTCTGGTCGAGATTCCTAAGTCTGAAATCATTGATTCATTGGGTTTTCTATCACTTTGTCCTTAAAAGTGAGTTTTGGGAGTTTTGGCCGTTGTAAATCGATTTTACGGTAAGAAAATGGATTAAATGGGTATTTAGGGTTGGTGGATGAACCCTTATGTTTATCTAATCGAACTAATGGCTAAAAACGGGTTAATAATCACTTTTAGACGTTTTGGGTTCGAGCAGTCGTAGTTTCCGGACACTATTGTTCAGTAGTGTCCGGACGTTTTGCAAGTTTCCGGGTAAGAGTTCATGGGAGTTACAGGATGCGTAACTCTCTGGATGGTGTGTCCGGAAAGGAGTAGAATCCGGACAGCGCGTCCGGAAAGGGGTAGTGCCCGGATAGTCGTGTCCGGATAGGTCGTACCCGGAATGTTGTTGTATCCGGAAAGTCCAGGTGTCTGGATTGGTGTCCGAACAGTAGCTGTGTTCGGAAAGAGTTATCCGGACAGTAGGATTGAACTGTTAATCTAATGCGAATCCAATGCCCTTAGGTGTTCGTTTGGACTAGCTTGGAGATATTTAAAGATTGTGTGCAGCGCTAGCGAAATGTGAGTTCCCTAAACCTTTTTACGACGTAAAGTGTTAAATGTTTTAACTGATTATGGTTTTATGTACGAGCATGAACTGTTTGTAACCGTCACGCATGTTTTTCCATGAACTACATGTTTTACTTAAGAAAGCTTATTATTGATATGATGAAATGAGAATGACGATTTAAAGGATTTAAGGTTGCATGTTTTATGAAATGAATGATGTGCTATGTGGAGTCGGTCTGCACTGTGGGATCAGAGAATGATCCTCGGAATCTGATGATCCCTTGGATATGTATGACAGACTGGTAGGTTGGAATTCGTTTCCTCCTATTTCGAGTAGAAAGGGGGTCTACGTAGGCTCCGGGAAGGGGAGTCTGCGTAGGCTCCGGAAAGGGCGAGAAGGGAACCTACTGGGGCCCCGATCGCGGAATGTTTATGTGATCCAATACACAGTGCAGCACCATGCTTGATGTTACGTTAAGGTTTACGATGAATCTTTTATACAAGTTTTCATACCGTTTTACATGTTGTTTACGGAGGGAATTCACTAGACCTTTTGGTCTAACCCTCGCTTTTCAAAAACTAAACCATTTTCAGGTAAGTGTGATATGGGTTCTTCAAGTAAGAACTAGGAGGCGATAAGAAGGACTTGGAGCTTAGAGCGACTCCAAGATTTTGATTTATGATGACTATAGTTTAGCTCTCGGCTGTGGAATTTAGAGACTTACGTTGTCAATTTTGTTTAGCATGCTTTATTGATGATGTAAAGCCAAGATTATTATGTAATTCGAATGCTAAATTTATGTTATTGCATGATCGAGTTTTTGGGACGTTACAAATGGTATCAGAGCCTTAGTTTAAGGGATTTAGGTGACCAGTCGGGCCTAAACTTAAACTGTAAGATGAGGAACACAGCCGAGACATAGGATTGCCTCTAGGAACGATCACTATAAATGCGCTTAAGAATAAGGTGCCAAGGACAAACGTGTAAGGTAAGTTTGGAATTATACCTGGCCAGTGTAAGTATGAACTTACAGGTACATGGGCGTGCTTAAATTACCTTTTATAGCAATTTTGTTGTGTTGTGTCTAGCAAAGGTTAAATTGTTGTTTTGCTTTCAGTATTAGCGAAATGGCTGGGGAGAACTTTGAGGAGTAGGTCAATACCTGCTGTACCAAGAAATCAGGGTGAGGAGGTCCTAGCGAATGGACTGGTGAAACCTTCAAGGGCGACTGAGACCCCCTTGTTGGGGAGGTTTCATGAGTAGTCACTTATGATGTGATGTATGTATACATCGTAGAGAAGAAGTGTTGTATAGAATGTTATGAGTCGTCTAGAGGTAACTCTTCGTGGATTCAGAAAGGATGAATGTTTGAGTTTGAGTAAGACTCCTGTTTCGGGAGAGTTCCAGTTGTAGAAATCGTGAGGTAGATCAGTTGGGATGTTAAGGGAAGACAGTGTCGAAATCTTGAAAATGTCAATGGAGCTCTGACTTCTTAGTCGAGCTTTTCAATGGTAGCGTAAATGAAATAAGATACCTATAGTGAAGTGAAAGCATGTAGAAATAGAAAGTGAGATGCGGAACGTATGTACAACAAGTTATTGCGTGACCGAGAGGGCGACCATTGGTCGAAGGTAAAGTGTCAAGGATAAGCTGTGTGAGTGTAACGGTCGACCTTGTTTCAGTGAGTAGTCTTCAATTGCAAGTAGAGTCTCATGCATGGCGTCCTTTTATGTAACATGAAATTTTCACGATGTAAAGTAAATATGTAAATGTCGAATTTGATCGAAAATGAATCAGCCTGTACGAGCCATGTTTAAAGAAAAAGTGATTTCAGTTACGTCGCACATTTAAATTTTGGAGCTTAATGATTTGTAAAATATCCCACTCTTTTCATGACAAGTCAAATTTGTTGCAAGAGGTCAAGAAAACGTTTACCTGCAAATATTTTATAACCAAAATGCTTATTGACCTATTGACATCCTACAAATGAGTGTGAGAACCGACTGGTTTACTTTGTGTCGGTAATTCTTTCAGAATCGTGTCATATGAAAATATTTTCATGCATATTATTATTGTCGTAATACATCGTTCGGTTTGAGCAAGATTGAGGTTCACGGGAAGATGCATGCAAACGATTCTCGAATCGTTGTGCAGGGCATTGAAGTTACAAGAGTGATGGGGCCATGGGTACCCAAGCTATTTCCAAATGTTGTTTATTTAAAATGATAAATGTACGAAATGATTTATTTACCACGTTGTCATGCATGAAGGCTATGAACTCACTAGGTCTTAGAGTATTACATTTTAAGCTAAGGGAGAACTCCAAGAGTGGAGAGGGATTGGTCAAATCAGGGGAGGACGTTTGTAGTGTTGATATATGGGTTCAAGAAGAGATTTGGGCGGTGGAAGAGTCAGAAGTGCATTATAGTGTCGGTTGTATGAGGGTCTGCACCCTTGTTCGGTAACTGGAAGTACGATTGACAAGGGACGGTTGTGTCCGAAGGAAGGACTTGAAGCCTTCAAGGTGTTAGTTTTAGCAACTCGTTATGAGTAGTAGGGTGAGGAAGAATGAAATGTACATGGCGTGGAGATATGTTTCGAGGTGAGCCTAACGTTGATGTTACATGAGTGATATGCATTATTTATTAATGCATATTGCATCTCTTTCTTATCTTTTTTAAGTAGGATTTGCTATTTTACCCCAACATTTGAGTCATTTTTATTACTTATTTTTAACCTTTGTTTAATGGAGCTAAGACTATGATTTACCTGTCATTTACTGTTTTAAGAAGGCTTATTATGTTTATTTATATAGTACAGCCCCTTTGCCCGATGATGTAGCATTGAAGACTGATCATTGGAACGACAAGACCACTTCTAGAAGGCTTTTTGAGTGCTGAATTTTTGGGAATGTCCAGCAATGTCTAGAAGATAAGAAGTTAATGCTTGGAGAAGTTTTGGAAACTCTAAAATGATCATCATGGGAGGCATGGGTGTTGATGTCCTTATGTACTAATTACATAGTAGTCAAATAGTATTTTAAATAGTGTGCTCTCTTTCCTCCTATTATAAATAGGAGATGTGGGTTTATGTTTTGAGGGGAGAATCGAGAGAAAAGAATCAGGATACACAACTTGGATAATTCAGTTCACATAGCTGATTCCAAACTCTCTTTAATTTATGCAATTCTAACTTATGATCTTCATCTTGTTCTTCATCTTGTTCTTAATATTCATAGCTTTTATGAGTTGCTGCAGCATTGTTCATAGCATTGCTGCACTAATTCATAATCTTTAAATTCTTGCACTTTATATTTAAGTCATTTACATTTACGTCTTTACTTAATGTCTTTTATTTATGCAATTTATATTTCTCGTAATTTACATTTTAGTATGAGTAGCTAGATTTAAATAGCTTGGGTGTGAGATTAAAGGGTGAGGTTTTAAACATAATGAAAAGTGGACATCGTTTCTCAATAATGATGTTCACCATTTCATGTTAAGTTTTATAAAATATCAAGTTACTTCAGGACGGTTGATCACTTTGAAAGTGTTAAAGTGCCATGGTCTCAGAGATGAACCATTGATATGCACGTCAATCCGAATGACAAAGAAAGTAAGCTTGAGAGAGCTACTGACAAAGAGATTTGTTACCTCTGTTCTTTCTGGTTGATTTTGCCCGATAAGTTGATCATCTGTTTTGATGGTAATATTGTAGAGTGCGAGTCAGAGATGACCCACTTAGAACATGTCAACTTAACTAATATGGGAATCGGCTCGAGAGAGTGATTTTTAACAAAGAGATTTGTTTATCCATATACTTGGAAGGACTCCTTTTGCTATCGATAGTTCTGACACATGACACCAGAGATGGGTCGAGTGGCTGCTAGATCAGTAGTAAAAGGCAGAAAACCCGAGAGGGCAACCTGAAAAGTAGATGATGAACTTAAGTATTGAAAGACGCAATGCTGTAGCATTGCCACAGCATTGGTCTGCTGGAAGTTTTGTTTAAATCTCACCCCAAGATCTTGCACCCTTGCTATCCTTTATTAATTGTTATATAATCTGTGATAATTCCAAACACCAACAAACAAATATTAATCTCCGAATTGATCCTTGGAAACCATTTCTTTTAATAGACTTTTAATACGCTTTTAACTCCAATCTCTGTGGGAACGATACATGGTTCTTACCATATTATTACTTGAAAGACGATATTAGATTTTAATGTATACTTGCATTAAGGTTTAATTAATTACACGTCTATCGGTGCATTCAAATCACTGTCAATGAGTAGGTTTCGAAAGGAGGTAGACAGAACATGAAGTTGATTATGATATGTTGGAAGGATTGAGTTCCGTAAGGGACCCATGTTAAAGAATAAGTTAAGAAATTAGTTACAGGTTGTCTGTTGTTGTAGAAGTCGACAGTTGTGTAAGATGGCCGAGGCCGAAGACTTGAACCAGAAGGTTGAAAGTGGTTAGAGCACCTTGTAGGGGTGTTAAGAGGATGAGAGGCTATTGTTTTGAATAAGCGTTCTGTCCACAAAGCATGGAGGGTTCGTAGAAGGGTAAGGTATGTAGCGCGAATGAAGCAAGTGTTTAGATTTTATCGTTCAGTAAGGGACTGTGCCCTGCTTATGTAAGGGTTCGGATTGTAAATAGCTAGCAAGAACGTGGTGCTTGAGCTAAATGGGAACTCGTGAGTTGTAGTTCAACTAGAGTTGAGAAAGGACAAGGTAGCGAGATAGATTCGATTGGGTATGCGGAAGAATATGAAGGAAAGTTGAGTTGGGTACGATTGACCATGAGAGTTTTGGTCTGCATTGTGTTGTTATGGGTGGAGAGCGTATGTATGTGTAGTGACAGAAATTGCCAGGGTAAATGTGTCAGTCAGTGTGGTAGTAAAGTAATGTTTAAAAGAGAAGCATTAGATGGAGGCTTTTCGAGGATTTTGAATGAGGGGTACGGTTTACTAATCAAGTTGTTGAAGCACGAGGTCTGTAAGTTGGCTTTATGATATAGCTAGTATCGAAATAGAATGTCGGAGAGGAAGTGGGTGGTTACCCAGATGAGAAACCAAGTGTTTTTGTTGAGAGAGTCGCTAAGTAAGTGTATTTCGGAATCATTGGAAGTTTAAAGAAGATGATGGTTGAGATAGTCGAAAATGTGTTATAGTAGATGCTAAATCCTTACATAGCGGGAATTGTTTCTTGTGCGAAGGAATGATCCGAGGAGTAAATAGTTGGAGATCAAAGAAGGTGTAGTAACATCGATCACTAGTGTCATTTCAGGATGTTTTGGGTGGATGCCTTGAGTTAAAAAAAATTTGATGCAACCGTTTGGTTATGGATAGTAATGAGAACATGTTGTCAGCAGGTTGAAGGGTCGGAAGACAGGGGCAAGTAATGTTGGTGGACAGTGTTCCACGCTAGCGTGAGGAGGTGATTATCGTATGTCGGATTAAGTGAGTAGGCTGAAAGTAGTAAGCTTGGCAGTAACACCAAAAAGTGGAGTACTGTGTGTGGGTTGTTGTCAGTAAGAGTGTGCAAACTTCTAGAAAGAGTTTTGGAGGAAGGGGATTTGTGCATGTTTTGTGCAGGAACGAAGTGGTTAAGGCAGTTGAATGAGTTGAGTTAGTGACGTAGTAAGGAATGTTCAGATGAGTTGGTCGTTCAATGATAAGCTATTGAGAATAAGTAAGGCGTGACCATGGTTACTTCTACTAGTTGGGTAAGGGTAACCGAAGTTATGATAGTTACGATTGAAGACTTGTGGCAAGTAGTGAGAAATTGATGTGTTTTCAGGATAAGTTAAATTCGGATAAGTGAACACTCCAATGAGGGAGCATGAAGGTTTCCTGTTGTAGTTACGTATAAGTATGATTGATAAAGTGGTGAGAACGTATGAAATAGCCGATGAGTGGTAGGCGTTTGTCCCAAAGACAAGTATGGTAGAGGGTGTTTCGACGACCCGCCGAAGTTTTGAAGAATGGATAGATAGTGTACGAACTTGGAAGTGCGAATCGCAACACCTAAGTTGGGGGACGGTCTGATGACGAAGGTATTGGTTCAACTTGGTGTGGTTTAGTTTGATTTGGTTCAGTGGAGTTGGACGCTGGAAATGGGGTACGGCGAAGAAAATAGGATCGGGTCACGTTCCAGTAAGTCAGTTGTAGTGGTACTCCGACGGGAAGAATCGGTTTATAGAATGAGTATGTTGTATGAATATGTGGGTTACGCGAGGTGTTTCATGCCTCTATTATGAGAGTGTGGGTTGAAGGCCGGTGTGATTGTGTCATTACAAGTTGTGTGAGTAGACAAAACTAAGGGTTGTAGGAGAACCCGAAGTCATTCCGGATTGGAACGTGAGGAAATCACGAAACAAGGAGACTAGACTGGTAAAGGTACAATGACTGCGGCACAAAAGTCCAGAAGCTTCGTGGGATTTGGAATCGGAGATGAAAGCAAGATACACGCACCTCTTCTAATAAGGAATTCCGAGGACGGAATTCTTTTAAGGGGGGAGTGTTGTAACAACCATGTTTTCATAGAAAATGTGAGAGTTTGGTGTCCTTTATGCAAAGTAATGAAAGATAAGTTAAGGGACTACTTTGTCATTTTCAAAAGATATTTAAGGGCACAAACTCCTAGGGCAGCCTCCTTTCTCATTTAGAAATCAGTTTTGGGTAATTTGGGTTGTGTTTGGCGGCTAAGAGAGAAAAAGGGAGAAGAAACGAGTTTCTTGGGAAGAAATCAAGGGAGTGAAGAATCAAAGGAGAAATCAGTAAGGTAACTCTTAATCCTTGTTTTTCTTGTGTTCCTATCTTTCTGGTCGAGATTCCTAAGTCTGAAATCATTGATTCATTGGGTTTTCTATCACTTTGTCCTTAAAAGTAAGTTTTGGGCGTTTTGGCCGTTGTAAATCGATTTTACGGTAAGAAAATGGATTAAATGGGTATTTAGGGTTGGTGGATGAACCCTTATGTTTATCTAATCGAACTAATGGCTAAAAACGGGTTAATAATCACTTTTAGACGTTTTGGGTTCGAGCAGCCGTAGTTTCCGGACACTATTGTTCAGTAGTGTCCGGACGTTTTGCAAGTTTCCGGGTAAGAGTTCATGGGAGTTACAGGATGCGTAACTGTAAAGCCCGTATTCCGGTATGTAATTTCTTTTATTAATTCTTTTCTTTTAAGTTTGATTTAAGGTGGTTTCCGTTACCGGGGTTAGTCGAGTTAGGCCTAATCGGAAAAAAATGTCGGAATTGTGGTTAGTTGCGAGAAAATTAAGTTGAGGGACCATTTGTGTCAAGGGCCAAAACTTAAACTAAATTTCGGCCCATGATTTCTTAAATCAATTCCAATTTTTGTGGCTTGATGTTTGTGGCGTGAATGGCAATCAAAGGAAAGAAAGCTAATTGAAACCATAAGAAAACCTACGGCTACCCCCCCTCCCCTTGGTGTTCGGCCGGTCGTGAAAGAAGAAGGAGAGCCGAGAGAGAGAGAGAGTGATCGCGAGAAGGAGAGGGACGAGAAGAAAGGACCAGCGGCAGCCACCCCTCGCCGCCGCTGCTGCCATCGCCGGAGGTCGCCACTGCTGGGTCGTCGGTGATCGAGAGGGAGGAGTTTGGTTGTGGTGGTGAGACGCCGTCGTGAGGTATGTGGTTCTCGTTAGTCTCGTTCTTTTCTTTTCCTTTTCGTTTTTCCAGCGAGACCACCACCGCCGCACGCCGCCGCTGCGGTGGCTGTGGGTGGAGGGCGGTGGCAGTGGGTGTCACACACGTAGCGTAAGACCCGAATCGTTAAGCCTTGAACCGTTTTTATAAGTTATCTTTTATGAAAATTTTAGTGTGCTGTCCAGTTTTCGCGCAACCATAACGTTTCCGTCGTAACTCCGTTTGAGCCGAAACTGGCGCCCACGGTTCAAGTTCAGGGTCGATCACGTTTTCCGTGTTTTAGCGGAAAACTGGTTCGGTCTCTAGCTGGGCGAAAAGGTGGTCGCAAGTTCGGTGTTTCGTCATTTTATGTGAAAATTAGTTTTTTGTCCAGTTCGTATTTCGGCCATAACTTTCTCGTCGTAACTCGGTTTGAGGCGATTCTGGTGTCCACGGTTCACATTCTGTGTCGGGCACGTTTTTCGTGTTTTAGCGAAAGACTGGTTCGGCCCCTAGCTAGGCGGAAAACTTCTGTTTTTACAGCAGGTCGGTAAACCGACAGTGTTGTAATCTGCCACTGTTTTGTCATGGTCATAACTTTCTGCTCGTAACTCGGTTTGGGGTGAAATCGGTGTCAAAAGTTCCCTTTTTGAGTCTAGAAACGTTTCTGTGTTTCGTGCAAAACCCAGTTCGGGACGTAGCATGGGTCGATTTGTCGTTTTATACTGAAAGGTGCTGAATTTCGCTGTTCCGGAAACTGTTTTTGTAAAATCCGTAGTAAATTGTAGAAAAATCGTTAGGAGGCGTATAATATGTCCTTGGAACCCTAACTCAGAGT
Organism: Saussurea involucrata; assembly: GCA_033807775.1. Taxonomy (NCBI): domain Eukaryota; kingdom Viridiplantae; phylum Streptophyta; class Magnoliopsida; order Asterales; family Asteraceae; genus Saussurea; species Saussurea involucrata. The sequence goes on from CM066321.1 coordinate 172,905,568, forward strand.
ACTTTCTGGTCATGAAATAATATTGGGAATTTTCTGGGTTTAAAGGGGTCGAAACAGGTCCCGAACAGACCTGTTTTGGGTGAACGGAATTTAGTTTTAGTGACGGTTTAAGCGTGTGTCATGTCATAGGGTCCGGGTCTCGTATTGACACGTTTTAACATGCGTTTAGGTGCTGGGAAGTGACCGTATTTGTGAAGCTTGAATTGTGTTATTAAGCTGGGCGCGCATTCGAGGTGAGTTCTCTCACTGTGTAGTTAGGGGTTGTATGCATGTCATAATAGTTTGTATGTACTACTGTCTTTGTGGTGTGAACTAGTTGTTTGTGGTGTGTAATATTTGATTGGTTTGAATGCTTGGTATAAATGTGTTACATTACAATTCGGTGGGACCGAGGCCTCGATGGTACTGAGGTGTCGGTTACATTACAATTCGGTGGGACCGAGGCCTCGATGGTACTGAGGTGTTGGTTACATTACAATTCGGTGGGACCGAGGCCTCGATGGTACTGAGGTGTTGGATACATTACAATTCGGTGGAACCGAGGCCTCGATGGTACTGAGGTGTTGGATACATTACAATTCGGTGGGACCGAGGCCTCGATGGTACTGAGGTGTTGGATACATAATTACTTGTAGATGTTTACTCGTTTTATGTAACTGTGATGTTGTTGCTTATGTGCGGATAGGGGTGATGTGTGTATAATTCCTATCTGCGCATGTGTTGGAATTCACTAAGCTTCGTGCTTACCCTTTCCCAATAAACTGTGGTTTCAGGTCCGAGCGGCTTCAAGGCGTGACAAGTACACACTGGCGCGCGAGGAGAGCTGGTTGTTTTATGGTTTTATTAATTAAACGTTTATTCCGCTGTATTTTTATTATAAAGTTATTAATTATGAGTTTGCAAACGAAACGTTGGGATTCATTTAATGAGTTGTTATAAATGAATTGTTTATTTAAAAATTTAAATTTGCTTGTAATTTTTGGGATGTTACAACTTGGTATCAGAGCACAGCTTGAGTGAATCAAACGCACCTCGGTGTGTTTGGTCTCAAGTTGCGGCTGGGAAATTTTCAAATTCTTAATTAAATCTTTTTGGAAATAAGAGAAAAAGTAAAGACCCGTTCGAGGAACGGTGATCGGAGGCGCAGTGTGTACAGTCAGCCGGAGCCAAAGGGGAAAGGTACAGTACTTAGTGTTTTATTGCTTTCTAGATCATAGAGTATGCATGCTAGATTGCTTGTTGTGGACACTATGTTGTATGTTGAACTACTTGCTATTAGGAATTTATGCTAATTATGATAGGTTACTAAGTGGATGCCCTCTAGGTTGTATGCAGTAAGAGATTTATAGCCTTAGAATATTCGATTTAGTTCTATTGCGCAGCTCTTGTTTGAGTCCAACCGTTCTAGGATAGAGTCTTGTATTCGACTATCTATTTATTTCGCACTGCATATAATCGGGTATTCGCAAGGTCACTCGTTTTAATTAGTAGGGATTCGGTAGTAGCAAGGGTAGTGGGATAAGAGGAAGTTCCTAGAGAGCTGGGAAGGGTGTTTATGTATGAGTACGTGTGCTAGATTGCTTTCTAGAACATAAGAGTATGTATGTTAAATTACTTGGTGCTTATTACACTGTGTTGCATGTTTGTTGCTTGCTAATAGGAGTTTATGCTAGCCTTGATAGGTTGTTAAGTGAATGCACTATAGGTTGTATGCGGTAGGAACCAAATAGCATTAGAATGTTGGATTTAGTTCTACTGCGCAGCTCTTGTTTGAGTCCAACCGTTGTAAGATAGAATCTTATATTCAAAAGTCTATCTGGTTTTACACTGTATGCGACTGTGCATTCGCGAGGCAACTCGTCAGGACTAGTGGGAACTTCGTCATAGCAAGGGTAGTGGAATAGGGTGAAATTCCTAGGGAGCTAGGAAGAGTGGGTGTATATATATGTTGGAGCGGGCATATGGTTTATTATGTATACAATTGTGGTTGTCTGATCGGCGAGACCGATGGTTTTATATATACAGTAGTTGTATGAGTTTGCCTGTTTAGGATATGTTCTTGAACTGGCATGTGTGGATTAATTGTATTATGTGTATAGTTTCGGCGAGAAACTACTTGGACCCTTGGAATGGGACTCGGAACGAGTGATGATAGGTGTGGAAGGTAGTAGTAGAGCTCCTACTACCGGAAGCACAGGATCAATGCTCGAGTCGGGGAAGTCACGAGGAATCCAAGGAGTTGGGCGTGAGTGTTGTTAGTGTGCGTTGTTATGTGCTAAAACGCGTTGTATTATCTACCCAGAATAGCTGTCACGAGGAGAGACAACTATAGTAGATCCACTGGTACATGTGTGTACTTGTCTTGCTTAGATGTAATGATCGTTGAGGGTAGTGGTGAAGGATCTAATCCAGTAGTCGTTGGAATAGAAGGACGTTTCCAGTATTAGTCACTTTGAGTGACGATGTCGACGATTTTGCGGTAAGTAGATCATTTCGGGCCAAGATGGAAGGTTGTGCTGGAGTCATAGGCCTATAGAGCAGACCTTGAATTGAAGAAAAATCGTAGGGATTATGTGACGTAATTTCCCATCTTGCCCCAAGAGGTTTAAATGCCCGGAGGACGATAGTGGATTGGGGAGGTTTGAAGGAGTATGAGTCGAGACGTGGAATGCCAACTGAGTCATGCACAAAGTTTTATTTTGAAAATAGGATTGCACTAATTAATCTTTGTGTTCCGATCCTTATATGGATTGTATTTCGAAACTCTGGGAAATGTTTAGCACACACGAGATTTCAAATTATAGTTTTGAAAATGCTTGAAACCGTTTTATCACGGGAGTTGAAAACTTTGTAAAAGATTGTTTCATTTGATTATTTTTTTTCCAACGGTCCTTTCGGGTACGATGTTATCCGTGTTTTGTGGAGGTTAAGATGTTGGGTAAGTGACTACGGATTGAGACTCTAACATTGGAACTCCTCCACGTGTGTTAGAGTTGAGACGAAAAGTTACATTCCACGATGTCTGTATAAAGGTTAATTTGGTGATTTGTTTAAAATGAGTTTGGAATTCCAGTGTCGCTTAACTTTTCGTTCGAGAGTTTGTATTACTAAGTATTTTATTGCAAATAGTTCAGTGTGTGGATTGATTCATGCGTGACATAAGTCGTGCATGAAAAGGTTTTAGTTCTTTTTTGTCGAAATGAAAGACCATTTGATCCAAGGAGTGTTTTAATGTTGTGAACATCATGCATACGATTACAATGTGTTATATTTTGGAAATATAAATGCGTAGATTTTTGACATTCGGTTAATTTAGAATTACCGTTCATTTTTTTTTTTGGGAAATTAAAAACTTTTGCTTTGGAGGAAACGAGTATTTTGAGCATTTTTCGATAAATACATTTTTAAACTATAATGTCTTGACGTTATATGTCCCAAGTACGGAACTTGAGGAAGTGTTACAAGCTTGCATGTCTGCCCCCAGTTTGAGATTTTATGAGGTTTTAGTCGATATTTCCAATTATTAGAAGCGGAGTGGTTTCTGTCTTCAAGTTTGAAACTTACACGAGACAGTTGTGTTTTAACAAAAATATAATTGTAAACCGTGACATCGTTTTGTGTGAGTAGCTGACGCGCGAAAGATTTGTGGCAAACCCTGTGCCACGTCATTTTATGATTAAAAAGAGGAATTTTTGAATCAAATGTCGTGAAACTTATTTTGAATTATGTGCACACCTTTGTTGCACCCTGTTTAAGGTCAAACGGTTACTGTAAGTGCACATCATGAGTCAATCCATACTGGAATCGAGACGGTTCATTTTAAAGAAATTATTTATTACGCTTTGCTTTTGTGTGAGTAAACCGAACTGCAATGGAACGATTTTCATCGTGATTTTTCCTATGTGGGACGAGCGTGTCCAGTTTTGCGTAACTATCGATCTGGTTATAGTAGTTTTATTGCTTACGATCTTTTTGAGATGAAAATCCTGATGTTGAAAATATTTTGTAAATGATTTTGTAAACCATTTGGGGAAATGTGCTTTTAAGTGTCATGTGTCATTTCGAGAATTTTCAGGGTATGAGTCCTTTTGGAAAACTCTTTTGTTTAACCCGTGTTGAGTCTGAGACTAAGGTTGACTTCAGAGTATTGCTTGCTTAAACTTTGTTTAAACGCATTTTCCGACCGAAGGGTCTAGCAAGCGTGGAGCATTTTGCTCGGTTTTGACTTGGAGTTAGTCATGGGCCAATTGCCCGATTTAATGGCTCGATGTGGAGTCTAGTTGATGAGTTGTTTTTGTCGCACCGTTTGGCATTCTTTGCACGTTGAGTGTTTACATGTTTGGGTGAGTGAGTCAATCCGGAATAGGCATGTTGTTGATAGGCTGTTTGCTTTGGATCCTTAGACACGTTAGGCAGTCGTTGGTAATGGTCGGATGGGTATCTCGGGGTGGGACCCCGGTATTCATGTGTTTTAACCTAGACTTTCCAGTAGGTACGAGGAGGATATAGTTGTGGGCACTTACCTGGGAGGTAGTTCCGGTATGCTGGGTCTTGAGGCATTACCTGGGAGGTAGACGTCAAGGTGTATCCTCGATACGGTGTGACTTGGCTTCGTAGAGCAAGTGTGGATGGTACGTCGACGGAGGAAGGTAGGTATTCCACGCGCGTTAGTACTGTAGGCCGAATAGTATCGGTTAAGGGATTGATGCCCTTTGTTATTAAGAGAATAAATGCGCATCCACCATTTTGAGGTAGGTGGTATATTTAGGTGTCGACTTTTGGGCTTGAGGCCAAACACCTTTAGTATAATCGGAGAGTTGTAGCCGATGCTAAGATAATCATGGTGATGGTAGTAGTAACCCTGAAATGATCACTTGTGATGAATGGTTGTGGTGGAACGATCTACGTGTGTGTTAGTTGTTTTGGTAGTGGGGGATATCTATTTGTGTTAGTGTCTAGGATAATACCACGCTTATTTGAGTTATTGTGATCGGTTGGACCGATGTTCGGCGGGTGGCCGATGTTTGTTATTGTGATCGGTTGGACCGATGTTCGGCGGGTGGCCGATGTTTGTTATTGCAATCGGTTGGACCGATGTTCGGCAGGGGGTCGATGTTTTGTTAATATAAGTTATTGAAAATCTTTGGAGTCTATTAGAATTCGTAGAAGTTAATCGTCAATTAATGATACGAGGGATCGTAATCGAGTATCCTGTGGAGTATACTGGTGAGCAGCTTTAGAATGGGTAGAGCTGGAGATTTGACTCGGGATGTATGGAATATCTAAGGTTGGGGGACAACCGAAGTCGCTTGGCTGGGGATGATTCCAATTTTTGGGGTGTTCTGCCGATCATGATCCTAGTGTCCTAGAAGGAGTACGTTAGTTAGAAAGGTATTCGAAAAGTTTTAGAAGGGATTTCAAGTGGACTTAGGAACCTGAGGTTGGGATGAGGGAGAACTATCCGGAGCTATTCGTAAGCAGAGACTTCGAGGACGAAGTCTAATCCAAGTAGGGGAGAGTTGTAAAGCCCGTATTCCGGTATGTAATTTCTTTTATTAATTCTTTTCTTTTAAGTTTGATTTAAGGTGGTTTCCGTTACCGGGGTTAGTCGAGTTAGGCCTAATCGGAAAAAATGTCGGAATTGTGGTTAGTTGCGAGAAAATTAAGTTGAGGGACCATTTGTGTCAAGGGCCAAAACTTAAACTAAATTTCGGCCCATGATTTCTTAAATCAATTCCAATTTTTGTGGCTTGATGTTTGTGGCGTGAATGGCAATCAAAGGAAAGAAAGCTAATTGAAACCATAAGAAAACCTACGGCTACCCCCCCTCCCCTTGGTGTTCGGCCGGTCGTGAAAGAAGAAGGAGAGCCGAGAGAGAGAGAGTGATTGCGAGAAGGAGAGGGACGAGAAGAAAGGACCAGCGGCAGCCACCCCTCGCCGCCGCTGCTGCCATCGCCGGAGGTCGCCACTGCTGGGTCGTCGGTGATCGAGAGGGAGGAGTTTGGTTGTGGTGGTGAGACGCCGTCGTGAGGTATGTGGTTCTCGTTAGTCTCGTTCTTTTCTTTTCCTTTTCGTTTTTCCAGCGAGACCACCACCGCCGCACGCCGCCGCTGCGGTGGCTGTGGGTGGAGGGCGGTGGCAGTGGGTGTCACACACGTAGCGTAAGACCCGAATCGTTAAGCCTTGAACCGTTTTTATAAGTTATCTTTTATGAAAATTTTAGTGTGCTGTCCAGTTTTCGCGCAACCATAACGTTTCCGTCGTAACTCCGTTTGAGCCGAAACTGGCGCCCACGGTTCAAGTTCAGGGTCGATCACGTTTTCCGTGTTTTAGCGGAAAACTGGTTCGGTCTCTAGCTGGGCGAAAAGGTGGTCGCAAGTTCGGTGTTTCGTCATTTTATGTGAAAATTAGTTTTTTGTCCAGTTCGTATTTCGGCCATAACTTTCTCGTCGTAACTCGGTTTGAGGCGATTCTGGTGTCCACGGTTCACATTCTGTGTCGGGCACGTTTTTCGTGTTTTAGCGAAAGACTGGTTCGGCCCCTAGCTAGGCGGAAAACTTCTGTTTTTACAGCAGGTCGGTAAACCGACAGTGTTGTAATCTGCCACTGTTTTGTCATGGTCATAACTTTCTGCTCGTAACTCGGTTTGGGGTGAAATCAGTGTCAAAAGTTCCCTTTTTGAGTCTAGAAACGTTTCTGTGTTTCGTGCAAAACCCAGTTCGGGACGTAGCATGGGTCGATTTGTCGTTTTATACTGAAAGGTGCTGAATTTCGCTGTTCCGGAAACTGTTTTTGTAAAATCCGTAGTAAATTGTAGAAAAATCGTTAGGAGGCGTATAATATGTCCTTGGAACCCTAACTCAGAGTACTTTCTGGTCATGATATAATATTGGGAATTTTCTGGGTTTAAAGGGGTCGAAACAGGTCCCGAACAGACCTGTTTTGGGTGAACGGAATTTAGTTTTAGTGACGGTTTAAGCGTGTGTCATGTCATAGGGTCCGGGTCTCGTATTGACACGTTTTAACATGCGTTTAGGTGCTGGGAAGTGACCGTATTTGTGAAGCTTGAATTGTGTTATTAAGCTGGGCGCGCATTCGAGGTGAGTTCTCTCACTGTGTAGTTAGGGGTTGTATGCATGTCATAATAGTTTGTATGTACTACTGTCTTTGTGGTGTGAACTAGTTGTTTGTGGTGTGTAATATTTGATTGGTTTGAATGCTTGGTATAAATGTGTTACATTACAATTCGGTGGGACCGAGGCCTCGATGGTACTGAGGTGTCGGTTACATTACAATTCGGTGGGACCGAGGCCTCGATGGTACTGAGGTGTTGGTTACATTACAATTCGGTGGGACCGAGGCCTCGATGGTACTGAGGTGTTGGTTACATTACAATTCGGTGGGACCGAGGCCTCGATGGTACTGAGGTGTTGGATACATTACAATTCGGTGGAACCGAGGCCTCGATGGTACTGAGGTGTTGGATACATTACAATTCGGTGGGACCGAGGCCTCGATGGTACTGAGGTGTTGGATACATAATTACTTGTAGATGTTTACTCGTTTTATGTAACTGTGATGTTGTTGCTTATGTGCGGATAGGGGTGATGTGTGTATAATTCCTATCTGCGCATGTGTTGGAATTCACTAAGCTTCGTGCTTACCCTTTCCCAATAAACTGTGGTTTCAGGTCCGAGCGGCTTCAAGGCGTGACAAGTACACACTGGCGCGCGAGGAGAGCTGGTTGTTTTATGGTTTTATTAATTAAACGTTTATTCCGCTGTATTTTTATTATAAAGTTATTAATTATGAGTTTGCAAACGAAACGTTGGGATTCATTTAATGAGTTGTTATAAATGAATTGTTTATTTAAAAATTTAAATTTGCTTGTAATTTTTGGGATGTTACAACAACTCTCCGGATGGTGTGTCCGGAAAGGAGTAGAATCCGGACAGCGTGTCCGGAAAGGGGTAGTGCCCGGATAGTCGTGTCCGGATAGGTCGTACCCGGAATGTTGTTGTATCCGGAAAGTCCAGGTGTCTGGATTGGTGTCCGGACAGTAGCTGTGTTCGGAAAGAGTTATCCGGACAGTAGGATTGAACTGTTAATCTAATGTGAATCCAATGCCCTTAGGTGTTCGTTTGGACTAGGTTGGAGATATTTAAAGATTGTGTGCAACGCTAGCGAAAGGTGAGTTCCCTAAACCTTTTTACGACGTAAAGTGTTAAATGTTTTAACTGATTATGGTTTTATGTACGAGCATGAACTGTTTGTAACCGTCACACATGTTTTTCCATGAACTACGTGTTTTACTTAAGAAAGCTTATTATTGATATGATGAAATGAGAATGACGATTTAAAGGATTTAAGGTTGCATGTTTTATGAAATGAATGATGTGCTATGTGGAGTCGGTCTGCACTGTGGGATCAGAGAATGATCCTCGGAATCTGATGATCCCTTGGATATGTATGACAGACTGGTAGGTTGGAATTCGTTTCCTCCTATTTCGAGTAGAAATGGGGTCTGCGTAGGCTCCGGGAAGGGGAGTCTGCGTAGGCTCCGGAAAGGGCGAGAAGGGAACCTACAAGGGCCCCGATCGCGGAATGTTTATGTGATCCAATACACGGTGCAGCACCATGCTTGATGTTACGTTAAGGTTTACGATGAATCTTTTATACAAGTTTTCATACCGTTTTACATGTTGTTTACGGAGGGAATTCACTAGACCTTTTGGTCTAACCCTCGCTTTTCAAAAACTAAACCATTTTCAGGTAAGTGTGATATGGGTTCTTCAAGTAAGAACTAGGAGGCGATAAGAAGGACTTGGAGCTTAGAGCGACTCCAAGATTTTGATTTATGATGACTATAGTTTAGCTCTCGGCTGTGGAATTTAGAGACTTCCGCTGTCAATTTTGTTTAGCATGCTTTATTGATGATGTAAAGCCAAGATTATTATGTAATTCGAATGCTAAATTTATGTTATTGCATGATCGAGTTTTTGGAACGTTACAGATGAGCATGGGAGACGTCGGCGTATGGCATCAGAGGCACCGCCTCTGGTTGGGATGATTCCATGTTTTATAATCGATTGAAATTCAAAATCTCTAACCTCCAAATTTTATGTGCACGGTGAATCAAAGCACCTATTGTCGATTGAAATTCTATAAACCCTAATCCTCTATCAATTAAAAGCACACATCTAACAAATTGTGGTTATGAAGAGAAACGATGTTGAGCTGACACGTCAGCTTTAAATAAATTTGAGATAGACACGTCATCTTGCCATGATTCTGCTTTATAATATATATAGATTAAAAATTCCATTTAATAAAAAGGACATCAAACCAAACCTATATTGATTTGTTAATTATAATTTGGTACTATCCAAAGGGTTTTATGGTTTGTAAGATTTGACACGTAAGAAAAGCAGCTTAATTGATTCATAATTTTAGCAGAATCAAACCAGACGAAATCTGTTTTTAACCATTTTATAACTAAAGAGAACATATGTTGGTATTTTTATTTTTATTTTTATTTTTATTTTGAGATATTGATATAATATTAAAAAAATATAATAAAAGCAATAAAAATAGGATGGAAGAAGGTGTAGAGTGAGGTGTAGGTAATAAAGTAAGGAGGCACAAAGGTGATCTTTTTGAACAACTTTTATGTCAATAATTATTTAGAGTCATTAGCAAACCTTCCCATATTCTTCAACTACATTTGCATTAATTATGTACCTATATTTCTTTAATTTTGCTGTTGGAACTAATTTGTGATTTTGGTGAACTTTCTTCTTCTTTTCTTTTTATTTATATTGTCAATTGATCAGGTTATATTTAAATACCTGATCTGAATTCGAAACTTTTAGAATTTTTTAGAAAAGCAACAGTGTAAATTTTATTCATATTATTGATTCAGTAATTACGCTTGATAAGAGAAGAATTTGTCATTTGGTCTTATTGACAATAAAAAAGACCAACAAGCTTCGCTCAAAAGATGTTTTTCTTTTTAAACAATTGAATAAAATATACCAATATTTCACGTGAAAAAAAAGGTATACTACTCCCTTGGGTCAACTTTAGGGGTAGAGTTTTTTTATGCCTTTTAGTTAATGTATATGCAATCATTTAATGGACGTTTTATATGGGTAACTTTATGTTACTTAATCTTAGCTAGCTCCTCCTATACACAGTCAAATTTAGGGGTAGAGTTTTTTATGCCTTTTAGTTAATGTATATGCAATCATTTAAATTCGGGATTTTATACTTATATAGACAGACGAGGGTTCAAGTTGACATCCAGAGGTTGAGAGTTACAGTTTCTTTGGAGATTGGACATACGACTCTGAAACAAGCCACCTAGCGGACCGTTATGTACCTGATTTGCCTTTAACAGATGTTCTTGAGGCGAGATTTTGTATATATGTTCAGGGATTGTTGGTTACAAACATCTTTCACCCAAACATAGGTAGTATTTTTCGAGTATAGTTTTATATCAAACATAAAAAATGATTAACATTTTGATGAGCGACACTTAATCGATCTTTATCATAGGGGAACCCAACCATAGTGCAAAAATACAAACATTTTTGGAAAAGTAACAATTTATTTAAATATTGAAAAGTTAATGACTTGTAGAAAATAATTGTTGTAATAGTTTTAAGGATGATCCATATTTGAAAAAAAGAAAATCCCAAAAGGGTCTTGTTTTAATTCTCATGCCAATTGTAGCATCAATCTATAGAAAATGTATGTACATAGTATTTATATATATGGTTTGATCATTTATTTACATTTGTATAACGGTTAAAAATGCATGTTGTGTTTACAGTATTCATAGAATTTATAACAAACAATTGCAATATCACAAATTAGTATACATTTAATTGAGCTCATTGAGGCTAAAATCTTTTACATTTTTTATATCCACATTTTATAGTTTCACCGGTGTAAAACAGTTTTTTTTAATGAGTAATAACTTTTAATGTATCAATAATTTATATTTAGTTATTTATAGATATATTCTTGAAATTTAAAATGTTTTTGAAAGATTTGAATTTCATTAAAGGATTTGAAATTTTTGGTTTGTGGGATCTGGATTTGAATTTAATTTTTAACTATTTGTTTGTTTGGTAAGATGTGGGGCGATGGGGAGATAAACATGACATATTTGGTGCAAGAGGCGGGGTACAAATGCGACGGAAACAACTGAAACGTATGAGATTTAGGTTTGAAGTGACAACCATTTCCGAGGCATCTTTAAATCCGTCGGTTATAGGATATCAATGATTCAAATCCAAACTTTTCATCAAGTCAATCATAAGATTAGAGTGAAGCTAGATTTCAAATTCTTCTAAATCTTAACAAATTCTTCTAAATCTTAACAAATTCTGCAAACTAAACAACACAATAAAATATAAAAATTATAAATTAGTGGTAAAGATAAATTGGTAGTATGGTGGAGTGAGTGTTTCTAGAAGGAAGGGAAGGGGAGGAAGTTGGTTAAAAGATGTAAAAAGGGGGAATAGAGAAAGAAAAAGTGGAGTGTGGTTGTGGGCTTTGGTTTTACCTTCCACTTTTTCTCCCCCAACCTTGTGGTGCAAGTTAATTTAGGCACCATACACAACTACTACTCTACTAGGATTTATATATAAATATAAATATAAATAAATTATAATAATTCTAGAGGTTGGTTCACCATTTCCACATCACCTTTTGCCCCACCCCACATGACTCTCTATGTATATATTATCAAATTATAGTTGTTATATATAAGTAACTTCAAACAATAACATTTAATTTACATATCACTAGAAATTTAAACAATAATTCTATAGTAAACCATATGAAAAGTGTTACATATATATAATATAGACGGAAATAGTTTGGTCTCACATGATCTCAAGTCTACATAATTAATCAAAATATGTAAACAACTCATTAGAGATAAATTGATATTTTGATTTAGGTAACATTTAATTTACATTCTTCATTTCTTCGTTAGAGAGAAAGAGAGTCGAGGATGCAATTATATTCCCTAACAAGAAATAGAATTGGGTATGCACATTCATTGCTATAGATCTGTTTTTGAAGCTAAAGTTTATTAGTTTCAAGCAAGATACTAATGCAAAAACTGAAAAAATGTATAAACACAACAAATTACAGGTTTGGTTTAAGCTGCCATGTCTATTATGTTAAGTACACATTTTAATAAAAATATAAAAATTTATAACCTGAAACTCCACTCTTTATCTTGTAAGCCTTTTTGAAATAGGAGAGAAAAAATGGATTTAGACTCATAGTCAATGAAGTATATTAGTTATCAGTCAAAAGATGAGTCAAATGTCATGGAACTAAATACTTGACTACCCTCTTTCTCTTACTATTTATAATCCTTTCACATTTCATATATATTCATAAGGTTGCATGTGTTTTAATTGCTCCCAATCTTTAATGCATTGGTGTAACAACCTAAATTTCATAAATAACATTTGACAACATTACAACCAAAATTGGTCCCAAAGTATATAAATTACATCAGTTCTACTCTAAATTCGCAGCGGAAAACACCTTCACAACTGATATGCTACAGGAAGCCCGTCGGTGATCTACAAGTCTTCACTAGACTCTAGCTCTTCTACAACGCCACAACCTTCCCTCATCGCCTTATGAAACCCAAAACACGACCATCACCTTAAAATGGTTTTATTTATTTGAAAAGCGAGGGTTAGACCATGAGGTCTAGTGAATTCCCTCCCGAAACAGTTTAACAAAGCATTTAAAAATATAAATGCAAACTGCCATAAAGGCCCAATTTAAAAAGAATAAAAGCAAACCGCCGTAAAGGCCCATCAAAATGTTTCGACCAAACCACATCACATATGGGTATTTGCACAGTGTTCGTAGACATTCTCCACCACACGGTAATTTCCACAATCGGGGCCCAAGCAGACTCCTCTCTCGCCCTCGGGGCCCAAGCAGACTCCCCATCTCCACGTACACAGGAAACGAATTCTCGGGCGACATTATTCAATCACACACAACGGTTCATTTCCCATGTCTCAATTTCCTGACATCACCCCTAACTTGATAAATGCTAAACAGTCGCAACCTTCTATACCAAGGGACTACGTGATGATAATTCCATTCCTCCCTGAAAATCTTGGATTCCTAACAGAACCCACTTCATTCAACGCATCATAACCAACTTATACCCCACCGTTCCCACTTGAGAGAAAACAAACACAAGATCTTTCTTAGCGCAAAATCAAATTGCCAAACCAACTCAGTACTCCGACTCAAAGCCGATAGCAGTACATCAAGTAACGTAACGCTACTTATTACCATTCTACCAACAGAATCACATCGACCATTTCAAATCTCATCACAATAAAACCATTCTTACATAACTAAGCAATAGTACAAGCTACAATCACACCGACATTCCGAATTCACTGCCCGAGACTCCCGGTATTCACCCGCTTCTTCTAACGAAAACACTAAGGTCATAACTCGACCCCATCTTATTCAACTAACAATTCCACTCCCGAAGCCTTTCCTCAACCTCGATTGTAATACTCTCCCCGACCTAGCGAGTTCATAGCCTTCAAGCACAATGACACAATGATTGAAATCATTTTACACTCTTTTAAAAACACAAAAGGTACAAAATCATAAAACAAGCTTGAGCATGCATGAAACAACACCACTCAAGATGAATAGTAAAACACAACGATCGTAAGGATCGCTCGCAGGCACTCTTACGATATTTCGTAACCTTGTCCATCCAAATCGATGCCGACACTACGGTTGTCTCCAATGAAACCCTTTCACATACGACTGAAAAGTTTTCGAACGAAATTACTTACCCAAAGTGGGTCTGTCAACTCCAACACTCGTTTACACGATAATAACGAGTCAATACTCATTTTGTTTATAAAACAAAACCTTGCAATAAAACGTTTTCAATATTTTCGTAACGAAGATTCTCTCCACCAGGAAAAACGTGAAATAATTCGTAGATCACTAAGTCCAAAGCTTTATCGTATAATGAAAACAAGTTTGTCTTTTACTTTAAAGAAAACGCACGCTCGCACGCGTCAACTTATTTCCCAAAACAAGAAAACCTGACATGCACGTACATGCTTTTAACATGAAAGAACTCGTGTAATACGTTTAACGACATAATGCATGAAATTCGATATGCAATTGAAGGCTATTCACTCTAACCAAGTCAACCGTTGCGCTCACTTCAACTCTTCACTGACCCATACTATGACCAACAACCGCTTTCTTATTTTCACTACGACATGTAGTACCAGTGCTTCACAGCCCACCTAATCGACCGCTCAACATGGTTTAACAATTGACCACTTATCTCACCTTCTATTCTTATACATACCTCAAAACAACACTGATCTCTTGCAGTCATTAACCTTGCCACCAAACCGATTGACTAAGGAATCCAATACTAGACTCCCTCACTCGATCTTGAATTGAAGGTTTTCAAGATGGCAACATAATTCTCACTTCCTATCCTAGAGAGATTACTCTAGACAACTCATTAACGTTCCAGACAACACTTCTTCTAGAAGTTACAAACATCACATCTCAAGGGATCTCCCACGACACATAAACTCTTTGCTATCAAACACAAGGTTAGAACCTTCTACGTACTGCCACACTCACCACTTATCCCGACAATAGCGATTGATTACACTCATGCACCTGTAAATCCATAATAGCATTGGCCAGATGCTACTTGAATTTACCTTACATGAGGGTTCTCACTACCATTGTCAAGATATCTTATGATTACGGTCTTTCCTAATGGCTTCCTATATCTCAGTTGTGTCCCACTCCTCTCCACAGTTTAAGTTTAGGTCCATTCGGCCACCTAAATCCCTTAAACTATGGCTCTGATACCATTTGTAACAACCCAAATTTCATAAATAACATTTGACAACATTACAACCAAAATCGGTCCCAAAGTATATAAATTACATCAGTTCTACTCTAAATTCGCAGCGGAAAACACCTTCACAACTGAGATGCTACAGGAAGCTCATCGGTGATCTACAAGTCTTCACTAGACTCTAGCTCTTCTACAACGCCACAACCTTCCCTCATCGCCTTATGAAACCCAAAACACGACCATCACCTGAAAATGGTTTTATTTATTTGAAAAGCGAGGGTTAGACCATGAGGTCTAGTGAATTCCCTCCCGAAACAGTTAAACAAAGCATTTAAAAATATAAATGCAAACTGCCATAAAGGCCCAATTTAAAAAGAATAAAAGCAAACCGCCGTAAAGGCCCATCAAAATGTTTCGACCAAACCACATCACATATGGGTATTTGCACAGTGTTCGTAGACATTCTCCACCACACGGTAATTTCCACGATCGGGGCCCAAGCAGACTCCCCTCTCGCCCTCGGGGCCCAAGCAGACTCCCCATCTCCACGTACACAGGAAACGGATTCCATATGTACCGGTAACTAATCAACTCCCAAGGGATATGATATCCCAAGGTACCCTACTCCCACTGTGCACCCGGCTCCACATATCATATCACATAATGGATAACATCACGTAAGTCAAACATGCGCATCTATAACATTTTCATAACATGCGTATATTCATAAACAGTTCCACATTATAAAGTAACGAAGCTTTTCATACTATAAAGTTATACCATCATGCTCAAACCAAGTTCAGTTATAAAAACTTTAGCAAAACATTTCATTTGCACCAAAAGAGTTAAAGGAACTCACCTTAGCCTTAGCACATCGACACACGCTCCGAAACCCACGTTAGTTCAAACCGAACACCTGAATTGGACGTCATAAGAATGGTGTTAACCATCTAATTACATCCCAAAACATCCCTACTAATCCCCTAAGACAAACCCCCAAGCGATGCCTCGATTCTAGACCCGAAACACGAAGCAAAACGGAGGGTGCACACACAACAGCGACTTATGCGACTTTCCCCGCGGCTTCCAAACCGCGTGGGAAACCGCGTAATTCCTTGTTCGAGACTCCCACATCTGCACAACAATTTTAGTCTGAAATCTCAACCCCAAAACCCCCCAAAAGCTCCAAAATCGATTTTAAGCATCCAAAACAAGAAAATGGATGTTCTAGACCTTTCCTCACAATTACCAATTATCAAAACATCATATAATCTAATAGAATCAAACCAAATCCCAACCATTGATTCTTGATTTAAAACCCAAAAACTCAAAACTCAATCCATAGAAAAATGGAGATTACCAAGCAACCAAGATGAAGATTCTTACTGAATGATCAAAACTCATAGGGAATAAATCCCAAAATCAAATGGCTTCTTTCTTATGGATTAGAACTCAACCAACAAATGGATTAACAAATCCCCAAACCATATACTAGTCTAGTCCAACAATAAGAAGAAGAAACCAAACCTTGGAGAAGATGAGTCTAACAATTGCTGCAACCCTTCCACCACATCTCCAATTAGGGTTCTTCTCCTCTATCTCAATTCCTCCTCTCAAACGTATAACTTCACAAGAAAAGAAGAAGGCATGGTTTTATCTTATTTCAGCTTTCTCATTTCACATTTGAGCACAAAAGTCCCATTCTTCACACTTTGGCCACCAAGTTCCCATTTCATTCCAAAATACTACAAAAGAAATTATGGAATGTTACATCACCTCCCCCTTATTAGAATTCCGTCCTCGGAATTCCATTGCCGGACACATGCTGAAAGTTGGAGCTAACTTCTGACTTCCAATACTTACATCGCCCAAAGTTACTTAAGGAGCTGCAAATATATATCCCTACAAGATCAACTTCTCTTCCTTTAAATTTCTCGACCAATCAGCCCTAAGGAGTGTTTCTAACAATACCACAAAATCTGACTCCTCAAATGTTCACAATGTTTGCGAAGACACACCATACTGCTTTCCAACCCACACTCTCTACAATAAGGATTGAAACGCATCATGAACGTTCCATAACTTCAGCGAGTGTAATTGACTCATCCATTATCTTTCCAATTCTTTCTATGACTGCCATTAATTCATTACAATGTGGCCCAACTCACATTCTTCTTGAAGCACACTACTCCACTTCCCAACTAGTTACTTCCTCCGACTTGAGGTTTAAAAATACTCAAACCTTCCAATCCGGTTATCTTAGTTCCATTCGCTTATCCATCCATTCCTGACCAGAACCGACAACGTACAGTATTCTTTGATATCGCTCCCCGGCCAACTACCACATTCTCAGATCGGTAGCATGTCCAACCATACACACTTGCAATCTCTTCGCTCATACATATTACTCACACCAAAATACTATTTTAAGAGAAAACAACTCCACTCGGGTCAACGCCGCAACAACCCGAATCTCTAAACGGACACTGACCACTCCCTTCATCGACATTACACAAGATCGCCCTCATAGTTACCGCATTCTCACCCCTGAATAACATCCTTATCAAAAAGAAGAACACCATCCCACCAATACAGCTTTCGCCTGGCACAATTTACGTTTCCCCAAAAATCACACCGATCACACGTGCCGCTACAGTCACCAACCAACGGTCCAAACTCACAACAATCATTAAGCCATAACTCGTTCCCGTACATAATTATATTCCTCACCAATTCCACCGAATAGTTCCACTAACTAGGAACTACCACCAAAATTCGCTTGCCCTACCACAAGGAGGGGTGACCAGGCTTACTCAAACTAAACCAATTAATCGAATGCTGAACGACACGCTCACGTGAAACATTCTTCCCGACAATACCGAATCTAATCCCAAGGTCTCTCGACCAGGGCACTACATATGACCACTTGCTTCCATCCTAACTTGATACATTAAAGTTGCCTCAAAAGAATGACTCACTAACATGAGTCAACTTTTAGACCGGTCGCGCGAACTTAGCTTCCTCAACTCTTTAACCATGACACACAACGATCCCTTCTTCTTATGCCTTACAAAATAGCAGTTCCTTAATTATAGTCCGTCTTTCCAGTGTCTCACGACATCTTCTTACCGCAATCCTGTATATACTTGATCTACCATACCGTCATCATTTTCCCTCATGCCTACACGGAACGCCCATCACACACCGCTACAGTCCAAAAGAACGGTTTCTCTAAAATCATCAATCAAGACCTTTAGCCAAGTCCTCATAAAGTACTTAGCACCGAGAACTACTACGAGCTCCTAACTTTCCAACACAGTCGACCCACTCATTGTATTTCTTTACATCCACGGAATACTCCAACGCTCCTGACTAAACTCCAAACGAAGCACCACATCTTAACGGTTACAGTATCCTCTTCGACAATCAAGTGAAGAATAAAAACTTACTCCAAAATTCAATGGGTTCGAGAAGAACAAGGGTTCTCCTTTCATCCCGTCACCAACCGCAACTCAATCTCCAGATCTCAAACCAGCATTAACGTCTATTGCCTGCAAAACCACACACTTCAATCGAGCATCCTCACTACCTTTGACTACTCCAATATTACGGCAAACCATCATTACAACTACGACTTACACGTTCCTTCGGTACCAAGCGCTACTACTTCCTCACGCCACTATCGCACCACGCGACTACATTGCAACAAGCTAACATGATGCCTTTACATACGCAGAAGATATTACTTCCTTCATGCCACCCATAACACAATTTCAGACGAAGCCAAAAATGTTGCTCGACTTTGCCCTTCCCGGGTCTAGACGAACCACATGTCAAGGTCAACTATCCAAAGTACACCCGCTTCGATTACCCTAACCTTCCGTTCTTATATGGATTATCATACCCCATAAGAAAATCACTTAAGCAATCACGATCTTTCACTTTTGTAACACTTACACAAGGTGGTCCAGCGTCATGCTGGATGCACACCTTTCTCCAAACAACCTCTCACATCTTCACAAGGAAACTCAACAAAATAACCACACTATAGATACTTCTCCAATACCAACCTCCTGACAACTATCTAACAGAACGGTCACCGGTTCAACTTCGACAATCGACATGCAATTGCCCGTTCGCCTCACGACAGACAAGGATTCCCGAAGGAATCTACTTCTCCTAACTCTCGAACAAGTTCTCGTTTCTCGTCAACCCTACGCGATCCATCTCCGTTGTGCTAGACACCTTACGCAGAGGCTAATCATCAAAACCTCAAAGGGAATCACAACCACGATGGTGATCTTTCGTTCTCCCAATGCCCTCACAAGGTGTTCTTACACCCTAACATTTACACATTCTCGGGTGACATTATTCAATCACACACAACGGTTCATTTCCCATGTCTCAATTTCCTGACATCACCCCTAACTTGAGACATGCTAAACAGTCGCAACCTTCTATACCAAGGGACTACGTGATGATAATTCCATTCCTCCCTGAAAATCTTGGATTCCTAACAGAACCCACTTCATTCAACGCATCATAACCAACTTATACCCCACCGTTCCCACTTGAGAGAAAACAAACACAAGATCTTTCTTAGCGCAAAATCAAATTGCCAAACCAACTCAGTACTCCGACTCAAAGCCGATAGCAGTACATCAAGTAACGTAACGCTACTTATTACCATTCTACCAACAGAATCACATCGACCATTTCAAATCTTACCACAATAAAACCATTCTTACATAACTAAGCAATAGTACAAGCTACAATCACACCGACATTCCGAATTCACTGCCCGAGACTCCCGGTATTCACCCGCTTCTTCTAACGAAAACACTAAGGTCATAACTCGACCCCATCTTATTCAACTAACAATTCCACTCCCGAAGCCTTTACTCAACCTCGATTGTAATACTCTCCCCGACCTAGCGAGTTCATAGCCTTCAAGCACAATGACACAACGATTGAAATCATTTTACACTCTTTTAAAAACACAATAGGTACAAAATCATAAAACAAGCTTGAGCATGCATGAAACAACACCACTCAAGATGAATAGTAAAACACAACGATCGTAAGGATCGCTCGCAAGCACTCTTACGATATTTCGTAACCTTGTCCATCCAAATCGATGCCGACACTACGGTTGTCTCCAATGAAACCCTTTCACATACGACTGAAAAGTTTTCGAACGAAATTACTTACCCAAAGTGGGTCTGTCAACTCCAACACTCGTTTACACGATAATAACGAATCAATACTCATTTTGTTTATAAAACAAAACCTTGCAATAAAACGTTTTCAATATTTTCGTAACGAAGATTCTCTCCACCAGGAAAACGTGAAATAATTCGTAGATCACTAAGTCCAAAGCTTTATCGTATAATGAAAACAAGTTTGTCTTTTACTTTAAAGAAAACACACGCTCGCACGCGTCAACTTATTTCCCAAAACAAGAAAACCTGACATGCACGTACATGCTTTTAACATGAAAGAACTCGTGTAATACGTTTAACGACATAATGCATGAAATTCGATATGCAATTGAAGGCTATTCACTCTAACCAAGTCAACCGTTGAGCTCACTTCAACTCTTCACTGACCCATACTATGACCAACAACCGCTTTCTTATTTTCACTACGACATGTAGTACCAGTGCTTCACAGCCCACCTAATCGACCGCTCAACATGGTTTAACAATTGACCACTTATCTCACCTTCTATTCTTATACATACCTCAAAACAACACTGATCTCTTGCAGTCATTAATCTTGCCACCAAATCGATTGACTAAGGAATCCAATACTAGACTCCCTCACTCGATCTTGAATTGAAGGTTTTCAAGATGGCAACATAATTCTCACTTCCTATCCTAGAGAGTTTGCTCTAGACAACTCATTAACGTTCCAAACAACACTTCTTCTAGAAGTTACAAACATCACATCTCAAGGGATCTCCCACGACACATCAACTCTTTGCTATCAAACACAAGGTTAGAACCTTCTACGTACTGCCACACTCACCACTTATCCCGACAATAGCGATTGATTACACCCATGCACCTGTAAATCCATAATAGCATTAGCCAGATGCTACTTGAATTTACCTTACATGAGGGTTCTCACTACCATTGTCAAGATATCTTATGATTACGGTC
Source organism: Saussurea involucrata (assembly GCA_033807775.1). NCBI lineage: Eukaryota > Viridiplantae > Streptophyta > Magnoliopsida > Asterales > Asteraceae > Saussurea > Saussurea involucrata. The sequence continues at coordinate 172,926,649 of CM066321.1, forward strand.
TTTCCTAATGGCTTCCTATATCTCAGTTGTGTCCCACTCCTCTCCATAGTTTAAGTTTAGGTCCATCCGGCCACCTAAATCCCTTAAACTATGGCTCTGATACCATTTGTAACAACCCAAATTTCATAAATAACATTTGACAACATTACAACCAAAATCGGTCCCAAAGTATATAAATTAAATCAGTTCTACTCTAAATTCGCAGCGGAAAACACCTTCACAACTGAGATGCTACAGGAAGCCCATCGGTGATCTACAAGTCTTCACTAGACTCTAGCTCTTCTACAACGCCACAACCTTCCCTCATCGCCTTATGAAACCCAAAACACGACCATCACCTGAAAATGGTTTTATTTATTTGAAAAGCGAGGGTTAGACCATGAGGTCTAGTGAATTCCCTCCCGAAACAGTTTAACAAAGCATTTAAAAATATAAATGCAAACTGCCATAAAGGCCCAATTTAAAAAGAATAAAAGCAAACCGCCGTAAAGGCCCATCAAAATGTTTCGACCAAACCACATCACATATGGGTATTTGCACAGTGTTCGTAGACATTCTCCACCACACGGTAATTTCCACGATCGGGGCCCAAGCAGACTCCCCTCTCGCCCTCGGGGCCCAAGCAGACTCCCCATCTCCACGGATTCCATATGTACCGGTAACTAATCAACTCCCAAAGGATATGATATCCCAAGGTACCCTACTCCCACTGTGCACCGGGCTCCACATATCATATCACATAATGGATAACATCACGTAAGTCAAACATGCGCATCTATAACATTTTCATAACATGCGTATATTCATAAACAGTTCCACTTTATAAAGTAACGAAGCTTTTCATACTATAAAGTTATACCATCATGCTCAAACCAAGTTCAGTTATAAAAACTTTAGCAAAACATTTCATTTGCACCAAAAGAGTTAAAGGAACTCACATTAGGCTTAGCACATCGACACACGCTCCGAAACCCACGTTAGTTCAAACCGAACACCTGAATTGGACGTCATAAGAATGGTGTTAACCATCTAATTACATCCCAAAACATCCCTACTAAGCCCCTAAGACAAACCCCCAAGCGATGCCTCGATTCTAGACCCGAAACACGAAGCAAAACGGAGGGTGCACACACAACAGCGACTTATGCGACTTTCCCCGTGGCTTCCAAACCGCGTGGGAAACCGCGTAAGTCCTTGTTCGAGACTCCCATATCTGCACAACAATTTTAGTCCGAAATCTCAACCCCAAAACCCCCAAAAGCTCCAAAATCGATTTTAAGCATCCAAAACAAGAAAATGGATGTTCTAGACCTTTCCTCACAATTACCAATTATCAAAACATCATATAATCTAATAGAATCAAACCAAATCCCAACCATTGATTCTTGATTTAAAACCCAAAAACTCAAAACTCAATCCATAGAAAAATGGAGATTACCAAGCAACCAAGATGAAGATTCTTACTGAATGATCAAAACTCATAGGGAATAAATCCCAAAATCAAATGGCTTCTTTCTTATGGATTAGAACTCAACCAACAAATGGATTAACAAATCCCCAAACCATATACTAGTCTAGTCCAACAATAAGAAGAAGAAACCAAACCTTGGAGAAGATGACTCTAACAATTGCTGCAACCCTTCCACCACATCTCCAATTAGGGTTCTTCTCCTCTATCTCAATTCCTCCTCTCAAACGTATAACATCACAAGAAAAGAAGAAGGCAAGGTTTTATCTTATTTCAGCTTTCTCATTTCACACTTGAGCACAAAAGTTCCATTCTTCACACTTTGGCCACCAAGTTCCCATTTCATTCCAAAATACTACAAAAGAAATTATGGGATGTTACAGTTGGTGGTACTAATCGGATCCTTTTATTTACCATATTTTTGTAAAAATAATTTTTGTTGACCTAATTTGAATGCCATATGGTTTATAGAAAATAAATTTAGTGAGATTACATATCAATTTCAATTTTTATGGTGGTTAAAGTGTTCCCAAATATAGTATTTACAAGAGTTGTTGGATAACTATTAGGAGTACGTTAATAAATGAGTAAATGGTTTTCTATATATACCCGAAACAAACAATTTTTCTTGTGATAGTCACTACAACAAATGAGCTTTTTAGTACGTTTACCTACCATTATGCATGTGTCCTAATAAGGTATCTAAGAGGGCTTTTAAGTTTATAAGCCAACAAATGTTCGATATACACGATGACGTTACAATAAGTTGTTAGGAAGAAGTTATAAGACTTAACAGGTTTTATCGACAAACTTGGACAACCTAATAGTAAATAAAAAGTATATCGTCTTATTAGACTTTTTATAGAATAACTTTTAAAACGTATCTTATATAATAAGTTCTATAAAAATGCTAATAGGACAATTTTTAAAAGTATCATATAAATGGTAATTAATAGAACAATTACTTCTTGAGTTCTTTTAGGGTGCGTTTGGTGCGCAGACAGAACACGACAGAACAGAACAGGACAGTTGTTCAGCGTTTGGTAAGACAAAACTGGACAGAACAGAACGAATAATGTTGACAAATTTGCCCTTAATAAGTTGTTTATATATTTTATATATTTTGATTAATTATGTAATTTATTAAATTAGAATGAAATAAATATTTTTATAACAAAATAAATAATTAGAAAGTTTTATTCAAGACGATTAAAGTGACACCAAAATAAAAAAAAATGTAGTTTCCAATTTCTATTTTCTAACATTTTCTATATTTTTTACTATTAGTATTTAATAATTTACATAAGTTAATCAAAACATAGAAGATATATAAAAATAATATTTGATGAAAGTAAAGTTGTAACAACCCAGATCCAAAATTAAAGCATAACGACAATAAAATTAATAACTCGCCGAAACGGCCTCAAGCTACCAACTTAAACATACGAGTACATCACAAGGTTTGCAGAAACAACATATTACACTGCTGAGATCACTAAAGAACTATGCTTGACATGCTAAATATAATGACTTCCTTCTAGTCCAAGACTTCACGTTCACGCCTTCTTCTTTCCTTTACTAAAGCCTTCTACTAAGCGCTTACCTGAAAATGGTTTAGTTTTTGAAAAACGAAGGTTAGACCACGAGGTCTAGTGAGTTCCCTCTAGAAACGAACATCCGAGCCACATGAAACATTTTAAACAGTTTATAAGCATTTACAAACATTTCTTAACTTTAAAACATCTAAACATTCAAACGCAAGAACTACGCATGTAAATGGCACACTGAAGTCACGCACACCTGTGACAACGTGTCAGTCTCACTCTGCCTTAACTGGAACACACCCTCCATGGCATAAACGGGACACCCCCCCCCCCCCCCCCCGGTATGAGCACTGGCGGGACACACCCCCGACTTAGCCGTATCATGTCCACTTTCAAGTTCATGCATACATAATATCTCAACTTTCTCAAACATAACAAAACATGCAGTTTCATAACATCTCATGCGTTTAAAATAGTACATAATTCAACACATTTTCAGTTAGAAAGACCCACTTGTTGTCCCTACTTTAATCTCTCCACTTATGTCTCTGATCTCTAACTGGAACACCTATGAATAAAATAGAAAGCAAGAGTGATAAGTCACTCGATTGAACTTTCCCAAAATAATCGGTTAACACTTCAGGTTGCTTTTCCGGATAACTCCCCCTTATCTGGATTCCTCACTGTCCGGACCCTCACCCGGATTCCCATTATCCGGGAAACCCACATCCGGATAACAGTACCGACGTCCGATAATACTTTCCAGATCCAACGTCCGGATTACCCATTTTCCGGATAATACTTTTCGGATCCACCTATCCGGATTCTGGCGATTCGTCTGGATAATCGCACTGTGCATTTCCAAACCAACGATTTCCATCTTAAAATCGATTTTAGCCTCCTTAAACATTTTAAACATTTTGGTTTAATGTCTCATCTATTCTTATCATTTTCTAACCATTATAACCCTACATTTACACCCAAAACTCAAAGAACATAATCGATTACTCCATTTTCATCCCAAAACCCAACAAACTAAATCCCATCAAAATTAATAATAAGAGACAAAGATGAAGAGTTTACCTTGAATGAAAATGATGCACAAACCACCTCCAATGTAGCTCAATTATCGATTTCCTTCCTATTGCACTCTAATCAATCTTCAAAAATCTATCTGCCCTCTCTCCAGCCTCTATTTTCACTAACAAGATGAAAACAGGGTTTTTAGAGTCTTTTATTACTTTCCTTTATTGCAAAATGACCCCTTTCTTTTATTTGCACTCAGACCCTTGAACTCGAGTTTCCATTAAAATTCCACTAAACACCCACTTCCTTTACAATAAGATTACGGTTATTACAAAAGTGGAAGTTTAAAGAGCAGAAATACAATAAATAAAATTTAATGGATAAATAAAATATAAATAGGAGGCTTATTTGATGTTTTAGAAGAGAAATATATTTTATTTTGAGGTTATATTAGTAAAACATAAGTTTGTTTCATCTTGTTCCATGGGGTGGGGTGGATGTAATAACCAGGTATATTATTGGTTTACTTAAAGGTGTTATTTTAATTTAATATTATGGAGTTAGAAGTTAAGGGGTAAGTTTTAATTTTATAATGGAAGTTTAGGGGTAGGTTTTGCCAAATAGAATAAGTTTGGGGTTTGATTGGTCATTTTAACCAAACCCCATACCACCACCGCCACACTCACCTCAATTAGGAGGTGTCTCCTTTGAACACACTTAGAAAATATCTAAAGTGTACTTGTGTGTGTGTATTTTCGGTTGAGAGAGAGAGAGCCGTAGAAAGGAAAAGAAGAGAAGGAAAAGATTGTTGCTGAAATTGGAAGGTTCATCTTGTGAAGATTAAAGATTCCGTAAAACGGGACTGAAGAATTTGGAGTGCTTGGTAATAGCGTGGGAAGATCTTGGAAATTAATCGAAACAAGTGAGTTTTTATTTAAAATATTTTCAAATGAAATACATATATGTGAATGAATGTAATATTGTGCATATGGTGTTTATATGAGTATTACATTGTATGGGTGCTAGTTGGCAGGACTTAGGACCGGTGAAAGTTGGCTGTACAGAGGGACAATGGTGTTAGCTGTATTTAGTACAGCGGTGTAAATTAATTAATTGGTTTGCTACCAATTAATATGGCCAAGAGAAAGAGAAAGAGAAAGAGATGAAAAGATACATGATGCATGAGTCATATTTGGTATTTTTATTATGTGCATTATGTGTATTGAAGGTTTATAAAAGATGATTTTTAACTAACGAGGATTTTCTCACTAGACCTCAAGGTCTAACCCTCATTTTTGTTTTAAAATATGTATTTCAGGTCGAGGAGCAAGTAAGGACAAATGATAGGTTTATCATGTCTAGCTTTTTGGAAGACAAATGATTATGAAGATTCAAGATGTGTTTTGTATCTGTTATGACATTTTGTACTTTATTATAAGACAGAAAAGTTTGTAGTTGAAAGACCTATTTGGTTAAACTAAGGGACCGTAAATGAAATATGATGTATTATTTTGTGGTGAAATATATGTTATTTGTATGTTGGGAATCCGGGTTGTTACAGTGGAATAGGCTTGTTTCACTTTGTTCCACTTTGTTCCTGTCTGTTCCACATAAAAGTTCTGCCAAATATGGGACAGTGATCTCTGTTCTGTCATGTCCGGTGTACCAAACGCACCATTAGGTTGTTTAACTTTGTTAAAAAAAACTTGATATGCCATTTAACTACTTCGTTACAACTTTTTATAACGACACTGTATATGATGCACACAATTGTTAGTCATATAAAATTAAAAGTCCTATCGGATCATCCCTATAATATACAAAGAAAAACTCCATATATTTGAGATCTTTCTCTTTGAATAAGATCTCAATTCCAGCGACGGTTTCATTAGATATCTTACAACTAGAATCCCTCTTTTTCCGATCTAGTCCCTCCACCACCGCGAACCCCAATTAGATTCAGGCATGCTACACTTTTTAGTTATTGGGAGAACCCAAGTACTCTCTTTCGGAGACCCACGAAGGCGAGATGATCCCAAAGCGAGAATGAAGCTAGAGCCATTACTTGACCAAGAACGTGAGAGGATTTCACATACCTTCCCCGGACCGGGTGGATACACTTTTTTACCCTTCCCAGGATATATCATAGATATTTTTAATTCATCATTTATCACTTGGGGTAGGAACGATAGTATTTTATTGCTACAAGTATGGATTATTGAAAATAATAAGACATGTATTTGGATATTTCCCTTGAACTCTGCAATACTTTTTATTTGACATCAATAGTTGAAGGGAATTTTCCGAAGAGAAAATGGATTATGGGAGTGAGGTTTGTATTTTTATTATGTATAGAATAAAAAATACAATAAAATTAGGGATTCATTGTGATTCTCAAATTTGGAAAATACTTATTTCGGATGAGCCAAATCGATAGGAGGAACCAAATGAGTTCTGCAGCATCAACTTTGGACTGCACACATCAATTAGGGGGAATCTAGAAAGTCATGTAATGTAGGAGGAAATGAAAAATGGTGTAACTAATGTATCTCCTTCGTAAAGGATTTTCCCATAATGTCCATGAACAGTTGCTCCTGGAGTAGCCAAATAAGGCTTAGCTGACCGTATTACCACAGGGCCAATTCTATATATTCCATTTACTATAAAAGCTCCCAAAGAAGTCATTAGAGCGATCTTTCCTATTCGATCTGAGCTCTCTTGGAATAAGTTCGGCAGCGGATCACGAAATCTTGGTCATCTTCTCTATCTAATGAATGGGGAGTCTGCTTTAAAATCGGCCGCCCTGCACCCCCCACCCCCCCCTTTCATTCTGGGGTGACGGAGGGATCATACCATTCGTGCCTTTTTCATGCTTTTCCCCGAGGTCTGGAGATGTAATTTTAGAGAGACGCGAAAGCCTATGGGGTCGCTTCTGTAACTGGATAACCAGCACCGAAATCCGTCTTTACATTGGATGGTTGGGGTGAACCAGAAAAGTTTGGGTAGAGCCGGATCTAAGCGTTGGCTAGGTAAGCGCCCTGCAGTAAGAGGAGTAGTTATGAACACTGTAGACCATCCACATGGGGGACGTTATTGTTGTTGTGTTCAAAGACGCAGTCCCAAACATGCCTCTAGAAAGATCAGAAGTGGTCAGAGCTGTAATTGTCCGTACTTGTAAAGAACTTAAACGTGATAGCGGTAAAGATACGACTTATTTGAAATTAATTGCACAATTCAAAAAAGGAAATCTTTCTGCGAACTTCTGTGTATAGGTACTTACCGTGTCAATTGGCAATTCTTGGTCATTGAGATTCATGGTAATTCGGATTAATATTTAGGTATAGATATTACCTCTTTTTTTCTCCTTTCAAACAAATTGAAATGATTGAAGATCATTTCACGATTGACTCTGAACGGACGGTCAGCCCCGTTAGAATCTCTAAAGCTACTAGAATTTCATATGGACTATCTATAATGGTCTGAGGTTCCAGACACTATTGCTACTTCACTCTGAGATCACACTCTCAGTGTTTTCGAGTATCATCTGTGTAATTTCTAGTTTTAGAAACTAATTGAATAATCATTTCTATATTGTAGCTAGCCTGACAGCAACCCGACATTTCTAACCGAAGGGGAAGAAATGAAATAAGGGTTGACCTTCTTATATCTAGCTAGCGAGATGTTCACTTTTACTTGGATTATGCAATAGATTTTGCTTATTCTCCTCCCACGACGTGCCTAGCTATTACATTCCGACTCATGCATCTGCCGGTAAAGTAAAACACGTCCAAAGTGATGCGCGCCCCCATAGAAAGAAGCCCGCCCGCCCGAAGTAGCATCCTTAGACACGTCCTTATCGCTGAATATCCTATTGGGTCATCCAATAACAATCCTAAAATATTTATTTTGTTGTAGTAAATATAAAAGGAAAACAATACTTTACAGGAAATCACGAGGTGGAATAGAAATGGCAAATATGCATGTACCATGGTTTTGATGCATTTATATTTGTATATTTATTATTTTTGGAACCACTCTTTCAATTCTTAATTATAAGACCCTAGTGTTTTTCCCAATTTAATAAGCCATGGTTCAAAAATCCTATATTATAGCTCTTACCCTTTAATTTACTGATTTTCAAAGAGATTTCAAGGTGTTAATTAAAAGTTAAAACAAAATAAGTTGTGAGATTAGGTTAAGAAGATGAAGATAGCTACCTTGTCTAACTTCATGCATTGATTGGTTGTTGCAACTCTTTCCATTTTGAATCCATGGGAACTTATAATTGCAAAGTTTGGTAGCTTTAAAGAGCAAGTGGTTGGTATTACACTAAACGAACCCACAAAACCCTAAATTCAAGAAATCAACAAAAATTCTATAGAAAAAGGAAAGAAAGTTCATGTACTAATTGGTAGGGTAGGTTATGCCTAATTCTCTTCAATGAGAAGACTACCCTTGATTATTTGAGTTTTGTTCACGTTCTACTTAAAAATTTATAGTCTTTAAAAAATAAAACTGATATATAATTTTCTTTTATCTTCGAGCCCTTCTAATTATTTGATTCAATTGACAAGTTCAAGATCTTGTCAAGTATATAAGAAACCTATAGTATTGAAAAAGACAAGGGACACAAATTAACATTTTCAGTTGCATGTTCCACGAAAAGATTAACAACCATATACTTTTATAATTTACGTAAAAAGTTGATTACCGACAATCCAATCGACCTCATACAGGATGAATGGAAGAACGATGGAAAGAACATTAACATCTTAAATATTATCGATGATTATGTTACATAATTTGATTAATTAACATTAATCTCTAGTTTTGAATCATGTTTAGGGTTACTATATGTCTTGAACTTGTATTAAACTCGTTTAACCCTACTTTTTATAAGATATGATTAATGCTTTCAAGTCACATGCACCCTTAATCATGGGATCCCCAACATCCAAAATGTGCAAACTGGTTTTTGTCTAACAAGTACGATCATGCTATACCCGCTTAATTGTTTTGTGTTAATCTCTCCAGAATCATCGAAAGTAGTGGTTTGTTCTATTTCTATACGAATGTGCAAAACCTAATGGGTAAAATAAGACGATAATTATTGTATATTCATGAATCTCTATCTGTCTCGATTTTAGAATTGAAAGAGATCAAGAATTCTCAGTATTTCTTATATTTTTTGACCCGTATCAATTGAGTGGGACACTTTATTCACATTTTCTTCACCAAAAACATTTTATGAAACTTTTCAGACCCCTGAATATGCTATGGACTCACAAATCTTGACTAGTACAATATTTAAATAGTAATTATCCAAACTACCAATTATCGTGTTATTAAAATTCAAGACCTATAACACTTCTTAATGCCTTTTATTGTATTGGTTGGTACCATATTTTTGTTGAAGATAGGGACTTAAGCTCGAGTGGACTCATTTAAGCATTGTAAAATTTAGTAGATCAATTGTAACATGTATAGATCTACAATATCTAGCTAGTATGACATGGTAATACTCATTTATTTGCTATAATCCAACTCTTTTTGGTAGTATCACATGCATGTAATACATGTGTTCTTGCATTTACGTTGAATAACTCTAGCTTGAATACATCTATATCTATATGTGTGTTATACGTATCTATACATTGATTAATTGTATAATACAAGAGAATGGAAGGTGGGTATTTGCAATAATCAAAAGACAACTTTGGTGAGGGGCAAGAAAGTAGGTTGTGGGATATTTAATTAGGTATTGAAACAAGAGTTGTGGGGGGGTTTCTTCCTCTTTTTCTTCTATTTCTTCCATGTAAAAATCTCTATTCAAGAATTCCATCTCCTTTAATGTTGATTGGACTTTGACAATTTCTCTTTATTCTTTCACCTCTCAAAATCAAATTAATGGTAAAGGTTGGAATTGGTTAAATAATTAACATATATTGAAATAAATATTCTTTTTATTATCTAGTTAAAAGATTTTTATTCACATAACTTTAGTTTTATAAATATATAAATTATTCTTATTTTAATTGATTTTAAGACAAATAAAAGAAAGATATGATATTCTAATGGAGAAAATGTTAGAGCATTCACATCCATCTTGCATATGACATTGCAAGATGACATGACAATGTCATGTAGCTAGATAACACGGTCTTGCTAAATGGGAAGCTCTTGCTAATTTAGAAAGATCTTTCAAGTTGTCACATGTCAACAATATATAGGTTGTTGTAAAGGAGTGTGAGAGTCAAAGGTATAAATACCTTTGTGTAAGAGTGTTGGGAGAGAAGACGTGTCATTTGTAATAGAGAGAGCTTGTAGAGAGATGACTTGTAGAGAGAGAGAGAGAGAGAGAGAGAGTCTAGAGAGAGAAAGTGAATCTCATTCATTACATTGAATCTTTCTCTCATCTAATACAAGATCCTCTTGCTAAATCATTGTTACTTGAATTCTCATATGGTTTTGAGATGTAATTAGATGGTTTAACACAATTTATTTTTCGTCCAATTCAGGTGTTCGGTTTAACCAAAAGTGGGTCTTAGGACGTGTGTCAATTTGACAAAGCTCAGGTGAGTTTCCTTAAACACTTTTTATGCACATGAAAAGATTTGCCAAGGTTTTTAATTACTGAATTTGGTATTGAACATGATGGCTTGTTTGGAAATTTTGGAAGTTTTGTTCATATATGACTTGAAGTTGTTTACTAATTCATGTACACAGTTTATGTGATTTTCATGAATTGGACATTGATTTGGAATCGGGTTGCACAGTGGGATTAGTGTACCTTGAATATGTTTTTGTGCACACGAGAATGACATCTACTAGGGGCCATGGGGAGTCTGTTGGGGGCCCCCGATCGCGGACATCACGGCGAGGTGATAGGAGGCTATGAACATTGTGCAAATACCCAAGTGTGAAGTTGTTTTGTTAAATTGGTTATGGGTGATCTTTTTGGCGGTTTGCATGTTTTTGTCTGTGAATTATTAAACTGTTTTTGAGAAAGAATTCACTAGACCTCATGGTCTAACCCTTACTTTTCAAAACTTAAAACCATTTTCAGGTAAGAGAGCAGTTGGAGCTTCTTCCAAGGGAAAGGAGAAAGCTTGAAGTGTTAGAGGCGATGGCTATAGAGATACGTCACCTTTGTTTCTTTTGTCTAGTTTAGATATCTCGGCTATGGATGTGTCTATCTACTGCTTTATTTTGAGGATATTATTTTTTAGAAAGGGTATCTCAGGCACAGTCCGGACTAATCTCTGGCAATTTTGAAACTTAAAGATGTCTTATCAATGTTGAGGACGCCTGGGATCCAACCCTGGATAGATGGAATATTCCACCACATCACCCAGGACGATCAACCACTGCGCTACAACCTGATTGACTTTTGAGGATATTATTATGTAATGACTTTGGGACCATTTAGTGTTATTCTATAATTTATGCTATTTTTGTTTTGGGTTGTTACAACTTTTTTGATGAATATATTATTTTACTGTGATCGGCAAACTATTTCGACTTCACAACCTTAGAAAAAAAAATATTATTTATATATAATTTTATTAATTTACCGAGTATTAGTTTTATTAAAAATTACAATCATAAAAAATTGTTTAAGAATACATTGACAATTTAATTTCTATGTCTTGAAAAGCTATACACCATGAGTTTAGATCCCATTATCTACATGTGAAATGTGCTAAAAAAATTCATCTTTGAATGTCATTTTCAAAGTATTTTTTTTTAATAAAAATTACAGTTTTTTTAAGTGTTCCATTTACTATTGTCATGCTAAAATTCCTTTGGCTGTCATTTATGAGCAATTTAACTTTGTGTCTTCCTTATTCTTTTTTTATATATTTATAGCAAATGTATTATATAATTGATATATTAATCAGAAACATTTATGAGTAACTTTGGAAATTTGTTTGCATATATAATATATGTAGATTATATCATTTCAATATGAAATTTATGCCAAAATCATGTCAATATATCAGAGTCATAAATGTATATTTCAAGACGTTTTTTTGAAAAAAAAATATTTGATCATAAACATTTACTAAATCATGTATGATTGGAAAAGTATAGCAGTTTACACTTGCACGTTCGATTCCCCGGGCCCAGGTTATTCTATTTAACCATTTCCTTCGCTCGTCAATTGATTTTGTATTTCGTTTTTGCAAACTCGAAACCATACATGTATATGTATGTATGTATGTAAATTAAACGTGACTAAAAAAACAAATAAAGTTCGCTACGAGTCCTCATTTCTAGATTTTATTTTTTTGACAAAGACACGCATGTAAGTTGAGTTATGTCTTTTTCCTCTTCACTAGATGTCCTTTTCAGGCTTTCCTCTTTCTTTTACCACATATTATATGTGTGGCACCTCCTTTTTCTTTCTATTTTGATGAAAAATCTCATCTCAAACAAGTAATCGGTACTTTTGCCCGTTGGGGTAGATCACCCAAAAGTTAAGAAATTGTGTCGCGTGGATTAAAAAGGAATTAAGTATTATTGAATGAGAGAATTAAGTTTGATTCTTTTTCTATAACGAGTTTTTGATGTCACATGTAACAAGAAAGCAACCACTTACAAGTCCTAGAAACGCGATGAATTTTGCACCTTGGGGAAGAAAGAATAAATCTTTTTTTACTAAAGAAAAGAGACCGACACAATATGAGAATGTAACAAGCATATAATGTACATTTAGGAAAACCCATGTTGACATGGTACAATAACAACTGTCTTTATAACTTTAGCCTAACAGATAAGGAGGTAGACATCTTTGCAGAATGAGTGTGGGGTATTAAGTTCGAATCTAGACACCACTCATCAGCCTATGAGACACATGATTTATCTCCCCCATGATGGTTGTGACTGGTATGGTAGGGGCGCTTCGGGAATGCAAAATGGTAATACAACTGTTAGCAAACACCATCGACAATAACTATGCAAATTCTATTAATTAACAGAACTCGATTCATGGTGAAAAATATGTTTTTAGATTACAATTGTAAACTATCCTCTAACTTATTCATAGAATTTGATCAATATTGTTGAAATTGTGATATGAGATTTTTACATCCACACTACATATCTTAAAGAACATTACACATACTTCTTCTAATTTTATATAAAATCAAATGATATATGTATTTGTCTTCAAGATTTAAGGTTTCGGAGCTATACTCTTTTTGTTTAAAAAATACAATGTTTGATTTAACACGTATGATAAAATATGTAATTGCTAATTACATGAACTTGTCCACCGACAACAAAATGATGACGTATGAAGTCTTATTTTACTTTTTATTGATAAGAGATGGTCTTGAAGTCTGAAAACATAATCAAATAAAAAATTGTAAATTTATAAATGTCTGGATGTAAGTAAAATCAAAAGAAAAACATAAATGCTAACTAAAACATATCAAAACAATATGTTGATCTTTATAAAGTTAGAATAAAAGTGTTGGTATTTTTTTAACACTACCAAGTTTTGCTATTGAGATTTGTACATCTTAAGATATTCTCAATTCTCAAATGTTCCATTGTTATGGTACAAATCGTAAAACTCGAGTTTGTTATTTGCAATAATAGTCCTTAGGAGCTTTTCTCCGCTCATTGTCGCCACTTTGTTCACCAAGTACTTCCAATCACCACTAGCTTTCGGGTTTGTTTATCGAATTGTTGGTGGCAAATCCTAATACAGTCTTTTTCTTTTTGGGGAAGGGTGTTCTAGGCTATGCCTAGACTAATCCGTTGGTAAATTATGACTTTAAGACATCAACCCTGATTAAACCTTAGTGACCACAATTGTTGTGTATGCCTGGATTTGAACCCTGGACAGATGAGATATTCAACCACATCTCCAGGGTCTTAACCAGTACGTCACAACCCTTATGGTTAATACAGTCTTTTTCTGGTGAAAGATATTACTGATTTTAGGGAACATTGTTTCGTGAGAAAGAAAGAGCAGGGTTTACCTTTTGTTTTTTTCTTCTTCTATGGTTACTTATTCTTTGTTTTTTATATTGTGTGCACATCACTTTTCATAACTAATGATATATTGATAACACATGTCGAATTAATATTAATTTTTTCTCTAAAAATAGCAAACAAATTAATTTAAATGTCACTATTAAAAAAATAATGTTAACAATAATATAAATCCAAATATGTTTTATTCGATTTTGAGTTGTGTAACCAAAAAAAATCTTTATCTTTAATATATTGATCGTTGTATATGTATATATAAATAGGGGGTGTTTTGGGATTTTGCTTGTTTAAAACAATTTATGTTTTTTAATAAAGTGTTTATCAACTTATATGGTGTTAAATCAGAGTTTTATAAAAAAGGGTTTGTATAAACTTATGACGGTATCAAAACATAGTAAGCTGATAAGTTTTTAGGGAGTGTTTGGTATTGCTTATACATGTAAAATAATCAAAAAACTGACAAGTTTTTTCAAATAAGTTAATAAAGAGTAATTTGTTAAAAACTCTTTATTAACGGTGTCAAACGTCCAAACACTAAAAAAAACTTTATTACTGGTACCACACCAAAATAAGTTAATAGGCACTTTAAATTTGCAATCCCAAACACCCCAATACATTAAAATTGTATTCTAAAACATACGATAAAAAACCTTGAAACAACTAGGTTTTGCTTATTAATGCATAATTTCTTAAAATTCATGTTTACAATCTATCGACTCGCCGATGCCACCCAGTTTCGTAGTGTATGTACAACTTCTTAAAACTTCTCGATGAATTTCATAAAACTAACAGATAAACAAGTTCAAATACAAGGTAGGTGTCGACCTCATACTGATACGGCAATATACAACATACATTTCAGATTTTCCTTTTTAATGAAATTGCGTTAATTGTTCGTTCTCGGTTTAAAATAAAATTTTACATCCATTGTATTTTGTGTGTGTGTATACGGTTGGGTTCAAATCAAAGTAAAAAACATGAGAACGTCTATATCACATGTGATTTTAAACTAAAAATCACATGTTCGGATTAGATCAATGCTCTTAGGTTGTCAAGCCAATCCCCCTTCCCCTTGTGTTGACCGAACTTGAATCACGTGTAATTTTTAGTTTACAATCACATGTAAGCATTATCATGTTCTCTTACTTTAACCTTGTTCTCGTTTAAACCACACTATATATATGATGAGAGAGAGAGAGAGAGAGAGACTCGGGTTCAAGGGAACCACAAAAAAAATGAAAATTTAAGAAACATCCTAATAACAATTCATTTGTACGGTATACACATGTACATAAAAAAGTAATTTGTTTGGTATGCATATGTTCGTAAAAACATACGTACATAGAAACCATAAACATTTTCAATTACTTTTATACACATGTGCATACCGTGCGTTTGAATGGTTTTAAATAAAAATCAAGAAACCTTTTCAATTACTTTTCTCATCCATTTTTCATTTTTTAGAGTTTTCTTCTAAACAATATTAATAGTAATTAGCTATATTATATTAGGATTAATGTTTTTTTTTTAAAAGCAAGCCTCAAATACAAAGTTTGGCAACTTTTTGGTTATGGTGGATGGAGGAATAAATATGAGAAAAGGTTAAAATGGGGGTTGAAGGGTACCAAACACACACTGCCTAACCAAGTAAGACCAATTGCATGAGTTCAGGAAGGTTGGGGTTAGGTAGATACATACATACATACATAATGGATGGATAGAAGTTGGCAGACACCCCTTCAATTATTTGCACATGCCACACAAACACACTGCCAAAAACCTAATCATTCCATTTTCCCCATCTTCCTCACTTTATGCCCTTCTCAATCACTTGTACTTTACACATCAACACTTGTACATTCTTCTTACTAAAACCCACCTCCTATACTAATTACTAAACAAATCAATACTCCTACCACCATCTAATGGCTGGCCAGGCCTTTTTAAGTAAATGTTACACCATTTCATATCAAAATAAACCAATAAAACTATATTAAAAATTTTAATAAACAAAAACAAATTAGCATGTGATCAGATCTACAACTTTGATTATTTTAATTAATAATCCAACACCAAGGAATTTAAGTTTGGTTGAAAAATTAGAGTATGTTGTGGAGGACTCCATTATTTATTAGGGTATTAATTAATCAAACTCAAA